>CM035594.1:30743111-32051444 GCA_020423425.1 Chrysopa pallens
TTAAAAAACTTGAAAATAGCACTTTATAATGTAACGAAATAGAAAATGACCAACAAAAGTGTTATAAAAAATGCCAAACATTATGCTTTTATTTCTGACGTTCTATACATTTTCTCATTAAAACTATATCACCCACATAGAATATTACCGATTGATAATATATCGAGGAAAAAATAGAAAACAGAATATTACGTGACGTAGAATAAAATATCATATTATGTCTTTTACATAATTATATTGCAATGCATGTTAATGATTGGTTCATAAAGTATTAAAAAAATATAGGATGTATACTCTATTAAGAGAAATGAATTCTCTGACTTTTCCAGGTTTTTCAATGTTTATTTAAATGTTTCCTAATTATTATATTAAGTAAATATACTACTATATAAGGAAAAAAGCTAATGGAACAAAAACATGTTTAATTTATGTTTATTAATGATTTTGGAAAGGCCGTATTAGGCTTTTAGTTTTGAATTCTTTCAAGAAATATTTTTTATATAATAGATAAAAATTTTCGTGCAACCCCAAAAATAAAAATTACAAGAAAAATAGTTGTTTTTTAAACTTTCAGAAAAATTTTTTTATTAGATCAATACATAAATCTTAATTGCTTGTTTATTTAGCTTTTAATTTTAGATTCTTTTTTTTCTAGTTTCTCATGTCATAATTTAGCTAAGATGACTTTTAATGAGATATGATTGTCTTGAATCGTCGAAAACTAAAAGCATCAACAAACTTGACGGAATTCTTTAATGGCTCTCGTGAAAATGTCTGTAACGACATAAAAAAAAAAAGAATTTGCAAGCTTTTATCAATTTTACAAATTTGTATTTAACAAATTTTATCAATTGCCCCACAAAATATTCAAAGGTGGTTTAGGCGTCCCGTATAAATTTTCAAGCTTAAACCATAAAATTAATTTAAGAAAATTAAAAAAAAAAAAAGGCTTTTTGCGGTTTTTCATATTAAATTATTTGGAAGTTTTAGGTCTTTAGAAAAAGAAAAACGAATGTATATGTTATGGGCTTGTTACAGATAATATTGAGTTGGGAAAAGACGTTTTGGCTATATTCGTAGTTAAGACAGACGATTTTGTAAAACATCGTAAAAATAATTAGCCTTCTAACACAGCCTTCTAAAATATTTTTAAATTCCAGTAAGTTAAAAAATTTCCATGACTTTAACTGGACTAGTTTCAGTATACCTGACTGAAACTAGGCCCCAGTAACATTATCAGTAGTTACAATTTCATTCTGATGATGATGTTTCGTAAAAGGGTAATTAAACTTTTAAATTTGTTGTTGAGTTTTTGATGATTTTTTAATTGTATTAAAAAAATCGTATAATACCGTTAACATTGAAAATGACCAAAGATTTACTTACGTAATTTATAATATGGTCCCCATTTCTGCCTGGCATAGAAATATAGTTTTACCAAATTATTGACAAATTTACCCTGACTGTGGGAGTTTTACCTGTGGTCCCAACCATCTATTGCAATCTGTAGCTGCTAGACTATTATTATATTATTTATTAATATGATGATTAAGTGTTATATGATTTTTTTTCATTTATTCTTTTTTTTAATTAAAACAGACTTTCACTTTCAATAAACGTTGGTTTAAGTATAGATAGTATGATCAGTTACTCAGTCAATTCTAACATAATTTTCAAACAATCAAATGCAATTACCTTGAATGTTTGATGTCCAATGTTTCATATTAAACAGTAGGGCAGATGCAATAAACAAATTTGCTATTTTACCCATCAACATTTAAAACTAGGCTCAATATCAAACAAAATTCGAAAATTATATTAAAATTAATTAAAAAACTAATAAGTTATTAAACTATTATAGAGTATTTTACATCTCTTTCTAGCACAAAAAGTTTTATGGGTGATTCTATGATAAGTGGACATTTTTTATAGAAAAATCGTAACCGCAAAATTTTTTAATATTAATGTAATTTACACAACATTTTTATTCACAATCAACTCATTTTTTCATACTAACATTATTTATCTTAAATTTTGAAGAAAAGTGTTTATAAGAGCCATGTACATCGATCTCTTACCGTAGAATGATCCTTAAGTACAATCACTATGGAGATGAACATGTATGACGTCATTCATGCAAATCTTCTTTGTTTAAATAAGAATTTTGACAGTCCATATTTGGGCTATTTTTCAGGTTTTTAAAAAGTAACTTTAAATTCATGTTCCTGAAGTAAAGACGCTTCAATTGAACTTGAATTTGTGCTTCTTCCCTAAGAATATAGCGGGATCACTGAAAATGTTACTTAAAAGCAAATCTTCTCTTTCACAAAAAATGTTATTTCAAAAAAGATTGTAGTTAATTTTTTAACGTGTTTTCATTCCATCGGTACCATAATAATAATAATAATAATAAACTTGAAGAGATATGTTGTGTATGTTTATAAATGTTTAACATGTACGGTATTAAGTAACAGTAAATATTATATAGATAAATATTATAAAATATTTAATACATTTTTATAATTAGTAAATATTATATACACAACATACTTATATGAACATAATTAACATTAATTATAATTTATAAAATACAATAAAATTTTTGTAAATTTATTTTAAATTTCAATTGAGGATGCACGAATTTTTGAGTTACAAAAGGATGAAGGCATGGAAAATTCTGAAATTTAATATTTTTGATCAATTTTTGAGAACATAACACAAGCATACATAAAATGGAATACTTACGGACCTTTTTCTAGTTACTCTATAGAAAAAATTATTAAGTCATGAAGTGTAACACCTTGTTCGCATTGAGCATGATGAATTCAATAAAATGCCTAAATTTCATTACAGTAAGTGAATAATGTAATTAGAAAATTATTATTTATAAAAAATAATTTGCTGCTCCGTTTTTTAAAAATGACAAACGACAAAAATTAAATGTAAATTTCTAGCTAAAGAAACTAAAATTAATTTGTTCGATTATTCAAAAGTCTAAAGAAGTATGTTTGTATATTTTTATTTTTTTCGAGTAAAAAATAACTGTGGATTGAAATTTGCATTTGATTGCCGTCGAATGTTTGCGGCTTTCAAAGACATATATTTCGTGAAAAAACATGGTTCCATTAATAATCAGGTACAGAATCCTAAATTAAAAATGTTTGTTTGTCAGTTATGCATGCAATTATAAAACTTATTTCTTTAATTCGATTGGAAAAAGGAATTTTTAAAATATTTTTAGGCGTAACATAACAACATTTGGCAGCTTTTTTAACTTCCCCAGAGGGCAGTTTTTTTTAAGTGATCGATTTTTCGAATCGCAAATTTTGACATAGTATTACGTTTCTATGTCATTAGAACCCAAATTCAACGTTTGGAGCAATAACAAATAATTATATCGAAGTGGAGAACCTGTTTCATTCGAGACGTACCTACGTAACTTAAAACTAAATGACTTTTCAGCAAAATTGGTCCATCAGTTTTATCTTGAAAGAAAAAAACTATTTAAAAAAATTCCTTTATTCGTAATAATAAACAAATTTTTATAATTTCCTCATTGGGATGTTCGTCATCTGGACATTGCAATTCGTACCTAGATCACTTGTGATAGGTTTTATATTAAAAAGAGATAAATTTTATATTAAAAAGATCATGATTAAACAAAAGATAAGAACTGTGGGAAATTCTTGAATTGAAAATATTGCATTTGATAAAAACCGGATAATGAAAAATAAGCCCATCATTTCACATGTAATTTTAAGTGGGTGTTTGTTGTTTGAAAAAACAATAATTATAAAAGTTTTCTATTAATTTCTTTTTTCACATGACATTATATTCAAATATCCAGTATAAATGTACGTAATTTGAGAGAGGTATAATCAATTTTCAATAATGACAGTCTACAAGTTGTGATAGTAATTTGGTGGGCGTAACAAAGTAGGAGTTTCAATAACATTCGTAATGTTTTTTTTGTGTACATTCATGTGATTAAACTTAAGGGAAAGATAAGATTTTATTTTAAATTTCAGATAGGATATTATTGTATTCACCTAGAAAAATCGTTATAAAGAATATAAAGGCATGCAAATATGTTTGTAAGAACTCATAATTACTCTCTGATCACACCTTTACTCGACAAGAGAACTCACAGACTCCATACTGTTAAGTCTTAATAGACCAGTACCAGCAAATGCCGTTTAAAATACCAAAAAAAGAAAATATTAACATAGGAAAGAAAAGGAAATATCTAAGAACGAGAAATATAATTTAATAACAAAATATTTATTTTTACATTTTATTTTGAATTTGAACTAAAAAGTAGGTTTCCTTTTCAGCCAAACATGTCCATGTTCAGAAAAAAGCTTTTTCAAAATGAAATAATGGCTTTCTTTACGTCAAAACGTCTATTTTTATATTGTGGACAAAAAGCTTAACTTAACTACGGAAAAATTACCAGAAAATTTAAAAAACTGAAAAAGCTAAATTTAAGACGCTATAATTTAGAAGCTTTAAGAGAAAATTAATTTGTTGATATGTAACTATAATTTTTACAAGCTTCACAATTCACAATTTAAATGCTCTTAAATAAAAAATATGAAATTTGTCTAAAATATTTATATCATGAGCATGGCTGTATAAAAAATGTTCCTTAATAAATACGATAATGTAGTAACGCAGGAAATTATTGATGAGAGCTAAAAAGGTCATATTCACCAAGTATAAATAATGACATTAGAAATTTACGAACAGTAATCTGACATTTGGAAGAAAAAGGATATGAGTTATCTATAACTTACTAGCTATCTTAACGGTTAATATTAAAATATACTGATTATACATCGAATGAAACCCGAATACATATAATATTAAAATATACTGATTATATATCGAATGAAACCCGAATACATTTACACATTGTGCTGATATTTCACCCATAATTCAAGATTACAAAGAAATTTCTTAAAGGCTACAAAATAACATTATAAATTAATGAATTAAATCGAATTATATAATATTGAAAGGAAAACCAACCTAGTATTGCATTAAATTATTTGTTTCGCATAAGCAATTGAATGAAAATATTTGTGAAAAGGTAAAGATAAAAGATTCAGAAAAAATGTTGTTGGATTTAAAATAAAGATTTGTCTAAAATTAGTAATAGCCTACTCGATTTTTTCTATTTTGATTACATTACTACAACCAATGAGCAAAATCTTGTCACGATATTTTAGACACGAAAGATATAATATCTAAAATTTCTTAACAAATTTTTTCTCATTAGTAGTCAAATCAAAATTGTATAAAATTGAGTAAGCTATAGTTCTTTTTTTCTTGTGATAAATATTTCGTTCGCGTGAATGTACTTTAATGAATTTTATTTTGTCATTATCGTTTGAATAAGACGCATTGGTATTATTTTACAACTCAAAATATGATTTTAATAATTTTCTTGAATAGAATAGCGCATATACTTATGAATCAAATATGTTAAAAAAGTATTTGCTTATATAATATACTAGCAAACCGTAACACGCTTTGATGCAATAATTTTAAGAAAAACTCTGAAAAACAATGTTCCCATTTTATTAAACCATTTCACATCAATTGCAAAAACCGCCTTTTCCTAGCTTGTATAGAAAAAAGTATTTTTGACACTTTACCCTGTAAGATACACGAGCTAGGAAAAAAATAAATTTCTCATTTCCCCTAATCTATCCACATCGAATGCAAAAAATCGCAACTTTCTATCAAGCCTGAAACATAATTATCATCCATGATTAATTTAATTTTTCCCCATATAAAATCCCAATCAGAAAAGTTCGATTTTTACATTTTCAATGCTCCGCAATTGAATAGAAAATATTTGCGCCGTCTATTGAATGCCTACCAAACGTAGATAACAAAAATTGTTGGCGGGTTATACCAAATAAGTAACTTACAGTGTCATCTGTTGGAAACTTACAGGACTGATAGAAAATTAAGCAAAATAATTTAATTAAGTTACGAAAATCGTTCTGAAATGAAAAAAGGAAATAATAGGAATAACAAACTATCCTATATTTTGTTGATCGAGTTCATCGCGAACCAACTTCATGATACGAGCATTTTACATATTAAGATTGATAAATATGGATTACTTTATTGATTAAAATAAAACACACATATTTAATTATAAACTCAGGAAATATTATGATAAAATAACTATACTGTAATTTGCATATATTGTAAAAGTAAATAGAGGAAAAAGTAATTACATTACTTAGGAGGCAAGTATAGGTACTTGAATAAAAGTTACTGCCATAATAATTTTAATATGATTTAATATTACATAAGTTATTATTATTAAATATTATTGAAGATATAAATGAGAATTCTTTTACATATAATTGTTTAATTACTAGAAAATGTGAAATTAAATAGAATGTGTCATATAAAGTTTTTGATTCAATATGTACTTACTCAAACAATATTCTCATATATAAGCTTTTAATATCCTTAAAATTCATCGATTTATTCGGCTTTACTATTCCAATTTGACGTTTTATCATTAATTACTACAGTTCTCATTTAGAAAATCAAATCTTATTTTTGGATTTTTTTAAAGTAAACAAAAAGGTTATTCATGGACATTTTTTATAACCTGGTCACAGATTTTTGAAATAAAATTGCCTGACTTTCCCACTTGACAAATTCCCTGACCAAATTCAGAAAATTTTCTGTACGCCTTTATCTAATTTCATAATTTTATTGTGTTGAACCCTATTGGACTATCAGGGTCTTCGTAACAACAAAATTTTTAAAATCTATTCATATTATCTCTCACTTTAAAAGACATAAACCAACCAGGATAAATAGATATGACCTATATTTAACTATTTATATGGATGCGACCGAACCATGAGATGTGGTCTACTGCTACAATGAAGCTACTAGTTAAAATTATAAATATTATAACAACTTTTTTAACCTAAGTATAAATTAATTTTGATAAATAATACACTTGTACTACGAAAAGAAAAACACAATAAGTGGTTGGTTATACAAAACACACTCACTATTAAAACGACCACAAAGTAATTTTCACACGCAAAGTTCATCAAGTATACTTGATAAGTGGGTATACGAGTACTTGACTCGTTCGTCATTGTGATTAGTCATTTTATTCTAATAAAATTTAAATTAAATATGAACCAAAAAATATAATATACACTTAAACGACCCTAATTATGTTTCATATGAAAATATAATAGCGTAATTTTATTTTAATTTGAATCAATTATTAAATTTCATAGAATTTTCAATAGCTTACACGTGATTTTCTTTTTTTCCTATGGAACCTAATCTGACATATATTAATATGACCATTAATAACAGTAACTACAGTAATAACAGTCAGGCATGTTTATGACTAGCTTCCACCTAGTCAAAAAAAGCCGAAATTACATGGGGAAAAAATATACCATGAAAATAAAACTTTTTATAAGTATTTAAAAAAAAAAGAAAATTGAAAAGTATTCATTAGAACTATATTCAAGAATGTGCATTTTTAACTGTTTTTCGATCTTAAATCACTCGAAAACGGACCATTTTTCGTAAAAGTAGATTAAAAGCGTTTATTTTTGGCTATCATTAAAACGACCCTTAATTGTGTATTCCATTGTAAAGGGAGGAGGCGATTTGTAAAAAAACAATCGACCCAAAATTGACCCGACATCATTTACATCCATAATATTTACACTATTCTTAGCACAATACTATTGACAGAATGCGGCAAAATTCAATACAAAACCATTATATATTTCTACACCCTTTCAGTGAGAGAATGTAATGTAAATTATAAAATGTTATAGAGGGTAAGTTTTTAAAATAAAATAATTATTTTTAGACTTTTTTTAAGTTCCTCACATTTATAAAAATCGTCAAACTGTCTGTTTGTTCTTGCTTTAAACAGTTATTATAATGGTTAAATAAACACTCAGAATTTTGACACTTACGAATATGCAATAGAAATTTTTTGTTAATTCATTTTATTGGACACTGTTACAAAATTTTTATAATTCATGAATCATAAAATATGTCAAAACTATCAAACACAACATAAAATATCCATTAATTAAATTATCAAATTTACGACATAACAAAATGTTGACAAATTTTGATTATTACTTCATTAACAATAAAATAATTATTTCGCACAAAATTTGTTTAAAATTTACATAAAACCCGTTAAAAGTTATTCTTAGTATATTTGAAAATTTATTGTTTATATTACTTGGGCCAGGTGTATTTATATCAATAATATTTAATTTTTATTAAACATAAATTACGTAGCCTAAAATTTTTACTGATGTCCTAATAAAAATAAATATTTTGTGTTATTATACCTAAAAAAAAAATATCAAATCATTCTATATGGCAAAAATATTGTCATATTTGAGATATTATTGAATTCGGCGTGATTCAACATTTTTATCAGTAGAAAAATATGATTTGTTGTTAAAATAATTATTTTGCTTGCTATTCAATATTCAAAAAATTATAATATTTCAAAAAGCGATGATTGCAACATTTTAATGTCATGCGTCATTCGATAATACTTCGCAAATTTCAGTTACGTTTAAAAAGTAATAAGATTTTCTTCTCCATCTTCTGGTTTAAAATATAGGATACGGATTCTTCCAATCGAACAATTTTGCTAAATAACGAAAATTCACTTTTTTTAGTTTATTAGCCCAATAGAACCTTATAAATCCAAGTTTTGTGTATTCAAAAAAAATTAGCATTTACCCTGACCCCCCAATTAGCGATAGCTATTCAATGTTGGTATTTAAGGGAGGTTGAAACATAATACTGAAGCACCCTACATTGTGTAAGATCTTTCAATTTTTGCGCACGAAGAACTAAAAAAAGTACTTATCCAAATGTTATAAAATTTGGTATGCACTATATTCACATGAAAACGGTGGGCTTTTCGAATAGTTTTACTAGAGAAATCATTTTTAAATATAAAATCGACTTTTAATTTTTACCTTTTATCCAAATTTCATAAAATTTGGATAAGTGTTTTTTTAGTTATGTGTGCGCAAACATTGAAAGAAATACAATGTATATAACATGTAATTAAAGTAAACAACTTGTTAGAAGCACACTCCTTGCATAAAGGACCTTATACAATTTATAGTTCACGTAATTCTAATTGCATGCCTTTTATCAAAGATTATCAAATTCCCATTATTTGCCAACATTGAACAGCTATAGCCACAATAATTATCGACATTGAACAGCTAGAGGTTCACTGGTAAATTTTGATGATAGTAACTATTTTGGTTTGGAAGATATCTTCACCATAAGCAGACCAACAAATACAGACAGACCAATTTCTAAAAACGAAGAATTATTTTATCTTTTTCCATACAATAGTAAAATAATTCTATGACCACCATTATCAAAATATTGTATTACCTTTAATCTTTTCAAGCGTTAAAAACTTTGAATAAAATTTAAAATATCTTTATATATTCATAAGTATAAAAAAAAACTGTGAACGTATAACAAGCATATACCGTATTTGAAAGACTTTTTGACGTTACCAGACTGCACATGAAACATACAATAAAAACATTATTTTGTCAATCATAAAAAAACTAAATGCAAAATTTTTTTTAACAATTAGAGCGAATCGCTCGCTTATTTATTTATTACTATTGAATGTTGAAAGTGAAAGACTATTAATTTTGTTTTTTATTATTCAATTCCATTATTATTAGTCGATATTAATAATCTTCCATTTTTACTGTTGTTTAAATGTTTTTGTCGAATATAAATGAAAAGCTATTAAATACCGAGAACAATCATCGAACTTTCTATTCATTATTTTAGTTTAGTTTGAATTTGTCATTTGAATTTTTAAGTACCAAATTAATTGAATTTAAACAATAGGTAAATTTTATCAATAATTATTATAGGTATTGTACTGTATGTAATTTATTAAATATTTAATTGATAGGAATTCAACAGTTATATTAAGATATTTTATTAATCATGATAATGAATTTTTAAAATTTAATTTAATTGAACGAGTTTAATGACTTTACTAAACTATTTAAGGGCGTGTTTAGCACCTTCCTGTAATTTACAAAAATCAATTTGTTCATGAAAAATTTCTGCAAATTTTGATATTTTATTTACAGTTTTAATGAAGTTTTCGTAATTTTTAGTGTCATATTTCACCGTTGAAATAAAAGTAAAATGAAAAGAATACTGAACTGAAACAAACAAAAAAATTAAGCTGTTTACGAGAAAATGTTTCAAGCCAAAGTTGTTTGTTTTCAAATTTTACTTCTATCTGTTATAGCTTACACAGTGCGTTGATCCAAGGGACCCCATCGGCTGATTTTGCTCCTTCATAAATTGAATCTTATTTTTTAGGACTAGAATACGCTATTAAAATTTTAATTCGATTTGTTTTCTTTTTTTTAGATTTAACTTTATGGCAGGCAGACCGGCAGAAAGAAATACAAAAATAGATAAATTAGGTTATAATATGAACATCTACAGAATTTTGCTAGCGTTACATACTTTAGACTAAATTTAATATAATAATTACGTTTATTAATTGAGATTTATTGTCCCCCGTTTATTAATTGAGATTTATTGAATTAAATCAAGTACGTTATGAGATGACATTGATAGTTTATTTCTAAAAAAAGTACAAAAGATCGGAAAAAATAAATCTTTCATTAATTTCAATTACTTGAAATATCTAAAATTTTATGCGATATATGATCACAATTCCTGTAATTCCTGCAAATTTTGCAATGATAAAATTAATTTTTCTTCGATTTTGGTCAAAAGTTTATTTAAATATGGACAGACATCCATCGTTATAATAAAAATATTGAAAGACCACTAAAATATTAGTCGCACATTTTGTCTGGTTTCTCTCTCTATTTTATGTGGTTTTCTGATACACATTAAAAATTATTTTCCAAAACAGAATGGATGGCATTTATGGTAGAGATATAAAAAAAATTTACGATCGTTAAACAAACAAACAAAAATTGTAATGAAAAATTGTAGCTTTTTCTATGTGAAAAATAAATAAAAAAATACTATTTGACATTAAAATAATGGCCATTTGTTCTGTTTTTAAAACCATGGAGGTCACACTCAATGATAATAAAACAAAATAAAATATTAAAATTGCATAAAACTGGAAAAATAAATACCATAGTATTATAAAAATTTTACGGTAAATAAAATAGTAAAAATTTGAATAAATTTTCAATACACATTATTTTACCAATTAAACCAAAAAATTTATTTACACAGATGGTTTAATTATTCATGAATTAATTTCATTTATATATAAAAAGCAGTCTCACGCTGATCGATTTGAAAAATGTGAGGTCAACGACAATTATAAAACGAAAATTTTTATTAAGCATGTTTATTTAGGAGGTAGGAGATGAAAAAAGATGCGAGAAAATTTAGTACAAATATAAAACGAAAATTTTTATTAAGGCTGTTTAATTAGGAGGTAGGAAATAAAGATACCAGGATTAAAACTGGTATAATAAGTTACTTGTACTCTATAGAACTAATTGAGTAGACCTCAGCTTGCAAGGCAACACTGTCGTCAGCGGAAATCTACAGTCACAAGCAGCTAATCGTTATAACTCATAATAAAATCGTTTTAAATAAACTTGGTGGATTATTATTTTATTTCTCATAAATACAGGTATGATTTCAGTAATTTTTCCGATAATCGGTAAAGTTCATCAACTAACTTTATAGGAAACTCTATTATTAATAAATATATAATCTTTACAAAAAGATAATAATAATTGTAAATAAATAATCAGCGAAATACTCATGAGAAGTCATTGATTTGACTCTCTAGTTCTGTTATTCGAGTTTTTAGACACAATTATTACTGAAAAATTATTATAAATGCCATATTATATTTCCAACGTCTATTGACAAACCTAAATTACATAAAGCTAAACCGCACGACAAAACAGCCCCCAGTTGCTTATCATCATACAAAAACATAAAATAAATTTTAGGAATTCAGCAATAAATAATAATAATAATATAACCTGGAAAATATTTCTATTTATAATAATCATCAAAGATACATAAAATATCAAAGAAAAATATTTTGTTAATGGAAGAAACCCTTGACAATAAAATCAAATACATACACGATTTATTATGCATGAATTATTTTTATTTTTATCAACAACAAAAACATTATAACTTTTATATAAAAAAATTTTGTCATTTTTTAAATATATTTCACAAGATTATTTAAAAACGTTGTTATTCGTTGGTATGTAGGTAAATAGTAAGTATGTTCACATTTTGTGAGGTATTTTTTTTTTTACATATTTTTATTTTTTACGAAATCTTCCGTATAGAAAATATATTACTCAATATTCAATTGTACAGTTATTTTATTTAAATCTTTACAACTAACATTATAAGTAATATTTAATTTAAATATGTTTTTATAGATGTACAATGTTTAATTACACAAGAAGCATGGTGAAACTAGACAATGGATTTGGAAATAATTTAACTTGGGTGTATCCTCAAAGGCTAAACTTTAGTCCAGTTAATTATGGGACCAATAGCTAGATGACAGAAATTTTTTTGCTTAGCTCAGTTCTGTCAACGGAGGCTATTCGCACAACGATCAAACTGAGAGTGGAATTAAATCAAGTGTACTCGTTTTCCAAACTACAATATTATATGATTAATATTTTTTTTATCTGATTAATATTTTTTTTTATCTAATTAAGTTAATTTTAAAATAAAAAATATCTATAAAAAAATTCAACTTAAAAAAACTATAGCACCTAGTCTAAGCCTTATCTATAGTTTCATAAACATTTATTTCAGTGGAAATTTATACCTACGTATGATTGAGACAAGTATGACATCAGAGAGAGAGAGAGTTATCTTGCTGCCAGAAATACCTATCCAAAATTGTTGGCCATCTACTCAACTCTTACTTTCCAGCTGGATAGTCCATTATCTAGCCCAATGCCAACTGTCACCACCTTGAGCTACCTGATTCGATAAGCTTAGGAGTAACAGAATATTTTATAAGACATTTGTGTACATTATTTTGTTACGAAAGGATAAACATAAATTATTATAAATATTCCATTTTTTGTGATTGTATGGGAAAATTTTGAGATTGTATTTAAGATTTCAACTCGAAAACCATCATCAATGATTTTTCGAATATAAAAAACTATTTCTTGATTTACTAAAAATTATTTAGAGGCATTAAGAAAAATTAAAAACATTAAGAAAAAATTATTATCAAGCATTATAATTCGTTTTCTTGCTCAATTTGAGACCGAAAACTGATTCGATCATCAAAGTTAAACAACATCAGACACAATCAGTACTTGGATGGGTGACCACCTAGAAATGCTTTGTGCTGTTGATATATAGAATATATCCACAGTAGTCACTGTATGACCTTAGTAGTTGAAAAGTGACATAAAATAAACAAAACAAAAAACCATTGAATCACAACAGTTCCAAAATAACATTGCACAAAATTTTCTATAATGGTCATTGATCGCTTATTCACTACTTGATTGATTTATGCTGTGAATTGAAAATACAGAGCAGAAAATTCAAATAATTTTATTTGTAATACATTATTATTAATACTAATAAAAGGGCAGTTGCGTTTATGAGAATTAAAATTAGGTTGAGCATTGACCCCCCTTACCATAATACAACTTAAATACAAATTAAAGGATTAAAATTATGATTTTATTTAATTATTTTAATATTTTATTACTTTACATCTATAAATGCCATACGTATGTATATCACGTTTTTAGTTAATCCTACGATATAAAATGAAACCAAGACTTGAATCCTATCTTGAATTCAATTAATCTTTTTTGATGTTTGTTATTGTAAATCATAATAAAAACTGTTGGTTAAATGATATAATATATGATTTATAATAAACTGGTCGTAATTCTACAATTAAAATGTTTTTTTTTTTTTTTTTGCAAATTAAATATAATTTTATTAACTCAAAAACACAAATTTTTAAGTAAAAAAATTTTATTTTACATTTAGATAGACTTCTATTACAAAAAACAAATCTTTTCGACAAGCACTCCCTTTTCATGTCAACATTTTACATACCAAATTTCATGATATTTGTGCGCAAAAATTTTAAGTTTTTTCAAACTTTTCAAGTTACGTTATTTGTGCAAAAAAATTACTAAGAAAAATGTATATTTAAATTGCTAATTTTGATATTTGTAATACAAAATTTTTCTGTCAGATGTATTTCTAGTGTAGATATTTTTATTTTCAAACTATAAAAGTTTATTTATATTGGCTATTCGTACCGTGCATAGTACGTGGAGAGCACTTCTTAATCGATTGATTAAGAGCGCTACGAGTGTCTAAAATTTGTAATAAAACATTTAGAATTTAGAAAATAAAATTAATTGTTCAATTGTTTGCATATAAATTGTATAGCAAATAACACAAAAATTATTGAAGAATTACAGAAAATGACATTTAATTGAGGTTGTTGGGTTGAAAATTGTAAGAATGGTTGAAAAAATTACATTAGTAATTACTTTTAATTGCATTAATAAATAATTATTCTTTTAAATTAGTGGATAAATTTTGAGATTTTGACAAATGTTAAATCATATAACTTCATAGAGTTATTTATACATCATTTGATTGATAAACAAGTATTCCGTAACCTTAGAAACGAATGAAAACATTTTGATGCACGATGCCCATATAGCATTACCAGCTAAAAGCAGTTTTATTAAAATAAAAGTTATATCATAAAGTTTATGTATATATTGAGTATAAATTCAACGTATAGACAACATATTATGAAAATAATTTACTTTTTTTTTTCAAAGTTTAAACCAATACATACTAAATTTATTTAAATGTAAATGACCAGGCCGCGTTAACATCTGTTTTATACACCGAATTAAAAAAAAATACCGTCTTTTAATAATATAAACAAAAAGAGCAGATTAGAAAAAAAATGTCTATCAAAAAGTGTAAAAATTCATTTTATTATCAAATTACTGGCTTATAAATATTAATAATACTAAAAACAAAAAGTTTCAAATAAATTATTTTTATTTATTTATAATGTTTTAAAAATTTTATTATCTACTTTAAGTTTTATAACTTTGTGTGTGTGTGTGTACATATTAATTAATCAATTAATTAATATATATATTATTTATAAAAAAAGGAGTTATATAGAAGCCCTTGAACAAAACACCTAAAAAGTGATTGTACCAGTTTAATTAAAATTATAAAAATAAAATTAATCTTTTTTTTTTTTGTAATTATATAAAAAAAAAATTTTTTGCAACTAATTTTGATTGTTTTACATAACATTGATTAAAATTTAATTATAATTATTATAAGAAAGGTACTATCAGACACTCTTTAATATTGTTATGAAATTTTGAAAAATATTATTTTCACCAATCTCTAAAGGACCGGGCTAAATATTTTTCATTATTTCAATTGAATTATGTTTACTTCACGAACATGGATCTGAGATAATTTTTTAAAAATCAAACATCTTTCTGAAAACTTGTATCTCGCTATAAAAGTGGCCAGCCAAGAAAGCCAATACCGTACTAAATTTTTTTTTTTTTACTTCAATTGAAGCGTTAATTTCACGAAAATAGCTCTGAATTATTTTTTTTTTTATTTAAGTAAGATATGTACATTCAAAATTTCTTATTAAAAAAAGAAATTGCTAAATGTGACGTCAACTTTTAATATCTCCATATAAATTACATATTAAACGTCGTTTTCAAGAAAGAGATTGTTGATAAATTTTAACTTTTTTTTATGTTTTTGAATCATTTTTATTTTAATTTTCAAGTTTTGTGATAGTTTTCAGTCCAGTTTCACATTTTGATGTGAAATACAGCAAATTTAGAATCAGTCCGTACAATCAAGAATTATCCACGTCTCATTACAGAAAGCTAAGCAAAGCATAATTAAGCAAAAAAAAAAAAAAAAAAATTTTAAATGTATTTACAAATGACGTCATTCGGTAACGGGATCCAGTACTATTAACAAGTATTGTAAAAATATTGTTTACATTCAATCCGATTTCTTTTCAATATGCGTTTCAAGGTTTTTGACTTTTTTTGCATTTTAATTAATTAAGAGAAATGTATAATATTATTATTGGTACGACCATTGCACGAATATTGTAAATTGATAAAAAATATAATTTATGAATTATATTAATTGATATCTAATTTGTGTATTTTTAAATGATCATTTAATTTCAAGGCTTTTTATATTTGAGATTTGAAAAAATATTTTAATGTGCAAAAATTCAAGTTTTTATTAATGTTAATTATCCACACGACAAAATATACCGATTTTGCTAATGACTTTCAATATACTCATTGAAAATATTTTTGTGTTAATTATTGCAACTTATATGTTCTACAAATTTAAAAAATCGCAGATTTTATAAGGCGTTATTAACGTGATTTAATAAAAAAATAAAAATTTTTTATTACCATTTTAACATGATAAAAAAAATTTCACCTTTATCAATTATTTGAGCTATCATTAGATTTAATAGATTTAACTTGTTAAAAAATTGAAAGCTCCGCACCTGGCCATAATCGCAAACGTTTTCCAAGGCATTGGTTTCTTTGAAGCTTTACTCATTTAGTCAGTATCTTATAACGTTAAAATAAAATTTTTTAATTGGCTCAATGATCGGGATTAAACTCTTATAAAACTCTATAAATAATTTTTGGAAAAAAACACACTACACACGGCATTATTTTATATAAACATACTAAAACAGTTAGATACATAAATTTTAATAAAATTAAAAAAAAAAAAATAAATTTATTTCGAAATTTATATTTTCAAAATAGTGTATGTATATTCTCATATTTAGCATCTATATACTGGCAGATAGATGAGATGGTTGTTATGGCACGAATGCCTAAAGCTATTTTTAATAAAATTATCATAAAATATACTACTTGAACAGGTTTATTTATATTTCGTTTTGATTTAAAAAAAAAAATAAAAATAAATTATTAAGCACTTTGTTATTATTGCAACTAGGAAATTTGAATATAATTGCTTCTGCTTTTTTTTTATCATAATTACAACTTCTAGTTTTTTGAGCTCCTTCACAAACGTTTTACCTGCATAATTATTTATCGAATTTCATTGCTAAAACTAACTTTAAAGAAAACTTAAAAAAAAAAAAAATAAAAATGAACTAACTTCAAAAAACAAGAACTATAAAAAAAAAGAACACACAATTTAAATGATTTCCTTGTGGCCAATTTCGAAGTCGGCGCCCATTGAAAGGTTATATCAAAGGTCACAAGCACATTATTGAAGTTTTTAATTTTAAATTACTTTTAAATGACTATTTTTTGAAATCGGATCAACATTTTTTGGAAATTTTAAATTTTAATCTTTTCAGCGTTGTATAAAATTTGCATTTGGATGATATTCAATCAGCAAAAATTTTATTTTTTAGATTTAGAACAATCTCTGGCGTGTTTTTAAATTCAGAAATTTTTAAAACTTAAAAATATTAAAATAACCACTAAATTTCAATATTTTATTTAGTAAACTATCATATGCATATAGTTTTATAAATTATTTTACTAGTTAATAGAATAATTACTATTAGCGGTTGTATAGGATAGTTATATCCTTCAGGTAGCATATTTAAGTGGCAGACTTCCCAATATTCAATTATACACGCATAATATAATAATGGCATCTTCTTACCTTTGTGTTCCATAGAGTGAAGGCTAGCTCAACGACTAAACTTAATATACCCACATATAAATGATATATGTAGAAACCGAAAAGTTTTCCTAACATCTGCATCAATATGACCTAGTCTATCAAATATTGACTTTATAATTCCCATATGACATAACATGCAAGTGATCTGAGGCAATCTATCTATATGTAAGTATATTAATAAAAGTTAATAGAATTTTTTTTATGTCTTAAGGATAAATTCCATTCGCAGTAGGTGTGTAATAAAATAAAGTATTAATAAAATAATTATTTATTAGACTAAGTTTAGAATTAGATATTTAATATATTAATTTTTAATAAATAATTTATATATAAGACATGTATTCGTACGAACGTACATCCGTACACCTCTCTGAATCCCACAAAGGTCTTGAACTTCAATTAAAATTTATCAAGGTTCATAAATTTTATGCTGACCATAGCGAAAAAAAAAATGAATTTAATTACTAAGTTGTTAAAAACGTGTTCAAGGTGGAAGTTTTTCTAATCGCTTAAATTATATATATATTTTGAGTTAATAATGTGTTTTGATATTTTTTTTTTTTTTGGTTTAGTTATTAATAGATGTCTTTAAGCGTTGAATTTCAATTAAAATAGTTATCCTTAAGCGACTTCGCACGTCATGATATATATCATCTAAGTATTTATATCAATAATTTTCCTGTAAATTTTTTATAAATGAGCATTGACCTTTGTAATGTCTAATTGAAGTTCTTATTATCGGCCTATTTTACTATTTAAAATTACAAAAATGTCATTTTCTCAAATATTATTTTAATATATTCTACGACAATTTTGTTACTCAAATGATTTGTCTACATGCATCTTTAATGGGATTTATTTATCCACAGCAAATACGATATTAATTCATTATGAGAAGAAAATTTTAACCACTGAAATAACGTAATAATTGATCTCAAGCGATCACAAAAGTTAAGCAACAGCAGGCACAGACGGAAGTTTGATGGATAAACGCCTAGAAATGTTGTGTGCTGTTGTAAAGAATGTACCCACTGTAGTCACTGTATGACTTCAATAGTTGAAAAGTAACTTCAAATAAAAAATAACAAAAAAAATCTCTAGAATTACTTTTGACTACCACTTTAGAGAATCCAGAATGATATGTGTTAATAAAAATAATTGAGATTTTAATTAATTTTTTTTTATAATAAAACTATTTGTAATTTTATAAATTTATTTTATATAATTTTTTATATTTTAAAAATAATATCTTACATTTTCGGTTTTCTAGGGTAATTAAAATCTGAAAATACTAAATGAAATCATATTTTACGATTTCTGAGATATATTTTGAGGAATATCTCAAAAACTACGAATCGAATGGTTAAAAGGACCAAATTTTAAAACATTATAACAAAATTTTGCCAAATTTTTGATATAACTAATTTTTAAAAATAAATAGTTCTTTTAAAAGTAAACTTACGTTAATTTACGGAACGGATGCTTAGTTTTGGGCATATAGTCTGAAATTCTATTTGGAAGCCCATAACTGGAAATTTATTGATGCGATATCTACCAATCATAAAATTAGTGTTACTTTTGTCATTATGGATCTTAATTACCCCAGAATGTCCAAAAAAAAATTCGGTTATTTTATTATCAGTAAAACCACAAAAAGAAAAAAGTTGAATTTATTAAAATAGTATAAGTTCAGTATTAATTAGAATCAGGCACATCTAATTGTCTTTTTAAGCGATTTATTTTATTTTTTTGCCATAAAATACACTACTATGTACCAAACTTACGTTTTTTTTTTAAACTATTGACTTATTTTATAAAATTTACGCAATTTATAGCCTATAATAACCTCGATTAGTAACAAGACATATGACTGCACCTAGAACTGTGACCAATCTAACGTTTGACACTTTATATTTAATTACCCAAACGTTTGATTTAAACAGTAATTAATTGTAGAGTAATTTGTTAAAATTTTGAATATTTGTTTAAATAATGTTTACTATTTTAATTAGATTTACTATTTTGATCACTAACGGGATACATGACCAACACTATTTACGCCCTTTTATAGATAACATCATGTTTATAACATGATAAATAATTTTTATCAACATACAATAAATAATAAACCAATAAAACCATTATATAATCTATATTATATTATAACATATAAAACATAATAATTATAAATCTCGGAAGTAAAATCAAACTTCACGTTTTTAGCAAATAATAAAACAAGTTTGTGTATTTTATAATAATTAATTATACCTAGGTAGTTAAGTTTATATATATATATATATCGGATCGGATACCTATATATTTATATATGGATGGAGTATGTTGAAACGACATTGTTGTTTATAGTCATGTGCTTGGACTGGACACAACAAGAATCAAAAAAATATCCAATTTAAATAAATATGCAATAGAAACCGGAAAGTGTGCATTTAATTGAACGAACATTGTGAGGTCTACGGTATAACAAGACAATTTTAACCGACGTCATAAAAGGAGGAGATTGTTCGCAATTCGATTGTATGTTTTTATTTGTTACTTCAGTTATTTAATTTTCGACTGGATAAAACGATTTTGATGATTCTATTTTTATTTAAGAGCCAGCGGCATTCCGTGCGATCTCATGTCATATAAGTCTAGATGTAATGTCCGTAACGATGTAGAAGGGGCAAAAAATGTTTTAGTGATATATGTGTTAGCAGATAGCCCTGTCGTTTATGAGCCGATTTTGACTTCTTTTTTTTTTTGTTGCGAAGGAGATATCTCAAGGGTAGTATCATGATAAGAAAATCAGGATCTGATGTCCCTAAGAGGAGAGAAGGGGCAAAAACATTTTTTATTGATTAAATTTCATCCAAATGACAAATGTTACGTGCTTACATAAAACACTCAAAAGTAAAAAATTTCTAAACGAAAAATAACTTCCTTCAAAAAACTTAAGTAAAAAATCATTTTCAATTTCTGTTTGAGACCAATTACCTTTCGAAGTTGCGTATCTTAGCCTTAAGTAAGAGATTGGTTGGCGTCGACTGTGAAATGTCACAAGGAAAAATTTTTAATTATTTTTTACTTTTTAGTTCATTTTTTTAAGGCGGTTCATTTTTGTTTACATTCAGAAAATAGGACATCGGACTGATACTAAATTTTCTATATTTCACATCAAAATGTGTAACTAGACTCAATACAATAACAAAATTTGAAAATTAAATCGAAATTCATTCAAGGCGTTAGCTATCCATAATTATTTTGATTTTCTTTTCTATTTCTTTCTCGAAAACGATAATTAACATGTAATTTATATGGAAACACTAACAATTAACGTCCATACGTGGGTATTTCTCTCTTTATTTAATTAGAAATTTTCAATATCCATAATATATTTTGCTTATTTTTAAAGTATTTTTAAAAATAACTTCATACCATGTTCATGAAGATAAGACGCTTCAATTAAAACAAAAAGTCCGGTTCCCTATTTACTATATAGTTTTTAAGCCATATTGAGCCATCAAAGTATAAATATTGGAACATATAAACCCATTAAGATAAGGAGGTGTGGTCTACAGTATTTACTTCATAATGGGAATAGGTGGTCACCGTCAGTGTGGTCCATGGCTTAATGAAGCAACTAGTATAGAGGAAAGCCGCATCGAAAATTAAAAAATAATAAAAATATCGAATTAATGCGTTTTTGAGAAATTAGATTTCTTTTTTTTTTCACTTTCTCATGAGATTTATCTCATAAGAAAACGGTTTCTAGGAAATGTACCTTATTTGAATGCGGAGTTTGTACTTTGGGTTTCATAAAATAAAAGAATTCCTATGCAAAATATATCAAATAAGAGCTCTGGAAAGCTTGATTACTGATCCTTAAAAAAAGCTTTTATGCATCTCTACTTGTGCAACCTTTATTTTGGTTAATAAAATGAAAATTGATTTTCGACTTCCATGCATTTCAATAAAAAACATTTCTGTTTTGTTTATTAAAGACAAAAAATTTTTATTTTAAAACCAAGAAGTAAATGCCGCAAACAAAAAACCGATTGGAAAGATTAGTCAAATACATTAGTGTAAAATTAGGTGTCAAAATGTTCATTTAAAATATTAATAAATAATAATATTTTTTACTTACCCGATTAGATATAAGTATCTACTTAAAAAATGAAATTTTGTTTAATATAAAATTTGCGACCAGGTTGGCTGAGCTGGTAGCACGCTGAGCTTTGCCCAAAAAATACTTTGAAGCACTACAGCATAACCAACCTCTAAAAGATTTTAATCGGTTTTCTGGTCATAACATCTTTATATTACTCAGTTGGAAGACTAAATAAGGGCATATAGCGAAAAATGGTGTGGTTCCAGCCATATTGAATTTTACATTATAATATATTATTTGATAATTACAATTCAAATTATAAAACAATCAATTTTATTTTTAAACAATTCAAAATCACATTTAAACAGGTATTTCCAATTTTTGATAAAAAAAATGTTATAGCAACCAATTATTTTTAGAATATTTTTGATAAAATTTGCTTGAGCTTTATTTACAGGATTATATTATACTTTGAACTTAACAGCATAGAAATTTTCAATATAAATCTCAGGTAGCATATGCCTGAACTCTGACTTAGTTCACAGAGAATTTATCAAAGCTATTTCCTACTTTTCTGGCTGCTTTCGCAAATCAATGATTTAAAAAAAAAAATAATACCTTAATCTCAAAACATAATATAGAAATATAGTCGAGAAAACTTAAAGAATATGGAAACACAATTGGGAATAATTATCAAATTGTTGCTGAAATTGATTCCATTCTGACGAAAAACTGATTTTGGATAGAAATAGAATGCAAATTTTTATAGTCCAAAAAACCTGATACCACTCTCTATTAAAAGGATTAACTGATTAGAACAAAGATTATTCCGGGGAGCCATTATTCCCCAAAAAATTGTATTCTTGGCAAAATTATTTCTATCATGAAATTAGTGTCTTAGATTTTACAGCCAGCTCTAAGGCGATTAAAACATGTCTTACTAATTTTGAAGTAATTCAAATACAATTATTTCCTAAGTAGGAAAGATAATTACATGTAATTCCATAAATAAGGGGACATAAAAAACAAAGGTACCTTTTACACGATTAAAATACAACATACGTAAGAATATAAGTTCCGTTTTGGTAAACTACTTCGAGACATTATGATTACAAAACTATAAAAAATTCTTAATCAATATGTGACTTAATTTAAGTACTTATTTTGCATTAATTAAGATCAAAAATTATGTAAAAAAATACTTTTTAAATAAATTAGGAATTAGCCAACACCTTCGTAATAATAATTACAAACAAAATTGAGTCAATTAAAAACTTACATAACCCATGAAATACTAAATTTTCAAATTACGCAAAAATTAATATCAGCAAATTTTTTTTAATGTTTTACACGAGTCATCTAAATTCAAAATTTTACCTTCAATTACGAAAAAAATATAAACAAAAAAAAAACTACTCACCAAGTTTTAAAAAAAAGTAGTGTTCGCAAGTTATTAACTAGTATTTTTTATAAAATTATTTAATAACTGTCTAACACCAATAATTAACTGATGATTAATATTTACTGATTTTGATATTGTAATCTGTCGCATATTATAAACACAAATTTTTATTTAAAAATTAAACAATAACAAATCAAAAATATATATCGAAAATGCATAAAACGATCAAATTACAATCGAAAATACCCAAACACTTCACAAAACATAATTGTTTCATACGGTTTTTACAAAATAAAATTGTATAAAAAAAACACAGTTCCGATCACATGAATTACACAATAATAATTTGCATTATTTATTTATTATTACAAAAACAACACAACCCTTATTCCGAAGTCTGATTGAGTAGTGAATTTTTTGTTATATGTTTGTTGGATCTGTCATACAGACACTGAGATATTTGATTACTACTGGAGTTCATAACATAAAAATTATCATAGAGTAAAATATTACATTCTATTCTATACATGTTTCTTTCTACCATACATGATTTATATATATCTTTTTCATTTTGTTAGTATACAGTTAATAGAAAGCTGTTTTATTTATCATTATTCGTTCCATTACTCGCATTTTGTATGTTGTATCTTTGTTTTATGAATATACGCTTGCGCTTAGTATACTAGATATCTGACCTCCTTAACTTAATATTATCTTTGTCTAACCTCACGTGCTGTTCGCATCCGTTGTGTAAAATAATACAAAAAAATCACCTGTGAATTTCAAATGTAGTTTTATTACTCTACTTATTTCAATTTCATTGATTGTTACTTGTCCCGCCATTATAATAATTAATATGTTCAAGAGATGTCACTGTATGAAAATTTGCGAAAACAACACCATCTGTTGTTGATTTAAATAAGTAACTGAATGAACATGAAAAAGAAAATTATTGAATGCTTTTATCGAAATAATAGTTTTCTTTACAATACAATTGAAAATAGTTATGAAATCCAGAAGGATAAATAAATAAAGAAAGAATGATTAAAGTCGATTAGGTAGTGTCTAAATTCTATAAACCCTATTGATCAGTTTAACATTGTTGTGTTTTTTATTATATATGAGTAAAATTCAGAAGTTGACCCTCTTGAATTTTGTTCTTGTAAGATTCTGGCTTTGCCTCAAGAATTTTCATAATGAAATTAGAAAATTTCAAATTTTTTCCCAGTCAAAATCAAAAATGTGATTAAAAAATGCGTTTTTTAAAAAGTTGAGTTTCTTCTTGAAATAAACTACTGAATTTTCCATTTTGAAAACAAAACTGAAAATTTCTTGACACTATTTTTTAAGATTTCAAAATGGTTACAATTTTATTAAACATTTTTCTTTCGTATTGAAAATAAATTATGTAGTGCAATTTTAATTTTTGATAAACTACAATATTTGCGATTAATTTGAGAGTTTTTGGATGACGAGTTTTTGACATGGGGTTGATTATCTCGTATTTTATTTTTCTTTTGAACCAATTCCGTAATATGGTCAGGTGAATTTAAATTTTTTAATGCATCAGTCACAAAACTATTTTCTTTCAATGGTTGGGCCAGAAATAATGGTGAACCTTGAACCGATAATATTGAGTCAGGATAGAAAATTTGATATAAATTTAGTTTCAGTGTTTCAAATGAATCATTTAGTTTTGGTACACTTTCTACACTCTCTACTTGAGAAGTATTATTTTCATTAATTGGGCTTGCTGAGTTATAATTATCATCCAATGTTAATTCGTGATTACTTTTTAATAATAATATACTTTCACTAGTGTCATCTGCTTTAATATTATTCTCAATATTGTTCACCCATTCCCAAGTTCGTTGCATTGCATCATCCATGCTTGGGAATTTCATATTTTTAATAGAAATTTCTTTTAATTCTTGTTTGTTGCATTGTTCACCAATTGTTTGACAACCTTTGTCCAATAAGTCATGATTTATTTCACAATACTGTTGATCAACTAAATTTGTATTGAAGTATTTTATAAATTCTTCAATTTTTGACATTGAAACTGCTCTATGAATTCTATCATCTTTTGCTTGGGAAATATTCTCTATGGAACGTATGTTTCGTGCATTTGTGTAATTTCGTTGATTTGACATTTGTTGACAACTAATATTAATATGATTTAGTTCATGTTGTGATCGTTTAATATTTTCGCTACTATAATTTTTTGTTTTTTTAAAGGGAGATATTGAAATAAAGACAGTTGGATGTTGTCTTTCATATGGAATTTGTTCAGATTCCATTGATGAAGATGATTGTAATAGGAGGGATGAATTGGACGAGGAATGGGAACTTAAAATATGAAGGCGCATATTTGAATTAGAATCTGTAGTCGATGATGATAGTTTCCCTTCAGATTTTGGTTTTTTATTAAATGTTTTATTATCAAAAATTAACATTAAGTCCGAGTCTTCTTTGACGATTGTATTTGTTGGTAGTATTTGTGAATCATTAAATGTAGTATGATGAAATAAATTTGCAGTTTCGCTATTTGCAGTTTCGTTGTTTGTATTCGAAATTTCGTTATTCGCAGTTGGTTTGGATTCTTCTGTAATTTTAGATGGCATTTTTGCTGTTTCATCCATTATTATCTTAGCGTTTGTATTAGAAGAAATATTTTGAACTTCTTTTACATTTTCTAAAGTTTGTGAATTATCAATGTGAAAATTAAATAATTTTGATTGTATTTCTTTTTGTATAGAATCAATGTCAATTGTATTTGTGGAGCTAACTTTTTCTGATTTAACAGTTTTTGGTAAATTTTGTTTCTGTGGTCGCGGAAATGAATCTAGCGATCGATGTTTTGAATAACGACGTCTTGCACGAGCTGAACTATAACGGTTTCCTCCAAGCATTATATTTTTATTATCGAATAAATAAAAATTTATGCGTGTTTTAATTTCAACTGGCGATTTTTGATCGATAACTTTTTTAACTAATTTTTTCGATGAAGTTTTTTTAGTTGAGACATACGTTGACGAAGATGAAGCTGGATGAGTCGATTTAGAACAACATGATTTACAATACTTTCTAAGAGACGATTTTGGTCTTATAGGCGATTTTTTTCTCAATAACTTTTCAGATAAATTAGAATCTAATGGATTTGGACTCGTGGAAGCAGATTTTTTTGGTTCAATTATTTTCAAAACAGTTTCATTCACCCAAGGTAAATTGGTTTCAACATTGGAGTACGATGGTGGTTCTGAAATATATAAGACAGAGTCTTAAGCTTATGAAAATGAATTCATTTTCTCTTACCTGTTAGTTTTTGTATAAATTTTCCTTGACTTTCTTTCAAGGTTAGACAACAATGTTTTTCTTCGAAAATCTTGGCCAAAGTGTCAAAAGATTCTATAGTATTATAAAATATCACATGCGTGAATTAAGTTTAAAACAAAATATAAAAATTTAATATATATAATAGTACAATTAATGTCTTACCAAATTGATTTTGCGAATAATTTGGATTGTGATATGTTATTGCTTTTGAATCATTACTATTCGTTGAATCTCTTCTTGGTTGATTTATTTTTTCTGTTGACATTTTCCTAAAAAATCCTATGTAGTAAATGATAAAATGACAGTTATTATTTTTTTAAATATTTATTTGTTAAAACAAAATTGTTTTAAATAATTTTGACAAATATAGCATTAAAGCCGCAAATTTAATTATTAAAAGCCAATTTTAGTCTTCACCAACATGAACTTATTTTTTGCAGTTAATTCTGTCTGTAGTAAAGAGAATCCGACATTGGTAGAAAGTTTAAATATTCTAAATTTCTTGCAAGTTAAAAAAAAATTTTAACTGTGCTTATTTTAATATAGATTTTTTTTGCAATCTAATGTTTGCAAAGGTGGGCATTAACTGATTAATTGTTTAATATGTTAATTAACGAAATTAACAATCTTCGTAGCGGATTAACTTTTAAATTAACTCAAAAATGTTAACGCTATTGTTAACTTCCGATAAAATGAACTTTTGATAATTTAATACGTTTCATTGATTGCTTGTTGTCATTCAGTTTATTGCTTTTTTTCTTGTTTTTCTCCAAGAAACGTCATCAAAACTATCTACCATAAGCTATTCTGAATAAGATAACCTCTAAGAAAGATGCTTTCTTTAATAAAATAATGTATAAATTTAATACAATATCATCTTTCTACGAAATTTTTAGACTTAAAATGGTGCCTGGAAAATATTTTGGGAGGCACGCCATGGTAAATACAAACCTTTATCGTTTCTAGTACATAGCTCACTTTAATTATTTGTTCCTGCAAACATTTATATTTTTTTTTTTTTTTAATTTTCATTTCTGTTGGTCCAAGATGCAATAGTAGATAAGACGTTCAAAATAATTACTTTACAATATGGACACTACTTGAACTACTCAAAGTAATTAAATTGAATCAAATCCTTGGCCACACTTTAGTAATAACTTTGTATTCCAATCAAGGCAAGGAGATCAGTTGATTTACGAATGCAAAGTGTTTTTGTCAAAAACTTATACAATAAAGATTCGCGTTTCGAACCTTAATAACGTTTTGTTTTATTTACCTATGTATCCCAACTCAGTAAAGTTTAATCATTACTGGAGTTAATATTCTAATTTAACAATTAACGAAGTTCTATTTTCGATTAACTGTGCTCACCTATGCGTGTGGGCCTCTTTAGTCAACTTTGTTTTAAACTTTGTTTTAAAGACTCCATCTTCAATGCCTTGCTCATTTTGCTTTTTATGCTCCACCCTCTATAATCAATTATTTTCAAAGCCCCTTAATTATTTCCCGTTTTAGTAAATCACACCAGAAAAATGAGTGAACAAAAGTAGACAAACCTAGTCAAGACTTCACATATATCACCAATTAGCGGACTCACAGTCACACGACGTTTGTATGTACGAGATTGAAGTTTTAAGGGTCTAATACTAATTGATTAATAATTGAATACTAATTGATTCACATCAAGTTTGAAGTATGGTTTAGTCATATGGATACAGATCCTCATTAAATTCCATATAGAATAGTTTATTTTTTCTTTAAATGATTTCTAAATCAGCCTTTATATAATAAATATGTTTATAATAAAATACAAAATACATATGGATTATAAGTTTTTATAATTTATTAATTTTTATTATAAATATTTATAAATTTCATATTTTATCCCAATCACTTAAATATGTTTTAAATTCATACTTAAATATATTTTTTTTTAAATATTTGATAATAAATCAAGTTTTAAGAATGTAAGTAGGAACTGTTTAATTGCATCATTAAAATTTTCTTGGTAGATATATCTTAAGAATTTCCTCCGGATTGTTTTATAACTACAAGTAGTTTGTTGTACTTTTAGTTTGTCTGTTTTTAAAAGGAAGCTATCACAATCCTATTTTTCCCGCTTAATTGAAACTTTCTAACTTTAATATCTGGTCAATCTGTTTTATGTTCAGATCAAATAAAACAGCAATCTGTAATTTTCATAATTCTACAAACTTGTATTTCCCAGGTATTATTTAAAAAGATCTGAAAATGAAGTTGGGGAAGATTTTTGTTATTATGCATTTAAAACAATATTTGCCTGTTTTGCAAGCTACTTGCAATCAATTGGTCTTGTTATTACACAGTAAAAACTTAAAACTTTTGTTAATAAATTATTATATGTTGAAGTAACACGAGGAATGGCTCTAAGCCTTAAACCCTTTTTCTTATTAAACACAATTTTCTAAATGGTAAATACGATTATCTTTTAACATAGACACGCGTTTGTCATCAGCCGCTAGCTTTTATTATTTATAGTTATTTTGGTACAATCAACATATTTTCCATAATTGTATTTTTCTTAATTGAGTAGAGGCGTTTGAGCTTCAACGTGTTCGTGGACAATATTATGGAATTTATAGCTTTGGATTTCGTTGTAGTTAAGTCATTAGATTGGGGGCATATAATGATTTTCACGACAAATTTCTTTCATTTAAACGGTTTAATTTAACTCCAAATTTACTGCTAAGAATCACTTCCATAATGTATATATATATATATATATATATATATATATATATATATATATATATATATATATATATATATATATATATATATATATATATATATATATATATATATATGTCTATATTTTAATTATCTAAAATATGATTCTGATGAAATTCGCTTAGTTTATGCAGTTTCTTGATGATTATTTTGCTAGATACTCTAGATAAAGTGAAATAATTATTATCAAAAAATACGTTTTAGTAAATATTATTTTGAAAAATGTTTAAAACATTGTTTTAGCTAGAGGGAAAAAGGAAAAATTCAAATAATGCTACATGAAAACTATGAATGGTCCACCCTTAACAGAATCAACAACGATTGCGCACATCGATCGATTCGACAAGGGTAGTGCACATATGAGGGTTATTCTGAATGTTTTGAAAATATAAAAATATTCAGAGTTAGACAAAATTAAATAAGATTATTTTATTTACAAAAACATGTTTATTTAAATTAGTTTAAAAATATTTATTACAATGGAATTTATTTATAATTACATTTTTTATTCAAAATTATGTAGCAAAAATAAATGTGTGAAATGTATTGAAATAATACAGTGAAATGTTATTTATAATTATTATAAAATTTGTGCGATAATTATTATAATATTGAAAAGAAATATGAAAATTTTAATATTCAGTTTATATTATATTTTATTTATTAATTTTAAATATACATTTTGTAAGTATGTATAAAATTTATTTATTTTAATTCATTTAATTATAATATATATAATATTACAGTGGAACTTGAAAAACTATATTCTCATGTGATTCAAAATTTTTTTTCACTATAAGTGGCTTACACAGTTTACCCAAATATCTCACCTCAGTGGACCTTACTTAACGCATGCAAAAAACGTGTTGCAACCTATCCAGACCAATGTTTTAAATTGATAAATTATTATGAATTATCCTTCTAATACAGGATATGTTATTGAGCTTTAAAGTCTCAATTATAGCGATAGACATCAATAAAATTGAAAAATCGAATCGAATTTGCAGTAACGGAGATATTTTCAGTAAAATGTGCCAAGTGACAAGTGAGATATCGGCTTGAATCCTAGCAGTGATGAATAAAAATTTATGGGGCGGGGACTAATTGATTAGACTACCGTTGCATGTTTGTTATATTTGTGTAGGTTGTCTGTAATTTCCCTTTCAGAACTGTAGGTGTATGTCAGCATTGTTCCGTATAAGAAGACATCTACAGACGGGGACTATATTCCGTCTATTTTCACCCAAGATCTTTTCTTTCATCCACTTGATGAATTTAATTGTTTGAATGAAATTAAAAAGTTATAATATGTGGCCACCTCTATTAAATTTTACAGAAGTACCAGGGCCATATTGTTATTATCAGTAGTAGAGGTTTCACTGTAATAAATATGTAATAATTTATGTAATTCATTAAAAGAATTTATTTTAATTGATAATTAAAAAGTTAATTTTTAATTCATATCAATAATAATACTAGATTCAATTCGTATAGGACTCATAATGATTTTGGAAATGTTTTTAATTTTGAATATTGTAATTCGCTAGTATAAACTCTTATTCCCAGTGTTTTAACTAGGACCTGAATGAAATCATTCCTTCATTCGTAAAATATATGAAAAATACGTTTAATTTAACAAAAAATTTGAAAAATATGATCCGAATTTAGTAAAAGTTTAATAAATATAATTTTTATCCAGTTACACGCTTGGATTTTATAGTCCAGTTTCGTTTTTGAAAACGTGTATAAAGCTGACACTATACGAATAAAAATATATTAAGATTTGAAAAATCGAAGGGTCTGGTACCAATTACGCTATATCTTCTGAAATATAAAAATGGTCTATTATTAACTATTAAAATTAATAAAAAATATGAAAAAATTATATGTATAATTTGAGTAAACTGGTTATACTGGTCTGGAAGGTTATTATCATACAATTGTTTCTGTGCGAGTATGGAAATTTTTCGCAATTTTCCGGACGTCGTTCTTAATCAAATGAGCTGTCCTGCATATTTTTACTCTTATCGTCTGTTATACGTTAGCAGAGTGCACAGCGATAGCGCGCTTTGCTCCAATGCCGGTAGTCCCGGGTTCGGTTTAATAAATAGGTACCTGATCTTTGATTGGGGAAAAACCAGGCGGCAAGGTGACCATACTTCTTCTCAATATGGCGTGATCACGAAACGATGCATCTGTACAGTGTATCGAGTCTTCTGTTTACACGTTTAAAATAAGATGATTAGACTATGAAACACAGTTTAAATTTTCAACGAGGTGCGGAAGAACAAATTTTAATTTATTTTGTCTTAAAACAGGTTTTAAGCAGTGCGAAGCGAATCCAGATGCAAAACGACTTTATGATGATTTACTAAGTAATTATAACCGTTTAATTCGACCTGTAATTAATAATACAGAAACATTAACAGTATGGTTAAATTTGAAGTTATCGCAATTAATCGAAGTAAATTTAAAAAATCAAGTTATGACAACAAATTTATGGGTGGAACAGGTTAGTGTCCTCAAATTTAGTGATAAATTGTAGCAAGAATCAGTTTCTAAATTTATCTAGAAAAAATCAATCGTTCCTAAAGACATGTTTTTAAAGAGAGTGGCATTTGTCGTTATATTTATATTATCTCGAAAACTTTCGAAAGGAATAAATCGCTATTCGAAATATTTCTGAAACGATTTTATGTATAAATTTTCTTGATATCATTTTATAAGTCTTTGAATTTATTTTAGAAATGGTTTGACTATAAATTACGTTGGGATCCAGAAGAATATGGCGGTGTGGAAATGTTGTACGTTCCTTCGGAACATATTTGGTTACCAGATATTGTTTTATATAATAAGTAAGAACATGAGTATTATTATTTTCTCTAAAGCGTTTTTTGTGTATCCGACAATTAAATTAGTGCCTATAAGTTCGAATATGAGTGGAAGGATTAGGACCTTGTCGGAAGAAAATTTGAAATTGAAATTCGTAAAATATTTAATACTGGTTTATCTCAGGCTAATAGTTTTCTTTTAAATTGTTAAATAAAGTAAAAAAAAAAAGTTAATTCATATTTTTGCTACAGTAAATGTATTGATGTGACAAATTATAGAGGTCACATTCATTTTTTGTGCTACCTATCCTGCTCTCAGTAGGTGATTGGATGCGACCCTATCTGAGAAGATGAAAGTTGTAACATTAAAAGCAGCCGATAAAGCAACAAATTTAAAGCATGTTGGATATGATAAAAAGGAACAATAATTCGGACTAAATTTATTGCACCTTCAGTATAGTAAATAAAATTACCTTCACAACGAGTTATTGTTGAAGTTGTTAGCTCAAAAGCTAACGGAGTTATAATTGAAATTTGTTGAAGAAAAATTTTTAATGAAAATCGATTTTTTTTTTATAATATACATTTGCAGCTTTCTTTTATATTATACATTGGTTAAAATGTCAGAATGTGTTATTGAGACTTAGCTGTACAAGTATTACATAATATTTTAATATTTGAAGAAACGCCATTGATTTTTTTAGTACAAAATAGAGTTAACAGTTTTTATTTTCAATATAAGTTCTTTGATATTTGAGCTAAAGAGACCAACAAAAAAGTCTCTTTATGTACTTTAATGAAGATAAGATTTTCCACCGAATTATTCTTCGTTTTTATGTTATTCAACATCAAATGGCACTACTTAATTTTTCGTAATAGAATTGGAACTTTTAATGATCTATTATTCAGTAATATTGTGTCTACAGAAATTTAAAACAAATATTTCGAATTATTCATTTATAAGCTTTATTTTTTTTCTTACGCTGTTTTCGATAAAATGTTAGAGTTTACATTTATTCATTGAAAACCGTTGAAAAACACAACTTTTCTAATGATAAATTGAAATTTTGTCACACAACTCAAAGTATTGAATGTACGAATAAACTTATTGTTGCTTTATTGAGCCCTGTGATTATTTTTAATGTTCCAAATTTCATTAGCCAGATAGGGTGCTGGGAAATAGGCATACAAAATACATAGGTAAATTACATTTTAGTATTTAGCGTATACTACTTAATCCTGAAGCTTTGACATCAATACATTTACTGTAGTATAATTCCTAGGTAAAAACGTCGAGGTACTCCACAGTGTATTGATAATACAAGCGTTGAAACTAGATGTGATAAGAATTTGAATATTTCAATTATTTGCCGATGTTCAGATGGTCTTTTGTTTCTACTAATTAAATTTTTACTTTTGTTCGGCACTAATAAACAGAGATAATTGGAGGCACCTCTTCGTTTAGAGTTACCTATTAGTTACCTCTTGGACTAAAATTTATTTTGTGACAATTGCAACGGTTAATCATGCAAATCTTGACGTATTTAAAATCATAATATTAAAATAAATTTAAAAAAGGTCATACTGAGTTTGCATGAACATTGTTTGAAACACGATTAAACAACAAAACACTTGCCTATAACAATTCTACTTATTATAAAAATCATTGCTCTAATTAATATCAAAATAAATGATATTAAAAAATATTAAAAAAAAAAAAAAAATTAATTATCTGTAGCATTTGTTGTTTGTCTTGTCAAATTTTTTTTTTAATATAGGTGAGAAATTCTTTGTATTTTTCTTCTAAAACAGGTTTCTTTAAATAAAATAATTTATGTTTTGCATTAATTAAATTTATGTATCCGCTATTCTTTGCGGAAGGAACTAGATCCGTTTATAAGAAGACAATTGTAAAACGGATACGAATATTTCACATCTAAAGGAAATTTCTAATTTATTTGCCATTATTGATTATTTAAACTTGAAAAATATGCCTCTAAAGAAATTCGATCTAAGGATGTTTTTATTTTTAAAAGAGACTGCTATCAATTGAGAGTGGGAACATAGCGTGTAGCTGAATAACTCCAAAAGTTAAATTTGCACAATAAGTGTTGATTTAACAAATTTGGATGGCTTTTAAACATCAATTTTTTCTATGTGGTAATTTGGAAAAAAATCTACCAATTTTCCTGAATAATTTTCTCAAAAATGTAATTTATATTTGTGTTGAAAAATTTTAACATTAAAGCAAAGTATTTGTCTTAAAATTGTTTTTAATTTTTATCTGCATTTTTTTGAATTGGGTTGTTTGTTATTTTTCACAACACTAAAAATTGCATGACTTTATTAATTGTTCTCTTATTAAACAAAAGAAAAGAAAATTTATTGCTTAAATAAATTTGTTTATGTATGTTGAGAATACTTTTATTGAAAAAGATGAAATTATTCATAATAATAAGACAAATTGTTTTCAGAAAACTTTCATTTAAAAATGCTACTTAATTCCTATGTTTAAAAAAAAAATTAAAATCATATTCAAACTTTCGAGTTTGTGCAGCTTGGTGCAAAATACTTGTCTCTGTTAAAAGAAAACTAGTATGGAAACTATAATGAGAAATCGTGAAAAACAACATAAATTTTGCTGGATTAAGTATGAATTTCTCCTTTAAACAGTAAACTTTGCTTAGATCCATTATCAAAAAATTATTTTGAAATTTTATTAGATTCAATAAAATGCAGTTTTGTTCGGTTTAGTATTATATGATTCTATTTAAATTGACCTGAAGTACTATCTTCATTTCCATGCAGAAACTAATCACCAAAAACCAGAAACATCCAATTATGACAAACCTGAATAGTTATTCAAACTTTCAGTTTGGCATCGGTGCAAACCATGCCTTTTTCGCTTAACTAAAAAATCATTAATGTGTGAAATTTGGATCTGGAGTGAATTTAGTGGGTATATTCTACGATAGAAGTTCTTAAAATAAATTTTGCACTTCTATTTGTTTTGCACCAAATCATTCTGTCGTTATTGTTAGTTATTGTGTCGGAGCTGTGACACATGTAATGTCCTTTAGTTAAGATGTTAGCCGATTTCTTTCCACTATAGCCACGCAAAATTTGTCAGTTTATTCAACAGATAAGTGAGCCGTATGTCAACTCCGGAAAAAATGCATGTTATCGAGCTCCCATGACTATAATCCGATTAGAGCTCAACCATTCAGAAGAAGTGGGGCTGGATTCATTTCTGGGCTGGATTAAGTCTTTTTTATTTTTCGCATCAATTATGAAACAGGTTCTATGTTTTTTTTTTCTGTGTTTGATGATTACTGTTGGAAACCAGAGACTCCTTCCATTATTCGCAAAAATCACGACTGGCTATTCTCCTTATTTTGATACTAATACGGACGGGAGTCATTATCACAAATATACAACTTTAACAATAGCATTAAAAATCACTGCCAAAAAAAAAAAATCATTATAACGAAATGAAAATATGCGAATTCTGTTCAACAATAGTAATGTTTCATATAAAACTTATTATTTTTACTGCAATAAAATAAATGAAAATTTACAATTTCCGTTTTGTAAAATTAACTATTAAATATTTTATTATGGTTCAACTTAATTATTTTCTTAAATAAATTATGCATAACACAATTACATTGTTACAAATTTTCATATTACATGCATAATTTTACATATTTTGAAATTGTAAATAATAATTATGTTAAAAAACAAGTACTTACAATGTTTTACCATAATGTTTCAAAATAATGAATTCATTTTATGAAAAATGTTACCAAGGTTGAAGATCAAATCGTTTTCTTTTCTAATATAAATAATGTCAACAATTTAATACAAAATAAGTTTTAATGTTATAAAAAATTATTTTTAATGTTAAATTTATTGTATGTTTTATATTAATTTCAATGCCACGAAATCATTTGTGTTATAATAAATAAATTTAGTAACGCATACAATTTCTGTTGTACAGAAGGTGCAGTAGCTCTTTGATATAGTGCTTGAAATAATACATGAGCTGTTATGCACATGGTGAAATAAAAGAATAAAATATAAATCTCAAATCATTGTCTTAGTTGAACATAGAAAAAGTTGTCGACATCAATTATTGTGAAACCATTTTTATACATGATGTACTTATTTTTCGATTTATCCCTACGGCTAAACATCAATGTCCTCAAATAGAAAGGGATCATGCCCAGTTAACACAATGGGATTTCTAGTCTTTCTTACTACTCGGTCTTCACCAACACTATTGGATGTAAGTCGTAGTAGCCCTTTAGAGAAGGTTGGGCACTCTGTAATACGCTTGTGACTGTGTAGGTCCCCTTCCGAGTTTATAAACCGCAACTCACACGTATCTGGGTGCTCCTCGGCTGAGCTTTCAAACACCCAAATCAAAGTGCCTTAAACACACTGCAACTTACTGGTATCTCAGCAAAGCTCCCCTAGCTCTTATCACATTTAGAATCACCGCTGTTTTGTTGATGAAAATATATTATATAGTTTGCATATTTTAAAATTGTTACTCGGTGCTTGTCAAAAAGGAGTTGTTTTTTATATTCGTTATATTTTTTTTCTTATGGTCATATGATCATATACAGAAGACTGCCTGAGTGGAAATACTTACTGCTTTATACTACAAATACATTTGCCATTCACCAAGAAATCAAGTACTTAACTGAGCAAAAAATTTTTGTTCGTATGTACGGCATCCTTAAAAGAAATTGAATAAATTTAGGTAGTTTTTGTTGTTTTAATATTTATTAAAAATTATGTAACAATCTTGAAAATTATGTGTATTTTATGACTAAATTGAAACAAGACGGTAATTTGCATAGCAAATGTTTCATTGGCATTTGCGATTAAAATGAATCAATTCGAATAGGAATTATTCGAGAATTTTATTCGCTTGTATCCGAGAATTTTACATGACAAAACTTTTTATGATTTTTTTCCATGTTTATTGAGACATATTAGAAACAAAATTATTGTAATTTTGAGCAAGGTCATTTTCTGAAAGTATCTAAGGAAATTGTATGAAAATCGCAATTACGGACCTATTAGTGATCTATAGAAATTTTAGTCTTAAAAAATTAACAGATTATATTATTTATCCCAAATAAATTTTAAATACTCCAGCCTTCAGGCAACTTTAAAAATTATCGAGGAGTAAGACATTCTTTTAATGTAATACACAACCAATTTTAAATTTTAATGGCCAGGAGAGTAATAATAGTTAATTTATACTGATTATGGTGATATTGTAACCAAATATATAATAATACAATAATTGATGTAGGGATTGAAAAAACATTCACAATTTTTCGTATACTTAAGGCTCTCATTAATTATCAATGATAATTTCACTGCCCAGAAAACTCCAATCATTATTATACCATTTTCGTTTGATATTATAATCCTTTCTTAATTTTTACAGTGCTGATGGAAATTATGAGGTGACATTAATGACAAAAGCCACTTTAAAATACAATGGTGAAGTTTTATGGAAACCTCCAGCAATTTATAAATCATCATGTGAAATTAACGTGGAATATTTTCCATTTGATGAACAAATATGTATGATGAAATTTGGATCATGGACGTATAATGGAATTCAGGTAAGAAAAATTCAATTTTCAAAATTTTATATTCTTTTAAATTTGGGAATTATTTGCAGGTGGATTTAAAACATATGCAACAAATAGCTGGAAGTAATGTTGTTAAAATTGGCATTGATTTGAGTGAATTTTATTTGTCAGTAGAATGGGACATTTTGGAAGTACCTGCTAGTCGAAATGAGGAATATTATCCATGTTGCGCAGAGCCGTACTCTGGTATGTATATCTTTCCATATCAGCTTTAAATCACAAATGGAAGCCTGTATATGTACACTATAACTGAATCTCTAAAGCTTCCTCTCCTAGGGCAGTATCGAAGCTAAAAAAAAATTTCAGGCTCAATTCCAATTTTTATCCTTTAATTTAAAATATCTATTTGCTCCACTAACAAATCTGTCATTGTGTGAAAAAAGGATTAAATAAATTTTTAGTTTGTTAACTCGTATTTAGAGGTTAAAATCCGTATGAGATCATATACTTTACTTTCTATTTATAGGTTTTGATTGTGTATATTTTGTATTGTTGCAGATATAACATTTAAGATAACAATGCGTCGTAAAACATTATTTTATACAGTAAATTTAATAATACCATGTGTTGGTATAACATTTTTAACAGTATTAGTTTTCTATTTACCATCTGATTCTGGCGAGAAGGTTACATTATGTATATCAATATTACTGTCATTGACCGTGTTCTTCCTGTTATTAGCGGAAATTATTCCACCCACTTCATTAGCTGTACCATTACTTGGAAAATATTTATTATTTACAATGATATTAGTTACATCATCCATATGGGTGACTGTATGTGTATTAAATGTTTACTTTAGGTAAGTCAATTTCTTCATTTTATACTTTTATGTCAATATTTCACTAATTGTAGTCGAATTTACTCTAAGTTTGTAGTGTAAAATTTGTGTTAAATATTGGTAAATATAGGTTTTCAAAGAATCATCTAGTTAGTCCATTAGAACGCACTAATAAAATTTGGCATAGTACATAGAATGACCTGCTTAGTCAATTTCCGGTTGCCCATCCGGTCGTCTGTCTGACGTAACACAAAAACGAAAGGAGATAGGAGAACGTTTTTATAACGTAATCTAGATCTAATGAGTGAAATTAAGTTCGTGAATGAGCGAAATCATTCAATTGAATCCTTTACAACGATGACCCAGTGTTTAAAACATAAAGGATGGAAGAAGACTATGGTAATAGTTTCCAAGTTATCAAAGTTTTATTGATATAAAGCCTTGTTCACACTGATCAAGCAATTTAGTCAATTAACATGTTTAGTACTAAACACTTAACACTTATCAAAAATCGTTCACATTTGTCATTTCATAATTAACAAGTGGCAAGTAATTTATTAAAACTATGTAAAGAACCCGAGTTATTTAATATAATTTCATATCACAAAACTGTAAATATTATATGAATGAAACAATTGAATGTCAAACATTTTCCCTATTTGGTTTACATATTTGTGATACAAAAGTAGTGCGGGTACTGTTTGCACAAAAAAATAGAATTATAGTAAAGGACTTGATTAAACAACTTTACTAAACACTTGTAAACATGTTGCTGTTTACTCACGTTAAGTAACTAAAATACTTGCTCGTTGACTAAATTACTTGATCAATGTGAACAAAGGTTTAGTTATTTACAATATTTCCCGATTTGTCATAGTATCCTTTTCGTTTCGTATTTCGATAAAACTCCGTTTATTTTTCACCGATACTTTTATTCACGAAAGTAGGTGTAGTTTATAAGCAGGTGTACTGGAGTTATTAGGTGTAGATGTACACCTAATTTACCTTTGGAAACCCAAAAACAGCGAAAAACATATGATTATGTTTTGGATGTTTAAAAATTCTTATATCCGATATCTTTGTGTCATTTCCGTTTAACAATTCCTCAAAGAAATATGGACGTACAAACAAATGAAATATCCATTTTATACAAGTTCACAGTATATCGTGCTTCAAAAAACAAACATCCATTGCAAAATATATAAATAATAAAATAAATAAAAAGAAATTCGTTGTAAAACAAAGGTCATACAATCACGTGCCAAATTTTCAACGACGTTATTCAACACATGACAAAAATTTTTAAGGAAAGAGCACGTAATTCTTTTTCATTTAATAGGCGTCAAGGCTCATAATTCTTCAAGTTGTTTATTGTCAATCATTTTGTTGCATATGGAATTCAAAAATGTTAAGGAAGTACGCTCACGGTATTTAAGAAATGGTTAAAGCTATTACTCTATCTAATTAATGAAACTAAAAATTGTTTTTCTGGATCTGGAATTCGAATTCGAGAGAACATGACCAATTTTTTAGTAGAGAACTAGTATTCCATTTCACAATTTTTGGATTAAAAATGTCTAAAATCTTATTTGTTTGTTTCTGGGAAAATACAGAAAAATCGATGTTTTATGTTCAAAAATTAAAATAAAATTAGTGAAGTTAACTAACAGAGTAAATTTGCGCTAAAATTATGGAAAATTCAAACATTTAATGAAATGTTTCAAACAAAAGTTAAAAAAAATAAACATTTTTATTTATTTGAACTTTTCTCAATTTTTATGTTTAGAATACGCCACCAAAATCAGCTCGCTAACTCTTTTTGTTTTTGAGTTATCGTATAAAAATTAGTTTTTTTAGTATTTTTCGTCTTCAAGAAAAACGAAACTTTAGTTTCATTGAAATCAGTCATTTTAAAATAAGTGTTATTCAATCGCTTGGACATTAATAAGAAAAGTTAGTAAACATTCTTTCTGTTATTTTGCATTATACCATGATCGAATCCCCTTAAATTCGCAGACAAAAAATATAAAATCTGACTGAAATGAATAATGACCCCTTAAGGCTATCATCACTTATATTGTACTTACTCAACTCAATTGTTTATAATTGAAAAAAATAAAAACAAAGCGAAAATTTTATATAAATAAATAAAAAAAATTAACATAATAAATATTATTGTATTATACAATTTAATTTATTTTCAAATACAAGTCAAATATTAATATTAATAGCCTAAGAGCTAGCAGACAGTCAAAATAACCTGCTTAATAAAAAAATAAACAATTTGTAATAATGACCTGGCAGTTATAGATACGTTGGATGTGACTCGTAAATTTTTTCAAAAATATGAAAAAAAAATTGGAATGTTTCCACACTGCACAAGTTAATTTAATATGTCCCGTTAAGAAATTGTCACTTATACCTAAGTATTTTCTTTTTAAAGTATAGGTGCTAAATTATACTAACATGTGTGATCTATTTTGCGTCTAACGGACTTTATCACATGAGAGTCATGGTAATTTATTTGCATATCGAATATATCAGATACAAACGGCTCCTGCCAGCTCATTACTGTCTGGATTAATAGGTATTAAAAATCATTTTTCATCAATCAATCAATCTTTATTAATTATTTTTTTAACAATAGATATATAGAAGAAGCCAAAAAAGAGGATATAGGGCATAGGAAGGAAAGCGAAAGGCATGTAACTATGCCTGACTTTGAGCAACCCCTTATTTATTTTAATGCAAATTTAACCGTAGGAAATCAAAGGTGGAATAAACGACAACCGATAAAATCAAATCCCCCCTCCCCAAGAATCAATCATGAAATCATTTAGTTTAAGATATGTAATGTAATTGAAACATTTATCATAATATCAGCAGTAAAAGTTTCCGACGAGAAGGTAGCAGCACTCGTCAATAAAAGCTAGTGAATATAGTTGTGCATCTTTTGACAGTTACTTCAACTCACCAAAATTTCAGCCATTTTGAACACATAGTTGTTATTTGACAGTTGTTTGAGAGAGTCGATGTGAGTGTTTTTGGGAAATGTATAAAAATTTAGTATCAAAGCTAGGAAAAGGGATGCCGACTGTTTTTTGGGATAGTCATAGAGTTTTCTTAATTTATTATCATCAAAAAGAAAAAACCATTATAGGAGCATCTTTACGCATCATTACTTGACAAACTGAAGGCAGAAATTACAGAAAAATGGCCACATTTGCAGAAAAAAATCTTTGTTCACTAAGACAACTCACACCTCAGGAGTTGCGGTGAACGAATTACAGTTCGAACTGATTGACCATCTGCCTCACTCACCAGATCTAGCCTCAAGTGATTTCTTTTGTACCCCAATCTAAAAAATGCGCTCGGAGGACAGATATTTTAGTAAAATGAGGAGGGAATCACCACCCGCCAACAATTATTTTTCAGAGAAAAACGTCGAACACTATTTGGACAGGTTAAAGCGATGGGATCATTTTTGGGACAACTATGTAGAGATACAAAGTCACAGTCAGTTGAAAAATAACAATAATAAAGTTTAAATAAAAATTTATTGTATTTTTGTTAGGTTGGAAACTTTTCTAACCTTTCAATTACACTCGTAAACCCAATATAATTAAGACCTCTCTCGTAAAGCAAATATAATTACAGTTTCAGATTTCAATCGACTGTTTATTATCAACTGAGAAATTAAATGCAGGGAAAGAAATCGTTATAGTGCACGTCAAATAAATATATGGAATCTATTCATTATACAATTTAAAAGCAATTTTTAAGTCACTTTGTAGAAAAAAGAATCCATATAACTTCGTCTAAAGGACAAGAAAAAACTGCCAATAAATGTAATGTATGTATTAAAGATTCTGTTAAGCAGGTCCATTGTGTTAAGAATCGTCCGCAGGCTCTTAGAATATTAAATATTTTTAATGTAATATTGTATTTTATAATGTCGATAAAGAAGGGTGTGTCACTAAAAAGAATTTTTATTTTTTTCGTTTAAATATTTATTTTTAATTGTACGCATAGTGTATGTTAATGTGTAAATTAAGATTTATATATTTCCGCTATAATTATTTCTTCACATTTTTTAATTGATATGCTGGTTATTAAAGTTTTAAACCTTCTATATTAAACACTTTTAAGAGGAATTGCCACAAAAATTAGATCTCTTCAGTATAGACAATGTCTAATAGAATAGATGGAATTTTTTTCAAATTGTCGCTCACAAATAACTCCAATAATAATTATCGAGATCTTATAAAGTTTGGTATGCCAATCTTAACATGAAAAAGGTATTCAAGAGTTCTTCCATGGAAAAAAATAGTAGTGGCTTCACTTTCACTGTAAAGTGCATTCAGTCGGGTGCAATGCTATTCTGAATGTATTAATCTGCTCTTCCACTAATATAAATAGCACCAGTTGCCTAATATGTTATACACTAAAATCGTCCCTATATATTTAACATTCATTAAAATAACAAAAACCTCATCCAAATAAAATCTGTAATTTATGAAAAAATCTGGATATAAAAACATAAAAGAAAAATAATTTTTTCGGTTAAAATAAAAATTTTTTTCACGAAGTTGGAATGAAAAATATACTATTAACTTTTTATTCTTTGATCCAAATTATTATATAATTTTTTTTATCATTCATGCTTCATTGAGTCAACAAGTTCCTGTCGTCTGTTCAATGTAAAAAATACAATTTATTTTTTTAAATAATTGTCAATGGTTTTATGTGTTTTCTTAAGTGAGAGTCATTTTATTATTTACCTCTAAGCGTTCTCTATCAGTGATTCTTTTCCTATATTTTAATCATCTTGATTAAAATATTATAAATGTCAAGTATAAAATGTACTTTATGTCAAAAAAATTATTTAAAAAAAACATAACTTGGAAATTTTAATTAAAGACTATGATTTAAAAAAATTATTACATAATTTATTTAATTACTCAAATAGTGCTTTTATTTCTTGTAAATGTTAATTAATTATTTATTTAATGTTTTGCTTTTCAATCACGAGCGTATTAAGAAGAGCGGCGACAACTAAAAATTATCTTTTATTTTAAATTCTTAAAATAACCATTATGTTATTTAGAATGAGAAATCTAAGAATATCGCTTTCATCTTAGCCATCTTACAAAATTTCTGGAGTGTAATTGCGATATCTTAATGATTGTAGCTGGAATACATATTTATAATATAAATATAGTCAAAGGCATTAGAGCAGATTTTTAATTTTATCTCAAATAATTTGAACAGTTTGAACGTTCAGTATTTGATTCACTAAATGTTATAATTAGCTAGACAACTTGTTATGCTTACATGTAACGTTCAGTTGTTGATAAATAAAAACCCAACAAGGATTCGAAAGCCAACCATGGTAAAAAAGTTAAAAATTTTAAAGTTTCGTATTCAAAAACTAAATTTGGCTCAATTAATTCATAATTTTTCTGTGTTGCAATCATAGTAAGCCTGAAATAATGACTTATGTCGCTTGACTTTTAAAAATTCCACTCGAAGTTCCGAAGTTCTGTGATATTAATTAATTACTAACCATCTTTCCAAGACTATACAAGATTTTTCAATTACTCTCAAAACTTACAATTCATCTAAATTTTGGGGTAAATCTTTCTTGAAATATACTTTTTAGTTTGGTTTATTTCTGTATAAATTCTTTATATTGAGAATACAAAGTTTACCTTGATCAATTCTAAATATTCACTGAACAAAACGTGCCGGAAAAGGGTCTTCACATGATAATTTCTCAACTAAGATAAAAATCAAGGAAGATTTGCATAAAAATGAGTACATTTTGAAAAATATATACATTTTATTATCTTGCTTTACAGATCTCCATCAACACACAATATGTCACCGTGGGTGCGAAAAGTTTTCTTAGAATTTATGCCACGCGTTTTAATAATGCGTCGAACAAAATATTCACTGCCAGAATACGATGATACCTTAAATACAAATGGTTTCATAAACGACGTAGATTTACAGTAAGTATTAATCTGTTTTGAAGTTTTCAGATATGAGCTAGGGTCAATATTAAAGGTTTTTTGAAATTTATAAATATTTGGGTACATTGAATCCAGTTACTTTCATAATCAATTTCATTTCATCTGAGAATAAAAATGAGCTAATCATCATTATCAGTCTATTTTGATAATTTTGACATATATATATATGTACTAGTGACATCTACGGGAACCGTGAATAAATTGTTTTCTTTCGTTGCTATGGCTACGAAATACTGCTTTATCATACTATGCACGGTTCGAATATCCTGCGTTCTCTTGTTTGGTTATACATTTATGATGTCACAACATGGCGATTGTTTTTCTATCAATTATTAAAATATTTTCATTTATCACTAAAAGCTACCTTATGCTTCAACGACCTATAAATTACAGCATAAAATATTATTTTAAATAATTCTTTATTATTAAGTGACAAATACTGTATTTTTAACCTATAAAACGTTTTGTTTGCTTTTTTTAAATGATATCAATTTAACTTTCATTTTCATTTTGTTTGTTTTTGTTGGATAATACATTTTTAGTAATAAAAAATAAAAATATTCGTTTACTATTGAAACTGGGTATTTGTTGTTCCGTATTAGATAAAAATATTAAACAAACGTTTTACATTAATATTCTTACTATTATTATTTTTTTTTTTTTACATCATAAAAATTTATTTCATTTTGTTTGTTAAAACAATAAGTATATTGTTTAAATATGTAAATACTAAATATAGAATGTAAACCTATCTTTAATTTAATATTCACTTAATTCACTTATGTAAGTCGCGCATTTATTCATCCTACAGATAACTGAAATACCTACAGAAATATATTTTGTATAGAGATATATTATGCATTATGCAACTACATAATATATAAACGCAGCACTGATTATATTAAAATCCAGATAAATAACTATTTTATTCATTTATGTTAAATATTATTTTATTCATAAATTTTACAATGTATTAATTGTTCAGATTGATTTATTTCTATTTTAGAAAGATGCATTCATCCAATAGTCCAGTAAATATAGCCAAAAAATAGGAATAATCCATATCAAAGAATCAAAAGATTTCTTTTCAATATAGTACTATGAACATGAGTCTAGAAAGTTATGTAATTGAAAAAATTGTATGCATCTTAAGAATTTTGCGCCACTATGCGTGATATCACTGTTTACCATTAATATAAATGAAGTATTTGTCGATTCCTTGATATTTATTTATTTAAATTTAAAATTTCATAACTGGTAACATAGATATTAGTACATTTTGATTATTACAAATTCAATATGTTCTCTAATTTCCGATGACAAAGATCAAAGCCAGGTCTGAAACTAAAGTTATGCAAAATGCCTCATTTATTACATTTTAATTTATTATATATATATATATATATATATATATATATATATATATATATATATATATATATATATATATATATATATATATATATATATATATGTAATGTAATTCTTATAAGAAATGGCGTAACAATCAATTTAAATTGATTCAAGTATTCAATTATTTTCGATTAGATTTGATTGTGTTTTACAAATGATTGATTTCTTATAATATGATGGACGGTTTGTTTGCTGGATCGGAAGAGAAATTTATTTAATCTTTTTATTCAATTTTAAGTATTATCAAATGTTATTTTATTTTTTGAATACAGAATGATTACAAAATTAGTGTTTTTATCATTGAGTAAATAAGAATTGCACCTTCATTATAGTAAAATAAATCCTATCTAAACTGTTCTGGGAAAATGGTACTGAAATAAAATAAATCAAAAGGGCATTCTTATGACTTTCAAAACAATGACTGTTTATTTTTCAAAAATACAGAATCATAATTACAAAATTTTGTGTTTCCCTGGAATTTTGTTCATGCGTTTGTCTTCGTTAAAAAACTTGTGAAAAAAACCTAAATATGTATTTAAAATACAAGATACTTAATAAATTTGAAAAATTTAATACTGAAACATACAAACATGTACAAACGTTTTTATAAGTAATAGCGCGTAATCGTCTCAACAAACTGTAACTTTCAAAGTCTAGTCATTTGTTTTAATCCTTAGATCATTCCATCTATATTCTGAAATTTTTTTTCAGACTATTCAATTTCCATATTATGTTTTGTCAAAGTATCAATACGTTTTATTTGTTGAAATTTTTTATCATTTTTTTGTGTAGTATAATTAGTTTAACACAAGACTTTTTCAATAATTCAATAAAATTATTTTCAAAGTTAAAATTTAAAAAAAAATTTTCAAAATTAAAAGAAATCATTCTGTAATTTTGTATATAATAAATTACCATTAAAACAATAAATTTAACAAAATTAAATTGTAATTTGATAAAATTATGATTAATTTCATTATAATATTTCAATGTTTATTTATTTATAATAAATTTTTGTCATTTTCAACATTTTTATATTTATTATTTATTAATAATATTTTATTTTTAAAGTCATTGACATAACATAGTGTTTTATTTTACATTTGCAGAATGAATGAACCATTTACTGCTGATTTTAAAATAACAAGTAGTGAACCAAGTTTTGTTTTACAAAATAGCCAAGACCAAGAAGATGGGAAATTAAAAGCACACTCGTCAGGTTTGTTTATTTATTTTTAGTCGTACATTTTTACTGAAAACTGTAAACTAAGATCGACGAAGTGTATGATTGAGGGAGAAATGATGCACAATTTTTTGTATGCACTTCGAAAATTCGTACTTGGGGTTTTCGAGTTCGCCAAATACTAATTTAGTATTAAAATTTGTACAAAATATCTAGGCTGTGTTATAAAATATGTTTCATTGTAGGTAGCGAAGTTCATTAAGTTAGATTAAAGAATCACAAAAATCAACAACAAAAATTTCATTGCCATTTTTAAGATCTCCTAAGGTAATGTTTAAGTTTTCGCGATATCGCTTGAACTTTGTCCGAAATATTATTGACCTCCGGATTAGATATAAGTCGAAATTTGTAGGACTACACATATATAACGGTTAAAGAAAGCGAAGTTATATTATTAAAAATGGAAAGCACGACTCAAAATTCGTGGGTTTCAAAAAAAAGTTCACACAAATCGGTTAAAATTTGACCAAGTTATTGAAAAAATTAATTTTTTTTAACTTTGTGACGTCACAAAAATCAAAGAAATCAATTTTGCTCTATAACGCTTAATTTTTATCCTATTTTGCCAAACAAATATGTTATCCCACAAATCTTGGGTCATATTTTTCAAATTTTTCGTCAAATTAAACATATCTATATTAAATTTCATGATTTTATGAGTAAGGACACGAAATTTCATATAAGGAGTAAAGAAAGCGAATTTATATTATTAAAAATGGATAGCACGCCTCAAAATTAGTGGGTTTCAAAAAAAAGTTCACTCAAATCGGTTATAATTTGACCAAGATATCGAAAAAATTAATTTTTGTAAACTTTGTGACGTCATAAAAACCAAAGAAACTAATTTTGCTCTATAACGCTTAACTTTTATCCTTTTTTGCCAAACAAAATATGTTATCCCACAAATCTTGGGTCATATTTTTCAAATTTTTCGTCAAATTAAACATATCTGTATTAAATTTCATGATTTTATGAGTAAGGACACGAAATTTCATGTAAGGAGTAAAGAAAGCGAGTTTATATTATTAAAAATGGAAAGCACGCCTCAAAATTAGTGGGTCTCAAAAAAAAGTTCACTCCAATCGGTTAAAATTTGACCAAGATATCGAAAAAATTAATTTTTGTAAACTTTGTGACGTCATAAAAACCAAATAAATTAATTTTGCTCTATAACGCTTAATTTTTATCCTATTTTGCCAAACAAAATATGTTATCTAACAAATCTTGGGTCATATTTTTCAAATTTTTCGTCAAATTAAACAAATCTATATTAAATTTCATGATTTTATGAGTAAGGACACGAAATTTCATATAAGGAGTATAGAAAGTGAATTTATATTATAAAAAATGGAAAGCACGCCTCAAAATTAGTGGGTTTCAAAAAAAAGTTCACTCCAATCGGTTAAAATTTGACCAAGATATCGAAAAAATTAATTTTTGTAAACTTGGTGACGTCATAAAAACCAAAGAAATTAATTTTGCTCTATAACGCTTAATTTTTATCCTATTTTGCAAAACATGATATGTTATCCCACAAATCTTGGGTCATATTTTTCAAATTTTTGGTCAAATTAAACATATCTATATTAAATTTCATGATTTTATGAGTTAGGACACGAAATTTTATATAACGAGTAATGAAAGGGAGTTTATATTATTAAAAATGGAAAGCACGCCTCAAAATTAGTGGGTTTCAAAAAAAATATCACTCCAATCGGTTAAAATTTGACCAAGATATCGAAAAAATTAATTTTTGTAAACTTTGTGACGTCATAAAAACCAAATAAATTAATTTTGCTCTATAACGCTTAATTTTTATCCTATTTTGCCAAACAAAATATGTTATCTAACAAATCTTGGGTCATATTTTTCAAATTTTTCGTCAAATTAAACAAATCTATATTAAATTTCATGATTTTATGAGTAAGGACACGAAATTTCATATAAGGAGTATAGAAAGTGAATTTATATTATAAAAAATGGAAAGCACACCTCAAAATTAGTGGGTTTCAAAAAAAAGTTCACTCCAATCGGTTAAAATTTGACCAAGATATCGAAAAAATTAATTTTTGTAAACTTGGTGACGCCATAAAAACTAAAGAAATTAATTTTGCTCTATAACGCTTAATTGTTATCCTATTTTGCAAAACATGATATGTTATCCCACAAATCTTGGGTCATATTTTTCAAATTTTTGGTCAAATTAAACATATCTATATTAAGTTTCATGATTTTATGAGTTAGGACACGAAATTGCATATAAGGAGTAAAGAAAGCGAATTTATATTATTAAAAATGGAAAGCACGCCTCAAAATTAGTGGGTTTCAAAAAAAATTCACTCAAATCGGTTAAAATTTGACCAAGATATCGAAAAAAGTAATTTTTTTAAACTTTGTGACGTCATAAAAACCAAAGAAATTAATTTTGCTCTATAACGCTTAATTTTTATCCTATTTTGCCAAACAAAATATGTTATCCCACAAATCTTGGGTCATATTTTTCAAATTTTTGGTCAAATTAAACATATCTATATTAAATTTCATGATTTTATGAGTTAGGACACGAAATTTCATATAAGGAGTATAGAAAGTGAATTTTTATTATTAAAAATGGAAAGCACGCCTCAAAATTAGTGGGTTTCAAAAAAAAGTTCACTCAAATCGGTTAAAATTTGGCCAAGATATCGAAAAAATTAATTTTTGTAAACTTTGTGACGTCATAAAAACCAAAGAAATTAATTTTGCTCTATAACGCTTAATTTTTATCCTATTTTGCCAAACAAAATATGTTATCTAACAAATCTTGGGTCATATTTTTCAAATTTTTCGTCAAATTAAACAAATCTATATTAAATTTCATGATTTTATGAGTAAGGACACGAAATTTCATATAAGGAGTATAGAAAGTGAATTTATATTATAAAAAATGGAAAGCACGCCTCAAAATTAGTGGGTTTCAAAAAAAAGTTCACTCCAATCGGTTAAAATTTGACCAAGATATCGAAAAAATTAATTTTTGTAAACTTGGTGACGTCATAAAAACCAAAGAAATTAATTTTGCTCTATAACGCTTAATTTTTATCCTATTTTGCAAAACATGGTATGTTATCCCACAAATCTTGGGTCATATTTTTCAAATTTTTGGTCAAATTAAACATATCTATATTAAGTTTCATGATTTTATGAGTTAGGACACGAAATTTCATGTAAGGAGTAAAGAAAGCGAGTTTTTTTAAAAATGGAAAGCACGCCTCAAAATTAGTGGGTTTCAAAAAAATATCACTCCAATCGGTTAAAATTTGACCAAGATATCGAAAAAATTAATTTTTGTAAACTTTGTGACGTCATAAAAACCAAAGAAATTAATTTTGCTCTATAACGCTTAATTTTTATCCTATTTTGCAAAACATGATATGTTATCCCACAAATCTTGGGTCATATTTTTCAAATTTTTGGTCAAATTAAACATATCTATATTAAATTTCATGATTTTATGAGTAAGGACACGAAATTTCATATAAGGAGTAAAGAAAGCGAATTTATATTATAAAAAATGGAAAGCACGCCTCAAAATTAGTGGGTTTCAAAAAAAAGTTCACTCGAATCGGTTAAAATTTGGCCAAGATAGTCACAAAAACCAAAGAAATTAATTTTGCTCCTATTTTGCCAAACAAAATATACAATCTTACCAAACTTGGGTCATATTTTTCAAATTTTTAGTGAAATTAAACATATCTGTAATAAATTTCATGATTTCATTATTTAGAACACAAAATTTCATATACGGGTTTAAGCAAGCGAATTTATATTATAAAAAATGGGAAGCATGACTCAAAATTAGTGGGTTTCAAAAAAAATTCGTTCAACTCGGTTCAAATTTGGCCAAGATATCGAAAAAATTAATTTTTTTAAACACAAAATTCAAAGAAATTAAAAAATGGAAAGTATGACTTAAAGTTAGTGGGTCTCCAAAAAAAAAAGTTAATTGAATCTTTGCTCGAACAATTTTCATAAAAGTTATTACGAATTATTTTTAGATGCATTTAGTAAGCATTGAATCTTTTCGTAGGAGTGTCACAAGTTGGGTTATTTTTATTTGGGAATGGTAGTAGCTTAAAATAAAGTGACTTTAAGCACTCAATTTTTGACAATAGTTCATAATTAGCACCTATCTAGCACCCTATTATTTTGTTTTTCGTTGGTGGGTGTGCTAGGTTAATGCACATAATGCTATAGTGTTAAAATAAAAGTTAATATTGGTAGTTTCTATTTTTTAATTATTTTATATTATTTTTTTTAAATATTAATGTGAGAAAAAGTACCCAAATAAAATTTTCTACGCAAGTAGCACACTCTGGGAAATTATTTTAGCAAAAAATATAGACACTTATAGAATTATTCTTCGTTCAAACAACGTCAATTTTATTGTTGTTTATCATTTCAAATAAATTTGCGGTTAACAAAATGTATTATGAACTTGTACTTTGATTTGATATTTTATTAAGATGAAGAATAAATTTTCCATAAAAGCGGTAGTGGTTTATTTACTAATCTGCCTTATACATATTTAGTGGTTTATTTATTATACTCTTAATTATATATATCTCATCGAAAATAAATTTCTTATCTGATCGAAAATATACAAAAATATTTCGATCGCGTAATGACTGTGTAAGGAAACATTTAAGATTTGAAATACTTCGTCAAGTTCCCAAATTCTACTATTTTTAAACAACTAAGTCATAACCACATACGAAATATCAGAGCAAAGACCCCTTTGAATAAAATTTTAACTAACTAATATTGTTGCCAATTATGCAAAAGAATCAATGGTTGTCAACAATTGTGTATTTCTATTGAGTGACAGATTGTGAGATATTTGATTAACTGTCATTCAGTACCTATAATTTTCTTTTGATGATAAATCGTTGTATGCGTAGGGCCGAAACCACTTTCTGGCAAGAATCAACCATGCACGTCTTCAGTTGAATGCATTTGGAAGGGTTGATAATTGAATTGGGTCAAAACGATAAGAGTTAGAAAAAATGCTTATTTAAAGTCTATTATTAAAAATAACAGAGCCAGAACGTCTAAAAGTTTTCACATATACACGTAAACATTTCACATTTATTTGGTGAATATAAATTCTATGTGCGTATGTGTAAAAATTTCAACCTTCATTATTGTTGATCATAGCCAAAAGATAAAAAGGACTTTTGTTTGTTTGACCCACGTGGTAGAGACACTGCTTATTTAAAACACATTATAGTTAAAAACAAAAATTTGATCTAAATTTAGTAGAATTACGTATTTTGTTTATCATAATTGGATAAAATTTGCGTGTGGTACCTAGGGCACATTTAATTTTTTATTTAGAGAAAATGGGGTAATGGCGATCACATAAGGAAAAATGTGAATGAAGTGAAAATTTTAAACGATTTATTTATTTGAATCGATTTAACACATTCTCTAACAAATAATCTTTATATTTAGCAACGTGTTAATGGCTTTGGTTTACCTAATAGTATAGGCAGTATTTAAAAAAAAATTAAGTTTTAACTATCAGTATCCACAAACGGTAAATGGCGGTCGCTTTGAGAGAAACGGCAGTTTAAGTCCCTAAGAAAATTTACATACAAACCTTCTAATATATGTTTTTCTGAAGTATTGTATAACATTAAACTAAAAAATTATATAATCAATTACCACTACAATTACCAAGTTGTAAAGTCGTTATTTGTACCAAAAATTAAGATGTACTACTCTCAAATATATTGCAGCAACAGAACAGGCATTTGCCAGCCAGCTAGAGAATGTAATATGAAGATCTGTTGCCTACTCTAGTATGTGTTTGTATTGGTCAAATAATGCTGACCGTCATTATTCATTGACCGTTATTAACCCGTTCACCCTTAATTCCTCATTATAAAATATTTTTTTATTCTTTTGAAATATATAATTAAAAATAATCGTTTAATTAAAATATTTGTCACACATAATTAATTTTATACCCTGCATGTTTATATATTTAATATTTAAATTGTACATACCCGATTTCATTACATCAAATCAAATTATTTTTCGATTTATTGGTGCCAGAAAATTTCTAATTATAATTAGATTAGGCTCTACAATTACTATCATACCGTGTTTAATAGATTTAGCAATAATCTAAATCACCTTTTTTATAAAACATAAAAATTTATATACGTAAAAGGAATTTAAATTTTTTTCAGTTACGGACTCTAGTAATATGACTCCAAGAACTCCATCCCAAAACGTTTTATCAGCATTACAAGGAGTTAGATTTATTGCACAGCACATCAAAGATGCCGACAAAGACAATGAAGTAAGTTTCGAAATAATACATCAAATTCTGATTTTATGAATTATTCATTTTGTTTATTACAGGTTGTAGAAGATTGGAAATATGTATCAATGGTATTAGATCGATTCTTTTTATGGGTGTTCACTTTAGCATGTATTGTGGGTACATGTGGAATTATATTTCAAGCACCTAGTTTATACGATAAACGTGATCCCATTGATCAGTTATTATCCGAACGAAAAACATTTCAGCAATCAATACCAACACCATCTGCTTATCATTTACCATAAATTGTGTTCGATAATCGATTTATACCTTAACCTAATTTATACTTCAAATAACCTAACAAATACGAATTTATTATGTAAGACAAATTCGAAATATTTTATCAAGTTTTTGTTAATTAGTATCATTTCGAAACTGTAGAAATTTTAAAACATCGAATTTACTGCCAGCTACATGAAAAATTGTTCCCGATTGTGCATTACATATAGGAACTGTATCCCTGACCGGCACCTGTAACATCAATTAACTTAAAAAAACGGTCTTTGTAAAAATGATTATAGAAAACTGCTTTGAGATAAGCATAAGTTGGTATTTCAATTTTGTAGTATGTATGAGAATGTTAAATACTAATAATGGTCCGCTAATAGATACCATTTTATTAAAGTCAAGTGCCAACTATTTGAACTTGTGACGCAACGATGAATCAGTATTTGATTATTGTGCATATCATAAGTGAATAAACTTGTTAAGAATATTTTAACTTTGCTATGAGATGATGTTGAACTATTGTTTTAATTTGAAGTTGAGCAATGTGACGATAAAAAACCTATTCTATTTTGGAGTCGGTAGCCAGCCAGTTTTTTAAATTATAGCCTGTTAATAATAATCACCACTCAATCATGAAGTGACGGTAGCCTAGTAATATTCATGATAAGAAAATTATGAAAATATATCTCACTAAGAGCTTACTATACAAACAAATTTTGTTTATCTTGTCATTCATAGCTTTTTATTAATTATTATAGTTACCAGAGTAATTATTAAAAACTGATAAAATGAATGTAGGTAACCTTCCAAAACTAACGCCACTACAAAATCTATAAAACGAATACAAATCAAAATTGACTAATAAAATTTCAAGTCAGGAAATTATAAAATAAATTATTTCAAGTAGATATATCTGAGAATATTTACTGCCGATACCAGTTTCGAGTAGGTCGGCCTTTTTGTATAAGAAAAAACTTTTCTTGAATACAGGATAAGTTTCGAATATTTGCTTGTACTAAAATGTATTTTAAAATTGTTAAAATGTATTTTATGGGTTAATTTATTAACTTGGGCATGAAAATTAAAATTTTATTTAAAGAACTTCTTTAATCAAGATTATTAATATTATTAAAACGAATAATAAATGAAATACTTGGTTCAGTTCGATTGATATAACAGGATTTCAACTGGATAACATTTTAATATTTTTATCTTGATTGAATGGCCTTGTCTTCGCATTTTTTTTTAAGTGTAAAATATAATATTTATTTATTATATTATCAAGGATTTCGATTTTTTTTATATATTATTTTATTACTTAACACAATAATAAGTTAAAACAGTTTAACAAAAAAAGTTGTATAATTTCTAAATAATTATTACAAATTATCAAATTATTCAATAAAAAATTAATAATTAAATATTTTTTTTTTTAAAGAAAATTAATTCATTTAACCTCAATTTAAAGATTTATTATATAATAAAGGTCAATTTATTATAATATCTAAAGAAATGTTAAACAAAAAAATGTGGGACTTACGGTTATTATATTACGTCCTCTAGTAGGGAAGTCGATCTGGTAACAGGTATACAGAGCTTTGTAAGTTTTACAAATTTTACGCAATCTATACTTAAGTATGTTTGGATGGCATACAAAAATTAAACGAGGCGAATGAATATTTTGTTGAACTTTCATCATTCCATTTCAAATCACCTGGAATAAATTATAAATCGATTCACTGTTAAAAACTTGTTCCAATTTAAAAAAAAAAAAAACTATAATTTTACATGTAATCTTATGGATATTCGTTACCCGAACGGGAATTTAAAAAACTTTTATTTCAAGTAATTTGTACTCTAGATAATTAATTGAACATAAATTTATTAAAATTCCTTAAACGCTTTCGAGAAAAAAATTAAAAACTGGCTGATAATGTCGTTTTCAATGGAATAATTAATTAGTGTATAAGAAAGTCCCGCACTACTGTTGTGATCATAGATCTATAGTCACTGGCTATTGTTTCTTTTAACTCATTTTGAAAGCGTTTTTTAATTGTTTAAATAAACTTTGGGGAATATTATTGTAATCTGACATGAATGCAGACATGATTTATGCAATTTAATTAATAAACATAAAAATCGTAACCAATGTTTTTAAATGTTATGGTTTAAATTTGACAAGTTTTAGATAAAAAAACGTACACAATCACAAACACAATGCAGCTTAAAAAAATTCATACATTTTTCTATTTGAACTTGAATTCAAGTCTATATTCCGAGACAAATAAATTTCAAAGGAATTGAATACAAAATAATGTATTATCATGTAATTGTATCTCCTAAAGATCCTTTAATAACACTAAATTGTATTTTATATTGAACCTCGATTAAAACGTTGAAAACCTTAAGTTTTTCGCACAGCAGTCTTCTTCTCTGAACGGTCATTAACAGTTTTAATGGTTATCTTTAGTAAAAGACAAAATAATTGTAAAATAATGTTTAAACTTTAAATATGGCAGAAACGGTGATCCAACGCACATTAACTGATTGGTCTTTGATAGAAGATTAACTTTTTGTAAGATGTGAACTAGTAATTATACTATGTCACATCTATTTCATAATATTGCATTGCTATATATAATTTTGAACTATGCTTGAAATTTCAAGTATCTAGCTAATGTAGAAATTAAAATCAATTACAATATTCCACCCAAATACCGAACAAAGCGAGTTAATAAAATAAACGTGTATTAAAAAGATAATATCGAAAAATATAAAATTTTTGGAAATATTTAATAATTGGATATACTGTATAAACGGCAAATGACATTGAAAAAGTATAAATTTCAATAATGCGTTTGCATTTTAACAAAAAATGTCTAGAATTACCAAAAAAAACCTTGACCTCGTGCAATTTGATAGCATTTAATATTTTTCCAAGAAATAAGAACAAGGTAATTAAATAAATTTCTTAAATTAAAATTGGTTGCGGAAAAATCTGTGAAAAAAACATTTTTTTCAATAATTATTTATTTTGTTTTTAGTGATAAAATGTATATATATTTCAAATAATGCTTCATCTAATGTTGCTATAAGTCATAAGTATCATTTCCCAAATTTTTTTCATATATATTTAAAGACCGAAAGATATTTTATAATTATGAATTTATAGCCCTGAGATCTTAAAAAATATGTAATTTTATAAGAGTACTTGTTATTTTAGTAAATATAATAAAATTTAAAACTTTTTTATTCTGTTAAATAATAATATTTTATTTAAGTTTTTAATTAAAAATGACAAAATAATTTTATTCAAATTTTGTTGATTTTTATTATATGACTTTATAAAATTCAAGGGCAATTTAAGAAAAATATTTATTAATATAAATAAAAATATTGTTTTGTAAATAATTTGTTATGATTACAAAAAATATACTCAGAAACATAAAAAGTATCAAAATTAAATAAATACATATTCACGTCGACTATTTTTATTAGTTTTATGAAAAATGCTCAAAAACTTTTCCATGTTTTGATGAAGAATAATATCCAGACAATCATCACTTCGTATTTTATTTTTTATTTATATGACATTTTTTATGTTTCTCTGAGTATATTTCTTTGTATGGTTGGTAGCTAATGTATTTTATATTTTGTTAATAATTATTTGTTAATATTATTTTCATCTTAAAACTAATTTATAGCAAATATTACACAATTGACAATTATTATGAGGATAATGCAATAAATTTCCAGAGTATTAATAACGAAAATTGAACTGATAAAAAATCAATGATTGATTTATTGTTAAAATAAAATTTTATGTATACTTATTAACATTTGTTATCATTTTTACTTATTTTTGATGATTTTTCACAAGTAGGATCGTCTGAGGCTGATCGTATTTAGGGTAAGTGCTGCCTAAGAACCAATGTGATGGCGCCTTTTTTGCTATACGAAAGTGATTTTAAAAATATTAAATGTTAAATTATAGTTTTTCAAAATCAAATAATTAGTTAAATTTTACAACTTATCATAAAATTATGATAAGCGGTATCAAGTAAAAAATTTTTAGGAATCTTTTCGTGTTAAAATTTGTTTACTCATTTTTAATTAATAATGAAATATTCTGATATTCATAAGAAAACATTAGCTTTTAATTCTTCATGACATTCTTGTTTTTTTTAAATTTTAAGATTTCAAAATTGTGCTGAAGTAGTGCTGCCCCCTCTGAAGTAGTGCTGCCCTAGTTCCGGACCTTACAGGTTTAAGAAGGTCCTCCACTGAGGGTCGTTCAAGTGCAAACCGTATGGCTCATTTAGATAACTGATATAGGATCGCCCTACAAGAAGTTTCTTCGATTTAAGCTTTCGGGGATGTTTATGAACTCCAGAAATATATAATTTTGGGAGATTCTAACTTAGGGACTCAAGTTTAGACTTCTGTTTAAGTTTCCGCTCCTGCTGCAACCAGGATGCATTGAGAGTCCCAAGCATTCGGCATTCCTATTCAGTGTTTTAGGTTCAATATTCGAAACGCCTTCGATGTATTCTACTTATATTTGTCGAAGGATTAACTATATTTTAAACTAGCTGCCCCGGCAAAACTTCTTTTTGCCACATATTTCTAATTAACTTCAACATTTTCTAAGTATAATAACATATTCTTAACAACTTTCCTCTTTTTCTTAATACTGAAAGCTAAGGCAAATTAGAATAAATAATGATATTAATATATATTTTAAAGCATACCCGGACACGGTGACCATTGATATTACATCGATTGCATGCAAAATTTAAGCAGATTGGACGAAGGAATTCCGTTGTCCCATACAAACTTTGCCTCTGCTTTTCATCCCATTAGGGGTAGAATTTCAGAAAACCTTTTCTTATGGGATGCCCGGTATTTGATGTGTAGCACACTATTTGGTGTGGGATACCCGTGACACGAAATATTTATATATACACTCGTATTTGATGTGAGCACCCGGTACCTCGAGCAGCCACAATACGTGTATATTGTGCCGTGGTTCTCATATACTTGATGAAAAATAGTAAAAGGAAGTCCAGAACCACTAATATAGAAAAGAAGAGATAAATAAATTCTATTTTGAAAAGCTGGCCCGGGTAAACATTGTTTTGTTATATAAATTATTTCTAATTAACAACAATATCTCCTAAATATAATAACATATTCTCAACTGTCTATAACTAAATAATGAAGCTGCGGCAAATCAGAATAAATTATGATATTAATTTATATTTTGAAGCATACCCACCCGGTTTACGCGTTGCTGTGTTATTTTTCACATTTTAATAAATGATATTACATCGTTTACACGCGGATGCAATTCTACCCTTAGGGGAAGAATTTCAAATCCTTTCTTATCGGATTCCCGGTATTTAGTGTGCACCCGGTACATTTTATCCACCCGGTGTTTACCTGGTATTTCCTGGGGTACACCCGGGACCGCGATCACCCGATAATTTTTGCTGTGGTACACACACACTTGATGAAGGTATATGGACCTCCTGAACCAAGCATGATTCCGGTATGCGATATGCACACTTTATATAGTTGACAGTTCATCATACTGCTATTGAGAAGAGATAAAGAAGTTTTATTTTGAATAGATAAAGAAGTTTTATTTTGAATTTCAAAATTAGATTTTGGTTTCTATGGAAATGATGATTAGTAACATGTGAGAGAAATATATATTTCACAGCTAAGAACATTTTGTATTCGAAAATTAAATTATCGTTTATAGTATTTTCCTCTACTTATTATTTATGTTTCTCACCGTTAAAACCTTCCCTGAACTTTCACGAATATTTCAAGACCAAAATTAGCCAAATCGTTCCAGCCATTCTCGAGTTATGCGCTTACCAACACATTTTGCAATTCATTTTTATATATAACCTGAGGCTGATCGTATTTAGGGTAAGTGCTGCCTAAGAACCAATGTGATGGCGCCTTTTTTGCTATACGAAAGTGATTTTAAAAATATTAAATGTTAAATTATAGTTTTTCAAAATCAAATAATTAGTTAAATTTTACAACTTATCATAAAATTATGATAAGCGGTATCAAGTAAAAAATTTTTAGGAATCTTTTCGTGTTAAAATTTGTTTACTCATTTTTAATTAATAATGAAATATTCTGATATTCATAAGAAAACATTAGCTTTTAATTCTTCATGACATTCTTGTTTTTTTTAAATTTTAAGATTTCAAAATTGTGCTGAAGTAGTGCTGCCCCCTCTGAAGTAGTGCTGCCCTAGTTCCGGACCTTACAGGTTTAAGAAGGTCCTCCACTGAGGGTCGTTCAAGTGCAAACCGTATGGCTCATTTAGATAACTGATATAGGATCGCCCTACAAGAAGTTTCTTCGATTTAAGCTTTCGGGGATGTTTATGAACTCCAGAAATATATAATTTTGGGAGATTCTAACTTAGGGACTCAAGTTTAGACTTCTGTTTAAGTTTCCGCTCCTGCTGCAACCAGGATGCATTGAGAGTCCCAAGCATTCGGCATTCCTATTCAGTGTTTTAGGTTCAATATTCGAAACGCCTTCGATGTATTCTACTTATATTTGTCGAAGGATTAACTATATTTTAAACTAGCTGCCCCGGCAAAACTTCTTTTTGCCACATATTTCTAATTAACTTCAACATTTTCTAAGTATAATAACATATTCTTAACAACTTTCCTCTTTTTCTTAATACTGAAAGCTAAGGCAAATTAGAATAAATAATGATATTAATATATATTTTAAAGCATACCCGGACACGGTGACCATTGATATTACATCGATTGCATGCAAAATTTAAGCAGATTGGACGAAGGAATTCCGTTGTCCCATACAAACTTTGCCTCTGCTTTTCATCCCATTAGGGGTAGAATTTCAGAAAACCTTTTCTTATGGGATGCCCGGTATTTGATGTGTAGCACACTATTTGGTGTGGGATACCCGTGACACGAAATATTTATATATACACTCGTATTTGATGTGAGCACCCGGTACCTCGAGCAGCCACAATACGTGTATATTGTGCCGTGGTTCTCATATACTTGATGAAAAATAGTAAAAGGAAGTCCAGAACCACTAATATAGAAAAGAAGAGATAAATAAATTCTATTTTGAAAAGCTGGCCCGGGTAAACATTGTTTTGTTATATAAATTATTTCTAATTAACAACAATATCTCCTAAATATAATAACATATTCTCAACTGTCTATAACTAAATAATGAAGCTGCGGCAAATCAGAATAAATTATGATATTAATTTATATTTTGAAGCATACCCACCCGGTTTACGCGTTGCTGTGTTATTTTTCACATTTTAATAAATGATATTACATCGTTTACACGCGGATGCAATTCTACCCTTAGGGGAAGAATTTCAAATCCTTTCTTATCGGATTCCCGGTATTTAGTGTGCACCCGGTACATTTTATCCACCCGGTGTTTACCTGGTATTTCCTGGGGTACACCCGGGACCGCGATCACCCGATAATTTTTGCTGTGGTACACATACACTTGATGAAGGTATATGGACCTCCTGAACCAAGCATGATTCCGGTATGCGATATGCACACTTTATATAGTTGACAGTTCATCATACTGCTATTGAGAAGAGATAAAGAAGTTTTATTTTGAATAGATAAAGAAGTTTTATTTTGAATTTCAAAATTAGATTTTGGTTTCTATGGAAATGATGATTAGTAACATGTGAGAGAAATATATATTTCACAGCTAAGAACATTTTGTATTCGAAAATTAAATTATCGTTTATAGTATTTTCCTCTACTTATTATTTATGTTTCTCAAAACTTTCTTAAAACCTTCCCTGAACTTTCACGAATATTTCAAGACCAAAATTAGCCAAATCGTTCCAGCCATTCTCGAGTTATGCGCTTACCAACACATTTTGCAATTCATTTTTATATATAAGATAACTACAGCTGAAAGAGTTCGACAGCTTTAACTTATTTCAAGATGACGGTTGCATAGTATTCGTTGCTTTTTCCTAGCACCCATATCAAGTTTATGATAGTTAAATCATTATTTGTATCGCCCCTTAACTGTGCAGTGTTTACAATAAGTAAACACTGAGAATCCCTATAGTTGTATTTAAAAGAGGGTCTTCAGATTAGAATCCAAAGTCAACTTTATCTTAATTTGTCTTTAGTTGTAGCTAAGTTTTCGTCTCCATTCTGCCTGGAAGACATTCATAATTAAAATTTGTTTTTAAAATTATTTATAAGTTTTTTGCTTTTTTTTTTTCATCTTTTAACGCTGAATTATAAAAAATAAACAATTTAAATATTAAATTTTGATATCAATTGTGTTATTCAAATCAGATAAGAATGGCGTCATTTGCCTGTCAATGTGATGACATAATTTCGTCTGCATCAAACAAAACAGTTTACGTAATGTGATATACATACATAAATAAATATGTAGAATAATTAAACAGTTTCATATTAGAGAACAATCTTTGTCTTATTAACCGACGATAAAACAAGGATATCAAGGCGACGCGTGTATTTGTTTTTAATGTATGACCACACATAAATTTGTACAGAGCAGTAAGGCATTGATTTGGGAAAAGGAAGAATTTGGGTAAGGAATTATGGAATGAATGATTGTTCACTCAGTGATTGTAAAATTTTTGACAGTGTACTCCGATTTTGTTAATTTTTTTAATTGAATAGGGTATACTCCGACGGTAGTCCCATATAAATTGATAAAACAAATTCCTACACTAACGGTGGGAAAATAGGGGTGGTTTATTGTTCACTTATAAATTTTAATGCTGTTAATAAAAAATTAATTATGAATCTAAGTAATACGCAGCATTTTATAGTCACAAAAAATTTTTAAATAAAATATTTAACCGTCGAAAAAAATAAAAACAAAAAATAATAATAATCCTTATATATGTAACTAATAACGGTGTCTAAATAATTACGGTGGCTATTGAAATCGTAATTAATAATTTTAATTAATTATGCATAAATAAAAGTAATTTCTGAATCAAATTGATTAATATCGAAAGAGCAAATCGGGAGCAATTTATTGAATTAAAAAAATATAGATAAAAGCATTAATAAGGTGAGATATAAGGAAAACAGTTTTTGTAATTTTGATTGCAAATAATTAATTAAATAATTACCTAATCACTAGAGCAAATACGGATCGTGATAGAGCATTTTGGGCGCAATTTTTTGAGATTTGGTTAAATAAATTTTATTAAACTTCCACGCTAACTTAATTGCGGCATACATTTTATACTGTATTATTATTTTCTTATTTTAAATATGTGTTTAAACAAGAGCCTTTATCTGAATATATCAGTTATGAATTTATATGAATAAATTAACCGATAATTATTTTAAGGTAAGTATTTATAACTTGTCACGAATTAAAAGTTTTATTTAAAGGTGTGTTTTCATTATATTTCAATAAAGGTGTAGTACTTTTGCATTGTTTAAAAGAACTAATTTGAAAGAGTACAAGATACTTACAATTTATTATATACACAAAGAAAAACTATTGAAGTGCGATATAAACTTCTAAATCAAGCGTTCTGTAGTTTGCTTAAACTTTGGTCTAAATCTCCGACATCGATAATATTCAACAATAGCAAAATTTAGTAAAAAAATCTATTAAATAAATTTAACAATGATATCGTCAAGCAGAATGCAATGGAATTTGGTATCCGCATTTATAGGAACTGGATGTAAAAAACCGTGTTTTAAAAAAATCTTCCTCTTTTAAGTTAAAAAAAATAATAGAAATTATTTTGTCTGCAGTATTTTTTTTACGCATCTAGTCTTCTGTTTTTATACTCGAAATATATAGAACGTATATTAATCTTTGTCTATAAGTTCGTTACTGAGCAAAATCATTATATTGTCAAATACAAAAATGTTTTTTTTTTTTAAATAAAAAACTTTTGATTGAATAATTCTTTCGTAAAATGTTTGGATTTGCCACAATCTCAAATTTGCTCTTTGCTAATAAACGCATATTTAATTACAATACATACTATTATTATATATGAATGTATAACTGTATACACATTTAGAGTACTCTAAAGGATTCTTATATTTTAAAAATATTTCTTACATTGATGCAAAGTCATATATTGAGTATCTAAAATATTAACTCTGCTATCTGTTGTTATCTTCACTTTTATTTGGTATCATCTTGATCCAATGATGAGTTATAAAAACTGTTTGTTTAGATACAGACCCCTAAATAGCCATTCATTATTATTTAAACAATAAATATTATTAATAGATCAATTTTACATCTCCTCCCATGCACAAAGCATTTCATATTTATATTTGACCTAATTAATCATATTATTAATATTGTAAACGGACTCACAACTACAAAATATATAGTCTAAGAGCTCGTAGGAGATTTGAGTAATGAACATTCTGTAAAGCTACAATTTTTTTTCAGTAATGTATGATGATAGTATACGAAATACGAAAACCACATTCTTGCAGGAATCAATTCAGTACGTCTTCAGATTTTATGCATTTGAAATGGGTGCGGTGCCAATTTTAGCATGGTGGTGGCCATAGGAATTAAAAGATGGTGGGCCTAATTAAAAGTCCAATTTTTTGGGTGTGACGTTTTGTAAAATTATTAACCACATATTAAATTAATATTGGGATATATTTAATAGACTAATAATAATTGTTTTTTAAATTACAATCAATGCACAGATCTCTGTTCAATTTTCAGGTATACAATTCAAAAGAATAGTAAAGGTATCTTTACTGATATATATATATATATATATATATATATATATATATATATATATATATATATATATATATATATATATATATATATATATATATATATATATATATATAAATATATATATATATATATATATATATATATATATATATATATATATATATATATATATATATATATAAGTACCAAAAATTATTTCACCTCATTTTTTAACGCAATTGTCTTCTAATTAGCCTACATGTTTTCAGGGGGAAATACGCTGTCACATTATTTAAACTGGAATTGTTTAAGCAATTGTAAGAAATTATTATTATCAAAAAGGAAACTTTTTTTATATTTTAATGTTAATACTTTTGGAGATACGAACCTTGCAGTTGCTAAAACAATTTCGGCTTAAATTATATGACACCGAGATGCACCCATTTATATCATCAGTAAGATAATTTGAAGACAACCGCGTATAAATTTGAGGTGGAATAGTTTTTGATACTCATGCTCCGATCCCTACTACACTATTTGGACTTTAACATTATTTGAGATTGAATTTTAGAGAATTTAAAATTATTTAAGATTAATATAATTATTTTGTTTAAATTTTTTTTTCCTAAAACCTTTTTTTTATGTTTTTGGAAATTTGGTGGAGGCAAATTCTTGGTGGGACCAATAGTGCCTTCTTTGTCTATCAATAAAACCGAGGCTAAAGGGGTGTAAGTTGTGTTAAGTCAAAAGTGTAAAAACTGTTTCAAATAAATTGTATAGCATACTATTTTATATAAAAATGGTTCACCGTATTTTTTTCGCAATTATTACAAAGAACGGAGCCAAAGCATTTTGATGTTTTTACACATTTACATATTGAATTTCCATGTTTATATAATCTATGTGACATGTATACATGTATGTGTGAAAACTTTTAGACTCTCTGGCTTCGTTATTTTTAAAAATTCGTTATTTTTCGTTATTTTTAAAAAAAAGACAAAGAAACTTTATTATTTACAATTTTATGATATATAATTTTTATTTGAAACTTTTATTATTATTCATACACTTTTGACACAACTTACCTCTCGCCCATTTCAAATGTATAAAAGCTGGTGACGTGCAGGATTGATTCTAGCCAGAACGTAGTTTTCGTACTTCGCACACTGTGATTCAACAACAAAAAATTGCAGAAAGACCTTCACCCGAATCGCCAACGAGCTCTCAGTCTACTAATGCTGACAGATTTGTTCTACATAAATTTAATTAGAATACATAATAATAATGTTTTTTTTTTAGCGGTTTGTGCCCATTTTTTAATTTTCTTAATGGAAATTTTTAAAAGTCATTTACATATATAACTAATCACAAAATTATATTTCCTTTTTTGATAATATTTTGTAAAGTTTATTTCTTAAAATAGTAGAAACTAGATGGCGCTGATAATGCAAAAACAATTGAGCACCTATTATTTTAAATCATTTTGAAAGCGAGCCCCTCTAAGCCACGTGTTTCCCTCGTTGCACTCAAACCACCCATTCGATTGAACGTCCGTTTTATATTACCAAGCTCAGAAGACATTTGTATTTTCTGTTAACAAACTGGTTGGTTAAACAGGAACAAGACAGATATTTATAATATGTATATTTTTATGTAGTAAAATAAGTCATCCACTGCATTCAAATGATGATTTAGAAATCAGAATCTAACTCTATATTTATTAAATTTATTGCGTCAACTAGAAAATTTTCTCATCCACAATATTTTTACTTTTATCAATTAATATTTGTAATCTACTAAAAAGGGTTTCCTTATACGAAGTTATTATAACTATAATTTTGAATTTAATTTTGCTATGCTTGTAAACGATAAAATGAACAGTATATTTTTACAAGCAAGCAATACCCTAAAAATTGAATCAGTATGTAATATTATTAGTAAACAAATTAGATAGCTGCTCTGAAATAAATATAAATATAAAGTATTTGTAATCAAAACAATATATCTACAGAAGCAATACTCAAATCTAAATGTTGTGTGTCTTCTATTTAATACAAGTAAACACCTAAGTGGGTAAGTAATTAAGTATCCACTTTACTCTAAAATAAATATAAAATATTTATTTCATCAGTATGACTCAACGATGCATAAGTTTAGAATGAAATAATAATGATAATAAATCAAAACAGTATTAGTAACACCGACTTGAGTACTTACAAATTTAATCTTATTTAATCTTCTAATTTACTCAATAAAAAAAAAAATTATTTTGAGTCAATACATTGCCAATGCGTATTCATTTTATAGTATGTAATAAACTTTTTATCTCACTCTTGCATAATAGACTACATGCGTAGATGATTAATTGTATCTTTGATGGAAGTACACAGGAAATTTTTGGGAGTTAATATAAGCCTGCGGGTTTTTTGTCCTTACGTTAAACCAGTGATTACTACTCAAATGAATATGGCTGCAACTTTCACATTTATGTAGTGAGGAATAATGATTACTAAAAACAGGCCATTAACGATTATCTAAGGACTTATTAACTTCGTATAACTGCTTGACTATTTCTATACGGCTTTAAAGATTCAATAACTAATTTTTTAACTTTGCCAATATGGTTATTTTATCGAACCAATATTGTAATAGTCAAATTGCAACCGGGATGCCAACTTTATGTGTTATATGACCTTAGTTTTGTTGAAATATTCCGTATTTAAGTTCTCGTAAACTTATTAAATATCAAAGTAATTTTTTATCAATAAAATTTTAAAATATTTAATAAAAATTTTTGTTTATGTATATATATATTTTTTTTTTTGATTGAAATTAATTGTTTTTTATTATGACAAATTGAAATAAAATATTTTATAGAATTTTTGAACAGGTGTAAAACATTTAAATTTATTTTTCATGTATCGAAAGTTTTCTGATCTAATTTAACATTACGCATATGTGTGTTGTGTTTGTATGCCGATTTTTATTTTATTTTTATTAGAATATTTATTTTTTTTAAATAATTTCTTTTTTTACGAAATCATAATAAAGATTCGATTTTTTTATTGCTATGAAAACAAAAATAAAACTAAAAATGTTATCGATTGATTAATTTAAATTTTGGAAATTTTTAGTTTTCTATTATATCAATTATAAGTAATTTATTGTAAAAAGCGGTTAAAAATAATAACTATTAGAGTAAAGTCTATATATAGATTTCCTGCCAAATTATATCCGAGCTCGAGCGAGTTTTGAGTCGTATAAAAATCATTCAGAATACTGCTTATAACTCCACAATGAAGTATTTATAAATAATAATGTAGAAGTTCATGTCATCTATCAATTACCGTTCCGGAGATACAGCGATCGAAATTCTTTAATTTTTCACTTAAATGTCGATATTTCATGAACCGTTCATCCGATTTTGATCAAAAATAAAATGTACATGCGTGGTTTACATTATCAGTTTTACTTGTGCAAAAAACGGATAATTCTAAAACTTCATCTCATGAACTAATATTTAAAAATATTTTCTACTCTGAAACATCTTGCATGTATACATTCTTTTCTTTTACAATAATCGGCCTCATAATAATCGACATAATAATAAATACCTCAGAGTTTTTGCGCAGTTGACCAACCTTTCAACAAAATCTATCTACTATATTTTTGTATTTTTAATATTTATATTATTCTGACTAGTGGACATTTCGCGGTTTCACCTGTGAAGTTCTCGTTCCCGTAGGAATACAGGGATAAAAAGCAGCCTAAGCCCAACGGGGATATTGTAGCTTCCCAGCGGGAAAAAAATTTATGAAATAGTTCTAGTAGTTTCTTTTACATCCGAGTAGTTCCTGTTCCCGTGTGAGTACATAGATAAAACGTAGCCTATGTCATCCGGGGATAGTGTTGCTTCCGAACGCTGAAATAATTTTTCAAGTCGGTAAAATAGTTTTTAAGTATATTCGTAACATACAAAAATACACACAAATATTTCGTCTCTATAATATTAGTATAGATAAAGAATTCAATTAATAATAAAAATAATAATTCAAAAACAATTTTTCTCACGTAGGTATTTAAGAAACAGATGTATAATTTCAAAATATATTCTGCAATAAATAATAATGCAAATTTTCAATATCGATTGAACAATAAATTTTATGGAAAAAAACATATCAAAATAAACAAATTTTATAATTAGTTTTATAAGAATTTTATAATCTAAAAATATACAATCATTATTGTTAAGGAATTTTATTTTTATTGGAAATATAAAAAAAAATTTTGCGTGAATAATTAGGACATTTTTACAGCTACTGTATTTTGTAGCAGAGTTTTGTAACAAAACGGTATCACTTAAATAGGTTACGCATAATAATTGAATAAATTAAATTTTAATATTCATAAAAAAAACTCCACCTTAATAATAATTATAATAATAATAATAAATAAACACAGATAACAACTGATAAACAAGAATTAATCAAGTTCTACGTCAAACTAATGATTTAATGGTCCAGAAGTAGCAATATTAAGTCACTTCCGCCGGCACACTCATATAAGAACTTGTATACTTTGTACTAGCAGTTACCCATCCGCCATATACAAATCAGCCATGTAAATTTAAGTTAAATAACTCTCATTTTTAGTTACCTGTCTCACCTGGTATCTGCCCAGGTGTCACACAACGAAGTCTACAAATGGTCAGGTATTCAAAGTACACGAGACGCGACTGAGATCCTAAAGTTGCATCTGTGTGAAAATAAGTTATGTCTGATCGATAAAATATGTCTGATCGCTCTGGGATCTTACTCTAATAGGTTTTCTGACTGAACTCAAAATAAAAACTTATAATTAAACGATGTATATGCGTACCTAATTATTTTCTTGGTTCTGTTCGTTAGTCTCTATTTTGGATTGGAACGGGTAATGCAATCTTCTCTAATAATTATTTTGTTACGTTGTTCTATAAACAAACAATGAATTACAACTTTTTTCGTATTTGCACAGTATAAAATAATACAACCAATTCACCAAATAGGCACCATATATACCAAATCATCCAAAATATTCGCTTATGTAAACGATGTTGGAACTATTGTTAGCACAAAACATCGATATGGATGCATTAACAGAGGAAAATGAGAGCTGATTACAAATCAGACATTGTACATAAAACTGTCAGTCGCAAAAGACCGGAAGGAAATCCAAAATTTTTTATAAGAGGAAAATTAAATACTAGGAAAGATACTCAATAAAAACGGAAAATTAAGTACGCTTATGTGAAAAAATATAGAGTGGAATATTTTGCAAGTGGAAAGTTCCAAACTAATAAATAAATTTAGATCAAGAAAAACCAAACTCAAAATATAAAAGATGTTATCAGATATACCATACCCTATGGGAGTCAAAAACAAACTTGACTTCTAAAATCCAGAAATAAGAAAAGAAGATTTCATAATATCATATGCAGATTATACGTATCAATTAGAGGAAATGTGTAATTATGGGGAATCGAGAATTTAAAAAGTAATAATGGCGAAGAAGATGATGAATACAACAGTATATGCAACACGGAATAGAGGTAGACCACGGCCCAAAAGAATGATTCAAGTACTGGAAGATACATGACCTATGCGGGTAACTCGCTCAGACTTTTCAAGCTAGTATCGTGTTACGTGGACGCATATCATGATCTAGGTCCGCGTTTTAGTGTGTATATTAATTTAATTCCCTTTTCCTTGTTCTGTGCAATACTTGATAATTCACGAAACGTTATATATTAATTAAAAATAAACATTAAATAATCTTAACCTTATTATCTACAGAATTGTGAATCATTTATTTGATAAAAACTAAATTGAGAAATTGAATTCATCACGCGTTTTCATGTCGCTATTCCAATGGGATGTAGTTTGACAAATTTACTACAATAATTTTTACATACATATGTTTATTATTTTCATAAAGAAAACCGACGGGGTACATTTATTGATGTTTATATTCAATAATAAACAATAATAAAATATTAATTGAATGTGATGATGTCGCCAGGCGTTATAGTTTATTAAAAATTATACTTGTAACAACTAATCTAATTTTAACAATTAATATAGTTTTGATGAATATCCTTTGCCTGTAAAATCGGTTTATTAAAAAAAATAAGATTAAGCCAATCGTAAAAACCAAAATTATTTTCTTAAATCAACAAATTTTATCGTTTTGTAATAAGAATTATCTTCAATTTAGCCTCGACACAAGAGAGAAAATACAGTAGAGATTTTTTACGATTAAAACAAGTTAATGTTAAATTTATTTTTCTCAGTCTTCAATTTTACCGTTGCTCATAACCTCCTGATAACTAATTTTTTGGTAAAATGGAAAGAAATCTACTTTGACTAGTGCAATAATTGTGGTGTTAATCGGAACAATCAAAGATGTAAATAATTGTGGTGTCAATAATTTAACTGAATGATTTTATGCGCTTCGTTTGCCTTTATCTATGTATCCTTCCATTAAACATATATGACTGTGACCATTGTAACTAGTCTGTAATAAGTCATTTTCCTGGAATCGAGTTCTAGGACAGGTTTTTGAGACTTTTCAGTATAAAATTAGAATCGTGTTTATTTTTGGTGTTATGTACTGTATGACTTTGATTGTTCCGATGATTTTACAAAATACTGTGAAGTCATTGCAAGTTTGACAGGCACCAATCAAAGTTTGTAGTATCTTTAACTCGTTTACGTGAAATTTCTTTTGTACATAACGAACAGTGTGTAGTTGATTTGTAGCTTTTTTTGATATTTCCATACTTTTCCTGTTCGCAAACACAACAAACTAACAATAATAATAATAATTGAAAAAGTAATGTTATATCTTAGTTCAAAATAACAAATCACATTCAATATAATCGCCTAATCTAATCAATAAATGTAAACATAATATATGTTTGTTTAAAATTACATGAAATGGGTATGCTCCGTTTTAGCTCATAAATGGAAATTAACGATTGACAAATATATATTTCGAATTTCGATCTTATAAGCAAACATCACAAGGTCACAATTCACAAACAACAAGAAGACACCTAGTACTAAGTATGCTGCTATATCGTAGTAGAAACACGAAATAACTATTTTTTAAATTAATAAATCCGCTTTCAGTGACAGAGCGTGGGAAGATAATAGAGTTGATTATGTATGAATTTATGAAAATAAAATTATTATGACACAATTTTGACAACTGTGTAAAGAGATTTTGATCCGATGTCTTATGATCCGGGAAAACTAAACTTACAAAAAGTGTTGGAACATCAAGACGTGATACGTGTTGGAACCTAAACACTAGTTATAACTTGAGAGTAGTCACGTTTATCACATTCAGGAAATTTTCTGCTTTGGATTTGATTCTAAAATTATTATTTTAATCACTTGCACGTCACCACGTCCTTATACGAAATACGTATTTCGACTACAAAGTAGTCATCATCTGTATGAATTAGGTAGTTGTAATGATTTTCTGAGGAGATGTTACTCGCGTTGCTAATTTGGTGACGGTTTGCACGGTCTAGGAAATTGGGGAAAAAATCGAAATTTAATATTAACGAAATAAAAGCATAGGAAATACCAATATTTTGTTAGAGCCTTCAATATTTTCGTAATAACCACAACAAAAATTTTTTTATTATGATTACATTCAATTAAGAATAAAACAGTGGAAATACCATTTTGAATTGGTGAGTTACAGACGGATTGACTGACAGACAGACATGCAGAAATGAACTAATTTGGTGATACTGTTATCTGCGGGACATCCTTAAAATAAAATAACTGATTAAAACGTGACCGCGCGAAAATGTTGATTTTGACGACATTGAATTTTTTATGGGTTTTGTTAAGTATCGGGTATTACCTAAGCCTCCTAAACTAGAGCACGTAAAACTAACATCCACCAAGTTGCAGCCAAACTCCCGAAATAACAGAGAAATCATCAAAAATTTCCTCAAAGAATAAACTGCGACAGAAGGTCCAGAGGCAGCTATTTGGTTGGTATACTTTTCATGTTTAATGAAAATGTGATAAATCAAAACACTAGGATAAATGAAAATATATTAACTTTTTTAAGTAGACAGAAGTTTTGCACAATACTCCAAGTTTTGTGACAGATGATTGGGTAAAGTAGAAGAAATTAATGATACAGGAATGACTAGTTTTCATAATATTGCCAGGTGACTCCAGAATAATACTACTACACTCGGAAATAATTATGGACAGCTAAATAACAAGTTCTCTAGCAACTTAAAAAAGTTTTTGTGAGGCCCCCGCAGGTTCCCATCCGTTAGCGGGTAGCGACATTGCCGCTGTTAACACCCATATTGTTAAATTATTAAACTACATTTTTATGAAAAGAGAGATTATTCATTCAAGAAAGCTTTACAATTCTGTAAATTTCACATCGACCATCTTTACTACGAGCTATAAATAAGTGATTAATTTGTTGTATGGATTTGTAAATGCAATTATTTTGATGTAAAAGAGCCTTCTTGTTTCTATTTAATTTGGTAGAACATCCTAAAAAAAGATAATATTTTTATTTGTTTATCATTTATCAATTACTAATTTTCGAAATATAATTAAACTAATTGAAATTTAAAATGATATAAATTTTTTTTTGTTCATGATATCATACTCTAAACACAACTCCTGGCATTGTTTGTTAAAAATGTCCCCGAGTAGCATCAAATACGTTTTATTCAGTAGAATTTCCTGCTAATACCGTACAATTTTTTGCAGAGTAATTAAAAAATTATAATAAAAAATATTAATAAAGTTATTAGATTAAAATAATTAATGATTAAAAAATATGTTTGAAATATAAAAATAATCATAACGTATACAAATATATTCTTACACTTCCTTGAAATAAAAACAAATAAGCTTTTATTAAATTCACGAACGCAGCGAGTATCATACAATATGTGTTGTGGATCGTTTCAAATAAAAACTTTGTTCGCGAGTTTACGGTTTTTCAGTAAATATAAAATAAATTTTTAGTTTATAAACTATTTTTATATCGACAACTTTTAAGTATCGAGATTGGCTTAACGGCTTAATATTTTGTAAATATTTGTGCTTGAACATTGAAATCACGGACAAATATAAAATTTTTGAAGCTCAGTTCGGTATTTTAATTGTTGTATTGAGTGTTGAACTTAATATTTTTGTTCGCCAGTGCTTAAAATTTGATGTTTAATTTTAACTGGTTTGAGTCACGGCTAAAAATAAAAATTCAGCATTGCAACCAATTGAAGATTTGTTTAAATTATGTGTCTTAGAAAATTCTGCATTGCTTATTGAATTTGAATTTAATCTGTGCTTCGAAAGTTTAAATACTTTCACATGCTGATTATCATTTACAGAATTCATTAAAGTTCTGCAAAAATGTACGAATAATGTTGAATGTATGTCGCTTTTAAATTTCGAAAAATATAAACAAAATTTCAAAACGCTTGATTAAGAAGTTGATTTGAAACTAATCTAATAATTAGAAAATCTTCTTAACATATGGTTAAAATATAAATTAACAATTTTTAAACCTATAAAGTGAATTTCATTAAAATATGTAAAGTAAATAATCAATTTTACAGTATTTTGTGTCCAAATAATGGTTTCAATCACGGGTAAAAGTTGTTAAAAATAAAATTACAAGTTCTCGAATTTTAACCGATCACCCTAAATTGCATTTAAAGAAAGTTGAATAAGTTTTGATAAAAATAATTTGTAGTTACTTAGTTCGAAAAAATTTAAATTTAAAGTGAAAATATAAAAGTTAAAAATGGTTCGAATCACAGCTTATTTTATAATTTTATTATGTGTGAAAACATGTTTTACACTTGAAAAACAATGTAAAATAAATGAAAATTGGAATGACAAAACAATTTCAAAATATTGTCATTGTGCTTATAATTATTGCTATCGTAAATGCTGTCAAACCAATGAATATTATCAAATATTAAATTCAACCATACTATCAAATTGTACTAGAATGGATAATATCGATAAATTTAATTCACATGTATATAATTTAACAATAATTTACAATGATAACGAAACCATTGTCGCGGATACAAAACGTCCATATATGATTATACCGGATCAAGATTGTGCAAAAGATCGAAAAGAAGATTTAACATCAAAATTATATTTACAAAAAAATGGTTCTTTGATTGTTGTTGAAGAAGATGGTTATCAAGAAGTTTTATCGTTAACGGAATATTGTTTCGAATATGTTCATGATGTAGAAACGGATGAGCATAAATTTGAAGCATTTAGTTGTTTTCCAGCTGAACATAAAAAAATTAGTATTATGCATTTGTCTATTGGTACGTATTTTATTTTTTTAATTCACTTCATCTCTAATTGTATTTGACCTTAAACTTGATATTTCAATTATATTCAAGATTTGATAAAACACACCATGCGACAGCTGTTTTTAAATAATTGGTTTTAATAAAAATTGATTTGAAACATTTCTTTCTTAAAATTATCGGGGAATCTACGAGAAGTTTTCTTTGGATTCAAAGTCGAATTATCTTTGATTAAGATACGAATTATCCGTATTGTATATATATTATAAAAAAGGATAATGCTAGACATGTAAATTAGGTCAAACAAAATGATTCGAAATCTAAAGTTCAATTCTTTTCGTACACAAATAAATCGAAAAATAATTATCCAAATGTCAATTGGAAAGCAAAATCTAATGAGTTTTTTTCGATAAAACATTTCTTAATAAAAAATACTTTATTAATTTTTATTTGTTTTTTTTTTTTTCTGTTCGCTTCTTTCTTTTTTAGAAGTTTGAAACTTTGGAAAAGTATGAAATTTTGTTCCTTAAACTTGTGAAGAAAACAACTTATAATGTTAATTGTTTACATATCCGACATATATTGTAGAGTATGAATGATGAACTATTTTGAATTGTTAATATTAACGAATTTTTTTTTAATAATTATTAATGAGAACTCTAGGATTTTTCGAATAAATTTCGATTTTTTCCCCAATTTCCTTGATCAAATTATTTTGTATTTTATAAATACGTATTTCGACTACAAAGTAGTCATCATCTGTATGAATTAGGTAGTTGTAATGATTCTCTGAGGAGATGTTACTCGTTGCTAATTTGGTGACGGTTTGCACGGTCTAGGAAATTGGGGAAAAAATCGAAATTTAATATTAACGAAATAAAAGCATGGGAAATACCAATATTTTGTTAGAGCCTTCAATATTTTCGTTATAACCACAACAAAAATTTTTTTATTATGATTACATTCAATTAAGAATAAAACAGTGGAAATACCATTTTGAATTGGTGAGTTACAGACGGATTGACTGACAGACAGACATGCAGAAATGAACTAATTTGGTGATACTGTTATCTGCGGGACATCCTTAAAATAAAATAACTGATTAAAACGTGACCGCGCGAAAATGTTGATTTTGACGACATTGAATTTTTTATGGGTTTTGTTAAGTATCGGGTATTGCCTAAGCCTGCTAAACTAGAGCACGTAAAACATCCACCAAGTTACAGCCAAACTCCCGAAATAACAGAGAAATCATCAAAAATTTCCTCAAAGAATAAACTGCGACAGAAGGTCCAGAGGCAGCTATTTGGTTGGTATACTTTTCATGTTTAATGAAAAGGTTAGGAAACTCAAATTGAATCATACTTTATTCTTCGTACTTGTATTTCCTAATCACCGTAAAGTTTTCATAATTAAGAAAAATATGAAAATTAAAAATAATTTATTTTATATGTAAAATATATCGTGGCTACTACCTAAGTGAATAAAATAGGCATGTTTTATGTGAGAATTAAATCATTATAAAATACAATCCATTAGGGTAATTTAATCATTAAAATAATGCTAGGTCACGTGATATTTAATTATACTTTTGGGCACGGCTGATTACAAAAGAATATCAAGTAAAAAATATAACATTTTAAATCAAGAAATGTTTGCAAATAATTTACAACTAAACTGTCAACGAAATTACTTGTCAATTTAATTAGCAACAAATTTCTTTATATAAACATAAAATTTAAATAAACATCCAATACAGGAACTTTAGATTTTCTATGGAAGTTTTCTTCAGTAGAATGTATCAGTCGTAATTATTAGTTTATTCGTGCTAAGTGTATAAAAGTACCTTGGACATTGATAGGACCACTTATCGTAGAATGACCTAATCTATAATCACTATGGAGATGAACATGACGTCATTTATGTAAATCTCCTTCTTTGTTTAATTAAGCATTTTGAACGTCTATATTTTGGCTATTTTAGTAAATCATTTAGAAATAACTTCAAAATCATGTTCGTGAAGTAACGACGCATCAAATGAAGTGAAATTTGTGCATCTTTCATATGAAATAATATGTGAATTTAGGGTATTTGTTTAACAATTAAATTATCAATTGATTTGCAGAATTGTTTGATAATGTATGGAGGTTATTTTACATATACGTATCTTATAAAAATATGAAATGCATAATAGAAATAAGAAATGTTCAAATATTCTCGCTATATGAAATTATATTGTTGAATAATAATAGTGTCAATAATTTACATTGACCTTCAATAAAATTTAATGAATATCAAATAAAAATGTTGATAATTGGTGAATTATTTACATAATTCATTATAGATAAAAAAAAGTGACAAATTCAATAGATTTCATTTGATCATTACAAACATGTACATGTACAGGTGGTCACACAACTTATTTAAAATTGAAACATAAATTAATTTTTTATTTATCCTTACTGCCCTTCTTCGAATTCTACATTTTCGGAGAGTAATTTGGTGCACTGTTAAGTTCGAGTTATATACATCGACATAGAAATTATTGCTTTCCTGATTGAAATAAATTTTTGTTCGGTCTTATTTATTTTTTTTAATAAACGAATATTAATAAATATGAGTTAATAAATAGTATAAGTATTCGGAATAGTCCTATTTAAAAACATCTCACCTATCAATTACCATATTTGAGATAAAGCCCGCGAAACTGACCTCTTTTTTCACTTAACTCTTTTTCACTTAAATGCTGAAATAACGTGAAACAATTATCCAATTTGCGTGATATATGTTTACGTATGATATTTAAGTTGTGTAAAAAATATTCTAGAAAAACGATTTTCAAGAATCAAAAAACGTAAATCGGAATGAAAAAATGTAAAAAATGTAAAAAACTGACAAAGAGAATTTTAAATAAAAAAAATTTGTAAATTTTTGTACCTTATATCTAAAAGGTCAATCGGTCAAGCCGTTCCTGAGATATAACGTTTTAGGTAAATAAATTCGATAGTTACTATTTTCACCATGGTAACGCATTCATCCGTTTTTGATGATATTTTGTTGAAATCGATTATTCTGGATATACCAAAAAAAAAAAAAAACTGTCAAAAATCGAAAAAAATTAAGTTAAGTGAAAAGTTCAATCAACTTTAGTTTTGCTTTTTTTAATTTAAGCCATTTTTTTTTCAGGGAAATATATTTAAACTTTTTTATACTCGACCTGTATAGGATATGTCATAATATTGGTATTATTAATCTAAAGTTTGTAACGCTTGTTAATATGCAAGGTACTAACAAAACTTTGGTATAGGTGTTCATAGAACATAGAATCATCTAACTAATTATTTTCGTCCGCCCATCAAGATAACTCACACACGAAAAGCACGCTGGAATTTTGGTGACTCATCTTATACAAAAAAAAAAAAAATGAGTTCATGAATAAGTAAAATTGTTCTATTATGTCCAATAAATTAAAAAAAAAAACTCATTTTTGAAAGGTTTTACGTGAACTGTTCAGATTTGCCATATTAATATTATATATGTATTTATAACTCTATTGGCTGAATATTTAAAGTATTTTTCGAATGCTAATGACTGAAAACAGTTTAAGCATTGATACACGTTCATTTGTCGAGTATCTAAACAATTGACACTGTTAGTTTTCATTTTGACTTGCTAAGCTTGTATTAAAAATACTTAAAATCTTAATTGGTATATATTTAATTTCTCTTGACGGAATTTCGCTGATAGGACATTATTAAAATTTGCTGGTATTAAATAGGAAAAATCATAAGCTTTCAATAAATATTAAATAACTTTTTCTAATATTTCTTTCCCGTTTTTCCAAATTTCTTTGCCATTTGCCAAATATACAGTTTGGAAAGAGATTATGCGAAAACGATTATTAGATTGCTTTATATCTCAATTATTCATTGGTATATTGTTAATTTAATGCTTGAATCAATATAAATTTTCAACTTATAATTAAAAACTTATTAAATGTTCCTCTCAAAAATTATTATTACATTTATCACTTGAATGCGACATTAAAATTTTATCTGAAAGCAATTTAAATTTAATTTATAATTTACAAACTCATTGGAGTATTTAATAAACAAATAAATTTTGATGTCATAATTACCCTGATTTATTTACAGATATACAAAATATATAATAATTTTCGAGAAAACTGCAATATAATCATAGAATCAAAAATATTTTAATTATACAGCCATTTTCATTCTACGGAGTATTCTTTACTACTATTGATTTTGGGCGCTAATTCCTACAGTCACGTTGTTTTAATACAAAGTACATAAGGAAACATATTTTCAAATTAAAAATTTTATGCATGCTTGGCAGTAATGTATTTCTGCTTAGGCTCGTGGTGTCAGGGCTAGGCCAACATATTCAAGAAACATGGTAAAAAAAGCCTAAAAGTATAAAGTTTTAGAAGCTAAAAATATTAAGAAGAATTTAAATTTAAAATTTTGTTTCTAATGTTAGAATTTTTCATAAATTATTCATTTTTAATAAAATTTAAGTAATGGAATTTTAACACGACAAGATTCATTTTTTATAATTATCAATTTTATATTCTTAAAAAATTAATATTATTTATGGTTAACTGAGATATGATTTGCTTACGTACATTTGTTACTAAGAGACCGACATTTAGACTTGGGGTCTTGCATACTCGGTCATGGTTGTTCGGTCTTGATCTTGGTGGGTGTATAGATAATCTTGGTCTTGGTCTTGTTTTTTTGCAATACCAAGGTCAAGTCCAATTATGCTCATCACTAGCTCAGGCAGAGATGAGTGGGCTTAAAAATGCAAGATCTCCCTTCGCACGGTGTCAGTAGCAATTGCTACTCTAGCTACACGATAATCCGGCACTGAGTATATATATCCTTGGAAAAGTTTGGTCGGTGATAAATTTAGGATCTACAGAAGTTATTCTCTAAAATAAGCTCATTCATTAAGATCTATAGAAGCTTAGTTCTAAAACCGTTCTCTTCGTTGCTGAGGCTTCGATTAGTAAACCGTGTCTTAATATGTTTGAGGTCTCGTAGATTTCTGAGAACTCTCGTTAATTTGTACAGTTATGAATCTACACTGCATATACAAAGAAATGAGCTTTTGTTGACATTGAATTCCATTTCAGTGGAATTTTATCATTGGAGTATCAGTGAGTTCTGGTGCTTAACTATACAAATTCGACAAATATTAGGTACATAAAAATCAAAATTTATCAAATATTAATTTTTTCAAATATTACAACTTAAAATGATTTATAAACAAAGGAGAGAGTATAAAATTATTTATGGGTTTGTAAAAAAATGTATTTTGACGGTATTGGTTCAGGGAAAAAATAAAAATAGATGGTGTAATAAAATTATGGAATACTGTTTTACATTATGTATTTTTGAAAATATTTAACTTTCATATATTTGTGTCTTTTATAAAAGCTTAGAACGGATTATGATGTATTTGAGTTATTTTCAGAAAAATGATTTTTGATATTTGAGAATATTTTGATAATTTTGATTATTTATTAGAGAAACATTCAAATAATAATATCATGCATTTAAAAAAATTTTATAATCTAAAATCAAAAATAAATTTATAACATTGTTAATGGATTTTTAAAATAAATATTTATAAGAATAAAAAAACATCTGCCAGACCAGTCCGTCAATGAGAATATAATAATATTGTAATATTTTTATAAATTTTAAATTGCTCATAAAATAAACCTGGTGGGCAATACTCATGCGACCTCTATAACAAGAAAAAACTAAAACCAACGGTATTTCGGTATTTAAATGATCAAAATTCATATACTTAGTTGTGTATTGATTCCGCTAAAAAGTCAATAGGAATTTTATATCCACTTAAAGTAATTGTAATGAGTTTTTAACGTAAAAGCAGTGAGGCAGGAATGAAACGTATCGATCGTAATAGAATTCCCTAGCCCGAATCGTATGTCGTTGATTTTCATGTTACAAATTCGTTTTTAAATTCAATAATTTCTGGTACTTATAAAATATAAAAATTATGTTTTTGTAGAAACTCGACAAATTATTTTTGATGTTTATACAACATATGGAAGATGCAACAAATTGGAAATGTAAATAGTGGCAGTGAAGTTTTTTTTGTGGTTTACCAATAACTACTAATATAAAAAAATTGTTTAGTTTCTGATAAAACATTGATAAAAAACACGAAAACGACAAATTTTAGATATAAATCCGATAATTAAATTAATTTTAAATATTATTCAAATTTGGTATTCATTTGCTAATTTACTTTATTGTAATAGAAATAATTTAAATAGTTATTTGGATGATACGGGCGGATGCACACGGTAATATATGTTTGCTCAAAAATTCTGATCAGACAATCAAATGGTTAATGCACACTATCAGACGGTCCTATAAGAAATTCGTATAAGAAATTCTGATCATACATCAGACAAAAATCTTGAGCAAGCGTATATCCTCGGATACATAAGACGAACCACATGCACCAATGAACTTTCTTTAAAGACTTTAAATTTATTAACAACTTTTTTTACTAACAAATAACTTCAGTTACATCGACAGAAATTCTAATGCAACTTCATACAGCATCGTATATATGAGCACACTATAAGATTTTCTAATCAGAATTTCTAATAATAAATCTAATGTCTTATGTACAATTACCATGTGCGGGATCTTGAGTAATATCAGATTTTCTGATCAGAAAACCTTATCATATGCGGTAATTTAATGTTAAAACTGTTTATCGGCATCAAAAGTGGGAACAAATTCATAAAATCTAATCTATAGAGACACCTACTGGTTTTTATTGAAACCATTAGCTTTGTGTATATAAAAAAATTAAATGGCGCTGTAAGAGAATAAAATAGAATGTTGTAATACATGGTTTAAATATTGGATTAAATCAATATTATTATAATTATTATATCATGTATTCATTATACAGTTATTAATATTTTCTGTTGATTTGATAAATTATATACATTATTTGAGTACTTTTTGGTGTTTGGTACTTGATAGAGATTTGAGGTTTCCATGTATATTTACAGTCAACTCCATCTATGTCTATATAGGAAAAATGTTTAAATGGTGGAAGCGTCGAGAAAAATTATTACCCTCTCTTAAACCGTTATTTACATAAAAATTAATACGATTTTTTTTTAAAACAAAAAATCAAGGTTTTATTTATAAAACGTCAATTCGGATTAAAAACATCAATTTCAATATAAAAATTTTACAACTTATATTAATTTTGTATGACTTAAATATATTTTGTTGTTTTATAACTTGAGGTCAAAATTTTTGGCCGAAGGTCTTTTTTATATTTATATATTAAAAACATGTTTATTAATTCGATTGTTTCTTTCAATGGTGAAATCCAAGTTTCGATCTTGTAACAATTACTGAAAATAAATGTCTAATTACACATTAAAATTGTTTTTTAAAATTACTAAAATAAATATAGGAATAACGAAGTAATGATTATTTGAATATATACTTAATAAGTGTAAATATCATTAAATTTAATTATAAATATATTTCTCTATTTTTAACATTATTATTTCATTCCAGTTAATTATTTTAGTTAAAGATACATAGATACGCATATCTAATTTGGATCGCCAACTATTTGATTTTAAAAATATTTTTATTTTATAATATTTTTTAAAGTTAGTTATGCATAAACTAAAGAAAACTCAGAAAATGAGATCTTAATAATAAAGACAATTTTTAATGCTTACATCGATTTTTTTTTTTTCAATTTTCAATTATGGTAACACAGGGTGTGAAAAAATTTTTTGCAAAAAGGTTTTTAATATACAGTAATTTTTTGTTTTTGTTCTAGAAAATTGTTTGCAGGAAAAAATTCATCGATATGCCTTTAGTTTTCATGTCAAGATTGTGCATACTAAATTTCATATAATTTGGATAAATATTTTTTGAGTTATTTATTCGCGAAAACTGAATAAAATACTATATAGATATTTATTACGTTATAGATTATCTTTATTAGGAGTCGCATTTCTTGTGTCAATTCCTTTTTACACATTGGACGCCAGCCAAATTTTATGAGTGTGTACCTAGGTAAAACAATATAAAACATGTGCGAATAGTATCATACTTTGAGATTTTACGGGGGTCTCATAGACGAACCTAAAAGACACTGAAATCTCCACCCAAAACCACGTGAATTGTTAAAGAAAACTAACTTTATTGTTTGCCAGTATTCGCACATTAAACAGGGTACTTACATGGAACTGGCTGGGGGTATATTAGTAAAGACATAATTTTGGAAGTATCTGTAAATTACTTAACGTGATTATCATACGTGATATTCTGAAAAAAATTAGTATATGTGAAATTTTTGGTTTTACCAGGCTATGAAATGATAGCTCCAGCTCAATTGAGCCTTCACCACTTGATTGAACTCTGCGTTTTACGGTTATTTTATACCAAATTCGATTGTTGTTTTACTTGAAACGGAACATAATGCATGTACTATGCGTCCAGCATTTTAGAACTATTGTGCGTAGGTTCCCTAATTGTCGAATTTGCGTTCTAAATTTTTAAAAGTTTATTAACATCAGTGAAAGTATGTTATATTAAATTTAAGTAACAATATTATTATAAATCATATTTATTTTTCATAAACAAATTGTAAAACTTTTTACAATAGTTATAAATATTAATTTATGATGTGTTTATTTTTCTATAATTAACTTTAATATTATTTATATAATATTTCTGTAATATTGGTGTTTTGAAAAACATTGCATTGCAATAACTACAGTTAAAAATTTTTTGACTAATCCACGTGGGATGAAGTCTGTATTCATAATACAAGAAAATTTTTGAAGTGAAAATTGCTTTACGCCCATTGAGTGATTTTGAGTAGGGTATAAACTTGTGGAAGCTCCATACCGCAAAACTGGAAACTTGAGCATCCACAATTTTATCCTACCAACATCAAAATCCTTTTTCCAATCTTCCCATAATATTTCTTTCTTGGAAAAGCGAACTGGGTAATTTCGACCTACTCTCGGTGATATTCGGGAAATGATTTCCCATGCACAAAAATAAAAAATGGTGCCTTTGGATATTTAGGCAGTTTTTGGCCAATTTTAGGCACTTTTTAAAATTTTCAAGAAACTGGTGAATTTTCCGTACTTTACCTAGACAAACTTTTTGTTCCGCCACTAAAGTGCATTAAAACTCGATTGCTATGTATTTTTTATTTTTAGATTTTTGTCTTCGTAAGAACAGAAAATTTTTTATTTTACAACTTTGATCATTTTTTATCCAGAAAGCATTATTGAGTCGTAAAATGCGAAAACTGTCAAAAATTACGAACTGTTTATGAATGGTTTTTCAGGTTTGATGTATTATTCTGCGTCTTAAGGACCATGAATTCTCTTTTATTTTTCAATTTGGATATTTTTTAGTTTCGTATTATTGACTATGTTTTAAAAAAAACCACAAAATCATCCTTATTATTAAAATGTGTAACAATGATTGTTTTAAGTTTTTGTCCAGATTTACTTTAAAATGAAACTTTGATTTTATCAACGATTTAAAATTATTCCTTAAGTTATGTAATTATTGACTGAATTCAAATAATTGAACAATACATAATTATGATTAAAGTTGATTTGAAAAATATTTTTTATTTCTTTATTTTTTATTTATCATTTTTATTATTTTTAGTATTAAATGTGTATTACACATATCGCAGACTTTACTAAATTTTATACACAATAAAGTTTTAATTTAATGAATATAAAATTATATTTTCTTTATTTTATTGTATATATAATTTATGTTTATATGTGATTTAGAACTTTTTTAGTTTACTAAGTTTGCCGATAGACACAGAAAATAAAGTTATAATTTTTATAGTGTTAATTTTTTTATTGTTTTTATCTAAATGAAAAAAGGTTCCGATACGATATTTTCATATAATTAAGGAGACCGAGTTGTTACTGTCACTAATTCGAATTTCGACAAAAAATGATTTCCACCTTTGCTTATTAGAAAGTTTTTTCTCATTTTCTCCAAAAAGTACGCGTGTACATAAACTTAGCATTTGTGTTTTCCAAGAATTGACTCTGATTTTAACTATGTATGGCGACGCTTATTTCCTATTGTTTTTCTTAACCACCTAAAAACTGACTCTTACATTTAGCATAATTGCTTGATGCATAGAATATTAACAGTTCTTCTTCAGAAACAGACGGAATTTAAAAAATGTGGCGTCTTTATTCTATAATTTTAATCATAGAATACCTTTCACCTCTTCCATGGCATTAAAAAAATATTATTTTTAATGAATATTTTATTAGGATTGATAATTAATTGATTAGCAGAATGATTGTTGTCTAAGAAATTCATTAATAAATTTATACAATAGCCTAAATACATAGTGCATACAGTTACAAATACATTTAATAATAATAATGTGTATTGCAAATATATATTCTTATTGGCTAATTTTGTACTGAAATTCTGGCTTAATTTAAACCATTTTTTGAAAAAAATTTTTTCAAACAAGTTTTCACACAAATTAAGTGACCCATACCAAAATTTTGTTTGTGGCTTCAATATTTTCTAGCGCCACAAACTTTAGACTACAGTTCATATTATACATCATATGCCCAGTATAAAAAGGGAATATCGTGATAAAAACTTATGTTTTCTTTAATCTAAAACAAATCACAGAAATAAAGCGGGATAAGAATTTCTTAAAAAATTTTACTCCTTAAAAAAAGCTAAAATATTAATCTGCAACATCGCAATTCCTTCATTTTGTTTGAATAGTTACCACATGATTTTACGATATGAATATGCGTTTTGAAATGAAAGAGCTTTTGGCCCGAAATTTTTCCAGATGTACTTATAAAATAATACGATAAAAAAATTTTGAAAGCATAACTTATTTAATAATTTTAATTAATAGTGAATGAAACAAAATTGCTTCGCTACGAATTTTATGTTGCCTGGTCAAATACATACTTTTTTACAAACTTTTTATTAGCTGTAATTTTTATGTTCATGACCTTTTTTCTATTTAAAGATGACACCTCGATAACACTATAAGAGAGTGACAAAGGTATATTTAATTACAAAATAAACAGTTATTATTGATTATTACAACAAATAGAAAAATATCATTTTAAATTCTTATGAAATTTCCCAATATGTCGTTAATTAGTTCTTGTTAATAATGATTTTTGTGTGTATTTTTGTCCATAAAAGGATGTTATTATTTTAAAATTCTAATTTATGTGATGCCATCAAAATAGTTATGCCCATTTATGGCTAATTATTTTCTGTTTAAAAATTTTGTCAAACTATATTGACCTAGAATTCAATTTATTTCAATTTATTTAAAAATTACGAAATCAATTTTTTTCTAGGTATTGCTTTCGATAAAATAATAGGGTTCGATAAAAATCGGGTTTATTGGTCGATTTTTCGGAGGCATTTGAGACTATATCCACTGAGAATTTTAACATATATAATAATAATTTAAAATAAATTGAAAAAAACTCTTCTCCATAGATTTAAGTGGCCGGCATTTTGTTATTTCTGAATATTACGTTGTTTTTGTTTTATTTCATGGTTTAGCTGTACTCTACCCAATTTTGTGTCCGTTTGTAGTTAATATTTTAGTAATGAAAATCTTCAATTTGCTTGTTGTATAATTTTTTATAGTCAATTGAAATACACTGGTATAAATTTATGCAAATACCCCATTAATTTCGCGGTTTCAAGAACGCTGTTTATTAAATTAAAGTATATATAATAAATCACCCAGTATTATAATAATATTCATGTGACCTGTATTCACTATACGAAAGCCTTAGATAATAAGGGTATGTGAGCTTTTGGCATTGTATATGGGTATACGAATATTATATAACACTAGTGTTAAATGGATGGTTGACACTTGGATAAACATTTATTCATTCCTGTTTACCGTATCGCATTTCATACATACATAAGTTTGACTTTTTAAGGAGTATCTACGGAGAAATTATTAGTGATAAGGTAGTATCCTATATTTTCCCCAATATACAGGATGAATATTAAAAAAAAATTAATTTTAAATATCTATTGTTCATCGAGAGTAGAAGAACAAATTGTCGTTTATAGAGTATAATTATTTAACATATATTATCATTTTTAAATTTTTGGGCTTTTCTAACTAAATTCACTTTAATGAACATTCTTGAAAGTGAACGGAACAAACTCAAATTTGTTCAAAAGTTGTGTAAACCGTTTACATGTTCCAGCAGTTTTTACAGTTTAGATTAGTCTAAGAGCTGGCAGACAATTTGTAGTAGGCGCCTGAAAATCAATATTTAAGTAGAAAATCGAAAAACTTATTGTAGATTCGCAGGACTTTCTCTCTCTCACGTTCATATCAAACATTCCTGATTATCTAATAGATGCATAGTGATAAATAAATGAACAGTTTTTATAAATATTAATAGAAAACCTTGCTGCAGTTTACCTGGAGTTATTCTCTCACAACTCATGTGAAACACTTCCTGATTACCTAATAGACATATAGTGATTAAGAAATGAGCTGTATTTACAAATATAAGATCTTTTATATGAGAGAAATGAGCTTTTTTAGTTATAAATTTTATTCTGTACAAATTTGATGTAAATTTTTTGGCTAGTAGAGCCAAAACTTTATGCATTAGTTCACTTGACACACAATTGTTGCAAACTTATTGAGCGTTTGATTACCTTAAATACCTTTTCATATATGACACTAGTAAGCTTATTTATAATAAAAAAGATAGCCAAAGGATAGCAAAAGATTAAAAAACAGACTATATATTGAACACCTACACGCAATAAATAATTTGAAATGATATGTAGACATTTCTTACATAAGCAGAGCATTTAAACACATATAATATAATATCATATTATTTATTTATTACTGATTATGATTCGCAGCTTTTAATGCGTGGTATTATTTAATGATATACATTTTGCAATATTCTACTTATAACGATTTAGAATGGAAGGTTTAGTACCTTTATTTTTTAATTTTAGAAACGTTTTTCTTCGTTTTTCAACTATTTGATTAGTTTGGTATTCGTTATCTCATTTTTTCTTAGAATTATAATATAAATCCATATTATTTAATCTGAAAAAAGTCGTATACAAAAAAAAAATCATTAAAATTTTTTCGAAAAATGTCCAAACACTTAAACGATAATGCGTTTAGGGGAAGTGGTCTAGCAGTGATTGCTAATTTTATTGTAGAATCTGTTTTGTTTTTATTATTGACATCCCATATAGCAATATGACTTATGAAAGAGTTCCTAAAGAATTCTTATTTATGATTTGGACGTCTTGTAATTATCTTCAAATGGGTTTTTTAAGACGTTTACTGCGCCACTTATTGAACATGTTAAGACATCTTAAATAAATAGAATGCTTTAAGAATTCTTTAACTGTCTACTAAAATAAATACGATTCTTAGACTACTACTATAACTGATGTTATAGCGTGCGAGTTCGTTATCCTATCCATTATACAAAAAAAGCTATGCTCATTTTACTCAAATATTAGATATTTTATAAAAGAGTTGATAAATATTTATTTTTTAATTTTTAAAACTCTTAGATTTTTTTAAGGTTTAATAACACAGATAAATTAGAAGTATCTCAAATAAATTTCAACCAAATAATTAGAGGAATTTGTGGTAAAACTAATGCCTTCGTTTATTATCTAAATCTTTGATTTTATATCTAAACAGCTGTGGTATTTTCCAAACAGACCTGATACTATTAATCATTCAATTCACACTAAAATGTGATGAGTGAGTGTGTTCTCCAATAAACTGGATACAAATAACTATCAGTTCAAAAAATTTTTCAAATCGGTCGGATAGAACGGCTATATTGACTCGGAATAGTATTCATCAATTTCTTTAATATAAACATTTTATTACTATAAATTCCTTTGAGTTGGTATACACATATTATTTATACAATTGTGTTTATTTCATTGCATTCCTGTAAATGTTATTGCACTTATTGAATATTTGTACAAAATATTTACTTAGAAATATCGATTTAGATTAAATATATTTGAATAAATTCAAATATTTGTAAATTTTTTAAATTTTTTATACATTATTATTTCCCAACAATTTTCTACCGTATATTTGCCAATATTTAAATTTTATGCACGTAATCTAATACTCGATACTCGCTTTTATGGATTGATTATTGAAATCCCAATGGAATATATGTACAGAACGTAAACTTATAACAACTAGAAATTTTTATAATAATATTATTTTCGAGTTAGATACTAAAATATGAAAATTAAAGTTTTCTCTATGGATAACTATAGTTTGATTGGCGAATTTGATTATATATATAAAAAAAAAATTAAAATAAAAGAAAGAAAAAACAAGAAGATAGATTTCAATCGAAATAAAATCGAGAATGCACTGATAAAAAATTAAATTGTCAAATTTTATTTTATTTTGTAAAAATATTAACGGATGCTATAAAATAAATACATTCACTATGTTAAAAGTTTAAATTTAGTTCGTGGTTTTTTTATTTACTCAAAATTATAAAATATTTAGGTTGTCTGAATCACATTTTTTTGTTTGGAGTTTAATACGTGAACAATGTAATACGTATTAGAAATCAGATCTAAATTTTGTTCAAATTTAAAAAGGCAATTTTTGTCCTTGATTACTTTGTAAAAATCAAAAAAAAAAAAAAAAGAATTTTGTGTAAAAAATTGATTAATTTTTTTGAGTAACACTGTATACTGAAATTAAAAAAAAATTTTTTTGATGTTTATACTCACGGCATATATTTTGGATTGTTGGAATCACATTATATTTCAATCGTTTGGTAGTTTTACAAGGACAGTTTTCCGGTGGTTTTGAAAATTGGTAATATCATAAATTTTTATGTGTTCTTTCTCTCGTATCCATGTTGGGAAAATAACGCCTTAAAACAGTTTGTTTGTTTGTTGTTTTTTTTTTTTTTTAAATATATTCTTTTCGTCACAAATATGTATATTTATTTCAACAAACTTTCTAGCCAAACAAACTCGACACCATCAAGAGCTTTACTGTGCTTAACGGAACAGGTGTTGCGATGAATCGTCTTCTGTACCTATGTAAACGTCACAGATTTTATTTCCTTAGTAGCCATTTTCCTTCTTTACTAGCGATTGCTGTAAAAATGTTTACGAAACTGTAAAACGTTTGGCGGCTATTGATGACTTGGGCAATATACTTCTATAGTTCTCTGCTGAAATATCTTACACTTCCGGAGGTCTTTATAAATCATAAGCACGTTTTGCACGTAGTAAAAATTTTCTGTAAATATACGAAGACAAGTGATGGTGTAGGCGATAATGGTTTGTAGAGTTGAAACTATTGATTTTCCAAAAAAAGGCATTTACATAAATTATAGAAAATTTAAACAAGTTTAGTATATTAAAAACGGGTTTTATCGTAAAATGAATTAGTTGGAAAGGAGATAGTGTCAAAAAACTGTTTATAGGTGCCATTTTTCCAATATTTGGCAAGGATACGAGGTGGAAAAGTAGAAACTCGGAAAGAGCAAAACAGCTGGAAAACTTTCCTGGTAACCACTTTTTGAGCCCTAAATGACTGTACTATTCAATAAAATCTATTAGTAGTTTTAGTTTATAAATCATTTTTCAAATATTATTTTAAATATTCAATACCAATTTCCGATACTAAAAACAATTTTTTTATGATTCTTACGAATAAGTAAATATTTATTTTAAGTATTCATAAATTAATCGGTATTTCCCCTTATCTCCAAAAATACATATACAATTTTTCTTCAGTAGAATATTTAATTAAGTATTTTCTATGAAAATGTATTAAAAATGTTTCTTTTTATTTTCAACGTGCAAAAAGTCAATTTGTTTATATGGAAACTTATTTTATAATAAGAAGATAAGAGGTTAGTATATGGGAGTTCCAGTATAAACCACGACACACGGATGTTTTTATAGGAAATTTATGGGGAAGTCTTTCAATTATTTGATTAAAATTGTTTTCAAGAAGATAACTTGCTATTGTTTTAATTACTGTGAGAAACTTTGTTTTCAATTTTTAGATCAGTAATAGAATTATTAAATAATTCCTTCAAATAAGCTTTCAAAAATTAATTTTTACCTCTCTATTTGATGTAATCTTAATGAGGACATACCATAATTACTAATTAGGATTTTAAAAATAATAAAAAATACAAAAGATATAAATAAAATTTACCTAAATACCTAATTGATGTAAATTTTAAATAAAAGAATTTCTGTAAAATAAAAATTTGATTGATATAATTCGACATTTGATATTAAGTGGAATATAAATATGTAAGTGGAATTATATATAAGCACTTAAGTCAATTAATAATAAACTGTAAATTATCATTATCAATATTGACTAATCGATAAACTCTTGAATTTGTCCAAAGTTACGTGGAAACTTTTTTTTTCAAAGTTTAATTCAAAGTAAAATAATGATTCAGTAATATTACATATGATTATTAGTAAAATCATATGATTATTAAATTTTTGATATGCAGTTCTAATTGAAAAACTCATTTAATATAATCTATATTCTAAACATAATATACAAACGTAACAGTTAAATAAAGTTTATGAAAAATAAAGATTTTGAGTTTCATGGTCTATTAACAGATAATTTTCTTGATTTGTAACAAATAAGAACCACTGGCAATAATTACTTTATTCGAATAATGTAAATTATGAAGCATAAATAATGTTTTTTGACGAAAAAAATATATGTCAGATAAAAAAGAAGATGTGATAGATACTCCTATTTAAATTGCTCCTAATTATAAAAGTAATTTTATTGAATCGGTATAATTTCTCCATAAATTTTTCAGTTTTTTAATAATCTTACTAAGGCAGGGTAAGCATTTTTTTTATACAAGACCAGAATCAATAGTTGGAATACCTTGTAAATAAAAAGTCATGGTGAATTTCAATGAAAACTGAAACATTAAGTAAAATTTATGAATGTTAATTTTGATATTCTTATAATTTATACTTGTTCATAATAATACATAAATATTTTAATTTTTATATATAATTTAAAATTGTTCATAATTATTCATAAATAATTAAATTTGTTTCGTTTAGAAATTAATTTTTGCATTTTTGCATTTTTATAATTTTTTTTGTTTTTAAAGTATTTTTTTTCTGCCTGTCTATTTATCAGCATGACAGTGATTTTTTCATATATAGGTTAAAAGTAGCGAATAAATAATATTAAAATTGAAAACTACGATCAATAATTAGTTGGTTTAAAAAAATTTCACTCAAATCGGTCAATATTTGCCCAAGATATTGGGAAAATTAATTTTTTGATTCGTGTGACGTCACAATAACCAAAAAAAATAGTTTTGCTATATAGGGCTCAATATTTATCCAATTTTGACGAAGAAAGTGACCAATCCTACTAAATTTGGGTCATAGTTTTCAAATTTTTGGTTAAATTAAACTTGACTATAATATGTTACCAGATACGAAGGCCCTGTTCATGATATTTCATATATACGTTAAGAGTAGCGAATTAATAATAACAAAATTGAAAAGTACGACCTATAATTAGTTGGTTTCAAAAAAAAGTTCACTCAAATCGGTGAATATTTGCCCAAGATATTGGGAAAATTAATTTTTTGATTCTTGTGACGTCACAATAACCAAAAAAAATAGTTTTGCTATATGGGGCTCAATATTTATCCAATTTTGACGCACAAAGTAACCAATCCTACTAAATTTGAGTCGTAGTTTTCAAATTTTTGATTAAATTAAACATGACTATAATATGTTACCAGATACGAAGGCCCTGTTCATGATATTTCATATATACGTTAAGAGTAGCGAATTAATAATAACAAAATTGAAAAGTACGACCTATAATTAGTTGGTTTCAAAAAAAAGTTCACTCAAATCGGTCAATATTTGCCCAAGATATTGGGAAAATTAATTTTTTGATTCTTGTGACGTCACAATAACCAAAAAAAAATAGTTTTGCTATATGGGGCTCAATATTTATCAAATTTTGACGAACAAAGTAACCAATCCTACTAAATTTGAGTCGTAGTTTTCAAATTTTTGATTAAATTAAACATGACTATAATATGTTACCAGATACGAAGGCCCTGTTCATGATATTTCATATATACGTTAAGAGTAGCGAATTAATAATAACAAAATTGAAAAGTACGACCTATAATTAGTTGGTTTCAAAAAAAAGTTCACTCAAATCGGTCAATATTTGCCCAAGATATTGGGAAAATTAATTCTTTGATTCTTGTGACGTCACAATAACCAAAAAAAATAGTTTTGCTATATGGGGCTCAATATTTATCCAATTTTGATGAACAAAGTAACCAATCCTACTAAATTTGGGTCGTAGTTTTCAAATTTTTGATTAAATTAAACATGACTATGATATGTTACCAGATACGAAGGCCCTGTTCATGATATTTCATATATACGTTAAGAGTAGCGAATTAATAACAACAAAATTGAAAAGTACGACATATAATTAGTTGGTTTCAAAGAAAAATTCACTCAAATCGGTCAATATTTGCCTAAGATATTGGGAAAATTAATTTTTGATTCTTGTGATGTCACAATAACCAAAAAAAATAGTTTTGCTATATGGGGCTCAATATTTATCCAATTTTGACGAACAAAGTAACCAATCCTACTAAATTTGGGTCGTAGTTTTCAAATTTTGGGTTAAATTAAACTTGACTATAATATGTTACCAGATACGAAGGCCCTGTTCATGATATTTCATATATACGTTAAGAGTAGCGAATTAATAATAACAAAATTGAAAAGTACGACCTATAATTAGTTGGTTTCAAAAAAAAGTTCACTCAAATCGGTCAATATTTGCCCAAGATATTGGGAAAATTAATTTTTTGATTCTTGTGACGTCACAATAACCAAAAAAAATAGTTTTGCTATATGGGGCTCAATATTTATCCAATTTTGACGCACAAAGTAACCAATCCTACTAAATTTGAGTCGTAGTTTTCAAATTTTTGATTAAATTAAACATGACTATAATATGTTACCAGATACGAAGGCCCTGTTCATGATATTTCATATATACGTTAAGAGTAGCGAATTAATAACAACAAAATTGAAAAGTACGACATATAATTAGTTGGTTTCAAAGAAAAATTCACTCAAATCGGTCAATATTTGCCCAAGATATTGGGAAAATTAATTTTTGATTCTTGTGATGTCACAATAACCAAAAAAAATAGTTTTGCTATATGGGGCTCAATATTTATCCAATTTTGACGAACAAAGTAACCAATCCTACTAAATTTGGGTCGTAGTTTTCAAATTTTGGGTTAAATTAAACTTGACTATAATATGTTACCAGATACGAAGGCCCTGTTCATGATATTTCATATATACGTTAAGAGTAGCGAATTAATAATAACAAAATTGAAAAGTACGACCTATAATTAGTTGGTTTCAAAAAAAAGTTCACTCAAATCGGTCAATATTTGCCCAAGATATTGGGAAAATTAATTTTTTGATTCTTGTGACGTCACAATAACCAAAAAAAATAGTTTTGCTATATGGGGCTCAATATTTATCCAATTTTGACGCACAAAGTAACCAATCCTACTAAATTTGAGTCGTAGTTTTCAAATTTTTGATTAAATTAAACATGACTATAATATGTTACCAGATACGAAGGCCCTGTTCATGATATTTCATATATACGTTAAGAGTAGCGAATTAATAATAACAAAATTGAAAAGTACGACCTATAATTAGTTGGTTTCAAAAAAAAGTTCACTCAAATCGGTCAATATTTGCCCAAGATATTGGGAAAATTAATTCTTTGATTCTTGTGACGTCACAATAACCAAAAAAAATAGTTTTGCTATATGGGGCTCAATATTTATCCAATTTTGATGAACAAAGTGACCAATCCTACTAAATTTGGGTCATAGTTTTCAAATTTTTGATTAAATTAAACATGACTATAATATGTTACCAGATACGAAGGCCCTGTTCATGATATTTCATATATACGTTAAGAGTAGCGAATTAATAATAACAAAATTGAAAAGTACGACCTATAATTAGTTGGTTTCAAAAAAAAGTTCACTCAAATCGGTGAATATTTGCCCAAGATATTGGGAAAATTAATTTTTTGATTCTTGTGACGTCACAATAACCAAAAAAAATAGTTTTGCTATATGGGGCTCAATATTTATCCAATTTTGACGCACAAAGTAACCAATCCTACTAAATTTGAGTCGTAGTTTTCAAATTTTTGATTAAATTAAACATGACTATAATATGTTACCAGATACGAAGGCCCTGTTCATGATATTTCATATATACGTTAAGAGTAGCGAATTAATAATAACAAAATTGAAAAGTACGACCTATAATTAGTTGGTTTCAAAAAAAAGTTCACTCAAATCGGTCAATATTTGCCCAAGATATTGGGAAAATTAATTTTTTGATTCTTGTGACGTCACAATAACCAAAAAAAATAGTTTTGCTATATGGGGCTCAATATTTATCCAATTTTGACGAACAAAGTAACCAATCCTACTAAATTTGAGTCGTAGTTTTCAAATTTTTGGTTAAATTAAACATGACTATAATATGTTACCAGATACGAAGGCCCTGTTCATGATATTTCATATATACGTTAAGAGTAGCGAATTAATAATAACAAAATTGAAAAGTACGACCTATAATTAGTTGGTTTCAAAAAAAAGTTCACTCAAATCGGTCAATATTTGCCCAAGATATTGGGAAAATTAATTCTTTGATTCTTGTGACGTCACAATAACCAAAAAAAATAGTTTTGCTATATGGGGCTCAATATTTATCCAATTTTGATGAACAAAGTAACCAATCCTACTAAATTTGGGTCGTAGTTTTCAATTTTTTGATTAAATTAAACATGACTATGATATGTTACCAGATACGAAGGCCCTGTTCATGATATTTCATATATACGTTAAGAGTAGCGAATTAATAACAACAAAATTGAAAAGTACGACATATAATTAGTTGGTTTCAAAGAAAAATTCACTCAAATCGGTCAATATTTGCCCAAGATATTGGGAAAATTAATTTTTGATTCTTGTGATGTCACAATAACCAAAAAAAATAGTTTTGCTATATGGGGCTCAATATTTATCCAATTTTGACGAACAAAGTAACCAATCCTACTAAATTTGAGTCGTAGTTTTCAAATTTTTGATTAAATTAAACATGACTATAATATGTTACCAGATACGAAGGCCCTGTTCATGATATTTCATATATACGTTAAGAGTAGCGAATTAATAATAACAAAATTGAAAAGTACGACCTATAATTAGTTGGTTTCAAAAAAAAGTTCACTCAAATCGGTCAATATTTGCCCAAGATATTGGAAAAATTAATTTTTTGATTCTTATGACGTCACAAAAACCAAAACAAATTAGTTTTGCTATATAGGGTTCAATATTCTTCCAATTTTATCAAACTAAGTATCAAATCCTACTAAATTTAGATCGTAGTTTTCAAATTTTGGGTTATATAAACATGGCTTTAATATATTACCAGATATGAAGGTCCTGATCATGATATTTCATATATAGGTTTAAAGTAGGTGAAAACTCGAAAATTTGTGTTCTTCAGTGTTGTGTACAACCACGAGCAACTTTGCATTTTAATGAAATTTAATCAATAAAAATTATATCTCCCTTCTCTCTCTTAAGGGACATCAGATCCTGGTGTTCTTATGATGTTATCATCCTTGGGATATCTCTTCTAAAAAAAATAAAAAAATAAAAAAATAAAATAAAAATAGAATCATCAAAATCGGTTCATAAACGACGAAGTTATCTGCGAACACACATATAGTTTAAACATTTCAAGCTCCGAATATATTCGGTTCAAATAGACATTTTACTTTCGACTTTATAATATTCTGTTTAATCGAGTTTTGTTTATTCTCTATAAAATTAAAATTTAGATTTTGTTTGGTTTCGTCCAATACACTTTATGAGATGATTAAAATGAAACTGGCCTTAAACATGCTTGTACTAAAAGATTAATATTAAAAATTTAAAGGACATGGAAATAGACTAATAAATGGGAATGAACATAAGACGCACGAAAGAAATTTTTGCACATTGATAAAAGGTCATTTAGACTAACTGTTTTTTCATGTCGCTGTTTACGAGGAAGCAACTGTGTTAAAATAAACGATTTGTAATTGTGTTTTGTTTACTGGTAGTAATGTAGGTTTATGGAATGTAATCATTCGTGTTTTAAAAAAATTAAATATTCACAGCAAACATCCAAATTAGAATGACTTCAAAAGAAGTCTTTATTAAGATTTCTTTGCGTTGTCTTAACTATGACGTCGTGATAACGTCTTTTTGTGATAAAGTCATAATTAAGAACTCTTTAAGTAGTATTTTTTCTGACTTCGTAGGAACCTACAATTTAATTAGTTTTGTTTCATTGTCTTTGTTCTTATCTTTAAAATTAACTTGGAGAATTATCAAAGTATCGGTATTATCCTAAAGCAAAAAAAAAAAAAATAGAAGAATAAGACAATATTAGTTTTATTACAAATCAAATTTGACTGATATTTATTTTTGAGGTTCTGTTTAACTTCCCAAATTTACCGAGAAAGATGGTGTTTTTATCTATGAGAACGTCTACGTCATAAAAAAATTAAATCTAAATATTTAACAATTCTTGTAAATGATATTTTTAATATTTCAGGAATATTGTATGGCCATTGTGGTGTCTATAAACGAATTCTTAAAGCATTCTTGTTTGCAAAGTCTTAAAGCAATTAATAAGTGGGGCATTCGACGTCTTAATGATTTTTTAAATAGGTCTTTTTGAAGATAATTCTAACGTCCAATTCATAAATAAGAATTCTTTAGGAATTCTGTCAGAAGTTGTATTGCTATCTGGATTATAGTCCAGCTATTTTAAAACAAACAGCTATTGGAAGGTTATCCGGCTATTTGGAAGAAACAGTACATTCAGGTAGCTCAGGGGATTTGGGAACCAACTCTTGAACGTACCATGGTTTTGAATATGATTGTAATTATTATTGATTTACATAATTTGTGTTGCAATAATTGAATATTAAAAATAATGATATGGGTTGCCTTTCTTACAGTCATATATATCAGAGAATTTTCAACAAAATTTTTCTGTGCGGTTGATGTATATGACCTATACAACAAGAATTTTTATTGAAGACCTGCAGAGTAAAATGTCTTGGTAATAAAATACATTGATATTTCTTATATTTTATTGAGTGTGGCATTTTAAAAATTTATTTTCACATAAATATATGTCAATTTTTTTTTCTTCTTTTTTTTTGAAACTATTAAAAATATTATATTTGTAACAATTTTGATAAAATACTGTTTCGTACAGTTGGACAGTCAAATATAACTTTGTAGAAACAGTTAGATACTAAATGTCATACACATCAGACGTAATGTCAGACAAACATAAAATAATTATCTCAAATGGAACTAAAATGGCATTAAAATGATAATATGTACAAATGGAGCCATGATTTTCTGAATATTTGAATAAGTCTTTTAAAGTCAGGTAGATTAACTTTCTGCTGTTACATTAATATTGAAGCTTTTTAAAAGCTCTCACTTTTATCGTAACTTTTCATTGTACCCATTAAAATTTCTGTAACTGTACTTAATATAAAAACGTTAAAATATTTCAAAAGAATAAAATTTGAATAATACTATATTTTACAAAATAATGGTGGAAGCGTAGAGCAGAATTTATTAACAGTGAATGAGCGATTGGAAATTATAAAAAATTAAAATCCCTTTTAAAGCATGTTTTATTTAAGGGCGTTTCTAGAACAAACAGCTTTCTTGGAATCTTTTAAATAATTTAAAGTACACATTATACTTAGATGTAGAAAATTTTTTTTCATATCTTGTGGCTCTAATTTTTGAAAAATTAAAACGTTTTATTAGATAACAAAAGTAATTTTCTTACAATTGACTTCAAAAAACTGAAAATCATGAATTAAATGTATAAGAATTATATATGTATAAAAATCAATTATAACATGCGGTATTTGTTTAATTATAAAAATGAATAAAGCTAATTTTGATTGGTTTTGATCATTTTCTCTTGAGCTGATAAGTAAAACTTAACGAATTTAAAAAATTACCGTTTGAAATTACTTTTCGATTTCTGTGATTAGAAACGAAACGGAAGGAGTTCAATAAAACATAGTCTCTCAATAAGTTGTCCACGGACTACCGTTGGAAACTTCCTTACCAAAATTATATTATAAATTGAGATTTATCAACTTTTTGCTATTCGGATCTAATTGACTATTGGAATTGGAATTTTCTGAAGTCGTAATTAAGCATCGATATTTTATTATTTTTATTTGCACGAAAATGGTAATTTAAGTGCAATAAGTAAATTTGGCGTACTCAATGGGCAATTAGACAATGGGATCAGTGTAATTATCCCGAGGTAAAAAATAAGTAAACTTCCATGAATCATTTTGTAGACAAAATCAATCAGATGAAATTAATCAAGATTAAATTAATAAATTAATAAACAATTTTTTATATCATCTATTTGCTACTGCCAAAAAAAAACTCAACAAAATAGAACAGAAAAAATGTAAACATATCATTTTAAGAAGTTTATAATAAGAACAAACACAACAAAATACTTTACCTTGATTATCATACAGAGGGGACGTATCACACATAGGTAATATAAAAACCTACATAATAAAAACAAAAAAAATTATAAAAAACTTGGAGAATATGAAGAAGTATAGTTAGAGTATGGAACTATATAACATTACCACATACAGACGGGATTTTCCTAGTACCTATACAAAACACGGCAAAATCAAAATATTATAATCATCATGCATATAGGTACACGACTTTGCACGAGGTATTGTTGATGATGGTCGGTTTGAAAAACAAGTTGGTATTTATCTATATACTTAAACATTTGTCGGCTCAGTAGTATCAGTGATATTGCCACGGCTATATTAGTTTGTGTATTTACATTAATGAAAAAATACACATAGAATATCTTCGACATTCGACGAACTATTTGTCAAGGTGCTTGTTTCAAAAAAAATAAAAGAAGTACTAAGTTTTATCATTTTTAAAGAATAAATTCAGTTGTTTTTAAGAAGTGTCATGGATTAATGTTATTCAATTGTTGTTTTTTAAAAAAAATAGAAATCAGCTGTCATTTGTTTGTTTATAAAAAGTAGTATCATGGAATAAAGTTATTTGTTTATAAGAAGTAAATGCATTCCATTGTTGTTTTTTTTGTGTGATATAATGTGAATTTTATTAAAACCAAAGAAATAAATAAAAAATGTTTATGAATAAGTTAGTGTCATTTTTATTTTTAATTATTATAAATAATTGTAATGCAATATCTGAATCTGATTATGCACATTGTTTAATACCAAATATTACCAAACATTTATATAATCGTTCAATACGAACGAGGCAAGGTGAAGTGTTCGATAAATTTCAATATATTCAAATGAGTTCAAAGGAAACGGGCCATTTAGAATTTTATAATAAACAATGTGTATGTAAAAATAAATTATGCGTGCGAAAATGTTGTTCAAATGATGATTTTCATGTTAAAGATGAAAATAATATAATGCAGTGTAATAAGTCAGAAAATGCCAGTTTTAATAAAACAGACTTGAATTTTTATGATTTTACAAAGAATGCAAATAATCTGATTAATGAGTCGATGATACAAATAATTGATGGAAATCCATGTATTCGCGAGAAATATCGACTATCAAATGACGACGAAGAGGATGCACATTATTTGCAATATAATACGGGATTGTTATTTGTACCGGAAGAAGAGGTTCCACTATTTACATGGAATGAGTATTGCATTGAGAATAAATTTGTTGGTGATGATCAGTGGGATATTGAATATTTTATATGTTTTCCGGTTGAAATTAGTGAGGATAGACTTATGGTGAAGCCTTTAGCTATTGGTATGTTTTGAATATTGTTTATTAGAGTAAATAATTTTTTTTTATTTGTTTGCGAAAAGAAAGCAATGTACATTACATATAATTTAGGTGTAAAGGTTGTTAGAAGCACACTTATTACATATAGAAGTGTGCGTCTAATTTCATTGGATAATGTCTCTTAAATAAAATATTTGGTGCAAATTTAAATTATTTAATTTCAATTTTTGTTGAAAATGGGATAAGTGCATTTTCAATCAATATATTTATGATTAAACATTTCATATGACTTGTCAAAATAGTGCAGTCAGTTGAGTAGTATATTAGGCCAATTTTTTTAAAAACCGTCAATTTATGCCTATAATAAGACTTGTGTCTTTTAAGCCATCCCCGCTTCTAGAACGTCATTTTTTAAATTATAGAGGTTTAAGAACTTATATTTAAAAAAAAAATCATCAAAATCGGTAGCCTTGACCTGTTTTTTTTGTTTGTTTGTTTTTTTTTTTTTACCCAAATAATTTCTTAATTTTCTTCCGCTATGTGGGTTTGTGCATTTATTAGCTAAAACAAAATGCATTCATACTGCATTTTATTAACTGTACTTCTTTAGTATTCAATCTAGTATAAAAATGAACATGATCATAATTATTATAATTGTATAGATTCAACAACCTTAAGAAATGGCTTGTTAAATTTGAGAACTATTGGCAAATTTGAGAATGTGTTAATAAATATTTGGTCAATATAGTCATTCCCAAAAGATCCCGGGTACAGCCTGGTGATTAAACTCCGCTACCAATAATCATACTTAAGAGTGTTTACAGCAAGGATCTATAGACATAATTTCTATAGATTCGTGGCTAGCTTTCTAATAAATTACGAAATAAATGAGTTCTGGTGCTGAATCAGTGTTTGAATAAAATTTTGTCAAAAAACAGAGCTTTTTGATACTCTTTAAAAAACCTTAAAAATCATTAAAAATACAAAAAAACAAAAAAACAATTTAAATCCCCTCAAATATACAAATTTATCGATATCGGATACAAAATGTTTTTCTGGATTTTTCGTAATTAATTATCTTATTTTTTCTTTTAAACCTTTTAGAAAAATTCTATTTTTGACTTCTATTTAGACAAAATTATGTTCATGAGGTAGTTTTAATTATATTTTCAAAAATAACATGTGTTTAACGATTGGATGCGCAATTTTGATTCACCTAAAACTCGATCCAGAGTTGGATATTCCGGACAAGTTTCGCAATCGCGAAAACTATCTACCTTATCGTGAATTCATTCTTATTTATTATTTTTTGACCTAGAAACCTAAAATTACAACAAAAATTACTTTTTTTTTTTGTAATTTAAATGGTGAGTTTTAAATTGTGTGAAATCTTTTAAATTCACTTTATTTTAATTTTTGGAGTAAGAAAAAGTCATGATACCGCAAAGCAGATGCACATTTTCCACCATTCAGAACACATAGAATATTTGGGAACATCAAGTGTCTTTTAGAATTTATAAAAATTGAGCAAATATAATTAGCAGGTAGAATATAGTCACTATATGACATAAGTTGTTGAAAAAGTGACTTAAAATAAAATTAAAAAAAAAAAAATAATAATAATTAGGGGGTACATTTATGATTATTTTCGTTGTAAGTAAGCGGTCAAAATAAGTTCAAGTACGCTTCTTTTTTTTTTAATTTGAAAAAGTCATGACCCAATTTTTGAATTATTATTTTTATAGTAGTTATAATTTTTAATTACTTGATTTTTCCATTTTCATTCAATAACAATGCATGCATCAAGGCGAAAATAATTTATATAATTCTTATTTACGCATGGATAGTTATTTGTCATTTTGTTTGAAGAACTATTCATTCTGATCAGTATATTATTGTAATAAAAATGATTTTCTCTCAGTTATAAAAATCATCGTTGAATAAAAAAGTATTATACCTCTAATTGTTTGAGTGATTACAAATCATTTTAGATTATTTAACTACATAACAGATAAGTTATGCAACTATATACATACGATAGCTTATAAAATAAAACAAACAAAATATTTTTCCAAAAAAATATTTGGCTAATATAATATGTCAGCCATTTTTATAAGTCCATACCGTGAAATATGACGCGGAAGTACAAAAACAAAAAATTTAACTAAAAGACATATTTAGTCTTTTTTTAAAAGTTAATTAAAAGATTGCAAGTCGAACGTAATTTTGAAATTCTGAGAATTTGAAAACGATTGATCCATTTTTAAAATGTTTTTAAAAAATCGTATTTCAAAAGCGACTTAGTTTAGAAAAATATCTCAATAAATAGTACCAATTAAACATTTAAGATTGTAACTAGCTTTTTGGCATGATATATTTTATATTGAAAGTTTATAAGGCATTAATTGTATCGTTTCATATATAAACAATATGGGACTAGGCAAATACAAGCCCTGTGACAAAAGGAAAAAAAACGCAACTGGAACACTTAGCATTCAAATAATAAAATAGGAAGGAATAAGACTGGACGAAGAGACTATGCTTGTCGAGATTCACTGTAGTATTTCTTTTCAAAGTCAATGCAAATGCTTTTTAATTAGAACACATTTTAATAGGTGATGGTATAACAAGTGATGACACACCATGATTCGGTGTTCTTTTTATTGCTGATTTAGTTTTCAACAAGACTAATGTGTATGAGAAAAATCAAAGAAGAATATTTAATATGCAATATAAAAAAGATCGAGATAAATGAGCTTCCTACCATTTCTAGATTCTTCATTTTATCTTTTATGCCACAAAATGTTATAATTCTAATAATAAGTATTATGTAATGAGTAAAAATTCACTCGAGTGGCTGAGTTTGTCTGCCGATTACTGTCCTTAGATTATAAAAGGCTACTGAATTCATCAATACATATTTGGTTTAATGAATTTATGTTGACAGTGATTTTTCTGGTTGAATTTTTATGAATTTAATTCCATTAATAAGACTTCAGTGGACAATTGGAACACATAATGCAATTTGTTTTCACTTCTGAATATTGATGTATCTGAGTTTTTCACTAGTGAAAGTTTGAGGAACATTGATAATGGCCAAGACTCCCATTAAATTCTGTATTACAGTATATTAAGAGGGGAAACGCATACCATGCATTTGGTTCTCTGTACCCTCTTTTAGATCACCTCAAGGTAAAGATGTCTTCTAGGAAAAGGTGACAATGATATTGTTATTATGTTGTTGATGAAGCTGGTTACTGCATTCTTATCTAAGCGACAGTGTGATCAACAAACCGACACTTCGTTTCTTATTAGTATAATTTATCAAACTGTCACTGCATGCACTCGAACCAGCAATCTCCAGTCTAAGTAGTCAAATTGATGAAGGAATTAATGCCTGAACTTTATTGGTCACTGAACCGGTAAATTCTTTATTAATAGTATTGTAATCGAAAGACTTCAAGGCATATTTAGATGAATCACAGTGATAGATATATCTAATTTCTACTCATTATTTTAGGAGGTTTCTGAAAGTTTATATTCATACAATTCTCTGGATTATCCAGGTTTAAAGATATGTTGTGGTTTGTTTCATGCGCACGTTGGAAGGTTCAATCGACTTTGATATTTTGACGTCCTTCAATAGGTTATAGGAATGAATATACTTACTTATCTATATATACCTACTTAAACATCTTGTTGAGTCAGTCGTATGAGAGATATTCCGTTGTTATATTAAATACGTGTGTGTTGTTAATATTAAGGAAATTATTAGAATTAATACAAACTGTTTGTTGTTGAATTCTACCATAGAATAAAATTACCATTATTGTGTATTATAACAAGTATCGTGGAATAACGTTATTCAATTGTTGTTTTTTATCTTGCATGGAATTATCATTTATGTGTATTATAACAAGTATCGTGGAATAATGTTATTCAATTGTTGTTTTTAAATATCAAATTTATAATCATTTGTTTAGTTTTTTTTAAAAGTAGTCGCATGGAATAAAATAATATATGATTATTTTTGTGAAATAAAATATGAAAGAAATTAAAATGTTTTTGAATAAAATAATAATATTATTAATTTTAATGATTATAAATAATTGTAATACATTTTCCGAATCAGAATATGCAAATTGTTTAATAAAAAATATTTCAAGAGTGTTTTCTGATAGTTCAATAGTAACCAATAGTGGTGAAGTGTTTAGTAAATTTCAATACATACGAATCATTACTGAGCAATCGAAACAATATTATAAGAAAGAATGTTTATGTGAAAACAAAATATGCGTTCGTAAATGTTGTTCACATAATGAAATATATACAAAACCAAATAAAACATTACAATGTTTTAAATCAGAAAATGTTAATTTTACTAAAGCATATTTGGATTTTTATAATACTACAATGGAAGTGAATAGTTTCGTAAATGATTCAACGATACAAATAATTAATGGAAATCCATGTGAAAATGGGAAACATAAATTAATGAAGGAAGAAGGAGAATTATATTATTTACAATATAATAACGGATTGTTATTCTTACATGAAGAAGAATTGCATAAGGAAATGTATCTTAGCTGGAATGAATATTGTATTGAGAATGAATTAACGAATAATGGTGATTTGGAGACCGATTATTTTCGATGTTTTCCAAGTGATGTTGAAATCCAAGAGCCGCGTAAAGTGAAACCTTATGCTATTGGTATGTTATTGACAAGATTTATTCTTTTCTTTAGATTAAACAAATTTCCTTTACAAAAGTTTCTCCACTTATTCGAGTTTAAATAACTGGGAAATTAAGGAATGTGTCACATATTGATAACTATTGATTAATCAATAAAATATTAATTTTATCGTGTGTATGTGTATAAAGTTCCCTGACGTATACTCAACCGATTTGCCTGTAAAACACTCTTTAAACCTACCTTCGTGTATTATGCGTATAAATATCTGCGTCCAGCTAGCACAGAGAATTATACAAAATTAAATTTAAATATGCTCAAAATGAGGTATTTTTTAGGTATATGCTCAAAATGAGCTGCAAAACTGAATTAGGTACTCAAATTTTTAATTAAGAAAATTGAGCTTTTATAATCTCGTGTTGCCCTGATATCACGCTAGCAAGTGCAAATATAATTGTTATGAAATAATAAATAATATTCGTACCAGAATTAAGTGCCATTTAGGTACTTTTATGACGTGCTTTCAATAAATCAATTTAATCAAAATTACAATTCATCGAAAGTATTTTGAGATAATATCGAAGTGATTGAGAACGCAATACCATAGAAAGAGAGAAAAAACAGTTTTATTTGTGCACTAAATTTGATAATGCTCCAAAATACACTCGTCATATTTCTCACCTATGCACACTGTTGTGTGCTGCGTAGCAATCAGCACATAACAGTCATCTGTGCATACGTTGCCACTTATATAAGTACAATTTATTTTTGGATTCGACTAAATATTCGTAAAAACGAATCTTTGTTTATTGTTTTTTTTCGTAAACTGCACGGTAAATTCAATCGTATTTAAAATTTTGTCTTCTAAAAAGAATGAATTCTTAATTGTATTAGGTGGATAAATAAATTTACACACTTCAATTTTTTTTATTATTTTGTTTAACCACTTTATTTTATTAATAATTACTCGACATGTTTCGGATGTTACTCCATATTCAAAAGTAACATTTGAAACATGTCGCGTAATTATTAATAAAATAAAGTAGTTAAGCAAAATAATAAAAAAAATTTAAGTGTGTAAATTTATTTATCCACCTTATACAATTAATACTATGGAATACTACAAATTAAAGCTCTCTACCATTAATAGAATGAATTCTTATCCTTATGTATTGTGTTAAATATCGACAATTTTATATCTTTGAAATCTACTTCATTGTAGAATTTCGTACAAACTACTTTTAATTTTAAATACCTTAAATAAATACTTATTTAGATTCGATTGTATAATGATATGTAAAACAAATTTATATTCTTTTTCATATCATCTTGTGGTATGCGTTTGGCGCACGCGTCAATTATCAATAGACTTTGTTATAAAAATGTAAGTCAGTAATAACAATCAAATAACAATGAATACACTTTTGATAAGACTTTTGATATAAATGAATATGTTTATCAAATTATACTAAAACATGTAATCGGCTCAGTACTGTAAGTGATATAGCGCGTACATATTAGTGTGAATGTTTACGCAAAATATATTCATTCAAACTATTCATTGTTATGATATACGTTCTCAGAAGACACATCAAAATATATACAATTGTTTCATGGAATAATTGCGTGTTTTTGTTTTTGGTATTTAGTGTGAATTTTAAAAATGTTAAAGTTAATAGTGCTATTTATAATTTTAAAGAATTGTAATTCAATACCAGAATCTAATTACGTACATTGTTTAATATCAAATGTTATTGAAGTTTTTAATGATCGTTCCATAAAAACAAATAATCAAGTGTATAATCACGTTCAATACATACAAACGAAAGACCCAGATGGGAAATTAGAATATTATAATAAACAATGTTTATGTGATAATAAATTTTGTGTTCGAAAATGTTGTTCAAATGATGAAATACTTATACAAAATAATTCTTGTCATAAACCTGATAATAAGAATTTTTCTAAATTAGTTTTGGATTTTTATAATATTACAGAGAAAGTGAATAATAATTTAGTCAATGATTCTTTCATACAATTTATTGAAGGAAATCCTTGTGCTTATGGAAAATATCGGTTACGGCCGGAAGAAGGTGATTTGTATTATTTGCAATATAATAAGGAATTTTTGTACACATCTTCAGACGATTTTCCAGGAATGTTTCATACATTAAATGATTATTGCATAGAGAATATATTATTAGCTGATGGTAATTTACGCATGAGTAATGTTTATCTATGTTTCCCAAATCCTGATCAAGAATATCAAGAAAAACATATGGTGTTATTTTTAACAATTGGTATGTTTTATACTTAAGCTTTTGGCATCATGAAATTTTTGGTTTATTATATATTAAAAAAATAAAATTTCTGGTTTGAATTACAAAACAAAAAAAAAAAAAACATTTGCCAAAATCTCCAAAAAAGAGTATTTTTAAACTTTTATAGTTCTTTTATTATTTATCCATTTTAATATATAATAAATTGGAACTTTTCAGAAACTGCACACCGTTTTAATAATTCCAGTTTTAAAGAAATTCACTTCAATAGAAATCTACTTTTATATATTTCTACTATAAAATAATACCGCTTTGCAATAATTTTACTTTAAAAACGTTCAAGTTTTAAATATTTCCTCTATCAAAGAATTATTTTTTCAATCGGTTTGAATTTATATTAATTTTTTAATGGGATGTCAAAAAATATGATATTCAAAACGAATGTAAAGTTAAACCTTTAAGCTTAATGGTATTTTAAAGCCTAACAAATTTTTCTGCTAGGGAATTTCTAGGAGTTTGGAAAAATTTTCACAATCATTATTGACAAATGATAAAAAATATTACTAAATAACACGTTTTAGATTTTTAATACAAACTTATGTTCGTTTCTTAACTAAGTCGAAGGTCCAAATTGCCTAGGTAAAAACATGATACTTATTGGCTATTTATTTCCTGATTCATAACTGGTACATAAAATATCTTCAACAAGCATTGAGGGAGCAATCATAAAATAAAATAAAAAAAATATTATGATCTTCATAAAATTTGTTTGTTTTCGCCTCAGATATAAATATTTAATATTTGATCACAATAATTTATTTTTATTTACTCGAGAATTTTTTATTGAAAATTTGAACAATGTGTCTATATGGAAATAATTTGTATACGGATTTTTATTTATGCTATGATAAATAATTGCCCCTTTCCTTGAATATAATTTGTTTTAGTGAATGTAAGCCACTGTGATAAAAAAATTACATTATTATGATTCGAATTATGACAAAAAACCACACAATTCCGGACATCATATCACTGCCACTGATAAATACACACCAAAATTTGTGCGTGGCTTATAGTCTTGCTCAGTCCAGTAATTTATTGAAAATTTTGGCATTGGATATTATTATTACATTATTTCATCTATTATATGACAAAAAAATTATCTGGACAAAAATAATATTCACTTTATACCTAAAAAAAGCGAATATTTCAATTTATAGCTTCAAGTCAAGTTATCATAAAATTTTCGTTTCTCGTAGAACATAATTTCTATTTTTAGAAATCCGTTCAATAGAGGTTGCAAATTGATCGATATACAGTTTTTTCTCATTCTAATTCGAAGAATGCAATATTAATTTAAAAATGTCGACGTTTGATGAGTACCATCCTGAAAATTGTAGAAAATCAGACTTTTGATATTCAAAATAGAAAAGCATTATGAAAATTAATTTTTCTGATTTTCTATTAGATAGTAAAAAGTTTTTCAGATAGTAAATAAATTCTTTTGATTTAGTTCATTTCTCCGAGGATATGGGGAACTTCGTTTAATAAATTAACAACACTTTTATTTTAAGCAACGTTTCAATAAATAATTAATCTTTCATCAGGATCTTAAAAATTGTTTACAAAAAGTTTATTAGGTACTATGAATATTTAAAGTAAATTTGAGTATAAATTTCATATTTCCAAGTTGTTAATGACACCATTTACTATTGCTGTTTAATAAAGGGTGCGATCGTAATGGGGTTTATATTTTAAATGTGTAAATTTGAATAGCTATTATTTACAAATGTAGTCCTGCAAGGACTATTGTATAATGTTTCTACCAACAAAAGTCTCTTATAATTTTTTGTTTTTCAAAATTTCAAATCGATTGTATGAAAAGTGATATTTTAGGGCTAACAGGGAAAAATGTTTATATGAATCAGAACACTGTATATATACTATTTCGAATTCTATACATTTTTTTTTGTATTTTAAACAGAATAAAATCACCAAACTAGATACTTGACCTGTCTGTTTTTATTTGATATTAATTTTCTTTTAAATATTGTTTATTTACATTAAAATAAAAATAAATCGTATATATTAAAATGTTTCTGTTTAAATGGTATGGTCTTTTATTCATGCGGAGGCTCAACCAAGCTTGTTTATAAATTTTCGATGAATTTTATTTACATAATCTCATAATATTTTTATTGTATGTACTTTATTTGAATAGAACAATTTTATGAATATTTTAAAATATGAAATAAATGAAATTAATTCAATTTGTTTATTAAAACAGTAAAATTTAATATAATGGAAAATGCATTTACTTAATATAGATGATTCAAAAATCTATTATGAGAGCTTATCGATCTTTAAAAATTTATGCTTACATACATACTCTTAAATATTTATACTTACACACTTATCCCAAATGCTTCGTTTAAGAAAAATCTGGTGTGAGTAAAATCCAACCACCACTTATATATTTTATGTTCTTTCTTGTAGATAATACTATTTTTGTAATCCAAAAACTAAAAATGGATAAAATAAAATTAAAATCCAATTTCTTCGGAATCTACTAAGCTTAAAAACAAGTGAATATAACAACTATCAGTGTTAATCATAAAAAATCCTAAATCTGCAGCCCATATGGTATTATATAAATTTCGGCTGAACTTGGCGAATCTAAATAGTTTACTAAAAAATGTTTCACAAGCTTACAATCATTTTTTATGTCTAAAATATGTCACCAAAGTTTCTACTTTTTGAGTTATCTGGATTACAGACTTAAGCGTTACAAACCTTAGCCTAAAAAAGTGAAGACAACAACCAAGTTAATTGTTTAGGTACTCAATATATGATTAATTATTAATGATTGAAATATTTTTAAAAGCATTTTTTATTAAAATAATTATAAAAAAATAACATTTTTAAAAATTTTTCGTATATCTTTTATGATTCAAAGGTTAGATCATGGATCCACTGGGCCCGATTGATCGATTTTGCTCATTCACAAACTTTCACGTTTTAGGAGAATACACCGACAAAATTTTACCATGCTATCTCTTTTAGTTTTCAATTTTTTTTCTTATATCGAAAAATAGAAAAAAATGTTCCTAACTCTCCGACCATAATTTTATTAAATATTTAAATTTGTCTAAAGTTGTTAATACGATTTTGTTTATAAAACTAAACTTTAAATAAACAAAATCGTATTTTATACTTTAAAGGAATTGAAATATTTAAAAAAATTTTGGAACTTAAGTGTTATCAAACTAAACTTTAAATAAACAAAACTGTTAAGAACATTGTTTCCTTTAAGCAGACCAATATCTATGCGGTATTATACTACAAAAATAATTGCATGCAGGTTCTCACGTGTTTCAATGTTATAAATATATTTAACAATAGAAATGAAACAGGAAAACTAGAAGAATTAATCATTCAAAAATGTATAAAAAAACCTGCTTTTGAAATTAAAATCATAGAAATGATTGCAAAATATTTATTTATTGATCGTGAAAAAAAATAAATCTCATCACGATTTTTCAGGATAAAAATTTTAATTTTTGTATATAACCAGAGGTGACGACTTAACGATCATATTTGACGTCAAAATTTATTGTGTAATCATACAAATTTTCCATGTTTTATCAAATTATTGTATGTTTTCCCGAAAAATCTAGTGTAATTTCAAATGTCATTAATTTTTATACAATGAATTAACTAGCACAGACTATTATATTTTTTAATGTGATTTTTTTAAATAACAACCAATAGAGTTATTTGGTAAGATACTCAACATATGATTGAATTTCATTGTTTGGACTGCTTTTAATTAGCATTCATAAAATACTATAAATATCCAGTCTATACAGTTTTAGACTTATTGACCTACCCTAGATGTATAGCAATGAAAGCTATTCTTTACTTGCTATAGCTATACTTTCCTTGCTTATATGCTTTCCTTTTGTTCTTAAATGTTAAAATCAAAAGGAAATTTTGGGTAACATATGGAAAATATTGTCTTTAAAACATATCTTCAGAGGTTTTTATAACTGTAATATCGTATAATATCAATTTTAAGAATGAATACAAAACCAGGATGTTAAGTGGTTAACCTCATCATATGCGGTTCGTAACTATGTATTTCATATATTTTTATTTATATTTATGTATTATTATCTTTGAACACATTCTAATTTGTATATAATTTTCTTGCAAAAAATATATCAAATAATATTAATTTCTATCATATTAATGTTTTATTATAAATTCCATAATTATACGCAATATAATAAAAACAAGTAAAAATTACAAACATAGTTAATTATTTAAATACTCGACAATCGATTCAGTATCAATGTTTGAACGATTCTTAATGTATTCATAAAATAATCTAAATGTGCATTTGTTATAAATATATAAAAAAATAATAATATATTTTGCAAATATGCGTTATTAACTAATTTTGAGCAGAAATTGTGGATATTCTAAACGATTAACGAAAAAGTATTTTCAACAAAAGTTGGTTATTTAAAAAAAAACCCAACATTTTTCTCTTAAAAGATAGAAGAATTATTTATCCATCTTTTATGGTTTAAAACTTGAATACATTAGATCGAATGAAAACTAATTTTGCTCATTCACGAACTCTCTTTCTATACAAGAAAAATATAATTACGATATTTTTTGGTAATTTTCTTATAGATGCAAAATCAAATGGTCTGTCTTTTGATAATGGACCCATGGAAGTAAATGCTAACGTTTGTTTATACATATTCTTTGTGATTTCTCTATAGTGGTCGTCTCAATTCCCAATTTTATTTTGTTTTTGTTATTTATTTTAAGAAAGTGATTCTGTTGCCGGCGCTTAAAAGTTCTTATAAACTTTATAAACCTTTCTTTACGAATCTTTGTTTGTCGGTAAAAACAAAAAATTCAATAAAAGGCTGTAATTTTGTAATTTTGATTCAAAAATCACAAAAATCAGGTATATTTAACGATTGGATGCCTATATTATGAGATATAGCTTAAAATGGTATTCTCAGAGCGATATGTTGCAGCTATTTCGCGCTACATCTCATAAATTTCCCAAACAGTAGTAATTTAAGAATTATTTTTGTATTTTTCAGGCCTTAATAACTTTAAAAGATGATTCAAAAAATATATTTTTTGTAATTTTTTAGGTCGTTTATGAATTTGACAAATAAGCTCCTCAAATTTAAAACATTAGAAAAAATTTGAGATAAAAAATTATTTTTTTAGTCGGGTTTAGGCGTTCTGTATAGCATTCCAGCATAAAAGTACGGGTTTCAGTTATCAGCGGTATCTAATTTATACTTACCGTATTATGTTCTCTTATTCGATATTTTCACTTCGATTGTTTCTCGCGATATATTGTGACTGGCAATGGATGTCCTTCCTTTACGTTTATCTATTTATCAAATGTTCTTTGTCAAACGGGCAAGCTAGAAATCTAAAAATTGTCAACTCCATGAAAACTGGTTTTGGTAATCGATAAATGAAAAATGAATCATCTTATTTCATGAGACATTAAAGCTTCGTAAAATTGGACATAACTTAATTTTAATCATTGAATACACATTAAAATGTCAGGTTTGAATAATCGAATCGAGTATCACAGAATAAAGTGTTATCAAAACCATCATGATAGAATAATTTATACCAGTGACATATTCTAATCCCTAGTAGAGATGAAGATTGGGTGTCCATTAGCATATAATCATATGATAAATATACTTCAAAATGTTTTAATATGGCTTGATTATGATTAGTTTAACACCTTTTTGCTCTTAAGAAACTCTTTTACGCGATCTTTCCATGCCTTTAAAATTTTCTTTTGCCCTCACAATCTTTGACTAAAGATGTCGATTCGGTCCGCATGCTGCCCATATCTGAAATGAAAGTCACTTAATTTGTAAATATATGAAAGCAAAATCATTATTCACTCCTACACCTATCAATGAATGAATGAATATTGCATTTAGATGGTAACCCAATAGTATATACAATATTCTATAGAAAGTTTTCAGTCGATAAATATTGCGTGCTTTTATTTCGAATAAGATCGTTAATAATTGAATGAGATCGGTTAAACATTTATCATCGTTTGATCCCCATGCTTACATTATATATGTGCTTTATTTTGTACTCTCAATAAAATCCATATATTTGTGGTAAAAGTCCATTTATACCTAAAAAAAAACTATATTTTTATACCTAAGCTTAGGAATAATTTATTAATTTTTTGGTATCGGGTATTTGTGGTTAAAATAATATTAATGTCTGTTTATGACATTTTATGGAAAATTTTTAAATACATGTCCAAAATTTGGTGAGTATTGGGAATATTATTAAATGTTTTAATTTTTTCAAATTTTCTAAAATACGATAATCTGTAATGAGCAAATATTTCAATAACTTAATTATACTTTCTATATCTGACATTTTCATGAATATATCAGGGTATTTTAAATTCAGTCTAAAGCTAGGCTGCAAAAATTTATGATATTAACAAAACTTTTCACCTTTTCATCTGTTTACTTGTCTTTCGGTCAGGAAGATAACTTTTAAGTTCATAGAGAGCTTTTAAGTCTATTTATTAAAGCCAAACGGGGGGGGGGGGTGTTGTCTAATAAATTTTTAGATTCAATTGGCTTAATATCATAAATACGAGGCTGACGCTATTTTTTTCAATATTTAAATATAATATGGAAATTTAAACCTCTGATGAGACAAAGGTAGAGATACTTCGTAGGGACTTACATCGCTAAATATCGTTAGTTAAATCAAGAAAGAGATGGAAAATAATCTTTTACACTTTATAACTTCTTCGTTTTTGAATCATGAGTCAAATATTTTGATTCGAAATAAAGCCAATCAGTATTAGTTAACTACCATATAACAACGTCATAACTGTATGAACTACGTATTTATAGTGTTTTACTAATGCTAATGATTCAAAATATATCAAGTTTCTAATCAACAATGTGGCGGGTATTTATACAATTAAATTTTAGTTATCTTTTCTTTTTTATTTATGGTTTCACAGTTTCTTCAGTATGTAGATTGCAAATGGGTAAAATTTACAAGAATTGAAAATCATTTTATAATGTCGAAATGAAATTTAACAGTAAGATAAGTATAAAAGTGAAAAATTAAACGTTAATTTTGTGCATTCGTGCGTTTAAAATAATGCAAAAAACTCTAGATAAGGAAAACTAATTCCAAAGCAAAAATGGGAGCATATTGGATAGAATCTAGGTGGGCTTTAGCCGTCCCTTTAGCCACACCCCGCTCTTCAAAAATCAATTCAATGGTCTTAAACGTTTCATTTCATTATCGATAATGTAATTTGTTTAGACAAGAAATATGCTTCCAAATTTACGTCACTCATATTTCATCATACAAAATAGTTTTTTTTCCCATAAATCTATAAATATTTTGTTTTATTTAATTCCTATTATTCATATAAAGTGATGAGAGATTTTTAAAGATAAAAAATCAGATTTTAAAGATAAAAATATTATTAAATGAATGATACAAAATCAATTTGGTACTGTGCCAGAAAATGTTTTAATTAATTAGTATGGGCGCCCGTAATCATATCAAGTCATTGATAAACACACTTCTATAAATTAGCATATGGCTCAGTTATGATTAGATAATGATTAGATTTTTTTCTCTACGAAAATTGTGAAAGGTTTTCTTTTTCGAAGCCCGTTAAATTGTTTATTGTCCCCAGCGGCTTAAAAATGAATAGACATTCAGGTTTTTGTAGTATGAGGGTCATACAACCCGTAACGCTATAAAACCACATAAGCAAATCAGATATCCGTAGTCTGACAACCTAGAAATTGGAAAACATAGCATTTTTTATGTTGTCGGACAAAGGGCATCCCCTTTTGTCACATGTTAGAAAAAAATTAACAAGCAGATGACCGTAAATTTAAGAGCTCCGAAAAACAAAATGCCACATTTTTTCGAAATTGTGCCACATTTTTTCGAAAGAAAAATTTGTTACCCTAAAAATAGTTAAATCAGATACAATAATTTTAAAAGTGTATTATTGATAACATGATATGATGAATGGCACCGTAGAGCAGAAGGAATCGGCGCACGAGTACCAAAAACTATTCCACCTCAATTTTTTTATGCGATCCTCTTCAAATTGCCCTCCTAATGATATAAATGCATGTTGCCAGGGCGCAACCCGGTGCCATATTGTTTAAACCGAAATTGTTTAAACAATTTCAAGGCATTGTGATTTTTCAACCGGACAAATTTTTTTTATATTCTTTATTGAAATACCAATAAAAAAGGTCCTATGACTTTTAACGATAAAGTTAATATTTTTAAAGATATGAATTTTTAAAGGTTCGAAAAATCTCAAATTTGGGTACTTTCAACCCATGAAAAATATATTAAAAAAAAACATAATGTCTAAGTAATATTTTTTTAAAAATTCTCTATACAATTGTTAATAATATTGTAAAAAGAGATTTTGAAAAATTTCATTGTTTATACCTTTTTTTAATTGTTAATAAGTATGCGTCGCTTACCTTTAAGTATCGCTGTCTCTCTCTGACTCATGGTTTTTTAAGTATCGCTGTCTCGCTCTGACTCATTGGTTTATAGTTAAAAATTTTTATTAATATTTAACAAATCATTTATTAGAGACCACTTTTTAGTCCTATAGAAATATTTATTAAGGACTAAAAAGTGGTCTCTAATAAATGATTTGTTAAATATTAATAAAAATTTTTAACTATAAACCAATGAGTCAGAGCGAGACAGCGATACTTAAAAAACCATGAGTCAGAGAGAGACAGCGATACTTAAAGGTAAGCGACGCATACTTATTAACAATTAAAAAAAGGTATAAACAATGAAATTTTTCAAAATCTCTTTTTACAATATTATTAACAATTGTATAGAGAATTTTTAAAAAAATATTACTTAGACATTATGTTTTTTTTTAATATATTTTTCATGGGTTGAAAGTACCCAAATTTGAGATTTTTCGAACCTTTAAAAATTCATATCTTTAAAAATATTAACTTTATCGTTAAAAGTCATAGGACCTTTTTTATTGGTATTTCAATAAAGAATATAAAAAAAATTTGTCCGGTTGAAAAATCACAATGCCTTGAAATTGTTTAAACAATTTCGGTTTAAACAATATGGCACCGGGTTGCGCCCTGGCAACATGCATTTATATCATTAGGAGGGCAATTTGAAGAGGATCGCATAAAAAAATTGAGGTGGAATAGTTTTTGGTACTCGTGCGCCGATTCCTTCTGCTCTACCGGGATTATGTATTTAATATTCAACCTTACAACTACATCATTAAATGATATTATCAAAATATAATCCATTATTTATTTACCCAAAGTTAATTTACCGTGTAACTATATTTAATTATCTATCACGATATCCAAGAAATTATGATTGCTAGCGCAATAATTTATAAAAAATTTTAACAGACATGAATTACTAAAAATTCTATATAGAATACATAATTGATTTAGTTTTGAAATTTTAAATTTAGTCTCAGTATCAATCAGAAGTTAATTCTAACACTTATTTTTTAACATTAGTTTTCAATATCTTATGTTAAAAAATAAGATGTCGTTGTTATGAAATATATTATATTATATATATATATAAAGTAATTATTTTATATAAATTTATTATATATAACTTTTATTATATATAAAATAATGGTCTATGTATTTAGTGTATTTTTTATATGTTAATAATTATAATTAGCTAAAAAAATTGATTTTCTGTTATGCGTTGGGTAAATAAACAATTAATACTTATAGTTATCATCTTTTTTGTTAAAATACTATTTCACCGAGTATCATTACTGAAATATTCTATGTGAAACTATTAAATTTTGAAAATTTTAATTATAGCTGAAAAATTATGAAAAATTTAAATTATTTTTTAAAATAAATTATTAATATACCGACCGTGAATTGAATAATAATTTACGATAACATTATAACATTGTGTTTTTATAGAAATTCATGATATTTGCTAGATTTACATTATTTATATTGGTTATTTATAGATATAGGTTATTAAAGACTTTTTTTTAAATCCACAGTTTTGTATATTTTGTAGACGAAGAATAATTTTTACACGTGTTTGTAATAATTTAAAGGAAAAAAAAATATATATATATAAACTATTTTTATTCATCAATATTTTAACAACATAATATAACAAATAGTTTTATGTAACTTTTTAACCCTCTGTTTACAAAATTCAAAGAAATAATACAATGACTATTTTGACTATATTTGACTGAACCAACCTACGCATAACCAAGATACGCATGTACTAATAAATATGATGTGTACCTATTATTCAGCAAAAATTCATATTAAGAGTTTGTGGAAAAAATTCTGTTTTATTGTTTTCATTAACGCTTCCACATACGTTTCCAATAATTATTACTAATTAACTCTTCTGAAAATTAATTTGGCATATTTCTTCTTATTATCTGTACTGGTAAACAATACGACAATTTATATCGTTCACTTTGCTTGCTGTGTATAAGCTAACGCTTTTTAATTGAATTCCGAGAAGACTATTAGTTGATTGGACCTTCGAAACGAAATACTGTAAAAGATATACAATGCATTCGACTTATCATCGTTTATTGATAGTTTAATATTATCTGAGCTAGCAACCTACATAATATAATGTCAAACGAAGTACAAGTAATCTTTATTATATTTCTTACTATTTTTCTTTTAAATCTAAATTTTTTTCTATAAACAAGTGAACAATTTTTATGTACATAGAACACGCATTAGGTACATTATTATGTTTATAATAAATAATCATATAAATAACTATATACAATTTACAGAGTTTACTAAGTTTTAAAATAACATATTATTGAATGATAAAATAATATGATAATAGAGTAGTTTACCATGTTACAAAAATAAATATTTTTGAGACATACTGGTATAATACTGATATAACACATTGTGAACAAAACGCAACCTTACACTTTAAATATATTCTTACTAATTAGGGCGAAAAAATTCTTATCAGAAAATCTGATGTTACTTCAGACAAAAATCTTAATATAACGATGATTCGCTTGCATATCATCGGGTATCATCGGATACGTACAAGGAACCAATGAACAATATTTTAAATTTATCAATTAATTTTTTGAATAACATGTGGCCTATTTCAGATAACATCTTAAGATTTTCTGATTAGAGTAATTATGATGTTACTTCAGACAGCATCATATGTATGCGCACATGATAGGAGTTTTTGATAAGAATTTCTGATCAGAAAAACTTATGTTGTGCGCCGTCCCTTAAGGTAGTTATTTAGATTGAACTGACAGATGACAACCAATAATTTTTACCAAAATGACGTCACACCATGGTAACCTAGTTTTTTTAGGCCACATTATATGGAGATATCGAATTTTAGTTTTAAGGTAACAAGTTATTCATGCGCTTTTATTACTCAAACTCAGAATAGTTCTACGTAAATTTCACGCTTCATTCTTTACTACCGAAAGTACCCTATTACTAATATGAATTAAATATTTTGGATTTTTTATGAAAATAAGTTATTGTAATTTGAAATTGGTGCATTTATTGGAGCTAAAATTTTTTATTTCATTTTATTGAATACTCTAATTTATTATTTCGTTTTTGGTTTATAAATTATGCATTTAATGTTTTTATTTTATTTTGAGATTCGCATTATCTTAGAATCGTTTACGACTGGTGCTAGATTAATTATAGATATTTTGTTCTAACAATACAATTCTTATGGAAAATAATACACGCTGTAGAATTAATTATTTCTGATTTTATGCTCTTTTCGTATACGATATATAAATATTTTGATTACAATAGTTGCAATCATGACATTCTTTATTTGTTTTTTATTTTTAAAATGAAATAATAAATTATGGCGCCATTAATAATTAAATCTTACACGAGTTGTGTTTTAAAGAAACATGCAAAAACAATTTTCCTTATAATTACCAAGAAACAAATTTTTTAATATGAAAATTATGATTATTATCTAATTTCAAGAAAATTTCTTTTGCTTTTGTTTAAAGCATTTGTTTTAAAGTATGGAGGCTAATTGGATGACCCTAGCTAAAAAAAAATTTCACAGGTGGCCCAAGTTTTTAAAATTTGGTGATACTTCACTATTAAATTTTAAAGTTATAGGAGTTTTAAAAATTTTCAAAATATATAATACAGGGAGTTCACTCCCTGGAGAAATTTTTTAAACCAGTCAAAATTTATTATAAACATTTCCGAATTCTCAAAAAATTTGATGTCGGCTTGCTGAGCAATTTCAAAGATTATAGCAGTTGTTGCTAAAATATATGAACAGAACAGTTAAATATCTTCAGCTTTTTCTTTCGAATGAGTTTTCGAAATATTCCATCAAATTTTGTATTGAAAAATTGAAGTAAAAATAAACAAATTCATGTAAACGAAGCCGAAATCTTTCTTAAAATTATTTTTACTTTTGTTTAAATTCAATCAATGACAATGCAGCACTTCTTACTAAACATAAAATGTTTTTAAATGACTAATTTGTTTATAAAATTTATTTGCAATATTTGTATATAGAATAATTTAACAAAATGCAAAGAAATAAAAATACCATGTGTTCAAGGCTAAAACTCCTCACTCTCTCGTGGATTTTAATAATTTTTATTTTTAATGAGTTCACAAGGAGAGACAGCTTACGTATTTTACATGCCTGGAGTTGAAAAACTCCTTTGATTTATATAAAATTTTATTTCAATTAAATATTATATCCATTTTTTTGTTGAAAATTTTCACGTTTTATAGTAATAAATCATTGTCAAAAATATTTCACTGTTATGTTTTTTCTTCAATGAATGTGAAAATTATTTTGTGAAAAAGATTTTCAAGTACGATAAGTAAACTCTTATTTAGTTTTTTATCACAGATGGTTAGAAAAATAATGTATTATGAAATGCTTTAATAAATTTATTTTAATTTAACACAATAATATGAAAAACTATTGCGAATAATAAAAAGGAATAAATGATTCAAACACCAATTTTATCAAGTCAAAAAAGTAACAATTTCTTACACTTAGATAACTGAAAAAGCATTAATAGACCAGAGTAGAAGCTTTAAAAACTGATAAAAAGTTGAAGAAAATTATAGTAGAATGAAACCCATTGGTAACGCAAGATAATATGATAAAAATGAAAGGAAAAATAAATTACGGGCGATCTGAGTTCGGGAAGTGTGGAAGGGGTGAATTTTTAAAGGTAAAACACGGTTTATTTCGATTTCTGGCAAAAGTACAAGTCCTGTGGAAAAAAGTTAAATGGCAAAGTTGTAGGTAATAAAAAGATCTACAACTTTTGTATTAACACTTTTTTCACATATCCTCAAAATTTTCGATTGAAAATTGGGTGCTTTTTCGATATTTATTCTAAATAAGATGAAAAAATAAATATTTTAAAACAAAAAAATTATAGTGTATTTGGAACATAAATAGGTAAGTTTTCACCAAATTTCGGAAAAAAAAAATAAAATACCTAAAACTTGGTTATTTTAATTTTCACATAAATTTTGAGGTTATGTGAAAAAAGTGTAAATACAAATGCTGTAGATCTTTATATTACCTACAACTTTGCTATTTAACTTTTTTCCATAGGACTTGTAGTTTTGCCGGAAATTCAGATAAACTGAATTTTACCCTTAAAAACTCACCCCCGCCCCTACTTCCCGAACTCAGATCGCCCGTAATTTATTTTTCCTTTTTTTTTTATTATATTATCTTCCGTTTCCAATTGGTTTCATTCTACTATAATTTTTTTTGTTTTCAAAAATTATCAACCCTGGTATATAAATATAATATTTCAAATAAAAATCTATAATATATGTTAATTTTATTCCAAAAAGTGTAAATATTTGCATCTTGTAAAATAATTTTTGAACTAAATTTTGTCGACATTTCTTATACGTTTGAAATAATAGCTCAAAATATTTTAATAAGAAATCTCAAGTAAGTTTCTTCATTGTGAGTTTCTACAATACCAGTCAAAACAATAAAACTTTAAAAGCTTGTGAAGTCTTTGCCCTATTTTTTTCATTGTATCTATAAAGGTATGCCCGCCTGTATATGTTATATATTGTAGCATCGTAAAATAGAATACGTACCGTGAGAGATTTGACGAATTTCTCCTGTACACTTCCGGAAAAACTGTAAAATATTTAACCGTATCTGTATACATAGTTTTAAAGAAATATGGGAAACCACCTCTGTGATTTAGAAAAAGTTATATTTACTTTAAGGTCAACTTTGTTATTTAAAACAAAAAACTCCATTTTCAAAATTCAAACCTCTATCTTTGAACCCAAAACCCCAAGAAGAAGATTCAAAGAATTATATGAGTTACTCAGTCAAAATATGAAAGCTTAAGTCGCTCTGACGTTGCCAAATACGCTGCCTTAATTGGCTTCTAGAATGCATGCATGTAACAGAAAAGGATCTTCATGTGAGAAAAGTATTCAAACGATGCAAATTTTTTTTCATTTAGTAAACAATTTAACGAGAATGAAATAAAAATTAATTAAATTGAAAGAAATTTGATGGTTGATGGATTCACCCTTCAAATTTTCTTCCACATACAGCATTTTTAAGATATCTTAAAATTGTTTACCATCCTCTACTGGTTTAAACTGTTGAAATCAAGATTGGTTTAGATATTTCATTTCTTTTTTAAGGTGTTATAAGAATTGGAATAATGAAACCGTAAATATCTAACACTAGTTCCATGAAAATTCTAGCAAATCTATCTAGTCTCCATGATCGTTTCTAAGTGAATTTTAATTTTAATTTTTTATTTGCAAATGTATTATTATAACATTCTCATTATCAAGTAATAGTCATATTAATTTTCAATAATGCAATTTTAACATGAAAATCGTGCTTGCTTTGATACGGGACATACGTACATGAATACATTAATTATCAACTATTTATTTAATGAAACTCACGTTTACATTTCCTATATGATCACAATATTTTAATTAATATAATTTGTTAGTAATTATTTTTCAAATAAATATTTTACGATATAATAATGAAAGTAATAAAATTACAGAAAATTATATACATAGCAATAGTTTTGTTTTAAAGTAATTAATGATTTTAATTACTAAAAAATATTAACCCAACTATGTGAAAATTGATAGTACATTTTTTTTTGCTTGTTTCATACGTTTTTAAAACAATTTTCAATTATCAAACATATTTTAATTTTGAAAATTCGGATTTGAAATTTTTATTTTAAGTCACTTTTTAACAACACATGTTTTTAATGACTACAATATATTCTATCCTTTGTGCGGACTCACTTTCGTTGTTATCTCAGAACTTTCGAATGGGTGAACCGATTTTGATGATTCTTTTTTTATTTGAAAGCTGGTGCTTCCCATGTAATCTCAATTGAGTCCAGATCTAATGTGAGAGATATTATTAATTTTTAGTGATTAAATTTCATCCAAATGAGAAATTTACCGTGGTTGTATCCAACACTCAAAAACAAAAAATAAAAATTACGAAAAAGAATCTCTGTCAAAAAAATGAACTAAAAAGTAAAAAATAATTAAAAATTTTTCCTTGTAAACAATTTCATTTCGAAGACGATGCCCATCTTATCTTTAGCTAAAAAATTGATTGGTTGGCGTCCACTGAAAAATTTTAAATTATTTTTTAGTTCATTTTTTTAAAGGCGGTTCCTTTTATTTAAATTTTTTATGACTTATTTTATTATTATTATTATAACTTCTTGAATTATTTTAACTTCCGGTATCCCTTGTTAAAAACTTTTTCATAGGGAACCAGAACAAATTGTAAAGCGGTACCTCGATAACCACAAATCAAATCGACGGCGTAGAATCGTTTTTGTTTCTTATATTTAGTATTATAACTTCTTGAATTATTTTAACTTCCGGTATCCCTTGTTAAAAACTTCTTCATATGGAACCAGAACAAATTGTAAAGCGGTACCTCGATAACCACAAATCAAATCGATGGCGTAGAATCGTTTTTGTTTCTTATATTTAGTATTATAACTTGTTGAATTATTTAAACTTTCAGTATCATTTGTTAATTAATTAGTTTAGGTATATCAAGAAAACCAGACTGTCTCTTGCATAAATCATAAAAATATAATTAAGTAATATTTATTCATAATATGAAGTAATAGATTGGGAATTTTAATGTTTATTTGTTCAAATAAAATCAATTAGACCATATTTAAATCACTTTAATTTTATTAAAAGTAAATGAAATTAATATGTCTGTATTAAATAAACACAAATAATTTTATTTATAATGATGTCATATTTTAATTATTTGTAATTATTATCTATACATAATGCAATTGATACTCGAACAGATAAAATTAGTATATTTTAATTAAAATGATAGATTTCAAATGAATAATAATGGTTGATAGTTTAGTTACGAATACGGAAGTCTTTAATCTCTAAATATTCATGACGATTACCGAAAATGTATAGCCTGTTTTGGATTCAATTTAAATTTCAAATTCTCTTTATTAGGTTATTAAGGTACTTAAATTGATTTATTGGCGATTATATTTTAGAATATTGATAGTACTTAAGTATTTGAGCACGTAAATTTTTCTAAATTTTCATTTTTTAATTGCATTATCGTTTCTAGTTTCTCTGGCTGTAACAAAATTGTAAATATGAGAGATGAAAATGTTAAACAATTTATGTAATAAAGTACGATTTTGCGAATTTTATTCTTCAACATTATTCGAAGTGTGGTATAAAGATTTGACAAATGTTAATAATTACATACTATTTAAAGCAGAATCTGGAAGTACTTGAGTATCAAAAACAGTGCCACCGCATTCTGTCAATAGAATTTTATTAAAAATGGGCAAACTATTAAGGATTCAGATGTTTCCGAACTTAGATTTAGTACAATTTTTTTAAGAACCCCTGTTCTTTTTAGATGTAGGTTTACAGCTATTTTATTGTAAATTGAACGAAACTAATCACATTTGAACCCCTTTGTATTTCAAAAGAAGCCTTATTTAAAAATAGCGTGTTTTGGCTTTTTTTGAATCATTTAAGAAATTCTAAAAGCTTTAAGCCTTGTACAATTTACATTAATCATTGAAATAGCTCCAAACGTTAATCATTGAAATAGCTCCATCTAAAAGGACTACATCTACTCTGCATCTATCAAAGTGTATAAAGGATTCTGTATTTGATCGACTAAAAGTTCCATTAGAGGATTGCGGCCTACTGAATTATTTTTAAAACTTTATGAGACCTAGAAAATTTGTAGTGACGTCGGTAAGTATAAAATTAACGGATATACATTATGTTTTTATACTAATTGTGAGATAGTCGGATTAAAAATTGTAAAAAACCATTCTATTTCCCGGCACTCGATAACACTGATAAATTTAAAACTATCAAATATTCGATATTATTTTAAACTGCAGGCTAACGGAAATGAATTCTTTTGACGTAATGAGAATTCGATTTTGTATTCCATATTTTAAATAAGAATAAATTCACAAATAATGAACAATGGACAAATAAAACAATTTTTAATACATCTGACACTTTATAGACCCGAAAAAATGCATTAAGAAGTAAAATATAATTTTAAATTAACAACTTCTTTGTGAATAATTTCTTTGTGATCACTTACCTTTCGAAGTCAGTATCAATCATCTCTCAGCTTAAATTTGAATAGTTAGTACCGACTTCGAAAAGTTATTGGTCTCAATAAAATTTTTTAAGTTTTTAATCTAAAATTATGTTTCACTTTTTAATGCAAGTGTTTCTATGTTTTGCAAAAAAGTTTTATTTTTTACTTTTTAGTGTTCGAAAATATTTTTTGGGCAATCATAATCAATTGTTTTGTAATGAATGGCATAACAGACTCACCTCTGTCCATGAGCCTTTCACGACTGGGCTTTGTTTTTCAAATTCAAATATGACCTACTTCGTATTCAAAGAAAAATCATTCATCAAAATCAGACTGCTCTGTCATATTCAATCTCCAAAACTTAGTTTGGTATATTATAAATAAATATACCAAATACGTAACCCTTTTTTGTAGTCGATAAATAAGAATAACAAACGAACAAATATCTAAAAATAAAAGATTCTAATATTATATATATGCCTAAAATTTAAAGATTCTGACATTATTAAAACATTGTTTTATTTTTGAATCATTTTATGCTTATAAGTTGACACCGCTGCAGGCTGCTGCTACTATAGTGCCAAATTAAAAAACTTAAAGAAGATTTGATTTTTAGGTACAGTAAAGTATTTGCTTATATTAGGAACAGTCCCAAATAGGAATAAATTTAAGATATAGGAAATTTCCTGAAGTAATTAAGAATATCCTACATTCATCACTGTCTTCTCACCTGATCAATTCATTAAAACAAACACTTTATATAATAAATATTTTTTTGTTAAATATCTATCTAAATAGGCCGTCATACACTTCATGTTTTCTCGCCTATTATTTTAAATGAAAAGTCGGCATTATACCATTAGTAAAAAGACGTAATATATGCTTTGTACACAACTTAAAATACGTTAGAGGGCCGCCTATGCGCACTGCGTCATTATTATTATTATTACTATTAAGATTATTAACACAATCCTAGAAACAGAAAGTTAAGGATGAAGAAAAACAGTGAAGTAAATTGATTGTATTACAAGAAACTTCACAAGAAAATATAAATGCTATGTAGTATATGTGGGTTTATTATTGTAATGAAATGGTAAACAGAATTAATTTTGATACGGAGTGTTTCAGTTGAGCTTAAGAAAAACATTTTTCTCGATTGGAGAGCAAAGAACTAAGATCGACTGGAGGTTCAGAGAGAGTTTTAGTCAATGTTACATACCATATTTTTGTATCGTAAAATTATCTTAATAATCCATCTGAAAAAGAATGGAGGGTCCTATATGTATTAAGTCAGATCCATTGATGGAATGGGGTGCTCAGTTTTTGCATACTCAAGTCCATCAAGGTACTGGTCTAATATAGTAGAAAAAATTATGTATTCATGTGTAATGTTGTGTTGTATTGTTTAACACCATTAAGAATATTTTAATTTATAAAAAATGTTAATAATACAAACTTATTAACATTTTTATTATGAAAATTTTATATTGATAGTTTAAAAAAAAAAGGATGGTCACTTATGAGAACTGTAAAAACGAAAAAAATTAAATATGATTAAAATTCTTTGGTTTTTTTTTGTTGTAATTGATAGGCCATGTCAGCCAGTCAGCTTCAATAATTTATGAAATGTAAATAAAATTATGCAGTCTTAAATAAATACAATTATATTTTAACCTTGCGTTCTAGATTCATTGTTTGTAAATAGTGAATATTGGAGATATTATAGTGTTGGCCATAATAAGGTGACCGTCGCATAAAGTCCATGGCTCGATTTCTTACGGGTGTGTAATATTTTTATATCATACTTTGATAAATATTTAGATTTGCTGTTTTTGTCTGAATTGCCCGTTAATAACCCGTTAATAACAGATACTGTCCGATTTGAATCATGGCAATTGAGCATTATAACATTAAAAATGGTAGTTTCCATAAGTTATGTTTAATAATTTTTTCCGAACATTATAAAATTCTTTAGTATAATAAATAAAAAATATTTTTTGACATTGATAGAAAAAGGTTTTTGTAGATGATACTTGAATATCGAATTTCTAAAAATTTCATCAGGGCTGTCAGGATTTTTTGCGAATTTATTTTTAATATTTATATTGTTCTATAATTATTTCGTTCTCATAATCTAAAGGTTTAGTTTATGAACATCTTGTATATTAAAATGTATTCCATTTGGTTATTTTCCGTAATAAGGATGAAAAATACATGACATAAATCTGCTATTTTTTATAGTCAATTGAGTAATTCTGATGTTTATAAACGTTGATATTTCACTTTTGAAATATGATAAACTTTGTTTTATTTAAATAATAAAGAAATACAACATATTTGGCATTATAATCATATTAAAAAAAATGTTCCAATTCAATATCATTAAATCTTAGACTTATAAATAACAAAATTATAATAAACTTTTTCTGTTTTCATCGCCTTTTTAAGTAAAATTACTAATATTCTTAAACTTTTGTCTCAGCATATAATCTTGAATTCAACTTTGAACAGAAAAATATATTCGATTTTTTTAAGCTGTAACTTAGCTGTAAATTATAGATTATTATTTTAGAATGCATTACGAAGTATGAGAAAAAAAATTATTTTATGCAAATCTATTTCCGAAAATCTGATATTATTTTATCGTATAATATCTAGTCAACACCATAAAATGGTGATATAATTCTAATGTTGGTACAACCATCTCATGAATACGTCGTGTTTGTGATAACATACGTTCTGTGTATAAACTGACAAAGTAAAACTATAACATTTGAAAATCTATGTTAAGATTTTTTTATTTATTATTTAAATTGTGCCTAGATCATGTTTGTATTGATAGTAGATTAAAATTAAAATTGAAACTTAATCAACAAAAATTGTTAGCCAGGCAAATTCTTTCAAAAATGGTTCATTATTTAATTCAAAATTGTATAAATTTCAGGTAGATATTTTGGCGTTATTTTAAATTACAACAAATTTTTATTATTTTGGCGTTTGGAACCTACACTACTAACAATTTTTTTAATATCTTTGAAGGTCGTAGTTCAAGCATTGATACTCAGCAATATGCAGGAAATCGACGCAGGAAGTAATACTCTTTGCTGTTATCTGCCTTTTCTTCTATCAAATTAAGATAATAAAACCAAATAGACAATCAATAAAAATTTCCATCCATACCACAAAAGAATTTGAATAATGTTTTAATTACTTTATTTAAATAAGTAAATAAATAAATAGAATTGTTTTCCTATATTATTTACGATATCAGTTACAATGAATCAGTTTCCGGTTAAAATTTAAGTATTACTAATAACCACTTATACTAATCATAATTATCTATTGTTTATGTTTATAAAAAATATTAGTCTTCACAGGATTACGCACACATTGAGACATATTTTGTTTCGACAACATATTTAAATTTTGTAGTTAAAAATATAGATGACAAATTTTATCACCCAAATTTGTCATCTCTGGTTAGTCTTTGTCTATGCTCGCAATGAAATTATCATGTAAGGGTTAAACTTTACGCTGGAAATATATATAAATGTTTGAAATTAAGTGTTTATGGGTTTGGAGTTTTGACTTGAGATTGATGGGCTTGGTGATTAAAATTTCGGGATTAATATTTCGAGTAAGAAAATGTTTGGATTTTTAGAGAGTTTCCGTTTGAAAAAGCAAATGTTAATAATCAAGTGATATAATCATGATCATTAGCAAGGTCAAAATAAATATCGTCTTTAAACTCACCGTTATATGGGGAGATCCGATATTTATATTTATATATCCGATATATATATATATATACCTATTTATATATATTGTATAGTCAATTTGTCAACTAAATTTGCCAACATCTCCGGGTCTATTAAGCTATTGTCTATGCTTCAAATGAAATTATTTTGGAAGTGTTAAATTTCCTGTTGGGAATATATAATAATATTGTTTTGATGAATTTGTATATATTCAAATCTTTGTCACTTTTGCATATAGTACTGAAACAAAGCTATCATTAGAGATAGTACTGACACAAAATTAACGTATGCACTTTGTCTTTTAAATGCTATTTTACAATTGTGAAGTTATCTAAACATTTACATGTTTATTTACAAAGTTATTTTACTATGTTTTTGTAAATAAACTGTTAAAAGTTAATTTATCTACTGAACTACTGAAGGTTAAAATTTACAAATTTATTTTATAGTGTAATTAATTAATTTATGTTTATTATTAAAAAAATTTATTTTACGTAATTTATAACCTTTTATAATGGAAAATTTTGTTTGCCTTTGTGTAGAAAAATTGTATTTATAAGTGAATAAAATACATGAACAGTTAGTTACTTAGTAATTTATCTGATAAATGTGGAAAATTTAAAAATTATAATTTCGATTTCTACAGCTTGTGTATACAGATATATATTATGTGAGGATACATTCAATTTAGTCTATTATATTCTATCTACTAGTTATAAAGGTGCGCACACAATTTTTTCCGTTTGAAACTTTGCTGTCCAGAATATTTCAAAAAAATTAATAATATTGTTGGTTAATTTCTGGAATAAAGACGAAACAATTGTTACATTGAAGTAATTTTTAACTGCAAAATTAAAAATATTAGTGGGATGTATGCAAGTTGATTATAAAAAATTAGCAAACCATTTATCCTCAAAATTAATAAATAAACCAATGATTGTATTAGCAATGTTTCGATGTTTTGATTGACATTCATTCAAGCATCGCCATACCCTTAAATAATACAGAATCTTGTAAAATATTTTCACTTGTTTTCAATTAATTCCTTCCCAAGAGTATGTGAATATATGTAAAGCTACGAAGTAAGCCTACTATATTATGTGGACTCATAGCGTCTTAAAATTAATAAAATTAGCTATAAATAAATGAATCAGTTACTCAATTTTATTATTCATAACATAAATAAATTAGTCATAAAAGTGTTAACAATCAAATTTTGTATACAATCAAAAATATGAATACAGTAATCAAAGTTAAGAATTATTCATTAATAATAACGATAAATACCTACATTAAAAAATTTAATGGCTTATTGTGAAATTGTCAATAAAATTTTATGAAATGTTTTAACTATTATGAAAATTACAGAAAAAAACTGAAATAAACGTTTTTTTTGTCGGATAAAAATGCAACAGTAGCAAATATATGAGATAATTGTATTTTCTGCACAGTAAAAATGTATGGGAATGTCTATTTAAAGCAACCTTTATTCTTTTTTGACGTCAACAAAAATGTACATATATTTCGTAGCTGTTACCCGTAGTATATTCAAATTTTGGATTTAGCACCGTTGTAAAATTCTTTATAATATTCCAATTCTATGAATTTCTTTTAACAGATATACTGGTGAAAATATAAAGTGAATATAACTGAACATTGAATTTGCATTTAACGTGATTTAGAACGCAGGCTATATAGGAGGCTTTTCTTCAAAACTGTAAGCAGATATCAAGTGGTAGTCTAAGAACATGTCCCAACAATCTAAGTGTGTGTGCTCTTATGATGCTTGTTTGACCTGGTTCTTTAAAAAGTTTTTAAAACTACTGATTTGATCTTCTTTCACAGAAACCCATTACTTTCTAACCTCCAAAAATGGTTCTTAACATTTTCCTTTCCCTTATATTCAGGGTATTTTGGTACAATTACCACAAGTCGGAACATATATCACTGTTGGGCTAATTATGGACTTATAAACTTTTTTGAGTGTTATTAGTTGACATAATCTTGGAATGAACGAATTTTTACAGTGTTTCAATGGTTCTTGCACCTTTAACAATTCTTTGTTGAGTTTATTGGCATTGGTTACATATGGAAACGCCCAATTAATTACGTTATTATTATTATTTAATTATTATTATTATTTTTTTTTTTTTGTAATGTTCTTCCGATCATTCTGTAAATCTATCTTTAATAAAATATGTAAAAATTAAGGAATTCCCTAAAACTATGTTTATATTTAGTAACAACTATGATAAAGTTCTATTTCAAATCAAATAAATTCATACGGAAAAATACTATGAGAGGTGGTTTCTTTACTCGGTATTATTTTTTTTTTTATTATTCTATAAAATAAATGTATTAGAAAAAAAACTTGATCAAATAATAGACTTTTATTTAAAATAAAACACAGTAAACCGGTTTTGTTGATACCAAATTATTAATTAGTAGTATGATTATTTAAAATTTTTCCATTTAATAAGAAGAAATGTATTAGCATTATAATTATTCAAAATAGATGCAAAATATTAAAAAATATAACATCGTGTTTGTTTTGGAATGTTATATTATTTCCTGTAAATTAAAGTTCCTTTTCCGTATTTTGATTTGAATTTCGGGTTGGGTTTTTTTTTTTTAAATATCATTCTTCTCTTTTTTTCCCCCTATTTTGATGAACTTTTAAGGCAGATAATTGTTAAGTATTTAAGGGGCTTTCAGCTTAATTCTAAATATTTTTGAAAAATATTTTTCTTAAAAATTCATTTTCATAAATATTAAGAATTAAAAAACTTTATTCTGCATTTGTTCTAGTAGGTTCCAAGAAATATCCATATCCCTTTAAAATAAATATATGTCATTTCGTCCATTTGCAATGTTATTAAAAGCTTCATGTTTAGTAAAAATGGTGCTGTAGGATGAAGCAAAAACCAATTCATTGTTTTCAAGATATGCGTCTTATGGGACTAAAATTTTTAAATATTAAATATTCGCTACATTGAATTTCATAGGTAAATATTCTATAGATATTTAATGATTGGAACAAAATAATACAGATGGACAGTTTTTTAATATTCAGGCTAAATTTAATTTTAATTTAGACATTCACATTCAGATTAACTACGAATTTCTGATTTTAAATACAGTACTCCGTAGATTTAAATGTGTTTTTATTCAATCAAATATACCAAAAAAAAATTTCTCATTTATTTATATTTGTCTGCATTTATTTTAAGCATCACCAGAATTTGTTGTAATTATTCTTTATTAATCCAAACAGATCACTTTGTACAAGTATTTCCTCTCACACACAATCTTCATCTGTATAAAACTAGACGTATATTTTCATATTTCTTATATTTAAAGAAAAATCACATTCCATTTATAATCTCATCTAGAAGATGAAAATATATGAAACAAAATAATCTGAAAATGTATAACAACGCCCTCTACTTTTGTAAAATAAAAAAGAAAAACATGTGTATTATAAGTATATCTGACAGTTAAAACGACATTATTCAGACGGCATTAAAGAACTTGTTGTAAATGTTAAGAAGATTAATTGTGTCATGACCCTTGAGGATATATCAAACTAATATATTTCAATGTGAAAACATATTGTATTTTATACATAACTGTGTATATATATACTTACCTATTTATTTGGTGGAAAATTTTTAGCCTGGTCTAATTTAAGTGTTTTAAAGTTTTATTATACATTTAATTAGAACCAAAACTTTGTTTCATATTTTTATAGTTTTTAATTTTCTTCCAGATTTTAAGTTTTCGTAAAGCGTGTTTCAGAACCGAGAGTATTCAAATAATAATTTTCAGTCGATTCCTAAAATACATTAAGTTTCTTGACAAATTATGTATCTGCTTACCATATTTTTTAAGATCTTGGTAAGCGGATCAGTTTCCTAAAAAATACGTTTTGTACATTTTTTGAGATCCAATTTAACAGCTCCAAGTCCTTTACGAATATATTTTATTCCCTCCTTTGCTGTATCATAGAAGATTCTAATGTTCTTAAAAAAAGAAACTATGATAGAGTGAAGTTTCTAATATTTACCTGAAATTTCACTAGTATCTATATCTTCAATAATCGATGGTCCAGAGTGCTAACTGGTAAAATTTTTGAAGAAAAACTTGTGTTTGTTTGGACATCTTTACATAGTGGCTATATTTTGGAAAATGTGTAAAACCTGAAAATATCGGGTATTTTTATGTTTCTATATAAGTAAGGGACAAGTCGAGGAATTTTGCGAAAAAAAAATTAAAAAACGAGATACAGAATTTAGCTAATAAACAATAATTTCAAGATATGGAAAATGAAGAAGGTATTAAATATGTGATTTATATGGAAAAAATTCATGAATAGTTAAATGAGAAAATAGTAAAATATTTCTATACCTGGTTAGATAATTTTTCATTTATCGCCATGGAAAAACCTAGAAAAGTGAACAATCTAAAAGTAAAAATCTGTAGCCTATGGTGGCATCATCAAAAAATATTTCAAAAATTTTAGTTTATTAAGGTTGCAATATGGTTGAAAATTGATGAGTAAAATCCAAACTTTTTGTTTTGATGAATTAATGTACAAAATTTTAATACTATTTCAGGTTTTTGTGGTGTTTCGTTTTCTTCAAAATAACTCACATACTTACATTTTTTTTGTATATTATGAAACAAAAGATTAAATTTTAGGTGTAACTAGGAATCTGATAAATGCAAAAAATTTTTAAAGAAAATTTTATGGACAATTCTCAAAGGTGAACTGAATTCGATTAGTGATTACAAAATTGGTTACAATTTTTTTCTCCTTTCAAAATTTCTAAGGATTTCGTATTCTGCAACAGTCAGGAAATAGTTAAATTATTTACTGCGTTCTTTTCTAGTTTGTTAGCCCAACAAGTAAAATTATTACCCGAATTAAATACAAACACCACATGAAAACTTGTAACAGTGTGTGAAAAACCGTGTCACATGTTTATTATAAATATTTTTGTATGTACTTACTTTTAGAAGCAGTTCCTAAATAAATGCTGTTATATCACACATTTATAAAGCATATATACATACATGTGATAAATTACGATACGAAAGAACAAAAATATAAGATAAGCATTTCAGAAAGGTACGGTTTATGGAGAGCACTGGAGCTTACGTATATGGGACCCATATTCTTTTTATTTTCATATATCTAAATAATTTATGGTCGACCGCTTTTGTGAATTCTTCAATAAAACATTTTTTCAGCAAGTTCTATCATTGATATAGTATTTCTTAGGAATTTTCTTTACTTAGAACAATAAAAATTATATCGATTATTTACAAAAATCATTAATATACTTTGTGCTTAATAAAAAGGATCAACGCACAACCTAAACTGCTCATCGTTGATACCTGAAACTTGAAAGAGTTTTATTTGTATGACGTATAATCCGATAAGAAAGGATTATTTAAAATTCAACCCCTAAGGGGGTAAAAAACGGGGGGCAAATATTTTATTACAAGTTTTCACTTGAAGTAGGTAACAAATCCTATTAGCATCATTTCCATTAAAATCAAAATCAATAAATTTGAAATTCAAAATAAAATTTATTTATCTCTTCCTGCTAGTAATATTTCCAACTGTCGACTATATAAAGTGTGCATATCGCGTCGTTTAAGTATCACTAGATCAATTCGTGGTTCTGAGTGTCCATATACTTGATCCAATGTACTTTTTATAAACATTCTATAACAGAATTGGTGGAAGGCATTTTTTGTATTTTATTGTTATTATTGTTAAGAAAACAATTCACAAATATACTTCTGTTATTATAAAATTGGTTTCTAGTGTATATATTGGAAACGCTTGTATTATTTGGTTAAAAGACTTGTATTTAAAATGTTGAATTACTTTGTAAAATAAATAGCATACTGTTTTGTCTCACATCTTATTTTATAGAATCTGCTGGTAATTTCTCAGAATCAATTAATAAAATATTTTTAATAACCTAAGTTGGTAATCCATCATGTAAAATTTATACCCACAGGCATGTATACCCACAGGCATGCATGTATAAATACTATTTTTAAAACTATACCTTTTGAATGAAAAACATTTCAATCAACAAGACAAGTTTAAAGAATGATAAACTTTCTCTAAAATTCATCTTTTCTACATTATTTATGTAATAATAAATATGAAATTTATTGTTTTTTTTCCTTGTATTACTTAATATTTTTAAGGTAAAGTTTTGAATACAAAATTGTAGGTATGTTATATTGTTAATTGGAGAATTTTATATTTATAATGGTCATACAAATTACATACAATACATACAAATTTTTCGCAAAAATGGAATCGACAAAAAATGAACTAGAAATTAAAAAATGAGTTTATAGTAAATTATTCTATAAATAATTCACTTGTGGCAGGTTACCTTTCGAAGACGGCTGCAACGAATCTATTTTTGGTTAATAATATATACTTGGAGTCGACTTCGAATGGACATTAGTTACATCGGAAGTATTAACTTTCAGATGAAAAGGTCTTTTAATGGGGTAATTGTAATTTTGTGAATCCAGAATTTTGATTATTTCGAAAATAAATAATAACATCAAGTCCCACGTAACTTTGTTATAATAAAATTTTGTTTTTTTATTTTCCTCATTGCGACTCTTCTGGATCGTCGTGTGGATCTTACGGAACGTATCTACACCACCTGTTTATAGAATATACAGAGGTTACAAAGAGGATAGCAAGAATCTTTGATCTCCTGAAAGAGATGAGTTGGTCTCCGGCCTTGCCTCGGTCACCGTTCTCTCTTCTCTCACAGGTTTATAATCCCCTGAGCTTTATACTTAAGTCTTAGCCTCTGGCTTCAGTACACGCTTCACTCAAGAAAGGTATCGACAGTATATTTTTACACCAGGAACTAAACATTGAAATCTGTCTACAAAATTATTATGAAAATTCAATCACTGTATTTTAATTAAAAATTATTATCACAATTAAATCTTTTATATCTTTTAAAATTTTTAGTTTGTTTGATGGTTGTCATTGATTCGGCAAAGTTTTGGCCGATGCCGAAGCCGAACCCAAATAGTTGGACGGTGACTAAAATTAAGTAATAGTGTGGTTGTATAAACTTAAATTTATATTTTCTTGTTACAAAAATCATTAATCTCCTCATGTTAACATATAAATTAAGAGGCTTTCGTTATCCCAAATAAAGATAGCTGCTGTATTTACACTTCATCTGCTCGTTTTACATTGAAAATGTCAACCTTTATCATATAAATTTAAAGGTAGACGATTCGTACATATTTAATGCATTGAACGTATCTAGACAGTGTATTCTTGGAATTTTATACATTCAAATTAACCAAAAACTGAAATAATTTTTTGTTGTAAAAAATTAGTTTTTAGGGTAGATGTCTTCTAAATTTCGGATTTAAACTCAAATCGATAGTTAAGAAATTCTTATTTCTTCACAGGATGTTATAATCTGAAATAGTATTAATAACCGACTATAGAATTCCAAATCCCTTTTGAGGTTGTACCAGCGGGATGTGGTATAGTAAGAACATATACGCTCATTTATTTATTTATTTATTTATTCATTTAATTATTTATATATTATTATATTTAATTATTTAGTTGGTAACTTTTTTTTTTTTTTAAATTATGCATCTATAAGTATTTGACAATTTTGCCATAATGTTGATCTTGGTTATTTTTTCATTTTTAATATATGTTGTTAGCTAATTTATAGAATATGGGTTGATTTTTTTTTTGTAGCTTTTAGCATGGTGTAAAATGGTTTTTCATACTTGTATTGACTTATTCAATTATACTACAGTTCAAAATTATTAGTTTATATTTGGTAAATTTCTGTACAATATGGAACACATACAATAATAATAATAATTAGTATTTTCAAAAAATTTATTTAATATACTCCAAATAAAGTATACCATCCAAAATGTTACTCTCCATTTGAAATACTTACCGGAATATTTGTTCTGTAAGAAAAATAAATAAATCATAAAGTTGACCATCGTTTCGTTGTATGAGCATTTCATTATGGCTAATATTATATCGCATGATTTGATAGCCTAATTTATAAAGTTTTAATTGAACAATTTGTTATTTAATTGACCTATTCAATCCCATAAAAATATATTGCATAGTATTTAAGGATATTATACAGAGTTTTAATTATTGGTTTTTATGAAAATAAATGAGAAAACTGAAATATTATACTAAACTTAATTGAAAATTGTTGATGTATACTCAACGGTGTTATGAAGCGGAAATAAAGGCGATTTTACACTCTTAGATTTTTAAAGTACAAGCTTCAGTTAAAATTCAAAAGATTTTTTCTAAAATAAAAAATTATTAATATTTTTATAGGCTTATTAAATGGTTTAAAAATTTTCCTAAAGCACCATAAATTCATTATATTTTCATATCCCTTATCTTAAGTTTTTATAAACTACTAGGGTTCAATTGACATCGAAGAGACTTTGAGTGAAGTCGTGATACCTCGACATTCCTATAAAAGAAATATTGGCACTTCGCTATTCCTATAGGACCAATAACAACACTGCGAGTGATGGACGAACATTTGTCAGATCAACCCTGCCAGTTAGCTATCACGTCTATCTCCAATGGCATAATTTGAGATACATACGACTTGCGCGACTCTTGTATAACTTATTTGTTTATTGGCGTTGTGGTCTCATCAACCAACTTATTTGTTTATCAAATCAATAATTATATCAACAAATAAGTTTCTTCTTTATGAAGTTCTCATTGGGAAGTTGTTGTAATAATTTTCTTTCGAAGTGTAATAATAACGTAATTTTTGTTTTTTATTCTCGTCATTGAGACCAACCTAATTTGTGGTGCTGACCTTGCTGGTCGCACTTAGACTCCTTTTTTCTTGTAAAAAGTAGACAGCGTACCAAAAGGAGAAGGAGATTCTATGACTTCTAGAAAAAGATGTGCCTGCTTTCAACCTGGTTTCGGTCTTTGAATGACTTTTCAGCAAAATCGGTCGAACCATTTTTCGTTGGGGGTCCATAAACTAAAAGAAAGACAAAAAAATGCGTCATTAGGATGTTCGTAGTACAGAATAAAGTTATGAAAGTGTGAAATTATCTTTATAAATTTCCCTGTCAGTGATGCAATATACAATTTATCACTTTTGATCAGTGTTCAATAAATACAATGTCTAAGTGTAAAAAGTTTTTACACTAATACTCATTCTATTGTTATAATTTTTCATTTTAACACGCCAATCAATTTTGTAAACAATATTTATTAGATGTTAAATTAAAAAAGAAAAATATTTAATTAGATTTTTATTGCATAATTTATTAGATAATTTATTTTTTATTGCAATATTTATAAATAATATTGATCTTTTGTGATGGAATTTTAAAATGAAAAAGACACTTTGTTAAAATTAATTAAAAAATTTGAAAAGTTTTTGAATGGAAAAAAATCCAATAACTAACATTTTATTTTAATAAATTTAACAAATGCACTGCGCTAAATTACGTGAAGTCGCAAAAATTTTGTCGTTGCCTCATAATTTAAAATTAAAATGATTTTTAAACTATTCCTATATTAGTTGTGCCTCAAGGATTTCTGATAATTTATTTTTTAAACCTTACAAGATCAGACAGCCGTGCATCATAATGGCTCAATTTTTGTAACTAAAAATTTGAGCACCTAATTAGCACCATAAAAGAATCTAATTTTCATCGTATTTAAATTCAATTTTGAATACTTTGATCTGCTTCCTTGACTAGTATCATTATTTCTCATTAATTAAATTTTGATTCTAAATTCATGAACAGACATCATATACATTCAAAAATCTATTCAGTTGTACTTATATGAATAATTAAACTCAAAATTTAGGTCAATAATAAAACTAATAATTTTCCAGAGACCGGACATTTCAACCACAAAAAAAGTGATACAAAAACTTTACTTCACATATTTTTTTGTAACGGAAATACAAAAATTGATAAGGAAACATATAGTATATTTATTTTTTTCTCAGTAAATCAAATTTATCTTATCGACTTATTAAATAATGTATTGAAACCTATATTTTATTAAGTCTGTGAGAAAATAATGTCAAGGTTAAATAATTTTTAATAAATTTTATCATATTGTTGCAGAATCACTGCAAATAACAATGCTCAAAAATGTTGATGGTATTTACTCATACAGCAGAAATCAATAGCAAATAAACGAGGGTTTACTCTTAACTTTCAGGACTAAAGTATATACAGACGAATAAATCGATCCACTCATATTTTTTGCACAAAAAGAAATTAAAGTTTTTAGATGATACTCAAACCGAGAAAGTTTTAGACCAATTTTGTTATATTAATAATAGGCCACGACTTTGAAAAACATTTAGCGTACCAACATTTTATAAACAAAATATCGTTTATATTTTACGCACGAACAATTTTTATATTGACAACGGATTCGATTGCCATTAGTTTATATTATGCTTGATAAAAATGCGTTTTAATGATGCAAAATCACTTCCAGAATACTAAATAGGTTTCAATTTGAAAAAATATAAATATATATTTTGTACTGATAAATTCTTTTTAACATTGATAACGAATCAGCCAATCCCTTTAGTAAATTTATATACTTTCTCAGTAAGCAACTCAGTGTTTCCAATAGCTCGTCAATTAAAACTATTTTAATAAAATAATTCTTTATTTAATTAAATTTGTCATGTATCGGAAAACGCACGCTGTTGTATATTGCTTATCTATACACACTGCTAATCGCTGTGTAGCTGTTAATCGCTGTGTTCAATCTATAGTAGCCATCTGTGCATAAGTTAATGTTTGTATTAATTTCTTAATTAAATCTGTCTATAGCAAAAATTTGAACTTAGAATATTAAAAAATATGAATAGTCATGTTTCATTAAATGGAATATTACTGATTTTTGAATATGCGTGTTGGACCATTAATGTGATTCTAAATTCTGATTTGCAACCCTCGAGATGCTGTTTGATGGATTTTCACCATTAAACCGTACGAGTTTGGAAAATAGAACATTACCCTTATTTTAATGGTAACAAATTTCCAAGCCCATACGATTATGGAGTTAGTTATTACCGCCAACATAACGATTTTTAAGAGCCATATCTAGAAGATAATTTTTAAAGGTAGCAATAATAAATTTTCAAATTTGTATGGTTGATGTGTTATTGGTTGATGTGTTAAATCTATAAAAAGTGCATGCAATTTTGATCTGATGTTGCTGATTCTAAAGTTAAAATAATAAAATATGTATTAACAGTCAATGTTTGAATTTAATGTAATACCTACTAAATAAATTTTGTAAGCAAGGTATACAGGACGGATATTCGGCTTTAGCGACTAGTCTCCGACTAATTGGAACAAGTCTACTTACTATAATGAATTCGCAGAAGATTTCACAATTACGCACAGACTAATCTAACGGTTTATTAAACAGAATTTGATATAATTTGAAATTAATTCGTCTATATTAAACTAATTTAAAGTACTTGTACATATTTCAGTACAATTTACATATCAAGTTATCGTTACGTTTCTACTAAATTTGATAAAACCCAAATTTCTTCTTGATATCTCTACTTATACTTCTACTATGTAAAGTGTAATATTCATTTATAACATTTGAAGTGTAATCTACGTAATTAATTTTAAAAGGTTTGTGTTTCTATTTAAAAGATAAACGACGATATATTAATTTATTAATTTTATTATAAACATATTATTCTAATTCATAAAATAAGTACTACATGAGCGATGACTTAATAAATGTGAATTATCTAGGTAAAATTATTATAAATAAATTCATTTTAATTTTGTATCAAGATTAATTAATATTACTAATAATTGATTGCAGTATAAACAAATTTGATTGCTATTCAATTAAAATATTCACTTAAAATTATTTCAAGTGTAAATTATTTTTGAAGTGTCATTCTGAATTTCAAAGCATTTATGCATCGCTTTGGGCAGGATCTTTTAATTATTAAAGCCTGCCTCGAAAATACATTTTTATGTTTGCTGTATTCGATATCTGATTAAACCATCAATAACAGTACAAAACTGACCCCAAATTGATAAAATAGTATCTTTGTTTTTATAAAATTTAGGGTAAATCTGTCGAAATGGGTTATCCAGAGAATTAGAATATACTATTATACGCGTTGCAGTTCCTAGAGATAATTTGATGTTATTTTCACTAACATTGTTATTTTTAGAGAAAAAGATTTGATGGGACGGGACGTCTTCTTTTGAATTTCCACAAAAAACCAGAATTATTCTTTTTTTGGGTCTTTAAGAATAATTTAAAACTAGACAAATTCATAACAAAGTCCGATTAAGGCGCTTTAATGCAACTTCTTTGCTTAACATTTTCAGCATCAATTCTCACCATTAGTACAAAAATTCAAAAACTATTTCAACTGGGTCTAAATTCAAATTTGAAATAGGCAACAAGTATCTAATGAGAGGTAGAGTATCTGCTCTGCATACAATTATACACAAAATGCAATTATTTGTGATGATTATCGGGTCTAAGTATTATTTTTATGTTTGAAATCAAAAGTGTTGAAACAATTTTGAGTAAATAAATAATACCTACTAATTATATTAAATTATATTAAACAACTTAATTTTAAACTATAAATTCTCCGTAGGTATTTTATGAAACTAATTCCTTACTTACTTGTACAAAATGACGATAGAACTCTTAGCTCGAAAAAATCCGTATTTCCTTTTCAACGTAAACGTTGTTTTTAAAGTCCTTGCAAACATTTTGACTAGTAATGACGTGCTGTTTGTACAACTATGTGTATAAATGTTCAAATTTTAATCTAGAGCTGTTTTAACAAACAGTTAAAATACATAATTTCAACATGACTGAAAAATTAGGGAAACTAGAAAATTTACGGATTCAAAAAACTTCGGATTATGTTCCACAAGTTTTTTCACAATTCCAAAGCAATGTTCTTTTATTATTAGCCTTTAACCATACAAATAATTAACAATTTCTGCACTTGGTGTAGGAATTTTTTAGTTATTAATTTCGGGGCACCATGATGTAGAAATATTAATCATTTTCCAAATTTCACATTAGTTCAAAATGTGCAGCTTCAACTTTAGTTTCAGGGTTATTTTATAAGGTGTAGCATTTTGGTTTTTCCTTCTTACTTAGGCTCAGTTTATTTTAATCAATTATTAATGTAATATAGCAAGTACTATCATAATTTGATAATTCAATTGATTTAAGCTATGTTCTGATATTCAGTTTTTTATGGCATACTGTAAACAGTCACATTTATAAAATATATCTATTTACATTATAAAGATTGTAACGATATTCTATATGTCAAACACATTCCAGATCAATTGTCAGAGTGGTGGGGGTACTAATTTTCCGAAAAAAAGAATTTTTTAAACTATTTGACTAAATAACTTTAGTAAACACTTGGCTAAAAATTTTGCTGTACAATCACGTTAAGTTTCTAAGATACTTAACTAAATGACTTAATCAATGTGAAAAAGGCTTAATTTATAATCGTACAAGGAAGTCATCTAAATTTCTCATCAAATTGTTGTTCGTGTTAAAATAATAACTAACTATATCTCATTTAAAATACAATACTTAATACATACAGATTTTTTCATTTTTAATTTCCTGTTATTTAAAAAATATATTTAATAATAATAATATTAGCTTCATTAACCTTGATAAATAATAATTAAATAATTTTAAATTTACAATCGTTTGTATTATTTAGTTAAATAAATTCTATTCTTTTTTTTATCTTAAAAATATTATTTATTACTGTTTAGTTTGAGTGATATCATTTAGGCGACGGGGGGTCAATTATTTTATACGATGAAAAAAAATAGCATGAAAAGTGGCTATTTAAATTGCATTGCAGATATTTATTTGAATCATCAAGTAGTTTTAATAAAAAAAAAAACCTGGTTTGGCTAAATCCTTGATAAGAAAACGTTTTAATAAAAATTGCTAATAAAAAACTTACTGTAAATCATTATTTTCTTAGAATTACCAAAAAATATATAATCTGTTTCGCATGAAATCGTTCATGTGAACATCTCAGATGCCAGTAGAAATATAGTGATAAGAATCTGATATTTGATTTAGAATAGTTACTTAAAGAACTCAATCAAGCTTTACGTAAACAGTTCATAGATGTTAACTCATATTTATTTATTAATTAATATTGAATAATAGTTAATATTATGATTATTGAAAAACCCAATACCTATAAATAAATGAAAAACCAGTTAGAAAGTTTAACCATAAAATACTTTTACATAAAAATGCTTTATAAATATAATTATTGGTCTCAAGAAAAAAAAATTAAATATGTATTCTTAATAATAATACCTACAATTTTTATTAACCGACTTTCAATAAAGTACGTTATAAATTGGGCTTATACTCTTGTCTTGTATTATTCGACTTAAACAATATTCATATATGGTCCTTTTGGCCTTCTAAAAAATGCGAAATTTTATAAATGTCTTTATTTTTATTTTTATATATATATATTTATATTTCTATGAATCGGATTGTAACTATTCGAAATTGAAACCGATTTCAGTGTTTGTTGCATCTGGTTTGGAAGTTTTCAGGATAATGAATATTTTGGAGATATATGTGTGCTCAACTTAAATAATATTTTCGAGCATAATTGTATTTTTACAAATTTCGACGATCGGTTATTTATTAAAAAAAAAAAACCACGCTTGGTATGGAAACACATTCATTTAAAAAAAAAAGAACTAAGTATAAAAAGGGGGGTTGGGTAAGAATCGCAATTTTTAGAATAAAAATTAATTTAAAATTAAATAAATAATTTCCTGTTGACCACTAACCATTCGAAGTCATCAAATCTAGTTTTCGCCACCAATAGTGCGAATTTATTTGTAGAAGTAAGTATAGAATTATTTATTTAATTAAAAATTATTTTTACTTTTCAGTTCTTTTTTTTTTTTTTTAAGTCGGTTCTATTTTTTATACTTTTATTTTTATATAATCAATTCTTAAATTTATATAATAACTGCATAAGATATCAAATTGAAAATAAACCGTGATAGGAATGACTGTACTGTCATGATCACCAATAAGATCTCCATTCACACAAAAAATGTAGTATAAAAATAATTTTTCATTATTTAAATAATTCTATACTTCTTCAAATAATTTCGCACTATATATAACTGATTAAAAATGATGATAATGTTTTTGAATATTAACGACAATTATGTTTAGTCACCGCAAAACCGTCAAAAATTATGAAAGTATAACTCATGAAATTTGAAACTCAATATCCGGAATATTATACTTGTATTTCTGACTCCCTCTTAATAAGAATTGAAATTGAAAATATAAAAATGCATGTACACGCGATATTAGTGAAACTTGAAGATGAGGAGACAAATATACAACTTCAGGATATTGGATAATTGTTTGGTTTATTTCCGATGATATTGATACCAAGTTTAATGCATTTTATTCATATTTTATTTTATATTACATACATTACGCATATCCAGCATGTAAGCTTGAATTTTCGATAAATGTTTTTATTAAAATCATGAAATATTTTTATTTATAATACTTATGATGCTTTTACAACAAATATATGTGTACAATACATCACGGTTGTAACGATGCCTGAAGGCGCACACGTACACTTACTAACAATGTAACAAACACTGTAGAATGCCTTATATCTCGTTCTTCTGCACGTTAAATCGCCTAAAGATACGTTTATTATATTCTCTAGCACTTTATATCCTATAGATACTTCTATCTACTATATTCATGCACGTGATATCCTATTGATGTATGTAGTTGTTTCTTTTTACTATCGCTTTTTCGTTTCATCTAGTTTAAAATTATAACGATACTAAAAAAGTTTCACTTTCAAAATAGTTCTAAAATAAAACCTCTTTGTAACATATTATTCAACAAAGTTCAACAACAAAGTCTAAATATTGTATAAAATGGCAATATTAAACAATTAAATATTTTTGACTAATCAAATCATCAAGATACCATGCAAATTTTCTTTTTATTTTCGTGTTGAATATTTTATTTTTTTATTTAATACACTTTTTTTTTTTTTAAAAAAAAGTATTAAATAAATACATAAAATTATCAACAGTAAATTACTATTCTGCTGATGTCTTTCCTGCACATGCAACTGAATTTGTAAAGTTGCCAACTAGTATTAAAATTTAATATGCAACTCTAAAGTAATACATACATTGTTACGATGAATATGTAGGTTCTAAAAACACGATATTCGAACGAAAATTGCTTATATTGCATCATTGTAAATAATTGTTATTTAAACTTGTGTATAAAAACCATGAATTATCAAAACTTTATCAATATTCGATTCTTAGATTTCTTAAGTTTAGATATGGACTGGCAGCCATGGATAATATTTTAATCCTATCCAAATGTTTGTGTCTATATTTAATTCGGATGTCAGTGTTAATTCTTTATACAATTCTCTCAATTTATAAGGGGCTATGTTTTTGATAGTGTCTCTATATTAAGCACATTATCTTCGAGCACAAATAACTCAATAAATACTTATCCAAATGTAATAAAATATGGCATACACAATCTAGACATTAAAACGAAGAGGATGTCGAAAAGTTAATCTTGTTTCAACGACAAATTTTTTCAAGTCACAATCTAAATTTTTATTAAGAAAATAATTTTTCATTTCGATGCTTATTTTTTAGTTACTTTTGTACAAAAATAATTACATATTTTTCAAATTTTTACATTTTGTTTGCCCCTCAAGGCCTATAAAAATGAATTCATTTTTCGACTGCTATGAGAACAAAGACAGTCTCAGATTAATTTGTTCTTTATAAAAATAGATTATCGAATTTTCTCTTTCAATTCTTCTGATTCATACCGATCTTCGGAAAAAATAAAACGGTGGCACTCCGGAATTGACGACAGAGGTGAAAACTTGAACAATTGCGTGTTATTGGTTACGGTAACAGTGTCAGTGTCGCGAGTTAAATAGATTTTTCCTGTCTCAAAAAATGCCTAGATACTTATCTTCAGAAGTAACTGTTTCGAGAGTTTTTTCAAATCTCAAAAATACCTAACGTACCTAAAGCAGTTTTTTCAGTTCAAAAGTTTCCTACAAATTTCTCTTTTAATTTTGCAAATTTAAAGTTAATATTTACCTATTTCCAAAAATTTTACTTGGTAGTCAGAACGTGAAAAATTTTGACACTCATAAAAATGTTATCAGTTGATTCATTTGGAAAACACTCAAACGCAAATATACGCAATAAACCATTTTTCGAAAAATTGAATGAAAATTTATGATTTAAATACGAATATCATCATTGCAGAAGATACAATAAAAAACTAATTTTAATATAAAAACAAACAAAAAAATTATTTTCTAATTTAAGAGCCATTAAAAAAAGATTTATGATATTAAAAAGTTTTTTGTGCTCAAGCTTTTTGTATTCGTATTGTGTAGTATCGTTAGAATAGAAAAAAAATCTTTTATGTATAAGTTTCTTCACCATTAATAAGTTAAATAAAAATACACATTGTGACCAAATTACAACTTTTTTTTTTTGTTAGGAAATTTTTTGTATAACTAGTTTTTATGTATATTTGAGTTAAATTTGTTAAATTGTCTCTGGGGGTTAGGGTGTTCAAATATATTCGAATGGTGCTCGTGACGACCGTCGTACTACAATATTTGTATAAAAGTACTCCTACAGTCCTACATATATTATGAAATAAAAAAATAACTATTATGTACAGTGAGGCTTCCTCTATACTTCGCTGATTTTTTGCTCAGGCGTAAGTTTAAGTAAGGACGTCCCTTGCTGGGTACAAATTGAAGGATTTCTCTATACGAATTTAAGAAGATCCTGTTAAAAAATTTGCATTGGAATCCTAAAGTATAATTTAATCAATTTGATAAACAGTAAGTAAATATAACAACTAAAAATGTTAATTGCTTAAATACTCGATATATGATAGTATCGATATTTGAACAATTTTTAATTATTAGCCTTTAAGACATAAAAAAACTAAATTCTTAGTTCAAAACTTAATAACATGTTCTATAATTTTATGTTTATATACTTTATTGTCGAAACTATATAGCTTTCCCACGATTTCACCTCAAAAGCTAATAAATAATTACAATTGACCGAACGTAGTGATGCCTGTAGTCCAACTAGAAGATTTTGAATTTCATTTGTCTGTATGTATGTTTGTTTATATGTTGTCACATTCGATCGCGCTTTCTTTTATAAACTTTGCTTTACACCTTGAAACCTTTGAAGGAATGTGGTCACCGTGAGTGAAATATACTTCAGGGACATATCACAATTTCAAAAACTGGTGGCTAACGCTCCTTCTTCGTATACAAATCACTAGACACATATGATATAATTAAGCGTTATGTAACTAGTACTCCCTCGGGGCTGGCGACCGATACTGACCCTAGATGCGACCTTACTCTATTAGTTCAATAGGGTTGCTAGTTCACCTCTGTAGTATGGTTATATAAAAGAAAACGATATGGATTGCATATGTAGTGTATTTCGTTAATACTAATAATTAAAAATTGTTCTAATATTGATATATACTTAACGATATGTCGTATATTTAAACAATTAACACTATTAGTTGTTATCTTCGCATGATTTTAATTAAATTTATTTGAATTTTTGACCAATAGTTTTTTGAAATTTTTGTCACGTAGAATATGCTGTTAGCTTAAAAGAAAAGCTGTAATGATTTATAAATTATTTGCATAAAATAACGTAGAGTAATAAAAAAAAAAACTATCATAAAATTTTATTGACTTTCATTTTAATTTAAGATTAAAATCAAAATTTTGTTATTCTCCCACGTTATTTACTATTGTCGAAAATTATATCGCATTAAATATAATACTATGTACAAAAAAAAATTGAATTTTTGTAGAAAATTTTAATTGAAAATAAAACCTCGAAATTGTGGTAAACATTTAAATAAATGAGACTCATGATTAAAATTAATTAATGTATTATAGAAATTTAAATAGAATCATTTTCATTTAAAGTGAAGGTTAAGGTTAGTATAAACCTTTTATTTCTGCATTTATTAAGTTCTAGACAAAAGTTAATAAAGTTTAACTGATTTAATGTATTATTATCATTAGTGTTTTATACTCGATACTGATATAATGTGCCAGACTATATTAGTTTTAGTATGAAGTTTATAAGAATGGAAAATATAGACCACACAAAATTTTGGTATAAGTGTTTATAGAATCATCTAATAAGGAAGTCTATTTCCGAGAGTCTATTTCAGTCAGCAAGATAACTCAAAAACGAATAGAGGTAGCTAGTTCAAATTTTGGTGATGTATTATAAACATTGAGTTTAATTTCGTGAATGAATAAGTGAAATCGGTCTATTGGGTCCAATGGGTCCAGCAACCAACTTTTGAACCATAAAAATGGATTTTAAGGACCAAAATCTTTGTTTTTTTAATACTTATACCGTTTGTTTCATACATATTTTTGTAAACTGCTTCAGTTTGTCACAATTTTTGCTAAAATTTAGATTCTAGAACATGTATAAATACAATACAAATTACTATAATATATTTATTTATAGCTTTATAGACTGAATATTTAGTGTATTTAATGAATGCTAATGATTAAACATTATTGAAATATTGATGCTCAATCATTTTTTGAGTATTTAAACAGTTAACTCTGTTAGTTGTTACATTCACTGGTTACAAAAAAGTATTTAATCATTGACATTTTCGAATACTTAAACAATTGAAAATAACAACCAACAGATATGATTGTTTAAATAAAATAAATGTTAAATTGCACACATTGTTAAAATACACAAAATACATTTATTTAAAAGATTATTGTACCTTGTTTTAAGCTTTTATTTAACTTACAACGTTTGTTTGTTCGGGTGAAATCTTGAAACTGAATGTTGATGCCGATTACTTCAATCGATTGAGCCGAAATTTGAATGACAAGGCATGGTAAACTATGGCACACCCAAGGTGGCGGGCTAGTTATGTTTAATGTAATTCAATATTTATCAAATGAAAGGACTTGTTAAGAATAACTCGAAAAATAATGAGACGTTCGCTGAAATTTTAGTGGCGTATTTCAGACGTATGTAAGATCAAGTTTGTAAACTAGCAAAATCTATCCTTGGGATCTGATGGCCTAACTTTTCAACCATAAAAACTTTAGAGACAAAAAATGTTTTCTTCGCTTTCGTAAAATGTTTTGATTCGCTACAATTTCAGCCTCAATTTATATAAGCTAATAAATACATATATATTATACATATAATACATATTATATATGTGTTTAATACTCGACTAGAAATTTCGTGTCGTTAATGAATTGTAATGATTAAAATACTTCAAACTTTGAAAGTAAGCCATATGTCCAGTATGTTACAATTAACTCTGTTAGTTGTAATCTCAATTTGTTATAAGGAGATTGAATGTGAAATTTTTAACTATTTTTTTACGATTTAAAAACTGGGTTATGTGGTCGATTTTTAGACCTAAAACAAGGTACAAAAATTAAATTCAATATTTAAAAAAAATTTAAAACATTTCTTAGGTATTTGAAAAGCTTATAGCTAGTTCTAACTAACTCAATGCTGTATCTTTGAAGTATATTTACTTAATGTTTATAATCAAATGAAAATCAGACTCATTCAAGTTAGGCAGAGCGTTCTCATTAAATGACATAGAACCAACCGCCCACTAAGAAATCAATAATCACTGACAAACATTTTCATTTATTTTTCATTGAAAATTGTAATTTAATTTCATCTCATTTTCCTTTTTTTTTTGTGTAAGCATACAAACTCTAAATAAATATTACCTAAATTACAAAATACACATCGGTACAGTGCAGTATGTTTTAATTTAACTGGACACAACCGTAATACTAATTTATTTTTAAATAAAAAGTTTACAATTAGAAAACAATTTATTGTTTTTAGTTTAGAACGGTTTTCATATGATTACGAATTTTTAATATTTTTTCAGATATAAACTCCGTATTTACAGTCACAAGTTAAATTTCATCACAATTTCATGTGAACAAGATAATGTCCTATATGCATAATATTAAGTTTCTTATAATATGAAAACCTGCCGTTCATGAATTTTTATTGCCAATTTGATACCACTAAATCCAAAGGAAATGTCTTGTTGATATTTGTTGGGAATGCTTAGATGAATATGAAATATTCATGTGTGCATCTTATTCCTACCTATACCCGCTTGCATTGAGGTATGTAACCGTAAATGAATGCAGGAGCTTGTATTCTTCTTTGTTCGAATAAAAATGCTCTTGGTAAATCCCTTCCGTTAACAGGAATATTTAGCGGATAATACGCAGACCGGTACCTATCGTTATAAAAAATTAATCGATGTAAAAAATTTTATTATCTTTACTAACTTACCAATTAAGAAATTTGACCCAAATGAAGAAACCAATGTACTAAGCCTTAGCTTGGCAAAAGGTGTCTAGAAGATGGGTCTTATTTATTTATGAAGGAAGAAAATGAAGTAGGCGGTTCGTTATTAAAAATAAATTAACTAGAGTCTAACTAAAGAAATTAACTAAAAAGTAAAGATTATTTAAAATTTTTCCTTATAATTTACTTTCACAATCGACGCCAACCAATCAATTTTGTAGCTAAGGATAATATTGGCATCGACTTCGAATGGTAATTGGTCAGGAAAGGCGGTAAGGAACATTTAAAATTATATTTACTTTTTAGTTTGCTGTTTATGTTCCTTCTCTCCCCTTAGGGTCATCAGATCCCATTTGAACCATGGTATCATCTTTAGGATACCTTCTTTCCAACAAAAAAAAAAAAAAAGAATCATCGAAATCGGTTCACCCAGTGAAAAGTTCTGAAGTTATAAACATAAAATAAAATTTAAAAAATTGCAATTGAATTAAAAGTGTCCTTTTTTGGAAGTCGATTAAAAATATATTTAGTATTTTAATTAAAAAATTTTGTATATCTGGATAGTTAAATGAGAATTAAATTAAATCAACTGGTAATAAATGCGATTATTTCGAATACAACGCCAGTCAAACGAGCTAGCTGCTGGGTTAAATCTATTTCGGATAATTTGTATATTCACAATTGATTTTCGGAAAGTAAAGACTCGCTCAGTATTAATATATTTTTTGAGTTGTTAGCGTGCAAATATACTTACTTCACTTATGTAGTAATATATTTGAAGAAAAGTTTCTATACCTCAAAAACCAAAATAAACATATATAAAGCTCTTTCACAGTACATGTCTGGTTTTTGCACTAAATAGTGTTACTTTATAGCCAAATTTTACGTTGCAAATTTGTTATTTAGTTTTAAACCAATTTTGTATTTGATCTGAATAAATAAATAAAGCATATGGAAATATGTGGAAATTTAACAACAAATTCGATGAAACAAGGATGGAGTTGTATTAATTTAAATACCAAAAACCGTTACTTTATAAGTTCATGTGAAAACTTTTGTTAATAATCATATTGAAATATACAATACAATTCAAATCGATTGAGCATGAATGTAAATGAAATCTTGGAGGATTCATACATGTTTATATCAGTCTGGACTATCTAGAATTAAAACGATACGGTCAAAAATTATATACTTTGGTACCATGGATATAGAAAAAAATTCATAATATATAAGATCTTGAAAATCTTTAAAAGTTTGTTCCTTTTATAATCGATTGAAATATCCTTGATATAAATAACTGTGACAAATGGCCGACGTACTCTGATGGCAAGGTCGCAGTTTTCACAGGAAAGGCCATGTACGAGAAACGTTACCTAACTGCAAAACTAAAACTTATATAAAAAAATAACTGACTGACTTGCATATCAATTTACAGCCGAAGTCTGTAGGTCTAGGAGCTGGAAATATTGCATACGGGTGTCTTATATAAAGTAAGCATGGGAAAATGGAAATCACATTTTTAAATGGATTTCACATTTTCAAAAGGCTTACAAATTGTATTTATTGATGATAAAATTTGTAAGTTTTTTGGCTGCTGATTACTAGTAATATTCGGACGAAGTCTAGTGTTTTTAATTATTCTAATTGGGAAGTTCGTCGTGTCGGCGGACCTTGCGGGCCGCACCTAGACTACGTGTTGCTTTTTATTATTCTCACTGGATAGGTAGACGTGTGAACCTTAGAGTCCTTAAATTTTTATAATAAAAGTATTTCAGTTCATTACAGTTAATCCTATCTCAAATATTTATGAATTCAAATTAATTTTAAGTACATTTCGATAAGATAAAGTCGTAAAGTCGTTAATTTTATACTCTATCTCAAGCATCACAAAAAAAACTCTATTGACTCAGATGATAATTACGTTCAATAAACTCATTTTCTTGTTAAGTTATCTTTAATTATCATTTTCTAGTACACTCTCGAGAATATAAATTTAGAATTATTTAAATATTTAAAATATATACAGAATTTTATTGTCACTTAATGCAACCGTTTTCTAGAATAATAAAATTATAACCTCCACAACAGTTTATTACATACCTTTTATTTATTTGTAAGATGTATGTAACACTAGTTATTATACCTTATGTAAGCTTTTAAGCTCATGTAGTGTGTATTGTTCAGGTGTATTTATGGTAAATTTTATGTCCTGTTTTTATGATTACTAGTTTACTGGATTTTATTTTATATCTTTTTATTTTTTCTTAATTTTATAAATTATTTTTAATATCGTTTAATATCAATATTAAAGCAATAAATTTGTAAATGATTATATAACAAGTTCCAATGTTAATTTTGCACCCTTTTTGTACCCCGTTGTTCCGTTAAGTTAAAGGATTAAAATTCTAAGTGTATAAAACAAAGGATAAAAGTTCTAAATGTATAAAACAAAGAGATTTTAAACAAGCATTCCTGAAAATTTTTCAACTCAATTATAATTTTCGATGAAAATCTAAGAATTTGCTTAGAGAATGGATATACTAATCATATCTGCAAATAATGATTTGCTGGTTCATTTTTTTCTTATAAAAATTTGTGTACCTTTTCATTTATTATCATAGAGTTTTATCAGGGATTAACAGAATCTTTTATGAAGGTTCCACTATTATCGATTTGGGTTATATGTAATTGGGCATAATCAACTCGCAGCAATTTTTATAATTTGAACTACAAGACATTTTATAATCGCTTTTTCCAGAGATTATACTCTTTCGTGCAAAGTAACAAGTAGTACGTCTTAATTGATATAATAATTCGAAAAACTCAAAAGAAGTAATTGCAAACAAACCGTAGCTTAGTGAGTGCCAACATTTAGTGAAAAATCAGAGATCCATTGTATTGCTGTTGATTTCAATTTTGTTCACTTCAATCCCAACTTTGAACTATAAAGCGATTTGTTTAAAAAAATAATATTTAAGATATGACAATATTAATGTGAATGAAGAATGAAATCATTCGTGATTTCCAAAGAACTATAATACATTCGAATTAATTAATAAATAATTATTTATGAATGTCTAACAATAAATTTTCAATAACAATAAATCTTACGATAGTTTGTGTTAAATAAACTGCTAATGATTGCATTCATTCATTTGGTAATTTTATGTTTTTTTTTAATTCATGCAAAACAGGTTTTAAAGATGATTATTTAGTATTCCGTAAATTTATTAACATACAGGTGTGTTCATTGCATTTGAAGTTTATTTCAGTTTTATTGAAAAGGCCACTTTTATTCAATAACATTTTGTTTTTTATTGCATATAAATAAATGGAGCCTATTAACCAACGTTACTCTAATTTACAACTGTAGTAATGTTTGTTGATCAGGCTATACAACTTAGATATTTTTAACAACTGTTGTTGCATTTTCATATTTCAGTCTTCGTAGACTTTGGTTTCCAGGAATTATTCGGCGACTAGAGGGAAATATGGCACGATTCTTATTCTTCGTGATATACGGTTTATTGTGTAATATCCGCTACCCACAAAACATCAAACAATATTTAATCATTTTTAGCGAGGAAACATGCTTTTATTCCGCCTATTACCTCCATAATTTTTTGAGATTTATATTTCAAAATAATCTAATCCACAATTAATTACGATCTTTATGTCAATTTTGAGATTTTCTTATTTCAAATTTCATTTTAAATACAATAGGGTACCGAAAAATTTATCTTATTATTGGTAGCGATATGGATCAAGACATTTTCTGATTCCAATACTAATTATTACGAATATAATGACTTCATCGAGTAATTAGTATTATTTTTACTTTCCTGATTTAACGGTAAAATGAAGAACAATTTTTTAGGTAACAATGAATTTAAATATAGCTACCGAACCCTTAAGGCGTAAATCATTTATTTATTTTAAAAATTTTTATTGAATGTATTTCAGTGTTATCCATAAGCTACGTCTTACTTTATATACAAGAATTGGAATTTTTCAAAATTTTGAAATTCGCAAAAGGAATTTTTCCTTTAAAAAATATATATGAAAATAAAACAATTTTATTTAATTGTAATATTCCTATAATTTTACAATAACCAGTTTGTAAATGGTATCTCATAATTTCGACACAAGTTATTTTAAAGAATCAGTCATGGTTATGCCTTGAACATAAAAAAGCCATAATGTTTATATTGTTTTATATATTTCTCAGAAATATTTACTAAAAAAACACTCAATTTTTCAAAATATAAAAGATACCTCATTTAATAAATTGCTTATTCCGACGAGTAACATAGAAAATCATAATGTGTATTTGAAAGAAAAATACAGAAGTGAACTTTGGTTAGACAGAGAAAAGGTATTAAAAATACAAGTAGGAAAATATATAGTAGATCCTGTATATAAATAAACACAGATCTGGAATGCTTTGTTTTCAATATGCAGTCAGTCTTTGTAAACAAATACTTCGTGAACAAATCAGCGTTTAGTTCAGTTAAAGGCAGAATATATGTGTTTGACGGTAAAATTCAATGATAAGAAGCGGATATTTACGTTTTAAAAAATCCAGATTTTAAAAATACCCCAATAAATTTTTGATGGAAAATACAAAAAAGTGGAAACTTAACACATCTTTAATTTAACTCAGTGCCTACTGCAATTGTATCTGTTAGTTATTATCTTCACTTGTTTATAAATATAATTACAGTAGCTTTGCATGATTTATAAACTGGGTGGCGAAAAGGTAATAATGATTAATATAAGACTATTTCCATGCAACGCCAGTTAAACGAATTAGCGGCTTGTTTAAATTTATTTGGTAAATCAAATGTGGGATAATTTTTAATTTTTAAATTTTAAATAAAATATCGATCCGAAAAAAAAAATACTCGTGCCGTTTACCACAATATATTTAATGATAATTTCAATATTTTTGACATATATCGAAAATTTCCAGTTTTAAAATGAATATTTCAAAACTTAGATGAAAAGTTAAAAACTCAAAAATTTTTTTACTTAATTAATCCTGAAGTTTTCTTTACGTTTATTCCTTCCATCAAATTTTAGAGTTCCAACAAATTATCTAAACGTAGAAGACCATTATCTGTATTTGAAATAGATATATTTGTATTCTCTATGTATAAGACAAAACAAATTCGACCAACTGAATACTTACATTTGTATTTATCAAAAATAAAGTAGAAAATAGTTGGAAAAACTTTAATGTATACTATACACAGATAAACGACTATCGAATCAAATACAATAGTTTTTTGTTTAGGTTTTCTTTTTATCGAAATTTTTTTACTTCCGACAAGACATTATGTTGTCTATTAATCTTGTAATGTGTTCATAAAACATTCGGAGAAACATGTCGGATTTTAATGTATGAATATTAAAAACATTGATTTTTTCATTTAATACATGAAAAAAAATTATTTGTCTCCCATAGTTAACAAAACCCATATTGGGTCTTATTTGTGAAAACCTCGTTTTGAAATGATTTGTAAATTTGTGTCTTTATACAAAAGAGTCTGTTAAAAATATCTAAGCTGTAGAATCTGATAATAGCACACAAAAATGAAACAATTAGTTTGTATTAATAATAATAGTTAATACTTGTTCACTTGTTAGCCATACGTGTATAACTTATGGTTAAAACCGCATCGTTTATCACACTGTCTTAACTTTTACTTTGTACAAGTTAAGTTACAAAAATTAAATTTTTAATTTTCAAAATTGTCTAATTTTCATCCAAGCACATTGAGATATATTTGCAGTATCCTTAAAATAATCTTTTATATAAAAAAAAAATGTAATTTATCACATAGAAATAAGTAAATTTATCACAATGAAAAGAGAAATTATCGTTTATAAATTTCACGTTATAGAGGATATTTGATGGATGTGTATTATTTTCGAACAATAGAGAGAAAATTATTTTATTTTATGGGTATTTACTATAGCTATTACCTGTGTAGATAAAACTAAATCCGTAAATCAATCTGAAAATATTTACCTAATGTTTTAGGTGGAATCTATATTTAAATACCGATCGTGATTAATGGTGACCTTATATTTGTTTTAATGACAATTGTCGATGTTTTAAATGTAAACGACTTAAATATAATATCATATATTATTTACCCTTTCAGAATTTTCATTTCTTACGATGGACAGAAAATCTGATCTTTTCATTTTTGTCAATTGTAACTATTTAAATGATAATAAATAGTGCCACCTGAACATAGTTTTCAGGCCTAGTATTAACCCAAAAAAACTTACAGATTGATTATTAATTCGGTGAAAAAGCACTAAGTTAAAATCACTGTTTATGCACACTGAGCGGCTTCAGGTTATATATTTTGTGTAGTGAGTGGGAGCCAGTCGAGGGTTATGTTTGTGAAATACAATTTTTTGTACAATTTCTCAAATAAAACGCATATCACAAAAATTTCTTATACTATATTCAAAACATTGCAGAAAATGAAAAGCAGCTACTGGTTAGAGTAAGTAGTATTTAAAAAAAATTGGCTTAAAAATGCTTTATTTGTTTGACATTAAGATTTTTATTACATAGCCATTTTTATTTTAGTATTTTGACTTGTGTATTTCGAATCGTGTCTGCTTTCACGTACGAACAATTTATTTTGATATCTGTTCATATAATAAAACTAACTTTCAATGATAAAAAATTAATTGGTTTTTCTGGCTTGTAATTACAACAATTTTTCCAATATAGTTACAAGATTGTATATAATGATTATATATACCGGAACATATGTACAATAAAATAATTAATATAATTTTGTTTTTTACTGCCCCCTTTTTTTCCAAGTATCTCATATAACCTCTAAATAGATAATGGTGTGCATATTTTTCTCCACACTTGTTGGAGTATAATTTCACTTTATATGGTGATATCGTAATTGATTTATTACTTACCATATTGCGTCAAAATTATAAATCATTTTCCATGTGATATGACTATATTCTATCTGTATATGTGTCTCATTTCTGTGTTTAACAAAATTTTCTATGTTCATATGTGAATGGTATTAAACCTTATTCGCACTAAGACACAAAATTGCTACTATTTATTTCATTCTGGAGTCTCCGTGGCAAAAACATCTTAAAAAATGTTTCTGATCTATACATTTTAAGTATTTTTTCAACAGTCTAGTTTTAAAGTCTTATACTTGTTTTTTTTTTTTGTCATTTTAGTTTTACTTATTTGTTTGAATACACGTTTGAAATTTCATTAAAATAAAACTGACGTGACTAAATAGTAAAAAATAATTCTTAATTCAAAAATAAAATAATTTCTTTGTGTCCAATTAAAAATTCAGTGCTAATTTTAAGCTGAGAGATGAAAAGTGCTACATCGAAAGGCAACTGGTCATAAGGAGATTCTTTCAGTTATTTACTTCTTTCTATTTATTGGGAAATTTTTTTATTTTGAGTGTTTGTATACAACCTGGCAACCACAGGAAAAGGTCTTTTGGATAATACACCATCACCTAAAACTTTACCATAACATTTTATAGTAAATGCTTTATAAAAAAATCAATTTTCTTACGGTTGGCTTTTAAAACTGAAAATCATTAATTTCATGTATAACAATTACATATCTATAAAAAATTATGATAAGTGGTATTCGTTTAATTATAAAATGTAAAAAGTGAGCTACTTTTGATTGTTTCCAATCTTTTTTTTGCCACAGCTGACAAGTAAAAGATAAGGTATTAGAAAAATGGCGCAATAAAATTACTTGTTTATTATTACGCTTGTATCTTAATGAATGGAAGTAGCTTATTGAATCTCATTTTTGTTGCTATCATAATTTAAATTCGGTTAGTTAAGTACAGATAACGTTTGTGAATGTCCTAAACTTTGTATGTACCTAGTCTTTGATGATAATATGTAAACAAATGATGTTGGTAGCCTCTGATAATGTTGCGTTTCTATCGTTGAAAGAATTTTTAGAAACAGTTCAGTTCAAAAATTTCCATTCTAAACATACTCTGTTATAGAAATATCATAAACAAAATCTATTTTGAATATCAACTTTGGAAACGTCATTAAACTCAACTGTGTTCATTTTTAATAGAAAATCAGAATAATTTTTGAACATTATATTATTCGAATTTGTCTTGTAGTTTGTACAAGACTAACTTTATTTGTGTAATACGAATGAAATGCTTGTCCCAACGTAAAATTTGTAATGGTTAAAATTATTATCTAAACACACATTATGGTTTTCACTTGGGCGTTTGATATTTATTAATGAATTTATTTATGAATTGATAATGATGACGCTAATTCTATTGAATTCGTTTTTAATGGCATATATAAAAACACAAATGAGGCGTGAAGATGTATATTGAAATTTATTGGAAAGGGAAGCGACATATGATTTGTCAAAATGTCTCTTAAAAGTGTTATTTGTTGTTTTTGAGGTTACTCATTATCTACGTTAGTTGTTATATATTTATTATTATTTTTATATCTTTAGAAAAATGGTAAAAATTCAAAAATTCATTGTCTTATTATAATGTACAAATGAGCCAAATTTCATTAAATTTTGAACGTTAATTATAAGTTAAGTTATCATTCATGATCATGAAACCATGTAAATTCGCACTACAGGGTGATGCTTATCCATCACTAAAATGTTTCTCCAAGCAGAACTGCCAAATGCAGACTTACTCCATCGAATCACGTTCAGGTTTAAGGCAACTTGATATTTCTTGATCTTATGTTGTAAATCTCTTTGAGTACTTGATTTTCTTACGTGATATTCCTTCCTCCATAATTTGCAAAATCTAAGCCATATGAATTAAATTTTAATCAATTTCCTAATTGGTTCTGATGTATCAATCTTCTTCGTTTATTTTAATTTCTACATCAAGATTTTGTAATTTTTTTAAGTTAAAGTTGTCGCATGGTATAAATCTATAAATTCATTGAACTATAAATATTCTACCTTAGAAAATGTGTAGAGAAAACATCTAAAATATTTCATTAAATAAATACAAACACAAAATATTTATATAATAAATACGATGATTCCTAACTATATTTTAATATAATAATTTATATGAAAATATGTTGGTGTTCATTCTATTTACACAATAGATTTGAAATTTAATATAAATTACATTATACAATTTTCATTTCATATGAAAATTAGTGAAAAATAGGTCATGTAACATTTAAAATTATTTGTTTCAATTGAAATACAATTTGAACAGACATTTGTTTTGTACAGTTCTAGAAATTTTTTTTATATGCAATGGAGATTTTATTTTAAATTTAATAAATTTAATTTATTTTTCAATATTTTTATGTTAGGTAGCCAGCTATAGGAGTTATAGTTATATTTATCACACTAAAATGAGGGTTGAAATATTAAATTTTTTCAAATTTTAAATTTTTAAAATATAAAAATTATTTAATAGGATTTAACAGTATTTTAATGCTACAATTAATTATAAATTCATATAAATAATAAAACATAATAAAAGATCCGTTTGAAATCCTCCGGATATCCACCCATATGGATTCGGATACGGATACTGATATCCGGCATATCTCTGGTTTTGATAAGTCTCGACCTTTTATCATTTTCTGATTAAATATTAGATCTATTTTACGAAATTGAAAGTAATAGGTTTCTTTCACCAGAATTACATTGTGGTCTTTAGTCTATATTCTTTTACGGATAGAGAAATAGGCTCTTTTATATATAGGTATATTTAATTAAGTCCAAAACTTTATACAACTTACTGAATATATTGTTTTTTGCCTTTATCACGAAATCTAAAAAGTAAAAACTGATGGGGAAGATGATAAAAATTTTTATAGTGTTTTTCTAACAATGAGTTCAGTGGATCCATGACCAATCTCTTAAGCTCTAAGAAATTGAAGTGAAAATTTAAAAAAGTGGTTTCTAATACACACAACTTTTATTTGAATCATTTCGTTATAAACTTATTTTTTTTAATAATACATGTGTAACCAGCTCACTAACATCGCTAAGCACTTAGAAAGGACGGTTTCGAGTTTGAATCCAGGCAGCGGCAATGTCATTGATTGTAATAAACGAGGCGGTTTAATTGTTCACACTAATCAATTAATTACCGCACACTGCAATTGAATTGCATTGTAATGTAATTTGGATGTAGTTTAAATAAACAAGATTAAGAATAACGATGTACGCGGCCTCTGTTATAGACTAGTGTGTCTGAAGAACGGAGAACTTAGTTTTGCAAAATGTTTACCTTGTTTAACTAGAATTGTTAATTATGTTAATAAAAAATGCACAAATTAATAAAAATAATATTTTCATTACAAGCATCAAATAGTATTTTTTTTAAATAAATAAAAATTTCAAATAAGTTATAATATCCATTTTATATGAGATTGCTTATTTGAAATTTGGAATTTCATGTTGAATATTTCATTACCTGTAAAGAAACAAACTATAAATTTTTATTGAAAGTAATAAAATGTAATAAATAAATGATTCTAGTTTTATTAAAACTTATATTAAGCGACATGTCACTTTATTCATGCTTATAGAAAATAAGACAAAGATAATTATATAAAGATTAGTATAGCTTATTCATAAGCTCTCTCGTGTTTGAAACTATATTCACTAACATTCCATTTAAATAGTTCATCTTGTCAGTTAAAATTTTTAATATACTCTTGAATAGAGTCGAACTTTATTTACAAATGAAATAGTTAATTTTCGAACACATTATTCGTTTCTACATTTTAATATTTTAATAATATATCGTATAGTTTCAAATTACTTCTTCCTTACTTACATTCGTCCATTCTCTCATGTCTTTCATGAATGATAGTCATGTAATTTAATTTAATTAAATTCTAGGAAACTAAAGTATAATTGACCGTCGTCGTGGTATAATTGATGTATGCAGTTAGATGATACTTATAAAACCAACTATGTCTTTCAATTCTTCATGAAGAGATACCTAATAACACATAAAACCAAAAACCATCTTTAGTATTGAATGTAAAATTGAAATGCTAATTTCTTCTGAAAATTATACAATATGACAATAGTTTTAATCAAGTGTGAATAATTTTTTATTTAAATTAAACTGCATTCATGGAAATTGTTTTTTAGTCAGTATCTGAAGGAATAGTTTTCCAATGATTTAAGAGTCAGAGTCCGCCAGGCCTGCGTCTTAGTATAAATAATGAAATTTTTCTTCCGATTTGGAAAGTATTCTGTGGGATGTGATCCCAAGAGTGATTCATGCTCTACTTATTGAGATACTATCTCAATGTAAGTTATGATAACAACAATTGAAAAAGGATTAGATTCACTGAACTCCTATCGTTAATTTTCCAAGTGCAGAATTGTAAAAGTTATTTCATTGCGCCATTTTTCAGATTCGTTATGATTACTTGTAAGAATAAGAACCACGTGCTATCTTTAACAGACACAACAGAAATTAGACCGCAAAGTTAGAAAACATTTTCTATGTTTAAAAGACACGGGTAAACGTGTGGTTTTAAATTTTCTAAAAGAAAGAAAATGTCATTCTTAAAAAACATTCTAGTGAAAGTCACGCTGTTTCAACCTCGTGTATGCTATTCTCGTGGGAATACGTGAGAGATGCGGTGCTAAAATTTTCAATTTAAAAAACTAAATCATTATGATGCACTATTTCCGTGATATCACGCTGGCAGACGAATACTGAAACACAAACTACAATAATATAACGTAAGTACTAAAATTAGGTACATTTTTGGAGTGCCTGCAATACATAAATTTTATCAAAATTCCTACTTTTTTTAAAGTAAAATTCATTCTTTTCTTCATTGATTCATATAGGATGGAATTTTTTTGGTAACTTTGATTAAATTAATTTATTGAAGACACACCATAACAGCATTTAATTTTGGTACTTCCATTATCGGCAGTAGTACATCATAATGCCTCATCTTTCTGAATTTAAAATTTGACTAACTCATTTAATTTTGCAGCCAGTTTAAAAGCAACTAATTTTGAGCATAATTAAATTCGATTTTGAATACTTTGCTCTGTTAGCTTGACTATTATAAATAAATTGTGAAACAAATAAATTGGTGCGAGAAGAAACCAGTATAGAAAAAGAAAAATTTGTCATAAAACTAAATGAAAAACTATTATTTTTTTAAAAGCATATCCTTTTAGAATGTCTATTTCCTCTTCTTTAAAAAAAGAAAACAAAATACTAAGAATATCCATATAAAATTGTTATAATAAAAGAAAAGCAATCCTCTTTCCTTAATTATTTTATCATTATCTTATATTATTCCTTTTTACTTTTCAAAATAGTTATTTGAATACTCTTTTTCATATTATTAAATGGAAGCTTTTTGTTTGTAATACGATTATTTGTATTAGTTATTCAATACAATTCTCTTCGAAAGTCATAAAATTCTGATAAAAATCTTGTTAATTATGAAAAGTAATTATATATTTTTTTTTTAAATTAAACATTGCTTTTTCGTATCTAATGTAGAATGTTCTTTCAGGAATTTATTCAAACATATACAGTGCGAATAATTTTATTTATTTTTTGATACAGTAAGGACTGTATTACTAAGTCAGCGATTTTAAATTCGTTAATCTACACTGAATATGCTTATATCTAAATTTAGATTTTTATACGCAACATATATACAATAAGCCAGAGTTAGTTTTATATAGTTTTATTATACTCAACCTATACACATACATCATATGTTAATTTTATTGTAAAGTTTGTAACGCTAGAAAATATTGAAGCCACAAACAAAATTTTAGTATTAGAGTTCATAGAATCATTTTATTTGCCCTTATTTCTGCATATCTATCCGTCATCCATCCCTCACGCTGTCTGACCGTCATCAATATAACTATAAAAAGAAACGAAGTAGCAAGTTGGATTTTTGGTAACGTATGCTAGGATCCATGAGCTTAAAAGATAAAAGAAACTACATTTTATTGTACATGCATTTATAAGTGCCTGAACTACATATTTAGAATATTTTATGAATGTCAATAATTACAAGTAACTATATATCAAGTATCTAAACAAATAATAGTTTTAGTTGTTATTTTCATTTGTTACACTATAGAGTTACATAAAACGTTCTCAGGCGTTTATTAACGGAAAATTCTATTTTTTTAATTATTTTATGATGAATAGAAAAAAATGATATGATTTTTAAAAAGATATTTATTTGGACAATGACATTCGTTTTCTATAAGAAGGCACATGCGATGTATATCGAGTATTTTAACAATTAACAGTTAATTGTTATCTTAAATTATTTAATTATTACATATACAAATTTTTTAACATTTTTTTTCTGTTTGTTTCAGGCATGATAATTTCGATACCATTCCTATTTTTAACGTTTGCTGTGTACGCCATCATACCAGAATTACAAAATTTACATGGAAAATCATTAATGTGCTATGTTTTTACATTAATGTTTGCATACACGTTATTGGCATTTATACAATTAAGTCCAACCCAAACAGATCCATGGTGTGAAGTCATTGGTAAGTTTTCATTTCAGTTATTCTCAAACTAAGTAACTTGAAGAAAAAAAATCGTATTAAAAACTATCATCGACCATGTAATTGCATTGTGCGACAACTGAAAACTAGTAAATATAGTATTTATATAGGTAGATCAAATTATTATATCGGGAACAAAGAGACAATGGATAATAAAAAATATAATTTCCAATTAATTAGCAAACATATTAGCCGTAATTTAAAAACATTAAAACGTTGAAAGTATTTAAACAATAGGAAAATATTACAGAAAGTTTCAAAAACGTTGAGCTTTTATTTTAACATAATAAGATTATAAAAAAATTTCTAGAGTTAATTAAATGAATCATAATAAACAAAAACTAATAAAATATACATGATTTAATAGTGGTATGAAGTATTCTTTAAGGTGTTCAGTTAAATATTGTACCTTTATAAGAATGGAATTAACTGGGATGAATAAGTATCCCTGATCATAAATGATTCATCTTTATAATAGGCCATGGAATGTGCCATTTAGAAAGGAACTAAGCCGTTCACAAGTTTTGATTGCAGGAATCAATCAATGGGTTATTTATTATGAAAAAACTACGGGGTGCTTTTAAATTATAGGGTGGAATTAGGATAGTGGGTCGTAAACATAACCCAGATCGTTTTTGATGCGAATGCACAAAATTATTTACAGTGCATATTCCTCTTTCAATTTTTTATAAACTTTACAGTATTTTCATTCACTTTTATTACAATTTATTATAATTAGCCACCCATACATAGAAAATTGTACACATTATATGCTTGTGAAAATGTGATTAATTAAAATGGCAAATAAAATAACATCGTTAATATGTGTATTATTTCAGTTTAGTTGGTTTATAGTCGGTAGTTAGTATACGTAACGTTTATGACACACGATAAAATGTATTATATGTTGAGCCTTATTAATAATATCGTATTGCTGTAGTAACAAAGCACCCTACTTGGTAAAATATGGTGTAATTGACATTAGAAAAAAATGAACGTTAAATAAAAACAGTAGGTACTACAAGTACATATAAAATAATAAAAATAATTAAAACTGGAAAAATTAAATTATATGAAAAAAACTTGAGTGTTTTTATATAATGGTGCTTTTATATTAGCCAGGGAGCCTACGAAGCTCAGGCGTGGTACAGGGATATTGGGGGAGGGGAGTTCACAGATATTTTTAGTATTAGTTTTATATTTTTAAGCTTGAATTATTATCCATGTATTCTTAACTCTCAAAACTAAATTTTTTCGAAAAATCCATATTAAAAAAATTAATTAAGGGAGTCATCAAGCATACTGGACAGTTTTTTTACTCCACGAACCGGACTGAAGCTATTTTTTTAAATCTTTAAAAAACAACAATATGTGAACGTTCAAAAAGATTCTCATTAGGTAAACAAAGATAGTTGCACTTAAAAGTGATGCAATCTTTGAGAACACATAAATTCTTCATTTTTGAGTTTGAACTATAAAAAAACTTAAATAACGAAAAATGAAAAAATTTTTGCCCATCTAATGAATCCATTATAAAAACCAATAGGAATTCGAATATTTTTCGGTCTTTATTTGTAATTTATTTATTGTTTGTTTGTAAACAATTTGTAATTTTATATAAAATACTTTTTTATTTCTATTTTTCAGCATTCAGCATATACTATTTATTCCTAGTCAGTTTCTTCTGGTTAAATGTCATGTGCTTTGATATTTGGTGGACATTTAGGTAAGTTACTAAGCTTTTATATATTTTTCATTTAATTAGTTTTATTATTATGTTATCTAATAAAAGTGTAAAAAGTCTCTACCTATATACATATAATTATGATTTCCACCTGTGTAATGATGAAAGCTGTTTATTCATTCTTTATATTAAATTGTAATATTAAATTAATTATAAGTTGTGATGGATTTAACCTTTAGCACTAGATTTATAACTTTCGGTTTAAACAAATTTTTTATCTATTGTTTAATTACGATTTTACTTGTCCTAAACTTAAACTCTCTGCTTAAGTGTCGTCATCTTAATTTCAGCTCACAATCTCATTTCCTTACCGAGTTGAACTTGATGACGGATAGTAATATCCATACAAAAATTACCTTTTTACCTTCAAAATTTTCTACCGTTGCAGAATTTAGCCTTATTGTAATATACCCTCATATATTTCATTTATCTGGGGTACCTATAATGATACAACTTCTTTGTTAATTTGAGCAATATGTTTATCCCTTATCTTCATGGACTCTGCCAATCCGTGCATTGCGGCACTCATTTCATTTCCTCAAATAGTCATTTCCTCAAACAGTGTCAGTGCATATTTTTGTAGGTAAACTTTTAATCTATAGTATGATTACAGTATTTTAAGCATATTTTTCATTAGTTTTTAGTTTAAATTCTTATTTGTTAAAAACATGTTTGGTTTAATTATGGCTTACTAGGCTATATTAGCCATACATAGCGGGTAACCGGCCACATTGGACTCATATTACATAATTTATGTACATATTAGTATTTTTTCAAAGACAGAATTAACCAATAAATAATGTTTTATCTCTTAAATTTTATGTGTTATTGACACAAAAGCTCATGGTATGCCATATTTTTCGAACTTTTTCTACTATGACGTAACTAAAGAAACAAAATTATAAATAAAGTTTTTTTTTGCATTTGTTGGGCATTTGCTTTATACAGTTGTATGTAGAAAACGATTACTTTCTATGAGGAAGTTAAATAATATTATTTATTTTTTGCGTGCTCTTATCAATAAAAACAAAGGTCTTTTATCATACATTATTCGATGATGACATAAATGGCATTATTTGATGTTGATTATAATTTTTAATTAGTAATTATATGAGAACCACTCGTTAAAGTAAAATGGAAAAATTATGTGTCGTTTTTTTTTTTAGTTTAATTCTCATAAGGTTTCTAGTAACACTATTAATTAATTGCTTCAAACCAATCTATAAATGATGGCGCACTTTGACGCAAAATCAACTGAAAGAGAGTGTTACAGTAGTGAAATTAGGAAAAATTATTTAAATAAAAGAGCGGTTTTTTTTTTGGAGTACGGTGTAAAAGCAAGAATTCGGAACTTTGTTGGAAATTGCAAAAAGCGCTTATTTCTATTTCTGTTCGTCTTATTGAAAAATATGAAACAAATTGCAATCAAAATAAATTTTCCGTATTTGTTTTGATTTTTCATTTCATATTGGAAAATACAAAACCCTTTCGAAAAAATATTTCCTTTTTGCTTTTTATATACAAGTTGAAAATCATAGCTACAAAACGTTTTGCATAAATTTATCTTTCAAAAAAAATGGCTTACGAAGCTTCTATGACAAATCCTTCCAAGTTTATTGAGCCGAAAATCACAAATTTTGCTTAAACGATTAGTTGGAAATACAAATTCAAATTATGATTTCATCCAGTATTAAACTTAAAATAGCAGCATAATTTCCCAAGTAGGACGAAAAACACTTAGAAATGGAAATTCAGCACAGAATGCATTCAGTAATATGGCAATCAGAGGCCTGTATCTAGGATTCCGACTATTCGGTCTTAGACTCTACTTAGACCCTGTTTCAGTTACCAGCGTCCCCTTCTTAGATGTTTTAAAAACTATGCATTGTCTTAGATCTAATCATACTACACTCCTTTACAGGCAGTTTTGTTTAAGTCGCATGTACGTGGAATATGTCATAATATTCTGTTATTATTAAAACGAAGTTTGTCAAAGATCTAAATGAATTTGGGAATTTCCCATTTGGTTTTCTTGCAATATTTGACGGTTTTCTTGCTTACTAGGTTTATTGGGTGCTACACACAAGAGAATATAGTTGTTATTCTTCCCCGAACTGGACTCACACCAAATCAAAAATAAATTTGTTTAGTGAAATACGAAACGAGAATTTTCGTAGAAATACAACACATTTGTTTATGTACATATTGTACAGCTTAGTATAATATTTATTTATTGCTATGGTTGCTAAAAAAAAAATATAGAATATTCAATTTAACAAATTAACGCCCTAGTGAATTGTGGTAAATAAAGAATAAAAAAGTAATTTAAATATTTTTAAGATATCGTTTCACCAGTAAATATTATTCATATTTTTTATAAAACACGTTTTACCTAAAACGAGTGGTTTAAAATCACCAATTTCTACAATTATTTTTATACTCAACGTACATATATATATGAATATGTCAGAGTATATATAAGTTTGTAACGCAAAAAAATATGAAGCCACTAACAAAATTTTGGTATTTGTGATTTTGCTTTACTGAGAAATCGTGATTGCTTGTATCAAGAATCATGGATTCCAAATGATTTCTAGTTCATAATTCACTGATTTATTAATAAATTATTGAGTATTTTGTTGCTTTTATGTGAAATCCGATCTAATTTACCTTATTAATTTTAAATACGGCACTGTTTATTAACAGTTTGTTTTATTAATGTCTATTTATTGTGGGTGTGGATCTCGTAGGTGAAAATTTTATATTTTATCACTCATTTTTTACGATATCATACAATTAATTATATAAGTTTGATGTTTAGACTAATCATATAATTAGGGCGAGGCTGTGGTCAGTATCTAAGGATTAAAATATTTCAAAAATCATTACTAATTTTATATTATATTATAACAAATTTTCCATGAATACTGATTGATTGGTTGATTAAATTATGCGTAAAATTTTTTTAAAATTAATTATTATATTTTCCACAGAAAAAAATATTATAATGTTTTAATTAGATTTGAATATAAAGAGTTATTCGTAGAAAAAATATGTTAAATAGAAAAATATATGAACATATGCTTTGTAAAAGTGTATGAAATGAACTCATTATTTCAATTGACGATTATAGTAATATAAAAAAAAAAATGTTCCAATTCAGTTTTTGAGCTGTTAAACTTATGGTTTAATTATTTTAGAATAAATTACGAATATTTAGGAGTATGATTTAATATTTTTTCTTTATTTTTTTGAATATTTAGTATTCGATTTGTATTCGAAATTTGTATACAATATAATTTAATTTTAGAAAGATACAACTTACGTACAGAATTCTTGAGCTATTATAATTATTTTGTGGTAATCTTGTTTTACTTGTAGCCAGTTATTGTTTTACCGTGTTCGTTTTACCTTAATAATAATATACATACTAATTAAAACATACCATTATTCAATTATTATGAATAATGCTAATAGATTCATTAAATTAATTCAACTGACTGGAAGCTCACATATTCCGTAGACTCGACGCCCATTATACTGGCCGAATTTTAATATGTTATATACAATGAATGCATATATGTATATGCATAAACCTTATTTATCATCAGAGGAATTACATTGTTAAATCCCTTGATTGTTGTGTGGTAATGTGTCAACGAACACAACAATATCGAATGTGTGTCATTATTATTTTAACACTAAAAGTATGTGACATTTACTATGGGATTAATTTTAGTAATATTAAATGAAAAATGGGTTTGGTTTTTTAGAAAGCTTGTAAAGTATATGTTATGTGCAGTATGTCATAAATTTATTTTTGAGTAACGGCTGTTTTAACATTTTCCAATATTTTCCGTTGTTATAAAATAGACAAAATTGATACGATCATTTGAATAGAAACTGTTGTATTAAACGTTATATACTTTTGGACATGCATTTATTCTATGAATTTCGTGTTAAAAAATGATACACGTTTAATAGGTTACCAGACTGATTATAAATCTGCTATATCTGACATCAAAATGGGAAACTAGACAGAATACCCTAAAAAATTGAATTAAATTGATTCAACACAAAAAACTTATAAGCTATCAGAGACTATTTTCTTGGTACTTCTCTTGGTAATATCTTTGGAATAAAAAGGATTATATATAATAATTGGTCTCAAGACATGTAAATTCCAAAAACAATATCTACAAAAGTACTTAATTCATAGAAAATTTTTGGAATACGTTTTAAATGATTTGCATTAACTCCAACAAGGTATATGCTTGGCAGGCCTTTGTAGCCATTTTTAGCAACCCATTTTCTTTCTTCAGACCATGGCAACAATTAATTTAGTGATGACTGTGAGAATCGAATTCACAATCTCAGTATTAAACTAACCTATATAGACTGGCAAATTATTATTAAACTGGGATGAATAAATGAACTTACCTTATTTTTCCGTTACGATTGAATAGTTCTCAAAGAAGCGCTCCTTCCAAGCTACCAGAAAATCATCAATCACATCAAGTTACTATCAAATTCAGCGTGATCAGACTAATATTTCAAAAAAGTTATTTAGTTATGTAAAAGTTAAGCCATATACAATGGTTTTTTTCTAATTTTCAATTTTCCTTTGAAACGCGGCCCGAATTTCGGAGCATGAATGTAATATAATCTTTGTTTTTATCATCACTCAGATTGTTATAATTAAATTAAGATTTATGCAGATAAAAATCCAGTATAATGATTTTTTAAACTGATACCTATTTTTTCTATAGGGAAAAATTTTGTCTTCGAATCAAGAATTTGAGTTTGAAGTTTATTTTTCAAGACAATTTCTTCGAAAAAAATAATTCTCTTATCTATTTTAACTATTAAAACAATCAAATTTATAACATTTAAATTATTAACCTCTTATTGTAAAGGTATATTTAAAAACGTTCTTAATTAGTTAAATACGCAAATATGTTTTTTTTAACAAAAGACATTGTTTTGAATGTAATGTAATGAATACTGATTTTATAGTTACTCATATTGTCTGTCTATGTTTGTTGAATTTTGCTTCTAAGAATTCTGAAATGGTAAAGACAAAAATAGAATTTTAAAATGAGTTAATATAACAGCTTTATATTCGTCTTAAATTTATATGGATTAAAAAAATTATATAAAATAATAAAATCGTATTTCTTAGGACTTAAATACCGGCCTTCGATCATTTTGAAAATGGAAACTTTGTACAAACTAAGCGATATTAGAGAATTGACATCGAAGTATATCAATCTCTATTTCAATTACGACAGAAATTATAACAATTGAGCTATGTGTATCCAGTTGCTCAAATAACCAATAATAAATATAATAACTCACTCGTATCAACTATTCTGTCGAAGTTTAAAACCGTAAACGTCAAATATATTGCTGTTCTTAAATGTTCCAAAGCGGTTTAAGGATTAGCGGAGTAGATCAATGTGTTTCAAAAATAACATTAATGAGGTAAACTATGATATTTCTTGAATAATTGTATTGGAGAAATCATTTACCAATTCGATTATTATTCGGTGGGTTAAAAATCCAAAATTTTTAAGAAATATTATTCATAACTTATATTTTAGTCATTTATTCTTTTTATGAATATTTTAAGATCGAAAAAGTTAATTCTTCCTTAGACTCCGCTCAAGGTTCAATTTCCTGTGGTTACAAGCTGTTTCATATTTTGTTTTTATATTTTTTAAAAATCATTTTAGATTTTATAAATGAACTTTATTTTTTTGTGTTACAGTGGGATTGGTGGATTTAAGTCATCGTTTCGTAATGCTGAACAAAAGAAATTTTTATTCTATAATTTATATGCTTGGGGTGTTCCTACCACAATTGTAATGTTAAGTGCGTTACTGCAATATCATCCATCTGTTCCAGAAACATGGAACAAACCAAAATTAGGTTCAGGCGGGACATGTTGGTTTGATGGTAAGTAATGGGGATATTTAAAATAATGCAATTTTTGATTTCGAATTACTGAATTCTTGATACTTAATTTCCTTTCCCGTTTTCAACGGGTCAAACGATAAGTAAAATTTAATTATATATAAATTTTAAATATTTGAGTTATCGTTTCAAAGTTTTATTCAAATCGATTACAATAGCTTTGCGTTATCATTTGCCAAGACCAATCAATATATTTAAAAATTTGTTCATGAATTTGTTATAAATGTATTTTTTTCTACACTTGTTTCAGATAAAAGTGCAACATTATTATATTTCCACTTTCCATTATTTTTTGTAATAACTTGCAATGTACTTCTATTTGTGAGTACGGCTATTAAAATAATTAAAATTAAGCGAGATACTGCCATGTTAAAAACAAAAGATAGTCAGCGCCATGAAAGTGCAAATTATACGAAAGATAAACAAAGGTAATGAATTATTTTATTATTTTATACATTGTAAATATTATAACTAATACAAATAGAAATGAGACTGAGGAAGGCAGAAGATAGATAAGTATAAAAGACTAAGGTGCAAACCGTAAGGTCTAAATGACAATTTTCCAAACGAAGCTAATAATAAAAAATAATAATAATTTGTTTGTTAACACGGATATTGATATTTTTTTACTCCCATCTTATAACTTTTAGTGCCTGTTTGTCTGCTTGTCAGTCTCAAAAACTGTATATCGAATTTTAACGCTTTTCCCGTAATAAATGGAGCTGTTACAGGTAGACTTATTACTACGATAAAAATGATTCCCGTTTAAAAAAAATTCAATATAGTATAATTTTGGATTTTTGAAAATTTAAACATTTTTTAAATTAGTAACCACGAAGAAAAGGAGTACTTATAAAAGATTTGGTTTTTATTGGTTAGTTTTTTTAGAATTTGAATCCTCAAAAAGCCTCTATACCGAATTGCTGAAAAATCATTCAATTAAGTAATTAAGCATCGTAATTAAGCTTATAGTTCAAATCGGACAACCGTCTTACTTTATTCTCGTGATTTTTCTTCGTTATGAAGAATTTTGAGTTCTTAGCTTTCCAACCTATGTATTGTTTTTAATAAAAACATTTTTCCGTTTATTTCCGTAAAAGGAAAAAAACAGTTTTTAATTTTTTGCCATTACTCTTATTAACATTGTGCAGTAACCTGGAATTATAAAATAACTTTGTTAAAAAAGCTCGAAACAAGAAGCATTAAACATCAAAGTGCTATATTTTTCATCTTAATGCGATTATTTTTGACTAAGATGCATCCGTTCAAAAACACATAAAAATTTTTTGTTCCTTTAATTTCTTGAAAAAAAATCGACTTTCTGGCCCTAAGGCAATCTAATTTTCATTTATATTAGCAATACATCGTGTTTTGAACATATAAAGTTAAAAAAATATACCGGGTCAATTTTAAACTTTTAACCTTCTTAGAGACTGAAAATTATTTTTATAATCTATTTTGTCTTAGATTCGCTTTATACTTAAAATTATTTGTTGTAATGGGCGTCAATTGGACTATGGAATTGATATCAGTAATATTCGAAACAAATGACACCCAAACATCTTATGCGTGGTTGCTTACCGATTTGGGTAATACATTACATGGTGTCTTAATTTTCATTATATTTGTATGTAAACGACAAATATGGGCATTACTAGTCAAACGGTAAGTTAATTGTCCTATTTTCTTTTGTTTTTTATAATGTTACATACTTTTGTTTTCATTTTATGGGTATTTACGGGTACTTTTATTCACAAAGTTGAAAAAAATTTAGTACAAAAGTGATTTCATTCATGTAAGATCATTTTCATTCTAATGGGAGTTTGGTTACCTTTTTCCGTTTAAAGTTTTATATATTTTTAAGGTTGTTCGATTGGGAAACAGAATGTGATAAAAGATAACGATATACAATTATAAGTCAGGTCAAAGGTGTAACAAATACATTTAAGTCGAAGAAACATCTCATATTAATATGAAACCTTTATTATCGTGTTCATTCTGTCTTAAATATCATTACTACCATATACAGATGTAGCGCGATTAATTCTAATGGGGTACTCATACACCTCATGATAGAGTGATACGTCGTTTTTCATTTGATTGGTTTTTGGTTTAATATTGGATAAACAAAATTATAGAAAATTTGATTTTTTTTAACGAAACCACTGTATGGAATGTCTGCTATAAATGTGTTGTTATATCGGTTATTTTTAATGTTATCCTCACAGGGTAGGGAAGAGGACACAATTTTGCAAGAGATAGATTTTCTTAGCAAAAATTCTTATGCAAAACGACAATGTTTCCTGAAATATGATTAGATGATCTTACAATAAATTTTTTGCTCTTAAAAGAATTTCTTACAACATCAAGAAGTATCATCAGAATTTCTTGAATTTCTTTCGAAACTGTCGGAGTATGATAGTATATATCCAATGATATGCGATAGCCTAAACTGGTCGCGATCTGTCATGTTGATAAGATTTTCGTATAGGGCTTATGCTGTGCGGCGTACTTTAGACGCTGTCTGAAGTACGATTGTGTTTAAAAAAACTTATAATGGACGTCCTAAAACAATGCATTTACTTTATTAAATTATTCATTTGAATTCAATTAAGTATTTTCTATAAAAATCATATTGTTTGTGTTTAAAATAATCGAACAGCCTTTAAATATTAATATTTATTTATAAACATTATTTTATTACTCATTCACATCTGAAATGTTTATTTTATATTTAATAATAATTTCAATAATATTATTTTATTTATTTTGACAACCTAATTTAAAATTTTTTATTATTATTATGGGAATAATTTTATTAAAATATGAAAAAAAAAAAAATTATATAAAGCATATGAAAAATTAATTTATAATATCAGGCGATTAAAATTAATAGCTACGATTTTTATTTCTTTTTTTAATATAAGAATAGCATTTTCTATATTTTTAATTTATGTTTTAATTAAGCAATAAGAAATTCATCACAAATTTACTTAATAACCTTAAAGGTACTATTTTTTATTTATTATAGAAATTGTCTACAAAAAATGTGTTCTTGCATTTTCGTCGATAAAAAGTTTGTGCGTTTCATGAAAATTTTTATAATAACTCTAACAGTCGAGTACATTCATATATGTAGTAATGTTGTAAGATGGTTTTTGCCAAGAAGTTTTGCCCCAAGTTCTATAAATTTTATTGAGGGGCCTTTATTTGAGATCAACAAAACATTGCTAAAAATATTAAATAATATAAAATTAAATTAAAATTTTAACGGTTTTGTTGAGAATTTTTTCTTTTTGGGAATCATGTGGAACCCTTATTGACTGTATTAAAGGACTCTTAACTAGACAAATATATGACTGTACCAACTGGAAAAAATCCAAATTTTTATTAATAACAGCACTACAAATATATATCCAGCAGAATTCGCAAGTGTGTTCTTTGTCATTTCGGCCTTTTTTTTTTGTATTTTAATTGTCAATCATTTAACAATCGTTTTGTTTACATAATTATACTTACTAATCAGAAATTTGTTTGTGTCGAAATTTTCTTCTACATTTCTAAAAAAAAAATATACTAAAAAAAATCATTCATGAAATATTAATTTTATATTTTGCAATACTTTTATGAATTTCGCCACGTATCACACAATTACTTTCAATTTATTGATAGATTTAAGTTTTTTTATGTATGAACTAAAAATAATGATTTAAAAAAACATATTAATAATTTTTTTAGATTTGATGCGCTGTGGAATCATAAACAGGTTACAATTTCTGTGTCAACTATTCTTTAATTTATATAAAAAAACAAATTTTTGTTGTTGTTTAATTATATAAATTATTATTTTCTTTTTGTAAAAGTAGTATTTTTTTGAACCAAATACCATTATAGGTAATGCATCACTTTTTATTTTAACGCATGTTTTTTTTTTTCTTTTTATTACTAATAAAATTTCAACAATAACATTTCAAATTATGATTATTTTTAAACTGAGTGTATTTTTCGTTGCTATAAATTTTCTTAAAATAGAGTCGTCACAAACATACCTAAAAACGTAGGATGTTTTAGTCTATATTAGACTATAAAAATTTAAAAAATATTTAAGGAGGGGGGTATAAATATTAGTGCGGATCCCTTCGTGCGCGAGTACGACTCACACTTTGTCGATTTTTTTTTTAATTATTGGTTTGAAGTCAAATCTATTTTGGCCATATAATCAGAAATTCAACACGCGATTCTTGTTTATGACTTATATTTTTTCGTTGTTTCTAATTTGGGTATGCATTAAAAAGGAAGAAGTTTTTGTATGTGTTTCAAAACAGGATGCTGTGACTGGGCAGTAAGTTATGATGTTATTAATATTGTATATTAACAATGTATAATATCCTATTTGATGGCATCATACCTAAGTGCTCTCAGTAACAACATCAGGATTTCGAAACACAGACTTTATCTGGTTCTAGAGTACTTGGTACTTATCTCTTATGTTACTCCCTCCTATCACTGGATAAGAAACAAAGTGTTTGGAAACTACATATAGACTTTTGTACCAACGTTATTTTTAATGAAACGATTTTTCGATGTTTACAATACGATACGATATTTAGTTTTATGTTGAAAAATATTTTAATATTACATAATTTTTGAAAAAATGTTCTTTATTCCAAGATTGTTTTGAAAATGATCATAAATTAATTTGAGGTGTTAAAATTTAACAAAAAATATTGTTAAGGTTTATATTTTTAATGGTGTAGGTTCATACGGTAGTGTTTCAAGTTGAAACATTTCAGCATGGTAAAATAATTTTTTGTAGACTTTAGAATGGGCATCAAATTCAGCATGCATTTGATATGAAGCATAAAAAAATCATTCGCATTTAAATACTTCTTCTTTATCATATTTACAGATGAATAAAATAAGACGATTCACTGATTTTAACAGTCATTATTATTCCTAAAAACATTTTTAAAGGTGCAAACGCAGGTTTAGAACAAATAAATATCTTTGAGATATCTTCAAATATAATTCTCTTTATCAATGTATTTGATATTTTCCACATCAAACAAAATAAAAATGTTATGAAAACTTTTTCTATCAAACTATGTTGAAAACTAAACAAGTTTTATCGAAATTTTTTATACTATCTAATAATTTAAAAAGTTCGTTGAAAAATTTATTAGTTATTGAAAACTATGTTTTATCGAATCAGTGAATCTTCAACTTAGTAGTATACATCATAGAAAAATTTGTGTCGAATTCGAAATTAAATATAATATTCGATTTGCATACGCAATAAATTTGTTCAAGAACTCAAAATTGAAAATTCATAAAACATCATTTTTTTCGATTCAAAAATACGATGTCTTCAAACACATTTTATACAATATGTCATCCAACAATGTATAATCGATGTTTTCAAATTTATTGCGTTGTGACTAGTGTAGATTTTATTTTGTTTTTATTATTTTAAAATTAAGTAATAATGTTTTTAATTAAAAAAAAACTCAAGCATTTTGAGAGTAAATTTCAATAGTTTTATTTTCGATGACTTTATTCATTTTTAACTTTCAAATTTGGTTCAGTTTGCTGTTTTGAATATACTTAAAAATTGAACATAGTCTACATAGAACTTTCTACTGTGTTTATAAGCCTTTTACTAAGAATTTACTACAAAACAAGCTCTACCAAATTTTGGTCTAGTTGACAAGTTTAGAAAAGTGTTCATTTTTGTAATAGCTATTAAGAGAATGCGGAATATCTTATTAGATTCGAAATGAAGGGATGTTTAAAATAAAGGAGGTAAAATGTTTTATTAGCAGTTAAAAATTACCAAATTTATAACAGCAAAAATGTATTTGGTTTTTCGCGAATAATTATTAAAATATTTGTCTTAAATAAGAAAATACTAATAGTTATTGTTATGTACTTTTCAATAATATGAAAATGAAATGATAGGAAAATTTAGTGTTTTCCATTTTTGAATCATTAGCTATTTATAAAAAAATGAAAAATCAGACATTTTAAAATTTTTCCAACAGGAATATTTTCTAAAATCTTCAATTAATAGATTCCCAAAAAACAATATTAATAATAACTAATTATATAAATAAATATATTATAAATATTATTCTCATAACTAATGTATTTGTTTATGACAATTATTAAAACAATTGGAATAAAAAATTAAAAGAAAATTTTTTTGTGCCTTTCAACAATATAACATAAAATCAAATAAAAATAATCGGAAAATTTGGGAAATCAATTATTTTTTATTGCATTTTTCGAGTATCTAATTTCCCCATCCTTTAAGATTTTTTTTTATATTTTTGCAGAGGAGTGAGATTTTATTAATTTTAAAATTTTATAGTGGGAACTTTTAAGAAAATTCTTCCTCTTTAAAAATTTCTTCCAGATTTATCTCTTGCAATAATCTTTTTTTAAATTTATCACTTTTAAGAATCATATTTATCGATTATCTGTTGTAGAGTTAAAAAGCTAACTACTTAATTTGTTTATAACAATTTTTATCTGTTATACAAAATATTTTAATACATTTTTCTAGACGCCATTCTGATTCAATGTGCTATCGCTCATATATTTAGTAGCTATTACATAAATGAACAGTTTTCTGAACTTGTCAACTAAATTATTTATTAATTAAATGAAAAAATATGCTAAATAATTTTTGAAGTTCCATTTCTTGGGCTAATAATGGCTAATTCCTCAAAGTAGCTCTGTATAATAAATTACTTCATATCATTCAAATTAAATACACAACATAAAAGGCTTATACAAGAAAAAAGAAGAAGGTCAAAAATATTTTGGAGTATGCTTATTTAGACACTCAAAAAGTTATCCCAAACAAAAATTTTGATAGATATGTTGAATGTCTAACATAGTTTAAAAAGCCCAAACGTTGTTAATAGACATATCTTTGTAAAGTATATTAAATATATCTTAAAACACCATAAAAACTGATTGTTAATTAGCATAGGGTTTGTACAAGTGTTAAATTAAGAAAAAACAAATTAGATAAAAAATTAAAAATTTTTTTTTTTAAATTAAAATTTTTTTTTAAAAAGTTAATAAAAATAAAAGTTAAGAAAATTATTTTTTAGTCAACAGTCAGAACAAACCAAAAAGCTATTTTATATATATGATTTCACTATTTCCTTTAAAATTATCTACCAAAGCAAAATTACATCAAAATTTTTATTTATTTTTTCTGCATCGATTAATGAAACCCAACTTTTGAAACGCTAATAAATCTTAATACCTTAATTAATAGACACAATAATACTTATAAATTTAATCTTGAAAAATTGTTATTAAGAAAATGTACGTTGTTTGCGCGTTCGAAGCTAGTTCTTTGATATGTTACGTAATGTAAAAGTATGCAAATTTACCATAGTGAAACAAAAAATCTGCCTAGAATAATTTTTTTTTTTTACTATCTATAATGACATTACTTACACTTAAAATGTTACAAAGTGAATATTATTTGGACAACCTGTTAAGAATCGTGTCTTATATTTTCGTATAACCGAACTACACTAAATACAAAGCTATAATGCAAAGCTATAACGCAAAAGTGTCGGCAGGAATAAAGTTCCAACATATATTATGTTCTGATTTCTACCAAGGAATCTTATTCTGTGAAATATTGTCCACTTTATTCTACCACTCTCGATTGTTAATTGCACTTTCATATCGTCAATACGCACTCTAATCATATTTCGCTCTATAATCAGCCAGGAGAATTGTACAAGCCCATTAAGCAACACATATTTACATCACTACAAAAGCACATACATATTTTTCAACTATTCAACAGAAAATTAAAATACACATAACGGCATATGGGTTATAATATTTAACGCTTTTTTTTTATTACACACTATAGACACCATAAACACACTGGAATGGAAACATAAAATGACATTTTTTAGTAATAAAAATGATGTAGGCATTTTTATTACAAACTTTTCTAACAACAAAAAATAGAAATAAAATCTGGAAGGCTCCAGAAAAAATTATTATTGTTTATATATTATTAAAAATTTTTCAGGTATCATGTGATGATGGGCAGACCGTATCAAGCAAACGTTGCATTTTCCAGAACTCAAACGACCTCTTACTCCGTCAGTCAATCAACCGACACCAATGTCAGTCAACACGGATCCGTAAAGTTGAACAATTTTAATTAGGATTTATGATGCACGATAATGACTAGAAAAATATTTTTTATACTAAAAAAAAAAAGCTTGCAAAGTTACGCAAAAAAATTTATAAAAGATTTTATACGATGCATTAATTATTTATGTGTCATGTTATCTGAATGTGTAAATTTTGAGGTTAAAGCAAATTTAAAATGTCATCGTCAGTAAGCAATAAAACGATTAGATTTTGTCGAGAGTTTGAGAATACTTTTTTCCAAATTGTACAATGAAATTGTAGTGAAAACTATCATACTACGATCTACTTACTATTGACTTATTTACTTAATTATTGTAACAAATGCAATAGGGAAGATGAACAAATTTCTTTAACCTTATAATTATTAATTAGGTTAAGTTCTTAATCAACAAATTAATTTGTTAGGTTATACAAATATTATCGTACAATGCTTTTAGTATTTATATTTTTATATTCTAGACTGAGAACATAGCTTATATAATAAATTCAATGAATTAAAATCACGATTACTCTGTAATTTTATTTCGTTCGTTTATTTTAGTTCGAAAAGGAAAAAATAACTAATTTTTGGAAATAAAAGTCCACTTTTTCTATAAACATTTAATCGATATTATCAAATTTCAGTTTAATTTTGTCGATTATTTTTTTAAATTTGTGAAATAAATTTGAAAACTGTTAATTATAAAAATAATTGCAAAAAATTATTTAATACATAACATAAACTCAACAACTTTTTGCAGAATAATTCAAAATTTGCAATCTATATTGTGAGGTTATGTGCGTGAATTTTAATTTATTATAATAAACAAAATAAAAAATAATAAAAACGGATAATAATGAAAAAGAATTTATTTATTATATTCCTTATAAATGATTTCTTAATTTTGAGAAAATAAAAAATGCTGTTCTTTTTCTGTAAAATCTAATAGGATCTTTGAGCAAAATTTTGCTATTATCTTAAAATATTTAAATTAGGTCTTTCAAATCCTTGTAATAAAGAAAATCTCAAATGTAATACATTGTAATATAATAATATACATTTCTTTGTCATCATCTGTATATTAAAATATATTAGAGATTGTTTTCATCAAATTTTTAAAAACATCGGCAATTTTTAAATCTCTGCTTGTAATGCGTTCAATAATTTAAAAAAAAGTCATAAAAATATAAAAATAACAAGTAGTAGTATTTTTTTGTTACATATCTTAACATTTATATTCCTTATATAATTTTAGCTTATCGATAATCAGAAACATCCGAGAAGCCTTTATGTATAGATCAAGTGACTTAATAATTTAGTTCAGATTTTAAACAGAAATATTTTTATAAATTGATTTAAAAAAAATTCATATAAGAGTTAAAACTTTTTAGCGGTAAGGCCGATAAAAGTAACGGATAATCTTTGTTAGGAAGCTTATAATGGAAAATATCGTCTAGTTATTGAATTTAAACGCTTAAATAAGTAGACGATATTGTACATTCGTATGATAATTTTCCGAGATTATGCTTGATGAGAATGAAATGTGCCATATCGACGTCACAAAAAGATTCAATAACACAATTATAATCACTTTAACACATTAATTTTTTACAACCGTAAACTTAGTCATAAAATAAAATATAAACTTGAAAATAATCTGAAATATAAGATTTTATTCTTTGTACAAAGTTCACTCATTAAAAAATCATTAAAAATAAGAATGAAGTATTTGTTTTTTTTAAACTGTCTAGTCAAACAATTATAAAAAGTCGTCTATTTTATGTATAAACTAGTTTTAAAAAAACAACAAAAATCAATTTAAAAAAATGTCAACTAAAATAAATTATGTAAACACAATTCGAATAATTATTTATATTGTGTATTAAAATAATTTAGTCATAAGTGCATAGTTATTGTTGGTAACAAATTAAAAAATTTTTTTTTATATTAAAATAACTTCACAAAAATTTTATTTGTTTATTAATAAATATTATTCTTACAAAAAAAATAGTTTTAAGATGAAATTAATATTCCGTATTTTGAATGATTATATGTCAAATAATTTGAAGAAAGAGAGGTTAAGTTTGAAATTGTAATGCTGAATTCACTTACAAGAGACATTGGGCGAGATATGGTACAAATGTCACATAGACGCACGCCATAACCATTTTTTTGAAATTTTTTTGTTTGTTGTGTTACCGTACCGCTTCAAACTATAATCAAATTGAAGTTTAAACATTTCTTACTAAGAAAATACATTAGTATCACTTCTATTTTAGTGACAAATGCCTGGCACGGTACTTTATATTCCTTCAAGCCCTATACTATAGCTGTTCATTAAACAAGGTACATCTACTTTGTCCGGTTTCCATGCATACACTGGATGCGATTATACAGCTAGCTTTTTCAGAAAAGCTAAGCTTTTTAAAGAATTATTAAGAAATCCACAAGTTAAACAAGAATTCGCTAGTTGAATAATATTGACGAAATTGACAATTTAAGAAGTATGGAAATATTGCAAGAATATACTTGTAAAATTAATTATATAAATAAAAAAATTTCTATAATTGTTGTTCATCAGATGTTTATTCATTTATTCCCCAATGTGTCTGTTATAGGTTGTATGAGGAATAGTATAGGGCTTGAAAGAATATAAAGTAGCGTGCCATGCTTTTGTCACTAAAATAGAAGTGGCACTAATGTATTTTCTTAGTGAGAAATGTTTAAACTTCAATTTTGATTATAGTTTGAATCGGTTACTCGATAGGCACGGTAGAACAGCAAAAAAAATTTAAAAAAGTTTCATGCCATGGATTTAGCACCAGATTTCACGAGGCACTTGTTCATAATTATTTTCTACTCACTCGAAACTAAATTTTAAAATCAGTTTCATGCGGTTACTCGATTGGTAATTTTTTTTTGCCCTGGCACTAAATGATTTTTTGCCATAGTTACAGTGAGTAGTATCATTAAAAAATACTTCATCCGGTTACTCGATAGTTCAGGTTTCTTGCAGCCAGCTTTCGCTCTATCAGAGCCGACGAGGAACGGACATTATTCCACGTCTCTCTCTAGTGGCGTAAATAAAGACGCATGTGACTTAAGCGCGCCTAATGTATGATTTATTTGTTTATTGACAATGTCCAAAATAATGTCATATTTTTAGTTATGGTCTCACCAACCAACTAATTTGTTAATCAAATCAATTATTAACAAGGTCGTGTGTGAGTACGATGTAACTAGAATAGTAAGAAAATTAATTCGAAAATAGTTATATATAATTTACATATAATAATTGTACCTCAGAATTTTAAGTACCTAATTTTTACAAGAAATAAATGCAAATATATTTTTAAATATTTAAAAAAAAATATTAATAAAATTCTATGAAAATATCGAAAAAAATTTTGACTTTTTAATATGACATAAAATATTTTTAGTCTGTTAAGAATTAATAATTATAAACAAGTAAATATTTATGCAATTTTTTAATAGTTTAGTATATTTAAGACTGAACTTATTTTCAGATGTTTTTGCTTCTCTTGTGGCCATTATTGTTATAATCAATATAAAGAGGCCTTCACACTATGATTTTACTAGACTGTTTTGTTTGCTTTTGGTGACCAATATTGTATTTCATATTTGTTTTTGTAATTTAAAGTAACGTGAAAAGAAAATTTCTTACTGCCGAAAATATTATTCAATTAGACTATTTGCCTGACCGTTCTTCTCCCTATTATGAATTTATTCTGTGGTCATACTTGTTTTGTAATACCTTAAGTTCGTTCTTACTCGGTTAATATTAACCGCCTTAGTATTATTTCAAGAGCAAAAAAAGTGAACTAAGAGCTCTTCTAGAAGCATATAGTTTTAATTGGGCAGAATTATGCTCAAAATTCGGGGTTGCACTTCAATATAATTTTTAAAGAATTTGTTAAATATCGCCAAAAATAGTCGAAAATTTTCTGGCATCTGGACGTTTTTGATTTGGCTAATTATTAATTTGAAATAAGTTTATTTTACTAGAGAAGTTTGTTACGTTTTTTGGATACAATAAAATTCATACATATTAAATTACATTCACTACATTGTGCGAGGGTAGGTCAATAAGATTGCCTATCATTCAAAAAAGCATTATTTTGTAATTCAAAATAAGCATTTCACCACACAAGTGTTTGTAATGACCACCTTTTTGATGTAAACGTTGTCCGTTGAGCCTTTTTCGCCATTGATTCTCAGGTGGAAGCAAATGTGTCCCCCGCCTCTTCGATATTTTAAGAACAAAATGGTCAGTAAATGATAGTGTGTATGGCCATTTTTAAAATTATATTAACGGTGCTTAAAAAAAGATTTAAAACAATTGTTAATATTTCTGAATAGACATTACGTTTTATTGTAAAAGGCTATAAAATATATTTTTTGTAATAAAGTATTACATGTTTTAAATAAATCATATTTTTGTATTTATTTTCCTTGTTCTATTAGTCCAAGATCTCATGAAAAATTTGAGTAAAAGTCTTTCTGTATAGCTGTAACTATTTGAAGTGATGAATTATGGTATGTGAAGAACCAAATTCACGTTCTGGCAGACATCAACTCTGAACATTTTTATTCATTTGAAAGGGCTGACAGTTAAGATAAATCTAAAAGGATAAAAGTTTAAAATAAATATTTTAGTGCATCAAATATTACATTAATAAGGTTCTATGCCTTTTCGGGCGATTCATAAGAATAATGGAGCCAGAACGTCTAGAAGTTTTTACGCATACGCATATAGAATTTATATGTATATCAAATGTACTCGCTTCATTCTAGTAGATGAAGTTTAACTCGAAGTTATAAGCACTTAAACGAACGGACCGATTTCCTTGCATTTGTTTTATTTGAAAGCTTGTTTCATTGAGAATGCATTTGTTTAAAAAAAAGTCAGAAAATTATATGGCTTCAATTTGATTGACTACAGTCTACATTTTTATACTGTTATTCTACTTCAACATAATGGTATTCACCTTATATCATTTTATAACACTTCGAAATTTTTGGCTTACTAAAGTTATTACATTTTACAAAATATACAAGATGTACGAAATATCTTACAATTATCGTTTTAATTTTCACGCTCATAAAACTCGAAAAAAACTTCCTTATGTAATAAAATTCGATATGCATATTAAATGAAATTTCGATTTTTGCAGAGAAAAGGAAAACTCTTTGGCATGTCCTCCACCAGGATTATGAATAATAAATTTCATTACACTTCGGTATGTATTTATTGAGTTATTTGTGCGCGAAAATAGTGTGTTTATAAGTGAAATACCGTTACTCAAATCACTCACGAACTCCTTGTCTATATTTTATCAAAACGGCGTGCATTTAATCTTAATCTAGTAAATTTTATCGTCACGCTAACTGGTACTTACATGTTTCTATAATTCATGCATTTTCTGTGTGACGTATGCGATGCAAACAGGTAAGTGCTTTTCAAAATATTTCATAATTGATTCAAAACGAAAGTCACATCGAAAGATTGATTGTTTTTATGACACCAAATCCATTTTAAAATTTCTTATCATTTTTTATAATGAATATTTGCATACAAAAGGTTCTACAATTCGAATCCGTTCATTTGTCAAGGCCTTCGTTTTCATTTCAATATTGTGTATGCAAATTTCTTTTTATTCGCATAAATACTTTTCGAGTTACTTGTGCGGGAAAACAAAGTCTTAGTAAAGATGACTCATATTCAAGAATATTTGGCCCTTATTATTCGATAAAACACAGAATGCGATTTGAAGGATTGGTTTGTATAAAAATTGATATAAAATTGAATAAAAAAATGAAAGAAATGTAAAGAAATTAATAAAATCTCTTCATTCATATTATGGTAAATTAAAAAAAAAAATTAAATAATGGTAGATTTTGGAGAGTGAAACTTCCTACTAATTATAGCGTACCATTTTATAGTTAAATGAAACTATTTTTAAACGATCTTTTTTATTTCTATACATATAGTTATCTTATGTTTAGAGTTCATTAATTCAATTTGTAACGGCAAGAAAAACTAATGAAAAGTCCGATTACCCCGAAAGCATTCTTAGTCGTATTCTCTTTGATTTATATATACAATTGTTATTTTATTTACATTTTTCATGTTGAAAAGTAACTGCGTTTTTCAAACATCTTTGTCGTGTACAATTGATTTGAACTGGATTAAGTTGAAACTAGTATATTGTTTAATATTGTCCAACAATGTCTCTTTTTTTGTTCGTTTTGATCATATTCAATCCTATAGAAATTGAATAAGAATGAATAGGAAATCAATAGGATTTAATAGGAAATTTCATTTCATATTCAGAATTTGAATAGGAAATAATCTTTTCAGAAAAATTTCATATTCAATTGATTTTCTATTAAACCAATTGAAATTCTTTAGGATTTATTACGACTTCTTTTTTTCAGAGTTTTCAGTGTAAGTATTTAGAGTTAAAATTGAATACCGATGTTTGGACTAGTCGAAAATTTTTGGCTATTGACTTATAATATCAAAAAATGAACTCTATCTCCGGGACTATGAATTATATTTAGTTACTTGAACCAAATACTGTTAAACCGTATAATAGGAGTGAAAAGTTGGTGCTTCACGATATTTCTTACCTTTAGAGACATCTGTTTGTCAATGATGTCATTACTCGTGGTAAAGCTTTATCGAACTTTTAGACGAGAATACGTAATTATAATATCGTTATATAACAACAGATCGCAAACCCTTTGAACTGATTTTAGTTTAATACTTCTCTAACAAATAGATATCGTTAAGTACCATATATTACCCAACTAAATGTTTGAATAAGTTTTATTTACTGATACAAATTTTTAAATGGGATTTAATTTTAGACTATTTTATTTTTATTTTTACAAAATTAAATTTTCGAATATGCTCAATTGTGGGTGCGAGTTTTGTCGCAATAAGAAATCAACATGAAAATTTGTACAAAAAAAAAAAAAATAAATAACTTGAATACTTATGAAAAAGAAATTTCTCCTTATTAATTAATGCGGCAATATTATTTCTTAAGAATTAGAAAATAGGCCTAGTATTGCTTAGACCTGATCTTTGTTATTTTGATGTTTTGATTGAAAATTCCTTAAAATGATTTCAAATACTTAATACGAATTATGAAAACCTCTGTTGATATAATCTTGTAGATACTATTTACTTACATTGGACAGAAAACGCTAAGTGTAGGTAATTATTTAAAATTTAAAAAAAAAAAAGGTTTCGACATGAAAAACTTTCCAGAAGAAGAGGTATGAATCGAAGTTATAAGCATTAGAAAGAATGAACCAATTCCAATACATTTGTTTTATTTGAAAGCTGGTTTGATTGATAAAAGGCTTTAATTTCTATACTTGACATATATACAATAACGGTAGAAAATTTAGTTGCTACAAACAAAGTTTTGGTATTCGTGTTTAGAGAATCTTCTAATTGGTGCAATTGACTCATGGCACAAATTTTTACAATAAAGATAGGATAAAAGAAAACTTCAAATAAACTCTGGTACGCACAATATTGAAATGAAAACAAATATAAAATCAAATTTCGATTTTTACTTAACAAATATTTTTCTGTGAAAAATTTTCCCCATTCCCATCTTTTTTATGTCATGAAAATAGTATGTTTGTTATATAGGTCTCTGTCAAAAATATATAACCTGTCAAGGTATATTGTAAACTAATTAATGTAAAGTAATATATTTGTAAATTGATATCTCTGTGGCCATCTATGAATATAAAATTTAAATTTTTCGTGCTATATTCAAAAATAATCTTATTCAATAAAACTCTAACCTATTTTCAAACAATTCTATATAAAAAAAGACATATAAACCAACGATTCCTCCCTTTGGACAATAAAAAATACCATAGAAACGATAGCTTGCTTACAACAATTGTTGATATTTTTCTTTTATTATGTTGTTGACGTTTACTATTTGTTCAGTTAGGTTATGTTTTCATTATATACATACACATATAGTATGGAAAAAAAACTGTTTGGAAAAACAGACATAACACTGTTGTTGGAAAAACAGTTGGCTATATTATTACTATACTGTGCACAAGCACACACGTTAAATATAGAACTGTGCAGGATATCATTTTAGTATAATGTGTAATGATATTGTTTTGTAGGGTCAAGTTAGTAGTGAGTAGGCAACTGAACGTACAACAGTGTTTTAGTGTTTGCCGGTAAGCATTTATACATGAATCACTGAATTTTATAATATATAAACACATAAATACAGTAGCTCTTATTTATTTATATCATAGTTTTTAAGTAATTTGTTTTTTATTGCAATTTTTTGAAGAAATTTTAATTTATAAAGTTTCAAATTTTAGGAAAACAAAATTGTTTTCAATTTTTAAAAAGTTAATACATTTTTACAGATTAGTACCCAGTTGTTTAAATATTACGTAGGGCAATTTTTTAAATATTACTTGACGCTATTACATTTTAACAAAAAAACTTCGAAAACTAAGGCTGAGAAAATGTAATTTTAAAAAGATAAGGTTTGAATTATTTTATCTGAATGAATTAGATAAAGTTTTTCTGGTGTTTATTCATAACTTTTATGTTTGTTTTAATGTTATTAAATTTGTTAATTTTCGTAATTTTCTAGAGTTTTAATATATTTTTAATAAGTTAAGTATTTTAATTCTAAATAATAAATACAACCATAAATATTCGAATCTTTGATTCTCAACATTTAGATGTGTGGACTCAACACTCAACTGTAACAACAAATAATTTTCAAACAGATATTTAGTTGTTTATAAAAGTTTCATTGAAATCCTTTGATTGTTCATGGAACTGTATACAAATTCGGTTTATTTATCGTACAAATAGACCTGGAGTACATTTCACTCATGAAAAGAAAATGTCTATTCTTTTTATAGGCCTTTTAAAATTTTTTCAGAATAAGTTTAAACTCTTTAAAGAAAGTATGTTGTCCGTATTATCGCGATTATGTAAATTGAATTTTTAGATGTTTATCTCGTTTTAAGGTAGTGTTTTTCTATATAACATTTACTGTACAGAGAATCTAAATTTTATACACTCCATTTACATTTCGCAATACTCCAGCCATAGTTTAACATTAATGTTTCCATATAGTTATTAACTTATTTTTAAAAATTGTATCCTTCGCAAGGATTTATAAAAAAAGAATTTTGTCATGTTATGACATCGAATTTCTTTTAATTAAAATATTCTAAAAGGTTTACAATTATTTAAATATACAATGTTAGGAAACTGTTTTATGCAGGTGACTGTTAAATTGTATTCGATATATCGTTATATCTCGTTGGATAAAAACGAGATTTATTTTAATACCTCAAAAGCCTGTTATCTAGATTAAAAAAAGAGCTTTAAAGTTCCAATATTTTATGAAATATTATTATTATTATCATTGACTACTGCATTTCTTTTCATAAATGATATAGATGGTTTCGTTAAATGAACGATGTCCATTGTCAAATGATATATATATATATATATATATATATATATATATATATATATATATATATATATATATATATATATATATATATATATATATATATATATATATATATATATATATATATATATATATATATATATATATATATATATATATATATATATATATATATATATATATATATATATATATATATATATATCATTTGACAATGGACATCGTACATTTAACGAAACCATTAAACCATTGGGCTTTATATTCAAGCCCACATAAATCATATAGCATTCCAGTTGAATATAATATATAAGATCCTAGAAGCTGGTAAAAAAAGCTAAAAAAAAAGCTCTTTGGGAAAAACAATTTTTTAATAACATCAAGAAGGATATATCATGATACCATATTATCTGATACTTTAAAATGATTTTAGTAGGATCTCACAATTAGGACAAGCCCCTGTTAAATAAGGATTTAACACTCTTTATTTAGTGGTATTGAAATTATTTTCTAATTTTTATGGAATTTCATAAATAATTGTCGAACCTTATTATGGTATCACAGTTATATTTAGTAAGGCGTTTTTAGTACGTGGAGTTCATATAACGCCTGATTTTTCTAAGAAGAAGAGACCTGCCTGAGAAAAAAAAGTGGGATAATTTAAATAATATTTTGGAAGTATATGTTTGAAAGAGTTTGTTTTTTTATCAAATACAAAATATTAGACGATTATTCACAAACATGAATATTTTAGATCGATTTTTACCTTTGTCTTATGATATAGGGTATAAAAACTAGATCTTTGATGATCATCGATTTCTTTTCTAGTATTTAGGTATCTGTTGATAGTATAGAAGCGCTGAAAAAAGTAAGAAATTCAAATTTTGGTAGTTTTCAAATGTAATTTTATTACTGTTTCCATTACGAAAATGTTAAAAATTTCTTTTTTACGCTACCGTTGAAATTTAACTTGTTATTAAAAAAAGTTTTTTAATTTTTCTTCTTATATATAAAACATATTGTTCAGTGTTGCGAAAAAGAAAAGCCTGTTGAGTCGTCTAGATTAACTGGTTGAATTACGATCATTATTTACACAATAAAAAAATATATATTTATTAACGGTTTTCCTTTTATATCTAAATAACTTTCTTGACATTAATTTGTAAACGAACTTTTCCATTTCAGTTAAAACGTTCTTTTTCAAAAGAGATATGTTTTTTTAATTTTGAACACCTCAAATGCATATCAAAGTAAATTTTCATAAAAAAAAAAGGAAAAGCTTTTAATTTTAATTGACTTTATAGATGATACAACTTTTTAAATAAGTATATTTATGTAATTACTCACTCATAGATTGTTTGCATTTTATTTCATTTTCCTTTATTTTAGTGTGATTATTTTTAGATTTGCCAATTTAAATCGTTAATGACGATAAAAATTGTTCATTTGAGCCAAATAATACATTAACTTCATTTATTATGCGTTAAAATATAACAACATTTTTATCGTTATCAGCAACTTCAAAAACCTTTATATAATGTGTGTCATTAATTTTTATTCATTTTTAGAGGTGTAAGATAAATTATGCACTTTTTGTATGCACTTTGTATTTAAATGCATAATAAATACAGTTAAAGTAATCAACTACCTAGAAAATTCTTATATACTGATTTTTATAAATTTTTAGACATCTTAGAAAAACAATTCACTTTTTACATACATTTTATGCATTAAACAAAATCAAAAAAAAAAAAAAAAAAAAAAAACAATGAAATTCTGAGCATAATGCAAAGAACTGCATGTCTCTACGAGCTGTATTTTAAAATGAAATTTTCTCATCTTATAGCATCAAAAATGGATATTAAACTAATAGAAAATATTCTATACAGCATACACTTTTTATTAAATGGTTGCAATACCCATAAATAAAAAAAATTTTCAGCATAATACTATTTTAGGTCAGAGATATATAAATATAGGTATTCATAAGAAAGAGATGAGAAAATATTTCCTTCAAATTGCTAGATCAACAATTTTTTTAAAAAATTGACCGAAATATGACCACTAAAATATAACAATATAGCATGAAAACGAAGCATTTTTAGCAAAAATGCAATAATTCCAAACGTATTTATATTTGTGCAATTTATATAGAATAAGCCCTTTGGCATTCCAAAATTTATTTTACTGTTTCCGAACTTATAGCACAAAACGAAGTAATTTTTGTAAAAACGCGAAAGAGTCTGAAAGTGATTATTTTTAATATATACATCTATTAAATCCCATTTGAAGAAATTTTAAAATGATCGGAAAATGTTTTTAAAAAAAATTAAAAACTATCAAAGATTCTTAGAAATAATCATAATAATTCAAAATTGCTGTTTTATGTGTCGTGAAAAGAAATAAACACTGTTGGATTCTTGGCGTCTAATGTTTAATTTTTGTGCTATATACGATTTAAGAGTAGCCATATTTTAGACAATTTTCAATAAAAAAAATTGAAAGCAACTTTTGGTCTTTCCTCTATCTGGCAATGCTTATAACTATCTCTTCCCTAAAAAAACGACAGAAAAGTCGGAAGCGAAAGGCTTCTTTCTTTCTGTATATTTTTAAATTTTCTGAACAAGAAATTTTGTTGGGAAATTCATTTATCTACAAAAAGCATTCATTTGAAGAATGCCAAAATTTGGTTTCGTGATATATTGAAAAAACTGGAAAGGTTGCGTTTTCACCTATCTTTCTCATTTTTACCCTCTTATTTTAACTCCCATCGCAGTTTTTCTTAATAAATTACCTATTGATTCCTGTAATAATACCTGTAAACGCCTGATACTTTAATGCCCTGATTCCTAGAACATATTTAATGTCCTAAATGTCATTTTTATGAAGGTGACAATATTTTAGTGTTTACTTTTTATTTATGATGAAAAAATGATAAAAGAGTTTTTGTAATCCTAAACGAACTAGAATATACATTTATCTTAAATCATTTTTGCATCAAAACAAATTTATTTTGACACTTTAAATACATATCAAATGAAATATGACCGTTCACACACTTGGTTGAGTTTTACACATCTTAGATAATTTGAAACTATTAATATAAGTTACTTGTATCCGTTGTAGCTACAATAATTAGTATAAAAATGTTTTGCGTACACTAACGCCTCAAATCAATTATTTACCTATACTTGGTGAATGCAAGATGACGGATGGAATGTTCTAAATGATTGGGAAGTCTAATTAATACACCAAAGATAGTGATAGTAATAATATTATGTATATTACATTTTGGTGTAACTTTCATGTTTGACAATGAATCAAATTTACAAATTGTCATATTTAATAGCAAATTTTTGACGAAAATTACCGAAAATATATATGCTAATAATCGATTATACGACCATATCCGACACTGTGAAATTTTCATAATTAAAAAAAAAAGGTTTTGTGTCTTTAATTAGATTGTATAAAATATAATGTACAAGGCTATATATAGAATTGTTTTTAGAAAGCAATAATCCGCAAAATACGATTTAGAAAAAATCAACTAAAGTTATAGGATTTTTAACGGAAAAATACCTTGTTAAGTTATTTCAAGATCAATTTTTTAGAACATACGCACTCTTTTCAAAAGTTTTAACCCCATAAATGAGCCATAGCCATAAACGATAAATTTATTAGCATCAACCTCATAAATCCGTACCAACCACAATCAGCAAATTTATAAACACCGACAAATTCATAAACACCAATCCCTTGAAACTATTCTCCTAAACCATTAGCCACAATTCCATAATTAAAAACCTATAACACCAAATTCATAAGCATACTGGCCCATTATATAGTTACTGGTCTGAAATCTACAATTCTTAAACCCTAGTCAAAGTCGAATTCAGGTTAAAGTTTAAAGTTGATCTGGGCTTTTTTAGCAAGATTTACGGATTATTATGACGATGATTTTTTGAAAATCAAAGCTGACTTTGAAATATCCTTGAAGGTCATTGCTATGGTCCAACTACATTGAACTGAAAATCCTATAATTTTTGTTTACATCTAGAACCACATATTTTTATGGAACTGCGGGAGTGAGGGGATACTTTTTGAAGCACCTATATATGAGACATCAGTGAAACGAAAGTTTTCTATAATTGATTTTATTTTATCATGTTGTCACTAATAAAATTAGCGATTACTGGAATGCCTCTCCAGACGAAAGAAGTTAAAATAATGCATGTATAATTAAAGATGACTTCTTGTTAGATCTTATTAAACCGGCTCAGTGTTCAAGTGATTAAAGGCACTAATACCTTCACTTATTGAACTACTTAGACTGGTGGTTGCTGGTTCGAATCCAGGCAGCGATAGTTTGATCAATTACAATTTTAAAACCAAATGGGAGCAGTTGGTAGATCACACTGTAGTAGATTATAATCACAATATTATTGTAACCTTGTGCTAGAATGCAACGGTGTCTTCAGGTGATGGAGTGTATTAAAAAAATGCGGTTTCCCTCTTAATAATATACTCTATATTTAATATAGATAATATTATCTGAAAATTTACTGAAAATAAAACACTTTTTACCAATCATACAAAGGGTTAAATAAAAGAAAAAAGTAATGCTTTTAATTTTAATTGACATTATACTCACAGAAAACTTGTTAAAATAAACGTATTTATCTAATTATTCATAGAGATATCTCTTTTATTTTTTTTTTATTTTTTATATTTTCTACTTTTATCTATTTAAATAGACAAAACATTGTTTTTAACGTGTGTATGTTTCATCAGTTTGTTGTTGTTAGATTATGATTATTATGAATATTATTGTATTGTTACGAATCTCAGGTGAGATATCTATAATATATATATATACGTACATACATATAGATATAGATATACGGATACTATGTTGTATATGTGTACATATATGTGTACATTATATGTATATATTATTAAGGGAAATAATATTGTTACTATGGTAACCATCATTCGTAGAGTTCGTAGAGCTAAAACATCAAATATTAATGTACTATATTTTATATAAAGTGTATTATGGAAAATTATCAACTGCCATTGTCTTACTGATTGGTGTATAATATGTGTATTAAGTATTAATTATACGGATACAATGTTTATTTTAGGAAATGTAAATCTTTGAAAACATGTTGATATTTGTTTTCAAATGATAATAAGTATATTAAGATTAGGTCAATATTGACCCGTTTTGAACAACCCGCTGGGCACGCTTAATTAGAATGAAACCCATTGTGTTTTCACTAAACACAAAATCGAAAACTTAGCTGAAGCTGGGTCGAACAACACTTCATTTTTTTAAAATTGCAATTAGTGATGAGCATAATTGGTCTTGGCTTTGTAGTGTGGGTTTTGGTCTTGCCGAAAAAATAGACCAAGATTAACTATACACTCGCAAGACCAAGACCAAGACGAGACCAAAACAAGGCCGAACATGCAAGACCAAGATTCAATGCAAGACTAAGCTAAAAATAATAGCTTTAGATAAGTACATGAGTCAAAATACATGTTGCAAATAGGTCATACTACTCTTTTCGTGAAACAAAATGTTATTTTGTATTTGAAATTTTTAGTTTACTTATGGTTATAAGATTTAAATACTAAATATGTATAATACTATATCTTGAACTGATGCCTTGTCTGCATTGTATTAAAATATATTAGTACGTATTGCATACGAGTATTATATAGCCACATTCAAGTTATACAAAAACAAACAACAATAAACATATCGCTCACTCTAAAATCATAACAAATTAACGGATGGAGCGACAGAAGAGTAAGCATGCAATATACAACACGATATAAGAGTCAGTATCATATTAAGTGAAACGCGTTAATTGTCTCTTGAATCAGGAAATTACAGTAATAGGGTTTACACTTATTACAAATTTAAGATTCTGCAGCTTGTTATGATTGCAATGAAATAAAATGTTTTATGAGTTAATTGTGAGGTATTTATAATTATATCATTAATAATCTTCATAATGATAATGCATAAAAATATTAATAAAAAAAGCGTAAGTATCAGATTAAATATGCAAGACCAAGACTAAATAAGCATGACCAAGCGGTACAAGATTTTTAATTTACACAGACTTATTAAAAGACTATCAACAATTGAAGAAGTTCACCTGTTAATACGTATAATAAAAAGGTTCAAAGGTGGCATTGTTGTTTCTTTGTGAACAAATTTTATATTTTAAAACTGGGGCAAGTAAAAATTCATTAGAAGGAAACAGAGTAAATTTATTCGTATGTCTACCCAGGTGAATAAAAATGTTTACCGGATATGAAAATTAGATCCAAAATTGTGACTGAAATTTTTTTTTTGGAATAAATACTTTTTAGTATATATAATTTTTTTAAACGATATGGTTTGAATATGCTTAGAGGTCAATTTTTGAAGTATTTTTAATCATTAGAAATCGTAAAAATACTCTCAATGTCTAGTCTACACAGCTATAAATATATATATATATATGTATATATATTCCAAATATACGTAGTGTATTTAGACAATGTGCTTATTAGCTAAATTTGAGCTAAAATTGTGGCAAACCTAGACATTTTTTGAAAGATCTCTTTCAAAAGTCGTTTGTTTTAGAAAAACAAGCGTATTTGGTGCAAAAACCTTTTTTGGTTCAAAAGTTGGCTCCTGGAATCATTGAATCTACAAAATACGTTACGAAAATTTTAATTCGATATTGTGTGGTCAATATTTTCTATCGTTATAGACTTTAATAAGTATACTCTGGCATATAATTTATTATTATGTCGAGTATAAAAATGTGATGAAAATCCTAACGTGAAAAATTAAAAAGCTTCTGAGAAAATGGCGTTATATTGAGAATGAATAAAGTAATAAACAGTATTTGTTAAAAACAAAAAGACTACAGTCTATTGACACACAGAACTTTCTTTTAGGAAATAGGGAGCAATTTTCAAAAAATAAGTAAAAACTTTTTATTTGTTCTAGCAAAGAAAGTATTACTTTATTTATTATCGCATTTATATATAAATACTTATTACACAAAAAAAATAATAATTTCGCTAATTTCTTTGAAAATCTCGGTATTGATTTTTTCAACAGTAATTAGCTTACAATTTAATATAATTTATATATTATATGTTATTATTTTTCAGAGATGTCTTTTAAAAATAAAAGTTTAAAGTAAATTAAATTTATAATAAAATATCATTGTTCACATATATCTCTCCACTAGATACTATATACCTAAGCCAATTTTTTTTTTACTTATATAGTGGATTGGGTCGAACACAGCGTAGGCAATAGCCGGGTTTCATTCGGTACTACAAGAAGCCAATGCTTCAGCTGTTGGAATAATATTGACGATATGACGAAATAGTCTCAAATTATCAAAACTATGAGTTGGGACATTATCCTGATTAAAACCCTAAAGATTGTCTTTGACAAAATTCTGATCTGTGATGACCATAATTTTGAATGGAATTGGAATAGTTTTCTTGGGTCTTATATTTCTTGTGAGTTTTTTTATTTTTTTGCGATATAATCTTGTTATAATAGGCCTGTACTTAATATCCACAACCCCTCCCCCCAAATACTTTTAAATTAGAAATATTTCGTAGTTTATTGATATCGAATTAAACCAATAAATAGCTATTTAACTGGAAGAGTATTTAAGGTAGGCCCAGCGGGGTTTTTCGGAAGGATAAACATCAGCGCACTTTTTTTGGTATAAAATATAGCAATGAAATTTCATAATTGTCTGCAGAGGCTTAATACTTTCGTCCAAGTTAGACTAACATTGGGTTTTCAAAAAAAAAACAATTATTAATTTTTTTAATGAATTTTTCTACTTTATAATAAACAATATCGATACTGTGATGCCAAAATTATTTATGTACACAAAGTGATAAAATACAAAAAACACGCCATAACGTAATAATGTTAAAATAATTTCAGTGTTTCCATGATTTTATTATATATAATATTACCTGTGTTTCGAAAGTTTTTCCAAATATGCTAATATAAAATATTGATAACATCATATGCGGATCATCCATGATTTAACACTTTCGAAACTCAGATATTTTCAACGTGTAATGTAAAAATGTCACGCTTTGGTCCGGGAACTACCTGGATGTAGTTAAGTTTTTTTTACTGTTTCAAAAATTATTTAGTTTTTTTAATTTTAAGGAAAAAAATAAAAATTGCTTTGTTATAATACTTAAGCATGATCTTTCCAATTATTACAATTCTATTTTTTTTTTCAAAACCGCAATTTTAATCCTTGTTTTCGCACATCCAGTATCTTACGTATTATACATATTTAATATACAGCAATACTGTTTATTTGGGTTTAATTTATTTAAAAGTAAAAAAAATAAATATTTTTTTTTTTTTAAATGAGATGTGAAAAGATATGTGGTCCTTTTTTTCTACCTTGATTTATGTACGATACTTGAGAGCACCAGGTGATAAAACGTAGTTTGTTGACACTCTTTATACCTTGGTACAGGTAAAGTGCTCGATGATGTTTCTATTTAAAAAAGTATTCGCAGTCATGCATAAAAATACTTACTGATGAGGGTATAGAAAATATACAATGTGGTATTTATTAATCTAGTCATCTTAGTCAAAACAAAGATCAACCTCGAAATCTAAAGAATAAGCAGAATTTTTGCCCGTAAAAATACAAAGTATATAAAGTAGTTTATTTTGGTAATATTAAAGTCACAAGTCACAATTGTTCAATTGTGGGTAAGGAATCATTGATATTCAAAGTTAAAGCTTCCAAAAATCAGTTTTTTTGGGAATATCTCGTTTTATCTGCCACCAATGGTATTTATCATCAGAGTCGTAAAGGAGAAAATTCTCAACAAATTTTTCTCAATAAAAAATCGTTTTACCACTTTTGAGATGGAGGGTTCAGAATATGGAACATTTAGCTATACGTACCTTAGCACGAGGCTCAAGATAAAAACTCACTGAAGTCAATGCATTCAAATAGTTAATGCGTCCATCGTTTTCCTCAATACCTGTTTTTAAAGTGTGCATACCGCGAACAACAGTTACAACATTGCCTTCAGAAAGTAAATTATTACATATGAAATACAATTTAGCCATGGTAACAGTAAAAATTGTACGTGTGCTAAGGTACATATGAATACGCTTTCCATGCTCTGCGTCCTTTATCTCAAAAACGGTTCAATGTATCAGAAAAGGTTTCATTCAAAATTTGCAGAGAATCTACAACTTTGTTAATAAATAAAGATATCATTGGAGAAAACAAAATACTCTCAAAAATCTAATTTTCTGTATGCTTAAGGTACCTTACGCTTGACCAATTTTTTAAGACAACGTTTATAATATCGAAATAAAGGTTTGTACAAAACATCAGTCTATTCTGTAAGATGCCCAGGAAAAAATCTGATATGCCTGGTGTATAATTGTTCGTGAAAGCACAATATATTTTAAGTTGATCATTTTCACAATATTTTCACAATTTCTCTTTGTTAGGTAAGAATTTATGTATGAAAAGGTATGCGCATTTTACTTTAATACTTTAGAATTTATGATTTTAATATAAAAGTTTTTCTACTTCATATTAAGGAAAAATATTGTGATAAAACAAAAATCAAATTAAAAAAAACACTCTTACGTAAGGGATACTTGGCCGATGTTATACCTTCATTCCGATGTTATACCTTCTTTCTATCGTATATACGGAATAATATAAAAAGAAAACAATAATTTTTGGATGTATACTATTATGAAAAAAAATGAATTCACCTACATATTTTATAATTTAAAGTTAAAACTATAAATTATAGTTAGCTTTTATTGTAACTTTGTATTCCGCCCTTAATTTTGAATAATATTAAAAAACTACCCTAAATTAAAAAAGTAGAAGCAAATAGTACTACTTTTTATAATATTTCTATTGGTGGCCATTTCAATAATGGCCATTCCAAGTTATGTACGAATATTCTCACGTAAATACCTATATATCGAGTAAATCTTCAACAAATATGTTAAAATTTGGAAATAAGATGAAAAAATACATGTTCTTAACTTCAATCATATAACATTTTCCGTACCATTAATTTAAAGTAGCTCATTTCAATTTTTCTTTTTCTATTTTCAAAGTATATGATGAATGGTTCACAATATATTGAAATTTATGTAAAATATTTACTTAGATAGCTCTCTGGAACGGCTTGACCGATTGAGTTGTGTTTGAGATATTTGTTAAAACTACTTCTACATATAAATAACATTTGCTGTGATTGTATGCTGACTTTATGTCAACATACAATTTGTTTTATGTCAACATACAATTTGTTTGCAACAAATGCAAATTTATACACGTGTTTAAAACGTATAATGTTATACTACCAAAACTCCTCTATTATCAAGTTTTTATATTCTTAAGTGTATTTTTAAAGATCTTACCCATGTATGTACAAATAAACTATTTTTACCCAGAGAAAGAGTATATCTTATTTGAAGACGTTTTTGTATGTTGAAAAAGTGTTTGAAAGTAACAAACTATATATTTGATTTTATACTTCGATACGCTCAATGCGGTATCTAACAACTTCGAAAAAAAGCTATACGTATATAGTATAAATTTAATCGGAAGTAGATTATATTTAAACATAATTTTCAAAATATTTGAAATTTACAGAATGTAGACGCTGCGTAGTCTTAGTGAATGTTTTAAAAAATGCATTAAAAACTAATTGAAAAATAAAAGTATTGGCTTTCAATGTTTATAATATTTTATACCTTTCGATCCAACATAAAAATATAATAAAAATGGAAAATTTTAAGCAATCGATTACAGCTTGTAAAACACACGTGATTCTTTTCGTGGCATAATTTCGACCTGCGAACTTTGTGTTCAGTGATCCAAAAAATATGAAGGGTGAAAAAATCATAACTATAACAAAACTTTGCTTAACCTCAGTTCTAATATATATCTTCCCTGGTATCTGGCATCGAAACAGCAAGTCTTCCAAAAAAACATTATGTATGAGAAATGTAGGGAAAATTTTGTCTACTTTAATAATTTATAGAAATTTGCTAAGAAAACTTTTTCAAACTACAAATTCGTGTTCAGTGATCTAATAAAGCAATTTTAATTAAAGCAATATTATAACAAAACTTTCATTTGAGAATCCTAATTCCTCTATTCTAGACTACTTCTTAAGCTTAAAGTTGTAGTACTTTTAAAAAGAACATTATATATATAAGAATATATTATAATTATGTACTGTTTTATTTACATTATAATCGTTAAATATGGTGGAGGCATTGAGAAGTCATATATAATTATATATCGACTTCAACTGAAAAGATGTGTGATATATGAAACTAGCAACTGTGATGAACATTATTTCCAAATAGCAAACACATGCATTATAAAACTGATCATAATAAATATAAGTTTTATGTTTCATGGATACATAATTTAAAACCATGTAGAAAACTCATCTAACATCTGTCATTTTATCTATCTATAGCCAGACACACGATCTAGTGATTTTAAATATATTTTTCAATAAAAGTCATAAAAAATTATTTTAAAAAATAAATAAATAGTTTTTTTTGTGTATGCCGAGTTTTGTAGGGGATAGTTTTAGACAAAATAAAAGAAAAAACAAGTGCAAATAACAACTAACAGAGTGAATCGTTACGACATTCGACACATGATTCAGTATCAATTTTTGAATTATTTTTAATAATAAGCATTTATAAAATAGCTTTAATATGAAGTTCATATAGTTATTAATTTTGTGCTTACTAGAAACAATGTTTCAAACAATGGATCCATTGGTTCCAATGGATCAATTTTGGTCATTCAAGAACTTCACTTCACCTTTTATGTCTAATATACGTTACCTAAATTTCAACTGGCGTCAATCTCTTTTCGTTTATGACTTCATTTCTGCATGGACGGGTGGCACTAATAACTAATTATTATAAAAATAAAAAAAGTCATACCAAAATTTTATTTGAGGCTTCAATATTTTATAGCGTTTCAAACATTAGCCTAAAATTCATATATTCTGACGTATTGTATATATGTCGAGTTTAAAAACAATATTTTTATAAGAATATCTTCAAAATATTCACTTTCAAGTCAATCCAAATAATATGTTAGAAACTTTAATCCAAGGACTAAAAAGAAGATAAAGCAGCATTTGTGATTGAGTTATGGATGAAAATTCATAAAAAATTGAGTCAAAATCGCAGTTTTTCGGCCACTACATCAATATTTTAAGATGCATATCTCTATATTTATTTGATAAAGAAAAACAAAATCGATCACATTTTATAGCAAATTGTACTACTTTAAGAAAAGTAACAACAAAAGCTAATACGGTTAAGGATTAATTCGTGAAAATTAAAAAAAAGTGTGATAAAATTAGCATAGCATCGAGGATTGCAAATCACGTAGACTCACATTAATGATCCATAACACATATTCCAAAGCCAGTAACACTTCGTTGAATATGAGTTCAAAGTACGTTTCGTCTGGGCTTATTATATTTAAGTAATATATATAAACGAGCAATCATCTAATTAGATAAGCTTGGAATCGTTTTAGTTTGATATGCGCGAAACATAAAGTACGAATCTCGATTTTTTTCGAGGAGATTCGATTCGTTTTAATTTTTTAAAATTAATAATTTTAGCATGAAATGTGAAATGATGTTTTACATACCAAATATAAAAAACAAAAATAAATAGACGAGTTCGATCGTCAAAGTATCTGTTTTATAAACCTCATATAGACTTTTATCATAAAACTGATCATATTAAATATAGAAAGTTATGAATATTTCAAACCACGAACAAACTCAGCAAACATTAAAAACTATATAACTAATTTCAAACATAGTTTTTACTCGTTCGAATATAGTTTGACTTTTTCATCTCGATATTTGTTGATCATATATTACCTATCAAATGTAATATTCAGTTTTTACTGTTATTTTTAGCTGTATGTTGAAAAATTCATAACACACAAACCACAAATAAATTGCCAGATAAATAAAAATTGGATGGTTATTTATTATTGCAAAAAATTTTATAATATTTATGTTGAGCAAATAAATTTTATTTACGGTTTGAAATTAAATTATGAAAATGGTCATCAATTTATTTTGAACATTTTAAATTAATATTTGAATCATATAACCTGAAGTAAATTCTGTTCAATATCCGAATGTTTCTTAAGTTTGTTTATATTGGCTATATATTGAACTATTGCATACCTTGAGTAGAAATTCTACATATAATAAATCTAAATTAATTATATTTTTTATCCAATCTTGAACCAAGTACGTACTAAATTTTTTTAATTACAGATTGCCTACTCATATAGTTGCATGTCGTTAATAAGCCGTTTATAGTACTAATGCATTCCTTTTCGATGGACATTATGTGCTTTTGATAACATTTAAATCCAAAATTGGGAACAAATTTTCAATTTTTTATCATGATACAAAATTTTTTTTGAATAATAAATTATATTATATTGATCCCGATTTTATTTTTATATCATGTACATCTTCTCATTAAACTGTAATCAATTTGATACAAATAATTTCAATAATTTAAATGTCCAAAATATTAATGGACTGCTATAATTAATATGATACCATACATTTTAGGGCATCTATACTAGGAATTCATATATTTCAAATATTGATTGTATATTCGGTTTCAGAACATGCCTGAAATATGGAATAATATGGAATTCAGTATAAATTCAGATACAAGGTGATCCATCCACGATGAAAATAATTTTTCCTTCGGTTTGTACTTTAATTAAAGTATCAGAATAACTCTATACATTATATTTATATTTTCGAATGTATTGAACTAACTTTAAATGATGAATTAATTCTTATATATTTTATGAGATGAAACATTTCAAAAATTTAGGTATAGCCTACTAAAGCCCTAAAGAATGAGAATTCAAAATTCACGATAAAACTAAAAATTAGTTGAAGCGACAAAAATCTTGATATTTTAAACTATATAAAGCAGTAGTTTTTCAAACGTTTCAGATCAATTACAAACTGATTGAAAATTAACTATGAAATTAAAAAACTACGTATAGTCCTGAAAATGTTACCAATTGTTGAATATGTTACGATAATTTGCGAAACAACTAAAAACTTAGCGAAGTGATAAAAATAAAAGTTGTAAAGAAATTACCCCCAAAATTAAGTTGGTAGTCGACTTCTCCGAAAGGAAAACGTGGCAGACCGGTTTCAAATGGACAAAAATAAACGAAAAAGTGAAATTTACTACTAACACTTTTAATTGTTAGATACTCGAGCTATGACTCACTATCATTGTTTGAATTATTCTTAATGATTAGCATTCTAATATGTTGTACACACAGCGATAAATACATATATAATCATATTATGCCACAAATATTAATATGTGCTTATCAGCTGAAATTCTGGTGAATCAAAACAGTTTACGAAAAAATATTTCGAACAAAGATTGTTTTTTTTTTTTTTTTTTTTTTTAATAAAAACAATAATTCTTATTTAAAATCTTTTTACTACCTTTTATAGTATGGTTTTCACTTGGATCCGTTGGACCCAATTGATCAAATTTGCTCATTTACAAACCTTAACTCATTTTTATGTTTTAAATACGTCACCAAAATTTCTGCTCGCTATCTCGTTTATTTCTTACTTATCTGGATGACGGATATGGACTAATTAGCTGATTCTCTGAACACCTATGTCAAGATTTTGTTTGTGGCTTGAATATTTTCCAGCGTTACAAACCTTAGACTAAAATTATATATAGTATAACAGAAAAGCTAAAAGAACGAAAATCATAAATAAATTAACTATTTTAATCCAGTTAGTAATGAAATTTTTATTCAATTATAAATCTGGAAGTCGATAATGGAATATCGATTTTATCTAAATACTTGCCACTATTAAAAACGTTCATATAATGTTTGTCTTCATTATTTAGCACAAATCTAGAACATTTACTATGGTTTAAAGTTAATTAAAAAAGATTGAAAACCACGAACGAAAACATAGAATAGAGTACACAAGTAAGCTTTTTATTTTGCACTTAATAAAGAACGTATTGTATGCAGCTAATAATAATATTGGTAAACAAAAGCATTTTAACTAATTTTCAATTCTGTTGGCACTTTTTGTTCTATTCAACTTAATGCATAATGTTGTAAGCATAATATAAATTTCAGAAAAAAATATTAAAGTCTTTTAGGCTAATATAAATCAGAAAGACGTTGTGACTGTTCTCCAAATGTCAATTAGCAAATATAGTTTTAAACAAGCCAAGATGACAAATAACCGTGTTACTTATTTAAATACTCGATATATGACAATGTGAACTATTTATTAGATGCCATAATTATGAAGTCCACAATTTTATATATATATATATATATATATATATATATATATATATATATATATATATATATATATATATATATATATTTTTTTTTTTATAATTTTATTCTATTTTTGTTGATTAAAGAGTTGGTTCATGCATTCATAGTACTGACTCGACTTCATTCATGTATTTTTTATGTCTAGAATACGTCACTAAAATTTCAGATGAGAGGATAGGATACGCGAACGGACAGGCAAAGTGACGTCAAATGGACAATTTAGTTGATTTCATGATAACTCATACCAAAGTTTGTTAGGGCCTTCAATATTTGGTAACGTTATAACTTTATACGTGACTAAATTTAAAATACTTCTCAAATATTTGATATATGTCGAGTATAAAAAAAAAATCATTTTTTTATGATATATGGGCTAATATAAGTAAAAAATAATTACTATTTTTATTTTAAAATTTAATATTAAAACCATCTATTTCTTTCTGCATACGTGCTTAGATTTTAATTAGGCTAGTCCTATCCCAAATTATTATATTGGATCTAAAAAGTATATTTGATTTTGAATCATTTGGATATTTGGAGTTATGTGAAAATTAAAACACCTAATATAAACCGAGTTAAAAGAGTATGTACCATTAAAGAGCAAAGAATCTAAGCTTGCTATTAAATACCGGCAATTATAGACACCTGTAGGATATTACTTCAAAACATACCCGATTAAAGAAAATTTTAGCTAAAAAAACTGCCAATTTATAATATAAACGTAAAAAGCATTTGCATGAAATATTTTTATGTATTTTTAACAGCTTATTCATATATTAATATTTTTGCTGGCCTTATTTGAGTAATTTTCAAAAACTGATAACGAGATTTACTTAATAGAGTATTTATTTAATTGACTTTTGAAACATTTTTGTGTATATTTATATAAGTGGAATGGCTTCATTGAATTTTTTTACACAGCTAGAATGTGTGTTAACTACTTTAACGTCTAACGACAGTTGAGATAATGCCTGAAATGATTATGAAGCCTGAAATGTAACTTTTTCCGACAACTGTCATTATTGAAAATTATAGAAATGTTTTCTACATGCAATTACAATTTAGCACATATTCAATTGCTGATATGAAGTAGTTTACAATATTAGAAATATTAAGTACAACTAACAACATACCAGAACGAACGACAGATAGACTAAATATACTAACAGACTTACATACAACTACATAGACAGACGGACAAACATAAGGAATCATTAAACAAAATTATATGTTAATGTTTTCTAGTACTTAGTGTATATACGATTCTCTGATGGTGGTGCCAATTATTATGATAGAAATACATTTTCCATCCATACACATTAAGTGATGAAAATAGATTTTCTCTCTCTGACGTAAATTGTGTGAAATTTTTAATGATAAGCATGAACCATAAAATAATACCGGGTTGCGATTTAATTTTTATGAATGGTAACTGTTATGTATATGTAAAAACCATAAGTGCTGCCATTAAGTGATACCGTATTTATAAGCTTTACAAACATTTTTGTATGACTCAATTATTCTTAGCTTGAAATTTTTTTTTTGCGAAATACGAAGTAATTTTTAGTAAACTTTTTTACAAAAACGGTTCATCCGTTTTGGTCCAGAATAAAAACCTAAAAAAAAAAACGACAAACAAAAAATTATTGCTGTTTTATTAGGGAAGTTCATTTTGTGAACCTTGCGGGTCGCACTATACCACTTGTTATTTTTGAAACATAACAATATTATACTCGAAATATGATATACTTAGAGTATCTATGAGTATTGTAATTTTTTACAAAGTTTGTCACGCTAAAAATTACCCCAAACCAAATTTAAGTAAACGTTTTCAAAGAATCACCTAATTAGTCCAGTTCCGCATATCCGTCCGTCAATGGGTTCACACATTAATACCATAAAAACGAAAACAGGGAGCAAATTAAATTTTCGGTGATGTATAAAAGTGACAGTTTAAGTTCTTTAATGTGCAAAATCAGTCCATTGGGTAATAATATCTTTTACAATGACTTTATTTGTATCATAAGCATAACATAATTTCATTTACAGCTCAATTCAAAATAAAATTGGACTCATCTTCAACAAAATAAGAAAGAACATAAAAAATTCATTTAACAACATGCGTATGGTGAACTATATTAACAAATTATTTTATAATCTTGAAAAAAAGCTAATCAAATGGTAGTATAGAATTGATCACTTGCAATCTTTTGAACTTACTTTTGAATACGATTTGAATATAATGTCTGTTTAAATATATTCATTGACTTCATTAACACTGCTATATTCATATTTAGACGTAAATACTCATTTAAAACACTGATAATAAATTATCATACTGTACTTGTATTTAGTGCATGCTATAACATGTATTGTATATGTGTTATACATATGCACCAAATAATTACATTATACGTTGTTGCTTCAACTTCTATATACACATAGTATGTTTTATGAACTATACTCATAACAATAAAATAGTAAATAAGCTGGAAAAATCTGAGAAATTTAGAAAATTTCAAAGATAGAACATATCCGATTTCAACATTCATCATCAGTAACATTTGTATGACTATAAAAAAATGAGAAAATAAGGATACTTTTCCCATCCCGAATTGTATCAGTGATAGAAAAATTTTAAAAAATGCAAAATCTCATCTCGGAAATCTTCTCAATGGGGTATTCAGAGTCGTTTATCACGAATCTGAGGTAATAAAGGAACTGAGGATGGTTACGACTCCAATAAAAAAAAATTTTGAATAAATTTTTTTTTTTAATCTTTTTGACTTCTAGAGGTCAAACGAGTAAAAATAATTTGGATTTGTATTTGAGTTAATATAGAAAAGTATTAAAATAACTAAAAATATTTAAATAAAAATAATAAATATATAAAAAGAATAAATAAAAATGCGTTTCGATTAACAAATTTACGAAAAGTAACGATACGTTACTGAAATTATCTTAAAATTAAAAATATATTGCAATTAGGATATGCAAAACTGTCCACTTCTTAAAATTTGAACCAGTTGTTTTCTGTAGCTTGACAAAATATTATTGATCTTTCCTCTAAAACATATATTATAAAGAATTATTTAGAAATAGATTATAATTCACAGAGTCAAAAGCTTTACTTTCATCAAGTTCAATTACTGCAATATTCTTTTTTTTAATTTATATGGTCCAAAATTGTATCGGTTAGACAAAATACTGCTTCTATAATGCAGAAGTTACTTTTCCAAATTTCTCGATTTATTAATTGGACTACCCTAAAAAAATCTGCAAAATTATCCACTACTTCATATTTCAACCCGTTGTTTTCTATTCTCCATCTTTCCTCTAAAATCGATTTTATAAAGCTTATTTAGAAATAGATTATGGTTCACATTTGACTAAGCTTTACTTTAATAAAATACAATGACTGCAACCTTTTTTTTATATGATCCAAATATTCTCTCGGTTAGATAAAATATTCCTTAAGTAATGCAAAGGTTAGTGGTGATGAATATTCCTGAAGGTTTAAGGAAAACGTATAAACAAGAATTTTGAAAATCGGAGTTGTTCCAGATTTTTTGGATTATCAACTGGAGTAGCATATTACACATATAATATGTAATACAAAATAAAATATGTTTTAATAGTTTTACGCTACATCACACTTATACTGGATAGTGGATAGGTTGGTGTAGATACGCTATGAGGACCTACCTTTAATATCATACGTACCTCGTATATGAAATGAAATGGTAAGTGTATAAAATATAATATCGTGAACTCTTTATCATTATATATGACCTAAAAGTTTTCGTCATATAAGTGAGTCATTCAAGGATTTGAGCCAATAAAAACTAAAGCCGCTAAAACATAACGTAAACAACACATAAACATCGACCGGAAACCTACATTCTAAAAATTAATCGCGTTATTGTGTAGATATTTGATGCAGCATGAAAATGTATGTAAATACATAAACATAAAATCGAACACCTCGTAAAAAATTTATGATCTTGATACTGGCGTTTCGTCTCTCACACTCCTGACAAACTATTTCCGATCAAGCGGCAGGTATAAAGTATCAATGACATAACTTTATTCAAAAATGTTTTTTACTTACAAATTCTAATCTGTCCAATATTCAATTGTGGAAAAATTATCGACCGCTCCACCTACTACTTACTATACTATTTCGACGAAAGTTTTATTCATTTTGATATAAACTAATCGATACTAGGTTTGCCAGCTCTCCAGTTGTAGCCCGATGACTCTAGATAAGTTATGCTTCCTCCAGTTTATAAAAAAAAATATCCAGATTTTTAGACCTGTATATAAAAAACACAATATTGAATTTCATTCTCGCGATGATAATTAATTTTACTCTCACAAAAAATAAGTAAATAGAATTACACATATATTTCATCTAGATTACAGAGTGAGATAGTAGAGCAAATAAAAATGGACTTTATTACACAAGTAAACAGCATCCATAATAAGTAAAATTTTGTGCTGCTAAAGTTGTTGTTAGTTTAAATTAATTAATCAATTATCTGATTATTTCGTTTTTTAGCTATCCAAAGCAAATAAATTTTTTTTAGGTTATATATATATATATATATATATATATATATATATATATATATATATATATATATATATATATATATATATATATATATATATATATATATATATATATTTTTAATAGAAGAATATTTGTGGATTTACTGGAGAAATCTCCAGACTTTTGAAATTTTGATCTACCATCCCTAATCGATAAAGAAATTCTTTTAGTACATTTTGGGTACAGAAAATATTTTGAATTGTCTTTTCAAATTCCAAATTAATAGGTTGAATATATTTGAAACAGAACATCATTTAACATTACATAGTCGTAAAAGGATTTATCGCACTATTTTCATTCCATTTTTTGAAGGTGGTATCCGAATTGACTCGTCTATAATAAAAAATTGTCATCCTAGTAAATATATATATATATTTTAGAAATTGTATGTGCATATTAAATTACGCCTTACTTGATACTGTAATATTTATATATTTGGGTAAAATAGATCTTCAAAAGGGTGCACCTTAATTCACCGCTCAGCTTCTGCGAATCTGCACATTGTTTCCATTGCAGACTGAGAGAATGGTAGTACGTGTTGTTTATTTTCGAATAATATAGAAAGATTAGTTAAATTTAGTGCAAACACTAAAAACTTTTGGTTTTACTATTTATTTATTTACAAGATGACTATCATGTTTTATGTTTACATTCTACCTAAAATACCTACTGCTTGCTTATTCGTAAATATTTTATTGTATTACGGTTATAAATATGACGTTAAAGGAAATTATTTGAAATGTGGAAAAATGCAATTTATGTTTACTATAAACAAAAAAGTGCAGCCATTTGAATTTTATATATAAATATGCCAGGGTAGAATTGAAAACAAAAAAAATTATAGTAGCAGGAAACCAATTGGAAACGGAAGATAATATGATAAAAATGAAAGGAAAAATAAATTATGGGCGATCTGAGTTCGGGAATTAAGGGGGGGGGTTGAGTGTTTAAGGATAAAATTCGGTTTATCTGTATTTCCGGCAAAACTACAAGTTCTATGGACAAAAATTAAATCGCAAAGTTGTAGGTAACCTCAACATTTAAGTGAAAATTGAAATAACCAAGGTTTTTATTTTTATCTTAAACAAAAAAATTTTTTTCCACGAAAACTTACCTTTTTATGTTCCAATATAATTTTTTTGATTTAAAATATTTTATGGGTGATAGTGTTTTGTACTAAGCTCTGTACTTTACTCGTCGCTTAATCAGGTTTAACTGAATAAATTAAATGTTTCTTCTATAATCCACCACATGATTATAGGGTTATAGATAGATATTTGCATTTTTAAAGATGATCATTAAAGATAAGAATGTCATTATCAATTCAAAATTTCCATAATTTTATATAAACTTTTCAACTTCAACAGCACCCATTACTTTCTTATCCTATTTCCAAATGATCTTCAATATATAAATAAAAATTCGTATCTAAGAAGGTATGTAAAAGAAAATGTCAGAGGTAATAAAAAAAAAGAATGATTTGCTTTCACTAGAGACATTAGTACCTTTTCTGTACAGCCAATAGGTCATGTCTCTTCATTCATTTTTACATGTTATGGATGTTTTTGATTAGCTATTGTTAAATTTTAAACAGAAAATAATTGTTGTCTCGAAAGTTGAACGAAAATATTTTATGACATATAATCGTTTTTAAATAAAGTTTTTAAAATACTTTAAGGTGTGTATGGTACGAATGGTGTTTTACCTGCTTTGACTTCATCTCATCCAATTGAAATATTTAATAGCTCAAATGGAAGTTCTCGAGTCACTGAGTGATCTTCGACCAAAAGCGACCTTCATATGTTCATTAAAACAGGGGATAGATAACTTTGAATGGAGAAATATTCCATAAACAGTTGAATGACCGCGCCTTGCTCTCCTGGATCTCATTCAATCGAGTGATTAATAATTTAAATGAAAAAACTAAATGTTCCTAGACAAAAACGAAACTTCTACTTTCATTAAAGTTAGGAGATATTTAAATACAGAAACTTTTTTATTGATTTTATAATAGTTCTCAGTCTTGGGTGCTAAAATTACACATTTTGAAACGTATAATGTCTCCGAATATAAAAATATCAAAGTAATAAATTCGATCCTAATATAAATTGTGTATAAAATAATTGGTCTGTGCTGTAGGAGTCATATCATAGCATAGTTCATTATACAACATTTTTGATTGAGTTTTATTTAATTTTAACAATATACAATGTATAAAATCGATATCCAATATAATTTTATATCGATAATAGAATTATTATTTGTAAAATAAATACATTGTTATTTTATCCATCATACGACCGACCGAGGCATTGTAATCATATTTTTAAATCATAAACAACAACAATATAAATAAAATTTATGCTTTTAGAATAAATAAATAATGTACATTTTATCATCGTAAACTTAATTAGTATTTACCACTGAAAGTCATAATCAATAAATATTAAATATAATATTGATTTAAAATAATACAGTTATGCGTATGGTATTTTCTACTTTTTGAGATATTTCCAATATGAAGGTTTTAACTTTTGATTCAAGCATTTTTATCGTAGAGTTTTTCATAACTTATAACATTTTCTCATTCGTGTCGTTAGCAATTTGGTTACGCTTTGAATAGAGACGCCAATTTAACGAACAGTGTGAATACATAATGCTTACTTTTGATTATTTTGTATTCATGTGGGAATGGCATAAAATAAAAAGAATGTAAATAACATAAAATAATTTTCTTAGAAATAATCAGGTTTTGTATTGAAATCTTGTATGCAATATATTATGTTAAAATGTATGTATACTTAATAATTGTTTGTATCTTTGAGTGTTCTGAGAATTTGAGCTGTTAAAAAACTTTACCGTAATTATTTTTCACTAACTAATAAAGAAAAATTGTCTTTATTATTTATACTCGGATACTTGCCAAAAATTTTATCATCTTATAATGTTTAAACACATAATATTAATTGAGATTTGTTGTTTTTTAAACACCAAAGGCGTGGATAAGTATAAAAATACTTTTAAAATTCCAAGTTGTTAAAGAATACTTAAAAAATACGCTAGAAATTTTCAAATATCTTTAACATTAAAATTTCGTGATACTTGTAATGTTTTTAATTAATTGTAAACAAATGTCATAGAAATATTATAATAAGATTTTTAAGTAGATTTTCTTAACCAACTACCAAGGAAGATGTATGTTTTTCGCGCGTATATATGTGTTTATAATCACTTATCTTCCAAAAGGCTGGATAGATTTCGACAGTTTAGGTATCTTTATATTAATCTTAAAAACCCAAGTAACATAAGATAAGATGTTTGGGAACAAAAAACCAAATGGCAGATTTTTTTATTTAAATAATAATTAGTTATCGACATAAAAACTATATACTTTAAACAGGAATAAGTCATATATTTAAAAAAAAGTTTTGTTAAGTTGTAATCATGACACGCACGTCTTTTAACATAGATGTCTATTTTATATATAAATATATTCCTGGTTAAAGCCTAGGATTTTTATCCCGATAACTTTATTTTATAGCAAAATTAACGATTTACGATCTTTCGATTGTCTATAAGCTCGCGATCGCCCTAATGTCCATAATTAAATTTTCATCGAATTTCCATGACAAAAAACAATTTTATTTATGTCATTGTGAAAAATTGTTAAATTATGATTGATTATAAAAAAATTTTCGATTTAATAATATACATAAAAAAGAATATAATAATAGATAATAATTTGTTTCGTTTAAATTGTACATTTTGTTCTCTTTGATTGCTAGAAAAGATTTACAGTTTTTTAGTGCGTTCTTGTATAACAGCTGTATGTATTTTGGTTTCATAAAGTATTTTATATTTGTAGTTCAGCTTTAATGACATTATTAGATAAAAAGTATATCTTAAATATTTGTACCGACTGTCAAGGAACGTTTTGTTTTTCGCGCGTAAATGTATGTTGCCAAAATTTTGTATTACTTTGTCTCTGGATGGATTTCGACAGTGTTGGTATCAGCATATACGTTTTCAAAAATCCAATTCTCGTTAAATATGTAAAAAAAAAATTCAGATTTTTGGTACGCAATATTATACCTTAATTTAAAAAAATTTACCATATTTAAAAAAATTTATATTTAAATTTCATTAAAAAAAAACAAATTTGTTTTAAAGGTTGCTGTTTTAAACTAATGTATTTTGTTTATAAGAATGTGCCGAGACAGTAAACAGTGTAATAAAATAAATAATTAAAAAAATCAAAAATCTAACTGTCAAAATGAAAATTTCAACGTAATGCACTAAAACGACCGATAATAGATTTATTAAATTTAAATGAAAATTACTAACCAAAATACCCACATTGAGTTGAAGACGGGACCCATTAATGTTCTTTCGGTATATAATTTGCAATTAGATTCCGCCCATTATTCAAGATAATGCTGGTATTTAATTTTGCCTTTAAATTTTCATTTAAATTTAATCAGTGTCGGTTGTTTGAGAGTATCAAGTTAAATAATTCTGTTATATATCATCGATCATTGTGTAAATTAGGGATTATATTTCATTGCATGAACTGGAAAAATATCCGGCGTGTTTTATAAACCTAAAAAAGTTTGTTAAACTTTAAATTAAAATATCACCACATGCTTTTCGAAAAATAACCAAACGATTTTTTATTTGATAAGCTATCGTATGTATATACTTTTATAATGTATTTTTAATGGTAGCAATTGTCTGTTGGACTGGCAGTTTTTCAGTACTCAAGTTGTCAGTGAAAAACATACATTTAAAATTATGATTTTTAAGATAGGTCGAATATAAACACTCTGTATATACACTCGAATATAATTATGAATATATTAATAATATAATATTTTATGTATAACAACTGATGAGTTATAATTTTAATAAATAAATAATTAACAATCCATTAATTCTTGTTGCTCATAAAAACAGTAATTATTTTTCACAAATTATTTATATTTATTTATTCATTCATTCATTATTTTCATAAAAATTCTTTGTATTTATTTGATGTAGGTAATCTAATTTTAATTTGTATAAAAATATAAAATTCAATGACGTCAATACTATTATACATTCATTTTCATTGGACCTAATACTGAATGAATCGTTGACGATTGATCATTCATTTAATGGAACTTGTAACAATACCAGAATTGGAATAAGAAGCGACTTGAAAGCTGTCTCAGTTGATTCTCTTATATTTCTAAAGTTAAAGATTTTTTATTTTTGAAAAATCGTCGAGATAGGTCCTTGTGCAAACTTAAAAGTCTTCAATTCGCTGAAAAATATCTAAAGTATTGGCTTAACCAAAACTGGATAGTCAAAATGGAATACATTTTTATTGAAAAATATATTTGGCTGTCATTTCTGCAAAATATCCCTAAATATTATTAAAATACACACACATAGAATATGTAAGAGCATATTCATTTTCGTCTAAAGTTCGTAACAATAGCAAGTATAGAAGGAACTAAGAAAATTTTCATAGAATCACTTATTCCATTTTTAACAGTCCGTCTGTCCATTATTAAGATAACTCTTAAACAAAAAATCATAGTAAGCTAAAATTTAGGGGACGTATTCTATGCTAAATAAGGTCGTAAATGAGCAAAATCTATCCACTGGGACCAATGGATATACGATGCAACTATTTAAGAACCGTAAAAGATAATTGAATTGTATAAATCTAAAAACAAAAAAAGAATTTTTTTCTCAAGACAAACAACTTTGGCCGGAAACATTTTTTTGAAAACGATTTTAGTTCGCCACAACTCGAATTTAGCTAATAAACACACTTATAATTAAAATACATATTATTATTCCTTAATTTGTTTTATTGTTCCTAACATATTTCTTTTTTAGTCAATTCTACGTCGATTATATTTCAAAATAAACCAATAACATATTTCCTAGAATACTGTCTTATGAATCTTCAAAAATAACAAAAAATATTGACATTTTTCTTTAAGTACTTTTTGACTGAAATTATCATCATTCTTCTTTGATAATCAATCGTACAAAACAAAAAAGGGAAGATCAATAAAAACTTAAGTTATAAATCTCCTTGATTTCTTTCATCAAATAATATAAAAAATTCTTATTACTTTAACGAAGTTATATTTGTATTTTAAGGAGCAGAGAAAGAAAATATTCTCTGGTTGAATAAAAATAACCCACAAATAAAATACCATACCCAGGGGGCAATTTGGGTTCTGGAGAAAAAAATAAAAAATTATGTTTAATGATGTGGGCGTCTGATCTATCATCCAAAAGAAACTTCAAAAACTTCAAAAAAAACAAGAATTCTTTTACATAAACACCATAAATTTATAAATACATATTTAAAAAGTTTTTCTAAAACAGGCATTTTCTCAAGTATGGCACCGATGAAATTGGTTTATTTTGTCTATTCATAGCTACTTTAATTTTGCTTATAGAAATGGAAAGATATGACGAGTGGGACCTAGATCAGAATACCGACAAAATTAAACTGGAATTGTTACTTAAAAAGTGTCCTAACAATTGACATAAGAATCAAAGTGCCAATTATTTTTTTTTTTATTAAATTCCGGTAGGTATATCAGAGAAGAAAGATATATATATATTCTTTTTGTATACTAATTATTTTATATTTTTATTGTGCCTTTTCGCTCATTGGTTCTTCCCAAAGACAAATACAAAGTTTTTCATGTAGATATGATTTTTATGTTTGTATAGAAAATATATTATTTTATCAGAATAGTGTATTAGCATCAACAAGATGATATCTGGTTTTGATACATCTGTGTTATGTGGATATCCTAGTAATATGAAAACATTTCTTCGTATATACCTCGTTTTAAACTTATGAAAGAGATATTCGATTACATTTGCGATTATCTTAATATACAAAAGCTTTATTTATTCAGGTTACCATACACTAAGATAACATGAGATGAATATATTTGATAAAAGAAACTTATAACCAATACAGATGATGATACAGAGTAAATTAAACGAGTTCTAGATTTTTACTTTTAATCAATATTATTATAGCAATTACGTGATACACTCCTAAACTCGATTATGCTCAAAATTATTTAGTAGTTGGTTTGTTCCGATTTTTATATTTAAAATTAAATTTTATAATTTCTATAATTTTTTTCTTAGTCTGTTGTTTTGTTTTTATCATATTTCGTTTTTAGTAACTTGTAAAATTATTAAAATTATTTATTTTTATACGTTGATATTATTTCAAAAACCATATATCCATAATATTCTCTTCTTTGATTAAACTACATTTTTGTATTGTATTATTTCTATTATATTTATATACATATCTTGTACAAATCATAACAAACAATGGAAAAAGTGTAGAAAAAAATTTAAAAAAAATAACTGTATTTTGTTAGCCAAACAAAGCTTTCTGAAATTTAAGCATCTACTTCGAAAGAAAAATATTACAAAGGATGGTAAATATAGATTTGTTGTTAAGTCGTGGACAATATCAAAGAAAATGGAATCAAGTATTCCTCTGTTGAAATTTGGATCTGGCGTCGCATCCAAAATATTTCATGGGCTGAAAAATAATCAAATATTAACGTTTTTTAAATAAAGGTAAAATACAAAAATAATTTGGGAAATAATTAGGTAAAGAATAAAGAAAATAATTCGTATTATTAAGTAGGAAAATTACAAAGCAAATGAAAGAAAGAGATTTAACTTTGTAAGATGTTTATCCACAGAAATAAAGGAAATTTTAGAAAAAACTCTATAATGATTTAGTGGCTTCTCATTCGACGGCACAAGGGTTTCTAAAAGGTTCTTTTGGATGAAAATCCTTAGGGATTGTTCCAGAAGTCATATTGCTATCGGGGCTGCAGCCTTTTTGAAAACGAAGCTATATTTCGAAAAATTAGTTTTTAAGTCTGAATATACACAAAATATTATGCACACTAAATATTGTGAACACAAAATATTGTGCACACAAAATAGATCAAAATATATTATCCAGCATTTTTGCGGCTTGACAAAGATTAAACTCTGTTAGATCTCGAACAACAGAAATAAATGGCCTTGATCGCATGGCCTATGAACGATAAAAATGGAACGTTTCTTTTCGATGATAATTCAGACGTCCAATTAAAAATAAGAATTATTAAGAGATTGTTCCAGAAGTCATATTGCTTTTGAAAACCAAGTTAGATTTCGAAAAATTAGTAAGTAAAATCCTGTGTGAATTTACACAAAATACTGTCCACACAAAATACATTATCCAGAATTTTTTTAGGTCTGTACGTGATATCTATCAACACCAGTTTGATCGCTTGCATTCAATAAAATAAATTTATAAAACATGCATCAAACACAAGTCAGCAAATTAAAAGCTGGCGTGAACACAGGTTCAGATATATATAGTACCAAAAAGTGTTTTGTGTAGATCAATCGTAATAAATATAATTTCAATGTGTGTAATTAAATGAATTCGATTCAATGATTTCTTGCTAACAAACAGCAGTAGGATATTATACAAAGATAACTTTTCATTGAGTTAATTAAAAATATGGGTTTTTCCTTCTATATGGTTCTATATATCAAAATATAATATTGTTATTTCTGTTCCAACACCTGTACAAGCAAGTTATTACACTATACTTTTTTTGTACAAGATTTTAATTAAATCAATTTTCTACCATCAACACTATCTACCTTCAACATTGGTTTGAGAAAATTGAATTATTTTGTTTAATTAAAAGTTTATTATAGATATAGAAAATATACGAGAAAAAAAATATAATTTTAATGAAACAATTTAGTTTTTATAATAGAAATTGGAAAATACTTCTTGAAGACATATTTCTCTTGTAATCATAGCCCAAGCAATACGGAAAACAAAGATTTAAAAAGGAACATTTTTACGTGCAATTTTTTGAGTGAATATTGTTCTTACTGCCTATCTAATAGTAACAAGTATGTTTAGACAAAATTCGTCCTCATTCGTTCTTTATGTTTGAATTGTTTGCTCTTATTTCTGATCCAATAATAAAGTCATTTAGAAAATATTCACATGATTATTAAAGCTTATGAACTTTTAAAGCAAGGATCTCAGTTTAATATTTAATTCTAAATTTTAATGTTTATTATTTCACACATTTAAATACTCTTAAGCTTCGGACTTTAAATGGCAACAACCTGCCCGGACTGTGGGTGGGTTTATTAGATTCCCTGCCACCCCTTTGCGGAATGTTTCGGTAGATCCTGATTGAGATTTTTGCTTTGGTTTATCCGAAATGGATAAATTATAAATTAAACAACTAAAATGGAGCTCTTTTCAGACAAAATGCCGGTAGGGTAACTAGTGGCCTAGAGCTAAAGTGAATACATAAGATACTGTATGTATCCAAAGAAGTTCTAATTACTGTAAGTATTCGAGAAATACTGTAAGTATTTTACTGTAAGTATTCGAGAAAATTCTCAATGAGGTACTCATTTGTTGTAATGTTTCAATCTTATGATACAATTATTCTTTGAAAATGGATAATAATATTACTTTCGTCAAGTATCCAAGTGTAAAAGTACAATCTATCTTTTTACATTTCAATTAAGAAAACAATTCATTTAAAGGATTTATATTTATAACCTAAACAATATGAGTCGATCCAAGGCTATAGTTTTAATGGCCAATAAAAGAAAAATGTGTTGCTAGCGAACTGACTGTAAACAGTAAACATGTTCTAATAATTTTGTAGAAATTTATTGTATTACTACTTTTTATATATATTTTTAATTTCCCGATGGAAAGTTATTGTTTATATCTAGAAAATGAAATACTAAAGTTTATGATATACTAAGGTTCGTATTTGGTAAATGGCAGTAAAGCTATATATGCTGAAGCCAGTTTGAATAAAAAAATATTTATGGATGGAAATATTCGACTATTGAAATTATATTGTTATTGAAGTAAGTGCTCAAGCTTTGTAAAATTATCTACACGAATATATTTAAGAACAAGACTTTTAAATGGGATCATGGTCTTTGGACAAGAGTATTATTAGGCAATCCGAAGTTTTTAAGAGCCGATAAATATCTCTGTCAATACTTAAATTGATTGCTTTGTTTGAAAGTCGACGATATCAATATTTCTCGACAGTTAGACAGTCTTTGAGATTTCGATCCACAAACTCACTTGTAAAAAATATCCAACGACACTTAAAAATCACGGTTATTTTACTCCAATTCTTCTCCTATTTGGAGACGACTTAATGATACAAATTTAGACATATTGCGAAGTATTGGGAAAACGAAGCATTAGTTTCAGGTGAAATCGATAGTTATATCTGACTTTGTACTGTTCCAAATTTCCAAAACAAAAAACAATGAATTATGAAATTGTTCGAGTTCGGAATGATTTTCAGACAGCGTACCTCTCATATCTCATATTAAGTTACAAGTATTTTTGAGATATTTGCGTTAAAATATTCTTGAACATAAAATTATTATATAATGAAATCATTTAGAAAATCTTTGTATTAATACGTGATTTGTACCGCGGTAAGAACTTTGTATCTCTTTTTGACTAAAGCATGGGGATGGAATTTTGAGTGATTATGGTCGTCCGTTGTAACGCGACCCTACTTCTGTTAAATTGATATTCATCATGGTTGCATCTCTAAAATGCATATTCACCGAAAATATTTTCAATTCTTTTTTCATCTATACATTCGTCTAAGTGGAAAAAAGATCCATTAAAAGCAATGCGGAAATACCAATTTACGATGAGTTTTATACGGTTTTGGTATATAAGTGTGAGAACACTATAAATACAAAATTGTTAAAAACAACAGTTTATTACGTATATGTTGTATCTTTCGTATCGGAAATCGTGTCTATTATCCATAGATAATTGTTGAACAATTTTGTTTTATATTTTATATTAATTGTTTTATTGATATCGTATTGTTTCTTTGGTTTTCAAAAAGAAAACTTGAAAGATGAAAAATCATTCGCAAACATTCATTTTTATGGTCTTGTTATAATTAGTTTATTCAAACTGTCGAAAATATTTGTTTTTTTCATTGTCATTATTCGATAGAATAATCGAAAAATAAGGTGTAAAGTTATATTAAAAGCTTGTTCAAAAATATGACTATGTTATTTATCCAAACTTAAGTTACGTTGATTAAATTGATAATGTGTTCTTTAATTTCTTATTATTGTTCCGAGCTATAACCAAAAGAATTTACAAAATGTAAAGCAGTTGTAAATTAAATTCTAATGGTCTGTGTATCCATTATGATTTGTTTTTACGTTGTTTGAAGCATTATAAAAACTTTTTCGTTACTTGTAGTTTTTTGGTGGTGTTTTTGATGATATATTCACATCTAATTTATGATGAAAAAAGTCAATAAATTTTTCTTATAGATTTCATTTTATTTCGTCTAAGATTACCGCATGAATGGGTAATTAAATTTTGTTTTTAATTTTTTTTTATAGAATTAAGATTTCTGGAATTGATAATTTACTTTTTGCTCTAAGTATGCATTCTATTATGTTTCTTGCATGCTATTAAACAATGATTTTATCCCGTTTATTTTTTTTAATAAACTTGCATAAATATCTAGTTTTTTCTTCAGTATAGTAAAGTTGTTTGAATTGATATTAAGTCTAAAATAAGAAACAGTGAGTTATGTTAATTTTTATAATTTTATTGGATTGGCATATATTATTGACGCTGACTTCATAGATACCTAGAAAATTCACTAATAAATTGAAGTATTATAGGTTATTTTTTTAATAATTTAAACTTAATAATGCAAATATTTTTCGATATGAATTCAGGTACAATTGTAGCGAAACACTATTTTTCAGTTATAAAAATCATTGTCTTTTTAAGCAACTATAGTATTTACCAAAAAATAAAAAAATAAAATAAAATAAATAAAAAAATAAAAATAAATAAAACTTAATAAATCGATACATTTTAATTCATTAGAAAAAATTATTCCAATAAAACTAGGACTTTGATAGTTCTGGAAAAAAATATATGTTACAGATGTCTCTGTCATGTTATTAGCATTCAAAATACACAAACTAATATTTTAACTACATTGTGGAGAAAATTTGAAAAATATTTAATGTGACAAATATCGAAAATGTTTTTCCCAATACAAACAATGGAATAATTTTTACATAACCTAGATTTTTTCATTTTCAATTTTTTCATGGAAAAAATTTGAATTTTAAAAAACTACAATTTTATTTTATTTATGACTTTGCTACGTTTCTGTTATTTTTGTATTCTTCTTTTTAAACAATATTGATATTGTAAAATTTTTGTTTGTTTATTAAAAAAAAAAAAATACATTTTTCGGTACCTTTTAATACCCTCGAGATTTTTTTATTTTGTATTTCTATAGTATTCAATATAGAAATATACCTATATTGAAAATGAACCCCGTAAACAATAATATATGTTTAAAAAAAGTTTCACTATGACGTATATGTTGTTCGTATAGAATAATCAAATGAAATAATATAGGGTAAACTATCCAACTGTGAACCAAATTTTTACTTGCATCGATATTATCTTCGAAATTGTATAACTATTAACAAACATACTCATTGAAAAGCTTGTAGTTTTGACATATTGGACACTAATTAACAATTTTTCCAAGATATTTTTATTTTTTTGAAAGCAGTCGGGATGGTTTACTATGTACTGGCTGGTGGATACAGTGAACCACCGTCCAGGAAAGTGTGAACCAAGGTATAAATAACATTAAAAAAATACATTTTCTAAGCTTGTTAGAGAACAAATCTAATGCCCCGGTGGAGTATCTTTTATCTTATTATTCTTAAAGTGTTTTCGGGAAACAACTCTACAGATAGACGATATAGTCAACTTCACAAACAATAGCGCATATAACGTTTCGTTCGCACTACTTGCCAAGTCCTAAAAAGATCTAATTTTCTTGGTGATGGACTTACATGGCTATTATTATAATAAAGCATGTTTTTTCTTAAACTAATATATAGATTTTCAAGAAAAAGTCTCGGCAATTTTACATTAGTGCTTATATTTCGGGTCCAAAAGTGTGGAATCTTTGTTTAATTGACTATTGCTGTCTCAAGTGCTAATTTTTCTTGTTAAATTATAAAATGGGATAAAAAAACTGTTTTGATTCGTCGTGTTTCTGAATCACATTGTTCCTTAACTGTAATAAGCTAGGTAGCTGCTGTCACATTCTCAAGAGTATGTAAACCAGAAGCTCTATTTCCTTCCTTTTTCACTAGAATTCATGATGCTATTAATTGTTTTTTTTTTTTATCCAGAAATTTATTTGCAATAGTCTATAGTAAGTATAGTATAAACTGTAAAACAGTGAATCGCACCCCACAATGTACCTTAAGTATTTACCATTAAACTACCCAAAGTAGTAACAAAGCATGCACAACAGTTGAAGAGCATTTACCTAACACTGATATTACCCACTAGTGGTAACTAGTTTTTCACGACTTCCATAGAAACAAGACATCCGATCATAAAAAGATATACGCAAAAACTATAGGTAATAAATAGGTCTATAATTCCATAATTTCAGCTAAACTAAAATTTACCGAAAATAAACGAAAAAAACTGGCAATTTGGTTATTGATTTTTACTCCCCGCATACAAATTTTTTTTCTTGAAATTTGGTAGACCTTTTTAGGTCCCAAACACTGTAATTTTTTTAAATGAAAATATTTATTTTAACATTTTATTTTGAATCTAAAAATCAGCTTAAACGTCTTATTTTCAGGATTGGCAAAGGTTAAACAAAATTTACCTGATGTATTTCATATATATGCAGATAACACAAATAAAGCTTCTATATTATTTGATAATAGAATAATAATTTCCCTTAAACTTTCTTCGTTCAAGTTCTAATGATAATTTTAAACAAAGAATATTGGAATATTGTAAATCAAACATCTAATATAAATTTCAATTGTCTTATATAGATAGCTATAGCTAATTATATAGCTTTTGAATGTATATTTACCACAATCAGGAGAAATTCTGATAATTCCATTGATTTTAGCACTGCTGTTATTTGCATACAGGTTTCATTGATAATGGCGTGTAACCAAAATATTCAAAATTACAAGTAACAGGTTATAGTCTGTGGGCCATGCGGTCGGGGTGATAAACATTTGGCTTAAAATTTCTTAGGCTAAATGTTACTTAATTAGGATTAGTGCTACACGTTTTTCTCTAAGAAAATTCTGAAAAGTTCATATTTTGATAGAATTTTCGATTTGTAATCTTCGATTTCATCGCGTTTTTATTCTTTTTTTTATTTTTTTTATTAATGTTTTGAAATTGTTTTTGAATAATCTTCCCCTAAAAAAGGGACTCAGAAAAAGAACACCGCTTTAGAAGAGGAATTGTTGCGCTGATCATGATTAAAAAACATAATATACAAATATTTACCATGATCCAAATAGACACCTAAGTATTTTGACTCTTATATAATACATATTGGCAATTTACTTTCTATAAAATTTCAGAATGGATAATTATCTTAAGGCGAAATAGACAGTAAACAAACATCTGTCTATAACACATTCCCAATCATTTATCATGTTTTAAGTATTTTCAATTTCGTAATGATATAAATTCGATTAAAGATAATAAATTCAAATCTTTATATATAAAAATCAACATAATTATTATTATTGGGGTAGTAAAACTCGTATCAAATATCGAAACACTAGCCTAATAAAGGTAATTTTAAAATAATTTAAATAACAATCATTATCATTAATGATTGTATTTTTATGTAAATTCCACTTGGCTATTCGTATTCCGATATGATTCCCAGATATCCTTCTTAAACGAATGTTAAAATTTTACACACCACGAAAAATTAATTAAGATATGTTATTTAAATATTTACATACATAATTCATATTTCAATTCAGTGATACCATCGTTTTCTTCATCTATAAATACATTTTAGATTTTCTTTTTTCATTTTAATTAAATATTCACTTAATGATCACATAGACATAATTGTGTTTCGCTTTCTCCATCCTATACTGAAATGGATGGAAAAAATGCTGAATAAAGTAAATTTAATTTCATGTATAATATATGAATTAAGAAAATATACTCATTTTATATGTAAAAAAAAGTGTATAAATTTTATTCATATTTTCATAAGAATAATTTTTCTATGCATACAATACTGGAAAAAAAAATTAGAATTTATTATTACTACTTAAAGTTTTATTAGTTTTAATGGAGCTTTAATCCGAATTTATGGTTTTTTGCATATTAGGAATCTTTTTTGTTTCTATTTTAATATTATTAATTTACTAGATTACTAACATATGAAAGCTAGCTGTAGTTGATACTGAGTATAATTACAGATATTCAACCCTAAAATTGGTATTAGTATCGTGCAAAGAACATGGAAGGGAAGGGGTTGCTAGAATTTGTAATAAATATTTTCATTCTAGAAAGCATAATTATTTGTTCAGATGTTTGCATATAAATTCCATTAAAAAATTATTAAAAAGGATATTTAATTTTAATAAATTAATTCAAAATTGTAATAATGATTGAAGAATATTTTTAATATTATAAGTAATATTTTTTTTTCTTAACTCACTTATCAACTACTAAGGTCATTCAGTGACTACTGTGGGTATATTTTGTACAACATAAGCACACAGCTACCATAGGTGGAAGTACTCTTTTTGTAATCTTCAAAAACTGTTGCCTAGAAGAGAAATTGATTTATGGACAAGATTGAGGCTACTAGGCTTTAAGAAACTCAAAATTTTCTAATTATATAAAGACGATAAACAAACCTGTAATTTTCTCACGGTTCGCCCAAGCGATGTAAACAAAAAATGCAATTTTTAATTGCAATTATCTTACAGTAAATACTCTTCAAATTTTAACAGAACGTGTGGTATTATGTATTTAGTTACATATATTCAAAGTTTTCTGTTGATTAATAGGTAATATTTTGAACAATCTGAAATTTCAACAATAAAATCTTTTGGCGTTGTGCAAGTTGAAGTCAAAAGTTTCTTAAATAACGTTTAAAATCTATTAATCTTAAAATGGTTGATGCTTCATCACGTCTGGCTCATATTGAAACGCGTGTGGGACAGCGCATCGTGACCTGACACCATCGCCCACATGCGTCGTGCTGGGAAACGAATACTGCCAGTTCAATCACCCAGTGTTTTTAAGTTTTTTATTGGTAGTGAAACGTGAGACGTGTGACGGGGGAAACTATGGCTCAGGCACTGTGACACGTGTTTGTCGCGTCTCGCCAGTCGTCAGCATCGTGTCGTCAACTTCCGCTGATAGATTCATTTTTGTATGTTACAAAATATCGCGCTGTCTCACACAATATACGCCAGACCTAAGCATTACAATCAGATAACATACGAATGGATCCCGCTTTTAATATTTTTCATAACCAGCTCTCTTTAGAATCTGCTATATATTATTAAAACATACACTTTTAATATAACAGGTATTTTCCAATACTATATAATTCTGTCTCGTATATTAGTTCGTATAATGTTTACAATTTAACAACATGTAGGTGGTACACGTCTGAGTCGAACACGAACGATTTTACTCATAAAAAATGTATACTGAAAATTGTATATTTTATTCACATCTGATAAGATTGTTTCTTTTGCATTTTCATTCATATTTGTTTCAGACATTGAGTGAAAATACATTTTTTTTTCTGCCAATTCATAATTTAATATTCAAATCATGGTAATGTGTGAGTTCATTATTAGTGATGGATTGAAAAAATTTTTATGTTAATTTATGCATTAATTCATCGGTATGAATTAATTCAATTCAATAGTTTTGTATTATTGTTTTAAGTACCTATGACGACCAATCTTCGCTCGTTTTTTTTAATGCTAAGTATTCTCTAGATATATTTGGAATGTTAAATAATATTATTTGACATTTTATTTCAATTATAAGAATAGGAAGCAAAACATACTGGGTAGATCGAAACTCGAACTTCTTGAATTTACAAGAAGTCAAATCCCGACTAGAAATTTTTGACTGCACCCATTTGGGGCCCAATAGGGTTTCCCAATTGGGATTCTACGTTGGGATGTAACGCAGATACTACCTTGGGCACCAATCGGGAAATCCCAATCTGTTCCCTGTTGGGCTAAACCTGTGTGTGCCACTTAGGGCAGTCCCGATCTGTTCTTTATTGGGTAATACCTATGCGGTCCCACACAATAAACTCGTAATAAAACAAAGTGCAAATTGACTTACAAGTATTTTTATTAATAATTTTTAATATAAAAAAAAAAAAAAAATTGATTTTCAACAGATTTTTCGAAACTTTTTTCCACGAATAAACTTTTCGTTGATTAATTTAATGAGGTATCAACAACACAATTTTTTTCGGAATCAGAACTATTCGGTCTTGTTTTTTTGTATTTTGGTTTAATTTTTGTATTTTCGTATTTTTCATTGAACTTCCTTTAGAATCAATCGATGAAGATTTATGTTCATAGAAGAAACGCCAGTATTAGAAGAAATCTTGCTTTGATCTTAGATGATAATGATGATCCATTAATTTAAATTTTTTCTAGCTTTTTTTTTGGAGACTCAATCTCGTTCTTAGTTTCTTCTTCGCAAAGCCCTGTAAAAAATAACCATATTTTGTAATTTTCGAAATTTCGGCGCATCATAGGGAGGTGGCATGTATTTACAATAAACCGTTTGGTCGTGTTTGTTTCATGTCAGCCAAGAACTTCGAACAATATCGATATCATTATCGGAATTTTTTCCCAAAAAAAGCATTAACTGTTATTTAGATTTGTTTCTGAAACAAAACAAAATTCAAAAGATTAATATATCAATTACAAGCACTTTAAATGGAAGTAAAAAGATTTCATTTTTTGCAATTACTTACATAGTATCAGAAGATATTGAAAAAGAAGTTAACACAAAATTATTTCTTAAACAATCACTAATTTTTTAACTAAACGTTTAAAAATAAACATCAATTGATTCAGAACTTATTATATATTTAATGTCGAAATAATCAGCTTAATTTTTTCGTTTTATTTCTTCACATTAATATTTAAAAAACTTTCACATTAAAATACACATAAAGATTTATTCAACAATCTCAATTCAAATAATTAATTGCTATCGCTTCCCAAGTTCTGATAATAAAACAAAATTAACATTTTAAAATGAATTTATGCAAGTTCGTTCACTGCACTACGACGTACAATCTACAGATTTAGACTTGTTAATAACTTTTTTTGTTGGAAGTAAATATTATTTTTAGACTGAGAGCCCGTGATCGCCAGTCCTACCACATAGTATAAAGGCTAAAAAATTTTCTGTGCAAGTACCCTACAGCAGGTAAGAAGGTTCGGATATTATGAATCTCGAACCGTGGTGGCTTTGGCAGGTAACAGTTAGCAAAGGTGAGCATAATTGCTGCCCAAAAACATAGCATAATGCGCAATTTTTTAGTATGTTCTACAGGATACTATTTATTAGAATATCCGAACTTCAACTATGTCTGGAAGAATGTTAGAACTTTTGAAACTGTTTGGTCGTTTGGAAAACATCTTTGAATAGTTGATCAAGTAACATACATAAAAATCAGATTTTATATTATAACGTAAGTTGAATTATTATTTATTCAAGGCATTTGGCAGGGGGTTGCCACCCTACAAAATGTCTGGCAACGGATGGTATGATATTCTAATAGTATCCTGTAGAACATACTAAAAAATTGCGTATTATGTTATAATGTTTTGGGGTAGCAATTATGCTCATCTTTCCTACCTGTAACCTGTCAAAGCCACCACGGTTCGAACATTTCAGATTTACCCTGAAATGTTTAGTCCATCACTAATGATAATATGTAAATAAATATAACATTTAAAGAAAATCGTGGCAATATTCATTTCATAAGATACTCACAAGTGATAATTATAAATACTTATGACATTTGATTTAATAGAATCGTAGGAGAATCAACATAAAAGGTATTATTTTACACAATTATGTATAGTACTTGAATTTTACTGACCTAAGGATTTTTATAAAAGAGGTTATTAAGTATATTTATGTAGAATATACAAATGTTCTTTTATATACGAGATTTATTTACAAAAAAAAAAAAAGACTTTTGTATTTTTCACGAAACATGTTTAAATATTAATTAATATCAATTTTGTCCCTTTAATACGTAATCTCCCAGATAATTACTTGTGCCAGTGATTACTTCTATCCTCGAAGCATTTTAGACATACGCATTTGGTCTTGAAATTTTCTAGTGATGCGGTTTTCATCTTGTGAAACGTGGTCAAGCTTCGTCTTTCAAGAGTGGTTTCAGTTTTAAGGAACAGGAAAAGGTTGTAGTGAGCCAATTCCGGGAAATAGTTTGATTGAGGTATTAAGGTGTTGTTTTGGGCCAGAAACGCACTATAACAACATTACTTATAAACACTTCTATAGAAAAATTTACCAAGCATAGGTTTTATGTTTATATCTGTTAAAAAATACAAAAATACATTATAAGTAATATCAACATAAAATATTTGTAATAATATTTTTTAACAATCAGCAAAGTTTATTTGTTATTGTAGAGTCTTAACAGCTTTCATGAATTTTTTCTAATAACGATTTCCCAAGTGAAACATTAACGGTAATCCATTAAACTTTATTTTCAAATATAATTACTATAAAATACATAATCTCGTTTACTTGAACCAGTATAATATGTATTTTATTAAGTTTTATAATTGAGACTAATTAGAAAATATGCACTTTTATTAACTACACAACAACACAGTTTACTTACTATAATATCCTTTAATAAACTTTTATGCAACTATAGTTATATAGAAAAATAGTTCTTATTTTATAATTATATTCTATAATTTAATTATTTATAAAAAATAATTATGAATATCACTTGAGAATACAATTCATTCTAAGCAGAACTTTATTCTAAGCATATTTTCTCGTCACATAAAATGAGTTATTGCTTTTGTCCCGGGGGTGAAGTTATTCAAAAATTCATATGTCCATTGAAATTTTACGTAGAAAAATTACGCTGTTTTGATCTGTATTAAAGTTATTTAATCATACATATTTACGACATGATGTAAGTTTGCATATATGATAAATTATCATAATTAAACAGTTAAAAGTTAATTGATTAATTAGTTGATGGTTTCATAATACAAGTAAATCCAAATTTCTATAAGAAATAGAATATAATCTAAAAAGAAGTGATGATAACAACTAACACAGTTAATTGTTTAGATACTCGACATATGATTGAATATTACTGCTTAAACTATTTTTAATTCATTCATAAAATACTATAAATATCCAGTCTATACAGTTATATATGTATGTATACATGTATAATAATAATATGTATTGCAATTATCTATATGGAATTTGAGCTGAAATTGTGAAGAACTCAAATATTTTACGAAAAAATATTTCAAATAGATTTTGTTTGCTTTAAAAAAATAAACATTTTTTGTACTGAAAGTTTTTTACTATCTTATATAGTTTCATTGCTGGGTCAAGAATCCATTGGACTCAATAGACCGATTCACGAACTGAAACTTACTTCTTATATTTGGAATACGTCACAAAAATCGAACTTATCTATCTATTTTTGTTTTTGAGTTAACGCAATCACGGACAGACGAACAGTCGGAATTAGACTAATTAGATGTTTCTATAAACACTCATACTAAAATTTTGTTTGTGCAGCTTTTATTGGAGACTTTTTTTCTACCCCTTAGGCTGTTTGAATATTGCGAAAAAATATTTTTTTTTTTTTGTTAACCCCCTCTTCGATCAGGAAAACGGATGTTTAATAATTTATAACCACCAAATACTGTTTAATACACTCTTGAAAACGCAAAGAACAAATTTCAGTTTTTATACAATGACTAAACCTTTTTAGTTTATAACTTGTTAGTATATAACGAAGTAAACGACTTGTGGCTGATTGAGATTATTATTAAAGAAGAATTCGCTTCACTTACGTAATTATCCGTGATGTATTTTTCTTAAATACCTAGTTGATTAATAATAAATAGTAATCAGAAGCTCATACTAATTAGAGAAATGGTTATAGAATTTAATTCACTGTTTTTTACTGAACATATCATATATAACATTGGGTATATGAGAAATTGTTGGTAGAATTATTTCTACCTGAGGGAATAATTCTACCAAAGTAAAAGGCCACTTTAATACATATTCATATTAAAATATAAAGAAATATTTTATGATTTGTAAATATATTTTAATGTGTTTTTAATAATTGAAAGGGTGAAGCATCATGATTATATAAATAATAAACCCTTTTTAAAATAATATTAAATGCATAATTTTTTGATACAGATCTGACGTAGTTTCTGTAGAGTGTTGTACCTTATTTACCATACAGGTAATAGAAAATTATTTATCAAATACAAATTTTTCACAAGTGTTGTAGTTAAAAACTTTAAATAATATTGATTCAGAACAAAGAAAGCGTCAGTAGAAAATTTATAATCCAGTTAATGCCAATCATATAAAGTATTGCATGTTTTAATTATTCCTGGACTAATATACTCTTTCCTTACGAAAATTCACTGGGATTTTATCTTACTCGATGCTCGACTTCTTGTGCAAAAAATGTTTAAAATTGAGTGACAGTTTTTTTTTCAGTAAGCAGAAAATTCTGTACAATACGAGGATATTTATTTTCTGACAACCCATAAACTATTCCCTGATTTTTGCTATGTATACGGTAATTCTATTGACTTAATCGAAGAAGCCATAGGCTGGATCAATAGCAACATTTTTTTTTCCAGGTCTCTGTAGGCCTTTAAAATTTGAATTGGTTTATTAAATTATTTAAATGTACCAATGTGCCATGTTTAATTCAATTCTGAAATTTAATTCTGAAACCCATAGTACTATCTATTTTTGATTATTTTAAATCCATTATTTATGGTTACCAATGAATGCTTAATTAACTATTTCCTATTATTATGTGAATCTTTTTATACACCCACCTCCTCGCACTTGTTTAATACACATTTCCGTAATTAATAATGTGTATAAATGATTATTAATGAATATTATGGTTTACGGTTGTTGTAATTAGCATAAAATTGAATGCACATGTTTATCAATTTAACCTATGATGTTTGCATGAATTCATAAATATTAATTGATTTTAAATGAATTGATCGTATGATACAATTATATTGAATATTCTCTGAACCATATATGAAGATTTGAAGCCAATAGACAATATATTTTTGTTCAATATCGGTTTTTCCGAGATAGTTTTCAATAAACAGCTTGTTATACTTTTTGTTTGAAATAGTTTGTATAAAATGTTATGATTGTAACAAAACTTTTTATTTAATCAATGTGTTTTCAAAATTAACAAAAATAGAAAATTTAACCACAATTGGATACAATTCTTAACGAATTTTAAGCTATTATAAGCTTAAAATATTCAACTAACAATGTTATTTGATTAGACACACGGCATATAGTTCAGAACTATTTTTAATGGTTAGAATTTAAAAAGTACCTTAAAAATGCAGTCCATATAGTTATACATACATGTATAACAATAATATGTATTGTAAACTTATTTTTTTATTACCTAAATTTGAAATGGTGGTATCTCGAAACAGTATTCAATAAAATAATTCAAGGAAACATTTTTTTTTTAATGAAAAACAAACATTAGTTGTATGTGAATTTTTCTTTTATCTTTTATGGTTTATAAGTTGATCCATTTCAATTTTTTCTAGCGTAACAAACTTTAGACTTAAATTAATATACTTTGACATATTTATTTAAATACATATTTATATATATATATATATATATATATATATATATATATATATATATATATATATATATATATATATATATATATATATATGTATTAATTATTTATTTATATACATATATATATATAGTAAAAACTTCTAATTTGTTTACTAACAAATAGGGTAGAAGGCATTTTTTGTACAGAGAAGTACTTTAGATCTAAATTTTCCTCTAGCTCATAAAGAAAGTAAAGAAGGCCTTTTGCTGACTAGACAACTCCATCCTTCACTTTGATTTTTCAGGCCTACGACAGGACCTCGACCTTCGTAGTCAGCTCTTGCTTAGTTTTATCGATATATATAACCGGATTTACTGCTTGACAAACTTTGTACATAATCCTTCCTCATGAATCACTCTATTTATTGGTGAATTTATTTTTAACAGACAGATAATACTCGCCTAAGGAATTTGTTTTTTGAATATGGATATAGAAATATAAGATTAAATATTGTGTGTTTCAAATTTCAATACGAGTACTTATACATTAAACATTACAACCTTCAACAAACTGATTGGTGAAACGTATCAACGACATTTCATCAATAACGGCCATTTTGAAAGTAACAGCGAAAGAAATATACTTGGATTGGTTGATAGATACAGGGAATCGAAATGCAAAATTTTCTACTTAGAATATAAAATAATTATGACCACTTAAAAAAAGAATATTTATTAAACAAAGATGTTTATACCTTCGATATATTTATAGTTTCTAACGAAATTCAAGCCAGAACACATATGTTGAATATACATATAATATTGTCAATTCGTTTTTACATTGTATTATGCAATGTTCAAAAAATTTAAAAAAATTACATAGAAAATTGAAATACAATACATGTAATGGAAAACCTCGACATCTGTCTGCGTATTAATATATTTTATATTAAATACAAAATTGTGACAGGAAAATGTATAATATATTTTGTAAAAATGTTGTGTCTATCACTGTCTCAACTTAATGTGGGAGCGACATGTTCTTGTATTCCGGTATAGTAAGTAAAGAAATATTATGATGTTTTAAGAATGATGTTATTGAATTCACGCTAATGGTAGGATTTGTGTATATAGAGTATAGATATTTATATTAAAAATAGATCGCAAAATCTTAATCATTGATTATACTAAATAGAAGTCAATGAAAAAAATTGATTTTCGATCAACAAACCAAAGATGGTACTCTCTATTGTAGTTTTCAGTAACAGTAGTTTGTGATGCGACGTTTATTGAAAATAAATGAAGAGAGATATCCAAATAGGTTACACCTATATATTGGGCTACATATATCCCACTTTGGTGACCTCTCCTATTTTTTTAAAAATATTGTTTATACACTGATTTTATATTAAATAGATGAAGAGTATAAAGTCTAAAGTCCATTTTTGATTGTAGGTGTAGCCTGCTGTTCCAAAACGAGATCAAAATCGAGAAAACATATTGTATTGAAATTTTTATAGACCTTTCTTGATATAAATTTATTTTGAGTTTTTGAATCGGAAAAATCGGACAGTGGCTCTTTAACACCCAGTTTTTTAACCCGTAAGAGGCAGATAAAAGTTGAAATTAATTTAAGATGAATAATTAAACATTGTATGCAGGGTAAAGTACAAAAAGGACAGTAAAAAGACACTATGGATATTTAAAAAATTGTAGTAAAAAATTATCTAATGATTATTGGCATTTATATAAAATCAAAAGGCGATACTATTTAGAAAAGCTAGTATCCTACACTGTATTTATCTGATAATTGGAGTCTTATTAATGTTTTTATATTTATACCATGTGTCGTAAAATACAAGAATACCATGGGGTGACATCTTTAAGTAAAAATTATTAGTTGTCTTTGTCAGTTCAGTATTCTCAATAATACATACCGATATTACGTCACCATAATAAGAAACAGCGTTTTTACAAGAATAAAAAAGCTTTAAATGCTTTTAATGTTATTTTATAGCAAGAAATCGTGTTTATTTTGTAAAAATATTTATTTTTTGTGACTTTTTATAAAGAAATCAATATTTTTAAGTACTTTGTAAAACATGGTAAACTATTTACTTTTGATTATTATATATCGAATTCAAAACTAATTTTGACATAACTTTTTTATTCTATTTAAAAAATTTATTGCAAAAGCTTTTTTAAAGAGCTGGTATGATAACCATTCAAAGTTTATGGATTTCTGTTACTTTCATTTAATATACTGTGTTTTACCAATTGTTAGCGATTTAATAGAGCGAATGTCATTGATTTAAAATCATATATTTAAAAAAAATAAAATAAATTTATTTAACAAAATAATAGCGTTATCATTAATTATATATTTTATTTAAATTTATATAAAAACTTATTAATGTATTTAATTAATGTTTCTTTTTTTTTTTAACAAGAAAAATTTGCTATAAACGTAATAGGCAATTAATTTTTATTTTCATTTTATGATGATGATTCGTCAATGTTCCGTACCAAATTGAGGGTAATCTAATTTAGATGTGAAAATGTTTACATTTAAATCATATAAAGGCTGTTAATAAAATGTATTTTGTTTGTTCCTGACAATTATTCTTCATAAGAGAAGCTGTTGGGATCGTTCGGAAAATTCAGACCAGAAATGATAATAGTTTAACAAAAAGTTATAAAATATTGATGCAATCTACAAATTTCTTACCTAAGCTCTAAATGTCATGGACGCAAATAATTAATTATATTCTTATTTACTTAAATCAAATATTATTTATCGATACATGAATATTTAAAATTTGCTTTTAAATTTTCATTTCATAATAGTGACATACAAGATTAATAAATTTTGACAGGACATATATTTTACAATTTTATGATAATACCAATAGCTTTAATGTGGTTTAATAAATTGATTGATTATTTATTAAATACGCCAACATAATTTAAATATATATACTCAATTTAATGCTAATTAATCTACTTAAATATTCAATTATTGAAAATGTATATCAATATCATTAGTATACCACAGCATGAAGTTAGCACACCTCAACAATGTTAAAATTTGAACCATTAACATGTATATATTGTTTATCAACAAGTAAAATTTACAAAATTTAAGGAGCCCCCAACGAATAACATCTAACTTGCAAAACCAAATCAAAAACGGTATCCTCTTGGATTTCAAATTTGTCATAGTATGTATGACAATGTATTTTTCATGTCAAGCCTTTTCATTTGATACCCATATCATACATTGCGTAAATTTCATTACAATTGGAAGTGTGTTTTGAGTTATTTGTGTACAAAATTTGCGAAAATATTTTTTTTATTTTAAATCAAATTTTATATTTTATTTGAAATCAAATAAAAGGTTTACATTTTTGATTGACTATTACAACTAAATCTTATTTTGTATTTTAAATATAATTATTAAATTTAGTATTTTTTAAAAACGTATATTCATACATTTTATGGCCGTGCAATTACGTGTTTGTGAGTCACTGTCAATAAATAAATGTCAGTTGAATTATACCAATGATAAAATTACAAAGCATCAATCGACACTATTAATTATTTTATATACAGTAATTTAATGAAATAATTGAATATTGAATAATTATTGAAAAGGTTATTAAAGAGGTTTAGCTGTAATACCCTATTTCATATTTTCTATAAAAATCGATCAAAAGCACTTAAAATCATTTGGTATGTAATACTTACAACTTTTAAAAATCAAAGCGTCTCATTTAATTTGCTTATACAGTGAGAAAATATAAACTAAGCATGACACTAACGTTTCAAAGCTCTAAGATTAACACAGTAAGAATGATGGCTGTGGTATATTTTTTTTATCGACAGACACTTAATATGAATATGATGAATTTCGTTTCTTAATGTAGCATTCCACAATTTGTATCAAGCTCACAGTATTAGGTTTCGCTCTTTGACATTTTCTTGGAGATTAAATAAATATGTCGTCAAATATTGTCTGAGCATTTTTGATATCGCTAAAATTTTGGTGTTTTTATAAGCTTTTATTTAGTTTTACCTATATGTCTGCCTGTAATCAAGTTTTCAAGCTAAAGTCGTCCCATTTTTTAACCGTTCGATTACAATAACATTATCGTAGCATTGTAAAACTTAATTCTTTTAATTTCCAAACGGTTCTACCACAATTGATAAATATGTTCAAGAGAAAATTTTAATAGAAAACAATTTAATAGGTCTTTAATCTTCTAATAACATTAAAGCTTGTAGTTCTAAAAATAATTTTTTACCTATTAAGTTAGTAACATTTTATAGTCATTCTGATTCAAAAACAAAATAAACAGCTGAAGAGCTGAAATTCGGCAAACGTATTTAAATCAGATGACAAGACAATATTATCACATAATCTAATAAAAAAAATAATATGGTAACGCTGAAAAACTTTTTTCATAGTTATTTCGTTGCGCTTCCACCATTTGATTGGCCTCTAATTTTATACTAAAAATCTTAGAAATAAACTTTTTTTTATAGCTCTTTTACCTCTTAATAAAAGCTTGTATTTCAAAAAATATTTTTTTTACATAATAACTTATTGTCTTGTTGTGTTTTTAATCTGGATATATCAATTGAATATTCAAACTCCCTGGCTATAATATTTTTTTATGCATCGCAGCTTGTTCATAGAAAGCCATCAACTCGAAGAAAATAACATGGAAGAATACATTTTAATTATGGAAATTTTAAAATAGAATATCCTAATTAACTGCAGCTTTATGCTAATGTATCAAACTATTTTATTGTTACAGAGTTAGTATACGAAGAAAAACCACAAAAATAATGGAACATAGAATAATTCTAAGTAAAGTAATCTGTGAGACTTGTATCATATCCTGTGGGTATATTTTATTTCAAACTTATACAAAAATCTACTACCTTTAATAACAAATATGACATTAAAATTAATTAAACTGCTTTGATATTATTTTAACAGCAAAAAATGTTATATTTTAACAAAAACTTTTGTGATTATTATTTTATTTATAAACTATTCAAGATTGCTTCTATTTTCCTGTATGTATATAATCATTTTTTAAAAACATTAATGTGAAAATTAAATTTCGTATCCAAAAATTTCGACCTATAAAAAAAGGAAGATCAAAAACCGTGCCTAGTCTATTCTTAAACCTTCAAACTGATGTTATTCTAAAATATATCTAAAATATAAAATATTTTATACGTAAATAACTTATCACTAAGACCGAAAATCGAAAAATCACCCGGTTGAACCATAAGCTTCCCTTAAAACTTCTAAAAACCACTTTTTTGGGATCAGAGAACCCCAGTTTTTTTTAAAGCAATCTACATCTCATTTCAATACAAACCAATTTGGTAACAAGTAGCTTACAATAAAAATATTCAATAAAGTGTGTTAAACTCATCTCCATTGAATAAGTGAAATTCGGAAAATAAAAATACAAGCACCAAATATTGATAGAAAATTCTTAGAATTATCTAAAATTAAATGGGTATTTTAAAGAATAAATAAATAATTCATTAATTTAATAATTGTTTTCTGTGTCTGAATAATGAAATTTAAATTAGAGAGAGCTTGATGGGAAATATTCAATTTGTTCATTCAATAGAGTGTTGGGTTCGATTTTGTGCTTATGATTCTCCAAACCCTCCAACACGTCCAGCCTATGGCCTTTTTTCGCTATATGTAGTACTTCTTACTTAGTGTTTGGATTGTGATCGTTTTCTATCATGTTCAATTTCAACCTAAAAGACTGTAGGTGTTATTTCTTTCGTATCTCAAAGATGCGAATACGTTGGTTTCAAATTTTTGTTTATGCTTTGGCCTATTTAGTACATTGGAAAGTATCTCGAATGACTCACCAAAAATACATGATCTTTTTGAATTTTTCTTTGGTGACGTGTTTGGATTCTGGATATACTTATTTGGATTCAGGTATTAAAAATTATTGCTCGCCCTATTTTTCATACTAAGTAAAACTCAATTTTAGGAGGATTGTGCTAATTTCTTCCGCAAATTTATTCTGAAATGTTCTTAGTTTTTATTTTTCAAGTCCGAAAATTTAATTGAATTTCCTAGGTGAATTGGATCTCCTTACAGGACGTGTTGATCGCGTCCAGGCCAGGACATAGCGATACCAAAACTTAACTTATTGTGTGGCTGTGTGGGAAGTATTTTCTTTTTGAAAACGTTCATCAACAACTCCGCAAGAATATACATCTTTTTGTTGAATGAGAAGTAATTTTGTCCTCAAATAAGTCTTAGTAAATTTGCTATTTGCTAGAAATTATTGAGGGATTGGCATTTTGTCCAATCTCTTTTCAACAATTACACATTCACTAGCTGGTATGTTCCCATGCATATACCAAGGCTAGTGAAGCCAGATTGTGCATGTATTATTCAAATTGCCTTACCTATTATTTAGATATAATAGGCAAGAAACTGAAAAATTGTCTAAATTTGCTCAAAAAGAGCCCAGTTCCAAGCAAAATTTTTGAATTTCAAATTGGTTTTCAGTGCTTTAAAAAATATGAAGGGTGAGAAAATCAAAATTACAGCAATACTGTCCTCTGAAAATGTTATTATATGCAGTCTATATAGCATATATTCTTTTTTGTTTCGATAAACTTGCTTGTTTTATATAATTGATTGCTTATGTTATGATATACGTGTCTTGCTCTAGTGTATGATATATTTTGATAAATGATATTTTCATTCTCTTGTTTATACCTGGCGGCAATTTAAAATGAACATTTTTATTTAATAATATAATTTTTTGTTAGATATTATTATGAAAAATATTTTTTTTTTTTATATTGACTGTTATAATGTTTTTCAAATACATGCGGCTTTTTCAGCACAAATACCTTTAGAAGATTATTTATTTTCCCTGTAAAAGAGACATGTTGAAGAAAAGAATATTATTTAGAATTTATATCTTTTATTGAAATCACTTTATTGTCTTTTACTTAGAAATTCATTGATATCCTATATAAATAAAAAAAACTAAAATATAAATAAAAACTTTTGGGATTTCCAGAAACATACAAAAATAATATTTCCGATATTAGATAACAAATTTTTAGTATATAAACAGATACATTATTATGTCACATTATTATTTTAATTTAATTAAAATTTAAAAATATAAAGTGGTAATTTTCGCAAAATAATTTTGAATTATTAATTTTTTTATTTATCATGGAAGTAACGCTCGAAAATTGACTGGCTGGTTTCAAAGATATCTCTTGAAACAACTTCTAAATATCGCTTTCTGATACGATTACAGTATACTTATCTCCAAAACTACGCATAAAATCTTCTGTTTGCTCTTGATGGACATTGAACATTGCTTAAACAGATCCACTTCTTGTAATTTTGGGTCAAAAATCACCTTATATATGGAGTTTTATTTTTATTCAATGACTCAAAAATTTCAAAAATCGTATTTACTTTTTCAAATTTACTATTTACTTTTTCAAAAAAACTAATTATGTATTTCACCAGAGAATGTTTCATTCTTCTTGGTTAAAGTTTTATTTGGAAAACATTCTACTTAACAGTAGATCTATCTATAAGTCTAGATTTCTTAAATATATTAAATATTATATAATAAAATAATACAAGTAAATTTTTTTCCGCAATTCAATAGGGAAATCAATTCACCGAGACGACTTATTCCCCATAAAAATCTGCACTCCTGCAACCGTAAAAATTAAGTGAACTAAAATTCATTTCGTTTAATGCTGTATGTAATTTAACCTTAGAAAAATCCTTAGAAAAATTGAAATTCCTAATAACTTTAAGTAATACTTCAATTATTCGGATTGTTGGTGAGGCCAGGTCTCATCCCGCCATTTGATGATAATGATAATATGTGCATAATATAAAGTGGCCCATTATGTTAAACTGATGATAAAAAATTCGTGTTGATAAAAAATTATAAAGATTTATTTGATTATAAAACGAACATTTAAGCTAAAAGACTACAAAGGCGTTTCATTAAAAGTAAAATATTTTGGTAAAATGCAAATGAAATATACTTTGTTTTGTCTTTTATTAATAATTATTATGATTATTACTTACTTTATCTTAAAGTTCATTATTATGCTTTTTGAATGCTTATAAGTATAAATGTTAGTATAATAGATTTTGAAATGATTCTACACGATGCTGGATGCTTATTGTTTCGTGAATGATTATATTTTGTTAATTAAATTTTAAAGAAATATTATGTATATATATATACATGGATTCACTTTACAATTCAAATTATTTTGTTTTGTCTCATCATAAGAGAATATTATAATAATTTATACCATCATTGTATTATGTACCAATTTATTATTATCATTTTTACCTTGTGTTTATTGAATAATAAGTCTATTCATAAAACATTTTATTTGATTCTGCATGTGTTCGATATAATGAATTACCAAAAAAATAATTATCCATATAGTAATTGTATTCATGAAAAAAGTATATAATTATCATCATTTGAGGGTGAAAAATATTGTGTGCATAAAACATTAAACCCTGAAAGAGATCCATCTACTTAGAAACAGATCAATACATTATTTTGTGCATAGTGGATGTTAAAAAAAATATCGTAGATCGAATTAGTGGAAATCTAATATTCCACAATATTTGTCATTTCACAAAATCGGCATTTTTAGAAATCAAAAAGAACTGGTAATTTCTCAAAATCTTTGTTCAATACCCATTAATCAAAAAAATTTATGGCTGACTAGAAGGTCAATCAAAATTTATAGACAAAATAAATAGCTTCATCAAGTTAAGGTGATCAGTAAGAATACCCATAAATAAACAACTTAAACTTATTTAAAATGGTTATTGAATACGAAATCAGAAATAAAATATTGATATCAAAATGTAATAGGTAAGACAAGATTATCTTATAGGACCTTATAACTCCAAATTAGGAACCTGAAGCAAAGTCCCGGGAAGGAATGAGCCCAGGGTAAAATTTCAGGCTTAAATAATTTGTGACATGAAATATTATTGGTAGTGAACATTTTGTTAATTAAGTGACAATAATTTTACCGTTTTATAATTTTTCATGAAATAAAGCCGTAAGTTTCAGTACGTAATTTTTATTTTAACATAAAATTAAATATTAACTTTGTAGTTCGAGCCGTCCAGCTATTAAGTACACTGTAAGCGTGTAAAGTTCTTTTTAGCCTACTTGAAGCCCAAAATGAAGCCATAGTAGAGGGAAAACGGGTTTAGCAATGACTTTGCAGCTTCTTCAAGCATTAAAGACTTTGGATAGAAGTTCCATATTGAATGCAGGTCAACGGAATGATACAAGTGTTCAGGTACAGGTCTTCAGATGGAAAAAATAAGATAAAAAAAGAAGCGCATCCACCCTCCTAGAAACGACGATTCAAAGAATATATGTACCCAGAATGTACTACTCGAACAACTCTGTCAACATGGATGTGAGATTGAACAAATTTAATAAAACTTTCTAAAAATTATATTAAAAAAAAAATCAAAAAACCATTCAAGGCCTTAATATTATTTCCGAAAAATGATAGTTTTCTTAATTTTTATCTTTCAGAAAAAGTTCTTACGCTAACATGTAACTAGACATGTATAGTTATTTTCACTTGAATATTATCAAGAATTATTTAAATGAACATTATAATAAATTATATGTTTTTAATAATTTTAAACAAAATAATGATTTCAATGTGATTTTATTCGATTATTATTTGAATAAATGTTTGTCTTTTGTAAGAATTTATATAGATTGATACCTTTTACTTTTTATATGTATTTTTTTCTTTTTTTTTTTAAATTTATATATCTATATTTTATATAAATTGGTACCTTTTTTTTCAAAATAAAGTAAGTGAAAATCTTTAACTTTGGTCATCATAGTACCATACTGTATGGATATCTTTACTCTTTTAAAAAATACATTTTGAGCATGTCTGAATCTATTTGAGTATTATTTCGTTACAAAATTTTTTTGAGGTGTACAAACGAGTTACACAATTCTACATATGTGTAAATGATTTATAAAATAATTTAAATAATGTTAATTCTATGGTAGATTGATTATTTATTACCAGACATTTCAAAGGTAACAGGTTAGTATCAACAAGTCAAACAGCAAACAACATAGACCAGGCGAATAGTATTTTGAACTTACATTAAATAGACTATTACTGATTTTTTAATATGAGTTTTGAAGCATTAACGTGAGTCTGAATCTTGATTTACTACCCTCGGGATATTGCGCTTACAAAATGGCAACAGAAAAACTGTGATTTTTTCCCCACCTTTTTGATTTTTATCCAATAAATCTTTTGCCATTTGGAAATTTTTTTTTGGAAGTATACAAAATTAGTGATAACATAAAATCAAGTTCGTTTTTATAAGCCAAATAGTTACAGCGATATGAATAGTTACAGAGATAATACTGAAATAATGGAAGAAAACAGCGATTTTGTCGCACTTTTTCCAGATTTTTTTCAAAAAATCCTTAACCGTGCAGGTTTGTAAAATTTCAATCCGTTTTTTTTTTTTAAATTAATTTAAATTTTCTATAAAATGAAACCAATCATAGATTTTAATTTGAATATTTACAGAGATATGGCTCTTAAAATTGTGAAATAGAAGCCGAATAATTGCGATTTTGTCGCATTTTTTCAGAATTTTGGACAATCATTTCTTAACCGTTCAAGTTTGGTAAATTTTTATCGTATTCTTTTTAAATAAGATTATTTTTACTACATAATGATCGGCGTGGTTAAGGAGATACTGGCCAAAATCCGAAAAAAATGAGACATAATCAAAGTTTATGTCCACTATTCCAATACTTTACAAAGTCATATATATCTATAGTTATTTAATATTTAAAACTAACATGGTTTCGTTTTTTCTATATTCAGAAATCGGTAATACTCCATTTAATGTAAGTTCATGCCTTTTTTGTGTACATTTTGTTTGGGCTAACATATGAGTACATGTGACTTTATATTATGTACATGTACACGCTTAATGTACCTACCTCAAAGCGATTGTGAAAATAAACAAAGTTACGATTTACATTATAAACAAAATTTAAACTTGTAATAAAAGCAAAATAATATGTGTACTTTTAACTTATAAATATAGAGGAAAGTTGGCTAGGTATATACGCAGTCAAAGTCGGCATGTGTAATATTTTAATTTCTCTATTAAGTAGCATAAAATCCATTCTTTATTTTTTCTTTTGCTTATTAATTACAAAATTTTTTTTCTTATTAGTGATAACGAATGGTAGCCTCGAAAGTAGGATACGCGTACAACTCGGATATTCAGGGGAAATTAACGGGTACACCACGTTTTTCTTCAACAATACGGACCTAAAAATGATGCTGGGCCCGAAATAAAATTTTTTTTTTATACCTAGTATCTATTAATTCTTCTATATTATTCATACTTTTGTTTCAATACGTTTTATTTAAAACGCCTGTTGAACGCTTTGGGAATAAAATGAAAATAAATGTAAAATAAAAAAAAGACTACAAAAATAGAAAAATCAAGTGATTATAGCAACTACTGGAGTTAATTGTTTAGATACTTTTACATGTGGTTTAATATCAATTTTTGAACTATTTTTAATCATTAGGAATCATATAAAAATATTACAATAATATGTATTGTGTTTATAAGGTAAATTGGAGCTAAAATTGTGGCGGACCTAAACATTTTACGAAAAAATGTTTCAATAAAAAGTGGTTAATATAAAAAAAAAAAACAAACATTTTTGGTCTTTAAATCTTCTTTCTTTCTGGTTCAAAAGTTGGGTCCGGGACCAAATGAACCGTTTTTGCTCATTCGCGAACTTAAACTCAAAATTTCAACACGCTATCTTTTTTAGTTTTTGACTTATTTTGATGACGGACAGACAAACAGGCGGACGAATAAGCGCCAATTGGCTGATTTTGGTGAACACCTATACCAAAATTTAGTTTTTGCGTTTATTATTTATTAGTGTTACAAACTTTAGACTAAAACTAATATTATATAAATGTGGACTATACAAAAAAATTTAGTTAATTAAATGTAAAATTTATTATAATGTTATTTATATTTTGTAAATGTTTATATATTATTTTGATAAAGATATCTATCCTTTTATAGTATAAATATACATTTTCTTTGAGCTTAATGGATCGTAACAGTGTTTCGTAATAAGAATATTATGGATACATACCTACCGTATTTTAAATTTTATATAACAACATTATTATTAATTGAAATGAATTTTCATAATTATATTATTAATGTTTTTCCTAAAATGTATATATTACTAAATTGATTTAAGTGTACAGAGGAACCCTTTTTGGTTTGTTATTTTTACTCTTAGGCATTGTTTGAGTTAAAAAGATTCAAGGTATATTAATAAACAACAATATAACTTTAATACTAAGTTTATTGTTATACCGTTGGATATGCAAAATTGTTACAGATGAGTATAAACCGTGAATCGTGAACCGTGAATTATTGAATGACATTTCTCGAGTAATGATTTGTTTGTTAAAACAAAATTTAAATAATAAAAAAAATTAAATACTCAACACTCGGTTGACTATCAATACTTCAGCTATTTGTAATCATTTGTATTCATAAAATACACTAAATATCTATTCAATTATATTAATTTATTTTATAATATGTTTTATATTGATAACTAAAAATATATTTTCGAAGCTGAATTTAAGCTTTAGTTGATAGTTAATGGTGTATATTTATAATGTCTTCTCAAACATGAAATTGAATTGATAATTTTGTTCTAAATCATTTCTAAATTCTAAATAAAATCGTTCCAATTATGGAACAATTGTGATAAAACAGTAATAATAGTTTCTGGAATATTCAAAAGACGGTATATTTAAAAGGCAGGCTGGTACATCGGACATTACTGAATAACATCAATTTGTAGTATCAAGTTGTAATCAGTTGCTAATCAGTTTGTGAATTCAGATAATTGAAGCATCATTACTTTGTATGAAAATTGAACTGAAGTTATAATAGTTATAATATCCTAATAAGATAAAGATAAGGATACTTTGTAATGACATCATTCTATAATAGAGATTCCCATCGTGATTGCATGAAAAACATCGTTTTCATGAAAGATACGAAATATAATTTTTGAAAGCTTTTTGTTATAGAGAGAAAGTATTATATTATGGAAAAATAAACCAATGCTTATAAATAGGTAGATTTGGTCATGTAATCAAATAAAAAAGTATCATTCTTAAGATATACTTGAATTGTACGATATGCCTTGTAGCGGAAGTAGAAACGATGATACGATGATAAATCAAGAAATAATAACACAAGGTAATTCGTGACATGCCGTTTCACCTTCTTCGTATATATAACGTATCAGCTACACATTTCAATTTCGGACATAAATATTTAAATATTATATAAAAGATATTCAACTTGAATGCATTATTATATTAAAAACGAATAAGTTTCTTTCTTTCATTTTAAATAAAAAAGATGATAAAGCAAACAGTATCCTTGTCTTCTGTTACTGAACTTAATGAGAATATCGATGTTTTCTGAATTCTTCCTACATTTAAGTAATTTAAGTTATAAAAAAAAACTGCACTTTTTTGAAGACCTGATTTAACAATCAAAGAGATCTTCTACTTCATATATTGGCATGGATTGAAAGACAATTTTGATCAGAAAAAGGATACCACCACAAAGGATACTCGAGTATGAAAATTTTAAAATATTAAAAATTAGTATGGGCATGGAAATTTAAGTCAATACAAAAAAAAAAAAATACAAAACAAGGTTTTATTCATTAAAGCTAATTTTAGAAATTTTCTCTAAAAATCTCAGTTTTTTTTAAGGGGCTTTCATCATTCAAAAATCTGTAATCTTCACAGGCAATCAAATCGCTTTTAGTGTATTATGTGACCTTCGCCTATTAGACAACTTAAACTGGAGGTTGCGGATTCGAATTCAAACAGCGGTAGTTTGATCAATTATAAAAAAAAGGAACGTTTGTTTGATCAGACAGTCGTCGATTAGAAAAAAACGAAGTAACCGCCTCAAAAGGTTACAGAGAATCAAAAGCTCTAGATACAAAGGACGGGGTTGCGGTTCTCCTCTTAATACACTCCAGTGTTGGGTGCTTGATATTGTGATATCAAGGATCCTATATCTACTTACATATTGGAAAAAAGGTTCACAAATGATAATTTATAGTTGCACAAATAATCGTTAACGGTATCCTAAAAAACGACTAAAGACATCGAACCATAATAGAAGAAGTAAACTTAAATGCTATGATTTATACGTGATATTATTTTGATCATAATAATACGTTGTACAGTCGACTAACATCATTGTTATTAAATTTTCCATGTTATCATTTCAACAAGATATATTGTCTGTACATGTATACAGTCTGGTGCACAAAAATATTGTAGTCAAATTATTCAGAAAGTAATTACATTATACTATTTCATAATACTTCATTGTTATTCAATTCTGAACTTTAGATAGACGAAAAAATCACAAAAATACACACATAATTTAACAAAATAAAAGTACATATACTATGCACCAAAATTCAAAAATTCAATGAACTCACTTAGCTTAAGTATACATACAAATCTTCCACTCCAATAAGATGTTGACTTCTTAGAACATGCAAGCCTTGAAAGTTAGTGATACATACATTTCACTCCCTACCTCATTATTTATATCTCTGATTCACGTACCATATTGAAATTGCGTTATAGGTCTCCTGTCCTTTACTTCCAAAATGGGGAGGTATTTAGCACCCTTCTGATAATGCGATTTTTATATAAAGATAACCTTTTTCAAATTGCCGATATTATCTTGAAATATTCAGCATGAACAGGATCTTTATAAAGTTTTGTGATAATATTTTCTTCTAATAAATATGATAAGTTTTCAACCACGAACAAAATCTTTTTTGCCCAACAACCGTAATCGGCATTTTCAGCTTGGAAGTGTATCAAGACACAGGTATTGAAAAGTTTTAGATTTACATTTTCATATCCTAAAAAAAAAAAAATTATTTAAATAAGCAATTTTACTTTTTATTGAAGTTAGAATATATCCAATTTTTATTAGTGTAGCGCAGATCTATGTATTTGCAAGATGAACTTGCAGAATTCAAGACCAGTTTGATTTGTTTATTTTTCGTCCCACCATTTATACCACAAATTTCACAGCTGTATATCGTATTGAAAACACCATTACATTCGACCACCAAGTCAAGTTAATAAATAAAACATGTAAAAATAAATTTGATTATTCAAACGTTTAATTCTGACTCATTTATGAGAATTAGTAACTTTAAATAGGTCACAATTTTACAAGAATGATTGACTTGTTGTCAAGACCTAAGAATTCATCTCGATTTTCAATAAATTTTATTTTCTAACTACTAAAAATCGCTAATAATCCAGGATTATGACTAGCTGTTAATGTGAAAAGGAGACAGAAATCTGATAATAAAGTGTTACTACTTTTTTAGTCGCCCTTTAATTGATTGCTGATAATTTTTTCTCGTTACTTAATTTCAGTGCATTTTCTCTATGCCTTTGATCTAATCTAACCTTCCTACAGTAGCCAAAGCCTTGACGAAGTGACTCACCTTAATTTGACCTATTAGTCATCTTTATCAAGAAAGACGACGTTTAGTCTGTTTTGTAGCAAATAACTACGAATTTTTCATCATCTCTATTAGGACCATAATACTTAAAATAAAAATACGAATTCAATAAACAACACTCTAGTTGATCTGAATAAAGGCGTACATAGAGTAGCAGTGAATGTGAACGATACAGTCATGCTATATAATTTTATTACATTTAAAATATATTTATTCTACAAGATCAAGAAGCCGTTTGTTAAATTTATGTATTTCATATACCATATCTATATTGAAGGAATAATGAAAATAATTACGTGAGATACTATTTCTAAGGACACAATTTTCAAAATATTTTCCTTTTACTGTGTGTTCTAGAAATACAATATTTAAAAAAAAAAGTGATGGTAACAACTAACAGAGTTTATTGTTTTAGATACTCGACATAAGGTTTACGATATTTCATAAAATAAGCTTAATATACAATCCATATATTTATTAACATATATAAATAATATATCTGATTATTAGCTTTATTTGAGGTGAGGAAATGTAAGGAATCTAAACAGTTTATGAAAAAATATTAATGTTAGTTGTTTTGGAATAACAAATATTTTTTGTATTTGAATTATTCTTTTATCTTTTATCTAAATGTTGGGTAATGGATGGTCATGGAACTTAAATGAATCGAATTTACTCATTCCCTAAAACTTCTAAAACCAAATAATGTACCTAAAACTTCCTCGTGATGTACGAATACACTTACTTAAATAGCCATATGTTCGGTAGGTCATCAATGAATGAGTTGCAACTTGGATCGGGGAATATCATAAAATTCTTTGTGGCAGTAAAATGAGTGTATATTTTTCTCGTTTATTTGTTCCTATTTTTATTTTTCTTCTTTAATTACGATGTTCAAGAATAATTAATTTTTATACAATTGTAAACCTATAATACGTATGTACCTTTACAATTGTATCAAAAACGGATGATTGGTTCACGATATACCGACATTTAAGTAAATAAAATGTAAGTTTTAAGGGATATTTCCTGAACGATAATTGACAGAAAAGATGTTTACCACAAATTAATAAATATTCGTTCATTAATTTTGGAGTTGTTTTAGTCTGAATGAGTTTCACAGACCTCTAAGACAGAGACTCTAAGCATTTACATATATAAAAAATACTAATAAAATAAATGTTTGAAACGACTTGTGTTCGTCATCGTAAACAAATCTTAATCAATATTTTGATCACGCATGGGAAATTTCTCTAGAGCAAATATTTCTTTCTAAAGCTCATTTTTTCCTCTCTAAAGCAAATAATATTTATCTTGTATCATTTTTTAATTTTACTTAAAATTTGTATTACGTTTTGTTTCAACAATAAAAACGCGTGTATGATCATCAGAACAGCTGACCAATAAGTTTCAGATAAAGTTTATAACTGAATTCATTATAAATTATTTCGCACTTCATTTTTTACAAAATAATAATAATTATTTTACTGATACCTACCAAAAAATTGTGTACCTTAAATGTTTGTATTTTCTAGATTTTTAGAAATTTCAGGCAGGTAATTGTATTTTCTGAGTGTATCTGAGCGTTTAATTGGTTTAGTTAATAATACTTATCAGATGATTTAAAATTTTTGTCTATCCTTTTTTATTTAAACACAGCTTATTTACTTCTTTGTATACCTGAAATTCTATTAAAATCGAAGCCTTAAAGATTGGTTTTATGTTACAAAAGCTGGTGTACAACATGTATAATTTATTCTAATAGATCACTTTCCATTTGCTTCGATAAATATTTTTCGTCGTTTATAATTTCTTTTTAGAGCTTCATTTAAATAGATACAAATCTGAAAGTTCTTTATATATGACATCAAGGCATAGGTTTAAAATTGAAAGATATTTTGAAATGAAATTGAAAAGAAACCAATAAAGACAATTATTTTAATAATCTAGAAAAAACTGGATGAGACTTAATATGTTTCAGTTTTGCCCCTCTTATCATTGGTCTAAGCAGTCATTAGATCCTTTCTACCGGTCTATCCATCCAATTTGCATAATATTTTTTTTTAATGAAAGATGTTTGTACCCAATTAAGTGTGTTACTTGTTTGATTCATGAAGTGATTTCGATTCTCGAGAGTATTAAAGGAATTTTCTACCAAAGAATAAAAAAATTTTTACTAAACAAAACAAACACTTTTTGTTATTATTTATTAACTGATATTATTTCAACTAATATTTATGTTTGTGTTTTTTTTTTTCAGTTATACATAATTTATTGTAACCGGAAATCCGTACGTGTATCTCGTATATTCCACGTACGTCGCCTATAGCATTCAGTGCGACACAAAAACACTCCACCAACGCAAAACAATCGCTACCACCGGAGGAAGACCGACAAACAAAACCAACATGTTAAAATGTGATAAAAATTCATCATATCAAAAACTATTCATATTTACAAAGTTAATTAAATTCTATTTCATTAAAAATATATAAACATATCCAAAACTTAGTTAGCTTAATTATAGCTGAATTTGCACACAAAAATTCGGTGGAAAATTTATAGTCAATATATTTAAAAAATTTGCTAAAAAAAAAATGTAATAAATTCGCTTTAGTAAAACTTTTTATGCACAAAATATTTGATAGAGATATATTTTGCACACCCTATATTTGTAAATAGAAATTTTTATAAAAAAAAACAAAAACAAAACAAATCAATTAAAAAATGGAAACTTTGGAATTTAATAGACAATATTTACGACGAACAAGTCGAGCATTAAGCTTAACACCAGAAGAACAAGAGCAAAGGACAGTGATTTTGAAAAATGATTTGCTATTACATGAAGCCGTGATTAAATGTGATTTGGATGGGATTAAAAAAGTTTTAAAACAACCTGTAGATGTGGATTCCAGAAATAATGTAAGTAAATAACAGTTTTTATTTTTTATTATTATGGGAAATGAAAGCGCAGAAAAATTGGCTGTGGTTCCACATTTTTCCATCGAATTATGAACACAATCTTAGTTTATTTATGCATGCGATTTAAGATTCTCTAACTTAGATATTTTTAACGACTTTTGTTGTATTAACGCATAATATAAGTTTGACAGTTTCTCAAACAGTATTTTGTTCATCATAGTATTTTACTAAAAGATAGAAATAATTACAAAACTAATACATCTGCCCAGAATCCTATCCGGAACATTCCAATTGCTAGTCGGAAATGCTACAACGGATTTGCTACATAACAGATGCTTGGTATAGTGTAGACTATACGAAAACATGGCTCCGATTGTTTTATGAACTATTATTATGAACACAAGCGAATTGTTTTCTTTATATGCATGATTGTTATATTGTATAAATTAGATATTTTTTATATCTTCTGTTGTATTAATTCAACGTACCTTTTAATAACATATGGTGTTTGGAAAACTTTCAATTTTTCCTTTTCATATCAATGCCAAATCATTAACATTCTAAAAGAAATTTAAAATTATTATTGTAACTATTTTCATTATATTCTTATCAAAATCCTAAAATTCTTTCTAAAGAATGTACTTATGAACCCTTTACTAAAATAGTTTAGACCTGACTTATTTATTCTATTTAGTATCCAATTGGTGATGAAGTTTTCCTTTCCGTTTTCTATTTTTTTGTTGAATGTAGATTTTCATTTTCGATTCATTAAACATGAAAAGAAATATTTTTATAAACATTTATCTAAGAAGACGAAAAAAATCTTTGTACAACACAAAAAAAAAAAAAAAATTGAATATATAAATTATTTACGAAAAATAAATGTAAATAAATAAAATTTTCTTATATGTATTTGAACAAATATTTTCTAAATGTGAATTTTCTTTCTACATTTACCTAAAGGTATTGGATCGTTGACCCAAAATATAGATAATCATTCATTTTTTATTTATATTTACTGATAGGTAGTTTTGATATAAAAAGTATTTCAAAATTATATTGCATAACATTTTTGAGGTATATTCGATTCTTCACTAAGTTGACTCGAAACCATAAAGCGATAACTTTCCGCGTTAAAAAGAGACAGATAATATTTTTCGGCGTTAATGTAGAAACTACGTACATTTGTAACCTAGAGTGAATAGTGTATAATTATCATCACTTAATTTTTTAGTCAAAATATTCAAAAATTTATTCAATAAATCTACAAGTCGTTTCAGCAACACTTATGAATCGTTTATATTGTTTCGCACATCGGAAATCTTTTTGCATTTCTTCAATATGTGATTGCATATTCTTCTGATATCAAAATTTAGATCATATAACAATCGTCAGTTTCTTTGATAAATTGATTTCTGGGATTCAAATTTATTTGCCTGTCCATTCATAAAGCGCATATTTCGGAAGATATTTGTGTCGGGTTGTAATTATCCAACTTGTCCATGTAGTATACTCAAACAATTAACAGTCCCTTATTTACTCCCTAGAGGTCATATTACCATATATTTCTATCCGACAGTTTGTACAGCTCTTGTCGCCGTGTTTTGTTTATACATGTGCCTCCCATTTTAACGCCACTTAGTTAAGATATTATAATATACTTGCTCACCACTCATGCTAATTATGGCTTCTCAGAAGTTACCTTGGCTGAAATTTATGTTTCAGCCATTTTCCGTTTTGTTTTTAGTAGTACTTATACAAATTTCTCTCCTCTTCTTGGTTAATTATTGCTTTATTCGTTATACGCATCTGCAGTATTTTTATTTGGCCAATCTTTCTAAACTATTATTTTCCATTTAAAAAGTACGAAGCAATAATATTAAACAAGATTCTTTCGATTTTTCTTTCCTGAAGTCTTAGCAGAAATAAACAAGAAATGCTGAATCCACTAAGACGGCATGAATTTGATATTTAAAGTTGGTTTGTCTCGTTTCTAGAATCTTTTGTATCTATATGATGTATCTTTTATAAGATAACTATTATAAAATTATTATTTGGCCACGAACTAAATACCCCAATAATAATCCGAAAATCTCCCATCACGAATGTTGAACGCATATCATTCGACAAACCCAATTGGTACATTGCTCACACGATACGACCAATCATCAAGTTTTTAACATTGGAAATTATTGGACGAATTTTGTGACACCGACTTTATATCTGAAATTATAATACGTAGCACCTTGTAAAAAAAATTTACAATTCAAAACGTGCAATTTCGAAATATATACCATTATTTTCGCAGTTTTCATGAAAATAACATAAAAAAATACTTATTTGAATGTAATGGTATGTACAATCTGGACATTAAATAGGGTGAACATTAAATTTTTATCAAGAATCAAAAATTTTATTTTCGAGGAAAACTATTCAACATGCCCTCCGTTTTTAATTCAAGATTGTGCATACCAAATTTAATTACGTTTGGATAAGTATAGAAAATAGTGTATTGATTATAAAGGTCTCTATCCAAAACATAACCTCTCTTCTGTAATACAATAATTATATGCATTTCTAAATATACTCTAAGGAGAATGAAACCAACTTCCTAATTAGTACTAATAGAACCAATTTGATTTATGAGTATGTTTATACAAAGATTTAAGGATAAACTAAACATGTTCATGTATCGTGTTACATAATGTCAACATCATAATAATATCCCGATATACTAATGTTTACAAGTTCACACAAATTAGTTTAATATGCGAAAGTTTCTGTGGTTTTAGAGTAGGAGTAAATAGCAATACTATGAACCCATTAGGATATATCATCTTCAATTACCTAAAATAATCGTCGATAGAAAAAAATTAACCAGATTCAAATATATATATATTTTTTTTTTTTGTGGTATTAATTTTTTTTTTTTTTTTTGTGATACCTTAAGAAAAAAATTAATTTGGCTCTAAATGGAAAAAATATTTTTCCAATGATCGATGGCTTGAGGGGTGTATTGTGCTACCACCATTTATTCAAGAATGTTTAAGGCTATGGTAAATTTACATATAACACGTTTCAGCCTTCTTAATTCTTAGCCGAATAATTTTTATACAGAAAAAACGAAATATCCAATTTAAAATTACCAATCCTAGAATTGGTATAAATATTATAAATAATTCTAATTGAGAGGAGAAGTGCCTTATAGGAAAGCCGGCGTTATTCTGCATTTAGGGAGGGTATGATACTAATATAGCTTAAAATTGATAAAAAGTTGAATGTTCCCACATTGGTCTCCTCCATTTCATCAAATTTGAGTGTATAATAGCTGAAATGAAAAGTTTTGAGTCACTGAGGGTTCATAGACTAAAACGAACTTTCTATGTTCATTATAACAGAAGATATAAAGCTTTCTGTGTTAAAATTCCATAAAGATTAGAATGTCCGTGCCTTGAAAGTCTCCTCCATCGTATCCAATTTAAGTGTTTAATAGCTCAAATGAAAGGTCTTAAGTCAGTAAGTATTATCAAGATTTACTGACAATAGACCGAAATGAACCCTCTATCTTCATTTGAACTCACACGCAGTGATTCAATTCCTATAATTTGAACTATTAAACACTCAAATTAGATTAGATGGAGATTGTAGAGAGCAGAAAACACACTCCTTACCTTTTTATGTATGATTTGAATAATCAGGTCTATTTGGAAAATATCACAATCGCATAGAATTTAAGATTCACATTTGTTCTATTAAATTATTATTAACAGATAATGCCGAAGAGCAGCACACTAGTTATATTATCCACTAAAACGTGTAATAAAACGTGTTATGGTCAATTTGAACTATTTCGGTTGCTGTGCATAAACTAATTTTCATCAGCTGAATATACAAACAACTGTTGTTTATTTTTCCTGGGTAGTGTGTATTTATTTATTTGGTTATTTTTTTTAGCTTTGAGGTTATTGATGGCGTTAAAATAATAATTCATATACATTTTTTCCACTGTATACCCTTAGGGAGAGTATGTTCGTGATTTTATTACAGCAATGAATTAATAATCTCATTTCCTCTGTTCGTTTTTTATGATTGCATTTAAATTTTATGTTGGATATCACCATGGGAAAATAATATATCACTGTCTAGTAAACCATTTTGTGAGCCAAAAAAGTATAATCCAGCTTTTTGCATAAGAAAAAGTAGAATTAAAAATTTTAATGTAAAAATTATGTAAAGTGAATCCATTTTCATCCATTTTCTAAATGTATCCTTTTTGTCTCTTCCTGCTTGGACTTTTACGACTTGGATGATACACCCTTTCAGACTCATATTTTAGTTTGGCCAAAATGAGTAAACTTGATATTACCGTTTTTAAGTTAATCGATCTCTTCTAAAAAAAATATTATCAGTAATCAAAGATCTAGAGGAAATGAATATATATGGGTTGAGATGGAAAAGATTGACGGAACATTCCAGAGATGAAAAGTCTAGCTGTCAGGTTTTCTGCTTCTCTCTCAATAGTGTTACTGCTCAATTTCAGTCTCATGGCCTAGTATCCAATAAATTTAGCTCTTTGCACTTAAATCTGTGGATGTCGTTAACTATTTCAACTACCATAACGTGGATACAAAATCGTTTCTCAGCAATATATTAAGAATTGCGTGACCAATTTCATAACCTTATTCGAAGAGAAGACACGCTTAAAACGGATATTTATGTTAAAGACTCAAATATAATTTTTTCGTATACAAAACTTTCCTGACTTTTTAATGAATTATAGAAATAAAAAATTCTTCTGTTAAATTTTAGATCGTTTCTTTGGATATTTCGCTCATTATATTATGGCTTATATCTAATTTCAATAATTTGAGATTTTAATTACAATTAACTATTGTCAGTAAATCTTGATAATGATTTAGAACAAACATAAAGAGCAAACTTCGCTCATGAAGTAATTAATACAATCACTTACACTTACTGTATACTTCAAACTAGAAAGAATACAATTTTACTGCTAAAGAAAACTTCCCTGATTCAAATAAATTACTTTGAGACTGACTATACATTATATTTACACAAAAGTAAAATGTTTGAAGAAGATGTGTTTTGTGACTAGATAGAATGAATCCCTTTAGAGAAAATACATTAAAATATAGAGACGAGAAACTAACTTTATTGTACAAATACATTTTACACACATATTTTCTAAATTCACTTATTTAAGAGAAACTTTCTTCTACTGTATTATATATAAAGTTTAATTGATGCGGTTTTTAAAATTGGTTTAATGCTCCAAAGCTTTTATCGATAAAGCACGATACAATCTGTCTATATTTAATTATAAAGTTGAAAAATTAACTATGTTGAATATTAATACAACAAACTGTCGATGAAATTATGCTTTATAAATCTATTACAATTAGACATTGGTTAGCATAAGAATGTTTTTACGTTAAAATCACACAATCTTTCTAATGTTAAAATAATTAATATATGGACTCCTAGTTAGGAATTAGTAGATAAGTGGGGTATTTAAAAGTTTAGCGTCTACAAAATTTCAAATTATTTAATGTTTCCACTTACTTATGATGGGTTCATAAAATGATTATACTCGACACTTAATTCGCTTCGCACGTGTGTTGTTAGACGAGGCAGACGAGGCTTAGACTCAAGCGGAGGCTTATATTTAATATTAAGTTTAGTGTAAAAAAAACATTCCAGATAGTAATAATGGTTCTTTGCTTTCAAAATTTGAAAAAGTATAAAAATATACCTTTACTTTTTTCCATTAAATATTTTTATTCCTATTTTATTCTTTTATCAAACTGTTATATAGAACCAGAATATGTGAAATATTATAATATACCGATTGCACCGCGAGACAACCCGTTAAGCAAAAGCGACGGGCTGAGGATTAAGGTTAATCTTGAATTATTATTAGAGTAATAGATTATTGGACGGTAATGTAGATGATTGGAGGAATATATAAATAATTTCTTACATAAGAACTACTTTTCACTGAGTCGCTATTTATTTTGGATTTTAGACTATATCTCAATAAATAATCGCCTTACCGTGATCAGATTTTTGTATTTTTAAAATAAAAAGTAATTTCTTACATAGTGAGTTTCATTAAAAAAACATTTTTTTAAATTTTTTATCTCAAAGATAAAAAACCTGAACTACATTCTTAATTAGTAATTCAACTATTAAATGGAAAACTTATATAACTCATAAAAAACTTAGTATTTTTATTCAGGCATCTATAGTTGCTATTTTTTTTTCTTTTAGAAGATAAAATAATTTATTCAAAAATTATTATTTAAGCTATAAGTTCCAACACCTTTTTCAGATTAATATAAAACTGTAAAATAATACTCATTGTTTATAATTTTTCTTACAAAAAAAATTTATATGTAAATCCTTACAAAGAACATTAACTTGGCATTTAAAGAATTGTGTAAGATTTATATGAAGATTAATTAATACTATTAAATTAAAGAATTTAACAACTAATATAAATCTTTAATTCTAATTATTTTAATAATTACGTTCATTTCTTTAATTAATAACAAATATTATGTTAGATGTCAACTTCAATTTGTTTAATCAATTTATTGCTCATTAAATTAAATGTACATATAATCAATAATAATATAAATATTCATTTATTTTTTTTTCAGTATGGACGAGCTCCAATACATTGGGCTGCATCCCGTGGTAATATCGAAATAATGGAATTATTAATCGCCGCTAAATGTGATATCGAAGTTGTTGATAAGGTAGATTATTTACCATTTCTACATTTAGTATGCAAATTTCCTTGAAGCAGAGCCAGTTTTTTATTAAGTAGAAGTTAATTTTGTTTGAGTCCGAATTTTTTATTACAATCATAAGCTTAAAGATTGATTTGTTTACTGAAAAGAATACCCAAGGAGCTTTAGACATAATGAGAACAAACAGTTTAGGCATGTATAGGGATTTTGTGCAATAATAATAAATCTGTCGAACGATAAGTTCATATTTTGCCTGATGGTTTTCGGATCGATTATTTAGTTAAAAAAATATAAAATTGAAGTGCCAATATATACAAATACCACTTTTATACTCAACATATATATATATTAATTTTAGCCTAAAGTTTGTAACCCGAGAAAATATTGACCATACAAACGAAAGTTTGATATTGGTCTTCATAAAATCGCCTAATTAGACCATTTCCGTTTTTCCGTCCTCCGCCATCAACATCAACAACATTATTCCAAAACGAAAAAACATAGCAAGTATTTTATGAATGCTAATGAATGAAATGAATTCAAACATTGGTCTGATCTCAGCAACATCTCGTGACAGAAAACATGACAAATTACTATTATTAGTTTAGTATTGTAGTTGTAGTCCTCATTAAGCCTATGTCTCCTTGAGAATATCATTCATGCTACAGTCATTTAGCACTATTTGGTCAATATTTTGATGTTTGGGATGATAAATAGCTGATAGATAAAGATGATAGATAAATTAATTTTTAATTTGCCTGATCAAATTTTATCTGGCTCACAAAAAGTCATTCTGACTTTTTAATATCCTTTTCCACTTGCAACCCTTATCAATCGAAAATATGTAACTACTGACAGAATAAATACTGTTTTAAATATACAAAAACTCTTTTTTAAATCATTTTCCAAAAGTTTGCTGTTCTTTTATTTTTATTTTCAAATTCCCAAAAAAAAATTTTGCTATATAACAAAAAATTCTGAATAGTAGACTAAAGTATTATTTTTATCAAGAAAATATTTTGATTCGCAGTATGGTATGAGACCCATTCACATGGCCGCATGGCGTGGTCATAAAGATGCTGTTCAATTATTAATAAATGCTGGTGCATCGGTCAATGAATTGAATAAAAAACACAATACATTATTAATGTGCGCTGCTCAAAGTAATAAACCACCTGTTGTCAATTTTTTACTAGAAACCTTAGAGGAAGTGGATGTTAATGCTGTGGATTTAAATGGACAAAGTGCATTGTATTTAGCTGCTGCAAATGGTTTTGCACAAATTGTTAAACGTTTAATCGAATTTGGTGCCTCACATGATCTACGTAATAAAGTAAGGTCTAATAAATACTGACACGCAAAATCAGTTAACATCTTAATCTTAGTCTCTGGAAGTAGTGGTAGATGTCTGACGACAGGTAGAATGTGTAATCAATGGCCAAGACAAAGGAGACCAAGGTTTTGATTAAGATTTTTTAGTACTTTCTTTAGAACTGTTAATATTTTTCACAGAATAAGAAAACACCCTTACATGCAGCTTGTGAAAATGGTCATATTGATGTTGTCAAATATTTATTAAGCCAAGAATCAAGTGTAGAAGCACATGATGAAGATGGAAATACTCCATTGCATTTTGCTGTAGAACATCAATTTAATGAGTTAGTGTTGCTACTGTTAGATAATGAGGCAAATCCAGATTCACAAAATGAGGTAGGTAAATATGAAATGGTGATGTTTACTATTGTATATGTATAAGCTAAAGTATTCAGATTTAAGCGAGCTTTGGACTAATTTTAATGTTTGAATTAATGTCTGAATCATCTTAATCCTTTAAGCCTCAACATTTCAAAATAATGTCCAAAATTCAAAAACATTGCTTAAATTAAATCACAAGTGATTCTTCTTAATTTTTCAGGCATTTTCTTAGTTTTCAAAAAAATTGTTGTTTGTGTCGAAAATTTCTAAAACATTGCTTGAAAAAAATTGCAAATGATCCTAAATATTTCAGGCACATTTTTTTTGTTTTCTAAATTGTTTGTTTCGAAATTTTGGCATCCAAACAATCATTAACATGTGTTGTTTCAAAACCTTTGATTTCAAATAGATTTCTCGTGCAAATTTGTTGCCACTTTTATCTGACATTCTTGAAACAAATTTATAACGGGGCTATATATTATGACAATTAAGGCATTGTCCTTCCGTTTGATCTCTTAAAAATTGCAAAGAAGAGATTGTATACTTTTTACACTTTCGGAAGAAATTATCGAAGTTTTAGAAATTATTTCCAATTTCGAATTCTACATGATTTGCGTTTCAAAATTTAGTTCCTAAATTTCAATATTGAAATTTTTATTGTGAAAATAAGAATGAAAGATAAACGTGCTTGAAATGGTAATTATTTTTATTTCCTCATTAAAAAAAAAAAGTCGTACAAGCAGGAAAAGTCACAAAAAACAAAACACTTGTATTTTTTATTTTTTATTCCAAATAGAAAACAAAGAAATTTTTTCAAGGCTTTTGATTCGTCACAGAAGTGCAAAAAAACTTGTGCCATTTAACACGTAATTAATTCGTCATTCCATTAAAAAAACTACATAAATATTTTTAACAAAATTTTTCATGTAAAAAAAAAAAAAAAAATTATTATTATTATCAATAAACGATCAATTAATACGACCTTTGGATTGGAGGTTAATCAAATAAACATTGAACAAAATCATTATTAGGTAATCGTCATAATTAAATTCTCGTAAAAAAAAAACAGTTATTATGCATAAATTTTGACTTTATAGGTAAACAGAACACAAGTAATTGATCATTTTTTTTTTTAAAAAGATACGAGTGATAATATACTTAAATGTAGCTTAATCACATAATGTAAAGTAAGTCTCAAAACTAATTTACAAAATTACTGGTTTGTATTGACCATCAGTAAAATATAAATTCATTTCAACGGATTATGATAAAACATTTTATCAATTTTATTACGTTTTATTTAAGTTAATTTAGAGCCAAATAATTCATTAATCGTGCATCGTTTACTAATCACTCAAACGACGAAGACCTTTTGACGAAGGAGGCTTTAATAACCGAGAAAAGCGTTACTTCAAATGTGATACACATGATATTATGTTTATACGGACCTCTCCCACTTCGATACAGTACCTCACCCACTTCAATAAAACTACCATAACAAAACTTGATAATTAAATAAAAATTAATTAAAAAACAACGAAGTTATAAGCTGTCAAATATTATTTCTATCTCTTTTTTTGAAAACAATGTTTAACATGTAATTTATATAGATATATTATCAAGTGATGTCAGAAGCAAGTATTAAGCCCTTTGTGTTTAATCAAGAATTTTAAATGTCCCTATCCTGGTTTTTTTGTAAACATTAAAAAATTTCAATTCATCAATTGAAGTAATTAAAAAGTTTAGTCCGGTCCCTTATTATAATCAGCTTTTCAAAATAAAACTATGCCCGAAAATTTGTGGGTAGATCACAATTCACGTTTATATTATTCACCAAATAGAAAGTTAAATTCATAAACAAAAATTCAAGTTAGTGTTTTTCCAAGAAAAAGATAAGGCAATTTCACTGGATTCCATTTTTCTCACACATTACATAATCTTTTAAAATTGAAAAAAATAAATGATTTTTGAATAAATGAATATTTTGCGTATTAATTAAGTAAATATTATTACAAATTTTTTTTAAAAGTATTTTAGATGAAATACAAAGCAACTTAAATGCGATTATGCTAATTTTTTGTTTCCAATTTTTATTTATTTAATAATAAATAACAAATAATGATGCATTCATTAATACTTTACTGAAATCAAGTACCTACTTAAAATTTATGATTTCATATTTATACGGAAAGCCAATGTTTTTTGGTTATTGTTCAAAGGTCAAAGTCTTTTTATAAAATTTATAACAGAGACCAGTTATCATATTCCATGTATAATACTTCAGGACATTCCAAAGAAAATCAATTAAATTCAATGTTTATTCTTTCTTTTGTAAACAATATGTATACTGTATAGAAGGAGTAAAACTTATATATTGGGACATATGAAGGAAAGAGGGCGGTGAACAACTATGGTTGATTTTGTAAGGAACTCTCCCAGTATTCACTTTTGAGCATAGACAACTATAGAAAACCATGAGTAAGGATTTCTTAGAATCTTTTAGAAAATTTAAGTACACATACTTACAAGTGTTCTTTAACCGAAGAAAATATTGGTCCATAAAAAAAAATTCTAATTAAATTAATATTTAATAGAAATTTCTAAACCAAAATCGATTTTTAACATCAACTTTGGGATCGTGCTTAAGAATTACTTGGAACGAAAATTAATTTTGATAGTGGTTATGTTTAACTATTTCATATTTAAGTTACATCCAGGTTGGGTTAAATTTTATTTTAATATCTACATTTCTATACCTATTTCTAAAGTTAATATCCTGAAGGACTTAAAATAAGGAAGTTTCCTATTTGTTAATGAAATCCTTTGTTTAAAAAACATTGAAACAAACAAATAAAATAAAATTTAAAAATCTTTAAAATTTATAAATCTATTTGCTTTAAAATTGTAGTTTGATATTTTATCAATAATTACTATAAAAACTAATTAATGACATCATTTATAACATTTAAATTTATTGTAAACAAGATGAATTTGATTTTCATAAATTTTTTGGAAAAATACATTTTTAACTTATATATTACAACGTTAATATATTCAAGAAATATTAAAAAGTCAATATTTTTTCCTGTTTGTACCTTTAAATAAATTTTCCAAAACTACTTTATTATGAACCCATATATCATCATTTAATTTACAATAATTTTACTCTTACTTGAACTTTAAAGATAATATTTGTCCTATTAATCTTGTAAGTAGAAATATTGGTAAGCAATAGGTGGTAATGAAGACATAGCCGCATGTTGAATAAAATAGAAAGAAACTTTTGGTGCTATTTAGTATAAATTCATTTCAAATTTTATGTTCTATGCAATTACTTAAACAGTCAATGATATATAGATTTCCTTACTAATCAAGTAGTAATTCAACGTAACTCAATTTTCAATAATACAAACAATAGAATTTATTTAAAATCTCTTTTATCAAACAATACACTTTAAATTCAATCAATTTGTAATTCTAAGTACTCTCTTAAAGCCTCCAAAAATGTATATGATTTAGTATTATTTATAAATTAACAATAACTATACCAAGCCTTTTTTTGTAAACAATTCAAATTGTTTTTTTTTTTTTACAAGCCTTTGTGTGTTAATTTATTTCTAATCCTGGGAAATAATACAATTCGTTTTATTAATATTCAATCAACCTTGTATGATACTGTCTGAGAAAAAAAAATCATTTTTAGTAATACTGACAATGTTTATAAATATTTTATTAAAATAATTCTATCAACTTTTTTTCTTTCATCTACTTTTGAGTAGTTTATAAAAATCATAATATTCTCGATATTTACTAATGCACTAAATGTGTGCATTAATTATTGATATAGCTTAAATTTGAGCCTTAAAGTTATATAGCTTAAATTTGAGTCTTAAATACTGAACAACTGTACATTTTCGCAACATATCATGATACTATTAATCATTCAAACCACACAAATAAAAGGCGATGAATGTATGTTGTGCCTCAACAATCTTCAACTTATCCAATTTTAGTGTTCAATAGCTCAAATGATGTTAATTGAGCTACTGAGTGGCCAAATTATATAATATGTATTTCTTAGGGGGCGTTTGCGTTTCTCCAAGTGTTGTGATAGTTTGGTATCCAAATATCTCCAGTTATAATGAAGATAAAGTGTTTGTTTTTTAGCCTAATAACAATCATTGACTCATGACCTCTCATGTGAGCTCGTAAACATTCAAATTAGATGAGATGGAGGAGAGCAAGACACGGACATTCAAGTCTACATCTGATTATCTCAAAGTTAGATCCCTCCTGTTTTCACAACGTTTCTGAAAGGTCGCCTTAATGTTCAAATTGTAGATTGAATGAACATCAAAACGCAAATTTATAATTAAGGAAGGAGGATTAATCAAAAAAAAAAAAATTTCAAAATACAAGATACAATCTACAGAAATTAGTTATTTATGCGTACCATCGTCCACAAAATATTGGATTTTTTCGATATATATTAAATTTGTTAAACACGTTTCTCACATTTAGGATTCAGGAATTTTTAAAATAACTGTTATTCTCTCATATAGCATATATACGGTAAATAAATTACGATAAAAAGGTCTAGTCTATATTTTCTTCCTTACGACAAAAGAGTTTTACCATGAGTGAGGTCTATTGTTTAACGTTGCTATTAGCACCAGTAAACCAATATCTAGTTAAACAAATTTGAAACATATTGAATTGAAATTGTAAAGTTAATGAATAAACAGCATGATACCCTGTGGGAAGTTGAACTGAGGTAAAAGTGTACAAAAATTTTTGGCTTAGGTTTGGAGTACCGATCTTCCAACAAATGAACTTAAATGAAATTGTAAAAAATTATGAGTACAATTATGTGGCAGCCTAAAAATTTAATATATTAATTTTTATTATTTATTAAATTTTTCAGAAAGGTTTAACGCCATTACATATTGGGGCCAAATTAGGATGTAAAGGAATTATAGAAACATTAATTCAGCATGGAAGTTCATTAAATATTCAATGCAATGTAAGTATTTAAACGGATTTTTTGGAAATCAACATTAATTTTAATACTTCAAAAAATATCTTTCAGACTGGTGAAACTCCATTACACCTTGCCAGTCATGCTAATCAAGTGGAAATTGTTGAAATTCTAATTGAAAAAGGAGCTGATTTAAACTGTTTAAATAATGTAAGTATTTTAAAATCGAGGTTTGAAAATTATGTAAAACCATTTTTTTTTTTTTTTTTTAATAAAGAAACATTTTACAGACGAGATAGCTTTATATCAGATTTTAGCTACTAAATAAATTCGTAATTATCAAGAAAAAAGGACGCAAGTTCCTTGTAGAATGGTACTTAATCTAGAAAACTATTAATTTTAATCAGTTACAATAAATTAATAATATTTAGTTGCTTAAGATCTTAATAACAATTAACTATAATAAAATTAATTTTGACCATAATTTAGCCACAGAATTTTCATCATACAATATTTCAGTCGACTCTTGAAAACATTTTTAATTATTTATTCGTTGTAATGAAATTATTTAAAACATTTGAAATAAATTGCTTCGATAAATAAAAAATTTGATCTCTTTTACACACCTAATAAGTAATAATATTTTTTCACTTCATTAATAATATACGAGATATGCATAATATATAAATGCATATTTAATAATAATTAAATAAATGAATTTTTAATTAATAGATTTTATTACAAGTTAATTGATTAATTTAACGATAATTATTATACAACAATAAATGCAGATAAATAATAAAATAATTATTACTTAAATAAATTTTTTATTTATATTTTTTTTTTCTGTAAGAAGAAATCCTAATTGTTTTTATAAGTCATAACAAATTTTTATTTGTGTTATATAAATAACGGATATGCAAACTAATTTATCCAAAACAATAGACTAGGACCTGGATGGACCTGTGTGAAAAAATTTATATTTTCTTAAGACGTCCTCCTATTTAAATGGACAAATGTATTTTTTCGATAATCAATGCATCGTTTTCAAGCTATAAGCTTAAAAATAATATTTATTTATTGTACATACATTGACTGACCAGCTCCGGTCTCATATTTAACTGACTGACTATACAACTGTTGTTTATAGGCAATGTACAAACATTATAACAATTTTTTAGCTGAATTAACCGTCTATAACTTGTAAATAAGTAAATTTTCTGGTTAAAAAATTCAATTCCAAAATAAAACATTATTAAAAAGAATACTATTTTATAAATTTAACGTATAGAAAAGTTTTCACCTACACTCCTAAACATTTTTCAACCAGTAGGCAAAATATTTTAAAATTCTTTTCATTTTTTTGTTTATAGAGATTGCAATCTGCTATACATATTGGTGCCGAAATGGGACATACGGATATATGCCGATTATTATTAGCGGCTGGCGCTGATATTGAACAGCGTGAACAAACTGGAAATACACCATTATATATAGCAGCTCGTGGTAGTTTTACAGCTATTGTTGATATGATAATTAAAACGGCACGATTGGATTATCCTGCACATGTAAGTTTACCAATTAAACAGAATTTAACCAAAACATTTTATAAATATGACTCAAATATAACAAAAGCAGTGTAAAGTCGTAAAATGTCGTCACATTTATAAAAAATGAATAGTAAATTACACGTAAATTGTTAAATAACAAGTCAATAATTGAGAGCAATAATTACTTTATTGTTAAAAATAATCAAAGACACGATATCTTTGATACATATTCTATAGAAATCTTTTGAACAAAAATAAGCAAATTCTTCAAATTATTAACTTTAGGGCAACTTATTTTGCCTCGGGAACGATATTAAGATCAGTAGTGCTTAACGAGTTGTTTTTAAGTCACTTTTTAATTGCCGTGGTCATCTTTACCTCGTAACAACAATATCAAATACACTATATATAAGATTTTACCAAGAACAATATTGTCATGAAAATGAATACCTTGCCAAATAATTTTTTCAAAAAAGCGTAAAACCACCCAACCACCAAAAAGAATTTATGGATCAGATCCATAGTAATGTATTGGCCGACTATCCAATTATTTATAAAAAGATTTTTTGAATAAAATTAATATCATTAAAATTTAAAATTGAATTTCCTTGGGTGTGGTTTTCGATTAGCTGTTGCATTTCAAATTTGCAATCAACAATATAAATATTTTCAACACAGTAGGCCACTATATTCAAATGCGAAGATAACCTTCAAAATAGTGTTATAACTATCTGGAAATGTTTAAATGGCTTCAGGTTAAACTTATATTTCTGTTGTTAATTAATTAAATTTTCGTGTTTATATTATTGCAGAATTCTTACAAAATTATACGTATATTAATGAATAGTTTAAGTATTTCTTGGAAGTAAACAAATTTTTTGACCACTTACTGTAAACAAACTGTAAGTTCATAGAATTATTTCAATTAGTATACTACTTAATAATTGGTAAATATTTTAAATTATTATTTGTTTTAAACTGTTAATAATTTTGATCTTTGGATTCATTTATTTTTGTTTGGGTAATTTGGACAAATATAAAATAGTTCCGAGTTATACAGTTAAAAAAGCAACGAGTTTATTAGTTGTAGACTTAAACCAAGGAGGATCAATTTGTAAACAAATCGTAATTATTGACATTTAATGAAATGAGATAATCATTTAATTAACTTTTCATTTATTTATTAGTAACACGATACTCAACGAACGCTATGGCTTATAATTAACGAAAGATTTATGAGAATCACTTATCGGGATTATTCAATATGAAGAAAATTATGAAAGAACCTTCAACGCGTAATACACTTATCAAAAGAATAATTTTGATAAAACAATTTATATAATATGTGAAGTTAGTTTATAAATAATACATCTAAATAATGTTTATAAATCAGTTTAAATGTGGAAAAAACAAAAAAATTTGACCTTACATTTTTTCTCTTATTAAACAAATATTTCATGAGCTCATCAATAATTTATTAGAGACAAGCTACTTAATGTCAACATTGTCAGTTTATTTTCCCTTTTATTTTTTTCTAAATGCTTATCATTTAATTTAATCTATTCAGGGTGATTAATTCATAATTATTTGTCTAAGAATATGTCTGAAATTGTTTAGCTTTAAATATTTTTTATGGTGTATCTGGAATTCGAATGTCTAGTCAAAAAACATTTATCACTTTTTTAAATCTGACAAGTGTTTTAAATACAAAATTTAAATGAATTTATTCAACGTTTCGTGAAGTTTCGAAACGCTTCAAAATATAAACATTAACAAAATTTTGGTAAATAATGTGCCCCATAATTTATGCCATTTATTAATGTTTTTAGTTGTAACAAATGAAATTATTTACCCCATTTATTTTTACACTAAACATACCTAAAATGTGCCACAATTAATTATTAGTCTACTATTTGTAACACTTATAAAAAAATAATGGTTGAATTTGTATTTGATTTTTTTCAAAATTTTGTTTCAGGAAGAAACAAATGGTAATACAAAAGATGTTCCAGCAAAGCCAATCTTAAATACAGCACGGAAAAGATGGAAAATTCCAACCAATAATTGTGAAGAGAATGGGAATCATTTAAAAGACGACGGTAAACAAGGCCTAAAAAATATTTTATGGAAATTAGCATACAAACAATTGGGTCCAGGCGAATGGAAACGTTTAGCATTACATTGGGCATTCACAGATGAACAAATTCGAGCCATTGAACATCAATATACGGGTAAAATATTTTTAAATCATTTTAAAATTTTAATTTTATATTTTTATACTCGACATTTTTATCTTGATAGCGGCCGGACAGACGAAAATTGGCTAATTAGGTCATTCTTTGAGCACCTATACAATTTTTGTATAATTAGTCAATTTCCGTTTGTTTCCAATATTCACAATAAAATTTTCCATTTTATAAAAAATTGTTTACAAAATAATAAAAATAAAAGTTTATTTGAGCAATGCTACAACGACTTTTTTATTTAAATCATTTCAATTTACACCTACATAAATAAAAGAATTTTGCCGTAAAATATAAATTCTTTATGATCACTTCTAGAATTAATAATAGCAGATTAACATAACAACTTAAAAATGTTAATTGTTTACATACCCGATATACGGTTCAGTTTCTCCATCAGCAAAATTCCATATATATGTACTCCACATATATAGTTATAAATACATCAATAATAATTTTAACCTACAATTGTGGGGAATTTAAATTGTTTACGAATAAATGTTTCAAGCAAAAGTTGATTTTTGAAAAAACGAACATTATTTCTTTTTTAAATTTTCTTATGTCTTTCATGGTTTAAAAGTTGGATCACGGGTTTAATGGACCTAATAGCCTAACTTTTCTCTTTCATGAATTTAAATTCACTTTTATAGTCTAGAATACGTCTCCAATGTTTCAGTTCGCTATCTCTTTTTTCTTTTGCGTTATCTTGGTGATAGACACACGATAAATTATCTAACGTGATTAAAATTAAGTTAATAACTTAGTTGTTTATAATTTAACGAATCAAACCAATTGTTGTTCAATCAATTTTTATTAATTTTATATGACAAGGAAGGTCAAATTGTTAAATAATTAATTCTTTTTTTGGTAGGTTTTTAATTTATAGGTATACAAATAATTTTTTTTTCTAATTTTTAATTAAAACATTTAATTCCTATTTTTTTACATAATCCACTACTTGAATCCTCTTGTAAACATTGTTAAGTGTTCAATAAAATCGCTAGAATATCCCGTATTGTCATTTTAGTTTTTTGTAATTTATTTATTAAATTTAACTTATTTTTCCTGTTATTAAATAAAAATTGTTAAAACATAATTTATACGTATTTAATCGAAGTTATGATAAAAATATGGATTAGCATAAAACTCCTTCTAAAACACAAAGTTTATAAAAACTCCATAAAAATTCGCTCGACATTATCAAATTTGTACAACATGAAAATTACGTCATACTTCCAATGTTTTTATTCATTTTTTTAAAAACCCGTAGAAACTTAACAACTAGCAGTATTTTTTTTTTTATCCACACCGTTTATAATCGTTTATCTTACTTTATTCAGCATCATGTTTCCTTACATGGGCTTTTAAATGAGAGTGACTTGTTTTGAAAACCCGAAAATAATTTTGAAATTTGAATAATAATATTAAATTAAACAAATAAAAATTTGCAATTAATTTCGATGTTTTATTTTACAAGCTATCGTATATATATGATATTATTCTTTATTGGGAAGCATTCTTTGGAATTATAACTTTACACCAGAGAGATGAATTATTTGGATTAAATTTTACTGAATCCTATTAATTTGTTTTATTAGAAATATTTTATGCTTCTAGATTTCAATTAATAATAATAATTAATATATAAATTGAAAAAAAAAAATTTAATCTATAATTTATTGTTAAAAGTAATTATTAACCAGTTTGATATAAAATATTACAGTCATAAATTTTTTATGCGATGATTAAAGCATCATTTCTATTTGAAGCTTTAAGTTTTTTTCGCTATTTTTTAATTTCATGATTGAAATTATTGTATTTAGTCTTAAAAATATAATAACATTTTTAAATATTTTCATGATCGAAATGTCTACGATTATTTTCAATAATCACTCGCAAGTTTATTAATACACACACAGGCCTCTCTTTCATAATGTTGAATTTGGATTCTAGTGACCCTGAAACAAAAAGATATGTTAAAACTTGGGATTGACAAAATCGGACTGATTACAAGAACATCCCATTGGGAAGTTAATAAATCAATCACATTTAAAAATGCGTGTTAATTCTTATTTAAATCAATCACTTTTATAAATGCGTGTTGATTCTGATTAATTAATTTCCTCAAAGTACAAAATAACCTTTTGTGTTTTTTTATCAAAAAAAAAAATTTATTGTATTTTGAAATATAATAAATATTCGTTAGATGATTTCTCGAAGGACGATTTGGCACTTACATCCAATATATTGTTATTATATTGAACATTTTTTTACAGGAAGTATAAATAGGAAATATCCATGAATTGCTATCTTATTGGTTGTTTAATTAAGAGTATATTTTTTATATGACATTTCGTATTATTTTTTTAAAAATTTTACTCTTTTTTGGTTACAGGGTCTACAAGTTACAAAGAACACGGATATCGCATGCTTTTAATTTGGATGCATGGTTTATCGGATGATGTTAATCCAATTAAAGAATTATATGAAAGTCTTGTAGCAATTGATAAAACTTCTGTTGCAGGTAAATTTTTCTTATGCTAAAGGTATTTCACTACAGTTAGAAGATAGGCATGTATGATTAATCTGCCAAAGAAATAATTAATGTATTATATTATAAATATCCAAATGCAACGTTGTCTGTTTTGATATAAAAGGAACCTCTTTGAAACTTACACAAAATGGTGGTAACAAGCATCTATCAAATGATATTCTCTAAATCGAGTTCTATAACAAGTCCATAAGGTTTTTTTTTTTTGGCTTCATCTACTTTCAGCTATATAGCCGTTAACCAAAGGGGTTTATTATTTTTATACAACAACAGTACACAATACTGCTAGTTGGTCACTCATCCAAACAGAATGTGACTGCTGTTGCTTAACTTAATTCATTGGTCTAAGTCTGTAATTACGTTACGTCAGTCCGGAGTCACGCGTAAAAAAATTTTTTTTTAATCAAATATATCATCAACGAGTATTTACGGTTTTTTTTCTTAAATTAAATAATTTTTAAATTGTTTTAAGCATCCTCTCAAATTTTCAAAATATCCTTCAGATATGTCCATGAACTGTCCTAAGAATCCCTTCACTTTATATATTATAGATGACTAAATTCTAAAAATGTCCGAGTTATATTGTTTCGTAATATTAAAGCGATTAATCTTAAAAGATATTTAAAATATAAGATGTTATTGTTATATAAGGTATAAGTTGAGAAATTAAAATAAGTTTTACGAAGGGAAAAATTTTTTTACTCATACACATCAATTCGCAGTTTCAACATTGTATAAAAAATTGATTTCAATACATTTTTAAATTTAAAACTCTACACATAGGTATAAAGTAATTAGTAGTAACAGTTAAAATTATTTTATATATGACATCAGTAAAATTATGTCATTTCATAGTAAATTTTTCACTTATTTATTATCAGAAAAATCAATTAGATGCTTATTAATCATATTAATAATTTAAAATCCAAAGCAATGACATTTAATTTTCTGAAATCCCATAAAAACAATAAAATAAAAATTCCTATGAATAATTATCGAAATAAGATAAAAATTATTCAACAACAAAAAATATAGACAAATTTTATAATCATGATAAATTTTATACACACTAAAAATTTTTAAAAACAACTGCACTTATTGATGACGGCCTAAAATTATTTAAATATTTCCGAAAATTTCCTTAAAAAAATAATATTCAGTTTTTAAAAGCTTTTATTTAACGTGTAATGTATATTTGTTAGATACAAATTTTGTAAGCTGAATGCGAACCACTTTCTCTTCTAACTCAATTTCGTTAGATTTTTAATTAAGGTTCAAATGTATTTTAAGAGTTCGATGTCAATGTATTTTAAGAGTTACCATATCTATATATAACTTCTCTTCCTCCTTGGAGCAAAGCTCTAATAAACTAATCCATAAAAACCTAATTTTCATACTACCTTTCTTAATTTTATATAGAAAATATTGGCATTAATATTTTTTAATTTCAATGGATTCTCGTATTTTAAAATTATATCAGTTATTCATTTTCTAGAATATTTTTATGATTGCCAATTTAAAAAATTTCTAAAAATATACTAAAATTTTTTTTTTTCAACGAAAATTTGATATGTCATTTTTATCGTTGTACGAATCTTTCTGTAAATTACCAGCTCTGTCTAAAGGATAAAATTCGATATAAACTTTTGATGATACACAAATAGACAAGCAGACGCTACGAGTTAAAGGAAAGGAAAATACCAGCATTTACCATTGCAACTCAAAAACATGAGCTTTGTTGCTTCTGATGTTGCTGCCAACTTTTTTCTAGACAAGCTGCTCATATTTTACAATTGACAGTTGTATAAAAGAACAAGAATGCAGTATGTTACTTGACTAGCTTTTATAACATATAAATTACGTGTAATGTAATAAAACATTGTTTTTAAAAATAATTTTTTACTATTTATTTAAAAACAAACAAAAAAATAAAATTGAAAAAAAAATAAACAAACAAATCTTGTTTTTTATTATCTATAAATTTTGTTTTCTATTGCAGAAGTTCTTCGAAAGAAGGTCGAAAAGGATAATTGCAGTGACAATGGAAATCAAAAATTTTGTAAACAATGCAGTATTATTTAAAGACAAAACAAACAAAAGAATCAAACCAAAATTTAAAATTTACAAGGAAACAAAAAAAAAATTAGATTTTGAAAATTTTTCGATCTATATATATTATACTATATTATATTTCTTCTATATAACTTTTGTATAAACATATTTTCTGCCAAAAATGTTTTTGTGACATTCTGAACTAAACACAAAAAATGAAAACAATAATAAATCTTTAAATTGAGTTCTGTCTAATTATTTTTATTTAACTATTTATTTAAAATGCTTTCAGATTCAACATTTGACCAACGACATTTTACATTTAGATAAAATTTTATCAGTAAGGCTTGTTTTTGCCCATTCTCTTCTGTTTGAGACATCAGATCTTAGTTTTTCATGAAACCACCCTCAGGATTTGTTGTTTCCAACAAATAAGGTATCATCAAAATCGCATAATAACAACGAGGTTATTCGCGAACACATATATTAACAAATATTGAAATTAGACCACATGGGAAAGTTCACCGTTCAAATAAAAACAGAATCATCAAAATTGGTTCATACAGTCGAAAGTTCTGAGGTAACAAACATAAAAAAATACAGTGGAATTGAAAACCTCTTTTTTGAAGTCGGTTAAAAACGTGATATATTAAACATTTTATTATCTGTTATGCAATTAATTGTATACATATACATTATTTCCTTTAATCGTTTTAAGATTCAACGTGTGTTGTTTCTAAGAACAATAAAATTGATAGAACATTAAAAAATCATTTGGGTGAATCATTTTTACTGAAGTGGATATTTTTGCAGTTTTCTTATTATAAGAATTATTTAATCGTATCCTGATATTATATAATGTCTAAAAATTAATTATGAAAATTAAAACAAAATTTAAAAAGAATAATATTTATAAACTTTCCAAAATTATATAAAAATAGAATATTAAAATGAGTTAAAAATGTTATCAAAGTTTATTGGAGGAAATGCTTTGAGTTCTCGTCTTGGAAAAACCACGAAGCCCGCCTGACTGAAAAATATACTTACCTCATTATAAAATGTTAATAAGTTGTTTAGTGAACTTTATTATTTTTTATGTTTAGTAAATTTTTTTTTTTTTTTAATTTATTGTTTATGATTTATTGATAAAAAAATAAGTGAATCAATGTTTTGATGTTTATTCTTGGAAATTATGTAAACGATAAGGTAACATTTTTATATCTGGACTAGACATAAAAGGTAAGTTTCAATTATAAATTGTTTAATATCAGGTAAATTAACAAAAAAAGCAGACTGAGACAAAAAATTCGTTCTGTAATGTAAAAAAAACATTGTATTTCTTTAATTTTCGCGTATAATCAACTAAAAAAATACTTTTGCAAATGTTATGAAATTTTTCAAAATCGAGACATGAAAACGAAGAGCTTGTTAAAATTTTGTTTTTTATTTGTCACACAAAAGGAATATACTTCAGAGGCATGGTACCTTCAAAGGGTCATGGTAGAGGCATTTACGCATCCTCGAAATATCCTACTATTTTATAATGCAGAATTAGAAATTTTGATAACTGATAACAATAAAATATTTTTACAATTTACACGAACAGATGATTGAATTTATTTTTCCATTTTTAAAAATCATTGCATTTATTCGATGTAGTTTTGCATTTATTTGAGAGGTTTGTATACAAAACCCGATATGTATCCAATCGTTGTTATTCCATACTTAATTAAATGCCCAACTGACAACATTCGTTCAGCATGATATTCTTTTTACCCATCTAAGATATTAATTAATTCAAATAATATTTTATTTATTCTCACTACTATGATATAGGTTATATTTTTAAAAGTGTAAGATACTTGCCGACATGTTTTTAAGCTTCACCTCATTCTAAGTTCCCAATGCCAATAAGATAAATTTTAAATATAATTTTAATAATTTTTATTTATAAATGCTACAAGCTTTTATTTTTTGGTATACAAAAAAATTATTTAATAATTCGAAAATTATGAAATTTATTTTAAAATTATTAGAAATGTTTTGTAACAAAAAATTTAATTAGTTCCATGCCAAAACAAAAGTTGCATGTTAGATTTTATCAGACATTTTATATAATTTTTTTATAGAAATTTTATTACAGCCATATTAATATATTTTTGGAGTTCTATTAATAGAATTATCAAAAGTGGAAGTAAATAATAAAATTGCGCTTATTAAATTTTATTTGCAAGCAACTTTGTAATAAATATTTATGTCTAATTAGTTTTTATTAATTAATTTTTTTTTTTTTTTAAGAAAATTTTTATTATTTAATTAAAAATGATTAATACATTAAGTTCCAAATCGTTTACCTTAGCATTGAAATCGCTTAGTGGAAATACATATTATTTATATTCTAAATATATCCACAAAAGATTATAAATATTTGTGTATAAAAAAAATAAAAAAGAAGGTGTTTTGATTTGTTTGAATGCAATTTGAATTGTAATATTAACGATTATTTTAGTTGATGGCCCACCATTTTTGTACAATAAATTAATAATTTTTTTACATGTTTCAAATAAATCATTAAAAATGTACTTTTATTTTTTTAAGGTCACATTTTTAATTTTTACGATCTTGAAAATTCTGAAATTTTATTTAAGAAAAGCAAATAAGCTCAAAATATTTCATGGGGTATCAAATTTAGTACATTCCATCGAAGTTATGTACCACAGCACTTGCCATATTTTTGGATTATTAAAATAACTTATTTACTTTTTTCTAGCCGTTTTATCAAGTACTACAATGGGGAAGATTAATAAATTTTTGTTTGTCATATCAATTGAAACATCTTAACTTAATTAAACAAAGAAGGAGATTTGCATGAATGATGTCATATATGTTCACCACTATTTTGATTATACATAAGGGTCATTCTACGGTAAGATGTTCTATCGATGTCCATAGCACTTATTTCTACTTTCCTTCAGTATTTAAGATAAATAATGTTCGCATGCACAAATAAATTGATTAAAAATTTTATATAAATTACATTCATATTCAAAAATTTTTTCGTGACAAAAATGATCGCTTATCATAGAAACGTGAAAATGTTCAAAGGTTCACAAGTTTTATTGCACGAATATTGATTAATTTTACACTATCAATTAATTAATTTTTTTTTAATAGTCCATCAAACAGAGTTGATAGACTATTTGGATTATTTAACCTTGGAATATTCTTTCGAATTTATTGAGATTTAAATTGAAATTTTTCCATTCCAAACAAACAAATGTTACTCAACACAATTTTATTAAGGACAATAACCTCGGCTATATCTAAATATGTTATATGATATATGTTATTGACAACAGGTCAACGTTTTGCAAATTTTATTATAGCTAAGAGAAATTTGGAAAATAATAATCATATATATTTAAAGTAAAACATGAATTTTTAACTGTTATTCAAATAAGTACTTGAAATATATTTTAAAAACATAGTCGTGATAGGTTTGATCCTCAGACTCCAGGCCCATTACTTTCTTTAATAATCGACAAATATATAATATGTCAGTGTATATTAATTTTAGTCTTTTTTTAAATTTTTAATGCTTGAAAATATTGAAGCTACAAACAAAATTTTCCGCATTCCCGTGCATCCTTCGGTCCACCCATCAGTCAGTCCGACTTACACGAAAATAACTTGGGGAAAATGGATAACGAAAATGAAATTTTAGTGACGTATTCCAGACATAGAAGGTGAGTTATAGTTCGTTAATCAAATTTGGCCTATTGTGTCTAATAGATTCATGATTCCAACTTTGAAACCATAAAAGATTCAAAGAAAAAAAATGTTTGTGTTCTGGAAAAGAAGGACTTTTGTTTGAGACATTATTTCATAAAATACTTAAATTCACTATAATTTTAACTCAAATTTTGCAAATTACAAGAATTTTTGTTATTATATATGTAATTATAACTGTATTTATATATGTATAGACTGGATACTTAGAGTATTTTATGAATGCTAATGATTAAAAATAGTTCAAACATTGTTGCTCAACCTATGTCGATACTTTAAACGATATTGTAGCAAATAAACGAGCTAAATTAATGCACCTGCAAAATATATTTATTTATAACATCCACTTTACCTCTTAAAAGTGCGAAGCAAGAAATGATTGTTATACGAAATTAGATAAAACGATGCTCAGAGGATAGTCATGGTCACACGCCACCTCTTTATGTATTGTTTAGTACAAATAGTTCTTTCTTGCTTCGTACTTATAAATTAATTTTTTATTGTTTCTATAGAAGGAATCTAGTTTACAATCCAGAGTGTACTGCTTACAGTTAATTATTATTTTAATAGTGCTTTGAAAAAAAAAACATCACATGATAAGTTCAATCAAATATTTTATTTTTCTCTTTCGTTTTTTCTTTCATTTTTACACTCAATTTAGTTCAATCATCTGCAAAACTTTCAAGTCAAACTGCGTCATCATTACTTTTCAAAAATAGTTCCACAGATGACAGATGTGATAGTTATGTATTAAGATATCAATTTTTGATTTCGTTTATCAAGACGATTAAAATATTCACTTATCACGTATTAATAAAAAAAATATATTTCTGTGTTTAATCACTTAAATCACCTCCAAAATTTTTGTTATTCGCAATAAAAGATTGTCTAGTTTTTAAAATAATTATTTAAAAAGATAATAGTAATATTACCTGTTAATTAGACAGACATGCTGAGCTAGTGATTTCTACTCTATATTATGATAAAGATACAACATCGTTTTAAACTTGGGTGCCTTGAATTTGAAAATAATCAAGATAAATATTATTATTGCCTTATTTGAATCAATGCGTAGTTGTGTATAAAATCTGTCAAGCATACATTATCGAAGCTGTTAACAGAAGGTATTTCAACTAGCAGTATATATTTCCTCTGAATTTTCCCGGTAACAATTACAGCAGAATAATAAATTAGAATAAATTGAAATAATTTAAATATAAATAATTGCCGGGTTGCTTCAATAGAAAAACGATGAAAATTTGAGAAAAAATTTGAATTTATTATAACTGCGATACTGATGCTTCAATAATGCCCAAAAGGTACATGAAAATTGTGTGTGTCCTTAATATGATAATCGTTTCAAAATAATCTCATCAAATTCTTACAACGAATTTGTCAAACAACAATAGCTCTATCATTTTTTTGGCTAAATTGGAACCACGAACTGTAAAGTAACATATGTACACTTTATCGAAAGTTAATATTTATTAAATTCATACTGGAAATTCCACTTTTATGCCAAAAGATGGATTTCTTTATTCTTAAGACTAGAAGCTAAAGTCGTGCACCAAGTACGTTCTTTAATGCCTTAACTGCTTCTCACCAAAAACAATTGAATATTCTTTATTACCTTAATGATGCCACCAAAATTTCTTTCATTAAAATATACTTCATTAGAGCATTATTTTATATTGAAATACGTTGCTATATTTATCTATCTTTACATTTCCATAAAGGCTTCTTTCCTTTCGAAATATTACACCACATTAGACTAAATTTGATATAACTACATTTCATATATTATATTATACACTCCTGTTACAACGATCGAAATTAAATCATAATCACTCAAATGAGAATCTTTGCCTTTAAATAAAACAATATATATGCGTGTGTTTAAACAAAACAGTATATTAAACAAAATAGTATATATGCGTGTGTATGGTAGTGTGTGTAATATAAGTAACACTTCTTATATATGTATCTAGGTGTGTGAAATGTTTTTTTTTTATTGATTCAATGCATTTTTATTCATAATTTTAAAAATAATTTTAGCATTCTCCAGTCCTTATAAGTGTGCCAAAGCCTATACAACTCTGACCGCCCAATTTTCGTAAAATGGGGTCCAAAGTTTTTGCTTCACGTATTTTATACATAGATTATTGTCAAAAATCAGTATAAATATTAAATTAAAAATCTAATTGAATAGTTCAGAAAGCTACGGAATCAAAAAAATCAAGTTTCTTCCCAAAAAAAAATAATATTATTTTTCATCTTCGCATCAAAAAAAATTATTAAGCAGGTATAATTACATACATTTAAACTATCGACCAAAAAAATATTATAAATATTGGTAGTATGAAGCAAATTTACCACAATATAGATTGTAAAAGCGAGTGGGAATCATACGTGTTACAGACAATCAAAAGAAGTCAGAGGTAACCACTTATTATTATTATTATATTACTTGGACTTATATTACACTTGACTTCAGTGTTAAGCAGTTGCAGAGATAAGACAACTCTAAACAGGTTGTTTTGACTGCATATATTACAGATAATAATAAAAAAATAAATATAAAAACTTTCTGATTTCTTTCCGTTTTATCGAATTGTGGTAGCACGTGTGAAGTTATAAAAAGTGGCGTTTTTACTTTGAAAAGTGCTTTGACGAAAATTTTTGATAATGTTTCAACAATTATTTGGTTTATTTGTTTGTGTGGTATCATTTGTCGCTAGTGCTCCCGCTGAGTTTTATGCATCGCGTTATGAACATATCGATATTGATACAGCGTTATCAAACAAACGTTTAATCCAGAATTATGGAGATTGTTTGTTATTTAAGAAACCATGTGCACCGCAAGGAAAGGAATTAAGAGGTAAGTTGTAAATTATCGAATAAATACCTGAAACATTTTCTGTAATATTAAATTTTGCAACCGGCTTTTTAATATGAAATGAGCACTTTGTAGTTAAATTTTACGATCATTTTTACAAATTACAACAGCTGAAATATTTAGAAATTTTAAATCTGCAGGAAAATCTATGCGAAAAGCATTTATTCATATTGTACTTTTAATCGAAATAGTTTCTACATTGAAATTAGAATCACCCGTATTTGAGAGTACTTTGTTTCGAGTTTTTTCACGTTGTTATAATCTTCAATACGCTATCAACAAAAAGAAAGTTTATGTTAATTGTCAGACTTTCATTTTTAACAATCAATAGAATATGTAACAAAAAGTAAATAAAATAGAAAATAAATAAATCGGTTCAATTTATCGGGTCTAGAATATGAAAAAAATAAAAATAAAGACAGTTCATTTTCGTTTCACTTAACACCTGCGATCGGGAACGGTTTGACAGTGTGAAAAAGTTAGTCCCACTACTCTGTAGCCAAAATTTTTATGCAGCCTCTAAATTGTCTACTAGTTTTTAGAGTAATCCAACCGGAATAAATTTAACCTGTAAACGATTGGCCCAAGCTCAGTTCATTTGTACAAATTTGTCTACTAGTTCTTAGAGTAATCCAAGTTCAGTTCATTTGTACAAATTTGCCTACGCAAAATCGATAATTATGCAAATTTCATAAGCATGTGAGCCCCCTTATATAAAATTTTTTAATTTTAAAGTATTTAGACATTTTATTTAAGAATCTCATTAAATTTTTAAACAATATTGAAAATAAAAAATAAGTGAATATTTTGTATGTTTAATTTACGCTATTGCTCTTACACTTCTTTAAATCAGTCTGTATATTAAATCTTTGTAGAAAAACTATAAATAGTATTTGTTATTTTCACTGGTTTATAATCGATTAAAAATAAACATGAAACAGATCTATCGAGAATAATTACATGATTCTCATTAAAAATTGCAGAGATAAAATACCAATCAACATATAATAATAATGATTAATTATATATTATAGAAAAGGAAGTGAATTGTTTATAAACAAGAAATTCACTAGTTAATATTGACAAGAATTAAACATAAAATAAAAAATATAAATAAACAGTAAAATTCATCAAGAAAAAAAAAAGTACAAAATAGTTGTTCACCTGTAGTGTATTCAACAATATTATTATAAGTCTGCAAACAACAAGGTAGTTTGTAAAGGTAGTTTGTTCATTTAATATGTGTGTATGCACATATTATTTATTTATTTTTAATTCTTGGTAACTTTTTAAAATCACTTTCTATCACTATACACACTTATGTTGTATCTGTTGTCCGATGTCCGATGAATCTATTTCATGTTTAATTTCTTCTGGTATCAAGATATGTAAATTGTATAGCAAATGTTATTGAATAAGTACAAAAAAAGGCATTTAAATAAAGTTATTGGGATGAGAATTGTAAGAGAGATTGATTAATTGCATTCGATGATTTAACATAAGAAATTTTGAAACATTTCTTATGTTAAATCATTCATCATTCACAGACATATGTCATTTGATTGATAAACTAATATTTCGTAACCATGCATAGAAACGAATGAAAACATTTTGATGTACGGTGCTCATACCTGCATTGAAGTCTCTTTTGGATATATGTGCTATACACGACATGTTGAATTGAATAAATATTCAATCTGCCTTAGATTAAAAATCTGTTAAGAATCGTCACTTTTTTAATAATAGGATACACTTTCGTTAAAATTAAAATATATATCACTAAATTATATTTTAAAAAAATTTGAAAATCATAACTCACAATGTTGTAATTTCTTATATACTATAATTTCTTGGATACGTTTGGATATCTGTCCATCGATCTTTGATCTAGAACATCAATATTTGATCTAATTTTTAACATATGCAATGTTTGCTGTATGTAACCTATAATACATAAGAGCAGTGAATGAGGTTCCTTCAATTTTGGGAAACAGTTTAGCAAAAAATTCGGTATCTTGTGTCCAAATTGAAAAAATTTACAGATTAACAAACGAGATATTAAACTCTTTGATTATATCAACACCCATACTAAAATTTTGTGTGGCTCAATATTATTACAAACCTAGACAGGCTATAATTTAAAAATTTATAAATGTTATCGTGCTCACCTGACAGAGCTTGAAGATTACAGGAACCAGAATTAATTTTCTACCTCTTGAAGAAAAATATACAAGAAAAGATATTACAAACAAAATTATATATCATAAAAAAATTGTGACTTTAATCAGCTATGATAAAAGTTTAACAATCCAAAAATAAGTTTTATAACTTTTAACAAGGTTTATCGTATAGATTTGTACACATCAAAATAAGATAATAAAAAACTAACCCAATAGGATAAATTTAAAAACGAATGCATTTTACTAGTTATTAGCTAAAGCACGTATTATCTCGAAAACTGGTATCAAAAATATTTATTTAATGTTTTTTATACGTATGAAAAGTGTACCTTGTAAAAACATTTGCTTCGATTTAGTTAAAATTTAGTGATTTTCATCGAGTTTTTTTTTTCTAAAAAGTAAATTTAAAACTTTTCATTTTCAAACGTTGATTTTTTAAAAATAAACTTTTTACTCTTAAATTTTTCAATTTTCTAACAGAATTCACTACCAACATTTGAAACCGTTTTTTCAAAAACATTTTTATTTCTATTTTTATAGAACAATTTTGACTATTAGTAATTGAAATAATATTTTATAAACTTAATTCGCTTAAGGTTTTTTTTTCAACGTGTTTACAGAAATACCCACATGAGATATGTGAATGCTACGAATTGGAATGTTTAATATATAAAGATATTACATATGAGTATATCTTATAGCTATGTATTTAAATATTGAATACATCGATTGAAATCAACGAGCGATTAAACAATATTTCACTTTTTATTTACCCTTTAATTTACAGTAAGAAATCACTTCCTGATTATTATAAGTAAATTGTGAAATCTATCTAAAATATTTGAAATATTTTTTAGAAATTAAATATAAATACAATATTTTAAAATCAATTCTAAATATGAAAGCCCCGCATCGAAACCAAATTTGACGTTAATGATTTGTTTGTTTATTAAATTTCTATTTCAGATTATATTTAAAATTAATAAATTATTATATTGCATTTTTACCAAATGTAACTTATTTACGTTAAATTATAGAAAGCTTCAGTTATTATTTGGTCAATCTTTGGGTCAAATGAACTGATTCTAAAAAATTTTTTAATGATAGAAAATGTATATCATTAGTGCCTACCATATTTTGTTTAAAACACATTATCATATAAGACTATATACAGAGTTAAGCACATTCCCAATAGTGATTTGTGGTCAACTGATTGCAAGACTATTCATCCCTATGTAAATTACAATAACTAAAATTGAAAAAAGGTTTGACAAATGAAACTTTTGATTGTTATTTAACATAATTTATGTAATTAGATTGTTTAAGACAAAAACTTTTTTATCTTACCAATATCTATCTATAACGCCAAGGTAATAATTTCGAAACCTATGTTAATGCTAATATTTTAATGTTCATTAATATCAAACTCCGATCATCAACGATTTATTATAAATACCTTGAAAAATGACAACCAAATCTAGGTTTATATTTAAATTTTTAGAGATACAAAATTTATAGCAATATCCTAACAAAAACTGGTACTTATTATCGTGTAGTAGGTCATTGAATTAATAAAAAAATTAATAAAATAAAAAACTTCAAACAGAAAAAAAATAAAAAATATACTTTTTATTTATTATTTACCAATAATAACCACTAACTAATACTTAATAATTTATTAAAATTTATAAAATGTTGTTTTCGACTTGTTTAGCCATTTTTTTGAAAATTTTAATAAATGTCTTTTTAAAAACTATTAGTAGTTGTTATTGCTAAATAATAAATAAAAAGTGTATTTATAATAAATAAAAGTTCAATAGACCTCCAAAATATAACGCTCGCGATACAATTGATTAAAAAGTATGCTTCTTTTGTTTGTCTTTGTTTACGTGATATTTTTTGTAATTTTATAAGTTAAATAAAATCATTGAACAATTTTGTTTCGCTATTTATTAATTTTCTTGGATAATTAATGTCAAAGAAAACCAAAACTAACATTCATTTAACAATTGGATGTTTTTCGAAATGGCTAGAAGTCGTTCGGAATTATTTTTATCATAATATGATCATAAAGTATCAACTACTCGTACAAAAGAATATTAATTTGTGGACAATTTTTGGAGAGAAACGTGACGTACTCTCAAAAAACTTTTACTTAACCTGATTATACGCGTACGGTGTCCATAGTGCAAGACCACTATCATAACTACCAAACTGCCTTAAATAAAAAATTCGAAATAAATAATATATTATTCGACAAATTTTGACGATTCTTTTATAGCAGAATTTACTTTTAGTATTAAATTTATATTAAATTTCAAACGTCTGCCTGCGTCAAATACCAATTTATATTGATTCTATATTCTACATACATCACTGATTAAAATTCATGACCATACGATAATCGCTTACAATGAGGAAACTAGTAAATAAAAACTATCATGAAATAATAAATTGTATTTCTTTAAACGCAACAAAGAAAATTTAAAGAAAAAAGGTCGATTGTCATTCTTATTTACAATCAATGTGAATTATTTATTTAACGAGAATGTGAATACCTGTTGAATCATAAATGGTATCATTACTATTTAATAAAAAAGTTTACATTTTCGAAAAATCAAAGGGTAAAGAATCTAAACAGTTTAATTTTATTGTATTTTTAATTTTAACGCATAATGTTTCCATGTCAACAGTCATGCCTTCGTTTGCGTATTTATCATCGTAAAAAGCCAAAAGGGAAGATAGTTAATTTATGAATACTTGTTCATACAAGATATGAAAAGAAAAAGATACGAAAATATTTTTGTAAAATTTCGATTAATAATTGAAGAAATAAAACTTAATAATCATTTATCATAAATGCAGTTTTTATTGAAAGAAATAATTGCGTGACATGTTTCGTTCTGTCATACTCTTCAAACTGTCGTACACTTTTGAAACGGATTGTACAGATAGAAATATGGCATGTTTAATTAAAAGTGAATTTATTCTTAGAAAATTTTGACAATTTATTTCATCAGTTAACATTATATTATATGAACTACAACTTACCAAAAATGGGTTTCTCCTCAGAGATCTGTAATTAAGTAAAAGTGGCAAGCGATTCAATTAGAATTAACCGATAAATAAAAGGCTATAAGACATAAAACAAAGAATATTGAACACAATAATTTATATAATAAATAATTATAAATAAATACAAACATTTAATTAAATTTATACTGCATTTACCGTTTTTTCATAATAATATTAATATTAGATGTCATAGATTATGGTTAATTATAAATATTATTATTTATTATTATTATAACGTTTTTTTTGCAGTTAAATGCAGTGGGAGACGTTTCCTATAAAAATAAACAATATAATTCTCTTTTTTGCATAATTCACAGTTTATTGTTATATGAAAATAATTATTAATTTTTTTTTTTCTAATTTTTAACAATTGTTTGTATGCAGATTCTTTCTATATAAGATTTTTATCAAAATTGTAAGGTTAATGGAGATATTTAAATTTTAAGTATATTTTGATCAAATTAATTGATAAGTTAAATTAAACATGAAACCTATTGAATTTTATTAGCAAATCTTTACGAATATGTGTCGATGTTCCATTGTTAAAGAATGAGATATTTTTATAACTAAGAGGAACAAACGTGCAATAACGAGAAATAAAATCCCAAATTATCTTCAAATCATTCGTATTTAATTATTATGAAATATCATCTTAAGCTTGTAAGATACAGATTGTTGGAGTAATCACAAAGACAATTGGCCTTAAGATCCAAAAAAAAAATCTATAGAAATTTTTAAAAATAATAAACAATATTGTGTATAAGCGATTTAAAATCAATAACATAATCAAAGATCGCAATTTTTATATTTTTTTATTCGACTTTTATTGGAGATTTAGTTGTTTTTTCTTTAATACTCGAAAAAAGTTATATTATCATACTATATCCTGTTTTTGGTTTGGTTGGAAATTATTCCAAATTAAATTTTGAATAATTTCCAAAGTGTTTATTTGTGTCCTGCTGGAACACTTTTAAACTCTTTTGACTTTTTTGAAAATTACTTCGTTTTTTATGATTATTTTCAAGCAAAAAAAGTTGAAAAATCTCGAGTACAAGTCGAATAAACCAGAATTAAAAATAAAGTTTTTGAGTATTATTTTATCTTATGATATTATAAAAATCACAAGGACTTTATTGAAAATAAACATTTATTTTAGTTTAAAATGAGCGTTTTACTTAAATAAACAAATTTATACGTGATAAAGAGCATAAAATCCTATGAGCATTTTGTTATTTCAGGCCCATGCGTTTTTTTTTATTTGACTTTGCAACAATAAAAAACAATTGAACCAAAATTTCACCTGGAAGCATTTAGAGCTTCTGTATGAGAGCTATTCTTAGTTCTAGTTAGCCATTGAAAGAATTCGGTGGTTGATTTTTGTATACTCAAGTACCTTCAGTGCCTGCTCTAAATTGTGTAATATTTCAATATCATAATTTACCGATATTCTATTTGATTAACTGGTTTTCTAACGTAACAGGATATCAAGTAATTGTCCTTTAAAATGTTCTAGTTCTTTCTCGTTTTTAAGTGGGAGTAACATTACGCAGATTACTTGATCTGTCTTAACGCTGTTAATAAATAATTTAATTAATAAATTTTATTTCTAGGATTGTAACTTTCATAAATACAATTAGTAATTTATTACCATGTTTTTATCGATCAATTCTAAATTCAAATCCATTATTTACATGCCAAGTAATAATTACCAAACGTTGTGAAGTGTTGAAATTATTTACAGCATTTTTTTATTAAAAATAATTGATTTATTAATTTATGATCTATAATTTTTATACTCTAGAGGTTAATTGATTTAAAAAAAAAAATACATAATGATGATTTTTTTATTTATAGTCCTGAGACCTAGACTAATATAGATTTTACATAATACGGAAAATAATAATTTATCAAATGGGAAATTTTGAAAGTTTATGTATTTTCATAAGTACCTAGCTACGAAAAAAAATTTTTTAATGGACATTTAAGGGTTTATACGCAGTTATAAAACCAAAAAGAAAGATGTTATTTAAAAAAAAAAAAATTTTGTGAAAAGCTATTTTATTTACAAAAAAATCAAAAAGTATTGAAACATTTGGTGGCAAGATCTAAGTTTATAATGATTTGTAAAAATATTGATCAGGTGTGCTCCTGCAGACGGTCCCTGAAAGCTTTCCAATAAAAGCTGTCCAAGTGAAACACCATAAATCATTAATAAATATTAGCTCTAGAAATTGTCAAGAAATGTGAAATTGAATGCATAATTACATTCGAAGAAAATAAGTTATTCATAATATAGTGAAATTTTCATTATTTCAAAAAGTTTTTAGTCCCGACTGTAATCATTTTAGAGTTACTTTGTATTATTTAAATAACCTCGGTGGTAAGTATTGAATCGGGAAAGAACAATGATCTGTAGAGGCCTTTTAAGTACTTCAGTCGTTGTTTACCGACTCTTTAGTATACTAGAGGATAACCGGTTTGATTATATCTTTACAATCTGTTCTCCTACAGAATAAAATATTTAAACAAATTCCTTGTTTTTATTTTAACTAATTGAAATGTGCTACGAATTTTAAATAAACATATTTATATAGAAAAATACAGAAAAATGTTATTATTAGTAAAATTACATACACACTAATATTATAATAATTGTGTGTATATCAAATATATGTGCTTATAAGGTAATTGTGGGCTGAAATTTTGGTTAATCTAAATAATTTACGAAAAAACGTTTCAAGCAATTTCGATTGTTTTTACAAAACATGCAAGTTATTTTTTTTTTTAATTTTTCTTTATGGCTTAAGAGTTGGGTTCGATGGATCCAAATTCGATCCAGTGGACCAAATTTGCTCTTTCACGAACTTAAACTAACTTTTTATTCACAACATACATAATGTCAAAGTATATAAGTTTTAATCTATAGTTTATAGCACTTCCTAATACAAACAAAATTTTGTTATAGGTGTCCATAGAAACACCTTACACAAAAAGAGATAGCAGGCTAAAACGGTGAATGGTCAACATAAATAGATAGAGTATAAGTACGTTGAATGAACAAAATCGGTCCTTTGAGTTGAATGAATCCTTGAGCTAACTTTTTACCTGTAAATGAGAGAAGAACAGTTCAAATACCTAAAATGTTTAAACAACTTTTGAGTGGGAAATTTTTCCATAGGATGTTTGAGTATTCCATATTTTTAGCTCAAATTTGGCTAATAAACAAATGTAGGTAATAAAAATGTATATTATTATACCACTATATATAACAGTATAGACTAGATTTGTATAGTATTTTATGATGGCAAATTAAAATACTCCAAACTATGAAGTTTAATCATATGCCGAGTATCTAAACAATTTACTCTGTAAATTGTTATCTTCACAATAGATTATTATTAAGACAAAAAAGAAAATTTTTGAATAAAATATGAAAAAGGTTATGTTTGATTAAAAACTCCATCAAGATTCAAACAAAGATGGTATGTTTAAAAAAGAAGAAGAAGAAGAATTATTTTTTAATAATTTTTTATTGTTTTGCTGTAGTAGATAACTGACTCACCTTGAAATATTATCATGTTATTCACTTTTTTTTAACGAAAGTGAAATTTAAAATATTAATAAAACATTTTTTAAATAATACCTAATAATGTGGTAATAATTTTGGTTGTTATTATATTTTGTCTTTGGTACAACTTTATAAAAGAGAAATTTTTGTAAATTATTATTAATTTTTTCCTCAAATTTAATTACAAATAAATTATGTATTAAAACTAATATATAAACTTTTATTACAAATACTTACACATTAAAACCGCAAAGTGTATATTAAATGTTTTTCCATTAGATTAATCTTGACATTCAAAAGATTTTTTTTTTATTAATCTTTTAAGGTCATATTTTTATCCATTTTTTTTTTCGAAAGTTAAAATTTACGATATTTCAGTAATTTCTTTTAAAGTTTAGCTGACGTATTTAAAAAACTATCGATGTATTTGAAAATTCATACTTAAAACTTAACTACAAACAAAACAAATTTAGTTTTTACGTTATTTATAATTTATTAAACCTTATTTTCGCAAAATGTAGAACCAGCTTCAAACAATTCAATAAAATTTTATTCTAATTTTATACACGTCAGCAATTTGTTGTAAATTCATGAAATTGTATGAAACTAAGTTTACACAAACAATACCTATGCTATAAAAAAAGAAATACTGCGACTTGTTATTTTTATATATCTATAATCCTATTTTCGTCATTTTGATGTTTTGTTGCATAGTATTCCTCTTCTGACAAGGAACTAAGCTGTTATAGATATCAAAAAGGAAACTGTAGTATAATCATATCAAATACAACCGATTACTTGGTTCTCATACATGAATCGACAATCTAATCAGTTAACCACCCCGTTGACAATAATTATTGAATTGCTGGTGCCAAGATTCAAACTGTTACCATACGACCACTTAGTTGGTAATCTGGTTTGGCTATTCTTACATAAAGTGTCCACAATTCAAAATTGTTTATAATACTTAGTTTTTTATTGCTTTACAACGGTCTCTAATTTTTTTTTACATATGTTATATTTATAAAAATTAAAAGTAAAAATACTTAATATCAAGATTAATTATTGGTATGTAATATAAATTTCTTACTGATTCTTTTATCTTAATCTGATGTTATTTTAATTAATTAAATTATATAATTGTAAAAATTTACAGGTATGGTATTATTATTTTTTTTAAATTTTTGTTTATTTATTTACTTACCTACACGGCATGTTGTCATTGTGATGCACAAACAATATAAAATACATGTTTATAAAGATAATTACTATATGTTTTTGTTGTATTTGATTTTATACAGGCTGTCGCCAAATGTGTTTTTTGCTTAAAATATATTTTTTAAAAATTTTCATCTTATTATCACCCATCACACTTCCTTCTGATTGAAATTTTTATTTAAAATACTTATCAATAATTATCTTTAATAATTTAGTAGATTCATCTTTTATTGATGATAGTACGATATATATTTGACGTGCTTTCTTGTGGAGCACATATTATGTTGTTTTTTTGAGACACTCAATATTTTTTTAAATAATTAAATATTTTTACATTGGAAAAAAAATTCCGTAGATTATAAAGCAATTTGTGCGAAGATATATCAAGTAGATGGTGGCTTCGCTTCTAATTAAACATTCAGATTAACAGTATGCATGGTTTCATGAAATCAACACAATTATGCATTAATTCATGCCTCAAGAAATAATCTTATAATATATAATTAGTGAATATAAACACTTCAAGATGCCAAGCCTTCTTTGTAAGGGATAAATTACATGAGTAATAATTTTAATCAAACGTTTTTAATAAAACTTGTTCAAGATATGGATATTCAAAATTATGAATTAAATAATGAAGAAAATACCTACGCCAACTGTTGGTATCTCCATATAAATTTTATGTTAACTATCGTTTTCAAGAAAAAGATAGCAAAAATCCGATAGCTTATAACTTCCTCATTTATGAATCTATTTTAATTTGTAAGTTTTATTATGGTACTCAATACCGAGTTTCTCATTTAAATGTAAAATATGACAAATTTAGAATGTTACAACATTAACCAAGACGTTTATTTCTTGTTAAATAGATATTTATTCCCTTGAACAAATCCCAAACAGAGAACCAAACTTCTGGATGAAAGTCACTTTTTGTATTATATTATTGATTTGAATGTAACACTCGAAAATAAAAAGAAGTAGCTTCACTAATTGTAGGATCACATATTATGAATGTATGAGGATATTAATTTTAGTCTAAAGTTTGAAACTTTTGAAAATATTGAATGCATCAAAAAAATATTGATATAGGTATATATAGGTGTGCAAAAAATCATTAAATCAGCCCATAGTATAACTTAACTTAATAAATAATAATTTTAATTAAATGAGAAAAACCTTCAATTTTGAAACATGCTATAGACAATAGGGTACCGGACAGATTCTAAATTTGCCATATTTTACATTAAAATGAGAAATTATCCCTTAGGAAGAATAAATATATTTTTCTTAAAAACAATTTTTTGTTTGTAACATTTTTATACTCGACATGTCAGAGTATATTAATTTAAATCTAAAGTTTGTAACTCTGAAGATATTGATCACTAAAACAAAATTTTGGTATTGGTGTTCATTGAATCCAAATTCGAATGTCAGCCCTTACGTCCGTCCATCATCAAAGTAATTCAATAACAAAAAGAGATACCGAATGAAATGTTGAAAAATGAGCAGAATTGTGCCACTGGGTCCAATAAACCCATGACTCAACTTTTAAACCATAAAATATTATTTTTTTTCTTCCCTACAATTTCAGCTCAAATGTAGCTATACAACATATGTTACAATACATATTATTATTAAAAATATATTTATAACTGTATAGAGTAGATATTTATAGTGTTTTATGAATGCTAATGATTAAAAATAGTTCAGGTCATTATTGATACTCAAATTATCTAAATGTAACTGATCTTAGCACCAAAAAATCGTATTACACCTCTGCATTGGGTGTTTTTTTAAATTAATTGACAATATTAAATTGTTTATCTTTTCACTGACAACCATTTTGATTTAAAAAATAAAATACCGTTTAGAATCTTATTTATGTCAAAACAATCTTTGATATATTAACCACAGCTTAAATGTTTTGTATAATATTCAGATCATAAACCTCTTCAAGTATTTGTTTGCGTGGGTGACTGACTGCCTTTTTGTTTGACTAAATATAATAGATAATAATTTTTAGTAAACAAAACAATAAATAAATCCAAGTCAGTAGTAACATAGTAACACGTATTTTTTTTAATATTTTATAGGCAAGAACAGCCTTTATTAGATTTTGTTATTTTTTATTTCTTAGTCATTTTAATGTTATTTTTTAAATGCTGTATTAATACTTGTATTATTGGATGAAAATGATTTCATTCGAAGGTTAAATTTTTCCTTATTTTCTTTTATGGTAAAAAATTTGGTTTTTTATAATAATCAAATTGTATTTTATTATTATTGTTTAAATGAATTTTTGAAATATAGTACAGTCAAACCTGAGTAAGAGAGAACTGGGTAAGCGAGAAAACTCTATAAGTGAAAATAATTCTCAGGTCCCGAGCTTTGACCCCTCAAAAACCTCTATATGTGAGAAACAAAAACTTCTTTAAGTGACAGTCGTTTTTCCCATTCTGACCTCTATAACTGAGAGCCTCTTTTGTATTTACCTCTATAAGCGACAATTTTCCTATGTATGACTCATTCTTTTTTTTCAGGAATCAGGAACTATGTTGTTTTCTTGTAATTCAAAGAAATAATATTTAACTATATTATCTTATTTGTCATGCTTACTTTACAAAAAAAGTTGACTGATTTTTATAAATAAAATTTACCTGTTACTTGCTTCTTTGTATTTATGCATTTGAATAATCACTTCGTAATCACTCTAATAAATTATTCTTTATCATGTTTACAACTAAATATTTTGAATAAACCTCTGTAAGTGAGACAAACCTCTTCTACACCTCTATAAGCTAGAAACTTGTATTAGTGAGAAACCTTGACAAGCGAGAATAAAATCATGGTCCCTTGAACTCTCTCTTAACCAGGTTTGACTGTATTTAATCTACAAAAAACTGTCTGTACTGCATCCAAATTTTCAGTATCGAAATAAAGTGACAAAAATAACAAACAATAACTTCAAATAGACAGTATAGTTTGGCAGTATAGTATATTTCACGATTATTGCACGATATACAATGTATAAAGTAAATCATAAATTTGTTATTCTGCACTAAAAACGACGAAATCAATTTCGTGGAAAACCTATTCAAACCTTTCAGCCAAAACAATATCTTTTATGTGTGACTCACGCTTTTAAACGTGAAGATTAATTTGGAATTTACAATTTATTGTAATGCTCGTTGAAGCATTTATTGAAATTTTTCGATTTTCAAGAAATCACCTAAAATTGTGTAAAAATTACAATATCTAAGGAAATTAATTCAGAAAAGAAAATAAATATCTATGACGTTCTCAACCTAATGGAAATTACCAAAATGAAAATAAGATATGCATACACAAATTTCAATTACTTTCAAAGAATCGGATTATTTTTCATTTCTATCTATCTTCCTGTCAAAAATGAGAATTATAGTTAATCGCCTGGTATACCACAAGTGGTGTATCACAACGTTTGATCAAAAAGAAGAACATGCTCGAGCTGGGTTAGAATTATTGGGATTTGGTCTTGACTTGGCAGAGGATTATCCATCTTGTGGAACTGAAATTCACTAGCAACAAGCTTATGATTGAGAGATTCGTTAAGACTATGTTTGACCAGAAATGAGCTATATTTGTATTACGTTCTTACGTAAATCAAAATCATCTATGAAATAATCAGATATTTACTTTAAAAACTTTCCACGGTCGGATTTTAATCATTTGATCAATTTTTTTTTTTTTTAGAATTTTAATAAAATACATTAATTTTAACGATGTTTTTCAACATGATTTGAATTCAAATTGTCTTTAATTATGTTCTTTTATGTTTTCAATTTTACTCAATCGCAGCTTATAATTATAATCTGTGTACTGTGTACTCTGTGTATTAAAATATTTAACAAGTCTTTTAAAAACATGATTCGAAGAACATTAAATGTTATTTTTTTGTTTCTAAGAAATAATTATTTAAACAAGGTTGTTTCAGCGTGAAATTTTTCGACAGATTTGGCCTTATTTTGATAGCATCATAATAACGTTATCTATACGAGCCCCATTTTTAACTGTTTAGATCGAGATAATCAAGCTCATAGTTCCCGATTTCGAAGGTCACAAACAATTGAAAACATGTAAAACATAAGTCCTCCCAACTGTTTTCTAATATATCACAATGGAGTATCGATTAAAATGAAGAAAGAAAACGAGGAGATTATGAAGAAATTTTGAAAATAAGTAAAAAATAAAATAGTACTACACCGTTTTGTTCTCGAAAGATTAAAATAAAAAATACTAATTTTATAGGCAAAATCATAACATGTGTATATGTTCTTACTATACTATATCAAGCTGGTACAACCTTACGAAACTACAATAAGACATTGAGAAACAAACAATAAAAAATACTATAACTAAACTCTAATCAAAAAAAAAAAAAAAAAAAAAAAAAGAGCAGTATCAAAATTTTTATTTGTTCTGAATTTATAACCCTCTTCTGAGCATTATTCTTTATTCGAGAATAGCTATATAGAATACGCGGAACCTAAAAGTGTTACAACAAGCGTACTTAAATTTTTCTCTTGAAAATATTATTTTATGCAGAGAGTTCTTTAATATTTTTATTTTCCCGATTTTGTTAATGAAAATAAACAGTAGTGACCTTGGTAATCATTACAAAAAAATTTATATTTTTGTGGTTTTACCCCCAAATTTACTGTATTTTTATCATTTATTAACACATAGAACCGTAAAGTATGTGATTATATCATTAATTAAATCACCTTTTCTTCCAATCGTGCGTTATTTGTTTATTATTAAGATTCTGAATCATTATTAATTCTTTTTTTTTTTTGCTAGAACCTTGATCAATGAAACTTTATATAGAATTGTTTAGAATAAATGTGAATCAGTGTAGAAAATTATTTGTTTTCCGTGTAAATATCACGTTGTTTACCACCTCAAAACAAGCCTCGAACACATTTTCAATATTCCATATTCTTACCAGATATAAACGCTTGGTCGTACTTAATAAAATTATTATATACATTGAATAAACAAGAATGTATTTAAACAGAAAATTTTGATACAATAAAAACATTTTATACAAAATATTAATAATTAAAGTGTGTAATATGCAAGTTGATGAAATGTTCTGTCTTTAAACAATTAATCACAAAGTTTTGTTTAATTGATGGTGATGGATTACTCCCATTATACCTACATGTAAAAAATAACTTTAAAAACCTGTACACAATTATTTTTTTATCACTGTTTTAATAAATCGGTGTTGTACTTTGCAAGTATTTTAAAATCTTCTCTTTTTGATTTATAATTACCGAATTTTCACGTGCTAGAATAATGCCGTGCAAAAAAACGTGAAAATTTTTGCGAATTTGCAAACAAAGGCAAAATTATAATCTAAGATTGGGAATATCACACCGGAATGTAATGGGAGTATAAATATAATGTAGAAAAAGTAGATTATTATATATTATCGATTTAATAATAAATTAATTTTCATTATATCAACATGATAATTGTATGATGTAATTTTTACAATTAATCACAATTAATTACAGAACGTATGACACATTCTGTTCAAGTAAACTTACTGCATTTTATATCAATGTCATATCCTTTGAGGAAATGGCATTTTATTAAGAAATCATGTCTTAATTGAAGTTAATTAATTTAAAATTAATTCATAATGCACTAAAGCTTTTAGCTTAAATATATAAATAAAATTCATTGTGTCTTATTCTTTTATAAATATATTCAGATTGAATTATTAATGAAAAATCCTCTTTAACATGATTTGAATTATTATTTTTCCGGCGTGGTCTCATAAAAGTATCTACGTACGGGCTGTATAATGTCTAGGGAGTGCCAGGAAAATAAAATAAAATTAATAAACATTTTCGGTTGTTTTAAGACGCGACAAAAATACCAAACAATAAACCAGACGCAACAGAAACCTAAAACAATTAATAAAAATTTTAAATGAATTAATAAACGATAATACAAATTTAATTAATATTTAAAAAAAATTTTTTCAATTAATTATTCAAATTTAAATAAAATCTTTTTTTTACGTGAATTAGAGCAGTTTTATAATAAAAATGAAGTATATTAATGCAATTTAAAAATTATTACGACCTTCAGAAATTATAAAAATGTCTATTTATCTATTTTGCATTTGTATCAGAACAAGATTTATGGCTAATTTATTAATAACATTCTCTTAGTAATAATAAAATCGGGTTTGTATCTAGAATTTTTAATTATCTAAGCCTTTTTAGGAGTGTCTTAATCACCCAGAACTATGTGTAAGCTAAGCGAATCTTATAAAATATTTTATTTTATCACAAATTTTAAAAGTTATATATTTAAATTAATTGAAGCATATCTCATTAGGGGTGAGACGAAAGATGAGTGCCTAAAAAGAATTCAAGCGATAAATTTTTTAACAATTTATATATAATATTTTTATCTAAATTTCAATGAATCAATAAATTTGAAAATTGTGTTTGAACCGTTTTAACCAAACTTAATTTATTACGCTTCGTTTTTGTTCAAAAGAAAGCTTAACCTTTGTTATATTATGAATATAAATTTTAACGTAAATTTTTACGTTATATAAATTTTAACGTATATTAGCAAAGATGTAATTTTATGAAACTTTTCATAGAAAAAACAAACAGAACCATTTCGGTGGAAATATTTCAATTAAAATACCTAAGCATACCTACTCGTGATATTAGACAGTTTTTCGGGATGTGATAAAAATAGGCTTATATTTTGTGGTAATTTAAAAATTTACGATATTGTGGTTTACATAATAAAAATAAAAATATAGTTATTAATTTTTATCATATGAAATCAAAATATTACTTACACTGTGTAATAACTTGTTATGTAAACGGTCTGATAAATTTCATTTTAGCTACTGAAATTATTTGGTAATTTTTAAGTATTACTTTCTATACTTGCTGAGTTTAAATATACTTAAAAATTAAATAAATAGAATATCGTGAATTATTTTTTAGTGTATAGAGTCAGTATTTGTTAGAATCATTAGTTTTTTTATTAAAACCATCCAAGATATCGGCAAAGTTTGTTATCCGGAATTATTATAAAAATTAAAAGAATAAAAACTGCCATTAAATGGACATAGAACTGCATCGTGATGTATTTCTTAGTCTTAACCACATAATTTAATTTAATTTTCTATTGCAATAAGCAGTTATACTGTTCAGTTTTTTCACGATTTTCAGTTTCAGTTTTTTGCCTTTTTCTAGATATATTCGTATACTTACGAATCGTTTTTAACCAAATTAAAATGATTAGTTCAAAACTATACCGTAAATAAATACCTGACAGGTAGCTTTGGAGCTTCGCTCGTTCTTGTGAATGATTTTACAGATCGCCAGATCGCCAAAGTGGCATAAAGACAGACACGAAGTAGGTAAAATTTTAAAAGGTTCTAAAATATGAATGTAAAAAAAAAATTTAAGATCAAAGCAAAAAAATTTTATTATAAAATCAAACAACAACACTTCTGATATCGGTTGATTTAATTCGGGAATAAAAATTTGGGAAAATTTTGTAAACAAGAATTTAGAAAATACTTGAAAGCATATTTTGGAATAAAAAAGATCACGTTTCCTATCTCTTTCACCATTTTTGATCCTGATATATACTCTATCAGACGTAAACATCTAAATTATTGAATGCCAATAAATGAATCGTTTTGGAAGCTACTATGTACATTAAACTATTGACCTTGAAATTAACAAATTAACTTCAGAAATCAATTTAATCACTTAACACTGTTTTAATATCAAAAATCAAAAGTTTGAAATGTATAACAAGATATTTTATGCTATTGACATTTTCGAATATGTGCAAAATCATTTCTTCAAATTAACATAATTAAGTGTATCTGTTTGTACACAAAGAATTAATCATAATTTTTGATTTCAAAATTTAGAGTCAAGGTTAGAAAAACATGAGAACTGTTTATGTATAAATATATCAATCAAATTTTGTGACATTATAGTCACTTTACAAGTTTTTGTAAAAACATCATTAAAATTTAATGAAGTTGTTTGCATAGGTTGATATGGTTAAATTAGCTTTATTTTAAATAAATTAAGGCTATTCGGGTATAAACTAAATATACAAAACATTTTGTCATACTTTTCATAAACACTAGCTAATAGTGCAATTTTGATTTTGACACGGACATATGAAAATGGGCTAGATTAAACATACTTTGAACATCTATACCAAAATTTTCTTAATGACTTCAATATTTGCTACCGTTACAAACTTTAAACTAAAAATAATCTGCACTGATAATATTACTATACATTCGAGTATAAAAATATTGTTACAGTTTTAATTGTTCAAATACCCAAAATATAGATTAGTATCAATATTTGAGCTGTTTTTAAATAGCCCGTACATAAACGATATTTTTTTTTACATAATATAACAATATTGTATTATGTTACATGATAATGTATACGCAGAATTTTTGGCGAATCAAAACACTTTACGTGAAAAGTCGTTTGGTTTTAAAAAACAAACATTTTTTAAAATTTAAACCATAAAGATTTAAAATTTGGGTCAAGGGATTTAAAATTATTTATTTATTGACGGATTTTGTACATTCAGGAACTTTCAGAATACACCACCAAATATTATTGGTTGGTAAGAATAAAATTGTCGTGTATTGAGAGACTTCGGTCGTCTAATCATTGCAATTAGCTTTTCGGGATTTTAAAATTAAATTTGTAGAAATACTGATTAGATTCCAAAAGAAAATTCGATTAAAATGTGTTTAGTTACGAGTTGTGAAAATTTTCATTAACTTATCAAAATAGAAATATTGTTCGTTAAAATTTGATCTATGATTTTAATTGAATATTATAAGCAAAATTTAATATTTGATTCGTGATTTTCATTGGATATTATGAGCATTTATTCTTAACAAACTTATGAAAACAATATATTTTTGAGAAAAGAAAAAAAAATGTTTACCATTTTTTTAAACCAAAATTTTCCGTCGCTCTAGTTACCTTAATGTTTTATATTACATTTCAAAGAACTTAAATTTTATAATAATTTTTTCAAGGTTTTTGCGATTCATTTTAAATTAAATACCTAATCTGAATATTATTGTCTATATAAATATGAAATTGCGTAACTTTATATTTTTAATGAATAAAATTATTATCAAATGCAGACAACTTAAATATTTTATTCTAAGAACTACAAACTGGCTACTTTTTCTGCGCACAATCTCATGAATTGTCTTAATTGTATATTTTTAATATTTCACTTACTTGAATTTCAGAGCTTTGATTTTATTCTTTTTCACATTTTCTAAATCATCAATGCTTTGGACAAAGTTAAATATCTAGAACTTATTTTTATTCTAGACCACTATTCAAAATATATTAGAATATTATAAAAAAATTAGGGGGATAAGATCCTTTTTCAGGCGAAAATAAAAAATGTTTCCAAATAAATTTCACTAGCTGAAGACATTGTCAATAAATTTAATCAATCTTGAAACCTTATTGATTAATGCCAGGCATTTTACTTTAATGTCAAGCACTTTACTTGAAAAAGAATTGAATCGGTTAAATCAAATTATGAACCGTAACAATACAAAATATAATTGCATTCAAGGGAATGTTGTTTCTCTAATTTTATCATTATAATCAAAAATTAAAAATCTATTTGTAACCTAACAATGAACTAAATAGTAAACAATTATTGATAGACACTTGTATAGGTAATTAATAATTGTTAATAAGTAATAGGTATAAAGCAAGCGAACATTTTTATTCTCGGTATATATAGAATATGTCAGAGTATATTAGTTTTTATATACTTTGTTAAATTATCAATTCCACTTTTATTGATTTTTCTTCGAACGCTTACACGGGATATAAAAAGAGAAGGAATATTTGTCCTCCAGAAATAGATGTTTCGGCATGCAGCCTACATTCCGCCTTCGATCTAAGTGTACCGCTGGTAAGGAAAGTAAAATTATATTTCTTCCAATTCACACCAACCCCTGACAAATTGAATACTAAACCTTCCCTGTCAATCATTCTATCTATTGACGAAATAAAAATTCATTTAGTATATTTTTCAATAGCTTCGTGATGGAATTCGTTCAACACCAGGAATTTTTACAAAGGCAAACTTTTAACCTTGATTTTTTTGATTGCTATGTCCAGAAATGATTAAATACAATCGCCTTGCTTACACCTTTTTGGGCGAGAAAAAGTTTATCTTGTCGAGAGTATACAAAAATTCATAATTTTATATCAACGCAATTATCCTTGCCTTATACTAAAGAAGTATGGGGCACGGATAATTGTATTGTTTTCTTAAAATCACCACTGACAAGTTCTAGTTGAAAATAATTTCGAGAAATATACACTAGGTTTATATCTATAAATAATATTAAAAGTATTAATAATGTATGTCTATGACTAAAATAGTGGCCAGTTTATTGGTCATTGTAATATATATTTGCAACATCATCATCATTCAATAAACCTACAATAAAACTTGAATATTACTTAAGTTTCTACAAATATTTTGCAAGAATACCTACATTTTTTTTTCTTCAAATAACATTTATTTCTGCATTTAAATAATAATACCATTACACATTTTTTTCAATTCGTATAATTTTATTGAATGTTGGGTTTATTCCATTTATAAAAATAATAAACGTTCTTCAAAAAGTTTTATAAAAAATTGAATTTTGAATTTTGGATTTAATAGGAAAATGGTACTAGACAATTTTTGACATTTATCCATCTGTTTGCCTATAACGTTTCGATCGAGAAATAGATGTAATTTAGATATCAAAATTAGGTTTTCTAGGCATTTAAATATTTTGTAAGAACAATTCAAAAATTTGGTGACAAAGATACAATTGGATAAGTCTTCAAAATTTTACTTAATTAATAATTCTTTAAAGGTATAATCATCAGTGAAATTCACAAAAGTATACTTTGATGCAGAATCTTAAAAATAAATAAAAAATACTTTTTAATTCAGAAGCTTTATTTGCTTTAAAAACGAAGTTGACTTTTACGCCTTTGAAAAGATCGATTGTCTCACAAACAACTAAGAAATAATAATAATAGTTGCTTTTTTCATGGTGATTACAACTTACGATTTTATTGGATAATCTAATGGCGGTTCAGGAGGCGCACCCAAGGTGGACTAGTAACAAGGTGGAGGAATAATAAAATATACTTCAGGTTGCTTGAAATTAATAATAGAGATAGTTTCAATAATGTGGTAAATAAAATAAAAATAATCACCAGAATATTTACGGGTGAAATAATTGTCAGCTGAATATAAAAATTTGATTGCTTTAGATGGAGATTGCATGGCTACATAATCAGAAATTTTTATGCCGCCCGTCCAGCCTCTCGAAACCTGCTGACTTTCATAACACTGCTAATAAAAATTCAATTCCAACTTGAATTAATCGACTCGAAGTGAGATTGTCATTTGGAACGCTGCATGACGGGCTAATAATATAATTATCAATTTTAGAAGCAGCTTAATAAATAAGTCTCTATATATATGCACTTTTGAACAATATTATATTTAAATGTCTTAATTAATTAGATTGGAATAGTCAAAAAGGTTAAACTTAGATTAAATTAAATAAGTCTCTATATAAATGCACTTTTGAACAAAATTATATTTAAATATCTTAATTAATTAGATTGGAATAGCCAAAAAGATTAAACTTAAATTAAATTAATTAATATCTTAACCTTCAAACATTCAAATTTTTGTCTTAAATGCATTTTATAATATCTAAAGCGATAAAAATCAACATAATGCTATATTTTATGGAACTAATCAAACAAATTATATTTTCCTGTAAATTGAATTACAAAAGGAAATAATTTATTTTAAATGATTCGTATGTTTAATGCATCAAAAATAATTAATTAAATATAATTTTATATAATAAGTAAATATTATATATAAATAATAAATTATTTAAAAAAAAAAATAAATACATATATTTTAATTTATACAAAAATTTTTAATAGGTAATTTACAATTTATGATTTTAATATTTAAAAATATTATTTTGTAATACTTTTTTATTTTTAAGATCCTTGCGTTTAATTATTTATATTTGTTTTTATTTTTATATTTTTCTAAATTTAAAATTAAAATTAAATCAAATTAATAATCATCAAAATGTCCTTATAACCATTTACAAAAAAAACATATGACTAATTAACTATTTAACATGCGATAATTTTGACACAATATAAAATATTATCAATTAAAATAATTGTTGAAAGTAATTTTCTGATTTGAAATTCCTTTGCAGAAAATTACTGTATTCAGTCTGAAAATTAAAATCAAAAATTTTATTATTATACCGGCTTAGAATAAAAAATGAATTTTTAAAGCATTTTCAATTAAAACTAAATTTTGGACAAGTTTTCTCGAGAACTTATATTTGGCAAGTCAACAGTATTTTTCTCAAGATTTTCATAACATTTGAATCATTATTTTACATTTATTTTTGTGAAAATACTTTACTGAAAACACAATTTCCGCTCTAAAGGTTTATTTTCTGGTGCAAAAAAATAATTTAGAGCAAATGAAGAAAACTAAATTCTATAACTTTATCTCTTATAATATTAAAACTCATAAATAGAATAAATAAATAAAATTATTTCACTATAATTTGTCAATAGATCGTATTAGTGATCAATTTAAATTGACTATGTCGTACTTTCACTGCTATTGATGATACGATTGCCTTTATTAAATAAGTCATGCAAGTCTTGGATTGGTCTTTAAGAATCATATTCACCACAGAGACTTGTGAACATTTTAATTTTCTAAAATTTTTATAATTAATTCTTCCTTAAATATTTGCGTGTTGAATTGTTTATCAAAACAAGCACATAAACTAAAAAATATAATAACAATAATTACACCAAGATTTTTTCTTGAAATCGTGATAAAAAAAAAAGATTCTTACATGAATTTTTTGTATATCTTCGCAATTTTATTTCGAAAAACACAGAAACACTTTTTTGGGATAATTTATAATTTACAAAACATGATTTATATATAATGAACATTAATTGATAGATATAAAATATATCAATAGTCAAATATCTGCTATACGAAAATCTGAATTACATGAACTTGACCTCTAATAATTCAAGGATTTTATAGTTGTGAAAACCCAATAATACGTATATTATGTTCTGTTAAAACTGTTTTTACTACCTACCAATTTTATATAAAGACTATTCACTGTTACCAGTACTGAAAAATATAGAAAATACTGGTGTTGTTTATAACTATTATCAATTTAAGTGTAAATAAAATACCATAGCGACTGTATTCTTGATCACTTATCACAGTTAACATAAACATTCGTACGATTTCTGGCTTCTGAGATCAATAGTGTTGATACGCATCTGTCTATTGGAACAATAACGCTGATTGATTACTCCAGGGCGGATCGTTTATTTCTTTGATTTTTTTTTGTTGAAATTAATTAAGTAATGTTTATGTTTTGTTTTCCTTTGTGTTTTTTTGATGTGTTGTTTTTCTCTGTTTTTTTAAATAAAATTTGCATTTTTATAAAGAATTGTAAAAAATTCTAAATTAATCGTACGTGTTTAGTTTATTCATAAACAAAAATTAAATCCTGTTTAATTTTAATTAATTCTCTACTCTTTTGGTACCACACGCGAGGATAAATCAAAATTATCGCCAAAAAATTTATGAAATAATTTTTTATTAGAAAAAAAATTATAAAAGAATGCAATCATTTTACTTTCGTTTGATGAATTTCAGAAATAAAAATAAATAACAAAAAACGACAACAAAGATAAATAGTTTTATGGAAAAAAACCTTTAGTGAAAACAAAATCTGAAACCTGTTTATAAGCATTATAAATTCTCTTCATATTAAAATTAAAAAAAAAACAATAATTATATTCAAAACAACCTATAAATTTTTTAACCATATAATACAGTTTTAAATATTTCATTAACCGAAGGTAGTGAGGTCTATGGTTTAACTAGACTGTTTTGTATTTCGTATATCTGTTTCTATCTATCCATCTATCTGCTGTAACTTATGAACGCGTTGTTAAATTTTAATGAAATTTGTTTATCCCTATACTATTATAAATGTGATTATAAGTTTGTTTGTTATGCTTTCACACGAAAACTACTTAACCGATCATCATGAAACTTTGTACACATAATTTTGGAGGATTTAAAAGTAACATAGGATACTTTTTATTGAAAAAAAAGTATTTTTTATGAAATAAAAAGAAATTGTTTGTAAACAAATCTCAAAGTCTATCTACTTAACGCCATCTAGCATTCCATTAATGAAGTTCCAACTGTTTTATCGACGGTCACGTCAATATCCCATCCAATTGACTATAGTTTCAGCTGTTTGGAATTTTTCTATATTTATTGTTATTTTTTTCTGTCATTATATTATTCATTATAAAACTATTTGAATTTTTGAGATTCAAAATCTGTAAATTGATAAAATTCAAAATTATTTATTTATGTTAATGATAAATATATTTTATTGATTCATTTCTATTATAATGATCTCTGATACTTAATTTAATGGCTTCAATGCAAGTGAAGCCGCGGATACAATCTAGTTTGGAATAACTTTGTATTCCTTTTTTTATAAGTGAGGTCTACAACTCATATAACTATTAGTTTAAAAAAAAATAATACCTTATATAACAATAATTAATAAGTAATAAATATGATTTGAACAAGTTTTTATTTTATTTAATTTTCTTACTAATATTTTCAAACTAATTACGTAAAAACTACGCAAACTCAATATGAAGAATCTTCTAGATTTATTGATTATAGAAGTAAAAATTTCCTTAAATCAACATAAAAATATTTCTTTGATTTGAAAATTATTCCAAACTTGTTTACAAAAAATATTTATTTGATTTTTTTAATCAAGTTTTCAAGATAAATTAGTTACACCCTCACAGTATAAATTGTTATCCATTATTAACGCATAAACATTTATAATATTTTATTGTTAAAAATCCTTGAGACATGCAAATTTATTTAATTTGTATACCTTTTTTTTAGTTTGGAAAATTTTGGATTCCAAAAAAATCCATATGATAATATTTCATAATCATATTAACATGATTTTTGTAAAAAATATCTCCATACGTTTAAAACAAAAATAATGGTATACTTAAAATGTTGCCAAACATCTAAACATACTTTAGGATGAATGGAAACTTTTTCCACAAAGATTCTTTTTGGTTGTGTCTACTTTTGTTAATTATAGTCCCATACATTTCGAAATCGATTTTAAAATTTGGGTTTTGACGATTGTCAATGATATATGAAAATTCACGTTTGGATTAATTAATATAATCGGAAAGTATGTTATTAACAAATTTTGTTATGGTTTCAACTTATAAAATGCAATTATTAAAATTGCAATATATCAACATTTTTTCGATATTTTCGTTCAAATAATTAATGTTTTGCAATTTGTTTACCCTTCTGAATATAATTTTATGTATATTTATCTTAACAAAAAGTGCATGTAAACAAACAACAGGTGTTAATAACAAAATCTGTCAGAAATTAGAAATTAAGCCACTTTTATATATAATATCTATGGAATTTAATTCCGGTATATAATAATCATTTTCGAACTGTCTATTTCGTATTCTCTAAATATATTGCAGCTATAAATCGATTTCTTTTATAAAATTGGCCAACTTATAGTTGTGAAACAGCAAGTTATATTTAGATAAATTTTCACACTATTTATGCTAAATTCTCACTACTTTCCGTAATTTATTGTATGAATTATTATAAATTTGAAATTAACAGAAATTGTTTCATTTTGTTTCAGACATTTTACCAGAAGCTTTGGAAACAACATGCGCTCGTTGCACAGAAAAACAAATTGTATATGCAATGCGTGTTGTACATCGCTTACAAAAAGAATACCCCGAATTATATGCACAATTGAGTGAACGTTGGGATCCAACTGGAAAATATTTACGTGCTTTTGAAGAATTATTCAATTCACCAAATAAAGTAGAACGTTCACCAGCTCCACCAACAGCTACCAGTCCCACAACAGAAATTCCATTATTTAACCGATTTAATGATAATAATAATGCCAACGATATTTCACCAAACGATATATCTTCTACAGGAGATTTAGACAATATTGATCAATCAAATTTCCCAAATGCTAGTAGTACATCGATAAATTCTGTAAGTGTACAACCTGTAACAACGACAACATCCGTGCCTGCATCGTCACCGGCCACTACTCGCCCATTAATGTTTATGGGTTCAAATGCCCAACATCATTGGTTAGATGTTTTGGGATCCCAAGTACTTCAAACTGCTGGCAAAATTGCTGATATGTTTGTATCGACTGTTGAAGTAGTTGTCGGAGCCAAATATCGACGACATGCAGCTTTACGCGGTGTTACTACTACTACAACAGCAAAGCCTTAAAAAAATTTATTGTTAATGACGAATCAAATCATTTAATTTTCCCCGGCTTTATGAGTTGGAAAAAGTCTTTTGTGAGTTTCTAAGTAGAGTTTTTTGTCTATAAAAAACATTATAATACTCTTAGATAGCACTAACCGCGTTGATTATTTTTAAGCCTTTTTGACTATAAGTAGAAGATAAAATATATTTTGCCTTTTTGTGGATTGATGAAAACTGCTCACTTAAACAGCAAATAATTTCGAATTAGCCAAAAAAAATAACAAGCTATAAAATAGTACTGCTAAAAGCGAAAACATTCGAATCAATAATTTCAAATAAGTTGAATTCCGAACTCCGAACATTATCCAGAAACTTTCCATAGATTGTGGCAAGTATTCTTGAATTTCGACAGTAACAATTTTTATTTTAGTACAGATATTAGTCATAAAACTTAAGTTGTATTAAGATTTATGTTATAATGCTCAAATTTAAAAAAAAAAATTACAATAATATCCTAATATCATGCTCAAATTTTTATAATTATTTTTTTTTTCATATTTCTTCTTAGAATTTTAATAAAATTTACTCTAAATAATAAGTAAAAAAATAAATTTAAGGTATATGATTTTTTTAGATGGCTGTTATACAATTAAATATATACACATTAATAATACTATTAGAATTATTCATAATAAATCATTTAATTTAAAAAATATTTTGCCATTGTTTATAATTAAAACAAATATTATTTTTTGAGTAAAAGTCTCCTTGAGCTGTATTTTTTATTAAATCAATCTAGTTTATTTAAGTTATTATTAAAAATATATATACATATAAAATATTTTTGCTTATAATATCACTAACATCAATTTTGTAATCTTATATTTCCTATCTGACATAAAGTTTTACCAATATCTGATGACTTGTGGGTCAATTATGTCTTAAATCGACAAATACTGTTAAAAACGATATTCATAACATATTATACCGTACTTTTATCACTCAAAAGAAAGCCTTCCGATTATGTAACAATACGCGTCAGATATTGAAAGATATTTATAGAATTTGTATTAATTTTTCGATAATAAACATAGATTTTTTGAATATCCAATATTACCTGCAATATTTGATGAGTATATCTTATACTCGTTTTACTGGGTCCGGTGATCATACATTCAGTTCGTGATTACTATAAGCCTTTGTTTGATCGATTCCTCCTTATAAAATGCGTAATATAAATAATAATGAACTATTATTTGTAAATTATTTAATAGCATTCAAAACAACCAATCAAATTGTAGAATACAGTTGTTCACGTGAATGATTTGTTTACGGACTAACAAATGAAATTAAAGTGTATTCTCAAAAATAATTACATAATTAACGTAATTTATTCAAAAATATTTGGATATATCTGTAAATTCCCATTCGTAAATATTTTTTTTATCCGATTCCATATTCCAGTGGATCGACGATAATCATTATTTAATAATTTCTTTCAATTATTATATTTTATATTAATATTTAATTAAAATTTGCAATCATAAATGGAAGTCTTATGTCACCTATAAATGCTTAAAATTCATAGCATACTTTTTTTAGTAAATAGAAAGTTAAATAATTAACCTTCATAAATGCATTCATATTACTATACTAACTATATTGATTCAACATATTTGATGTTCAATATACTGAACATAATCATAAATTTAGTATGCGTGTAAGGTGTCACAAAATTTACAATTAATTACAGTTAGTATTCTCAACATTTGTCTGTTCCATTATTAACTTCCAAATATAAAGTTCTACTGTATTTTGAAATATTATACCGAAATAATCTTGATTTAAATCGAAATTTAATTAAAATTTGTATATTTTGTGACTGTTTCTTTATATAAATTTCAATATATCATATCGCCCCTTCTTCTTTTAATATTTTGTATATTTTTATATGTACTTGTTTAATACTCGAATTTTTTGCAAAAAATAAAAAAATATCATAATTCAACCTTTTATTTAAAAAATTAAATAACTATACATAAATAAAAATTGAATTATATTTTAAATTAAATGCCTCTAGTTCACAACTACCGACACTCAACAAACCGAATTAAAATCAAAAAATATATTTAAACAAAAATTTATAATTTAAATTACATGCTTCTAAAATAAAATGCATTTTTATATAATTAAAATAATTTTTCAACTAATTACATTAAAATCCATGCAGACAGGGGCTAGTATAGATTTACATAATTACACAATTACTAAAATTCTACGAGTCTTAAAAAAATAAAGAAATAAAACTAAAAAAAAAATTTTTTTTTTAATAAATAAAAATTAATTATTATGTTAATTTTTTTTTTTATCATTTTTTATAAATAAATAATATTTGATTTAATCTTCATTAAATCACAACATATTAAACGTATGTTTAAAAGATTCATTTATAAATATTATTTTTAATTACATATTGAATTTATTGACCTTGTAAAAACTATAATTAATAAATTAATAATTTATTAAAAAAAAAACACAATTATTTGTTTGTATATTATGATGTTTTATATTAAAGTATACTTTAATTCTTTTTTTTTAATTTACTCATTGAAAATTATTTTTTTACTATATATATACAAAAAATTTTTTTTTCTTAAATAATTGGAAATAATTATGATATTTTTTATTAGAAAATTTAGATTGTTTGTAAAATGCTTTTAATAATTTTTATTTTTTATTTTATTATAATCTCATTATAGAATTTTATATTTCCTAGAGCGAAAAATATTTTCAAAAACAATAATAATAGGGTACTTTTTTGATAATAAATAATTTTAATTGATCTGTGATGTATAATGTTAGTAAATTTGTATTTAATAATACAAATGTTATTTATAATAATTAATTTGTATAATAAATGTTACTATTTGTGTACTTTTTAAGAAAAATAAAAATAAAATATTTTCAATTGAAAACAAAATATCGAATTTTGCTATCATTAAAATACACTGTCCAAAGAAGAAAAAAAACATATGCTGAATGTATGCAAGCAAGATTTTTGGAAGTAATCAAAATATACATACGTAAGTATTATATTCAAAAAAATTGTTTTCTAGTTATCCATGTTTTTTTTCTAACGAGGGTGATAGTTAATATAGAAACGAAAGTTCTGTTTCCCTATAACCTACTGCAGTTCTCCAGAAATGCTGTCAATGTTTCTAAATTCTTCTCGAGCATATTTGCTAGATCTTTCACAGATTTTTAATACTGAGTTGAATAATATTTGTCATTTCTCACTGTGGAATGCTCAAACAATGTTGCCTCTAAATGACTAAGTGCTTGTGGAAGATGCAAAGAAGTGGGAATTTTGTAGGGTTAAGTATTAGAAATAAACGATAAATATTAGAAATAAAGTTATCAAGATAGATCTTACTACGGATGTGAGTCCAAGTGTTAGAAGGAGATTTTCAAATAAAAATTTTACGTCAGAAAGTTTCTTTGCATTTACTAATGCATGTAAAATGAATACATTAATGTGTGAAAATTTCTAGATATTTAGCTACGTTATTTTCAATAATACTCAAAAGAGGTAAGTAATCTTTTTTATGTAAAATTTTAGTCTTAAACTAACATCTGTAATAAGCTGCCGCTGGGTTCATTTTTATCCACGTTTATAAATGACAATTTTGTAAACCCTTTTCGTAAATTGACCGATAGTTAGAGCGTCCTGTTATAAAAGAAAATATGTACGTATTAGAGACCATTTTAGAAGCAAACAATATTCTCCGTTTGATGTCTTCTGCCAGAGTATTGACTGAAGATATGATACAATTTACATGCACTTGGGAACCTGGCAGATTAGACATATCTATATCCCAAATAGCAATATGATGCCTGGTAGAATACCTAAGATTTTCACCAAGAAAAGGGAGGGAGGCGAACCAATACAATATTCAATTTGTATTTCTACCAATCACATGATTTCTTGATTCGTTGTTGTATGAATGTTGAGAAATGTTGGCATTTTAAAATAAACTATATTAAATGCATCATGGAACATCCTGTTTTTGTGGAACATCCTGTTTCCATCAAACAAACGAAGAACTACAAATTATTTTTATAACTGTCAACAAATTAAAAAAATATAATGCTAAAACTAACGTCCGTCCGTTTTAAACGCACATTGAAATAAACTTTAGTGTGACTGTATCCATTTAACTCAATGTAAAGCTGAAACGCACGTCGATCAGCGTCCGTTGCGGCGTTGAAAATAACGCTAGTGTGGCAGAGCAAAATTACTTAATGCACTCAAATTCCTGACTCCTTAGGAAAGTCAAAAATAAAGACATTTTAAACAACCTTAATTAATGACTTATTTTGAAGTCGAAACTCACAATTCTTAAAGGACAATTCTTACTTCTTACGCTCAACATAAACCTCAATATATTATACAATAATTTATACTGTGTCATTATATTGAAAAAATATGCAAAACATTGAGTCGACAAAAAAACTTTGTTTTTCATTGTGCAATCTAGTTAACATCGCTTCATCTGTGAAAAATTTTATACAATTAATTATTTATATATAATCTGTGATTCTGTCTAAAAAATGATGCGCTAACGATGGGCAAACAGGTCACACCTTCTTGTTAATCCACATATTGATTGAAAAACCTTCAGTTCAAACTAATTATTGGATAATAATATTGTCTCGAGTAGGTTGGCTAATATTATTGTGCAATATAATAAATTGCGAAATGTATTGATGTTAATATTGAAGGTCTTAATATCGCATTAAAACGTTTTTAATTAAAAGTTATTGAAAAAGAGATTGGTACATACATGAGGCATCTTAAAGGGAGCTTTATTAAGACTTCTTTTTGAAGTCTTCGATGTCTCTTTTTTGGTGGCTTTGTAATATCTATAAATTGTAATGATAATTTTTAAATGGTAACTAAACTTGTTTAATAATTATGCTGAGTTTTCCCACAATGAAAATTACTTATACATTGTTGCCCTTGGCAATGAATGAGTGTATTTTCCTATTATTTTCTTTCGACATTCATAATTTATAATAAAAACTGTAAGATTTTATATGCATATTATTCGAACACGTTTTACAACACCACTTATTCAATTATTTTTCCAACGAAGCGTTTCATAATATCCTGTAATTAAACAATGTTTTAATTGTAATTTTATTGAAATTTTTTGTAATTCCATTATAATATTAAATATTACATTGTATAATAATAAGCATTTATTTATATTAATAAGAGGGTAAAAAAAAATACCTTTAAAAACGGCCAAGAAATTAAAAAATGGGTGCGTGTACTTATGTACGCGCGTCAGAATTAAAAATTCTTTGGCATCATTAAAAAACAAATTTTAATTGCATGTAAATAATTAATTACAATAAGAAAATAAAAGGACTGGAGTAGGATAGTCAACACAGTCAATAAAGCTCAGTTAAATTCGAAAAATTAAGTGTAAAATAAATCAACCAGTGAATTTTATGTGACGGTTATGCGCGCACATCATAAAATTGCACTCTCATACTTTTTTTATAACGAGTCTAAAGAAGTATAACTTCAATAAATCTATGTAATACAAAACTGCATTCAGACAATCCAATTTTAAAGAGAATTTAGTGGCACTATACAATGTATTTCTTTTTTAATATCATGCAAAAATAGAATTATAATTTTCCAAATGTTTAAGACACATTCTTGGCAAGACCTCCATTTTTATGTCATCAGATTATGATCGGGAGTTGTAAATGTATACTGCATTAAAAATTTTCTCTATTTTTTAATCAAATCCTCTTAATGTGTATATGAATAATTGGTTTCAATAAAAATTAAGTTGAATGTAAATTAATGCAAACTAATAGCACGAAAGGGAAAAATATTTCTACAAAATTCCAAGGATTCAGAAGTTTTTATTTTTTACAAATTTACATAAAGCAGATATACAAATTGCTTCACATTTTATTGTCTAAACTCGAAGGGAAATATTATACCAAATATTCAACAGGCCCCATCTGAATCGTTAATAATAATATTTAAGTTACCCTTAACACAATTCTATTGGCAGAATGCGTTCCTCAATTTTACGACTCTCAAGTCCAAACACGTACTGGTTTACATTAACTTAAGAAGAAAATAAAAAATAAAAAGAAGTCAGGCTAGTCGGAAGATTCTTAGCTGGATTCTCTTTGATTTAGATAAGACATATCTATCATTATTAGAAATTCAAAAAAAATTCAATTATTGTCGCATTTTTCGCGCATAACTAACCCAAAAATAATTATTAAACAGTAATAAAATTTGGAAAGCATAATTTAAACAAGAAAATGGTAGATTTGAAAAAAGACTTTTTCTTTAAAAAACATTACCAATTATAAAATACATTTATATTTTCGATTTTTTTTGTAAGAAACTTCTTGACATCCTCAATTTCCATTGCAAGAGTTTCTATGCCAAATTTCATTACAATTCGATAAGTTTTTTTTTTGAGTTAGTTTTGCGCGCATAGATTCTTTCAAATAGATACCTTTTTTTGGTTCGTATTCCCTCTAAGATTAAAATTATGATAAGAACAATACGAACAGTCGTAAAACACTTAGTTTTTGCTTCCATCATACGAGTTTTTGCTCATCCAGTTTTAATAAAGTCAGTATGCATTTCTTATAATAAAAAGTGTACTATATTTTTTATTAAATTATGCACATCAGGTTTAACAAATTTTGAACATAGGTATCAAAATTTTTAAAACTAATTTTTTCATACGTTTCAAACGTATTATAATTAGTTATATGTTTTACAATTATATACAATTATTAGCAAAGAATATTTCAGACATATAATATGGTAATTTTTCTGATAATCAATTTTTTTATCTACTGATTTATGGCTTATAGTATTATCTAAATAATAGCTTAATTTATATATAATTGGTTAGTAATTATGGTACAGTTGAATACACCGTGAAATATCAAGTTTTTTTTATAAAGTTTACACACAAGAAATCAAACTGGTTTTGCTAAAATTTGTTTTGAACATAACGCTTATTATTCTCATGTACATATTTTTGTTTTTGTTTTACATACTTTTGAGACAATTAAAATTTGTATGAAAATTGTATACATTTTAATCTTATCATAAACCGTTATCTATAATTTTGGGCGTTTTGCGTTTTTGTTTTGTAGAACATGGCTTATCAGGGTAGAGTATGCATACATCACTAAGAGTTTAACCTCAAAATCGTTATCAATTCATTTTCATTTTTATATCGAAGGGGTCATCTCTCTCATATGATTAAGGAGAGCTCACCACAGGTATTCATCTGGTAAAGATGAACACAACAGAGTATGCTTTTCTAAGCCGCCCGATAGAAATGCCAAAGTTCAGTTACAGTTTCAATTTAAATCGAGATAGTGACTATTATAAATCTTATAAATTATACAGTCAAAGAATATTTAGGTATCTTAGTTTGTTTAATTAACACGTATAGCTAAGGAACACCAAAAATAATTCAAAAACTATAATTAAACAATTAAAAAAGATAAATAAAAAAGTAAATAAGGGTAATAAAACTACCATTCCATTTCCCCCGAGCACCTCAGAAGAGGTGTCCAGTCGAGATATATAGAAAAGTTTTCTTTTTAATTCATTTTATCTTAGATTTTTTTGATTAACTGTTCATTTGATCGTTAATGAGATTTTTATAGTTATTAAATGTTATTTAATAGGTAAATGATTAAACATTGGTTATATTATCACACACACATTTTGATTTTGTTTGAAGCAAACTTGAAGCAAATGTCTCAAACGTAGACGAAACAATTTTCCAATTAATTTTATAATTTTTAATTGTAAAATCAAAATGTATATGTATATGTGCAAATTAATTAATAAAATAAAATATATAATAAAATTTATTTTATATATTTATATACGTATAAAATGGAGTTCCATAAAGTTAAGCTCAATACAATCGATTTAAGATTGAGTTAATATTAATATTTTGAAATAAAACACCACTAGTTTAATTTTTATAATGTCTCCTAAAAACTACAGCAATCTCCGGGAAACCCTTTTTAATTTTTATAAACAAATAAAAATAACTTAATTTTGCGCAAAAATTTTGTAAGATCTTATTATACAAAGATGGTATTTATTTTATTTTATATACTATAATTTTGAAATTATGAAAAAAGCAATAATTTTCGATTTTCAATGTTAATAATATGCCCTTAATTGTGAGTTAAGCTTTATAATATTTGCAAAAATTTGTTTCCATTTTTAAATAGCAAAAAAAAGTCAATTTAAGATACGCTGTTATTGCTAAAGCATATTACGTATGAACTGAAGCAAATTATGTATGTTCACTCATGTTATCGGTAAAGTTCCAAAGAAAAGCAAGGAATGGTATAGCTGATTCAAGATTACTGAGCTTGAAGAATATATAGTCACTGAATGATATATACTAGATCAAGTTGACTGAGTCATCAAAAACTATTTTGCAATTAATATAAACCATTTGAACCATCACAGTAAACTCTACCTATGTGAAGAAAATATCCTCTACGGTTTCGCATATTCTTTGCCATCAAGTTCATTTTGTTATTAAGTAAATTTTTTGTTCTTCAAAAATTATAATTATTTTTGCTTGTACATAGGAGGACAAGCACCTTATTGCATAAAATTTGTTCTAGAACTTTTTATAATATAATCAATCACGTGTTGTTAATCAATTTTTTACAATACAGTTTTGTAAAAATTAACTGTACTGGGAAGCCACAAATTATTTGATTCGTATCTCCTAAACATGAGCGACGAAGAGAACTGATTTTCAAAAAGAGATAAGGTAAATACTAAGAACTAGAAATGTACCTAAATTGTGCCATGTAATTATACGCCCAAAGTAGTTAAAACTTCGCTTTGCTTCCCCAAGGAAAATTTCCATAACTCTGTGTGTATAATCAACAGAGGCTACTAATAAAAGTTTAGTATTAATATTCAGACATATTCGTGATAATGTTATAAAAATTTTTTTTACTACAATTAATTTTAACAGGTAATTATTCAAAATCTACTTAACAACTTAATTTAAAATAAATAAATTTTTTACAATGTTCTACAAGGAAAATGAGCTACTGGCATTGTACCGATGATGATAAAATTCCAAAAATATTTGTAAATTTTTAAGGGAAAATATTAGATCAAAGCATAGTTTGCTCTATATCAATGTATATTCATAAAAATAAAATTTTTACAGTTCTAGACCATAATTTAAAATTTATATATCATAATTTCTTGCCTTCATCACGAGATGAACCATTTTAACCCATAATGTTAAATGTTTAGAATGTGTAAAGAACCGACACTTAGGTAAAAGATTGAATTCACTAATTTTACGCAGCTGCTCCATACGAATATTTTTACATGTGTTTTTTTAAAACAATATTTTTGTATTTTTTACGAATTTTTTTTATAAATTTTTTACCATTTAATTATTGTATCCATATAAAATTTAATTTTTATGAGATCAAAAATCATAAAATTCAATATTATTCATTCTCAATTTTGTTTGAGTTTCTTGTGTAAAATCAGGTAATTAAAAAAAAAATACAATAAAATATTATAGAATGTTCGAAAATTTCAATTGTAAATTACAATTAAATTATACACTTGCAATAATTTATAAAATATATTACTGGTTTTTCATTCTAAATTACATAATAATACCGAGATAGGGCTGGAGATTTTATTGTTTATTCAATTTTTAGATAATTTATATACGGGATTCACGATTTCATAATTATATTATAATCCATAACCTATAATTTTTGAAGGTTAATAGTTCTCGAAGAATTTTTTATTAAATATTTCCCAAAAATTATTATTTATCATTCTCAATCATTCAGATTACTTAATTATACAGTCTAGTATTTTCAAAAATTAATTATATTAAATAAGCAATGTATATTATTTCCGTTTTAAAAAATATGTATCTAAAAAAAATATAAATAGAGGGAAAAAAAATTTTCATATCAGTAATTTCAAAAAATTTTCAATTATAGTAATTATATTATAATATAAGTGTATATGAGGTGTTACTCGAAATGCCAATTAAAGTTCAGTAAAAAAATTCATTTTCAAAGAATTGAAATTTGGTACTGTTTAGAAACAAAAAAAAAACCAGACCCATTATCAGAATCAAATCTGCAGCTTTCAAATGTAAACCAAGTTATAAACCTTGAGCTATGAATTATCTCTATATATGAAATTAAAATCCGTATTAAATAACTGTGAATATACGATAATTATACGATATACCTATAATTAAACTAATTGGATGTTTGACTAATTTTTGAAAGTAAGCTTATCTGTTATCTATTAATGGTTGTTTTAAAAATATAAATTTTAGGTATGAGTCTCACGGACCAGCAGATTCGATTTTGAGCTCTGTACAACCGTTGTGTTGATTCAATGTGAAGCCTGTTTTCCTATTTCCTTTTTGTGTTAAAATTCGATTACTGATTTTCAATTAATGAAGAAATATTCACAGCTAATCTTTTAATTTTAATTATTCTTGATATTTTTGTTTTCTAAAATTTAAAGATTTCAAAATTTTGTCGCCCCTAAAATAGTGCGTCACGGGCTTAAGCGGAGATTCACGACTAAGTCTAACCAAAAATCCACAACAGGGCTTCAGCGGAAATTCAGCACTGCAAAAACGCATCGTTCTAAAAGTAAATATGGACTTCAAAGTAATGGAGCCTTTCAAACTATTAAATTTTTGTTTTAAACAATTAGTATATATACGTATTACTTGATGGTTGTTTGATAAGGACTTCTGCAATAATTCAATATTAGATCTTTCTATCGCACAACAGGTGTCGAAGTCTCTAGTTTATAGGTCATAATTAAAATAAAGAAGCGCAAGGTTTATTTGAAGTTATTGATTTTATTAATCGTAAACATCGTTTTTAAATGACATGTGTATTCTGAATTGGAAATCATAGAAAGTATTTTCAATCGCAGATTATTGTCTTAGATATAACATTAATTAAAAAAAATAATATTAGTAATTCTTATGGTTTGGAGTTCTACTTTGTGGAACATGTTTTAATTCATTTAATTTTTTTTTTTTTTATTATTTCAACATAATCTTATTATAGGACTTAATATCATGGATATTGTTAAATAATAACTAAATAATAATATACCTAAAAAATTTTGATCAGAGGTTTATCATTGTCAATTTTTTAATAAAATTGTCCAGGAAACTTTCTTCGTCATAATCGCCAACCGCATATAATTCCAAGCGGTTTTACTGTTTTTCAATTCTTCTTAAATTTCTGTTATTCAATTCTTCTCTTCCTTACTGTTTTTCTGTTCTTTATATAGTTCTACTCCTGCATTATGTGGACTTCTTGTGAGAACTTTTCCCTGCTATTCCACCTTTCGTGGTATCGTTTATATTGTATAATTTTTCAATTTTCTAGCTTAATTTGAAAATTTTCATATTTTTAAAGCTATAAAAACTGACATCTCATTTTTTATTTCTTCTATAGTAGGTTTTTCGATGTTTTAATGCGTACGTCTGTAAGAGACAAATTCTTTAAAATAAATACATAATTATTGTTATCAAATAATTGAAATATACGTTTCTAGATTTTTTTCATATTTAAAAAATTATTATTTCGTATAAATAAATCAAAAAAGTATCTTTATTTTCGAATATTAAACCTATTGGTTTTGATGCTTTTTAAAATTACAAATTTATTCACCGAATCTAATTTATTGATTTAAAGTAAAAACTCCTGTAACTATACACTATTCCGAAATTATGTACATTTACCTTACCTTTACTAAATGGTGTAGCGTGTTTTTTTGCCCTTAATTTTAATTATATAAAAACCTATATGAAAGAATCAATCATTAATATTCTTAAATAAAAATTCGTACACACAAATAAATTTTCAAATCATTTTAAAATAATTAAAAATTGTTTATTTTGTATTGTTCTGTTTATGTACAAATTTAATGAATGTAAACAACTTTCCCTTATAACTAACATTCATAACATAAGTATTATACAAATAGCAGAACAAAACAAAACTCTACCTACAAATAAGAAGAATGAATTACTTATACTTCTATAACAAACTCACTTCCTTAGATCGGAAATAAAATACAATCTATTTGTAAATCAAACAGTATTGAATGAGACGCTTAGAGAACATCACGGTATTCGTATTTTTATTTGATTAAATGCATTACCTACTATATTCATTGATCATATGAGTAGGTAACTATTTCTAGAATTATCTATCATTTATTAGTAACCCCAAACCCGAAATTTCTAATTATTTATAATTAACAAGGTATAAAATTAGCGTATATTTATTATGTTTAATCGACTTTCAAAAAAAAACATGGTTAAAAGTAGACCCAAATGTATATAATGTTGTTGTAGCTCTAAAATATTCGTAAACGCTACTCTCTATGGCCAACTAAACAAGTTTGCTTGTAACGAATTTTTTAACAAACAATATCAATTCGCTGATAACTATATGAGTGTACCTTCGTTTTTCTTCATCTCGACCATTTCGAGAACAAATATTGTTATCGACGTGGAATTACGTAACTGAATAACTTAATACTAAATGTGTTTTCTGCTAAATCCAGCCGTCTTGTGGAGGATATGAAAATTTAAAAAAATACCATAAATAAGTCATATTCGTGAGTTCGTTGTGTGGACCTTGCGGGTCACATGTAGACCACTTCTTGTTATTGGAGTAAGAAGATCATTCAATAAAAAATATAAAAACATTTTAAGCGGCACGTGATAAGATGAAATGTCCGTTGTCTGCATAGCAAAGCATATTCTGTTTTATCACAAGTTGGGAAAAATGGAATTACCATTTACTTTTATTCTTCCTATAACAATAACAAAAAAAGAAAAAAAACAATTGTCCGTCAATTGAAATTTCAAGCTTATAGGTAAATCGAATATGTTACTTTTCGTAGAGGAAAAAGTTGTTACACTATACATTATGAATCAATATACAAATTTTTATAAATAAATTTAAAAATTATATGATATGGTTATGGACTACGGGGCTATAATACTTATTTGGAATTGTATTTCCATTTTTAAGATGAATACAAGTACAGTAACTATATATCAGATAGATTATAAAAAATATTGTTATAAATAAATAATAATATAGACAATTATTTTTTGATACGGTTTATGTATTTTATAATATTATTAAAACAATTTTTGCACTTCCGTATCAAAATCATCCAAATCAAAAAGAAAAAAAAAAAAGAAAAAACGTATATCTACTTAAAATCATCGATATGCATGAATTATATAAAGTACCTATACGTATATAATTAGAGATTTTTATATTTAACAATTTCTAAATTTATTTAAGGTTATTCGATTAGCAGATCCAAGCGTATAGATAACTTCTAAGTAATTCTTAAATCTCCCAGTACCTAGAAGCTCAAATTATTCAATTTGTACACTTGAAAGTTATATGACATGAAAATTGTCTTAAGAATTCTTAATACGTTATTTTGAATTAAACAAGGGTTAGATTCATAACGGTGAGTCGCGTTCAATATTTCGCATTATGTTAAATAATAATTCCAACTTAAATTTCCAATAATTTTTTATTCGTTTGCTTCGAAAATTAAACAATATTTTTCTTTCTTGGCAAATCAAAGCTTGTTACACCACCTCATCATCTAACACTACATCCCAAAGTTACATTTTCGATCCTACGCACCTTTGACCTCCCGTTTTTATTGTCTTGTAGACGTTTATGTTAGAAAAACGACTATTGCACGATTATTACCATACTTTAATGTTTTAGACGTTACTTTTTTATCAGAAAACTGAAACAATTGATCGTATTTTTTATATTTTGGGACAAGAGTTTATTATGTAGATAAAAATCCCAAATCTTTTTAAAATATGTTTTAAATTCCCATAAAATCACTTATTCCTACGCCATTTATGATTCACTTATAATTTTGTTTAAATCTATGCGAAAGAAGTTCAGATTAAAGAGAAAATCACTAAGTAAACATCAATAAAACTTATTCAGATTGTTTTCAGTATAACGTTTTAATCATCGTTTTGTATTTTTAGTTTCGAATTATTTTGAATATTATAAAGAAATCTATGTGGTGAGCTGAAAGTTATAAAAATGTTGAAAGTATTCAAATCGAATATCCTGAATGAAAAATAGAAATTTAAATACTTAAAAGTAAAATAAAATAAAATGACATTATTCGTAATTTTATACCCAATTAGCAAAGTCGACTGACAAATTGTTCATAATCATCTTATTTACTTCTTCATTCATTCATCTTTCAATGTCTAATTTGACATTTTTTATTAATAAAAAAAGTTATTAAATAATTGATATGAACAAACAATTATAATTCGCTGGTAAATTTTTTAATTATAATTATGCAAACTTTTTGGTAATAAAATCCAAATAGGGTTAAATTATTAAAAATCGGGAAAAATGTGGGTGGGTCTCGTAGAGAAAATTCGTAATAAAATTTTTCTTTTAATTAAGTTATTTTAATCTCAAAGCGCCAAATAAGATTAAGCCTCGTTTTGTAAAATATCCCGATAAATAATCCCAAACAAAATGTATAAATGAATTGACATTTCCTCTATACAGAAACAGAAAATAAGTAAAACATATTACTACTCTTGAATCATTTGTAGGCGCAAATTCAATCTCTATGTATATTTAAGAGCGGGCAACCAAGGTTTCATCCTACGGAGAATTATGTTTGGGTACAAATCTTGGTCACACGTCTCTATAAGATTGCGTATCGATACTGGTATGACCAAATTATTTTGAGATTTTGTTTCTATTTGGTCATTCAGAGTCGGTATTTATTTAACACTGTTAATTCACTGTATGCGGTACATTTGAAAAGCTTTTTTTCATTTTTACAATATCGATATCCAAATTCCGGTCAATTGGGATAGGTATAAAAACTCCACAAATGAAAGAGGTAGAGTACTTTTGGAGATAATAATCTGTCCTCCAAATCATTAATAATGGAATCTAATAAAGTTGTATATACTGATTTCCGAAAGGACTTCCACAAATTTCGCTCAATAATTGGACCAATTTGTTTGCCTTGATATTGTACATAGGGATTTTAACGTAACATCCAACTGCAAAATTTTTTTGAATGAACTCTAAATGAATTACTCAAACATAAATACTTAAAATGTTGCCATTCCATTCAAAATTAAATGATTTTAACCATATAAATTTAAAAAAATATATATATTAAAATAAAAACCACAAATAAACAAATTAAAATTAGATAGAAACTAACAACTGTAAAAAAAACTTACTCATATAATTATTATTAAATTTAAACAAATTACATTACTTAATAAATGTTTATATATAAATTAAATTAAATTGATAATTAATTACGTTTGTTTTTAACCGACTTCCAAAAAAGAAGGTATCAATTCGACCTATCTGAATGTAATATTATTGAATCGGTACCAATATTCGTATATGGTAAGCTTATTTGGGCAACGAAACAAACATGCCAAATTTTATAATTTATTATTATTCGATTATATATCTTTCAACTTAGGGAGCAGTGTAGTAACTTTCATCAAAATCGGTTGAGTAGTTTTCAAGATATGGACTATTTTTCAGCGTTTGCATTTGTATGTATTCCGATTTCTACGTTGGCTTTTATACTGGATATTTATAACCATTGGGGTGGTCACACGTTAATTAAATAGAACTGAATACTAAAGCTGGGTGGGGGGCTGTTAACATTATATAAAAAACCAAATTTTTAGAACACCAACAAATAGTCTAAAAAACACTAACGGCAAAAAATTAAAATTTAAAATTTAAAGGAACTTATTAATTCGGCTTGTATGGATGCAATATTACTAGATTTCCAAATTATTTTTTACTTTTTAGTTCACTTTATTTGAAGCCGGTTAAATTTGTTAGAAAAATTTTTATTTAATCAATGTTATCAAATTATACAAGATCTTCTGTAATTTATATATATTTAATTTGCCTATGAACTTTCAGTTTTGTTTTAAAATTTACTTTTTGTACTCGTCAAAGTAAATAATCTCAATTTTATTATGTAAATTAGTTTAAACTTTCATTTCAAAAATTATGTATATTATTAACTAAGAGAAAAATTCTAAAATTATACTACTTATTCAAAATAATTATCTACTTATAAGTGGAAATTGTACATAGATTTGAATATAAACTTTTTCACCAGACTGAGTTCATGATTATAACAATGAAATATCGATAATCAAGTTTAGTCATTTTATTTTGTTTATTATAATGATTTAATGGTTAGATTAAAGACACTTCGATTTTTGAAAACCGTTAATTAAATCGATTTATAAATGACAAGGCTGTAGTTATTTGCTCCAAAATAGTGTAGATATATAAGAAGAAAATATTTGTTTAGAAAAAAATTAAAAAAATAAATAAATATATAAAAAAACTCCCAAATTTCATAACAGTGATAATCATTTTCCAACTAAATTTTCACGATAATTGCTTAATTTTTGAGTAATTTTAAGTATTTGGTATTAATAAAGAATCTTAAAATTATCGGAAGATATGAACTCTTCGCTAAAATATTGATTTCAAAAAGACTACAAATATAAATAGTTCCATCTATATTCATTTAACTAAACTTTATATAATTTGATAATGAAGATGCTTTATTCAAAATTTTCACGTTCAATCCATCATATTGGTTGGAAAACTGGAATTGATTACTAAAAATGATGACTTAAACAAAATAGAATCTCATAATACAATGTTAAATGTAGTTTCGACATCTATATTAGTAGGAATATAAAATTAGTTTTAATTTTTATATTTCACACACATTTCAATTAGTTATTTAAAAAATTTTGTTTTTAAACTTCAGCAATACATATTGCTTACAATTCAAACAAGTTGCATACATAACACAAAACTTACACTTACTCTTATTTATGGATATGCAACTAGATTGTCATAAATGTCAAGTTGCATATAACACAATTTCTCCAAAATTAAAAATTATTGTGGATATATTAATATTTTTTACATATGAAAAACAAAATTAACTAATGTGTTTTTACTTATTAAAAAAATATTTTTAATATTATAAAAGATAATTTTGAAAATTTCAGATTTTTTTCAATGAAAAATTATATTACTGAAGATAATTACTTCTTGCAAAGATATTTGAAATAAAAATTAATTTCATCTAACTGATTTTATATATAGATAGATATATGTATGTTTCTATTTCTCATTAATTTGTATTTTTTAAATAATCATTTAGTGTCATTTTAGAAATCTTATACTTACCACTTTCTATTCGAGAACAGAAATATGTTTAATATTATTAAATAACTTTCACCTGATTACCATCAAAATATGAAAAAAAATAATTAAAAAAGTATTATTATTCATAATAATTCAACACCTATCTATCAATTTAGTATAATTAATTTTAATCAATAAAAGTGATTTAATGATCAAATATTTTTCTCTATTGCTAATTTAATAAACAAAAATAGAGATTTGACTTGATGTTTGGTTTTAAGATTAATGAACCTATTCAACAAAATTTTTTATAACTTTTTTGTGATTGAAAAAACTGATGATTTTTTAATTAATTTCGCTAAAAATAGCTTGTTTGAAAATCATCAAATGATTTAAACGTTAAATGAATCATGTTAAAGATCGACCACGCAACAATTTTCGATGATTGATATTTTGATTTAAAAATACTTAACTATTGTAATTTAAAACATCAAAATTCTTATGCGCATTTACAAAGTATGAATATTAACTTATGAATATTTATTCTGAAATTCGAAATTTTGATAAGTATTTTTTGACAACAAAAAGATTGATGATATTTGTTCATATGGAATATTATTGCTCATAAACATTTAAAGAATTAACTAGAATAATTTGAAAATGGATCAGATTAACATAAATACCACGTTTACATAAATTTGGAATTAGTAGATAGATTTTCGTACATATTTATCTGGGCTGCATCTCACTGAACATAAATTAGTATTACTTTTATAGCGGAAATTTCAACAATTCTATCAAATTTCTATTCATTAATAAATCAATTGAATTCATTTGGCTACAAAATTAAGTATTAATGTCAAAAAATATAAACAAACCAAAATTAGCTGAAACTAATAAACAATAAATCGAACAAAATATTTTATGTCAATTTATTTTGGAGAACGGGGTAACGGCATTTACTTAAGGAAAAATGTGAATATATATTAATTTAAACCAATTTAACTCATATATTCTCTATCAATCTTTATATTTTGGAACTTTGTAATGGCTTTGGCATAATTATAAAGAGGTTGCTTAAATAAATAAAAAATCAGTTTTGATCATCATTGAGGAAACGTTTATGTTAGCGTGATCAGAAACCCACGCAAAGTGTATCGATATATATTTTTTCTTTAGTCGATAAATTTCATAGGTTTTTCTAAATATTCTGTGTTTCATTTCGGTAGACCTAATTTTGGCATTTATATCATAAAAATATACATTGTGGGGAATCAGATGACCGTCATTTTCTAATATTTTGCATAAATAGTTTTCTGATGTTCAAATATTGAAGAATATATAAGTTGTAGAGTCTTTTTTTATTTCCAAAGGGGCAAAGAACAATTAAGATGCACTACTCTCGAATGTGAGATGCACCACTCTAGAATGTGTAGCATCATATGAACAGACATTTAACGCCATGCTAAATGGTGTAATACGAAGATCTGTTATGTACTCTAGCGCGACTAACTCTTTTCGTTTTGAAGTAATTATGCTGACCGCAATTGTACATACATCGCCAATACCCCTGTTTGGCCTAATAATTTGTCATAAAATATTGACAAATTCTAATTGCGATTAAATAATGTATTACAAATATTTATTACTATTTCAAACGTATCATAATGTGAATACTAGAAATTCGTGATTTAAAACAATAATAATTTAATGTTTACTCAAGACAACGCATAATTTATAAACAATAAATTGGTTGGACATTGAACTTTTTTTCAAATTTAATTTCTAGAATAATATTTATTTCTTATTATTGAAAAATTATTTTTGATTTTAGATTAGAAAAGTTTTTTCAAAGAAGTTAAATAAGCTTCAATCATTTAGAACATGGAAGCTGGTTTTTGAGGAGAATAAGGTTGTAGTCTAAGAAAAAATGACATTAAAAATGTCCTACTATAGTAAAAATTTTAGGTATTAAACTCCAAAAAACATTTTTACAATCAAAGCAAACTTAACCATTTCATTCAATTTGAATATTTTATATTTTGAAAATTAAGTTAGAATAATTTTTTTTAAGCCGTCTACCATTATGGTCATTTTAAGGTAACCGGTTTTTATACTCAACATATATAGAATATGTCATTATGAAGTATGTTAACAAAGCAAATATTGAAGGCACAAACAAAATTTTTGTATAGATGCTCAAAAATGAAAAGAGATATCTGAAATTTTGGAGGCGTATTCTAGGCTTAAAAAGTGAATTGAACTGTGTAAATGAGCAAAATCCATGACTATGACTATTAAATCGTTGCTCAAAATTTAGCTAATAAAACATTTGTTGTTATAATAAATGTATTATAATTAATTTAACTTATTATAACTATTTTAACTATATTATATTAAACATTTGTAGTTATAATACATGTATTATTATTATACCTATACTGTATTGAATGTATTTTATTAATTTTAATAATTAAAATACTTTAAACATTGATACTGAAAATTATTTTTTATTTTTTAGTGTAAAAAAAACCTAAAAATATTTTTAAATAAATTATAAATTTGAGACTAAAAAGTGAATCCATAAAATATGATGGAAACAATGGGAAATAGACAATTTAGTTTTAAAAAATTGACGAAATATTTCTGTTATTTCTCATATCGAATACAATAGACTCATTACCCAACTTTTGTTTGAAACATTATTTCATGAAATGTTTAGTTTCGACACCATTTTCGCTCGAATTTAGCTAATTAACACATAGGCTAAATATACTGACTCGTATTTAAAGTATCTAAATACTTAACTCTGTTTGTTGTTATCTTCACTCGTTTTTTGTCTCAAAGCATCGATAGGTTTCTTATTTTAAAGTATCAAAAATTACTTAGCATCGATAATTTATGATGCTACAAAATAAATAGATAATTATTATTAGTATCAATAACTTCAGGTACCGATTCTTTTTCGATATCTCATTATATCAACTCTATTTATCGTTTGATATCAACTCTATCTATATCAATTTTTTTTCTAGAGATTTTCCAAATAATTACATGGATGCTTCTTTGTTTATCAAATTTTTTTTAAATAGAAATCAGTAGGAAGAAAAAGAATCGTTTTTTCCTTAAGGTATCGAAAGCGTGTTTCACGTGACGATAATTTGTTTTTTTAATAAAAATTAAGTCAATTATGTCCAAATCGATGTAACAATTATTTTCAAGGTGAAAGTATAAACATTTCAATATGAAAATTAGTAAAATTAATTGAAATAGGTTGAAATTCCCATAAACGTGTTCAATATTAATTAAATAATTATCACACTTTTATAAAATAGATATTTTTATCAAATAACACCATTACGATTTTTTTTTTTTCAAAACTCGATTTGCTGAATTAACCATTTTTGTGTTTGTAATTAACAAGACCTTCATAAATTGTTGCTGAATTCGTAAAAAAAAAAAATTATTTATATTATAATTTATTTCAAATGAAATTAACTAATGAGCCATTTATAATATAATTAATTTTCCAATAATTTCAAAATGCCCATTAAAATTAGTAAATACTACGAAATTCAAAAAATTTTAATAGCTTAATTGTTTTTGTTTTTGGACTTGGAATTGGGTGTGGAAGTTTTTAAAAATTAAATAGATAGTAATTTTTCAACATTTTGTTTGTTTTTTTTTTTTTGAAACCCTTAGGTCTTTAAAAGAAAGTTTTATGTTGAAAAATGAAATTTTTAATTCTTAATATGACATATCTTATTATTATAACGATAGACAAAGTTTGGAGAGAGTTTTTCTGTTTTTAATGGTATAGTCTTGTATATAACAATCATTGGTATATATAACTCATATACTAGACATGTCAAATGGAAGATTACTAGGATTTAAAAAAAAAAAAATTTTGTGATTTTAATGTAAACAAACTGGTTTATTCTCATAATATTGAGCTTTGTTGAGATAACTATAATGTGTAATGTATTTTGTCAACCCAATCCACTCCAATTGACACTACAGCTCAAATCTCCTCTACGATACGCCTCAAAACCCATATATGGTATTCAGCCTTGTACAGAATGGCAAAGATTGAGCGCATGTATACTTCATATTCAATTTAAATAGCGATACAATAAAATACATGAGCAGAAGAATTAATTTGTTGAACTGAATTTGTTGAATACACCAAAATTTTGATTATTATTATATTTGTTCCCGTATTAAAGTCTTTTAAAGCTTAGCTAAGAAAATCGACAGTAAAATATAAGCTTTGTAAAATTTCATTAAAATTGGAATTCCAATTTCAGTGGTAATTCCCGCTCAGATTTTCATGATAAAATGGACATTAAAAATAAAATTAGTACTAGAATATAATTTTTTTTCATTTTCGGTGTAATCAATTTTTTGCGAGTATTTTTATACTCGACATACATAGAATATGTCAGAGTATGGTGATTTTAGGCTAAAAATTGTAACACTAGCCAATATTGTCGACATTAACAAAATTTTGGAATAGGTTTTCATAGAATCCCCTAATTAGTCCATTTTCGTTTGTCCGCCCGGCTGCCTGTGTGTCCGACATCAAGAGAACACAAAAGTGAAAAGAAACAGTAAATGTATTTTGGATCTAAAAATTGACTTTAAGTTTCTAAATATGCAAAATCGGTCCATTGCGTCCAATGGATTCATGACTCAACTCGTAGACCATTAAAGAAAAACGAAAATTTCAAAAATCAAAATGTTTTTAGTAATTTTTAAGAGATTGTATTATTACAAATTGGCAATTTACTCATTGTTTGTTAGAAGTTTCATTGCCACTGTCAATAACCTGTAAAAAGCGTTATATAAATCTAGTATATACAACAAATAAGTCTATAATAAATATTCCAATATATATATTCTAATTTGTATATATTTTTGCACGTATAAAGTTGCTTTATAAAAATTGAGTAAAGTACCACCTTAATATTATTATAATATTTGGGTCAACAGACTACTACAGCAAGTTTTTACAAACATTGTATTTATACATATCTGTCTATCCTTTTTCAATATACATGTTATCAAGTAGCAATCTGTTGTGAATATGACCATTTGAGGCAAGAGGTCGGACCAATAAGATTCTGTTTTAAAAAGTTTTTACATATTCATTTTATTGAGAATTCAAAGTAAAATTTATTTTTTTATAACCGTCAGCGAAAAAATCATATGTTTTGAATTTCAGTAAATATTATTATACATAAGTATTAAATTTCGATTTTTTGCCCCAATTTCCAAGATCAAATTATTTTGGATTTTTATAAACACGTATTTCGACTACAAAGTAGTCATAATCAGTATGAATTAGCTAGTTGTAATGATTCTCTGAGGAGATGTTACTTGTTGCTAATTTGGGGACGGTCTGAGTGCAGACCGTCCAAATTCATTGTCTTCGAATGATTTCGATAAAAGTCCAAAGATTTTAACTAAAGAGAACTAAAAATCTCTAAACAGTTTCCAACGAGAAACTGGGCAATCTGCTATCCGCAAATTTATCCAAGGCATTTGTGAATCCGTTTTCATCTCACAATAATCTCTTCTCGGTACTTAGGGTCTTTTGACCCCCGTAAGTTTGCTCGGCAGGAGGATATTCCGCATACCAATTGATGTCAATTACAACTTATTAAGTTGTTTTCTTAATTGTATGTATTTGTTTATAGTTTTAAATTCATTATTGAACCTGCTGGTGGAATTATCAGCAGGCTGAGTAGGCTTCAGCCTAAGTAGACCTAGAGCGGCAAGTGTTAGGTAAAATTCAAAGTAGGCTATTTCTTGTGAAATATTAACTAAATCGGTGGTGTAATTATGAGACAGTGCTCAATAAGTTATAAGTTTGTTAACAAAAATATTGTAAGTAATATGACCGTGAACTAGTGAATCGAAATGTAGAGGTCGATAGGTCAGTAGGACGGTCTCGAATACATTTGGTCATTCACGAACTTAAACTCACTTTTACGGTCCAGAATACGTCACCGAATTTTCAGCTCGTTATCTCTTTTCTTTTTTGAATTCTCTTGGTGACAGACTGATGGACAAAATTTATGAACTAATTAGGAGATTCTATGAACACCTATACTAAAATTTTGTTAATGCTTTCAATATTTGATACCCTCAAAAACTTTTTTACTCTCACATATTATAATGTATCTATATGTTATTTTTATTATGTTATTTCAAATGTTATTTTTAACATTTTAAAATTTATTTGACTGAAAAAAGCATATCTTTATATAAATATGTGAAGCAAAAACTTTGTACCGCTTTGGGACAATGAAGAAGCATAAAATTGAGCACATTATAGTTTATATGGAGACTGGAGAATGCGAATATTTTTTTAAATTATGCATAAAAATACATTAGACATATTCACACATATAAAAGAAGTGTGGTTTATATTACACACACTACCATACAAACGCATATATACACTTTGGTTTCATATAAAAAGCACCCATATATACTGTGTTGTTTAAAGACAGTGAGATTCACTTTTGAGTGATTATGGTCGATCGCTGTAACGGGACTCTAGTTATATTGAAGAGCTATGACTTTAATTACCTTAAGAACTTAATGCAAAAAGGCATAGATATTTACTACTTTTGAGTGATTATGGTTAAATTTCAACCAATATAGTGAACTCTAGGTAGGTATTATAAAATATATGATTTTCAGTATTAAAATAAAAACAACAACTTTCTATCATAACTTTGAAAAGAAAAAGAAAAGAAATGAACAACATATTAAATACCTCACACACAAAATGATAAAAATTTCAAATAAACGTGCTTGAATTGATATTCTTGATTACTGTATAGCATCGTATTCTTAGTATAAAGGATAGTGAAGATTCAGCAATATTCACACAGATTCATACAATCAACTATACAACAATAAACAAATAACAACAATATACAACAACAATATGAGATTTTTAATTGTAACAATATTTGTAGTATCATTAAGTTTAACAGTTTTCGGTGATAAACAATATCCAACCAAATATGATGGTTTAGATGTTGATAAAATTCTATCAAATGATCGTATTCTGACAAGTTATATTAAGTGTATTATGGGTGAAGGATCATGTACAACAGAAGGACGTGAACTTAAAAGTGAGTGTAATTTTATATTTAAATTTTTTTTAATCTAAGAAATTTCAAAAAACTTAACATTAAAAAAATATTTAAGAAATTGATTCGAATTTTAACTTTTATTAACTTGAATTTGCATTTATTCAAACGTCGAACGCCAGAAAAAAAGGTTTAATTATAGTAATTTTTGTTTAATAACATTTTTGGTTTTGATTTCTTTAAAAAATTTTTGATAATTTTGTATACTTAATAAGTTTAAATTACTCAAAATTTTTTTGATGACATGTAGAGTTTTTTGGGGAATAAAACTAATAATAGCTTATTTATTTGATGGCAAGGAATATTTTTTAAAATAATTTAGTTATAGTCTCTAGTTTTTTCAGGATGATAAGCATCAAGCTAAAAACTTGTTAACTAAATTTTTAATTTCGATTTCTTTTTTCGGGTAAAAATCTTTGAAATGCCCTCCGTTATGATAGTTATTATTTGAATGATTTATGCGCAAAAATTGAAGAAAAAAAATATATAAGTATATTACATCACAGATTGTCTTTATGAATATATTCTGTAGAAGTTTCTATCAAAAACACATACGCCCTTAAGGATTAATATCAAATGTGGTAAAAAGACATCAAAATCGGTTCTCAGAATGTGTTTTAGGCAATTTGACCATATATATGTGTCACAAATTAGCTAACAAAAATAGTATAAGACAGTTTTTTTCCAAGTAAAAATTATTAAATTTTTGTATTATCAAAACAATTAAAGTATATTATTATGTTGTATCTTTTCCGTAAGAAATTAAAAATTAATTCCCTACTAATGAATTAAAATGGCATATAACTTTCACTTAATGGACAAATATTATCATCATAATTAGTAGTAAACAGGATAGTAAGGGCGTGTCAAAATTGTGCATCAAGGGTTCTATAACTACATAGATCTATAGAGTTTTAAACAATAACAATTTTTAATAAAATGGAAAATGTAAACACTAAAAATTAAAAAAAAAACCAAAAATTGGATTTCATTTAAAAAAATCAAAACTTTTTATTATTACTATACACTTTTACTAGGAATAAACAAAACGAGAAGCAAAACTAATAATACAAAAAACTAATAATTAAATATATTAAAGTAAGTATAGGATCATGTATCTACACTCAACTCTGAAAAACGCTTCAACCTGACTGTTTCTTGTTAAAATTAAAAAGTACACGATTTTTATGGTGTATTTTTTATAATTTTTTTATAATTAAATAATAATTTTTTTGGTTTTAAAATGAACGTTTTACTTAGATTAACAAAATTATATCTGATAAAGTCCTTAGAACACCATAAACATCGTATATTTTGTATTTTTAATATATACGAAAATTCAGGCATTTTTATTTGACTGTATATAAGTATGATTGGTTGAATTTTCTCAGGGAAATGTTTCAAACAAAGTTTGTAGAGCGTAAAATGTTTTGTGAATATACTTTGTGAATATACTACTACTGGGCTAGAGTGGGCCACACGGAATGCTCTCAAATGAGAAATGCTTATTTTCTCGTCTTTGGATTATCAGAAGACTAAATAAAAAATTTGGTGATTTGTAGCTCTTTAGATTCGGAAAATATCTTGACTGCCCGACTGGAATACCAAACAGATTAATTTCTAAAAATCATTTTTTTGGACTACAAACGTTTATTCTCAGTAGAAAACTCGATCTCGTAAATTTGACCCAAAAATATTAGTTTAAATATGGTAAAAGAGAGTAAAAATAATTTACAAAATTTTATATAATTGGGTTCAATATTAATATTTATTATCATTTTGGTACGGAACTATAAAAAACAATGAATCATTCCGTCATGTGACAAGAAAATATAATTCTTATATGATTATGTAACCGAACCTTTTTCTGATAAAAATGATAACAACTTTCTCTGCATACAAATTTTTACTTTCATTTCAACTCACATAGTAAATAAACACAGAGAGATGAAACGTTTACAGAAAGTCGAATTTCATTCTTTGCATTTATTTGACATGACTGCAACCCGAGGTTTCCATTAAATAAATCGATTCAATATTTTAGTTCAAATTGCAAATATATTTATAGTATACTAATCGAAATGTTTTTCATCCACAGAAATCTTACCTGACGCACTCTCAACAGGATGTTCAAAATGTAATGATAAACAAAAAGTAACAGCACAAAAAGTTATTGAACATTTATCGAAAAACCGACAAGATGATTGGAAAAAACTAACAAATAAATTTGATCCAAAAGGCGAATATCAAAAGAAATTCGATCAATTGGCACAAGAAGAAAAAGCTAAAGAAACCTTAGCTGCAGCTGCAGCAGCATCATCATAAATTTTTTTTTAAATTAGCATTCTTCAGCATGCTGCTTTTAGAACCAATGTAAATTATTTCAACAAATATTTTATTTTGTGCTTAAATTAATTTAAAAAATTGCTGTTTGAAGTTATCCCACCATATTGAAATAATTTGTTTTCAAATGTGTTATTATTATTATTTTTTAAAATTTGTTGATTTGTTAAACATTTTTTGTTTGAAAAAAAAATGATGTTTGTTTTTTATTATATTTTTTAAATATATTGTTTTTTATACTAATTTTTGAATATTTATGTAAATAAAATACGATGAAAATTCAAAAGATTTTGTTATTACAAAATTTTGTTATCACAACCTAAGACTTTTGACCAAAAACAATACTTATTTTATCTTCAAGACTTTTTAGCATATTATTTTTTATTTCATAAATCTTTTCTATTCGAAATAGCAGGGAGAAAATTTAAGTAGAACTTTAAGAATATAAATCCAAGTATTAGAAAACCAAATATATAAAACTTATTTCTGTATGTGACATCTAGCAGAAAAATTTTAGCATACAAAACGTAAACAAATGTCGAAAAATATACAAATATTTTCGAAAATTTTGGGCATAAATAACTCAAAAAATCTTGACATAAAAATGGAGGTAATACCGAAGAGTTCTAACAGATTTCTAAATATAAATTTTGCTATTTTGGTCTTAACTTTTTTAATTTTTTCGAGGAAATCTTTTCGACATGCACTCCGTTATATGTCAAAATTATGCATTCAAAATTTCATTACATTTGGATTTTTGGAAGTATTTTTTAAGTTATTTGGATGGATTATCCGTTAAGTTTCGGATGGATACTCAACTGGGGGGCTTTTTCAAAAACAGATCCTCAAATTATCGCCACAATTTCCTGATAAGTTTGAAAAAAGAGTTTTAGATTTCAGGGCATGAAAGACTAGAATTAAAAAATAAATTAAAAATTAACTTTATTAAAATATAAATTATAACGTAGGTACAGAATTCTTCGACACTTAAAACTATAATAACAAAACTTAATAAATTATTTAACAAAAGTCACTAAACATGTTTCTTATGCCTTTGAACCGACATATTTCTTTTTCTTTCCATATTTTGCCAATAGTTTATGCCATGCTTCAGGATATTGTGTTTGAATAAATCGTATTAATCGTCGAACCATTGCAACTTGCTGTGGTGTACATTTTTCACAACTTCGTCCAATTACATCTGGTAAATACTCTAAAATATTTAATACAAAATAGATTTAAACAAGAAAATTCCCAAAAATCGCTGATAATAGTTACATGCTACATAAAATTTATTTCGATATTTTGAAAACTAGCCAACGTTTTGATTTTTCTACAGAAAAATCCATTTAGACCAGTATCAGGGTGAGATCTGTACGTAGATGAAGTGGGTACATAAAATTCTTTTTAAATTATAGATACACTTTATTATTTTAGTTTCTTGACATTAAGACCAGAGTAGAAGCCTTAAAAAATGATAAAAAGTGGAAGAAAATTATAGTAGAATGAAACCCATTGGAAACGCAAGATAATATGTTAAAAATGAAAGGAAAAATAAATTACGGGCGATCTAAGTTCGGGAAGTAGGTGGGGGTGAGTTTTTATGGGTAAAACACGGTTTATTTCGATATCCGGCAAAACTAAAAGTGTTATGGGAAAAAGTTAATTGGCAAAGTTGTAGGTAATAAAAAGATCTACAACTTTTATATTTACACTTTTTTCTAATAACCTCAAAATTTTTCGATTGAAAATTAGGGTGCTTTTTCGATATTTATTCAAAATAAGGTGAAAAAATAAATATTTTAAATCAAAAAAATTACAGTGTATTTGAAACAAAGAGGTAAATTTTCGTGTAAAAAATTTTTTTTTAAAAGATAAAAATAAAAAGCTAAAAACTCGGTTAAAAGAATTTTTACATAAATTTTGAGGTTATGTTTTCTAAAGTTACAAAATACTACTTTATCAATCAAAAGATTACAAGTCTGTGAATGATATATGATTTAGCATAGGAAATTTATTATTTGTATTTGCATTTAAAAATAACTACTAATACAATTTCTTTCGATCATTCTTTCAAATTTTCAATCCAGTAACTCCAATTAAATGCCATTTTTTGTAATTATTTAATAATGTTTGTTTGACATTTGATATACAATTTACATGCAAACAATTGAACAAATAATAATATTTTCTAGAATGTGTATGTTTTATTACAAATTTCATCTACTCTTGGCACATCAATCGATTAAGAAGTCCCTTCCACGTACTGTACACGGTACGAATACAATGAACGTGAAATACTATTATAAATTATATTTACCTCGTATTTCCAATCCAAATTTATCACATGGTCCCTGATCCAATGCACAATTTAATTGTTGTTCAATATATCTATTTGGACTGGCCATTACAGAACTGTTATTTATTATCACTATTGTCATACTAACAGCTAATATTGTATGCAAATATAAACTCATTGTTTATAAAAAGCTTAAAAATATTTCGTTAAAAAGTGTGAAATGATTATTTATTTAACTTTAAATAAATCAGATTTTGTGGTAACAATTTCTTTTATATTTATACTATTTTTAACATTAGCAATAAAAGATATGGGTAAATGACATTTTTTTAATAAATTTTTTAGTGTTCCGTTTCTCCATTTGTAATATTATTTTATATGTGGGTAATTCACTTGTATTTTGATAATAATATAATTAATCTTAAAAAATATCCGGTAAAAGCAGTTTTTTTACAACTGTCTGTTATGTTACAATTCAATCAATATTTTATAATATCTTGTGTAATCGAATATAGGTAATAAAAATGACTCGATAGGCTGTTCATTTTTTTATCCAGGTTGTTTTTTTTTTTTAAAGAGGGGGAAAAATTTATTGAAAAAATTTCAAAAATTATTCAATTGCTCATCTAATAAAGGTATATATTTTATAATTATCATATAGGTAAACTGGTCCAATAGTGAACTACGTCCCTCAGTGAACCATAAGTATTTACTATTAAATTTATCCATATAAGTAACAAAGCTCGTACAACATTTAAAAAAAATTTATCCAGGTCCAATGCATTTGTTCCAAGTTAAGTAAATTACAGTTGTGGAGAAAATAAGATAAGCTGCAAAATAATAGAGAACCCTTATATTTTATTAATGAACAAGAAAATAGTGTAAGCTTTTGAGACGGTAGTAGTAAATAAAACAGACATTATAGTCAATAAAAATTTTTGAAAAAAAATATAAGCACTGATGTTAAATAGTTCTAATTTTTTCAGAAATGTAAAACTGATTTAAGGCTTAGCAACAAAAATTTGTATGTTAGTTTAAGAAACAAATTTTATTAGAGACTATATTATTATAACTAAAATGCCATGTTATCACATATGTTTCGAAACCATCAAATCTACCACCAAGAGAATCAGATGTTTCCAGGAAGTGACAAGTAGTGAGAACAAAATGTTATATGTCTTATTATTTGTGCTAGTGGCCAGTCACTTCTTCCTGTCCCACTTTAATAATTATACGATAAAAGATACTCCACCGATCACTTTATGTTTGTTATCTAAAGAGCTTAGCAAAAGTATTTTTTATTTTTATTTATACAGCGGTTTACTGCGTATACCACTCAGTACACACTGAACAACTCCGACCACTTTTTAATAAATAGATACAAATATCTTCAAATTTGATAATTAGAGTCCAATCGAATACACAAATTGCAAGTAAACACAACTACAAAGTTTCCAATGAGTATGTTTTTTCAAATATTGTATAATATAACTTCGATGGAAGTATTATCGGTGAAAATTAATAGTTTTACAGGTTTTCTACGAACCATTCTAAAAATTACTGCATTCATACTTAACCACAGCTACTGTTTCTAATTTCGCTTTCTATGTTGATAAAATAATAATACTCAATTAAATGTCATTAAATTGTTTTTTTTTTTTTTAATAGTAAAAAATCTTCCCAAATTATTTTGTTTTCTACAAAAATTATTTAAATTCTTTTATTGGATGTAACAGAAGAACTTTTCAAACGATATAAAGAGATTGATTGATTACTTTTATTGAACTTCTTTTTCTAATTTTTAGGAGGTATTTTAAGAGCTCCTAAGACATTGCAAATAGTCGTAATCTACAATGCGCTTATTTATTTTTTATCTAAAATTCACACGATATGATTTCATGGTCAGAAATCTGATATCTCTTGTAGAATTCTTACCGTGCGCGGTATGTCTAATATAAAAGACATGCTTAAAGTGACATCAGATTTTCTGATTAGAATATCTTAAAATGTGCGACTGGCCTAGTAGGATGTAAGTAGAGATCCCATGAATCCAACAAAGGGGTTTTCAGAGATCGATTTGCATATGTGTGTGTCTGTGACATCGATATCATATCGAATGTTTTATTCCAAATTCTTGACATCATATTACTTCTAGTTTTGCCGCACAGCTTTTAGTTAAAATCGGACTGCGGGGTGTTCCACTTCTTCTGTGGAAAAATTCAAATAAAGGAAAACCATGAACTAATCATATTTTTCAATAATTAAGATTCAAAAGTTACACAAATTCAGTTCAATTAGTCGTTTAGTAAATAATTTCTAAGATGTAAGCTATTATTAATTCGAGTAATTATCACAATTAAAAAATTTCAATATAAAAATTAATCTATCCTATTTATAATGCCAAGAAAATATTTAATTGTCATCTTTTTTTTAAAGTCACTTTTCAACTACTAAAGTTATATAGTGACTACAGGGAGTATATATTCAATCTATACAACAACAGTACACAACAATCCTAGATGTTCACCCATCCATGTTCTGACTGTGTCTGTTTGTTTCTTAACTTTGGTGATCGATTTAGATCGGTAATTACATTACGTCAGTGGGGAGTCTATATAATTTTTCCCTATTTCCCCCAGCTCTTTGAAAAAGGATCGAATGTGAATGCCCACCATCCCCTTCTTAAGTTAGACCAAAATACAGAAAGTGTGAAAATTTCATTAAAATCGGTTTAGTAGATTCGGAGTATATCGCGTGTATGTCGATAGGAAAAAACAACTTGAAAATAATGTTCTGATGCATACTGTAAAAACATAATTAAGATATTATATTTGTTGTAAAACATGCAAATGAAATAAATATCTCTTAGATATCTCTAAACATAAATTTTTTTTTACTCTTGAATTGTTTTATGAGAGCATCAATTTTGATTTGTTTTGGGTAATTTATTTTAAACTTATAAGTTTAATAGTTATTACTGCAGTAACGTATCTATTTTTATAATATATATGAGAAATTTTAATTACTTCCTTGGTGATGATTATCTTAGACCTTTTACCTTAATGAAAATAATTAAAACAAAATTAATGTGTGTTTTATTGTTTCATAATATCAAGGTTTTGACGCAAATTTAATTCATTTTATTCAAGTTAAATCAAAAATTTTAAAACCAAATTAGTATATTACACAGTGGTTTATTAAATTGGACAAATGGATTAAATGGAAATAATAAATAACTCAAAAGTTTTGATGCCCGCTGAGATGAAAATATAAATCGAAATTTTCGTTTCTTATCCCATTTTATGGCAAATCTGTTTATACATTTTAAATATTCCCAACATATTGGTCTATAATATTTGCGTTTGATATAATCCTACTAATATTACAAATGTTAAAGTTTGGATGTTTGTTTGAATCATTCAAAAACAGCTAAATGGTTTACATGTGTCTTATGGAACATGATTTCGCGATAGAAGGTATCATCCTTTGACATAATCTATAAGCCAAATTTCATTCAAATCCATTAAACCGATTAGCTAGTTTACTCAAATCCAATAAAACGCACCGGCCAGAATCTTTCATGTTATTTAAAATTAAAAAATAAACGAAGATTTTAAGATTTAAGATCATATTTAGAATGACTTTCAGATTTTAATGAAACTTGCCCTGATTGTTATTTAATTAATAACAAAAATAAGAACATTGTCCGATTGACATTAGCCTGCCCAAAGTTGAGAAAAAAGACATCAAATTTTTTAACATAGGCTTTTATGGAAAATAGTCTTTCACATAAAGTAAAAACTATTCTACACTATTCAATCAAAATTTTATATATTATAGAAAGAAAAGTTAGAAATTACGTAGAAAATGGGATGAATTGACCACATAGTTTAGATAAACATTTAAAATAAGTAAACATTAAGAAGATTATTTCCATGTATGTATGTATATACAATAGTGAGTGAGTGTCTGTATAAACAGTATATAGTATGTGTTATAGCTACATTAGTTATACATACGTAAAATGAAGGCACTAAGCTTATGCTTTTGTCGCTGAATAAACCTTAAATTTTTTTTAACTGAATTTGTAATGAAAGACACAAATGGGTGTAGTTTTAATTGTTTTAAGCTTGAAAAAACTATTCTCACATTCTATTATCTTCAAAAACAATATCAAATTTAATTAAATTTTTTGAATAAAATTTCATTTGTAATAAAAATAAAAAAATTTTTTAAAGAGTGTTATCAAGCATGCTGACCAAGTATCTTTTTATTACTTCATTTGAAGCTTTTTACTTCACGAACAGGGGAATGAAGCTATTTTTTAGTTAAATCCAAATTCAGTATCAGTTATCCATAAATTACCAAAAACTTTTACATCACTCGTGCTATGTAAGATTTAAGTCAAAAGTAATCAAGCTCAATTTAATTTGTTTTTGGAGGCTGGTCAAGGGTGGTCGTGACCCCTTTGGCGAGCTCCCTGGATCCGCGCTTGCAATTTGTAACAATCAAGACGTGCTTATTGAAGCAACGTTTTAATAAGAGGTTATTTGCGTCTCATACAGTACAAACGCTTAAACTTACACTTAAATACAAATCGCTAAGTGTATAACCCTACAAATAACCACTTTATTATATATTCATAGGAATAATTTAAACTTTTTCTCGATTTACATAATTCATTTTCCACTCTCAAATATATCCGAAGGTTAAGGATATCATTGTGGGTGGTGGAATCGTTTAAATCAATATATTAAAAATAAAAATTAATATAAAATTTATAATAATTAATCATAATGACAATATTTCATAAAATTTTATAACATGTAAAAGTGATGACGTATAAATATTGATCCGTTTTTCACAACAAAACAAAACACGCGGGTAACGCTTGGTACCTATGATTCGTTGTTATAAAACTTATTTTAGTAAACAAATACAGTTCGATCGAATTTACATTACTTGTCTGGTTCTACATAGAATTAGTAATAGAAATAGTTTTTATATGCATTTGAGTAATACTTTTTATATTATATTTACACTAATACATTGACTAAAGGCCAACCTATACCGCCATATTTAACAAAACTAACAACAAACAAAGGAAATAGCTAATTTTTATATACGGTTTGTTGACTATTGCATTATTGTTCAATTTCTCAGTTTTACTTTGACTCATAAGTTTAATATTTTTTATTCAACTGTTTAATAAAAATAAAAAATATCTACTGAAGTGTTCTTAATTAAATAAATACGAATTTTTTTTTTATAATAAAGTGAAAGAATTTCTTGTGTTTGGGTGTTAAAAAATTGTTTATTGTTGTTGAAAAAATTATATTGTTTATGAAAAATGGCGTCGGCTATATCACCGAATATCGGATTTGGGGTAAGTTTTTTTAAAAAGTTTTTTTTTTAATTAAGAAAATAACGCGACCTCGTTTAATACCTTGTAGTTTTATTAACGAGGTTAAAAAAGTAATTTTGGTAATGTTAGGTAATATATAAAGGATACCTATATCCATATAGAAATTATATTCGAACTAGGTCGAAATTATCAATTATAGATTTATTATTTATGTACTATTTGAACTTATCATACATGAGAGCGAAATCAAGTCTAAAACCACTTGCTTTAACCTGTTGAGTAGGTAGTCTAGCAACAAAATTCTTGAAATATAGCGAAAGTAACTTGAATAAACCAAATATTAATGGTCGAAATCTTCCCTTACTGACAATACTGATAAATCCAATAGTCGATGTTATCTCACAAAGATTCTACGATAATTTCCCATGGCTTTTCTAAATGATTGCAAAATTTTGAAAGAAAAGACCTTTACCCACAATTATTCTCATCGAAAAGAACAGACATCTATTCAATTAGTTTTGTTCAGCGTAAAAATTATCATTTTCAAAAACTCGTTATCTTTATTTTAAAAATGCCAAAATGCTTTATCCAATTATTGATCCTATGCATTTCAAGAGTTCTAAATATTGCGGAATAAATAAAAAGTGGTGACTATAGAACTTTAAGATTTTCATATGTACTTTGATATTTGGTATATATCTTAAAATGCACTAAAAATCTAGTTTTGGATTAAATAAAATTTATTCGCGATAATTAACTGAATTGTATTTAGAAAATACATAATTTAACACTTGAATTCATAAATAAAATAAATTAACCAGAAATAACTTACAAAGTTAATTTTAGTGTCCCGATCAAAAATTCTGAAATTCGTCACGAAATCCGAAATACAGAATACCATAAACCCTGTCTTAGAATTTTGAATGATCCACAATGTTATCATACTTTGGTATGAATCTATGTCTAAGAAAATTAGATACCATTCAATTTCCAAAACCTAATGAGATCAACGACACGCAATAGTTGATTAATTTACTAAACCAGGAAATCTGGTTCACAAGGTTAAACCTACCACGAAGTATTTGTGATGTTAATTTTCAATGCTGTTTTGTGTTTTGACTACACGCAAAATTATACTTTATACACTTCTTCTATATAATATACAGAATAAAGGTAGAATTTCTTGAAATGATTTGAATTAACTTTTATTACCCATAGTTCAAATTTATTTTAAAGAATATATATGTGCAATAACCGAATTTAACCATTGTCCGTCCAATGCATTCATTGTTAACAACAAGCAGTAGACTAAATGATTTTATTGAGGAACCTATTTGTCGAACGAAACTTAAGCCTCAAGGTGTAAATGAGGTAGCTATTTATAGTAGAAATGTGCTGGTGTAAATCTTGAATAAAAAATAAAGAAAATTAATTTCGTAGTTTGACGTCTACATATGGTATCCCTACACAAACTTTTTTTATTTTATTAAAAATGGCTTTAACAAATAATGCTGCTGTATAGCCAACATACATAAAATTAAATACTTTGAAACTATCAATCTAACTAATTTATAGAAATTGTAGCACGTAGAGATATTTAGCAGAAAAGTTTTAGCATACAAAACGTATACAATTTCGAATAATATACAATTATTTTCGTGATTTTCGTGCAACCATAGCTCAAAAAATGCTTATACAAATATTATGAAATTTGCTATGCATAATTTCGACATGAAAAAGGGGAGAATTTCAATGGGTTTTTTGCGGATAAACTAATTATTAAATAAAATGTTGTTTTTTACTGTTTTTTTTTTTTTTATTTTTTTTTTTTGGCTAAAACATCAACATGCTTTCCGCTTTCATGTTAAGATTATTCATATCAAACATTACATTTGCATATTTTTTTAGTTATTGGTACTCGAAAATTATATGTTTTGTTAAAACAAACTAGACTAAACTCATCATTTCTATTAGACTTCGACACTTAAAAATTTTTTAGAATTTTTATTTATGACTACTTTTGGTCTATTTATCAAGGGCTACTATAATCCATACTTTCAAAAGATTCCATTTCTAATTTTAAAAAAATAGTTTCTTACAAGGAAAGTTTTGGGAAAACAGACTTCAAATTGGAAAAATTAGATAATTTCCTTCTAAAGACTTGTTTTTTGACTCTCAGGCGTCAATATATCCTTGTGGTTAGAATATTCAGGTAGCAAATAAATTCCGATATTGCAAATAATAGATAAATTAGATTGATAACATAATCTAATAAAACTAATAATAATATTATTATTTCTACTATTATCGGATCCTTTTTAAATTATTAAATAATTTTTTTATTATAATTTTCTTACGCTATAATCTAATCAACATATCTTCAACTTTTTTTTTTATTGTAATAAACAAATAAATTTTAGTATTTCGATTAATAGACAAAGAACAATTGTATTAAATAAATTTTATCTACTTGCGTGAGTAATTTTAATGGAAATGATTTTATTTTATAAACCTTAATTAAAACTTGCCCTAAATATTTTATACAATAAATGGAATAAATGCAAGTCCACTTAAATGCATATAGCGTGATCGTTATTGTAAAATTGTATAAAGAATAATTTCCTCAATTGTCAGACTTATAGCGCTAAATTTTTTATTCTACGTCCAAGATAACGAAAATCAATTTTTTATGAGAATATTCGATTGGTTAAGAAATAAATAAAAAATAGTAATTTTTTGACTTCCATGAATTATATTGAGAAATAAAAATAACAAAAGTTATTAAAACTTTTTGTTATGGTGTTTGGAAAAAAAATTTGACAAAAGTTATAACATTTTAAAAAAAAAAAAAGACATCACAAATTTTTGTTCTTTAGATCTAATAGCAAGTCTACTACAGGATGCACGTATATTCATTATTTTATTCATATGTGCGTTTGTTATGTTAAGTCTAATATTATAATTAAGTGTACCTACTTATTTAGGCACAATATATTATCAAAATAAAAAACTACAATTTGAAAGTCTTTTGGCTGCGGTTTTTTAATACTACTCGAGCGAAGCCCGAGCGGGTATTGCTAGTGAGTCAATAATTTCAATTAAGTAATATTTTCCTTGCTTTTTATTAATATTAAACCCATTTTTTTCTACAATTTACTAAAACTACTTAAAAATTGACAAAAAATAATCCTTACAATATAAAATAAAAATAATATCTTATCATTGCAATAAATTTAAATCGCATTTTAGTGCGTAGGTTTAGTGGTAGTAATAAGTTTCAAAAATAAATTTTAATAAATAATCGACATTAAATTGTGCATAATGATTAAGGTAACGGAATGCTCTTACCATAATATAATTTTTAAATAATATTTTTTAATGCGTTTTATTTATAAATATTTAGTGTTATTATTTATTGATATGGTATTCCACAAATTAACGCTGTATTGAATTTAAATTTTGTTTATATTTTACAGAAAACCTTAGATGCAAATCGATATGCAACGAAAAAAACAATTGCACAAGGAATGCTTGATATTGCATTATTAACAGCAAATGCATCACAATTAAAGTATATTTTACAAGTCGGTGAAAAACATCAATTTTATACGTTAATGTTAACATTAATTATTGTTTCAATTGTTTTACAAGTAAGTAATGTGTTTTTTATTGATTTTCATTAAAAAATTAAGGTTTAAGCCCTTTTAATACAAAAAATTGCATTCTTTAATACAAGAAAAAATAATTAAGTAAAAAGATACAAACGCTATTACAAGCTTTTCAAAATTACATTGTAAATATTTAGGCAACTGTTACTACATATCTGTTTGTGTAACTGAAATAAAACCTATTTTTTAACACAAATAACTCGAAAAAGGTTTGGAATTTAATTTTGTCGAGCAGGATAGAAGCTAAAGAGAAATGTTAAGTGGAATAAGAGCTAGAGAGAATTTTTTTAACAAAATATTAGCTAATGTTGATATTAAGTGGTTCAAAGAAAAACATCATCTAGTAACCACTAGGTGAAGGGAGGAGGGGTTATTTTGTACTTTTTCTATTTATCGGAAAAACTTAGAAAAATGTAAACAAAAAACTTATTTATGGTGATTTCCCCGAATGGAATACAATAAAAACGAAAGTTTGTCTATTTTATTTCACATCCATTGCCACAAAACACATCTTCCTAATAAGTATAGAAAAAATGTTAGCTTTTTAAAATTACTTAATTACTTATGTAATTTTAAAATTAATGTATTTCATGGTGTATGAGCGTTTGATATTCTTTACTTAAACTAAACCGTTTTTTTTTTCTTACTTAATCTTCAGGTTCTTGTTGGAATATTAAGTTTAAGTTTAAATTTAATGCGAGATTGTAAACTACATTTAGCTGAATATCATAAATCAGCTAACTTCATAAATTACATAACAACCGGTGCATCATTTATTATAACTGCATTAAATTTATTAATCTCAGTATTTGATCCAACTGTTGCATATTATGTAAATTTTGATCAAGAAATCGGAGAATAAATATCCCATTTTTACTAAGATTCTAATTTTTAAAATTGTATACTTTGTAGTCAGTCTAGGGCATAATAAGGGTTTTTTTTGTCAAGGTATCCGCTATTGTAGTCCTTGTAAACCTTTTAATCCTTGTAAACCGTTTGTTATCACTGCTTATCATTGGTTCACAGTACATGGTTTATTCAAAACACAGATGTCTCTACAGTCAAGATAGATGATTTATTATTTCATTTCATTATTGATTTTTTTTAATTAGAAATGCAATAATGCAAATAAAAATTATTCCTTATTTAAAATTTGTTGGAAAAACAAATAGAATCTCATATACTTGGGAAATTTAGAAATTTGGAAAACAATTTGATCACTAGATCTCCAGAGTAAACTACTTAAGTGATTTATATAAATTTTAATTTTTTATAAACTTTAGACGATTTTATTAAACTTGATACCTTGGATATTAAGATTGATTACCCTAAATTAATTGTTCAACCAATCAATAGAAAGCATTTCTGAAACACATTACGAAATTAAGTGGATGAATGCCTGTTATTTTTCAAATGAATATATCTCAGAGAAGAAAACATATATTCAATCCTGACCTATTGTGGCCCAATGATATGATTTAGTTAAATATATTTGTTAGTGTTAAATTGATAACTCTAAATAAAAAAATAATATCCAAATATTCAGTCAGCAATCTAGTTTTAGTTTAGACATCTGTGTTTTTAAATTAATTATTTAAAATAATATTCATTTGTGAAATTGATTAAATAATTAAAAGATTAGTCACATAGTTTTATAATTATTTGTATTGGTTGACAGATGATTGTTGGAATTCTATTTGTAATAATTGGTGGACTTAGTATCAATCGTCATGCTGAACAAATGACAGCTGTTATATTGAATGATGTTATTGTTGTATTTATATTTATAATATCAATTGTTAATGTTATTATATCTGGTTTTAGCATTGAACATTCTAGTCAACCATTAATTTTATTGAATGATCGTAGTAATAATAATGCAATGACTGGTAGTGCCATTAAGCCTTGATTTGTGTGTTTAATTGTACACTTATCTAATGTACTCAAATAATCCTCAAACGCTAAAATATTTTTATAAAATTCCTAAAAATTGTATCATTTGCATTTCACAGATGTCTATACTATACTTTAGATAACTATCATTATCGGTCTATTTACTGACATTTATTTTTCTCATATAAGTGAAGAGAGGGGATAAGATTAATGGAAGGAAATAGTAATGAAAATGGTAATACATAGATTAGCATGACTCCTATGCTATCCTTAAGGGAGTAGAAAAAGTGGATCTGTTAAAAATGCCTCAGATCATCAATACTTTTCTTGTAGAAAATCTTTCAAAACAAAAAGATTCTTAATTTTTGAAATCTTTCTGCATATTTTGGGATATCCTCAGAAGTATAAATTGATTATTAGGTCAACAATACCCGATCCAATTAATTTGCTCAAATTTTTGTGAAGATGAAGACTGCTCTTTGATTTAAGTCATTACGGAGGATCTTATAGAGAAAGAAGTTAAAATATTAATCAAACTGACAAAAAGTTAGGAACTATGCTTGCATGATTTCTTTGCGATTTTATAAATTAATTTTTGTCATAAATTAATAATAGAATTGAATGTATGACACTTATGACACTTTTATTATCGATTGATTCTTATGCATTCAATGCTAAAATATCTTATAAACATTCCTAATCATATTGGCTGGCCTTAAATTCTTGCAGTAACACTAACAACCAATCAGTTTCTATCTTCCATTGCCCGATGCCATCTAGTGTATAATATAGGCATCTGTGATCACATAGAACCAGGGATGGATTCAAAAATATTCATTGGAATAAAAAAGTTAGTTATAAAAACAAAAAATGCTCAATGATAACAAAAGTATTTCGATTTGACAATTATGTACAAATCATAAATCTAAATTTAAGAAAATAATTTGTTCTGTTTTTGATAATACTCTTTAGGTTACAGCTGGATTATTATCAGTCATCTTAGCTGTAATTAATTTACAAGGATCTGAACAACAACAATTAATTGCTGAAATATTAAATCATGTTGCACTTGGTTTTGTAACAATTGCATTATTTTGTGATGTTATTAAAATGAATTTTGGTTTAGATCCAGCTCTTGGAATTAATGAAACTATGCATAAATAATTCTTTATTAGAAATTTATTTTTAATGTTTTTATTTTTCTTAAATCTCTTAAATGGGAAAATATAAATACAACTTTTTAAGTTATTCTAATTTTATTTTAGCTTTTTCTTTTTTTAATTATCACTTATTTATTTATTTATTTATTTATTTATTTATTTATTATTATTTATTTATTTTTTATTTTTTGTTGCTTTTTACGTTTTTTTTTTATTTTTGTTTTTATAGGTTTTAATCGCAATTATTGGTGTATTTCTTGGATCAGCGCTCAATATCAATAAAGAACATGAACAAAATAAAGCAAATTGCGCAAATAATATTGCATTAAGTTTAACAATTATAACAGTTGCTGTAAATGTTGTAATTAGTGGTTTTGATATCAAAGAAAATCAATATATCATGCATTCGAATACATAAGTTTAATTTATTTTTTAGTCAATAATATCAATAATTACTTAGTTTTTTAATAAATGTCAATATGAAACAATCAGCATTATTAAAATCAAACTTACACTGATTAATCAGAAACATTGATATGCAAATCACTTCAACTTAACTTCGAGTGTCTATAATTGGTATTGGACTAATTTTTTTTTAAAGTGAAGTGTCTTTACTTCACGAACAAGGAATTGAAGTTAATTTTTATTTTTTTATCTTTAAAAATAAGAAGAATATTAATGATATTATATGTATAACGTCACCAAGGTTTTTACATCCATAAAGATTCCATGTAAATAATCTTTATGAGCTTATAACTTCTTTGTTTAAGGATCAATTATAATTTAATTTTTGGATTTTGCTAAAGAATGTGATGTATAGAAAATTCAATATCAGTAAAAGACCCAATTTTATGATAATGTGGCACCATAAAATTATTTAAACAAAATGTTAACAGTCGCGATGGTACAAAACGTTTTTGAACAAAAAGTTTTGTATAACAATGTTTTTGCATTACAAGCGTGCGTTAAAAAAATTATACTTTTTTTTGTTTTTATCTATAATATTATTTCAATTCATCTGTCAATCTGAATGCCGTGGATGGTCAAAATTTAACGATAGAGTATTCGGAGCTAAAATGATTCATATAGTTAAAGAGAGATATTATTCCTGTTAAATATACACCGATACTTTACAATAACATCAAAGAACTTGTCCGTTAGATATAGTCAAAAGTAAAAAAAATCGTACCGACCAGAATCTCCATGTTTATTTAAAACTAAGATATCCACAATTTTTATAGTATTTTAAAGATTTTATCTGATTTAATTTTATTCTTTATAAAATATTTATCCAAAATATTCTGTAAAAATCGCGTATAATGTAATTTTAAATAAAGCTTAAAGATTTAGGTAGGTGCGTATTTTGTTGATTTGAGTATACTGTACGTACATGATGGAAGCGAATTGAGAATGAGAGGCAAATTTCAGTAGCACGAAGTTATATTATGACAATTTACAATAGTGGCCGATACTGACTTTGGGGACTGGATCTGTATATTTAGTGATAGGTCAGAATACAATTCGCTTCTTTCGTGGTATTTTACTATATGAATCATTTTACGTGTGGACTTTCGATCGTAAAATTTTAAGCTTCACCGGCATTTATATTTATATTAAAACTTTATGAAAAATATAACATGAATGTATTGAAAGTTGTCTATACAGAAAAATGATAATTAATACTAATTTGGGATGTGCCGGATAGTTAAAAATGAAGGTCCGCGGATACGAATACGAATAATTAATGGCAAGATCCACGTATACGGATACGGATCTTAACTATCTACTCAATCAATCGGTGTTAGTGCGCCGAAGTTTGAAATTAGTACCTTATTATTTAAGCTATGAGGCCGCTAAGGTTTCTTCAATAATTTTTGAAATATTAAATTTTTACTAAATATGTAATTTTTAAGAAATAAAAACTATTTTATAAAGATTTAACAGTGTTTTATTGCTGTTTTTACTTATAAATTCATATATGCAATGAAACTTAATAATACTAAAGATCAGTTTGAGATTCGTTACAAAAAGAAACGGATACGGAAAAGTGAATACGGATACGCATATCCGCCACATCCCTAATACTAATGTACTTAATAGCAATAATAAAATTATATAAAATTAAAATGTTATGACTAAATATTATTTACTAGTACAGGGCATTAAGATTAATTTTGCATGGAATAACGAAAATTGTATAATATAGTTGGTATCGATCGACTCCTGGGTTTTTGCATTATGTTCAGAAGTATATTTGAAACATTTCTGAAAATTGGAACACTATTGCATAAAATGCATATATAAAAAACGTTTTAAAAAATCGTAAAAAATTGATAGTATTTCATGAAAATTAGTATGTAAGGGTTTTTATGTTCGCTGATTACGATTTAATACTCTAAGTTGTATAAAATTCACATAATTATGCATTTTTGTATGCATTTATAAGCACATGAGTTTGAAATTGTTTGCAATCATTATTATATGCGTAATAGTGACTTAATAAACAATATTTTTGAGAAATTTATTAAAGTGCAGTATGGTTAAAAGTGCTTACAAAATTATTTATAATTATATGCATTTTATACAACTTTTATTTTAAGTAGCACCTCAAAAACAAATTAGATACTAATTTTCATGAAATTATATCAATTTTTAACCATTATAAAAACATTATTCATTTTTTGAAATAATAATGAAAAAAATAGCATTTTGAAAATTTTCCGTTGTTATTGTCAAAATTTCCTGGACCATACAGTTTTATCTAATTTAAAAATATTATCAGTAAACCAATTGAAATTTAATGTTTATTTTTTCAATTGTTATTGTTAAAAATTATATAAAAGATTAAACTTTTTATTTATTTTTGATATGGTAGTTAATTTCTTTGTTTTGTAATAAGAATGAAATATAATTTATTTAAATATAAACATTCACTAATTAAAAGCCTTTTCTATTTTTCAGCAATATTTAAAAATAATCACCGATTTCAAATAAAGGAGATTCTTTATTCGATCCGTATGTATTTTTATTATTCAAATGAATATTTTCCAGGAAATGTTTTTGTATACGATCTTATGAACGGAATGGCGGAGGGTACAAAACTTATTTTTTATGATTGTATATCACACATTTTCCGTCGTTATATATAACAGTCAAAAAGTAAAAAATTAAAACTTCGCAAAAACTAGAACCGAATTAAAAATATGTCATAATTCTAAGTTAAAAACTTAAATAATTTCAATTTTTTTTTTTAAAGCCGTTCTATTTTTTGCCAAATGGTTTTATTTTATACTTTTTAGCGTTGCATACAATCACCCCTTTTTAACCGACCCCTTCTCTTCATCAGATCCTAATATATTATACTATAAAACTTGTTCTGAAATATTTGTATTTTTATATTCTATATAAGACGGCATTCTATATATTATACGATTGCTTGAGGAAAAAAACATTATGGAAAAACCCAAAACTATAGGTTGGTTTTAGTCTAAAGCGTTTTATTATAGTATATTGTGAAACAAGTATGAAAAGTTCTATTTTACACGCAATAGTAAAAGATAGCGAATTCTCATCAAAACAACAGACGACGAGCGATAAGCGATATAATTTATCACTTGGGATTTTATCAAAACCACAAACATTGCGATCTAATAGATAGTAGCATCATTATATTATTTATGAATATAATGTTATATTTTTGAAAAACATGTTTGAAAATGTTTCCCGCTCGTTGAACTTCACTCGTCGCTTGCCACTTTGATGTGAATTCGCTGAACGAAGCAGAAGCGAAGTCGATAAGTTTAACGCCAGAATGAGTACTTGACATCCCTTACGAGTTGTTCATAGGCTTCTTTTTACGAATATGGGCTAAGAAATAACCATGTAACACTCAACTGTGTCATATAATTTGAATGCAATAATTTTGCTTACCAGTGCATTTATTTAAAAGCAAATGACGATGAAATAGTCTTATCATAAAACACTGCGTAGGTTTTTTAAAAGCATTTGATTTTATAAACCATTTCAATTGGACTGACCTAATTGATTGATTATGCCAAGGAAATTTGAACAATCACAACGGAAATTTAGAATTTAGCTCCTATCAACATGGAGTTTTATGTATTGTGTTTAGAAATATATTTAAAACATTGGTAATGCATTAAATGCATCTAAAAATATATAATATTTTAAAAATCGTTAAGAATTGATATAATTTTATGAAAACTAGTGGACCTGTGTGCTGCAGCATTAAAACACCGCAGCATTAATTGTTAATGATAATTTAATAGCTTAAATTCTAAACAACTGTGACATTTTTCAAACAATTTGAGCGTGCCACGATTAACTATAGCTCATAATTGTTTCAAATATATTTCTGAATATATTACAGACAACTGCATATCGATACGATCTATATTACAAAATTTTCCTTATACCATGTAAAATTGATCTAAATGCCCACTAATAGATATAATTTATATATTATTAATTTATATAATTAGAATTTTCCTATCAACCCATTAATTTTATGAATAACTTTAACGATTGAAAGTTATTTATTATTTCTATTACTTATTTTAATAATTTTTATTTTTTAATAGGAAAATTAGAACAAATTAATCGATTAATAAGTCATCTTTATGATATTAAAATAAAATTATATGTAAATAAAATGTATTTGTATGAATGATTTAATAAAAAAATAAGAATATATGTATAAAAAAGTTTTAATGTTTAGAAAAATTATTTCGTAACCTCAATTCTAATATTTTTTCATAATATATTAATTTTAAAACAAAGAATTCATAGTGTATCATTCTAAATATTATTTTTTATCATTTAAACAATTATTTATCAGTTTTATATAACCATAGAATTATAGTTAATTTAGATTTTTTATGAATAATGGAAGAAAAATAAAAACGTATTTTAAATTCGAATCTAGATGAAATTATAGAATCCAGCGAGGGTTTTATTACCTACTCCACTTAATTTAAAATTACCCTCTATCAAATGAATAAGGTACTTGAGACAAATAAGGCCACCAAACTTAAATTTGCTATAAATTTTATAGATTTGAAGGATATAATCAAGTCTAAAAATTCAACAAAATACAAAACTATTAAAAATATTTTACTATTAAATTATTAAATGTTCTTCAAAAAGATTCCTTAAAATTCTGAAGTTCCTTATATACAATGTAAACATGAATTTTATGTTAAGATGATTAAATTCAGCAATTAAACTTAAAGTTACGGTTTTATTTCATCAAAAGTTATACAACGATGCAATTATTATCAGTACATTGACTAAACGTTCGTTTTTGATAAGATAAAGAAGTCACCAACGGCTACCAAATTATTTCATTTAATTTATACCGACTAAAAATATATATGCGTAAGGAAATCTTTGAAATAATTTTCAAAAAATTATTTATGTCTGAAATTTTGAATATGGGCCTTTAATTGTTTAAATACCTCGCCAATAGTTTTTTTTTTTTGTATCAATAATTGATCTGTTTTTATAATTTAAAAGATGGGTTATGTATCCATGGGACACAGTGGAACGATTTTGCTCATACACGAAGTTAAACTCACGTTTTAGGTTTACAATACGCCACCAAAATTTCATCTCGCTTCTGATTTTTCTTGATGAGCGGTGAACAGGCATATGAAAATGGGCTACTTAATAGACCGTTCATATATTTCACGTATAGTATAAAAAAACAACTCCATTTTAAAAATAAATAAAATTATTATTGATTACTAATGATCTACGTAAAGCGAATTTTATGATCCCGAGAAATGAGTCGTCTAATCAAGAAACGCGTGTGAATGCGGTAGGCATTGAAGTCCATAGATTAATAATATCTTTTCAATTTATTTCATTACATTTTGTTTATAAATTATATATACAAATAAATATGGATAACAGCAATTACTACAATTTTTTTAAGATATGTTCACAACTTATTTCATTTGGGAATTCTTTTACCTAAGCCCCATGTCAGTGTTACAGACTGGGAAGTCGATATACAAACTGTGATAAACGAATACCGACTCTGAATGATGAAATAGTTTAAAAATAGGGAAAATATTTGCGCTATACAAGATTTGATAGCTGAAGGCGACTCCCCCATTTAGTGTAACTACCCCCTTTAGCTGGGTGACTTATCTGGACTGATCCTCCTAAATATTTACAAAGATGTGAACTTGGATTTCCATGAAACTTTAAGTGTTTTCTTAACCAAAATAACAAATACCAAAGATTCAATTAGTTAATTAAGAAAGCAACTAAATAAAATTACTTAACGTATAATGTATATTTTCTATTAATAAAATCTGATATGTATATTTTCTTTTAACAAAATCACCAAAATCGGTTCAATAGTTTATATATATATATATATATATATATATATATATATATATATATATATATATATATATATATATATATATATATATATATATATATATATATATATATATATATATTTAGGTATTCTTACTTTAGTTTAAGAACTTAGTTATTAAAGTTAAATAAGAATGTTTGTTATTTTTTGCTTTTCAGTTCTTTCGGCGGTTTGATCTTTTGTTAAAAAGTTTTTATTTAATAATTTTTTGTGGCTATAATTACTAGATACATGCTTAATTTATGATTAAATTTATTATCATTATTTATTAACCGTTTTTAATTAACCGTTCTTAAACTAATGTAAGTATATCTAAGAAATTTTGAGTCGGCAGCCGCGCATCACGTTTTACTTAATTAATTTATATATTTTTTTGGCACCGACCCAAAGTCACTTAGATATACTAAGTTTAAAACTTATTTATTGATATTAAATAAAAAAGATTTATTATTTTTTGTTTTTCCGTTGTTTCAGCGATTTCGGTACCGTTTTTTTGATAAAGAGTTTTTTTTTTTTGTATAAACTATATAACCTTAATTAATATTTAAATAAACTTTTTGTCGTAGTTGAACAGAAATTATTACTAACTATTTGGTGCCCTCCATTTCGCTACCGTAGAAATACAAAAGCATATTGAATATAATATTTAATTTAAATGTCAATTTCACTTTTGTTGCTGTTTCTTCGAACGCATGCATTTACACAGGATATAAATAGGGTAGAAGTAATCTTTAGCCTCCAGAAAGACATGTGTCGATCTCCGGCCTTGATTTGGTCTTCTGCCTAAGGGCTCGCTTTGCTCGCAAAGAAAGTAACGGAGAGTTTTAGCCCAGTAATCTTGCTTCGCTAGCAACACCACCCTACACTTTGTTGTTCAGACTTACGATCAGTGCTTGCTTCGGTTGTTATTTTATTTTTAAACCTAATTTACACAAAACCTTTGCAAAATTTATACCTAAATCTTCCTTATGAATAAATTTATCTATTGGTGAAAATCCCATAAACCCGTTCAGTAATTGTTGAATTTGTCTCGAACAGGCAGACAAGCAGAGGCACCAGAGATCTTTGTTTGGTATATATAGAGATATGTTGATGAAAACCGCATGAAAATCAGTTTAATAGTTTATGATTTCATGGTAAACAGATAGACACACGCGCCATAGAACTGTTTATATAGGTGTATAGACAAAGTCAAAGCAAAGTTATTGTAAATTTCTATATTTATATCAACCCAGTGGTCACTATGATAGGAAGTCTTAAACATATGTATATTAAGCACTCAAACACACACCTATTGAAGACGAGATATCGTGATGCACATCGCACGGCTATTAATATTGAAACGCAAGCTTAACAATACAAATAACTAACTTTCTACACGACACCCGTATTATGTACCAACATGCAAGGCCAACATACTCAGTATAATTACAAGCTACCTAAAAATTATTTAAGCTTTTCAAAGAAATTCTAATTTAAAATTTTTTGTCAGACCCACAAATAATAGATTATAGGTTTGATTATGGACAGATCGTTTTTGTACCTATATTGAGTTTGATTATTGAGTTAGGTAGGTAGGTACTTATTAAATTTTGTTAAAAACTTCTCTATACTTTCATCTTGTTTGCCACAAAAAATTCCAAATATTTTATATAAATTTTTAATAAAAATTCAACTTTTATGTAGTATGATTTTTCAATTACATTGGTACCCTTTGTAAAATAAAAATATGTAAAATCATTCAACTTTTAGAAGAAACGATCAAATGACAAAACATTAAAAACCTATTGATTTCGTTCACATGAATCGGAATGATTAGAAATTCAATTTTCATAATTATGCAAACTTATTATGCAATTTTGGAAAACCTATTCATTCAAACTCATTAATATATCGTTTGATGGGTTGTAATGAAATTGAATAGAAAATCAATCCAAATAATCAATTGTATTGTTAAACTGTTGATGTTAGGTTTACATATTCTCCATTAAATACATATAATGATAATATTATGGCTAGTCCATTCTATACACACAGGGTATAAATTCGACTAATAACTTTTATTATTCTTCTGTCCAAAGTTTAGTTTATATTTTTTGAATAAAAAGTGACTGTAAATGATTCACCAGTCATAATCATACACAGACACATTATACAGTCTTTGTTTGGTTTCAAATAATATTACAAAACTTCTTTTGTTAATAATTTCGCTATAAATTTCCTACGAAATTGTAAATAAAGTAAAAATAATATTTTTATTTTGTGAAGTGAAAACGTTACATAGTTCAACAGTTTTTGAAAAAAAAAAATTAGAAGTGTAAAAAGATATAATCCTAAATTCTAATTCCTTTTAATTTGAAAATTCATTACAGGAATAAAAATTGATCTTGTATACCATAAAAATTTCAATAAATAAAAAGTAAATAAAATAGATTCTAATTCCAAAATTGTCTTGAAAATTCATTGTTAATTCTTAATTTTTAAATTATGTTACCATAGTAACAGGTGACGCCAGTGTTATTACTCCTTGTCACAAAAAAAATTTACATAAATCTCTTTTAAATGTCAAAATTTTGAGGTTAACTCTTTATATTGTAGACTCGCCTACTTCAAAATACACAAAAAATATCATGGAATGAAATTGAAATAAGTATCAACAGAATCACATAAACTCCAAAAACAAACAGCTTCAATGTCATTTTTACACAATAATTAATATAATTTTTAAGAATTCTTAATTTAAATTAAAATAACCAAAAATGAAACAACGAGTAAAGGTAATTTTTCTTATTATTATACATTCATTGTTACGTAATTGTTATATGTTTATTTTCAATATAAACAATTTTCAATTTCTTTTTAATTAAAATCTTGTAGCCTTTTTTGTGTTGAAATTTGCTTATGTAGAAATTTATTTATGTAGCAGTTTTTTTAATTTGACCTAATTATTTATATTTCAAAATATTTATTTATGTATATAATTATTTATTTATTGAATAAAAGAATTTTTTAACTCATTTGAATAGAAATTATTTTTGCTTTATTTATGTTTATTTTACGATTTATTAAATAGATAGTTTAAATTTATCGGTTATTTAAAAATATATAACTGGGTAATTTATAATGAGCCGGTTAGTTATAAAATAATGTTTATTGTTTTTTAAAGAAAAAATTTGTTCAAGAATAAGATGTGTAGAGCCCCTTTCCCGGATGACGATAATTTTTAGATTACCTCAATGAAGTTAATGCTATTTTCGAGCACCCATAAGACGCAAAATGATTACGCTAGTTTTATGCAATTTAGCATTAAAAATTGAAATATTTTTTGTTGCAACTTTTTGTTAAGTTCCTCTAGGATAGTTCTACATAGTCGGCAGTCGTTTATTGGATAAACAGGCGTAAACGCATTTCAATCTATTTTTAACATAAATATGGGCATAAATGTCAAAAAAGGCTTGGAATACAATTGCGTACGAATAGCCAGCTATATAGAATTTGTTATTGTTTATGCCATATGATGTATTTGGGAATTCGAGGTACTCCCAATTAAATAAAATATATAATAATACATGATAAAACAATTGAAAATAGCAACTAACAGTGCTAATTATTTAAATACTCAACATATTTTTGAGTATTGTTTAAAATATTTTTAATCAGCTTTCATTAAATACTCTAAATATATAGTCCATATATTTATAAACAAATATATAATAATCATGTGTATTGCAATTATATATGTGCATTTAGATATTTGATATATGGTTCATTATCAATATTTGAACTATTTTTAATAATTTATAGCATTCGTAAAATAGCCCAAATATAAAGTACAATTACATATAAATGTGTTTTGCAAATATATGTGCTTTGTAGCTAATTTTGGGCTGAAATTGAGAGTAATCTAAACAATTTACGAAAAAATATTTCAAACAAAAGTTGTTTTTAAAAGACAAACATTTTTTGTCTTAGAATTTATCTTCTATCCTTTATGGTTTGGTAAAGATTTTTTTTTTTTTTTTTTTAAAGAAATAAAAAAATGTTTATATTTTTTGACTTCTTAACTCCATCGTTAGATACAGTTCATATGGGTGATTCAGGGAAAAAATTTACTTTTTAAGAGACTCAAATAAACATTCTCCCATATGAAGTAAACATGGTAATTAGGTTTATACAATTAGGTTAATCAAAAATCTGTTTTATATATTTAATTGTTAAAAATGTGGTATATTAATTTTTAGACTGATACATCGGTACGACATAGATTACGAAGATACCCTGAAGATGAGGCCCTACTATTAAATTACAATGACAATTATGACAAACACCGTAGAAAATCGTCAAATTTACCAATCCCATCAGCGTACATGATGTTTTTGTTAATATTAATAGTCGCTGTATTTATGGCCGTAATTGTAATTGAAAAGAAATTACCACCCGGTTTAAAGATTTCTGAAGAAGAACTGTATCCAAATCGTTTTATTGCTGAACGAGCAATGGTTAACCTAATAAATCTAACAAAATTTGGTCCACGTGTCGCGGGTAGCTATGAAAATGAAGTATTAGCTGTGAAATATTTAGTGGATGAAATTAAGAATGTGATAGCAAAATCAAATAAAGATTTACATTTTATTGAATATAATGTGCAACGGTCAAGTGGTGCATTCCCATTACATTTTCTGGATGGAATGACAAATGTTTATCGGGATGTACAGAATGTTGTTGTTAAAATATCACCGATTAAAGTATCAAATTCCAGTTTATTGTTGAATTGTCATTTTGATACAGTTACGGATAGTCCTGGTAGGTCTACTTTTGTTTGATGTTTTTCCTCTTAATACCAATTTCTTGAGAATATAAAAGACATGCAATTACTTAGGCAACTTTTTTCGAATTGACTATTCTAATAAAAATATTAAAAATTTACAAGATAATCTTGAATACTTTAAGCCACACTTCAATTAAAATTGGGTCATTCATCAAGGAGGGAGATAGTATTGGATCAATATTAATAATTCTTAAGAAGGAGATAGAGAATCTGATCTTATATAAGTTTTTTTAATTCAAAATTAAAAGATATTTATTTGGTAAAAGATTAAGATGGATTTTAGATGTTATTCTCTAGAAAAAAATAGCACCAATTTTTGGATTGGATGGCTGAGATATCGCTTGAAAGGACTTCGAAAAATCATTCTATGGACAAGTTTTCAGCGAAATCAAAAATATAAGCTACATATTCAATCGTCAAATAGAACCGGGTTTAATAGTTTTTGAAAAAAAATTACTTTATAAATCGAGTTGATTTAATTAAATTTTAAAACAAATATTTTTCGCTATTTTTTAAGGTTACCCCTTTGAAAAATCGAAAAAATATTTTTGTTTCCAATTTCGATAAAATTTACATACATGGTAACTTACTATTTGATGTAATCATATTCGGACTGTGATATCTGGATAACCTTTCAAATGATATCTTAGAAACTAATCATCAAATCGTAAAATTGATATTATTTTTGGATTTTTTAGGCCTAAATTATCCAAAGAAATTTAAAAAGTGCAATACAATTTTTTTGAGTTTTTTGACAATTTGTATTTAAGTCTCATAAAAAAACTATTAAAATTTAAGAAACTATTTACCGATTTTTAGGAGCCAGCGATGATGGTGCTGCGTGTGCTGTGATGTTAGAGCTATTACGTATATTCTCACAATCCAAAGTTTCATTACGCCACAATATAATTTTATTATTCAACGGTGCCGAAGAAAATATTATGCAAGCATCTCATGGATTTATCACTCAACATAAATGGGCCAAAGAAATTAAAGCATTTATAAATTTAGAAGCATGCGGTGCGGGTGGACGTGAAATGTTATTTCAAGCAAATTCAAAAAATCCATGGATTTTAGAGATCTATTCAAAAAATGTCCCGTACCCATATGGATCCTCGTTGGCACAAGAAATATTTGAAAGTGGTTTAATACCAGGGGATACGGATTATCGTATATTTCGTGATTTTGGTAATGTTTCTGGATTAGATTTTGTATGGTCCAAAAATGGATATGTTTATCATACTCTGTTCGATGATGTTTATCAAGTTCCGTTAGGATCATTGCAACGTACTGGTGATAATATACAAGCTTTAGTGTTGGGAATGGTTAATGGACATCAATTGTCCGACATGTCGTTATATAGTACCGGTGGACTTGTTTATTTTGATTTTTTGGGAGCGTTTGTTGTACATTGGTCGGAATTTATTGCAAATATTATTAATGCAAGTGTTTTATTATTATCGTTATATTCGATTTATAGAAATATGTTACTAGCTTCGAATGGTAAGCATGGATAAACTGTTTCACATGAAAATAATATTGCGAAATGACGAAACGGCTGAATTTATTATTAATATGGCACATTTTGTTTTAGAAATTTCACAAAATCGTTACATAAAATTATTATTAGGAAGTGCGTTTACCCACTTAATAACATGGATTCTTGTGCTTATAGTAGTTTTATTAATTGGTATCAGTCTTACGCTATTAGGACGTACAATGAGTTGGTTTACTCGTCCATTTTGGTTATTATTTCTGTATGTGGGGCCAACAATTTGTGTGGCGTTTTCTACTGTTTTATTTGCATCAAGAAAATATCAAAAGGTAGTTTAAAATTTTTTTATAAGAAAATAAAAACTTATATTATAAATTATCGCGCTTCTTAAAATTATTTGATTTTTTCCAGAATATAAAATCACCTTGGACAAAATTCCAATTGTATTACGATGGAAATTTATTAATATTTAATTTCGCTTTATTGATTGGAATAATTTTTCGAATAAGATCTGCGTTTATTCCGTTATTATGGGTGATATTTCCTACAGTGAGTAATTTACTTCAAGGGCCGATATTTAAAACAAATCGAGGTAAGAACTTGAAATTATTTTTAACGAATTGGAAATTTATTTAAGTTACTCAATTTATTAGGTTTCTACATATGGTCCGAATTCTTATTCAACAGTGAGATCTTAGAGCGAATTCGGGCAATATAAAATATTTATTAACTATTAAAAAATGAAAAATAACTTCAAGTCTAACATGATTTTCGAATTTTTTAGATTGGAAATGGCTTGTGTACCAAATGTTATCACTGTCATTACCATTTATTCAATCATTTTATTTATCATTGGGAGCATTTTATCTATTTATTCCAATAATGGGACGATCTGGTGCTGGAAATAATTCTGAATTAATGATTGCCGCTATGGTCGGTTTAATATTTGTTGGGTTATTCAGTTTTTTAATGCCGTTCATCACGTTGGTACGAAATCCAGAACGTGTTTTTAGTTTATTGATTGGAATGTTTTTAATATCAATTAGTTTATTGATTTTGACACCATTAGGATTTCCATATTCTGGTGATCCAAATTCTCCATCACCTCAGCGTTTTATGATTGTGGTAAGTTACGAATGCTATTCCCATCTTAAGGATTATTATTACATATTATTTCGAAATTGAATTTTCTTATAAATTAATAAGAATATAGCTAGCGGTATGTCTTATTAAATCAAACTTTAAACTAGAAATATATTTTAGAATACAAATCGTACATATTATGACTTATCTGGAAATGTTCGTGGCGGTGGTTCAGGATATTGGGTTGTCGATCTGGATATAAATAGCCCAAATACTGTTAATAATTTTGTGCCAGAAATGAAAAATGCTGAATCTGTCGACCTTGATTGTGAATTAGAATTATATTGTGGCTTACCATATTTATTACCAGTACGGCATTTTATATGGAAAACACATTGGATACCAGGACCATCACCAAATTTACCAATTCCAACAACTTTTGATTATAATAAAATTGATGTGGAACATGATATTATTCGATATCAAATTAATGTTACAGGTAAGTTTACTGAACCCATTATTTTAGTCATTAAATTTTATATTTGATTTTTCTATATAGGTCCTGATCATATTTGTGTAATGATTTCCCCGTTACCTAATATAGAATTGTTAAAATGGAGTTTAATCGATGGTCCACCTTTAGCAAGTGGTGAACTTTGGAAAGGGCGACTTACATATTTTATTTATTACGCTTATGTAGCCAATCCAGTGCCTTTGACATTCGATGTAGATTTTAAGGTTAGTTTATAATCTGTTTCATAATAGTTAATTTTTAAGGGTATGCGGAATTAAATCTAAGATTTATTATTACTCACTAATTTTGATTTTAATTATCCTTTTCTTTGGGTTTTTAATTATTTTTAAAGCATATCATAAAATCATACAAAAAATTTTAAAATTTAATGAATCACAGTTTATTTTTGCGATAAAATTAATCATTGAATTTATAATTAGGATTCAAAATATACGAAACCTTGCTAATTTGAATATTGCATTTTCATTTCTATTATATTTGTAGGTGCCTAAAAAACATAGCATACTAAAACCTGTAATGGATATTGCTGTAACTAGTCATTATTTACATGGACAAAATCAACGATCAAATATATTTAATGAATTTCTTCAACAATTTCCACAATGGACAGCGATTTCAGCGTGGACAGCAACATATGCATCATATCGGGTTTAACATAATTAATTTAATTAGTTATTAGTGACAAAATAACAAGAGGGCAGCACATACATATTTATTCAAAAAATCGGGATTTATATGCAGAAATATTGAGAAAAAAAATTATCTCTAATATAAAGTTTAAAACTTATACCGTACTAAAAATCAGATAACTTTTTCAATAGAATAATTTAGTTTTTTGGTCCAAAAGGAAAAAATTTTCTTGTTGGATTTCTTACAAGTACTTAAAAGGTAAAACTAGAAAGAAAAATTCAAGTCCACGAAATATTAATGGACGATTTATAATTTTTAAGAATATTCGCAACCGGAACAAAATCTACGTATGTACTGTCCAGATTCATAAGTTTATGGTCTCTATTAATAAAAAGAGGCCATTGTACTTTGTTAAAAATTTTTAATAGACTTTTATTTAGATTGTTAATTATTCTAGTCTATTCCAAGCGAATTGATTACGGTTGAAGCGATTATGCAAAATAAAAACTTATTTACCAAAGAAGGAGGTTCGTTTTATAAAATTTTTTATTCGGTTAACATTTTGTAAGATTTTTATGGATAGGATTTTTTATATTTTCCGTTATACATGCCAAAAGTATACCACTTATTATTATTTGGTGATCCAATTCATTCTGGGCTGTTAGCGTAAATTGCTTATAAAGAATACGTTTAGCCGATACAAACGTTTGTTAGCAAGACGGGATTACCCATTGTACTGGGAAAATTAATTTTACTTTAGCCGTTAATGAAAATGAAATTTACTTTAGCCGACATTAACGTTTTCGCAGGTGTTATAATAACAAAAAACACAGTTATGGTATACACCGATTGTCGACACTAAAAATTTAAGCCTTTTTTCGATCGTTAAAGATGCGAATTGGTAAACCTTGTTCTTTGTATCCTTATATGCTCGTTTAGGCTTAATTTACTGGCACTTAACTACTTTGCCGTCCTAAAGCATAACCTGATGTGATTGAGACATGTAAAATTCCAAAAATAAGTAGTGACGCTCAAAAATTGCATATTTTAAATCTATTTGATATAAACAATTATATACATAGAGAAAATTCTGCGTGCTTGTTTTGAGTTTTTTAGCTATAATAGATTTGTAAATATCAAAGATTTTTGTAGTATATATTTTGATTTGATAAATTAGTGATAATTAATTAATAGTGTGAAAGAAAATAGTACGGAGTGGCCCTTAATCGCATAATTATAGAAATAAAAGTTTCTTGCCTTTGTAGCAATTAACCAAGAAAATATTAATGAATTGGTCTGAAAATACAAATCATTGTGAGCACCGTCCTATGTAAACTCCAGCTATGGTTCAACACTATATATAATTTCAAGATCCAATAATCCAGTTTTTATTTTAAAGATGAGAATAGAGTCATTGTTAAAATTTCTCAAGATAAATATTTTACTGATGATTTTATTCTATGGTATTATAATAATTTCTTCAAATTCTGCGCCAATTTTAAGGGTCCTTCTATAGTTTCAGCCTAATGATAAGTGAATTTGTTCGTTTTAAAATTTTACTCGTAATTAATTTCGGTTTGGTGATTTTTTATTTGAAGAAGTATTTTGAGTTTTTAAGAATAAAGTTATTTAGATAACTATATTTTATAGGATTTTCCAGAAAGTTTTTGCGGTGGTGGCTCGTTCATGTTTTTTGTTAATTGTAAATTTTTGTATAACTAGTCAAAATATACATGTTTAATTTACCTAGCTTTTTTTAATTTTACCCCAATTGAACCAAATGTGCTGGGTAGATGTGTATTCAAGAACTAAGAAAACTGGAAAATTCTATATTATTTACGGGTTGTTTTGTTTCCTTAAAAATTCGTGTTTTATCGTTAAATGGTGCTAAAGGATAATTTGCGGTTTATCAATAATTAAATACGCAATTAATGTCCGATACGTCAATGAATACAAATATTTCTAACAAATTAAATATACTAAAATAATTTAACTTTGCTAAAACGAATTTTTAAGGAGACATATTTCAGTATTTTGCAAATAATTTGTATCGAATATAAAAATTAAATCAATACGAATCGTTTACTTTCAAAATCAAAATTTGCTTCATAAAATATTTGTGCCAAAAGTTTTCAATAATTGGATAACTTTTACATAAACGTTTTTTGTTTGTTTTTTGATAATCGTATTCTTAAAACAACATATCAAAAAATTCGTATCAAATTATTATGACGAACAATAAATTGTGATATTTAAAGACAAAAATTGGATAATTTTTTTCAGGTTTAAAGAAATTTTTGATAATAGCAATAAATTACAAAAATAAAAAATATTTTTATTTCTTTGAAAAATTTTACAAGGGATACAGACAATATTTCATACTGAAATAAATATTGCACGTATATTTTAATGCTCTTGGTTTGTAGATTTAAGAAATTTATCATTTTAGATCTATATATATTAAATTAGGGTAATCAGATCAAATATCGATTTTCCTTAAAATATAAGTGTTTCTTGTAAACCATTTTAGTAATTTAAACAGTGGTCTTAACAAAAAAAGTTGTACATATCAACTCTGGTTAGAAAATTTCTCGAGCATTCGAAGATAATTTTATACAGAAACATATATGGACATGTTAGTATCAAACTTAAGCACCTAGATTTCATAATCTTTGTTTAGATTACCAAACTAGTAACTCCGTTAAGTAATAGACCTCAATCAAAATAAAAATAATTTTGTTTCTACAAAACCAAATTTTCTTATTGTGAAGAGCGTGATTAGCAAATTTCATCAAAATTGGTCCGCACGTATGAAAGCTATAGCGTAAAAATCATATAGATGATAGATAGTTAAAAACATAAAAACGAAATGCCAAATCATCTAAATTATACCCACGAAGGCAATTTGATATGCTATAAAAAATCTCGGTTAGAGAAAAAATATCACTCTCCACCTACGTCAGTTTTTACGCTGTTTCATAGCGCTAATATTGTTCTGAATGAAAAACTCTTCAGAGCCTTTCGAGGTCAAAATTACGTTTGAATTTTTTAGTGTGTTTCATATTTTCGAATGGAAAATATAAAGTCAACGACAAGTTAATTTAATAATGATACATATAGATAATAAATATATGAAACCCATCAAGCAGATCTGATTATCCTAATTAAAAAAAGACAAAAATATATTGTTACTATTATTAATTGATAAGAAAGTTAGAAATTTGAAAAAACCCCAATTAACAAGCCTAAATTAGAATAATTTTTAATTGAAGGCAATCGCCAATTTTATCGTAGAGGAACGTATGATTTGAATATATATATATTTGGTATTTTATATTTTCTTGCCGCAAATGTTATTATTTGCAAGCGCTTACACAATAAATAATATTAGCGCCACATCGAAGTAACTGTTTTTTTAACAAACACTAAATTTCCTATTATTTTTTATTTAACAGACAACTTCTATGCTTTCTTTCCTTTGTGCATTCGCACTTACTTTAAGACTTTTACTAAGGACGAATAATGTTCGTTGCATTTTTCAACAGTTCTGTAATCGTTTTAAGTCAGTAGCAATCTTGTAATATTTGATTGCATCTATTCCTTATCAACAAAATTTTTTTGACATCATTAAACAGTTAATAGTTTGAAATTGTGTTATAGTGAGAGTTAGGTAACGTTTTATTATTATTTTTTTAAACTGATTAGTACAACCTTTTTTACTGTATGGCTAGGCTATTGCCGTAGTTATTGAAGAAGATCAAAGTATTTCTTCAGTTTTTCCGTTTTTTTAATTTTGTATTGTTTTGTAATAGGGTACTTTTGGTAGTGAAAAATAAATTTTGAAATTGGAAAAAAATAAAAATTTATGTAGAAATATACTCAAATATTTTGAATTTAAGTCATTATAGCACATTATTGTTTTATTTTATATTAAAATTAAAACATATTTTTAATCTTTTTATCACGTGACCTAATACACGACCTGCTATGGTGTGACGTCTGATTGGTTTACACCTTAGATTGGTTTATACCAGTATATGATCTCCCTGATAAAAAGTTTTATTTAATCCTATAGATATTAAATAGGATTGAATAGGAAATTTCCTATTCATTTATCAGGACTTTTTTATCAGTCCTAAGGTATACACTATTAGTTATCGTAATAAGTAAAAAAATATTTCTAAGTATTAAGTTATGTTTTGTTCTTAGTATGTTATACCAGTATTCTCAATATTATCTACCAGTATTACGTCACCAATATAGCTTACAAATATAGGGTTTTTACTGTTATAAAAACGTTTTAAAATTTAATGTAATTGTTTATTTTTCCAAAATAAATTTGTTTTTTTTTTTTTGGTGACTTAGGAAATCAATATTTTTAAACAGAGTAATGTCTGTTTCTGTTGGCACAGAAACATAACAGTCATAAATTATTTTAATAATAAGACAACTCAACTCTCACTTATTAAACATTTACGATAAAATCTCAACGCCAGAGTAGCAACAATAACTACGCATAACATACTCAGATGATTATTTTCCATTGACTACCAAATTGTGATTAGATATTATAATATATTAAATACTATACATTATTATACAACACTACATCTATTACAAGTTTTATGTCTATGGTGTTTAAATACTGGTAGTTCTAAATAGTTTTTAATTATACCGGCAGTTAGAGTCTTCGTTAGCATGAATGTCCAACATAGCATAATTTGTTGGCTTCTTGAGGGCACATTCTCTATAATAACCTTAACGACCCTAGGTATATGATCCTTGAGATGCTGCATCTCTGAATAGACAATAACAGGAAAACTGTAAATAAATTTTCGATACCAGAATGCGATATGATAGGAATTAATGCAATCGATTATCTAATTGTTTACTTATATTTTTAAACTTTCATTTTATAACTTAATTAAAAAATATTTCAAAAGTACTTAACTAATAATTAGGTAATTTTAAGCTATCAACTACAGTTAAACTTAATATCTTTAAAATTTATTAGTAGTTTGCAACGTAAAAAGTTTACATAAAACTAACTGTCAGAATTTTAACACACAAAAAATTGATCAATTTGTTAGATTTAACATTTTTGGCATCTATGGTATATAAGAGGAAAAATGCAATTCAAACGAAGAAGAAACCAATAACTTCTGTTTATCTAATAATTTTTTTCATGTCTTCTTGATGTTAAAAATGTTTTCTGCCAGTGGATAGGCGTTAGTTTACGAAATCTAAAGCGCTCAAATTTGTTCATGAATTTTTTGTCTTAATGTATTATCTTAATTATTTTGCGATAATATTTATAATAGAAAGATTATCCATCCAAAAGTTATTTTAGATATACATTACTAGAATCACTAAAGGATAAAACGTAGATAATGAGGATAATTTAATTTTATTAATAGGAACAACTACAAAAAGAAAAAAAAACAATTTATATTGTACTATAATGTAATAAGCATTGTATTTCTTTCAATTTCAAATTTTTTTAATAAAAGAAATCTAAATATTAAATAAACTTTTAATTTTTACTTTAGAAATTTTTCGAATTAACCTATTTGACACGCCTTCCGTTTTCATGTCAAGTTTAGGAATGCCAAATTTCATAACATTTGGAAAAATATTTTTTAAGTTAATTTTTTTTTTATCCGATATGGTCATCAGTGCCAATGTTTTTTTACTATACGACAACAGAACACGACATTCCCAGACCGTCAACCATAAAAGTATTGGCTGTGATTGTTGTTGCTGTTGAACTTTGAATATCGGTTGGGTACACTAATTATATTACGTTATCTGTAGTAGTTTATTATGAGAAAATATACAATGTTTAGTACATTATAGGAAATTAGAGATTGTCTATATTATAGATGTGTCTTTTTTGGTTCACACTTAATATGCACCATAACAGACTTATTAATTTCTTTTTGATCATGAACATAGACATAAATACAAGACATAGAAATTTTTTAAAACATTTGATTTCAATATTCGAAATTAACTCCTCTAAACTTTAACACTGAAAGTTATTTAAAGAATAAATTATCGTGTTTTATGTTTTCGTATATATTTCGAACCATCCTATATTTAAAATTTTTACTTTTTTTTTAGACAGTAACCAGCTAATTTATAATATAAATAAAAAAAAAATACAATTACAATACTTTGTAAAAATAAATAAAGCGATTATTAGGAAAAAAACAAGGTTATTGAGTATGTAATATATATAATAAAATATTATTTAAAAAAATAGAGTACTTTGTTTTAAACTAATTTTAAAAAAATATTTTAACACATTTTTCAGTTTTTCCAATGATTTTGTGTTGCTTTTATTATTACTTTTTTTATATATATTTAGAGAGCTAATTAATTATATTAATATTGTAATTTCCTTGCATCTCAGGTGATTATATTAATTATTATTATTATCATATAATACTTAAATAATAATATTAACCAATATTAATTTTTAATAAAGTAACCAGTTGTATAATATTCATCATTTTAAAAATAAAATTAATAAAAAAATATATATTAATTAGTTAAAAATTTTATATTTTGTGTTTTTAATTTTTCTTTTCTTACAATTTGTAAATGATAGTACTAATATTATTATTATTTTTTTTAAAGTCGTCGATAAGTGTAATATTAAAACACCTTAAAATGCATCTGCCAATTTGAAAATCAGAAAATTTTCTTCAACCTGAGTACAAATATTAACCATATATTTTTTGGAAAATAAACCAATAAATTTTTTATGTTTTATTTTTTAAGCTAAATAGTATATAGCTTTATACTTTTGAATTAAAATGTTTGTGATAATATATCAGACAATAAATAGTTGTGTAAAATCTAATAGAATTTTATAAGCTGTCTAGATTTCTTTTGGCATTGTTACATATATGAAGTTTCAACCAAATCATTAAATTTAAAATTAGCCTAGAAAATACTTAAAGAAATAGGAAACAATTTTTTTTAGTTCAATAATATTCAAATTTTGAAATCGTTTTTTCAATAAAATTTCCTCTTAAATCCAAATCAGTTTTTATAGGGTTTAATATGATTTTTTAATCAGGGAGTATTTTTTGCAACAAATTGCAATCCGATTTCTCTTTAAAACAGCCACTTCCCAAGATGTTTAAAAGAGATAAGTTGACTAGATGTGGCACAGCCGAAATATCAAAAAACTATCAGCTATGCCAACATCTTGCCTACTCATTATCTTTAAAAATATGCCTCATTTTCTTATAACTTCCATTATAACCAATCCTGAAAAAATAAATACAGTGTTTTATAAATAACTTTCATGAATAATTTTTTTTTATATTTAAAACTACCCTTTTAATAGAAAGTTCACTTTTTTTATTATTCCCAGCTCTTCCACCACAGTTATTGCTATGGTATATAGGTTTGTACAATTTCAACTAAATCAAATACCAAATAGTGATGATGTTCGTCAAGACGGCATTGCTTCAATTTTTCTTCATAACGGAGAATTAGAATGTGCAGTTGGTATTTTCTTTATAAATAATACCTATTGCGCACTCTCAGTCCTCGTTTTGAAGAAAGATTGAAACCATGCCTTTCTGGTACACGGGGCTAGTAATCAAAGATTTATTCAAAATAATTAGATATTATTAAGATAAAATTTAAAATTTAGTAAGTTTAAGAGCTATTTTCGCGGATTAATAAGTTGAAAATAAAAAGTCGATGATAACTATTTTGAAAATAATTAAAAATGTGGTATTTTTTTCTATAAAACTATGCAAATTTTATATGCGGCGTAATTTAATTACATATGGGCGATTACTTTTTAATTTTATGCCAAAATTTACTAAACTTTCGTAGGTTTTTTTTTTAATTTAATTACATTAAAGTAGAACTCTACAATTGTATCGACGCTTAGCGGACTTAAAAATTTGGTAATTTTTACTTAAAGTAGTAAAAATTACCAAATTTTAAACGTTTTTATAAAAAAAAAATTACTAAAATATTTTGTTTAACTTTAGGTCTACGGAATCTGAAAAATTTTAATGATCATTATGAAATGTTACCAGTTACGAAATAATTACCAAAATTATAAAAATCTAACTGATTACAAAAGGCGTAGAAAATAATATAATTAATGTATGGTAAAACATAACGGAAAAATAATTACCAAATTTAATTTTCAAAATTCAAAAACTCAACTACCAAATAAAAAAATACAAATTTTATACTCAATAAAAAATTTAAATCACTAAAAAGTTAAGTAAAAATAAAATCACTAAATAATTATCACAAAACCATCTTTATTGTTGAACACAAACTCAAAAAACGGTTGAATGTTTCTAATGTTTTTTTTACAGTGAATTACTGATGATGTTTTCATGTTGTAAGAATGAAGAATACAATTTGAATACTAAATGATATTTATTGTTGTATATTAAAAACTATTCATCCTAGTGTCCATTTCACACTCCCCCGCTAAATAATTATTAGTACTAACTCGTCATCAATAATATACCTATTATTTATTTCTTTCTATTCGGTATATGGTACTATATTAGTATTGGCATCATATATTATTGTTATTACAATACAATGATTTTAAAAATTATTAGCATGCATATGGAATATTTTATAAAATATAATAAATATATTTATTTTATTTAACAATTTTACCCAAATCGTTTTTACACAGTCGTTTTTCTTTCTTTCATCCATATTTAATATTTTTTATTTATTGTTTGTATTTCTTTTTATTAATTATGTTTATATATATATAATTAATTTTTATGAAGTCCATATTTAGTAGGTATTTATTTATATTTTTTTTTTATTAAAAATTCATTGGAACATTAATCAGAATTAAAATTAGTCAGCAATGCCAATGTAGTTGTTTAAAGTAAGGCTAATTGTCATGGGTTCTGTATTAGTCGTCAAGTTTCGCAATGTATGGCTAAGTGTCCACTAAAATTCCAGATAAGATTCAATATGTCCTCGCAATATTTTTATTTTTGAAACTTCTGAATGTAAAATTTTATTAAAATCTGTTAATATGACACGAAAATAGTCTCAAAGACTTATTATGACTTGTATAGTGTCGATTATTTCTGAAAATAGCATTTATAAATTAACGGAGACAAATTTTACTCCATTTCAATTGAATTTGTTTAGGAGTTATATAGTAAATATTTAAGATATGTATTATGAAAAGTCGTACATTTTTATAATTACAAAAACTTTTGATAATTTTCTCAATTGATACGTACGTGATTTGGTGACGGTTTGCACCGCCAAACCGTCACCAAATTAACAACGAGTAACATCTCCTCAGAGAATCATAACAACTAGCTAATTCATACTGATGATGACTACTTTGTAGTCGAAATACATAATAATATATGATCTAGGAAATTGGGGTAAAAAACGAAATTTATTCGAAAAATTCTAGAGTTCCCATTAATAATTATAAAAACCAGAGAAAATACATTATGAATAAAATATAATTTATTAACAATATCAAGTTGAAGGAACATCTTAAAACAGCATATCCTAGCCTACGCTTTGTTTATAGTATATCAATTTATAAATTATTTACGATACACGTTACATTGATTAAAAATTACATCATTTGGAAGTAAAAACATCAATTATAAAAAGCGATTGATATCAAAACTTGTAAACCTAAATGCATGTAAAAGACATTTCCCTAAAATCGTGTGGCATGCGACATCATTTTTACCTGAAAAATAATGTTGGTATCTGTTATATTTTATATAGGTGAATTTTAACATTGTTTTCCCTATGGAACGTTATTCTACAGACACTTTTTGTAGTATGTACAAAAAGTAACCTGTGCATCAATCACACAGAGTTCTGACAGAAATAAGTTTTTTTTTTTGCCCTTTTCTTCATACAACCGCCAAGTCGAAAACAATGTGTACGAACGGCTAAGCTAATTTCTTTTGAATCGCTGTTGGTGGTCTTTTTGTGGACGCCATTTAAATTTCATGATTAGACAAAAGAATATTGTTCTTGCCGTTTAATTGCTAAACGGCAAATGGGCCATCCACCCAGCGTAATAAAAAATGACAATGTAAATTTACAGTTGAATTTTCAATCTTGATATTACTTATTCTTTTAGTATGCATAATCAGTTCAATGTTAACAACATCCTTTAATACTTTTATGATATCCTATTTTAGTGATAACACACAAAAAATAGGTAGGTACTAAAACGGTCTTTTGTAATAATCATATTAAATGAATTATATTTTTATTATGTAATGAAAATTATTGTCGCGTTTGTCAGCACGTGTTATATAACAGGAAACTTATTTCAATACGTACCTACCTATAGGTTTATTCGAAGAACACGATGTATAACTACAGTGTGTCTCCCTCCCTCATCATTCACAATTTAGATAATTGCAAATGTAGCTACGATGGCAATTTTACATCGGTCAAATGAAACCTAGCCAAAATTTTTGTCTAATCGGCTAGAGATGCGGGATTCGTTGATACACCAATTAAGAGCAATTAAATAGCAATAAAATATGGCATGAAAACCGTTTTAATATCTCTTTTATCTCCTGATAAATGGAAACATATATTTAAGCCAGCATACTCATCGTAGAGCAGAAACGAATGGGCAAAAAAAATTTTTTTGGATTAATAAGCAAAAAAAAATATGGGCTAGGTTTCATTTGTGTGATGTGACATTCCTTTGGTAGGTTAATCTACATTAATTGCAATTGCTTCTGTCCGATTGTTATGTATTATTATAAAAATTTATGCTGGGTTTTCGTGTGCATCATGTACCTAGATGTATCTAGAGGCGGATCGGAGTTTACAAAATCGAAGTACGCATTTTGTCAATTGTGAATTTAGAATAGCTTCAATATTAAACATTCTGATGTTATCGTATTATATTTTGGTTTTACAATATCGCCCTTCTCCCATTTCGATGGACTGTATATGTATATCATACTGTATAGATAAAATCGCCTTTCCAATAAAATCGCCAAAAAATCCAAAAAGTTGTATTGCTGTTTTAAGGTTTTCTAGAGTAATTCAGGTCTAAGAAAACAAAAAATAACGATCACTTTACAATGGCGAGTTTTCAAGGTATACTTGAAATTTTACCAACATATTGTTAAAATCGAACTTCAAGCGAAATCTCTATGAATCCGATTCTTAAATGGATATAATATTTGAAATATACAGGTCAAACTATTCTAATAAATATAATTTTATCGAAATCTGTGACAAAAACTTTTTCTCGATTTTTCAATTTTTCCAAACAAAAATTGTGATATTTCGAAAAATGTAAATTTACGAAAAATCGAGCGAAATTTTTTTCCCATTTTGGATAAAATTATGTTTATAAGGTAGGTAAGTTTGAATTTCAACAATAACATTTATTCAACGATTGGATCTATAGTTTTTAGATATCCCCGGAAATCTGATTAGGAGGTCAATATATCGGAAAAATTTCAAATTATATCTCGAAAACTAGCCATCTGGTTTTCCTAGATCTTAATTTTCCTAGGAAATGTAAAAACTAATAAAAAAATTTTAGTTTCCTGATCTTATAATGAGTAACCAAGGCTACTTTAATTGACAATAGCTTTTACCCGACCGCTTCGGTGGAAATTTTATATTGTATGTGTATATGTTTATAGACCAAATGCCGTCCACACCTACATTGCGGGCAAAAAGAGTACCGAGGTCGGAAACTGTTGCCATAAGCCTAAAGCAAGTTCAAGGGCCTTTCTAACCTTGTATGTTAATATGCTTTTTCGGCAAAAGACCTTGGCGGAAGTTGTTACTTCCTTCTGGATGCAAAAGATTCTCTCTCCTTTAACTAAGCTTCTTTCAGAGCGAATCGACTGGTACCAGCTACTTTCTCAATGGTGATTCTAAAAGAAATATCAATCACTGGATAAAGTTCTGCTTACCACACATTTACAATAAGTTACTTTTTTTTACCTACCAAAATATTCACTAGAAATTAGTGATATGGCAAAACAACGTTCGTCGGGACAGCTAGTTTTAATTAATATTATCTTAAAATTCTTACGATAAAAGTTATAATTCTTAGCCAAATAATGTTTAGCATTGAAATTGGTAGAGGAGAGGACATCCTATATTCAAACGTATATTTTATTTGATATATCATTGACACCGCGACGATTGTGTCGATTGGTATAAAGTTTTTTTATATAGTCAAATCAAAAATTGTATCTAGTAATTTGATATTATCAAATTCAATATTATTAATAAAATACATATGAATTTAAAATTAAATAATATATTATAAATAAAGATAAGAAATCGATGGTTTTGTTTTCTTTTCAGATAGTTACGCCGATGTCGCATGAAACAATATGCGATTTTTACATATTTTAATTTGATACTTGATATATATGTACAACATATCAAACTATATAACTTAAGTCTAAAGTTTTCAACGCTAACAAATAATGGCTGCACAAATAAAATTTTGGTACAGTTGTTCATAGAATCTTGATATAGATAAATGTGTCATAAAGATAACTCAAAAATGACTTTTGCTTGAAACATTTTATCATAAAATATTTCAAATCGCCATAATTTTAGCTCAAATTTATTGAACTGGATATTTACAGTATTTTATGAACATTAATCATTTAAAATAGTTCAAACATATGATACTTAATTACATAGTATCTAAACATTTTACTTTGTTAGTAGTTACATTCAATTTGCCTATAAGATTTTTATTCAACTAAAATCAAGAATATTATAGCTCTAAAAATCATAGGAAAAAATTTAAATACGACGAAAAATATTGATATTGTAAGCGTAAAAATTGTGTATACTTGTATATCGGTTTTTTGGGAATCATATAAAGCTTCTAATTGTATGATTTGATCTGAATACGATCTTCTTTATTTTTAATTCGGTTTAATCGGTTTAATTCAGTATTTAAAAAATAAATCTTCATTAATTGAAGATCTATCATAAAGTAAAGGTATTTTATTAGTAAATTTTTGCGATATTGAATCCCAATGAAAGTACAATATCAATCTACCTTATTTCTAAACTGAATCGAAAAATCGATAATTTTTATCATAAGTAGAATACGAGCCGAAAAAGAGATCTATCTATATTAAGGATAGATTTTCTTTCAATTTTTGCGTAGAAATAACTAAAGAAATAATTATCCAAATGTTATGAAATTTGACATTGACAATCATGTCATAAAAACGGGGAGCTTATCTAAAAGGTTTTGTTGAAAAATATTTACAAATATAAAATAAATTTCATATTTTTAAATAAGAAATGTTTTTGACAAGCATTCCGCATTTATGTACAAATAATTTTATCTAGTTCTTTCAATTACCTTGAATTTCCTCGAATCCTCGAATCTTTGTTGTAGGACACTAGCCCAGAATTTTTTAAACCCTATAATAATTTAAAACACCCATAATTTTTTTTGAAAGTATTATAGATAAACTATTTAAACAATATTTTGGTATTGAATGAAATTCTTTAAACTACCGTATAATGTAAATAATTAATAATAATTCATAGACTATTCTTCTTTATATAAAACAAATTTAAATAATTGTAATAATATAATAGATAATATTTGAAAAATTATTTTGTTTTTGAAATATTATCAAATAATAGAATATAATAAAAAATGCCTTTAATTTTAAGGTGGTCCCTTAACAGCGCTTGGAAAAAGGAGAATTGATTTTCTTTGCTACTTTGCTACTTATACCTTATCTTAGGTTTTTCTAGCAAATGGAAAATAAATTTATTGTTTTCAGATAGGTCGAAAAATTAAGGACATGAATCGCTGGTATATAACACGTTTTTTTTTTTTTGTTTAGAAAGAAACCATTAATTTTTACTAATTTCGAACATATTTAACTAAAAACTATTATTAAATCAGACGCTTTTATTGTACTAATGCATTTAATGTACTAAAAGTATAAAAAGAGTCAAGATAACAACTAATAGTTGGTAATTGTTTAAATATCCGACATGTGTTTAAGTATCACTGTTTGAATTAATTTTAATTATTAGCATTCATAAAATACCCAAAATATGCAGCCCATATAGTTTTAATAGTTTATTACTTTATAATATATCTATAATATAGCATGGGTTTATTGAGCAGAAGTTGTGGCAAATCTTATCAGTTCACGAAAAAAATGTTTCAAATAAAAGTTTGTAATAAAGAAATTAAAATATTTTGTATATGAATATTTCTATAGTTTAAAGGTTGAGCTTGATTACTTCTGTCTTAAACGTCGCATTACAAGAGTGATGTGAATGAAATACAGATTTTATTGTTAATTAGGTAGATGGTTGATACTTAATTAGCTATATTTCATATTAAAATGTGAAGCTATACCGTAACAACATTCAAAAATTAAATTTAAATTGTTGTATAACTAAAATATAGACATTTTAAGCTTTCAAAGATTATTTTCCATTTCTTTTTTGGTAAAAACCTTTTTTAGAAAAAAATTTAAAAAACTGAAAAGCAAAAAATAATAAACTTTTTTTATTTAACCTTATTAACAAAGTCCTTAAACCAATGTACCAATCAACGAAAAGTAATAAAAGAATTATATAGAAATTACTCAATGCTTCCATTATCACACAATACGAAGATTTACTTAGGTTTTTCTTCATCATTAAATTAATAAAAGTTACAAACATAACTTGAAACTGTATATAGATTCATTTTTTGTTGATTTTCGTTCTAAAGGCAGTGAATCTTTCTATGATACCTGGTCATAATTTTCAATTTGAAAGCTGGTTTGATCCAAACAATGCAGGTATCTTAAATTTATAAAAGTCAAAAATCAGAGTAGCATTTTAAATGAAAAATTTCATTAAAATATGTCTAATTCAGCAATAAAATAAATAAATTCCATGTTATTAATTCCATTAAACTAAGCTAATTGTGAAAATAAAAATAATATATAAAATATTATACATTCAGTACCTAACAAAACAAAGCTTTTATTGGTTATTTTTCAAAACATATGTGGTTAATTTAATATTTCCATTATAAAGTTTCAAAAACGTCTAATTTTTAAGACAACACTTTTTAATAAGTCCTTGCAATTAAATATAATGCTGAAGTTACACAACCAATGACAGAAGATAATAATATAAAAGCAAATAATTATTAAACTCGTCATATATAGAATACTAGCGGACGGCACGTGGTTTAACCGGCGTAGTTCCCGTTCCCGTGGGAATACAAGGATAGAAAGATTTGAAACAATTTTTCAAATCGATTCAGTAGTATTTAAGTTTATTCGTTACATACAAAAATACAAATGTTTCTTCTTTATAATATTACCCTAGATATAGATATCAGAGTATATAAAGTAGTTTTATTCTAAAATTTGTAATGCTAACAAAAACAAATGTTGAAGGTACAAACAAAATTTTGGCATACAATCACTTAATTAGCCCATTTCCGCCTGTCCGTCATCACGATATATCAAAAACAAAAAGAAATTGCGAAATGAAATTGTAATGGCGTATTTTAGACCTAAAAAGCAAGTTTAAGTTCATGAATGAGCGCATAATCGGTCCATTTGGTCCATAAGATTGATACAAAATTTCAAGGCAAAAAATGTTTGTTTTGAGAAAACTTTTGTATGAATTATTTTTCATAAACTGTTTATATTCTCTATAATTTCAGCTCAAATTTAGCTAACAAATATGTATTATTTTATATGTATTTATAACCGTATGGATTATGTATTGAGAATTTTATTAATACTAATGATTATAATTAGTTCTAACACTGAAAACTATGTCGAGTATCTAAACAATTAACACTGTTAGTTGATATATTATTTTTATGAGACGCGTTCTTTTTAAGGTATTCTTAAAAAATCGTATTTTAATAGTTATCCAATACAACTAGCAATTAGCCTATTCTACAAGTTTTGGGGTTAAACTACCCCCAAACGTTAAAATTCGAAAAATAAAATTTGAAAGTTATAATTTTTAATACTTTAATACCTACATAATATATATATATATATATGTACATCTTTAAAGAGGTAAAAATACTGTCTTTGAGTGTTTGGAAGTATATAATTTTTGTCATCATATCCCATGTTGTTATCGACAATCAATGCCAGTACAGAAGCACAAGCACCTAGTGTGGACGGAAGCTATTGTCTACGTGAGAGAAATAAAATTATCATAAAAGAATGCCATATATATTTTTTTATTTTATTTTATTTTTTTTTTTTTTTTACAGAATGAAAAAGAAGTGTTTGATGCCTTCTCCAAAATGTATTACACTTTATGAATACAAATTAGTTTATGGTATATAGATTCTCTTTTTGAAAAAGTATATAGTCATAATGGCTATGATTTTTTGAAGGCCAGACCAATAACTTTCTGATTGTAATTAAGTGAATTGTATTTTGTTATTTTTCACATCAAAATGTTAAACTAGACTCAACACAATCAAAAAAAAATGAAAATTAAATTTAAATTGATTCTAAAACAAAGAAGTTATAAGTTATCAAAGATTATTTTCTATTTATTTCATAAAAACGCTGTTTAACATGTAATAGTATAAAATCCCGCTGCAGGATTAGTGCGATCATCGGTTTTCTGCTTAAAACAAAATTTTTATGTTTGTTTATAATTAGAAGAATATATATTTACCAGGTTGCCTATCAAAATTTAGCCGCAAATATTTTAATTAAATTATTTTTAATAAGGGTTGCTGACTGTTAAAAATAATAATAATAAATATTTAAGGTAGAGTGAAAGAGAGTTTAGCTCGTAACATCATTTGTCAGACGAGGATAGCGATTGCCGGCTGTGCGACGCTTTTAAGCTATTGCACCTAATATTAGTGTTCTTAACTACCGGGAAGTAATAGACACAACTTATAATAAATAAACCTTTCGCTATCAATTTTTATTTTTTTTTTTATTTGAATAGTGATCTCAATTATTGCCCAGTTGGCTTAAAATTTGATATCAAAAAGTTCAGAACGGTATACAAGGGAGATTTATAAAAGAGTTTAAACGTAAGTTTTGGATTTTTTCGGTTAATTATAGTTAAATTAACTAAGTTATTAATAAAAACTTGATTACCTTACACTTTGGATAATTATGTTCTACAGATTTCAAAAAAAATATCCGTTTTGAATATCGTTTAAAACAGTTTATAAGCGTCATGTCATGCTCGAATCAGATTTTTATATTCGACATACATAGACTATGTCGGAGATAACTCAAAAACGAAAAAAAAGCGAAATTAAATTTTGGTGGCGTATTCTAAATAGTGAATAAGTTCGTAAATGACCAAAATCACTGGGTCTAATGGATCCATAAACCAACTTTTGAGTCTTAAAAGATTAAAATATAAATATTTTCGTAAGCTGCATAGATTCGCCACAATTTCGGCTTAAATGTAGTTAATAAACATTAAATATCATACGCATTATTATTCTATGCGTGTATTTATGACTGTATGGACTGGATATTTAGTGAATTTTAGAAACTTTACTGATTAAAATTTAAAAATAGTTCAGGCATAGATACTCAACCATATGTCGATTATAATTAATATGTTATGTTTACTTGTTTGTATTTCAATTTTCGTGATGAAACCAATAAAAATTTAATAAAAAATTGAAATCGAATGTATTATGACCAATAAAAATACATTGCTAAGTACCTGACTCACTCATCAAGCAGTAATACTTATTAGTATTTAAACTAACTATATGAAAAATTATTTTCATTTTTTTTTTTTTTTTTTGTTAATTTTAATTTTGAAATGTTCATTAAACTTTTGTTTTAAAGTAACAAAATAATTTTTAAAATATTTCAAATAATTCTATTTTTATTTCTTATTCATATCAGTTTTATAGCAAATTTGTAGAGATATTGTTCCTTTATTATTCTAATTCTTTTGTTTTTTAAGTTTTACGTCTTTAGGCGCCTTATAAAAATATGATGAGAGTGAAATTTGAAGATGCGCGCATAATTCTTTAGGAATGCGCATCACCGTCACAAAAAATTCACAGGTTGAAGCTGTTGTTATGATTTATGTTACACCTAATGCAAGGAAATTTATATATATTTATTTAATTTTTCAAATTTAAACTGATCTTTATTGACTGTGATTAAACCGGAAGCAGTAGCGGATTTAGGTTTGAAGACGCCCTAAACGGAGACGATATGATGCCCTTTTTCTTTTGTAACAGTATATATATTGTGACATAAGGATGGCAAAATTAAAAATTTATGAGTCAACTAACACTTCCATAATTTATCATGGTGAATTAATGTTTTGTTTTATAATAAAGTGCAAACAAATGTTATAATTAAATTTTGAATGAAAAATATGAAAAAAATCTAAATTCGTAAATAAATAAGGTATAGGTAGCCCGAGCTTCACGGGCCTAAGCCTAAATCCACTACTGAACGGGAATAGTGTTGAAGCTTTTCACGAACATTTATTATTTTCATAACATTTGAATAAATTTTCTTTAAGTTATTTGTGTGTAAAAATTAAAAAAAATACAATGTATATATAGATATATATATATATATATATATATATATATATATGTATATATATATATATATATATATATATATATATATATATATATATATATATATATATATATATATATATATATATATATATATATATATATATATATATACAAATATATATACGTACAAAAGAGTTTTCCGCGAAAAAAACATTTCTAAATATTAAATTTTGAATTTTACTTTAGAAATTTTTTCGGTAAAAACTCTTTAACACCGCTTTTCGTTTTCATGTTAAAATGTGCATACTTAATTTCATAAAATTTTCATAGTTATTTTTTGAGGTATTTGTACATGAAAATTATTGTATATTAAATTAGAGATTGTTTTTATTATATAAGTCTCATGTAGGAATTGAGCCAAAGTCTGTAAAGGACCTTTGAGGATGAACTGTTATAGTTATAGAAAATGGGATGTGTGAGTTTGCTATAGTGAGTTTATAAAAAATTGTGTACATCATATATTACAGATTGTCTTTTTTCTAAATTTGTCATTCTACGAATTAATAACCCGTAATGTCCGCTATATATGATGTAATAAAAAATATATTATTATAATAGGAATTTATACTTTTTTCTTCATTTTATTTAATTTAAATTATTGTAATGTAAATGGGAAACTTCTCCTAAAAATTATTCTGTTTATAATTAATTCAACAACGTGTAGGCATTCTTTAATACATGAATGTAAATATATTAACATATACAATCAACACAAAATAACAGTAATTTTTTTAAATAATAATATATATTAAAACTAATTTCAACGTTTTGGAATAAAAGCAAAATAAATTTTTACAATAAATAGATGCGAAACATAAAATAAAACTAAATATAAATTAGAATAGTCATCAATTAATTAAAACATGATAAAAATCTATTATTATTATATTATTTATTGTAACATCAATAATTAGAACTATTTTAATATGAATTATAATTATTCCTATCATTTGAAAAATTATCATGAACTCGTTATACATAAAATTTAATAGACTAGCAAGGTAAAGATATATAAAAAGTAACAATTTTTAACTAGATTCATGTTTGAATGTATATTCTAATATATAATATTGAACACTTTCTAAATAGACGCTAATTGAAATAACAAACAAATAAATTATTGTACACCTTATTTTAACTGAATGGGTATTACATAATATTATTGAATTCTTCGTATCAATTCATTGGATTCACATTGAAAATCGAAAAAAAATTTGTTTACTTTATGTGGTGTCGACAAGATACTTATTTGGGCTGATAAGTTCTAGAAATAAATTTTTTCATAATTTATTCATGTAAATTATTGGTCTAATCTCTAGGGAACATTTCAATTTCGGTTTGTTTTTATTATAGAAGCCAAAATTTAATTTACAAATTCTTAAGCAATTCATCAAAATCAAATTAAAAAAAAAAATAATAATAATAATAATAATTTATTTCAAATTTAGTATAGTTTTCTTTTGATTAGGTGAATAGATAAAAATTTGTTTTACGGTGAAAATTTAAAAACCAAGGTTTTATTTACAGAAAGTTTCTCTAAATATGTTCTGTTGCAAGAATTTCTGTTCTTAAACGGGATATTTTTATGCTGTTTATTCATCGGGCAACAATGGTTATGGTTACAAAAAAGTTAAAAATTTTTTTAAAAATTTAAATTTTTGTTTTCAAATTCTATAGTTGCGGTTATAATCTATAGTTGCAGGATATCATAGAATATACAAAGTCAGGATACAGATTATAGCCAGAGGAACAGGACTATTGTATGTTTTACTATAAAGCCATAAATATTTTGTTGAAAATGGATTCAATTTTCGGGCATTCAATAACTATCAGATATATAATCGTTTTCAGAGCAAAATTACTAAAAATGCAATTTGAATAGTTTGTTGAGAAATATAATCCACTAAATTCGATTAATTTTGTAAATCGTCGATGTAAAAGATTAGATTTAAATTGATAATTTTTCTATAAAAACAGACATGGTATGCTAATGATAATAATTACAAAGTACATGATTTTAAATAAACAACTAATAAATTCAATGTCGTTGGTTTTACAAAGTCAAATATGAAATAATGCATTGTTTCCGATTTGGAAGTCTATAAAACACACCCATAATCCATGTGTGCATTCAACTTTCTGACACATGACAATCTCCTATACTGTTTTACGAGGACATCTCTTGACATATTATGAAGTTACATTTAATTTTCAATATTCAAATTTAACAATTTTCTTAAATATATTAATTAGTTTTCACGTCAAATAATGATAAAAATATGTTTCATTGTATAATTTAATCAATATTTACATTTAATTAATCATCAAACATTCTTAATATTAAACATAACCTGAATTGTGATATTGTGCCTTTAGAATTTTATCAAATAACAAAATTTTTTAAAAATGACTGTGAATTTTAATGAAAATTTTCATTTATTAGATTTATCTGATCCTAGTTCAATATCAGATACACCTGAAATAATCGTTGCAAAACCAAAGAAAAAAAGATATCGAAAGTAAGTGTTTATTGCGTTTTCGTATTTATAAGTTTGATCTTGAATTTTTCATTTTATTAAAAGGAAATTTCGAAGTGGACCCGATAGAAAACATGATGAGAATAAATATGGCCTACAGTGCTGTACTTGTTACACCCGAAATACTAGTGTTTGGTTTTCAATTGTTTTTTTAGTTTGTTGGATAACGACTTTAACATCTGTTACATACGTTTTACATGGCCAATTGTTGAGATTGGATGCAAATGTTAAAGAAGGTAATGTAATAGTAATTTATTTTTTCTCACAAGGATTATCTAAATTTTTTAGCATTGTTCCAATTAAATTGTTTAAATTTGAAACGGGGGCATTTTATCTAATTTCTACTTATTAAAACGTTTATAAACAATGTCTTAAAACTGATTAATTTGTATGGAATTTTTCATAATATGACTTATTTATTTTCATATTATGACTTATTTATCAATAAAGATAACAGCTATTTTAAATAATGAAATTACTTTTAATTCTTTAATGTTTTATTTATTGTATGTACAATAGAAAACTTGATAATGACGTAGGAAAAATTCATTCGTATCAAATTTATGCGCATTTATATAACTAACTAATATAGGAGCAAAAATATTTTTAAAAAAAATATAAGGCCTGGTATATAAAAATATTAATTTACTAAATCTTAATTTTCCAATGACTGTCGAACAAATCGTAAAAAAGAAACAGTTCTGGATTGATTTCGAATGGTAAATAATTATAGTAAGAAGCCAATGAAGGCATCATTTTGACTTATTGTTTAATTCTCGTGGAAGTTCAGTTTTCATAAAAGATGATAAATATTTTAAACTGAATAATTTTATTAAGATGCTTACTTAAATATGAAATTCAAGATTACTTTTCTTTTTGAACAGAATAGAAAGCTATCTCTTGTCTGTAGCACCACGAGAGAGTCACTAGTATTTGTAAGCAATATTTTTCTGTTAAGGTACAAATCTTAGTCATATGTTTCAATAACATGAGCTATCGACCATCCAGTGTCGACATTCCTTTTATTACAGACGATCCACTATTGTTAATAGTAAGCCGATACAATCTATTAAGGATACGTAAATTTATTTTATGAAGAACTTTTCTGCATTTGCCGATTCAACCTGATAAGTTGGACATATTTGTATACCTTGCAACTTCACAAGAAAATTTTAAAGATATTTTACTTCAGCTATCTTAAGGCATCGGATATAATTAGTTTATAGAACATAATTATTGTTGTGGGTATACCCACCATGCCTACATTGGTAGATCCGCGTTTGCCGGGAATTATGTTCCAGAAATTGTCCAGATTTTGTTCCAGAAAAAATAAACCTCGTACTATTAACAATTTACAATTAATCTTAACGTACTATTAACGACGTAAATCATTATAAAAATCAATTATTTTGACTCCTGTTTTGTATTTATGTTATTTATGTCCAAATACTGTCATTATGAAACAATTTATATACAACGGAAAATACAGAATGTAGAAAAAATGGTTGTGATTATACCAAATAATGCTCAACGATTTTAACTAGATTAAAATGAAATTATAACTGCAGGTTAAGAAAATTATTTTCCTTTGAATATTGGTTTTATAAACTTCTTAAGATTACTATTAATTTTTGAGTTTAAGTAACATTTTATAAATTAATGAATTTAATTTTTTGTACAACCAAATTTATCCAAAATTTAAATATATCAAATAGCACTAAAACTTATGCTAAAAGGCGCCATACACAGTATATTTTAACATCAATTTTATTATCAATTATTCATTAACGAAAAAATTGATGAAATTCCTTACATATCAATGAAATGTTGTCAACAAATTTGACATTCAAATTAACAAAACAAGTTTCAATCGGTTTTGTCAATAAAGATTAATTAATGTTTGTATTAACGAGTCATCTAACTCTATTCGAATTGGTGAAAATAAACAATATAATTCTTTAAGCAAAAAATTCAGCTACTTTGGCAAAAAAATAGTTGAACTGATTGGGAAATTGTCCCCATATATATTTGAATCCTAAATTATAAATAATACCATGCACACTATGTCCCGCAAAGCCACTTTCAACTTCATATGTCAATACAAAGATTAATTTCATATAAAAGGTATGAAGTTGAAAGTGGCTTTCCGAAACATAATGTGCATGGTATTATTTATAACTTAGGATTTTATATATATGGGATACTATTGATTTAATTGAATTTTCCAGTCACTTCAGCTATTTTTTTTCCAAAGAACATGAATTTTTTTTTTTAAAGAATTCTATTATTTATTTTCACCAATTTCAAAGTGTAAAATATTCTTTTTAATATTTTTATCTTTGAAACGAATAGAGCTAGATGGCTCGTTAATACACTTATCGATTATAATTAATTAGAAATAAAATATGGAACAACTTCAAAATTAACTTCATAACTCTTACTTTCTAATATATTACTAATTCCATGGACGTCACTGTCCAATTAGTCTCTCGGGAAAAGCTAGAGAATCAAATTTAAAAAAAAAAAAATAAATAAATAAATTTGCAATAAAAAAATTAACCATACATGAGCTACGGATCTCATTTATGGAATACCTAATTACTATGGTAGCTTTATGGATATTATTTTTAATAGATATTCATACATACATCTCATGCATTCAAAGTCACTATAAAATATAATCTCTTTTATCCGTTAATTGTGTTAATCTTTTTCTGAGAAATGTCTTATCAATTTTTATGTTAACGATAAATTCCTAGTGTATGGATAACGTCAACACGTTGATGGAAACATTGAAAGCTTATGGACGATCAACAAAAATTTGATTAAAACGTTGAGAGTGTATGAGTCCCATTAATGTATTAAAATTGTATTATCTGAAGCAATGAGCTAACTTTTCGCTTATTTAAATAAAAGAAAATCAAACAATCTTTAATTAATATCTTTGAAAAATTATGTCAAATATCCATTTTATCACGAAAATATACTCCTCCCCACCTTAATTTCATTTCTTATCATTGTTACGCATTTTTTTATTATAATATTTCGTCTACAAAATTAAAAAAAGGAATAAAATCAATAAAAATTTTTTAATATTAAAAAAATATATGAAAAATTTTATTTAGGCCCAAATACCAAACTGGTTTCAAAATTTCATAAATAAATAAATAAACAAAAATATGTATAAATAATAATATTATATATAAATAATGTTAAACAAAATTTATTCATAGAATATTTGTGTATAATATTAAGCGCAAGCTTCGTTGGTATTCAACCCAGCGTTATAGAAAAGCGTCGCACGCATTTTCAATTCGATCAATGAAACTGTATATGTGCTTTTATTAAAATGGTGTAGAATAATTTATTAAAAAGTGACATTAATTTTATATTAAAAATTAATTAAAATATAAATAAGTGATAAATAATTAAAATTAATATAATTTAAATTAATTTTTTTTAGTGAAATTTCTTGCAATGTAATTTTATTTTTATAGAAATAAATTCTTATTTAAAAAACAATTAAACGTTTTATTTATTTTTTGAAGGGCATTTATACTTAAAATATTTATATAATGATATAAAAAATAATTTTTATTTTTGTTGATAACGATATATGTAATAAAAGTTTGCGTGTTTTATCTCTCATATTAAAATATATTTCGTTAAAACTGGACGGATTATTTTTGCTGTCACATATTGTGTTGTTAATTTTATTCGGTTAATAAATTGAGTAATTTGTGTGAAAATTGATTATTGATAAGTAATTGTTATTTAATGTGTTAATATTATTGTGTGATAAATAAATTTTTTTTTTAGTAAGCTTGTTGGAAAATTGTTAATTAATTCTGAGTGATAATAAAAGTGTGTCAAATTTTTATTAAAATTTATTGTGTGTTTTGAAATCTAAATAAAATTAAACTAGAGTTGATTAGTTATGTTGACTCATAATTTTCCGGGACTTTGAAATTTTGAGGAATTATGCTTTCTAAACATTTTTTTGTATTACATTCTGAATGTCAATTATAAGCTTTGTTGCCTGCGACTAAAAGTTCTTAATGTTTTTAATATTGAAATATTATTTGCTGTCTTCGTTATTCCATTTCGTATCGTATTTTCAAATTTGTAACCAGAATCAAAACTATTTCAAAACATTATTTGAATTAAATCTAGAATCTTAAAGTTTTTCACATAGCTTTGATTTTGGTTACCATAATATAAATTCAACAATACACTGCAAAATAGAATTATAACCAAAGCTTTATGAAAAATATACAAATACTTACCGAAAGATTTACACAATCCAACTCATTTTTTAAATTTAATAACCTAAGAGCTGATAATAATTATGAGTAGGTATGGCAGCTGGCATTTTGAAATTTTAATTCTCATCTTTTAATTTAGCATTAAATAAAATAGAATGCCAAAATAACCCATACCATTCCAACGGGTATAAAATTTGGCCAGATGGTTTCTATTTCTTTTTAGTTACAAAAAAGGTATTTGAGGCAAATTCAGATTTGGACAGATTATTAATATAAATAATACATTTATATTTTCAAAGAATCAAGTTGTTTTAATGACACTACACCTATTAGGTAATCGTGAAAATTTGACATTGGTTCGAAATTAAACATTAAACCGATTATTGAATCAGATTTTATATTAATCGAAGCTTCATTACTTGAACTTTTTTAGAATAATTCAAAACAAGAACGAATGAAAATATAAAATTAAAGATCAAATTTATTTTATTAATCATTATCTTTATTATCTATACCGAATTCTTCGCCAGAGCTAGAAAATTCTATTTTTTCATGCTCTTCTGCATCCGACAATTATAATAATATAATTATTACTTTATGAATATTTAAAATCAATAGTCATTTTTTCCATTTTAGTTCAATTAAATTTACTTCCTAATCTATTTTGTCCTATAAAGATTTGTCTATAATATCTGTAATATTATCAAAGTAATTCCACTGTAAAATAAACTTTTCCCCTTTCCCTACTCTCCTCCTAAAATATTGCGTAATATGCGGATAGCTCTGAAAATCTGACTAAAAGATTAGAAAATCTGACTACAAGAAGGCTATGTAACCCTTGTGGGTGGATAATCCATCATTCTATTCCCATGCCTAAGCTTTTAGCAATGATTTTTGGTTCATAATAATGTAGCTCAAACTTTGTTTAATTTATGGCAGAAAAGTTTTCTCATCCAAGAAGTAAATTAAAAGATAAAATTCCATCCTTTAAAAGGTGATTTATTTGTTAAATAGAAATCGAGGATAGAGTATTATATAAATTCTTTTATATTGAAAAAAATTAAATATCTATTAAATTTTATCATTCGGAAAATTTTGCATTTTATTTACACAAGTTTTTTCTATTACGATTATTAAAAAACCGGATATTGAACATCCTTGAAAAAAATTATATTTTCATATATTTAAATATTTTCATTATAGATATTTAAGTAGTTATTTAAATATATGAAAAAAAAATTTAAGACTATGTTTAAATTATTTTTTTATAAACATTTTTTATAGCAATAAACAATATTAAAGTACTGAGTAAAAAGTGATTAACCAATGCAGTTTAAGTTGAATATAGAAATGTTTTTATATAAACAAAAAATTTTATAAAAAAAAAAAAATAGCATGTTAAAAAAATTAATTAATTAAAAATAAATCATTTGTAAATATTAACAAACAAACATAATAATTGATAGTGTTGAAATGGATGCCGTACATGTGAATGTACCTTTACGAACGGGTAAAAAAATGAAAAAACGTAAAGAATTAGATGCATTAGTTGCAAATTCAATAGCAAAACGTTCGTGTACGGGTGGGGTAGGTGTGGGTAATTGTGGTCATCATCATTCAATTATTAATAAACGTTCAACGACAGCCGGTAATGGTATCAGTTCTCAAGATCAATTGTTATCGGAATCAACAGATGAGCAAGAAACATATTGGAATAATTGTGGTGCGGATACTATTAATACGAAACGATCGCGTAATTTACATATAACACGTCGCCGTACGTTGTTATCGTTAATGCGAGCGTGTACGGCGTTATTAGTGTTTACATGTGTTGTAGCAACAATTACAGTTATGTGGCTGTTAATTGATGTACGAGAGCAGATTACATCGTTAAGATCTGAATTAGATCAAGGTATAATATTAAAATCAGAGAAATTTGTTCAAAGAAACGTAAACATTCGTGAAATCTCTTATTTAATTCCATAAACATGGATCTATTTCAAAGGTTAATTTATTTTAATTACTGATATTTAATACAAAATGCAATATATGTAGGGCACTAAAATAAGTATGATTGATGTGGTTTGAATTAATAGCTTATTCGTTTTTTGATAAATGATTGCTAGCCTAAGATTTCAAAATAATCACGATAATATTGCGAATAAATTGAGCTAAATTCGCTTGTGGTAATATCGTTTGAATTCAAAAAATCTCCATCATGCCATCGACAAGGATCCAGCAAATACGCTATTATTTTGTTATCAAACCTAATTTGAGTTCTTCCAATATGGCGCTAGAATCGAAGAAGTGCAGGGCAATTGTATTTACCAAAGTAACGGCATAATTAGTTGTTAATGCTATTATACTGTTATCGAAGCTAATTTGAATTCTTTTTAAATGGTGTTAGAATCGAAGAATAAAAGAGAAAATGATTCTAATTTTCTTCAGCTATTCACTGGATTTTAATTTTTCACTTTGTTTCAAGAATTTAGTGTAGACCATGTACTTCACAAAATTGAAGTAGAATTCGTCAGATAATTTCTAAGAATGCTTAAATGATTTCAATGTAAAATAATTGATTATTGCATTCTAATTCAATGATTTTTATAGACGTATATTTGTTCTTAAACAGTCTAACTATAACAAATTCTCCTTGAATCTTGCATTGCAGGGATTATGAAAAGATTTGGAGTTAAAACTAAAATATATTGATAGTGTTATATCAAAGCTGAATTTTGAAAGCTAGTTTTATACTTCTTTTGCAAGCTTTAATTTCTTCATACTTAGAATCTCTGATTTTTCTAAAAGTTCAGTATATTTTCTATTATTTAAATTTTTAAAATGAAATTTGGTATTTTCTGGATATTCGTGTTAAGAAGTAAATGTTTTTGGACCTAGTCAATTGTTCTTTTAATCACAATCTGAATACAATAAATTTTTTATTTCAGTTGTTGCCAGTAATCAGGGTGTACCAGAGGCATTACAAAAATGTCATTCAGTCTCACGTGGACTACAACAAAATCAAACACAATTATCAATACAGTTAAATAATTTTCGACAGCAATTAGAAAATTTTACACAACAGGTAAGCTATAGGATAATTATTGTCCAACTTTCTGTAATTTAAATGGAATTCATATTTTATTTGTTTTTAGTTTAATGATATTAAAAATGGTTTAAATCAAGTACAACAACGATTAAAAGAGAATCCAGATTTAATAAATATACCGCAACAAGTTTCAATTTTACAAAATTCTGTTGCGGAATTTGGTGGTCAAATGAAAGATGTTAGTACCACCGTACAATCATTAAAAGAACAAACTACGAAGTTTACTTCGACAAATAATGATATTGTACAAAATATGACTGCACTTCAGGTAAATAATTATAATCTTTTCTTAAACAGATATAAAGAAAAACACTTAGCCCCTTGAAAGAGGAATGTATCTCGTAGAAAATATTTCGCTATGATGCTATATTCTTTTATGTAAAAATTAGATTCCACTCTTTCTACAATTAAAAGAAAATTAATCGCGTTTTTATTATATAGACAATCTTACAAGGACAGTTGTAGATTTAAGTTGGGTGGTGAATACTCCCATATCAGATCATGGTTCGTGAGGAATTCCTCACATAGGAGATTGCAAATTACTTAAAATCTTATAATCCACATAATTGTATTTTATGTTTAAAAATTATTTTAAATACACCTTGGAGTTTCAAACAATAAGCTTACTTAGATAAATACAAATCTATCAACAACAGTGATATCACTTTCGAGTTACTGGAATAATTTACCGAAGTTTAATATTATTCTGGTACAGTTTAAATTGTAGTTTTAATCTTTTCGGTCGTTGCTAAGCTCCATCTATGCGCTCTATTTGTGATGCTTATTTTTAATCGCTACATAAATTAACCTTTTTGTTTACAGACTACAGTCTCACAAATTTTACAAAATAATGCGACTGTCAATAATCCAAATAATCAAAAAGTATTATTGGATGAAAAACAAGAAATTAATAATTTAATATCGCAACTACGAACAAATGTTTCACATATAAATGAAACCTTAACACAAGGATTGCAATGGACCGTTGATGACCAACATAAAGATCATGTAAGTTCTGTTTTTAGTGTATGATTTTCGGTCTCTTTAAACTGTTTTAAATATATATGAAGGAATTAATAAAATGAAAATTATAATTTGTATATGTTCATTTTTTCAGCAAATCATTATTGGTTTACAAGAAATGAATCAAAGTATATTTGCAAGAGTATCAAATCTAGAAGATATTTGTAGCAAAACTGATCATACTCAAGTTGAAAACCTTGCACAAATTAATAATTTATCACAAAATGTAAGTACTCAGAATATTGGATAGCATTGGAAATCACAACTATTAGTATTGTATTTTTAAGCATTTTTTTAAAAAATTAAAATAAGCTCTATAAGCTGGTATTTTTTTTGGAAATGTTTTAAAGGCAATAAAATGGTCACGAGCAGAAGCAGATTTCCGCTTAGACCCATGAAATTTTAGAAACCTACAATTAAAAAAAGCATTAAAATTTAAATTTTTTGTTGTGAATATAAGAATATCATAGATATATTTCATTATTAATTAAATATGTAATGTAATCGAAACATTTTAACACGAAGAGATTCATAAAAATTTTTACCGAATATAATCACTTTCGTGAAGCAAAAAAGGCGGCACGAAACTCGATGATGACTATAGATGAACTTGACGTTAACCTTATCGTAATTTTTAAACTGTTCTTGGTTTATGTTACTGACTGTCGTTATCATATTATATAGATTAATCACGATTCAAAGCGGAAAAATATAAATGCGAGTTACCTCGGCGAACTGATAGCTATATTCGGGTATATAATAAGAAAAACTGTTGATTGTTGATTCAAAACTTATATATTAATATTTTTGGCCTTATTTGAATGGTCCTTATTTTAAAGAAAAATTAAACCTATCACCACAATAATAAATAATAATGACATAAAAATTTATAATAATACTTTTCTTTGTAGATATCTTCAGCAGTGAATAAATTTCAACAAACCGATACAGCCGTACTAACTTTACAAGCACAAGTACATGATCTAAATACAAAATACTCTGAACAAAATGTGACATTAAATGAATTAAAAGATACTTTATTACAATTATCACAACCGATGCCTGATAATAATAGTAATAATAATAATAATCCTATTCCTAGTAAAGAAACACCGTCCAATTTAAATATTAATACTAATACTACAAATAATTCGACATCAACAGTTTCGTTGGAACCAACTGTACCTAGTAATAATTTACAACAAAATACGATGAATTCAAGCATGGAAACAAATACTTCATCTGTACAATTGCAATCGCAACAACCGGTGATACAAGAACCAAATGTTAAACCGAAAACTTTATCAACATCATGAATAATTTTATTACATTTATTAATTTATTACAGGAAACTTTTATTACAACGTATTTATAATTTTAAGTTTGTACAAAATTATTATTTTAATTTTAATCTGTTTCTGTAAAATAGAACATACTTTTTAGGGTTATTTTTGATTAGCGAAACTTCTTTATTCATACGAGGGGAAGGAAAATTTCATTATTCTTTAGAAAAAAAAAACAAACAAAATGATTTGACCGGGATAAAAATTGTTTTTATAGAGTTATACAGAGAATCCATTGATTTATTGATGATTTGCTTATCCACAATCAAATAATGTTGTCGGGATCCGAATAAAAGTTTGTATAAAGAAGAAACACATAAACCTATTATAATTACTATGTATACAAGCGAAATGTTTTCATTTTGTGTGTGAATGACAGATTTTAAAACTTAGATTTTTTAACAACTTTTATTGTTATAAACCAATTTTACAGAAGTGAAAATGGTATTTGACCTCAATAGATTATCGTCTATTATCGTATTTTATTGGAACATACTAAGAATTGAAAACACTAGTCGAATGTGCTACGTGTTGTAGCATATTTGATTAGAAATTTATGGTCCCGTATTCAATCTCCGGCAGATGTGAAATATTTTCAATTCTTACTATTTTTCTATATAAACCTAGTTGATTTGAAGATTTCAGTCATGATTTTCAAGTTTTTGCACAATTTTTAAGGGGCAAAATTGGCTTGTAAAGTAATTTAGACCTGCAATGTATCAAAATTGATTTGATTTTATGGTTCGAGTTAGAATTTTTATATATGCCATCATTTAAATAATGAATTCCGTGATATGCCCTTTTCTAAGACTCGCAAAATCTTTAAACTAACATAATTTTCGAATATTACGAATTAATTTTTTAAAGAGATAAATTCAACACAATTTTTCTTCGGTTATTACCACTCAATAATTATTTTGTGGAATAAACTAAAGAAGTTTCGAGTTCGTTATGTGATTTCTAGAATAGTCACATTTTATTTTCTTCTTGGTTGTTTATTGAAGTCGAGTTTTGCTTTTAAGAAAAAAAGTGAGAAATGAATTGTGAAGAATGTTAGGATTAGTTTTTCTATTTTAATTTAAGTTGTTTATTCAGTATTAATTGCCAAATTATGTGGTTGTTTTGAAAACAAAATTGTATTTGTATTATAAAATTTTATTGTTTACTTAACTTTATTTTACAATTGGGGTTAATTTGGGTTTGTAAAATATGCCTTCGCTTATTTTGAATAGTTTTACGGCAGGCCCGTTTAATGTAAATTATATGTACGGAAAAATTGTCAGTCAACATTTTTAAGTGTATTGTACAGACTCGAAAGAAAATTTCACACCTGCGGATTTTAAAAAAAAAAAAAAAAAGGTTTTTGGTCAAATGTAATCAATTTCATGAAATGAAAATTAATTTTAAGTTATTAAACTGTGATAAGAAACATTAATTTTCCAATTAAAGGATTTGATTCAATGATATGTTGTTCCTAGCAAAATTTAGTTTTTGAAAAAAAAATTCAATAATCCAAATAAAAACTAACTAATCCATTGAGCCGGAATTTAGTGTAATTGAAATCCGCAGACGTTTTCTATTCGTCTAAAAAATGGTATATTATTTTTATTTTTGGGTCATTCCATTTAAAAAAAAAATTTATTTGGGCATAAATATTTGTAATTTATTGTTTAAAAATGGTAAAAAAATTCAATAATCCAAATAAAAACTAACTAATCCATTGAGCCGGAATTTAGTGTAATTGAAATCCGCAGACGTTTTCTATTCGTCTAAAAAATGGTATATTATTTTTATTTTTGGGTCATTCCATTTATACAAATATTTACGGATAAAAATATTTTTCAGCTTTGGATGTTAAAGCATAATAAACTCTAAATCGAATTAAATTGATTTTACATTCAAAAGAAATCTTTTTAATTATAAACAAAAATTTATGAGACATTTGTATTTTCAAAAAAAAAAAAAAAAATTCATTTATAATATTTATATATAAATAAGATAATATAAAATGAATGTATTTAAAAATGCCGTGCCAATTTGCACAGGGTTGCAATAAAAAAATTAATTTTTAAAATGAAAAATTCCTGCCAATTATTTCGTAAATGAAATATGAATGTTTTTATAAATATTATTGTGATTTTACAAGGTGGTGTTTCCCATATTTATTTTTTTATCAGCAAAAAAGTATGTTTATAGGATAGTTTAAAAATGGCGTTAAAAGGATACAGAACCTAGAAAACTGAAACTGAGTCTCACAGCAATGTTTGCCAAAAGTTCAATCACTGAGAAAAAAGAAATAGTAAACCTTGGTAAAGTTAGTGTTAACGTTCTTACAAGACGTCGAGAATTAAACATAATTATATTTTTAAAGTGTAATTTTTAGGCCATTTTTGGAAGATCCTGTTTTGTACAGAGAATAAACTTCAACGATTCCATGCCTTGATTCTTTTCACTTAGAATTGATGAATATATTTAAAAAATAATCATTTTAAACTAATAAATAAGTAATCTCTCAATGGGTATAAAACTGTGTACCATATATTATTTTCTTAACTTAAGTGGGAATATAAAAGTATATTCGTCATTAAATATGTATTTACTTATTAAGTACACACGTATGTACTTAACTGCAACTTGTGTTATTAATTATCTAAGTAAGTACAATCAAAAATGACAAAATTATATAACTATGTATTTTTTTCGAGCACACATTCTAATTTAAAAATAAGACGATATAAAATAGCGCCTTTGATTTTATTATCAAATTCTCGGCAGGGAAACTTTTTGATAATATTCGAAAGTGCTTTTTCCTAAGCTTATATAATTATTCAGTTATAAATGAAATAGTTCTTCGAATCGGAGAATTAAATTTCATTGCAATTTACATCATTTCTGTTGTCTTATTTTTATTTTAGCATGATCTCTTTTTAAAATTCATAACTAATTGAAATTACAATGGTATACCATTGTATATAATATTACCCGAAAATTAATAAACTTACGCATTCCTTCTTAGGCAACTACTAATTAAAACAGTAAAATTTCTATCATGTATTATATTTAAAAATAACGCAACACGTGACTGAATGACATTTTTATTTGTTTATGTGTGTGAAAATGGTGAAGAAGTTTTACTGTAATGCAAATTTGGATGCTTATTTTAATTGTAATTTTTTTAAGTGTAGTTAGTGGTGTTATAAAAAATATTTAAAAAAATTCTTAAAAAAAATTATTGTGAACAAACAAGGAAAACGAAATACAATTGCAAAAATGGTAGTTTACAAAAGTGTACTGATGTTCGAAAATGAAGGCATTACGTATATTGTTACGCGAAGCGTTAATTTAACGTTATTAGATTAGGAGCTTATACATGATTTCAAGTTAAATGAATTAAAGAAATTTGCACATATTAAATCATGAGAAAACGTTGTATAATCATATTCTATGTTTTTTGGTAATTTTCTTATCAAAATGCTGACCCCTATTAGGTGAGATGATATTCTGCTCAATATGTAATTTGCAAGTTAGCCCTCAACGCGTCTGACTTCACCTTTACATTGACTAAAATATCGACACGAATCGAGATAGTGTCATTAACGTAAAAAAAAATCGACTAAATATTTTATAAATTGAGGTAAGGTTATTACGACAGTCTAAAGACTTGGCCTTTTTTAAACGATGGGTTATATTGTGATTCGTAAAGATGACTGTTACCTCTAATCCATAGATTAATTAAAGCTGATATTCAACATTAAAGTGGGTAAAGTTTTTCATGAATAGAACTGCACAACCGGGAGAAAAGTTGAATCATGGTCAATTTTTTTTTCTTGATATGAGGTTTTATTTAAAAATGTGAAAACGGATTATTCTTACCAATTATGTTTATATAACACCATATTGTCTTTATTTTTAAACATCATTGTATATGTTAAAGATTGATTATTGTATATTAAATTTTACGAAAGTGTTGTCAAAACTGCTGAAAATACGGGAATAAAATTATTTATTAAAAAAAATTATTATTAAATTGTTATGTGAAGTTACCATTTTTAAGATAAGGAATTCACTCTGTATGATGTTTGAAAAATATTTTTTTAGGCAGGAAAATATGTACATAAATTAACACTAAATAAAATTTAAGAAAATACAAAAAAAAAAAATATTTTAAAATTTATATATAGAGGAAAATTCCTCTAAAATACAAAAAGATAATTAAAGCTATGATTAATTTTGAGAGGGTGAGAGGGTAAGCTAATTTCAAATATTAAAATATATAAGTATGTAATGGTGTATTTTGCATGTTGGAAGGTAATTCAATTTTGGAATAGTAATAAGGAAGCGTGAAAATTCTGATTGAATGGCTAAATTTTTTCTTAGATGAGACTTTTCATGATACAAATAGTTTCAAACAATTTTTGTAATTAAAAACCCGACTAAAGTGAATGATAATCCGCGTAATCGGTTGCCTTTTGGTGTAAGGTATAAGAGAGAGAAGATTATTATTAATGAGATCAAAGGTCTCCGACTACATAAATTATGCTTTACCGAAGTCGGATTTTTTATGGTTTGTTTTTAAATATAGTTTACTTGCCTTATTAAAAACTGTTTAGTAAATAGAAAAGTAGAAAAAAACGAGTAAAAATATGAGCAAAAGGAAACACATCTAGAAAATTGTGCGAAATTTCAGTATAAGTACAGAAATAATATCAAGAGTTATGATTGAATTGAGATTCGATAAATCGGAGAGTCCATTATTACGTGAAAGTCTCCTGAACTAAAAGTAAAAAATTTTAATAAAAGATTCGTATAGAAGAAAGAAACTTATTCTAATGCACTGCTTATTTCAATTTTTATGAAATAAATAACCGGTTTCTAATTTTTTAACTTTACAAAATTTTTCTGTAAAATTTTATTTTCATTATATTTTCACTACTTAATCGGCACAAAATGGAAAAAGAAAATAAATAACACCAAAGTTAATATTTAAACATTAAAAATGTTTTATTGTACTACATTCAATTTTTTTCCTACTTCAATAAAAGCTGCAACAGCTCGATCAATCTCTTCAAATGAATGTGCAGCACTTATCTGCACACGTATACGAGCTTTTCCTTTTGGTACAACTGGGTAACTAAATCCAATAACGTATATACCGCGTGTCAGCATTTCATTTGCAAAAACATTTGCAAGTTTTGCGTCACCAATCATAACTGGACATATTGGATGTTTATCCCCAGCAATATCAAATCCAGCACTCTTCATTGATTTACGAAAACGTTCTGTGTTTGCTGTTACTTTAGAGACCAAATAATTTGATTCGGTCAATTGGTCAAGAACCTAAAGAAATAAAACTGTTTCAAACTATAACTTTTATACAAATTACGTTTAACGTTACATACTTTAAGCGCAATTCCAACAATAACGGGAGGTAGTGAATTTGAGAATAAGTACGGTCTTGATCTTTGTCGCAAAATATCGATTAATTCCTTTGGCCCCGTAGTGTACCCTCCTGAAGCTCCACCCAGGGCCTTACCTAATGTAGAATTAATAATATCTACGCTGCCGATCATTTTATAATAATCCTCAGTCCCTCTAGCAAAAAATTTTTAAATTACTTAAGAGTTCTGAAGAAATGAGTAATTATATTACCTTCCTTTTTCACCTAAAAACCCGGTTGCATGGCACTCATCCAAAAAAGTTAATGCATTATTTTCTTTAGCTAGTTTGCAAATGTCAGGTAACGGTGCTATATTGCCATCCATTGAGAATACGCCATCGGATACAATTAAACGTATGCGTGAATCTCCAGAACTTTTTAATAGTTTTTCCAAATCTGTATAAAATGAATTCATAGGAGGACTCTGAGTGTTAAAACAAGCATGACAATTATTTGCAACCCAATAGAAAGTCAAGTATCACAAGCCCGTTTAATATCTACAATAATTGCATGGTAATCGGTGTTATTATAGGTGACTTTCAATGTGTGAACTTGTAAAGGCAGTCAGTTGTATTTCGAGTATCGAAACGAACTGAAATCTTCTACATTCATATCGCTCAGACAAACAGACTCTCCATTGATTGGTTACTTAATATTAACAGCTCACAATGGCTACCAAATTCGGGATGTCTAATATGCGGGTACTCCTAACCATTATTACTTAAGTTAATATAGAATTAAATTTCGGATAAAAAGCAGAGGTGCCATTTTTTAGTTAGAATTGCACCAATTTATTTACAGATACACAAAACTTATTTTTCATGAGAGTAAATGTTGTTTTCTAAGGCACGTCAATCAAATTTGGAATGCATAAAAATCATAGAACACAGTTGATGGTAGTTAACGATTTATACAATTTAAAAGCGAATATAAAAATTACCATGCATATCTCGATGTTTGTATCGAAATTTTTTTGCTTTGCATAAACGTATCCCATCAATAATTGAAGCATGATTCAATTCATCGGAGAAAACAGCATCGTCTGGTGTTAGCATTACTTCAAACAGTCCAGCGTTTGCATCGAAACAGGACGAATACAATATTGTATCCTCTTTCTGATGATAATCTGATAATTTTTGTTCTAATTCCTAAAATGATTTTAAAAACAGTCAAATTTCTTTGTGTCTGTCATTATAATGGGCAGTTTATGACATAAATCTCAATTTTATTTGTGCAAATATAGAAATAACTTACTTTATGAATACTTTGGGTTCCACAAATAAATCTAACAGAACTTAAACCATTCCCATAATTATAAAGAGTTTTTGTAGCTGCCGATAACACTTCTTCATTATACTGTAAAAAACGAATAATATAATTCAGCAAAAACAGTTTTAAATTCCTACAAACTATGGACGGCAGAACAGAAAAAAAAGCGATGACCTGAATATTTCATAAAAATATAAAATAAAAGTTATGCAATTGGATTTTTTACAAGATTTTCCCTAATAAAAAGGTTTTATTCAATTCTATTGAAATCGGAATGAATAGAATTGAATAGGAAATTTAGTTTCCATATTGAATTCTATTCATCCCTGTTCAAAATTTTAAATAGGATTGAATAGATAATCATGTTCTTTAGAATCCAATTCAAATTTTGAATAGGGTTTAATAGGAAATTAAATTATTCATTCAATTCTATTCATTTCCAATTCAAATTCAATAGGATTGAATAAGAATTATTTTTAGGGCTATGTTGTTTTATATAATATATTAAGATTTAAAACAATAGGTTATATAAATAAATTAAATATTGTAAAAAACTTAACGCACTACACTTACCGATAATCCTAAATAATTATTTGCACAAAAATTTAAAAGTTTTTCCGTTTTCCCGTGGACATTTATAATTGTCTTTTGTGGTGATGTGATAATTCGTTCATCCTTCCATGTTCCTGCCTTTTTAATTTCTTCAATTTCAGTTTGTAGAAGTTTTCGTAATTGTTGTATAGGTGAATTGGATGTATTTTTCAGTTTATCAACTACAGATATATTTTGTTGAACTGAAGAAATTTGGCGGCATACTAAAAAAATATCGTAAATAGGGGTTTCGTTTCATAGGATTTTGTTGTCAAATAGTAATAATTTCTTTATTAATAAATACGACAGTTAACAAATAAAATGAAATTTGGTACCTTTTAGGTAGTTTTAATTATTTTCTATTCAAAAAGTGAAAAAAGTAAAAATTTTCTTTACCTGTTCTAAAAACTGCACCTTTTTGTAACATTTTGAGATGTAAACTGTACGCTTTTCGTCTTTTTTTAAATTTTTTACCTTTTCATTACGTTGAGTTTCTAGTTTTTAACTTTGCCATTTATTAAAATTATCTACTTGAAAATATAAATAATAAATATATTCAAAATAAATTTTTTTTTAGTAAAATATTTACAGTGGCGTTCATTAATAATTGAAATGAAAAGAAAGCTGAAAATTTTTATTTTTAAGTTGATTACAATTATGTATTTTATACATCAACAATTTGTACCCCACTGATGTTTGTTATTCTATTCGTAAAAGTAGTAATACGAAAATTGCCTCTGGATATTTTAAATAAACAGGTTTTTATGCAGTTAATTTAGAAATAATCTTTAATTAATTTTTTAAAAGTCTTGTTGATATAGAGAATCATTTATTTTTATCAAGGACAAAACTTCTATTTTAAATTTTATATTCTAATTTGTTCTCTTTTTCTCATTTAAATTATATTAATTCTCCTTATTGTTTTTCGAAAAATAATTTCCGTAATCTTTCTGATTACAGTGAATGGGCAGCCTTTTTTATGTATCCCAACAATATTGACCCGCTAATTATATTCTCTTCTCATTAATTTTGATAAGCGGCTCGATTACGATATCCGTGGCGTAATCTCGTATATATTGTAATCTCCCCCGATAGGTTGTGTGCGCTTGCATACCATCATACAAAGTAGCGTCTTTCAGTACACCAACCTATTGCAATTAAGTTTTGCGTAGACGAATCGTGTCTAGAGACAAATTGATTACAATGGTAGAAACACACACAGATCCTAGTGGTGAATTGACGTAGCAACGGGTGAAGTTGGATTACAAATTCGTTAAGTTTTAGGGAGAAGTTAAATGCCCAGTGGTGAAATGAAATAAATCAATGTATAGTAAAGCAATAACTAAATCCGCAAACGAGCTAGCTTGATTATTCCATTTGAACTATAGGGATGTTTCAATGTCCCGATATTTATATACTTCATGGAAAATTCAGGATTAATATTATGAAATGGCACAGCCCGGTTAAATAATTTTTCTATTTTTACCTTCTTAAAAAAACCAGAATTTAAAACTGAAATATCCATTTTTCCAATAAAAATATTTTGTTTATTAATGATTTTACTTGAAATTTATCGTTGCAGAGAACAATCTTTATTTTACGAAAAAATAAAAACAGTTTTGTCATACAAACCTAGGAATAATCGGTTACCAAAGAAATAATCTAATAAACAATTTATTACAAAGATTATGGGATCATCCTCAAGAGAGCATTTAGTTAGAGTGATATCTTATATATATATCACTTATCTTAGATACAAATAAAATCACAGGTTCTTTTGCACAAAGTACGGTTAAGGCCTGGTTATATAGTGTGAGTTGTTGACCTGACAGTGAATAAGTTTTGCACCTGTGTACTCGCATGACAATAGTTTAACTTTCTTACTCTGTTAAACAAGTGTGAGCTGCTGACATAAAAGTATACATCTACAACACTTATGTACACGCATCAGTTCTCGCTGCTAGAACTAAAAGAATGCACCGGCGTGTGTGGTCAAGACGTACGAGCTACTGTCATTTCGCAATACAATGCAAGTTGACGTCCGAGTCGTAGGCGAATCAAAACAAAAAATGTAGTAACACGGGTGTGCTACTGACCTATTCGCACATGTAAGTTAGTTGTATAATAGGGTCACACAGTACAAGTAGCTGCAGTGTAGTAACTGATTAGACCAGCTGGGATGGTAGCTCGCACTGTGCAGCTAGGTCATTATGGGATATTTATATAATAAAATTACGTTATTAGTTTGCTGATTTATTAAAATCGCTTAAATTAAATTTTTCTTCAGGTAAATAAATACGTTAGCGTGCATAAAATTGCAGTCACCACATTAAAAATTAGGAAAATGGGCTTATAAAAAATTGAGGATATCGTCTCTGGGTCTTATAGTTCCCGATAGACTAATACACTAAAAGCTAGTGGGTAGTTTGAGTTAATTTCTTTCTATAAGTTTGTTAAATTTTTCTGTGATAAATCATACTCGTAGTAAGGGAAACAGGAATCAGTCCTGCACGACATCTACAGGTTTTATACATTTTAAAGATATGATATTTGTGTTGAGTGAATAGGCTAAGAATTAGAGACAAGTTTCAAATAAAAATTGTAGAGTATAAAATTTAACCTAAAGAAATCTTAAGCTATAAAAATAACGTAGTTAGAGCGTCTAGATGTTTTTACAAATAAATATGTATATTTCAAATACACACATGTAATTTCTTTGTGTGTGTGTATGAAAACTTATCTAGACGATGCAGCTCTGTTATTTTTAATAATAGACGCCAAAAAAGGCAAAGAACCTTTGAAAAATTAAATTAAATTTAAAAAATTTTTTGCTCTGCAAATTTTACCCAACTTTTTCTAGCTCTTACTCTTTTTGGATCTAAACCCTTTTAAATGTATAAATGCTAATGGTACGCAGGACTGATTCTTGTCAGAAAGGTGGTTTAAAATCACTAAAATATTAAAAAAGTAAATGTATCTATTTTTTAAGTTTACTAGAATATTTAACACTGAAATAACATTTATTTTGCTATTACTCGACTAATTTTTGAGATATCAAATATTTTTGAAATGGGTTAATTTAATGTTCCAAATAAACCAGACAAAAAATGTATCGAATTCTAGATACAACTTTGTTTACAAGGTAATTTTCACCCAAAAACCTTGACTATTTACGGATTTAATATTTGCGATATCGATTAAAATCATATCCCAAGAGCGATTTCTCGGACCCGTTTAATGCCATATCTAAGAAACTGGTCGCCATTTAACCGTAAAAAAAGTGTGTAAAAGCTTTTAGGTCTAATTAGATAAGATTGTCCCAATATTTGAATTTTAATTCTGAAACTAATCAATAAATTAAAAATCTTGTTTTGAAAACAATATGTATTTATTTTTCATAAAATTAATACATTTTTTTTACAATGTAAAGAAAAAAATTCGTAAATAAATCCAAATAGAATTTTTCTTCTTAAATAAAAAAAGAAAAATTTCGTGTGACCCTATTTTTTATACACACATAAATTAATTATAATAAAAATTATTTAAAAATAATAATAATAAAAATAACTAAAAAAGGATTATATGAGAAAAACTATAAGGATTTATCAAGGACTATATGGTACAATTAAATTACGTGAGAAGTCAGCTACTTGTTCAGCACCACGAACCTCTTTCTCCAACAACGGTAATTTAGTTATATGAAAATCTTCATATAGATCGTATATTTGATCCAAATATTTCTCTTGAACTTTTGCACGTGCTGAACACATTGAACATGGAGGTGCGTCTGCCGGTCGGAATAATAATTGATTTACGATTATATTATGAGTATCCATTTCACATTTTGTCAATTCTTGTACTAGACGTTCAGTTTCGTATAGTGATAAAAATTCAGCGATACATACGCACACGAATGTTGTTTGATCCTTGAAACAGATAAAAATATAAAATTAATTTAAGCATAGAATAAGCCTTATTTTTCATGAAGTATTGTTTACAAGAGAAGATTGTTAGATACAAGCTTTTGATTTCCGAAAATTTTAATCAAATGAGCATACACCGTGAAAACAAATTTTCAAAATCATTTTCGATTATCTGGGCGTCTAAACACAATCAAAATAAAATTAAAACGAAGAGATAACAATATTAAATTTTGGTAGCATGTTCTACGTATTTATAATACATTTCTGACATGAAAAATTTTTCATAAAGGTATCGATCCCCTATTTTATACATTCAACACAGTGAGTATTTAAGCAATTAACACTGTGAGTTGTTATATTCACGACAAATTACTTACCGCATTTTTAAATTGTTCGTTGACTTGTCGAATAATTGATAACATTTCTTCCATTTTATTTGAAATTTGATCTGGATTAAAATCACTTATACCAAATAACGAAGACATTTGTGTAACAAATGGGAATAATTTCGATTTCAAACGCAATAGTTTGCCTAAACCTTTTTCAACTACTTGTGGAAATGACAATAAGCGTAATGTATGACCTGTAGGAGCTGTATCAAACACCACAGCCGAAAAATTCATACTTTGAACTAACCTAGAAAATGGATACACATTAATAATCACATTTAAAAGAAATTTTTTTTAAGTTTTTGGTACTTCATAACTTCAGCAAAACTCATAGCTTCATCAATTCCGGGAAACGTTCCAATAATTTCTTGCATCACTTCTTTACTTAATTTCATCGCTTCATTTCCTTCAAAATATTCATCGGGAAGCTCATTAAATCCTACTTTTGGATCAATTTCCATTGCATACAAATTTGGAAATCCTTTAACCTTGGTAGGAACTTTTGAGAATTTTTGATTAAATGCATCAGAAATATTATGTGCTGGATCCGTAGATATTATCAAAACTGATTCACGTACTTTTGATAATTGTACAGCCAAACTACAGCTATAAAATTACAAAATATAATTTTTTACATGGAAAATTTTTACTTAGAATGTGTTTTTCTAACCTGCAAGTAGTCTTTCCAACACCGCCTTTTCCACCAACAAATATCCATTTTAATGTTTGTTGCTCAATTATATTTTTTAATGTTGGCTCAAGACCAATTCGTTGAGGTGTTGTTCTTTCACCACTCATGTTTGAACATATAGAAAAATATACAAGAAATGCGTTTGTGTGACAGAGTTTCTATATTTCATGCAACTGACAGGTCATCAGAGAGCGGTGACTGTCAATTTTTATTATTCAATCGACACGATCCACACATACGATAGAATTGTTACTAAATTTCTAAACATGTAATTCCCCTAACCAATTGATTTTAAATTTTACGGGCATTGTTGCATAAAAAATTTAAATTTAATTTTTATAAAACATTAATTCTTTTTTATGTACTTTTTCTTTTACAGTTAAAATTAGGTTAATTTTATTGCTTTATAATTATCTTCTCTAGTATTATTTATTTTACATAATCCTTCGTTACTAAGGAAACTATTCGTAAATAAACAATAATGTAGTTTAATTAAAGTGAGTTTCGAAAATGTTTAGGATTTTTTTATTAAGTCTTAGTTTTTGTGAAATATTTCATGTTACTAATAGTTTGGAAGTTATTCCATATGAAGATAAATCGAATTGTAAACAGAATGAATTTTTCAATACGAAAAATTTTCAATGTGAACCATGCGGTTCAACTACAAATTTAGTACCTAGTCAAGATCGTAAGTTTTTTTCCTAAATATTCGAGTTTCTTAAATTTTATGAATGAATTATCATAATTTACAAATCATAACATATTTAGAAATGTAATAGCTCAGAAAATACACTTATAAATCTTAGATTTTTTGTGGTCTCGGTTACGCGTCTTTTAACCAGTCTCAGCCCACTTCTAATTAAATCTAATTAAAGTTGATTATAAAATTTTGTTGTTATGTTAAAAATAATAATTTCGATATAAATAATATAGATCACTTTTCTAAAAAAAATGATGTGTTCGGTTAAGATTTTTGAGGCCTTCTTGAGAGGGAATTGCAAATATTTTTCCAAATGTTTCGATTTATTCTTTAATTTAATGTTTAAAAAATAACCCGGTGTAATTTTATCAGTCTGCTTTGCTAGATAACTTCGACTTTATACATCAAATAATACTTTTTTCAGACTGTTTATGTAACAGTTTTAATTTTTATGTTGTGTGAGTTGCATATACTAAAATAACTTTACATCGAATATAATATTTATGTAATACTAGCTGGCCCGGCAAACGTCGTTTTGCCATATATTTCTAATCAACATCAACATTTTCTAAGTATAACAACATATTCTCAACGCTCAACATTTCTAAATAATGAAAAGCTGTGGCAAATCAGAATAAATAATGATATTAATTTATATTTTAAAGCATACCCGCCCGGTTCATTGGTTGCTGTGTTCATTTTCCCATTTTATAAAATGATATAACATCGATTACATGAGAATGAAATTGTACCCTTTGAGGCATAATTTCAGAAAATCCTTTATTATCGAAATCCCGGTATTGAGTGTGCACCCGGTACATTATATGCACCCGAAATTTACCCGATATTTGGTGGGGTATCCGATAATTTGTGCTGTGGTACTCATACACTTGATGAAATATATATGAAACTCATGAACCACGGATGATTCCGGTAATACTTAAACAATGCGATATGCACACTTTATACAGTTGACAGTTCAACACACTGCTAGTGAGAAGAGATAAAGAATTTTATTGTGAATTTTAAATTTAGATTTTGGTTTCTATGGAAATGATGCTAATAGGATTTATAACATGTGTGAAAAAAAAAGACAAAAATTGTTTAACAGCTAGGAACATTTTGTATCCGAAAATTAAATTGTCGTTTATAGTATTTTCCGTTACTTATTATTTATGTTTTTGACTGTTTAAACCTTCCCTGAACTTCCACAAATATTTCAAGATCAAAATTAACAAAATCAATTCAGCCATTCTCGAGTGAGACTAACGAACAGCAATTGATTTATATATATATAGATGAACGGTTGTTTTTTTTGATAGTTTTTGGACTTGAATGTGGAAATTTAGAATTTTTTATATCTCTTATGAGGGAATTTTTCTAAGCAAAACGGAATAATAAATATTTTTTTGTAAGAAACCAATATTTTAAAAATATTTTATTTATTGCGCTAAGAATAGCTGAAAAATAATAAAAATAGATGAATTAAAAAAGTTTTAATGACAAAATTTATGATTATTTTAGATTTAACTTGTGTTTGCAATGAGAACAATATTATTATTGATGAAACTGTCGCTAATTTCCCTCAATGCGTTCCTTGTAAACGTCCAAAAATCCCAACATTCGATCAAAAACAATGCATAGCATGCCCGAAATTTTTGAACGCTACAAAAAATGATTCATTAACTAATGTATGCCGCCATTCTTGTAAAAAAAATCAAATTATAGTGGAAAAATTTCAAAATGGTAGCTTTTTACCAGAAATACAATGTATTTCATGCGCAAATGGAACTGTGCCAAATTCCATTGAGTATCCAACAAAGTGCATACCATGTCCAATTTATAATTGGAACCCAAAAATTGGATGTAAGTGTTTCAATAAAACGACTTTAATTGAAAATACATGTGTGCCAAATAGTTTGTTGAATGATTTATCCAAATTAAAGAATCCATTTACAATTAATTTGGAAAATGGAGAACAAGTGACTTCATTGCATTTGGAAAAACTTTTATATTCATCGATGTATTTGTGTAAGGTGAGCCTATATCTACATTTTTAAAGTCTTTTTATAAATTTATATTTGCTTTATTTCCGTTTATTATTTTCTTCTAACTAACCATTAGTGAAGGGAATCAAATTTTATTTTGTAGACAAAAAACACAACAGCATGCCAAATGTTAGCGAATCTATGTTCAATAACTTTGTATAAATCTAGTTTAGTACCACCGTGCGAAGTATGGTTTAACAATAAAAACCAATTTGACCTTCCATGGCTATATTATGGTGAAGGAGATGCGCCTTTAGTTTTAAATCGGCGTAAAATTAATGCTCAATATACATTTAATAAAAAATCACCAGTAAGTGTTATTTCCATCTTGAAAATTCATTATTTTAATTAGGCATGTACAAGTTTATTATTTCATTTAGGTGTAATATTCAAATGCGTATAAATTTAATAGAAATAATCTTACTATAGATCAGGGTCGATAATTTTTGAAATAAAAAAAAAAATTATAGGAGGATGAAACCCATTGGAAACGGAAGAGAATATAATAAAAATGAAAGGAAAAATAACTTACAGGCGATTTGAGGTCTGGAAGACGGTTTATCTCGATTTTCGGTAAAACTACAAGTCCTAAGGAAGAAAATTAAAAAGCAAAGTTGTAGGTAATAAAAGATTCACAACTTTTGTATTTACACTTTTCCACATAAACTGAAAAAATAACCTCAAAATTTATGTGAAAAATTGAAATAACCAAGTTTTTGGCTACTTACCTAAACTTACCTATTTATGTTATTACCTATTTATGTACCTTACAAAACTTACCTATTTATGTCTTAAATACTCTGTATTTTTTTAAATTTAAAATATTTATTTTTTCACCTTATTTTGAATAAACATCGAAAAAACACCCTAATTTTCCATCGAAAAATAATCAGGCTATGTGAAAAAAGTATAAATACAAATGTTGTAAATCTTGTTATTACCTACAACGTTAGCTTTTAACTTTTTTCCATAGGACATTGCAGTTTTGCTGGAAATTCAGATAAACCGAATTTTACCCTTAAACACTCGCCTCCTTCTACTTTCCGAACTCGAATCAAATTCGATCGTTTGATCGAACAACTTAAAATTCGTGTCGGCCGTTTTTAATGTAAGATCAATACGACGACATATTTGTAATGTTTTTAACTATTAAAAAAATCATAGAAACATCATTGTATACGAATAGCAAATGTAATTTCCTATTGATTTATTTTTTATTATTAAAAAAATTGAATAGAACCAATTCCTATTCAATACGATTTATTAAGAAATTTAAATTTTGTATTTATTTGGATTCAATTCCAATAGGATCGAATAAGAATTTTTATTAGGGTTCAATCTTTACACGAAAAGTCGTTATCAGAAGCCTCCATTCTGGAAATTTATATTAAATATAATAAAAAAAATTGAAAAATATGATCTAAATTAACAGGATTATATACCTACTTGTTTCCCTAAATGGAATAAAATTTGTTTTTGATAGAGCAAAATTAATTTTTTGGAACAAATTCTCAGTTTTTTATAATAACATTTTATTATACTAAATTGTATACCACTACAGGCACTCAATAAGACACTTTTGAGGTTCGAAACGGTTCGATGTAAGTGTGAAATATTAAAATATTTGTTGTTGTTTAAGAATAATCGAATTCAAATCGTAATGTCAACTTATTCATTAAATGGACGATTTCAAGAAATTAAATCATTTACTCATTATTTGAGTAAAATTTGTGGAGAACTTAATAATTTCTATAATAATGGATTTATATTTGGTATTGATTTTCAAACTACGTGTATAATTAATAAACAATTATTTGATGTAGCTGAAATGGAATTTTATAATCCATTTTTACAATTTAAAATTAACGATGAAACATTTGTATATGCAATACCAGTGTTAATTACAAATTCGAAAAGTTTTAATAAGGTAAAATAAAAAACGAGGTACGACATGACTATAAAAATGGCCTCTGTAACAGAGAATTTTGAAAAACTTATAAAACTGTTTTTTATGAAATTTTCCATTTTTTTTAACATATAATTTATACTAGTTGTTAAATTTTGTGCGTACTGGTTTAAACTTTGAATAAAAACTAAAAGTATTCCGTCATTTTAGTGCATTACTTAAAATTTTTCTTTTTTGCAGTCGGATTTTTGATTTTTTTAATTATTTATTTCAATTTTATTCAATTCGATACTTTTAATAGATTTTTGACAATCCATATTTAGCGTCCATAATTTGCTATGCCTTTTTTTCTATCGAAATACATGGAGTAGTTCCGTAATAAGCTTTAGCATTATGCGTGTGTTAATAAATGTATCGGGGCCCCCATGTTAATAGTCATTTCGTACATTCGTCTTTAAACTGGGTTTTTCCATTTCTTTGTGATATTGACTTATATTCAAATTTTTAGGCTGACGATATGATAAACTTTTGGGTATTAGTTCGACGTTTCTTTTTAATCGATAATTCATTAATAAATGAACAAAAAGCGAAATATATACGATATATTAGTTCAGTAGAAATACGGATAAAAGTTCGTGATAGATCCGAAGGGGGTAAAATTTATCCACCATATTTAATTATCACGTATAACGAAATTGAAAAAACACACTTAGAAAATTCGAAATTAAAGTTTTCATTATCAATAAAATATCAAATGGAGAGTAGTACATTTCGATCTATTGAGGTAGGTAATAATTTATGGAATAACTTTCGAAAAATATGACTAATATAACTTATAGCCATATTAGTTATTATTAACCTCTAGAAATTTTTTACCTTGTATATTTTGTTTTTATGAAATCACAAACTCAGATTACCACCTATCTTCTTTGATACGTTTGGAAGTTTGTATTTATTGTTGAGAGCCAGACGTTCAAATAGACCCAATTTTTTCAATATTTTGTTTAAAATCACCTTAAAAAATTATTTTATGAAAACCAAAAAAAAATTTTATTTAATTTTTTTTCCCAATTTTTCGAAGGGTTATAACCATAAAAAACTTTCAAAAACTCGAGAAAAAAAATTTCTTTTCGTATTGTGATAACAAATTTGATTTAGACTAAGTCAGGTTCAGGAAAACGATGGAGCCAAATACGATCTAACTTACGTTTCTTAAGGTACCGATTCCATAGCTCTAAATTTTAATACATACTAATCCAGCAAATTGCTCTATATCCTAAAAGGTCAAATGCTCAGAGAAGCCCAATTAAGAAAAAAAATTTTTGGTTCAAATTTATACTACAACATGACAGCGCTCAAATAATAATATTTTAGTAAAATTTGCATGACTATGCCAAAAATCACAAAATTTCAATTTATTTTAAATTTTAAAATCTGTATAACAATCGAATGTAAAGAATAAATATTTTCAAAGTCCAAATTTATTGTCCTACAGATTGCAATTGGTGTGCTAAGTGCTGTAGCTGTCTTATATTCTGGCTTACAAACTTGGACTCATTCACGACGTTCAGGTAAACAATCGATCGATATTATGACCGGTGTATATTTTTTAATAATTTCATGTGGAAATTTGGCCAATGTATTTTTTATTGTGGCCTCTGGTGTTAGTTTACACAGCTTTATATTTTACAAGGGACAATCTGTTATCTACTTATTGTTACCAGATAAACGAATTGAAAAATTGTTGCGTAATTTTATTATTGTTTCATTTTCATTGAAGGTAAGTTACCGTTTAAAATTCTAACTTGCTTAATTTTGATTAACCAATCCGTCCCTCGAATTTCTCATATTAAAAAGTTTTTTTAATACTAAATATTGCATTAATTACGTTATTACATCACAACAAACTCAATTTTGGTATAGGTGATCATAGAATCACTTAATTAGTCCATTCTCGCTTGTTCGTCCTTCAATCCGTCCGCTCGCCAGTCTGTTTGTCATCAAGATATCTCAAAAATAAAACGAGATAGCGAGCAGAAATTTTGGTGACGTATTTTAGACATACAAAGTGAGTTTAAGTTCTTGAATGAGCAAAATGGGTGCATTGGGTCCAATGGATCCATAAATAAACTTGTAAACAAGAAAAATAAAAACTTTTGTTTGAAATATTTTTCAATAAACTTAATTTGTCATAATTTCAGTTCAAATTAAGCTAATAAACCCATATAATTGCAGTAAATATTATTATAAAATAAGCATATTAATATATATTATGTATTTATGAATGTCTGGAGTGTATACTTATAGTATTTTATGAATGCCAATATTTAAAAATAGTACATTGATACTCCTCTATATGTCGAGTTATGAAATTTGACATACACAATCTTTTCAGGAAATAGAGGGTGTCTGAGTTTTCTACGAAAAAAATTCTAAAATAGAAATCAAATCATATTTTATTACATTTGGATAATTATTTTTGAGTTATTTGTGCGCAAAAATTGAAAGAAATATAAATTAGATATATTACTATATAGGGTTCCAAAGAGTTTGCTTTTACTGCAAATTTCCCCTTTATGGTTCGTATTTAATTTTTTGAGTATAATTTGTTTTGTTTAGTGAGTCTTATTATAATCTAAGCAATAATTGAAGAAGACATTGAAATTCAAGATATAAAATAAATTGGACTCAAACAATTAATATATCAAGCTCATTTGATCTTTTGAAGGTCAAATATAGATGTGTCTATTCCTAGATTATAAAGAAATGACTACAGTCCTTTGAAATTTATTATTTACTCAGCAAAAATTTTTTCCGTTTATGAGTTCATTTCAGAAATTATCTTTCCTTTTTAGCTTGTTGAAATAATAACTTTAATAATAAAACAAATATCTATTGATATATTCTTAATTGATTGGGAAAAACCACGTGCCCATGATGTAATTTTAAAACCTTCATCGCTCGCCTCAACACCATCCACAATTCAGCAACAACAAAAATCCACTCAACAGCCAGTTAGTATATGGCGGACATATTTTATTGCAAATGAATGGAACGCTATCCAATCAAAACGTCGAGTTAATATAATTTTGCATTTAATTTTAGTGAGTTTTACTTTAGAGGTAAGTCAATTGAATCTATCATAATTGGTAATTTTTGTTAGATTTAATTTTTCTTTCAACAAAAACTTTACGTACTAAATCTACATTATTAGCTCAACCCAATTTAGTAGAGTTGGGTTGATTTAGTATGGGTTGACGTAGTACAGGATGGGTTGATTGTAGATAGTTCATGATTTAAGTTTATGTAATTGTTTAGATTGTTGGACTGAAATATTGGGCAACGTCTGATCCAGAATTAAAAACTCATAAAGAAAATAATAATAATACAGCTCCAATACATATAAGTTGTTTAATTGCTGTTGGTGTTTTAATTAACATCTTTTTTTATTTTTTACAGGTAAGAATTTTTAAGTATATCGTTTTTTTAACAACAAATACCTACGATATGGCATTTACTTATCTCATTTTTATATTTAACCCACATGTGTGTAATATTTGTAAACCATTTTTTCCATATGCTGTGAACTCTCTCTATAAGCATATAAAGCTTTGTGTTTTTAACAATGCTTTAAAGACAGTATAAAGAAATTTGGAATATGCGTTTGATTGGGGAAAATAATGCACAAACTTGTGGGGTGCACTTTAATGCATTTTTTGAATTCAGTTAAAAAGCAAGAAAAATTCGTATTGGGATTTTTGAGATCAGTGATTGCAAAATGCACGACTCAATACTAGTTTATAGATCATAAAAAAAATTTATTTTTGCCAAAAAACTTTTTTTTTTTTTTTTTTTAATATTATAGATATTATAGACACATTTTCAGCTCAAAATTGAATGTACACTGAATCCTTAATTCAATAATATCCGTATTTTCTGTAATTTAACAATGATAATAATTATTAATATATAAATGAGAATTTCTGTGGAATAAAAAATCCGTTTTTGAAAAATATATTCCGGTAAGAACCCATAAGGAAAATTTTACAACATAATATATATTTATATTTTGCTATACTGATATCGATTGTTTTTAACATCATCTTCAATAGCTTAAAAAAAAGATAATATACTAAAAAAATATCACTATATACGTTTCTGTAAGAAAAATAAAGTAAACTATGAAATATAAAAAATAAAATTTTAAGTGTAGAAAAATTGAAGAACTTGAAAAGCAAAAATTATCAGAAAATAATTGAACAAAAATCATGTTATATAATGCATATAATCTTAATAAAAATATTGATTGAATTAATTTAAAAATCTAAATCTGTATTTATTTTATACTGAAGAACACAATAGTACAATTAAAACTTTATGATCAGTAATATAGTACTATTAAAAATAATCCTTCAAAAAATGATATGTGGTATATCTTCTTATTAAAAAGGTCAAGATACAACAGAAACAGATGACCGGTAAATAATATATATTCAAAATATTGGAAAATAATAAATATAATATTATATAAAAATGCGATTTTCTTCTGCTTAAGGTCTTAATTGATAAATTTTAAACACAATTTTTCTGTTTATCAAGTTATCATAATTTTTCCAATGTTTCAGGTGTCAATTTAAGTTTTATCTTTTTATATTTTTAATTTTTCTACATTTTACATTTAATTAAATTTTCATCCCAAATTTTTATATTTTAATTTATTTTCTTACTGGAGTATATTTTATGGTAAGTTTTTAAGCTAATAAAAATGTTGCAAAAACAATCAAAACCGGTACAATAAAATATAAGTTTTATTATTTTGAAATGTTTCTTGTGAGCCGTTTAAGTAATATATGTTTCAAAAAATGAATTTTAATAATTATAAATACTTAAGGAAGTACGAGCACCAAGGCAACTTTTGATAAAAGGCTTGATTTTTTTTTAATACAAAGTTTAAATATGTCTAAACAAATTCCAAAAATTTGAAGGAGATTGCCCGATCATTTAAATAAATAATTAACTTTAAAGTTGAGCAATTTAACATTGGTCTTATGGGGTAACCTTCAAACATTGATACATTTCTGTATTTTTCTCGTAAAACTGTCGGTGAATATTTTTAAAAAACTTATGGATGAAAGTAAATATATTAGTGATAAATTTAATTCAAAAACATTTACACTTGCCCGACTAATTAAAGTGTATTAATTAAAAGAAAAATAAATGCCGCCACTAGCCAATGTTAAATGTATATCTATATATTGAAAAAAATCATATGGTTACTGCGTTCCCCTTACCGCTCTAAAGTCGATACCTATCCCCACACTGCCTGGCGCTCGTACTACCTTAAATCATTGATATATAATTATATGTAGAGTATTTAGACAGGCTGACTAATTTTTCTGATTTAAGTTATTATTCGTGATCGGATTTTATGAACGTTTTATAAAAAATCGTATCCAAGATTTTGTTGATGTGTGCTCTTTGGCAAATATAAGTATTCTAATTTTAATGTTGGAGCGATACGGATTTTATATTCATGGCAGGTAAAAATATAAATTATCGTAGTTAAATTGCTTACGTTCTAGCTTTCACAATTTTGTTAGGTCTGCACATGGTTTTGCTGATACAGATATGGGATCCATGATAACTCAACTACAGCGGGAGGAGAATAATTTGTGTGGACATCGTGGTTTAGTTCCTGAAACAGATGATCAAACTTTTCGTATAGCAATACCAGCATCATTTCGAAAGTATTATAAAAAATTAATTGCTCCCATGTTGGTTAATACAAATATATTTCCACGATTTCCACGTGCTGCATCTGCGAGTGGAACAAGTTTAAGCTCACCAAAACAGAAAGAGAATATTGCACATTCAAATGTTGATAAGAGTGTGCAAGCTTATACGAATATTAACAAATTTTTAATTGCGTTTTTTGAGCATGTAAGTTTATAAGTTTATAGGCTTTATTTTTGAAGAAAATTAGGTCTAATCTTGCTTTAAAGTTTGTACACAGTAAAAATAATCATAGAAAATTTTTCATATTGATTCTAGTCGCTCATAGCCATTTTAAACCATTTTTTTTATCTATTATATTTAGCACAAAGTACTACCTTTATTTTCTGGTGTTCTTTATATATGATTTCTCTACTTTAAGGCAATAAAAGATTTGGATTATGAAGTGCGATCACCATTATTTGTTGAAACATTATTCGATATCGAATTTAGTGATCAAATTGATCGGGGTGTTTTGTATACAGATGGTGGACATTCTTTCGATAATGTTTTATTTTATGGAAATGAATTAACCTTAGCATCATTTGATTTAATGTTATTTGTATTCATATCAGTATTGACTTCCAATTATTTGCTGGCTACCTTTGTAACTGCTCTTTCATTTCAGGTGAGTATACTGATCCAAGGTTTACTTTAATAACTTTTTTCAAAGCATGTTTAATCTTATAATTATTATGTTTTTCCTCAATTTTATCGCTTACAGCAACTTTATTTCTTTCTATTTTGGCTTCAAGAATTTAAAGACTTGATTATGTATGTAATTATTGATTGTTTAATTGGTAAATTTGCTGTTTCAGATTATCACAGCGTTAAGGAATATTGGTGGAAGAAAAAATTTAGCCAAGAAAACGTTTATCGATCAACGATTTTTAATTTAAGTGCAATAAAGCCAAAATTGATAAAGTATTATAAAAAAGTTTAAATATGCATTTCGATATCTTCAATAGATTTTTAGATTATTTTGTATAAATATGATAATTTTGCTTTGTTTAGTACTTGTTTGTATCCAATAAAAGATGTTTTCAAAGGTAATTTATCTCTCTCAAAGATTGCATCTACAAGGTTATATTAAAGAGGAATTAATACAGTGAATTCGAGACCTCTATAATAAAGACAATCTCCAATATAATATACATTGTATTATTTTTTCAATTATCGCGCAACATAACTCTCATACTATATTTAGTATGAATAATTTTGATATGAAAACAAAAAGTGCGTCACGAGGTTATTTTCTAAAAAAATAAATGTAAAAATCAAAATTTTATTTGATATTTAAAAATGTTTTTTGGCACAAAACTATTCAACACGCCCTTTATTTTGATGTTAAGATGGTGCATATCAAATTTCATAATATTTTAATGATTACTTTTTGAGTTATTTGTGCGTAAAAATTGAAAAAAAAAAATGTATTTTATATTAGAGATTGTCTTTATTATAGAGGTTTCTTTTTTGTGTCAATTCTCCTTAAACAAGTATGTACTATGCCAATAATGTCGATGACTTTTATAGAATCTACAGTTTTTATAAAATAAAACAATATATTTTAATGTAATAAATTATATTTATCAATTTTAAGTTATATAACTTTTTGGTTATTTTTTTTAGTTATTTATCATTAGGGATTTAACTAAATTTATTCTAAATGGAAGTTTATATATTTTTTATGTACAATAAAGATATGTTTTGATAGAAACTAATCAATTAGAGATTATTATTGGTTTCTTTTTAGTGGCAGGGCTTAACGGACGGAGAAATTGGGGGATATATCAACATTAAGTTTTTATTAAAGGTTGTTAAAAATTGTTGAGCATGCTGTTAAGAGTATTTTATTTCGTGCAAATATTATAAGGTAAGTTAAATTAATTGATTAGTTTTTACGATTTAATAAAACAAATACATTGATCGATTTATTAAAAAAAATGAGATAATCAATTTTCAAAAGTTCGCTCGTAATTAATTTAGCTTATTCCGTTTCATTTTTATGAAGTTATGCTAAGAGGGCAATAAAAATATAAAAATGTCAAGAGCGTCCATGCACAATATAGCTCAATTATAACCTGTTTAGGACACCCCCTCCCGACATCTAGCCTAACGTAATCTTTATTTTGACTACTACCCCCACCCCCTTTGCAGATAACGTAATTTTTGTATTATACAATTTTTAAGAAATTTTGTAAAAATACTATTTGGGTTAAATTAACAATATTGTGTGGAAAATACAGAGCTTTAACGCTCGCTTCTTGCTTCTCTTGATCGCATCACGTGATTTATGTGCACTCTTCAAGTTGAATTGGCGTAAACATCATTTACCAAATAACTTTGACTTTTTTGATTTTCTCATTTTTTTTAAAGATCAGTATATTTTACTACAATTATCAAATTTTTGATGTGAATATGCACTAAATTTCTGTTATTAATTTTTACATGAAAATTGATATAAAACTTATTAATTTTTTTTTTTATTATACAATAAATTCCATTATTTTTGTTAAGAATACAATAATTTGGTCCTTTTAACAAAATAAAAAAGGCAATGATGATATTTTACGATTATTATCAATTAAATTACATCCTTTTTTTTTATCAATGTCACTTAAAAATTAGATTAAAATTTGTATATACTCCTTAATTCAAATTAGTTTCAATTTTTTGTCATATCCTTTTTAATTTTAAATTAAAAAGTGTAATGTATTATTTTATATATTTTATTTAGTTATTAAAAAAAAAAAAAAAAATTACAGAAAACTTTTGATGAACAAACTTATTTTGCAAATTTTTATGAGTGCTTGTATCTTATTTCAACAATCTTGAGTATAACTTTAGTGGAATGCAATTGTAACTAAACCGCTTTTTGAGTGAAATTGATAAAAAATGGACATTATTGTTTTAAATATTTAAAAATTTTTACAAGACAAATAAATTTTCACATGATTTTGTCTTTCGTTTAAAACCTAATAAATGTTTTAAGATTCTACGTCCACTACCTATTCGTGTTTTATGTCGACGTTTACGATGCGATTGTTGGCGTTCACGTTTTGGATTTAATTTCACTTGTGCTAATATACCAACTAAAAGTTCATCCACATTATGATCCAAGCCACTTGAGGTTTCAATAAATTTACATCCACAGCTATTTGCTAATCGTCGACCAACTGTAACAAAGAACATTTTGGTAGACGGCGTTCAAAGAAATTAGTTTTTAGGTTTCTCCTACTTACCAACCATGGGCACTTCACGTTTTCGTTCTAAATCTGCTTTGTTACCAACTAAAATTACTCCTTTTGTGACCATATACTCATTTTTCCATAAATATAATAAAATTTCTTCAGCAGTCTTAAAACTTTTACGATCCACAATTGAATAAACAATAACAAATACGTCGACATTATATGTGGCACAAAAACTCTCCACCTAAAAAGATCGGTAAAGAAGTTTATTTTTACATACTTGTTTGTTCTCATTTTGGAAAATCTATGCCCTTATTTTAGAAATGCAAACTTTTTCAAGTAATTGTAGAAATTGTATATCCCAGACACATTAGAAAATATGATAATTAAATACGAAATATAAGAAAAAATTAGTTTCATGAAATTTAAATCCCACGCAAGACTTCTGCGTTTGATTCAGATCCGAGGTAAAATTAGATAAACAACAATGTCAAATGTTATTACAATTGAGGAGCTTTCTATGTACACTGTTTCTTTGTTGTATGAAAACCTACCGACATTTCTGCCGATGGATGATCAATAATTTCTAATTCTGTTTCTTGTCCATCCAACATAACTGAAACGGTTTTTTGTCCATATTCCTCGTCTGAAATCAATAAAAAGTAAAATAAATTTTAAGATAAAAATAACAATTCGAAAAATACAATTGTAAAAATACAAAGTGTTTCAAAATTATTTTTCTAAATGTAGAAAGGTATAATATATATATATATATATATATATATATATATATATATATATATATATATATATATATATATATATATATATATATATATATATATATATATATATATATATATATATATATATATATATATATATTGTTATGTGAAAGTTCCCCTATCATGGTTTGAAAATAGAAAAGCAAAATTCATTAACATTTTTACCGCAGCCCATGTTGACAATTAAGTAAAATCTAAATCCATAAAGCCAATATATAGAAAATACAATTCCAAGGAACCTGATATTTGGCGTTAAGGTATCTAAGGTCAAAGGCATTCATGAAATTTCAAGAAAGAGTCCAGGGATAGGTTTACATTTTGTATCAAGATTATTGAGAGATCACAAAGGTTGTTCTTAAATATGAATATGAAACTTATGACCATTCAATCTTAAATTTTGAGACCCACTGCATACAGTACCCACGTAAATACGATTTCTATTACTATCAGACATATTTTGTGGGTTGTCATTCATGTATCCCATAGAGATATAAAAACATCATAATACGTCTAAATCATAGCTTTGTTCTTGTATGTATGAAACTATGGTATATTATCAAGAACTATACCAATTGTTTGCAACAGGTCAGAAGTTTATGTAGGTGTGGTATTTAGAAACTCCAATAATACCAGACAAATTCTTTGTTACATGTGGTTGACATCTATGGTATCTAATAAACATTTGAAACAAAATATAATTTGCAAGAGTTAAGCGGTTCTCTCAACAATGATAATATTATGATAGATGCATTTTGTATGGAAATACCAAACTCGCAAGTTTTTAACGCTACTTGTAAAAAAAGGGACTTTTGTATTTACCCCTCTATTTAATGCTAGGCGTGTTGGGCAACTGATTAGAAAAGTAAAAAATCGATAGTTGGATTTACTCGGGTGTGTCAGATAAGATATGATAATATAATTTCACACTGCAAAGTGTACATTTCACTTATTTATTTGAGCGTAATGCAAGGAGATGGAAGGGTCACAAACTTACAAAAAAGACCAACGCTTGAGTAATCTCGATTTATTATTTCAATAAAACTACCGATTTAATTTTAAGTAGTAACTACTAACACAAAAGCAATATTTTAAAAAATCTTCAAATAACTTAGTCTATTTTGACGGCCTTTATAGCCGGACTCAGATCTGTAGGTCATCATTTTATACAGTTGAAAGAGGTAGATTGGCTTAAAAGGGTAAAAAATATGTCTTATTTTCAGTTCGTTCAGGCTTATGTTTGTCTCCAGAAGGAAGACGATGAACAGCTTTATACATATGATAATACTGATTAAAATGCCATTTTTGTACATGTAGCATAGAAGAAGCGAGGGAATATTTTACAAAATTCGTCAATTTGTAGAGTGTCTAACAAGTTTTTTACTTTTCGTAATGACTAATCTTCAAACAAACATTTACAAACTTTGAATACACTTCTTAATTGTGGTCAGTTCTCCTGTTCTATATTTTATATACAAAATTATCGTGTCCCAATGTTTGCGAACAAACTCCTCCAAAATGATTAGACCGATTTGTATGACAAACTATTTTTATACTCGAAAGTGATAACGCTGGTCCACCCCAAAATTTATATTTTTGGACAAAATTTTTTATTTTATTTTTTTAATGATTTGATAAAAAATACATAAAACCGTTAATTGTCACCCTTCTACCACCAACACCCATTTTTTAATAGTAATATAAGTATTATAATATTCTTCAACTCTCAGTGGTGAATAACTGTCCAATTATCAATTGATTAGTTACCCTTGTCAGGTGTATACCGGTGTCACTTTTCATGTGAGTAATCCATCGAGTTTGCTTGTGTTTGCTAAAGACGGACTAATCTAAAATATCGTACACTCCATTGCACTTAGAAATTGATATTGTTTTTTTTTTTTTTTTTTTTTTTGTTATAATTATAGTGAGAGCAAATATGGACTGCTAGACTCTGATAAATGCAAAAAGCCTGTGATGACTTTGGCTGACAATTTAGAATAATTTTGATAAGAAACTAATAACTGATGGTACTATAAAAATAATTTTTTCTATACATATTTCAAAGTTTATTTTTAATACAAAGTATTATATTTTTAGGGATAGCTGTTATATATATGTTATATTTTATTAATGGTGTATTTTTTTTTTTTAACCTTTTACTAACTTCTCTAGTTTTTATGAGGACAAATTTGGAAATAATACTATTGTTGTTCATTTCCCTGAGCAAAACATATTCTATGTTCTTGACTCATAGCGTTCCTTAACTAATTTTTGATTCCCTTTTAGGTTGAAAATGAATGGTCTCCACATCAGTTAGTGATCATGAAAGATAAATAAATGCGAAAAAAATGTCTAAATTGGGGAAACTTATTCGAATTAAATGTTCATTATGAAATTATAAAATTGAATTTCCAGAGTCTCGTTTTTGTACTGCCAATCGCACCAGCCTCAATCGTTTTGAGCACCTCGGCAAACTGTGCTAATTCGTTGTCTAAGCTGTTTTCCAAATTATTTTTATAAGCGCTTTCTATAATTGGTGTTGTTTTTCAAAATCTCCTTTGCTGTAATAGATTTTAACTGTCGGAATATTTCAAAAACACTGGTTAGTTTTTGATATGCTTTCATGCGTTTATCTATAGCAGGTGTCTTATCAATAATGACAACAAAAACTTGAATTTCAAACTGTTAACCACGTATTTTTTTCTTAAGAAATTCAATATACCACATCTGTATAAGTTTCACTCAAAAAACTACGAACAAGAATAAAATAAATGGGTATAAATATGGTTGGTATTTTGTTAGTTTTACAGGTCGTTATCGCTCCGTTCCTCTTTCAGTCATAGACCGCATCCATACACACTTAAAACAAGTTAGTTATTCTTCGTTAAATACCAAAATATTCACTAAAAATAATTTATAGGACAAAACAACGTTTGCCGGGTCATCTAGTACTAATATATAAAACAATTATTTTAAAGAGCTTTCGTGAGTTTATATGCGTGAGCCTATTGAAGGGAGGGAGATTTATAAAGAATATTATTTTTTATGATTATTTGTTTAACCTTGCATTTTATGTTTCGTGAATAAAGAAAAGAAAAATACCAGATTGTAAATAATAATAATAATAATAATAATTTGTTGTACTTTTGACAAGTTTGTGTCTTATCTTAATAATCTTTGAATGTTCTTCAACGTTGTAGAACCAATTAGTTAAATTGCTTACCTTGATCTTTTCGAAAACCACACTGATTACTATCAATCATTTTTTATTTGATTGTTCGTTGCTTATGATTTTTTTATGCTTTTTTATATTATTTATTGTAAAAGAAAATGAAACAGTATTGTTTATTTAATCGACAACAAAAAATAATGTTTTTCTTTAAGGAGACTATTCAGATCAAAGAACATTCGTATATTTGACAGACTACAATTTGGAGGTTCAGATGAGTAATTTTCATAATATCGGCAAAGACAATTACTTTATTTGCTTTCCAATGGGAAGTCGATTTAGTGAATCCCTTTCGTGGAATCATTTTTATCTGACGCGTAATTACGTAGCTTAAAACAGAATAGCAATTTCAGTAAAATCGGCACAATCGTTTTTTGTTGTAAACATAGAAAACAATATCATTCAAATACCCAAAAGAATACTTTCCTAGTATGAGAAATAAGAATATTTAGATGGTAGTGGAGTATCTGAACAATTTGTTTTAAATTCTTTTTCATGAACACAAATATACATCAACAGTCTCCTTAAACTGGTATTTAGTGGACAAAAAACCTTTTTATTATAGTTTTTCTTATCTTAACTAGAAAACAACTTTTATTATTCACGATTTTATTGAAAATATAAATAATATATAATATATAAAATGGTTTTTCATGACATTAAAATAAATGAAAATTTTTGATAAGACCCATGATTTATTTTTTCTTCATATTAGTAGAATATCTTGTTCTCAGTAATGAACTTTTAATGTATAATTGATTCTAAATTTTATGAGTTTAATCGTCTCTCTAATATTTGTAGCATTAAACCTTTTTCTAATGTTTAATAAACTGTTTTAGTAGATAGGCGTAGTTTAGACATAGATAGCATTTGTACCTTTTTTAAGTATGTAGTAAAATAGACGAAAAGTTAAGAACCTGAATAATACCCTTTAATGTATGAATGGGAATACTGTAAATCGAAACCATTTGAATATTACAAGAAATTTGAAAGTTGAAGAAATTCTGATCAGAATATCGGATAGTCAATCCACATCATCCTCCTTAAAGGAATTCTTATAAGAAAATCTGATAATACTTAAACAAATATCTTAAGCAAGCGTATATCATCGTATATTATCAGATACAATGAATCAATTAACTTTCAAATATTATAATTTTATTAATTGCTTTTTTGACTTACAGGTGGCCTATTTCAGATAACATCGTAACAAATTCTTATAAGAAATTCTAATACTACTTCATCGTATCTATACGCACACCATAAGATTTTCCGATCTGATCCTTAATATTTCGGATAAACACCTCAATAATAAAGATTTCCTTACTAAGCTTTTCTGATCAAAAAATCTGATGTCTTATATAGAATTCTTACCGTGTGCGAAGACTCGTATAAAATACATGCTAAGAGTAACTTCAGATATTCTGATCAGAAAATCGTATGCTGTGCGCTGTACTGACCGTTAAGAGATAAAAGAGCCATTAAAAAGGAATTTTCTAAAAATTTTTAAATAAATTTTTTATAATGGTGGAAGCGCAATGAAAAAAAATGATAAAGTTTTACAACGCTACCATATGTATGCTTAATTTAAAATCAATCGAAAAGTATAGGTAAAATTTAATTTGCAAGATTTAATAACAGACACTGGGATAAGTAAAGATAAATAAAAGCTTATAATTAACAATTTCTCACGAAAAAGTAACATAACACTTATCATCCCCAAAAAATTCGTAAGGCCACGGACCAATATGTATAACAAATTTTAAAAAGAAGGGTTCTAATGCCTCTTGATTTTGAGAGTCTTTGATGAAGCTTTTATCAAAGAAAATGAAAAATATTACAAACAAAACAAATATATTGCAGAAGTTATTTATTTGAATAAAATTGATAGATAGTTATGAATGCTTGTTACTACAATAGATAGAAGTAGATATACGATAATTCATTAACTTAATAATTTTCAAAATATCCATTTAAGTTTGATAATGAGTAATGAAGTATAATAATATTTACAGTCATTAAACTTAAATCGATACAGGGAAATACTGCAATCAAGTTTTGAATGCTTTATTATTACAAAGTAAAAACAAATTACATTGGATATGATCTTTAGTGATAAGACTTAGAAGTACATTGTTATATTCATTAAATTATTTCATTTTAAGGAGTCTCCATAAACAACGCAGGTCAATTTTTGCCTTCAATCATGATATTTAATGCAGCCTTTTTTATTATCTCTCCTCATGGATGTAACTTTGTTTTTATATTACCAAACCCAAAAGATATTTTGTACGCATTGTATTATAAATATATATACGACTGATATCTCTAAGTAAATTTTTCATAGGTACCTATAAATATTCTCGTTGATTTTCAACACATTGCAAATCTTGACATGTCTGACCACCTTTGCTACGTAACGGTTTTTTGAGTGTGGCGCTCTCTTGGCATATCGGATTTTCATCAGTAGATTATGCTTAATGTGTTGTATATGGAGTGATATATAGAGTTTTTTTTCTAAATTTTTAACAGGATTTAGTAAAATTATTGATTTTTATTTTCGGGTCGACATATTATCGGATATTAGAATATCTTTATATTAAATTTTTTCACAAACTAGGCAAAGAGAAAGAGAAATTATTGCTTTAAATAATATAAAAACAGTAATGAAAATATTCTTGATTATAGATAGTACTTTTACATAGAAGTTTGATTTATTTTTTTCAAAAAAAATTAATATTATTTATTGGAAGATGGAAGTTCGACAGCCTCAAACGTTAAAAAAGGAAATCAATACGGAAATAATAATCTTTCGCGGCATTTGAGAAATCAAAGTAAATTTGTCAATACCATTACTAGGACTTACTGAGAAGCAGAGGAGAGTACTATGAAAATAGTGCACCTTGGTTTATCTCTCAGATTCTCAACCGACTGTTTAGTAAACAATTTAAAAACGATCTTGGAATAAGTGAGGTGAAAGAAAGGTTTTTATTAAAAGCTTAAGAAAATACATTGTGATCCAAGATATCTTCAATATACCCATTGTTGCGATAGATTTAGTCATCCCAGAATTCAATGTCATGTAGCGTTGCATTGTTACGAGATCACGGTACTTATAGGAGTGTAAGTGTGATCATCAAATAATCCAATATGGGCTGGATGAATTTAGAGCGGGTGTTGGTTTATTAGTTAAATACTGACATATTACAGCTTGAAAGGAACTTCTCTCTCACACGGAATCGAACCCACTACCGTCATGAGAGTACAGTCTGACACTAGAACTGTACGCTTATACGCTCAGTCTTACGTATATTCAATCTAAAAAAATGCATATCGTATTTTAAGTTGTGTTTGCATAAAGCAGCAATCTGAATAACACCTTAAAATTATTATTCCCTATTAAATGTTCTTCGAGTACATTACTATAATATACTAGATAGATGGTATAGATGGATAGAATTAGTACAGGGTCTGGATGGACTTCAGTGTTTTGTTTTAAGAATGCCTTCTTATATTAACATTCCAGATATTGTCAGATCAATTTTTTGTCCTACTATTTTTAAAGACCACCTCTCCCTCATCCTCCTTTTCGGATAGTCTATATATCGATATCTAAAAATGACGTGTTTTTAGTTTTTTATTCGAAAACATTTTGCGAACCAAATTTCAAAAGTATTTATTTTTGTCCATTTTACATAAAACAATCATTAAAATAGCTCCAAACTGTAGTATATCTAAAGAGAAAAGAATAGAGGGGGTTCTAAAGAACATTGGTGAGACAAAACCCTGATCCTTACTATTTAAGCTATTCAAAACTCAATTCCAATAAGATAATGCGGTGTTCAATTTTTGCGCACTCAAGTCCATCTAGGTCCTGGTCTAAATATATAGATGGGTATATTTTATCCATAGAATAGAACACACTCAAGCTAATAATATTTTACAATAATTTATTACAAATTTGATTATCTTATTCCATTATTAATACAACATTCGTCTTCATATTGCATTATATATTCTATTGTATGTGTATATATATATCAACGACATATTCTATTCCTATCTTGAAAATAGTATTTTACAATTGCCCTATAGTCTGATATAATCAGTCTTCATAATAATAACATATATATATATATAAATATATATATATATATATATATATATATATATATATATATATATATATATATATATATATATATATATATATATATATATATATATATATATATATATATAATTCTCGTGTCACAGTGTTTGTCACCAAATTCCTCCAAAACGGTTTGACCGATTTTTATGAAATTTTTTGTGTTTATTCGGTAAGTCTTTGATCGTAATGAATTGATTTTTTCATGAATTGATCGTAATCTATTTTATATACCCCTTATTGATATGCCCACTCTTAACATTAAGGGTTATATTCCAAAATTTTTTTTGTTACCTTTTGGTGTAAATTTTTTATTTAAATTTTTTTATGATTTGGTATTAAAAATACATACAACCCTTAACTTTCACTCTTCTACCCCTTCTCTATTTTTAAATCTCGATTTAAGTACTTTTGAATGTACCTACATTAACCAAGACTCACCGAGCGAATCGTGTTTTTTGGTTTAAGAACTTTCTAACTTCCCATACGAGCCAAGCTTAGACTGAATAAAATAATGCTAAGGGCAACGACGAATCAAGGAGGCAGATTTCTGAAGGCCAAGGATTGCTTCCTCTCTATTTTTATACTGTGTAAGGGTTTGAACATAAAGCAAAAAAAGGGAAAATGACTATGAATCTAAATATTATTCAATCTGATATGTTTTTGTTATCTTCTTAATAAAAATAAATTTATTTTCTACGGATGCTAAACGAGTACCAGCTAGTATATATATAAAGCTATAGTTTATTTTATAGCAATAAGGGAGTCCTTATTTCCGAAGAGATCAGTATAAAAGCCACGCTGAGCTGCGTAACTTTCTGTATAGATTATTGTTGGCGCAATGAAAATATTATTTCCAAATGGTTTTTCATGAACCTTTTAGTATTTTTGGATTGATAAGTATGAAAATCGTTGAATATAATCTTCCAGGCAATATTAATAAGGCATTAATATTTTGATATTCTATGTGCTTGAAGCGCATTTTGACATATTAAAACCATAATTACAAAACAATAATTGTTTGACATTCATAGCTTTTGGCATACGGTTATTGCCTTTAGTTCGTGCACCTACCTAATGAAGCATCATATGCACATATATATTCTGATGTTGTAAATTGATAATTTAAAGCTGTTTTCCCAACACCACTTGCTCCAAGCATACCGACTTTATATGAGGCAACCGTTGATGATTGTGTATCTTGTTCATTTTGATCATAGCCGCCGCCATTTGAACTTGCTTGAGATGCTGAACTGTAAATAAAATATTATTATTTTATAATAAAATTAAATATAATAAATATGGAAAGAAGAATTGTAGTGAGTAAGATTTCTTTAGCTGACAGGCCAATATTATTTTAATTGTATTTTACAAATATTGTTTGAAATATTACTCTTCAGAATTAACATGATAATATCTTACAGGCCAGTATGTAGAAGATGAGCTTTACTCGAAAACATATTTTCGATATTCTCTTAATAGAATCGATAGATATTTCGGGAAATTTATCCATAATAAAAATATGGGTACTAAAACAGTGTCCCTTTTCTTTGGTAAAAATTTTGATTTTAGGTATGTATGTTTTTCTTTCTTTAAATCTTGTTTATCTGATCTCTTTTTTAAGGCAAAACTAATAGCATCCAAGCCTTTTATCATCTCAACTTGCTTGGCGCTCTTATCTTAATTACATGCTTTCTCGTCATATTTTGAGAGTTATCCCTCTGCACCGCCGAAATAATTTTTAATCATGGCCATGACTCATATGATTCATAAAAATATACATTTTGACTATCCCAGAATTCTGTTTGCATTTTATAGAAGCTCAAAGAACGTCTTTGATCCACATATGATTTTTAATTGTCGAGGTGAATACAATAACTGTCTATTAAAAATATAAAAGGATTGGTATTATTTAATAAAATTAAGAATTGCATTTATATTTTATGATATTTGATTAAGCTTTTGTATATGTTAAAAGGTTTTATGTAATACGCTATTAAATATTGACTTAGTGAGAATACAAGATAAAAGGTTTATATAGAAAAGTTTATTATTAAGGTTAAACGGACATTACTGAAATATTAATTAAAAATGTATAAACTAAAATTAATATTACAATTAAGTTCAGAATGCGTGGGCAAAATGAAAAATTTTGTACTAAAGTTAAAAGACATCTGTGATAAATGTTATTATTCGATAAAAAGAGGTATCTATAATAAAAACAATCTCTAATGCAATACACATTATACTTCTATTTTAGCGCACAAATAGCTAAAAAAATAGCAATAGAAAATTTTATTCAATTTAAATTGTATAATCTTGACAAGTGAGGAATTGTCAAAGATTTACATTTTCCAATATAAGGGGTAAATTTTTGATTTCTATTTTATAAGGAAAACTTCTTTAGTAAGCCCCCGTTTTCATTCAAAGATTGTGTATGCTGAGTAATTTGTGCGTGGAAATAAAAAAAAAATACAATGCATATGGAAATAGAGATTGTATTAATAATAGATGACTGCTTTTGGTTCTATTTCGCCTTAACGCAATATGTATATACGAGTTTGTTATTTGTATTTAAATATATTTAGTATGTATTGGTTGAAACTTTGAATAAAAATAAATTTATTCTCATATATCAGCAAAGATGTCTAGAATTTATACTAAATATACACAAACTTTTGTATATATTTTTTATTTTATTATAACTGGCTGCACCAAATCAGGCTATATAGCCAATATACACAAAGTAATATACTTTGAAATAAATCAAAACTCAAAGACAACCAAAAATATAAAAATTATATCTGAAGTTTTAATACGTAGTGATAGCTGGCTGAAAAATTTCGCTTACAAAACTTAAACCATTTAAAAAATATACAATTCTTGTTGAAATTTTCGAGCACAAATAACTCGAAAAATACTTATCCAGTTGTAATGAAATTTAGCATGGACAATCTTGACATGAACGGAAGGTATGTCGAAGAGTCTTTTGCGAAACAATATTTTTAAATATGAAATCAAATTTTGATTGTTACTCAAAGAGTACTCTTCGACATGCCCTACGTTTTCAATTCAAGATTGGTCATACCAAATTTCATCACATTTGGATAAGTATTTTTTGAGTTATTTATACGCGAAAATAGTGTGTTTATTATAGAGATCTCTATCATAAAGATAACCCACGTTAGCTACTATATAAACAATGTACAGGAGATAAGATTTATCAACATAGTTCGTAAATATTTACGTATTTAAAATGCATTTATGAGAAAATTCTTTTCTAAAACCGCAACAATTTTAATTAAAAAACTGATATTTTTCAATAAAGAAAAATGAATAGAAATTCTTATTTATTAAAATCCGGTTGAAGAAGATACCATCACATTGTTAGATGAAAATATTTAATGTATTAGATTTGAGTGAAATACACACATATTGTAAAAAAATCCTATTAATTTTCTGAGTGTAGTAGTAATTTGATATCTACTAGAATAAAGTTGCCATTTCTATTCAGAAACATGCACTTGGTTGAATGTATCTAATGTCAGAAAACTATTTAGTAATGAAAATAATATACTGGGATCATTGACTTGTTTTATAACGGATATAAACAGTATCATTGAACTTGAGTTTTACGATCCGTTTTTCAACAAAAATGAACCATTAGTAGTTATGTTGTGATGATTTTTGTCCGCTTAATCATTATAACAAAACCATAAAATATCACGAAAATTGTATGCTCTAATAATATTCATATCGAACAAAGGAAAACAATAATTAAGTGTTAATTGTTTAGATACCCGACATATGGTTCAGTTTTAATGTTTGGAACATTTTTAATGATAACCATTATTCATAAAATATCCTAAATTGTGTCGAATGTTTACGAAAAATATTGTTTACAAATTTTTTTTCTATTTTTTATAGTTTAAAAGTCAGATCATGAATATAAGGATAATTATTTGAAAATCGGGTAGTTTGTATGTTTATGGTAATTCAGAATTGGCGGTCAAAGCCTCGGCAACACTAGCAAAACACTAAACTAATTTTTTATGACTAAAATTGAGGAGTTGTCCAAAAAGATTATATTTCTTATGGGAAAAGTATATGATATGATCCTTTTATATTTCGCGCATACTACCTCGTACTCTCTTAACATCTTAACAATTATATTAATGTGCAAGATGATTTCCTTCCTTGTGTATGATCCCTGGAGATAATCTTTTACCTTGTTTTGAAAAAACTATTCATAACTCTTTATTTTCATACTTGTTTTTAAAACACAAAAATTTTAATTATTAAATTTTTTTTTCTATCTTTTATGGTTAAAATGTTTGGTCATGGGCCTATTTGTCGCATTCACGAATTTGATCTTTCTTTTTAGGTCTCGAATACACCACCATCAAGCTCTTTTACGGGCGCACAAACGGAAATGTACTTATTAGGTAATTTTGGACTAAAGTCTAGACTAAAATTAATATATACTCTAACATATTATACATGCCGATTATAATTGTATACTGTCATCACGTATCATCGTTTTGGGTAAGTCTATAGTTAAGAAAATCCAGCAATTCTCTTAAAAAATATTTTTAATAATTTAAGCATAACATTAATTTTAATTTAAGCATAATTTTACTGAAAATACGTTAAATACGCAATTTACTATCATAGTTAATCATAATGTATTACAATAACTTTACACAAAATCTCCCAGTATAATTATAAAAGTATTTAAAAGATTTTCGAGAATGAGACGCGATCATTATTAACGGTTCAAATTAGTCAAATGGTTCATAAGTATAATATTCATTTATACTCCTCATAGATTCATAATACATACGTGCCGTGCCATAGTATCTACACAGAATAGGAGGTGAACTGGTAAACTTATAAACTATGTTATGTGTTATATACATGTTACTGTTATTATCATTTATTAGTATTAAGTAAAATAATTATTCATTCATGTATAAAATTTGTGGTAATCAATCATCATTCCATATTTTCCACATTACCCTCAATTTCACCTTAAAATATTACCCACTTCTAACAACGATTATATAGACATTTCAACAGTTTATTCAAAAATATTATTTCAAAGATCGGAATTCGGAATATTAAAGGCATCCCGTGCACTAGGTTTTTTATTCAACTTTTGTTTCTTAAATAGTGATGACCATAATTGATCTTGATCTTGCAAGAAAACAAGATCAAGACCAAGACCAAGACCAACCAAGCAAGACCAAGGCCAAACCTAAGACCGATTATGTTTTCGTAGAACAGAACTTTTTTTGTGTTTGGAATTTTTAGTTTAATTTATTAGGTTTTAATACTAAATATAAAAATATAAAGCTACAAAGATGCTTCATGTCGAACTGATGTCTTGTATACGTTATATTAAAAAACATATATTTTGTATACGAGTATTATTATATTGACCCATTCGAATTATATACAGAAACAAACAACTATAAACATGCGCTTAGTCAAAAATAGTAACAAACAAACGGGCGGAATTAAATTAATCAGGAAGTGACAGGAATAGTGTTTACACTTATTATAAATTTACGACTATGCATGTATGCTCTGAGTTGTAGCAATGCAGCTTATTATTATTGCAATGAAATAAACTATTTTATAAGTTAATTAATAATTGTTAATTTTTTTAATATGCAAAACTAAGACCAAGACTCAAATTATTTGAGCAAGACCAACACAAAGACTGAGTATGCAACATCAAGACTAAGACCAAGACTCTCCCTATCTTGGTACTGGCCTTGATTTGCTCATCACTATTTACGATCTTTAGGAGAGAACGTTGGTAGCAAGGTTGATTTTAAGAAAATAGGTATCTTGTAATTTACTTAAATCTTGAAAAGTTTGATATAGCTTTTCTTTCAGTTAATTGGTACGCAAAGGTTGATAAGGTATTTTTAAATTATTTTAGTAATATTTATCTTCAATTAAAATATAAACAGAAAGCTGTTCACGTCATGATTGATTTGGGCGGCATAAAAAGCAAGGTTCTTTTATTTTTTATTCTGGATTACACTACACTTACTCAGCTGGCCTTTATTTCCCAGTCGTACTGTTTGATTTACTCCGGAAAGACGCAGATCTATTACTTGTATGATTTAAACATGTGGTGAGTTAAAGAGTTATTCTACTGAACTGCGAATTCGATAAAAGGGTGTGCAAGGGCCCAAACCAATTTTTTTTTTTTTGGAAAGGAATCATCCTAAGAAAAGCAAATATAAGGTGGAGAAATTAACCTAGCGTGTTGTAAAACAAATATTTTCGAACATCATTGGATACTAGTCTGAAAACAACCATACTGAATACTTCTTGCCTAGCATCATTTCTGTTCAGTGTTCATCATTGTTCGCCTTTAACAATGAGTTTTTTCCTCTCATTGTTGAGCCGGGAGTTCGGAAAAATATTCCATTTTGTTTTTAAACAGCTCTTAATGTTTCGAGGACCTCTTTGTTAGGTAATTTCTTGTATTACAAAAGCCAAGTGTATGCAATCCAAATTACCCTATCAATTGCCAAGTCAATTATGTTGATATTTTTGAATCAAGCAATTATGTTCATGTAAACCCAACTAATTTAATGGATGCAAGTAGAGGTTTAATAATAAATGTTTCACATAGATTCGATGAATAGATTAATTATACACTAAATTTGTTTGCTTGAATTAGTTTAATTACTAAAAATAGGTGTGGGTATTTTTGTTTTTCAAATTATTCCTTCCTTCATCAATTACAAAACGTTGTTACATGTAGTTTGGATGGATGCAGTGGATAATAGGTGTATACAGATTGCTACAACCAAGATTAGCCATTCATTTATTGAAAATACTACTTTGTAATTCGAACAATATATGAGTTGAATGAGTTACAAACACAGTTCATATAAATATAGAGATCCAGTTAACAAGCTTTTTGTTCACAATATTTGAAAATAAACTATCGATAAAATTAAATAATTCTTTTCGCAGAAGATGCGTAAACTAAGTGAATTTTCTCTTAACGAAGTCGTTTTCTTTTTATCCTCTTAAAAACTTAATGAAGTTATCCTCACCATTTTTTTTACAAACACTCTTTTTTAAAGGAAAAAGCATAGAATAACTTAGACACACAGGATTCACTACATACTTAGTTATCTTAATGGCTTCGTGGATCCTCTAGACTTACGCAATTCCATGATACACTGCATAGTTGCTTAGCTACTATACCGCGGAAAAAATAGTGAAGTGTGGCCAGTACTTCTCTCGATCGCATGGTAATTTCTTAAATAAATGATCAAAGCCATTTTTTTAGGGTAAGCCCAGAGACCGCATGGTCCTCTTACACGGTAGGATTCGAAATTCCAGGACTCACGGAATCGAACACTTGGGACATAATTTATACTTTTTCTAATCTCTCTTTTGACAATATTATGATAATAATGCTATGCAAGAGCATTAATAGCTAGTCTTAGAGGCAACGATCCGTATGTATAAATTTAGAAAATTGCATATTAATTAATCCTAATATACATCCCACGTATGTCATGTTTATTAACGTTCTTTATAATTAATTCTAAGCTATAACAATTAATAATTCCTGTGTTTTTAATAGCGAAGCGTCAATTTTCTGAATTTTGTTCCATTTATTAGGGCTCTTGGGCGGTTTGAGTAACGGTTTTTCAGTTCTAGCAAGAATTCGGTCATATTATGCTAAGTTCGGTAATCACATTTTGGCAGTACTCAATTTTACACTTCACTAGCTTGATATATATTTGGAAGGGGTACAAATTGAGTTGGTTTTAATGGGTGATTTTAATATAAAAGATTTTACTGAAAGTCAATAATTTTCGAGAGCATTGGCAACTTTGAAGTAGAGGGTAAGTAGAACCTATAGCCAAACTTTGGTGCTAATTGGTCCTGTTCTGTAGATTTTCTAGGCTAGTATTTAGCATTCTATGCTTATTCATCTCTTAAAAAAATGACAGCCTTATAGAAAGCTGACAGTTTTTGTCTATTAAGTTAAATATCATATTTCAATTGTATGAGTTTTTGAGAATATAAACGAAACAAATCAACTACTCCAATCAACTATTCAATGTAGTTTATATGTTCTATTTTCATAATGCTATTAAGGCTTTCAGAATTTTGATATAAAAAAAATACAATAAAAAAGTTATGTATATAAAATTTACGTATATTTTTCAATACCGAATTCTGTATGACTTATGGAGCTCACACCAAGAACTTTATGATTGAGAAAGTTGTTGTATTTATTGATGAATATAAATAAATGTAAATGAAATCGACAATTTTGCTAAAGTAAATATTTCCGTTTAATTACTACTTACATTTTTTATCTTAGGTACGTAAAAAATCATGTAATTATGTTTGTAAATAATTTATATTTTATGTCCTCATCCCTAAACAGTTTGCATAAATATAATTATTGTCTTGGGATCGAAATAAAAAAGTGTTCATCTTCTTAGATGAATGAAACACGTCAAAAAGCAGAAACGCAATTATGCACTTACATATTAGTAAAGATTTTTTGAAGAGTGGTATGCAATTGAAAGAAATATATTATGATTAATTGTGATTTTCGGGATGAAATCAATAACTTTCTATCAAAAATTAATAATATTTTATAATATTATTTGTTGGGTTTTTGTCTTTTTTTTTATTGTATTTTTACGCTATTTAAATTTAAAACGAAATGAGAAAAGAAAAATGAATTCAATATTCTACAGAAAATCTATATTCTTAAAAATGGAAACAATATTTAAGGCGATATTCTAAAAAGTAAAGGAAGTATTATAATCGAGTAAATATACTGTGTTCAGTTTTCTCTGAATTTATCGATTATGAACATATACCTTCAATTGCTATAAAATAAAAATATTTTAAGCTTTGCCTTTGGCCCGAATTGGCATAAATACAGTTTTGACGAGATGGAAACAAACGACTTATTTCTTTATGTAAACAAAATTGTATTATGAAGATTTAGTAACTGTAAGTATTAATGAAACAGATTAACATAATAGCTAATGCGACATGCTTAGGCAGCTCTTGCATCGCCTAATATTTTTTTGATATATTATATATTATTGTAATAACTAATCTTACCATAGGCTTAACTTGTATAGTTTTATGGATTTCGGATAATGTATAAAGTTTTATAAATTTGCTTAACCTGCTCGAAATCTGTCATTTTGAACCATCTCTTTAAATATCTAATATTGAAAAATTTTTCGCGGATTATATAAATTTATTACACGGGTTGTATACGGTTCATGGACCGTACTTTGGCACATTGTCTAGAATAGATCCTCTTTATTAAAGGAACTCTTTGGTAGATATACGTTAATTGTACTTTTATCTTCGTTAGTGGAACGTTTCTTTTCTCGAGGTTATTAAAGCACAAATTGCTCTTAGCGTTAAAACATAAAACCTTCTTTCAAGAAACTTTAAAGATTTTTGATTATCCAGTAGTACCTGGAAAAGTAAAATAACGCATAAATCGATATTTTAAAAGGTTTTAAAAAGAAAACGAAACATTAATTCAAAATATGCATCGCCGAAGCAAAGCGTAATGCATTTTGACAAGAGGTTTGAATATGTCATCGTATAGCTTTGAATTATAATAGAGCTTTTTTGTTATGTTAGTTATTACATCCCTTTCGTTTTTTTAAGAGATTCAAATCTTGTTTATAAAGTATGAATAAAACTTCGTTCCAAAAATATTTACTCACCTTAAATTACGATCACGACAGCTACCACCACTGCCTGATGTCCCCGTCGATGTGACAGAATTATTTGAACGTGATCGTCGACTACGTAACGAATCACCTAAATTAAATATACCATTTGCCGTAATTGAGAAACTGCGCAATCTATAATATTCAATATCTTCTGATGTAGATGTAGTACCATCACAATCAAACGCTCCACCCCCACCACTGCCTGTACTCGTACCACCACCACCGCTTTGTACAGCTGTACCACGTCGGATTTCCGCCAGCATTGGCTGTGAGAACCACATGCAAAAAAGAAAAAAAAATATTGCTCAAAGAAATATTTTATAATACCACTTTTTTTTAATTGTTAATCTCATGGTTTTCTCATATTAAGGGCTTGTTGTTTATCCTTCGTGAATTTTTTATTTGGCTAAGTGGGGGAGTTGGATTAGTTCAAAAGCTACTTTGAACTACATGAGAAATGGAAGGAGCGGGTAACCTTTGGATCTAAGACGAAAAAATATTTTCCTTATAATTGATAACATTCAGAAGTGGTTAATTCCTCCATTTGAGTCAGAGTACTTGAGCCAGAACTATACACATATAAAAATATCAGTTATGCTCATTGTGTACAAAATGTGTTCTTGGCTTGGTAATAAAAAAGTATGTTCTATCAGAGTGAGGTGATCATAATAGGCAACGTTAGGCTACATGGAGCGTAGGAGGGTTTGTAAAGAGGCTGGAATTGAATAACATTGTTATATTATATAATATGTTGAATATAATAAAAGTTGTCAAAAATGTGGTAGAATGAAATTGACATGGTAGCAATATATACCGCCAACACAAAATTTTGGAATAAATACAATATTTTATAGAATTACATAATTAGTCCATTTCTGTTTGTCCGTCCGTCTGTCATCAATATAGCTCGTAAACGAAAAGAGATATTAGGCTGAAATTTTGGTGCCTCAAAGATGTATACGCTTTACCCGACTGTGTGGGACAAAGGAAATAAATGAGTTTTACTTTTATTTTTATTTTTTTTATTTTTTAGTATGAAAATGTGTGATAATTTATTGTTTGTGACATTATATTTCCAAAGAGGATATATATATAGTGCCATACACAAGAAATAATGATGTTCCTAAAGTTATGAAGTGTGTTTATTTTTCAATTTTACTTATTTTGCCCGGGCTTCCTCTACCTCCAGGTTTTTACCTAGAAATTCTACTACAGTGAATGTATTGATATCATATCTTTTGCACAATGTTGTATATGCTAAATAGTAAAATGTTTATCTTTTTTTTTGTGTGCTCCTTTCCCTGCTCGATTCTCCATTTGATTAAAGAAATTCACAATATGTAAATAATCACAGGAATCGATAAAAATGATTAAAAAAGTCCATTATTCATAAAAACTAGTGTATGTGTTAGAGCGATTTTCAACGAATAACCATACAGTTTGTCGAAATTAGTATAAGCGAAAATATTAAGTTTCCAAAGGAAGGAAAAATATTTGTTTTTTATTACTGTAAAGCTCATTCAAGGAACCCATTATATCTCAAGGAAAATTGCAGAAAAATTCGGAGAAAACATGCTTTTGTTTAAGTTCGTAATAAGTTCTCCATTTGTCATGAAGTGGCTAGCTTAAAAACTAACAGAATTATAATAAAAATTAATTTGACTCCATTTTTTGCCGAAAACATATCAGTTTTTTTAGCTAATGGCGTTTCTCCAAATAGTAAAATTTAATATAGCACTTAACATAGTACATAGTACACTTTGAAAGTTTGACTTGTTAAAACTGTTTATAAAAAAATCGTTGAGCTAGCAACTTCAGCAATAGTTCAGTTTGAAGGTCTTTTTATGTGATTTGGTAAAAGTGTGATGAATATTCTATAAATTTGTGTTTCTTTTTATTTACCGTTAAAGTTTATTACTCCAATTATCCTCAAACAAAACATCAGATTCAAATAAAATCATTCAAAAAAATGTATTTTTTATGTCAAATTGATATTTTTGTTATATTACAAATTTCATTCCCTGAAATGGAGTGCCATGCAGATTTCAACATTCCTATACTGTAGTAAATCCTTTAAGATTATTTTCATATTTTAAGTTTAAAAAGCTCTTTCACTGTTTGGAAACTTGTAAGCTTACATTATGCAAATTGTTTTTTTATTTAGTTTGTACATTTTTAACGAATTTGACGGTATCGAACATCTTTAATTTGATTACGTTTTTTTTTTTTTTATTATTTTTTTATGTTAAGTGGTGAGAAAAATATGTAAATTGAAAACGAAAACTCATTGTAGGTGGGCCTGGATTTTCCACTCATTTGTCTCTGTCATATCTCTTTTATGATTCTTTTCTACTATTGACGGTATTGGCGTGTTTACATTTCGTTTTAATTGTTTAATGTCCGTGATTTTTTTTTGTTTTGTTTGGCTATTAAAAATACAATTAACACATTTATTTTATTGATAATAATTTATCTTAAATGTTCAGTGAGTAATAACCAATTTAAATATATTGATATATAAAATATTATTATTAAGGCCCTTTGATGACATCTCTTCGACTCTTCGATACTCTCTCCGTTTTCATATTAATATTGTAAATATCAAATTTTATAATATTTGGATAATTTTTTTTTTGTCATTTGTTTGCGCAAAATGTAAGAAATACAATGTATATAACATTAAAAAGCGTACTTATTACAGAAGTGCCAATGCTCAAATAAAGGTAGTTATAAATTACGACGCGGTTTCACGAGCTAATAACTATGTTATGGTATACAAATATTTTATTTAATATTGGAAATATTTAAGGACTTTAAGAATCACAAATAAGACATTCATAATAATTACAATCTCTAATGATCAAATATATATAACTGTATTGACTGGGTATGTATTGTATTTTATGAATGCTAGTCCAAAAAAGTGATATGCAATCATATGGCGAGTATCTAAATAATTAACTATTTTAGTTGTAATCTTCACTTCTTTATTTTAATTCTCATTAAAATCAAAGTATTTTTATAACCTTAAAACAATATTTATTTTCGTATTATAAATGTAGGAATGAATATTTCTAAAATTTCGACAAAGCTTTTTTTTCACTGCTAATAATTAAAGTAGTATTTTTATTAAAAGCTAAACCATTTAATATTAGGAATCCAACTATAGTATCTACATCAAAAAGGTTGAAACGGGTAAATAATAAAGTACATTCTCATGTGTTTTTATGACAATTTTTATCGATTGTTTAATTCTTTTCGCTTGAATTAATGTTGTTTTATGAGCTTATGAACTCTCTGTTCAAAGGAAATAAAATGTTATTAAAACACAATTTGTTTATTCTCTGTGTTAAAAAAAACGATTACGCTATTGTTTAAATATTACCTATAATCTATAAATTTAGAAACTCAAATTATTTCCGCAAGTATTTGTGTTCATCAAGATTTGTACTCCATAAGGAACACAGTCTATGTTGTTTATTTCAATTTCTTGTAGTTCATATTACTTCCAAGCTTCATTTATCGGTTTCTTTCATTTCTGTCGTTCTGCCTGTTCAACTTACAACGAACGAGCATAACTCCAAAACTTCTGTAAGTATAGGTTAATAAGCATTTAGAAAATCTAAGAAATGGTAGCATCGGTATTGGCCTGTTTTTAAGAAGCATCATTACTCACTAGATATCTGGAAAAGTTTCAGTCATATGCATAACACTAGTTTTCTAGTTTTTATCGGTTGTTAAAATAGACAACTTGTATATGTTTAAAAAACGGAAAAAATGTCACGATCTTAATCTTTAATTTCTTAAACATTTAATACCGTTGAAAACCATATTTTCAGGTCATTTTTTGTATGTTATATTACAAAAAAGATGGAGAAATACAATATATTAAATTGTAGACGCTGAAAGATAATAAATTTCTCTGAGTAACTCACTTCACTATTCAGTTTTTTCTAACAAAAAAATATAATTGTTTAAAAACAATTATATTTCACTTAAATCCACATACAAAAAAGATTCCTTAAAATAGTAAATAAATTCGGTATTACTTATATTCTCCAAATTGAAATAAAAATGATTTCATACGGCAGGTCAATAAGTTGTTAGAAAAAGAAACAAAAAACAATTTTCTAGAAATTTTTGTTCTCCTTTTTCATATTCTCCTTCTAGCTCAATACACTTTGACAGACGTCTCTACAATTTTTTTAAGCTTTCCGGAAAGTATGATTGTGGAAGTTTATCAAAATAAGCACTTAAGTGCGATTACCTACGCATATGACGTAAACAGTTGTCCCCTGGGCTATTATTTATTATTAAGTTTGAAAAAAATGGCATTGGATTCCAGACCTGGTGAATACGTTAGATGGTCTCTCAACTTTAATTACTCAATGTTTGCCATAGAAATTCCAGTTGAGTTTGTTTTCAGCTAAGAGAAAATGCAATACTTAACACAATCTCGTAGATTTTGTAATATCTGGAGTACTAACGTGTACGGGACGTATTGAACGATGTACGTCTTCTGTTGATGCACCGCAACGTTAAAATTCATTTATACAATTATAGACTGTTGTAACCACAGGGATCTAAGTCAAGTTTTATTGTTTTTTGCTTTTGATTTTTTTTAAATAGAAATATTTAATCACCGTTGTAACTAAGTAACGTAAGTAACTTGTTTTCCAATTTTATTAATAAAGACAAATTGTTTACGTTCATTGTCGATAAAAACGAGATCACATAATGAATATGGATAGAAATTTGGCAGCTACGTAGTAAGAAATAAATAGACTGATTCTTACTAAAAATAGACCATTAGCTTTGCTACGAGGTCTATGTCTTAGATTTGATGAGGACTTATTGACTTGCCTTTGTATATAAAAGCATCTTTCTATAAAATACACAATCTTGAAGTAAAACAAAAACACACATACATTTTCATTATGATATTTTCTCTGTAATAAACTTTACTCTTTTATTCAATTTAATGATTACTCATCATTAATTATAATTTTTGGAAGTAGTATAAAAAAAAGACAAGATACTTTTTTGTTTTATTGCAGCATCAACAATATTTTTTTACTCTTTTGTTAAATGATTTGTGTATAATCGTATCTGTAGAGAAGTGTTTTTGACTATACGACTTTATATATTCTTGATTCGTTTTTTGTTGGTCTTTTTCTTTTCATTTTCTTTTCATTTACTTATTGATTAATATTTTCTTTTTTTATTCACATACTATAAACATTCTATAAAAGTATTTATTTAATAACATTTAAATTATTATTATCCGACTGTTCTAAGAAGCATTAACCAATGCCAGATTTATTAAGACGTTCATTTAAGTTATAAAAACAATTATGATACGCTTAATAATGACGCAATTCGCTAAACAACCAAATTTTTATACTCGAGATATACATAATTCTATATATTATGAGTATATTATTTTTCAAAATTTTGGTGACGTATTTTAGACATAACGCCTGAGCTTAAGTTCTTGAATAAGCAAAATTGGTCCATTGGGTCCAACAGATCCATGACCCAACTTTTTAACTACAAAAAAAAGATAGAAGAAAAAGTATAAAGTTAAAAAATGTTTGTTTTTGTTTGAAACATTTTTTCGTAAAATACAAGTTCGTTAAAATTTTAGCTCAAATTTAGCATATAAACACTTAGCATGAATACAATACATATACAGACACCGAAGACTAGCAGTATGACAGTTATTTGAAATAAAGCTTGGGAAAATTCTGAAAAACTGCTGTAAAACAGTGTAAAGTAAGTAAAAACTCAAAAAAATTTCTACCACTTGCGAATTAATTTTGATAACGACCGCACAAACGTTACACAATATTGGTAGACATGTTTTGGAAATGAGAAAAAATTTTTGAAAATTTATAAAATAACTTTAATTAATGGAAATCGATACATGTCGATATTTTAATTTATAATCTAGCGTATATAGATTTTAAAATAATTTTTTATGAATTCAGATAATGTTCGTTGAACACATCGAAAGGAAATTCTGGTTGTATTTATTTTTGAGTAGACATCGAATCTTATTATTTTAATATAATCATTGGTTTTTATAATTCTCTGTATGTTGAGAAATTTGTTTCTAATTAAAGTCAAAAATCATTATTTTAGCACGATAATTGGTTTTATATGTCAATATATGATGAAAAATTCTGTATAAATAATAAAGCCAAAAGTTATATTATACTAACACACTTATTTATACATAGAACGTGTTTATGTATATATAAATTCAATTATTGTTTTGAAAACAAAGTTTTACGATGAACGTAATTTTCAATTTTAATCACCTTTTCTTTAGGTACAAACGAATACTTTGTTTATAAAACTGTGTGAATACGTATATGGAGTAAACAAATTTTTTTAACAAAAAAAAAAAACCGCCTTAAAAAAAAATAAGTAAAAAATAATTTTAAGATTTCCTTGTGACCAATTACCTTTCTCAATCGATGCTAACCAATCAATTTTTTATATTGGTTCCGACTTCGAAAGCTAATTGGTTACAAGAAAAAAATATTTTTTATTTTTTAGTACATTTTTTGCAGACGGTTCTTTTTTGTTACAAAAATTTGAATGTTGTGAAAATTAATCACTAAAAATTGATTTTGCCCGTTCTCTCCTCTTAGGGACATCAGATGATGGTATCACTTTCGTTATCATGAGACCTTCCTTGGAATATCTCTTATTCAACAAAAAAAGAATAATCGAATCAATTACAAGTTATTCGCGAACACACATATCATTAAAATTGTTTCAAAGGGGTAGCACTCGCTTTCAAATAAAATAATAATAATCAACATCGATTCACCTAGTCGAAAGTTCTGATACAGACGAATATGCAACCTACTTTTTTGATGTCGGTTAAAAAGAAAATTCTATGATATTATTAAATTATATCAAAGTTTTTAATTTATATTCGTGAGTTCATGCAACTAATCAAATGTTATTTTCTTTTAAATTAATTCCATACAAAAATTTTTCGTTTTTTTTTCTTTTCTATTTTTATTCAGCAAAGTTCGTATAAGGATTTATTTCTGTATACAAATTTTGTAACGTTGTTTACATTTTAATAGAAATGTTTTTATATACTTGATTTAAGAGGGAGACACATAAATTTAAAAAAATCTGTGTATATATATATATATATATATAGTAAAACCTCGATAAAAGAAAGTTGATTGTATTTAAATTTTTTTTTCTGCTTATGTAATTATCAAATTAATAAAAACATATCCGTAGCAATAACCGAAATAAAAGCTTAAGAAATTTTCTTTTAAGGGCCGAATCTAATGTTTAATGGAGATCTGTTATGAAAGATTTTTATGTATGTTAACTTAGCAAAACAACTTTCTCCAATTAAATTGGAAATAGACTTTCCAAAACTTATCTTTAATTAGTCAAAATTTTATCGGTCTAACCGTAACGTTTTTTTTTACAAAATAAATTACAAAGTAATTAGCGGCTAATTATTAGCTTATTCCGAAGCTGGGCGGAATAAATTGTTTTGTTAAGTGGGTAGTCAACTCTGTTATGGCTAGAGCGACAAAATTTGTTTTTCCACAACTAATTAACGTCTAAATATGATTTCTCAAACAGGATATTGCAGTACAGAAATTATAGCATTCCTATTTCCCCTTATTATTTCTTTTCATTTTACATCAAACAAGTACCGCACCACTCGAGCTTGTAAAGAAGAAAAAGTTGGAATTTTTGAAGATCCTTTCCTTAAAGATGGTGTGGAAGGCTCCTAAAATATATTGTAATGATCCTGAATGCGATAACGAGTCTACATATCGTTTAAATATTATCGGACAGTCCATTCGAAAGTTAAAGCAGAACAAACATTGACAGATAGATAAATAAATAGATAGATTGATCAATACAGATCAAGGAAACGGAAATCCGTGTTGTGAAAACCTTGATCTCATTAAGTTCTGTCAATGATTAAATCTGTAAATTACTCACACTTGTTTAGCTTCATTTATCTAGATCTCACACAGGTTTGACTGCATATACGCAATGTTCAAAAAGTGTTCGAGTAAAGGATTTTTAACGGGGATTTTTAATGGTGATATTTTCGCCCTTAGCAATGACCTTCAAGATTATTTCAAAACTAATTTATTTTATTATTTGTAGATTATGGGTTTGGTGTTTAAAAACGTGTGGCTTATTAGCTGATTTTTTTAGTGCTTCGATTTTTAAGAAGGGGCGCTTTATTTGAAATACAAAATTGAAAAAACCTTAAAGGCCATTGTCTAAATAAACATAATTTCACCATTGAACTATTCGTTACTTTTAAAAATACTCTAAATTTGTAAAAACTCGTTTTTTCGAATTCGTATTTTGTTGAGGTGTTTGATACTTTTTGATACGACGCTCGAGTAAAACCCAATTAGGTACCACTGCTAGAGTTAAATCGAATAACTAATTAAACACGAGTTTTTGACAATTTTAAATAAGTATGACATATTCAAGACATATTCACGTGTTTTTGTTGTTGCGAAGTATATATAAAACAAAATCACGTTAATTTACTGTCACTTAATTAAAAAAAAAAAAAAGGAAATTTTTATCAAAAGTTTATTTATCATATAATGGAATTTATTAATATATATTAATGAAGATGTCAATTACAAACGGTTAAATAGGGAGGCAATCATTTATCACCTCTGATTCTTCTCAATTGATTGTATATAGACAGGGAAATGGTGATAATATTTCATTCGAAATGTTTCGTATTTATGTCGCCTACTCAAAATAACAATAATATACAATTATTAATTATTTAATACTGATTAAAATAATTATTTAAAAATTCTTGGAAATTTCATGGGTTTTATAGTTGAAAGTCGACTAATACTTCAATATTTATTTTAAACTATATAACTGTAAAAGTTTATTAAAGAATCAAATGGTGACTGTGAAAGTCATCATTCTTAAATTGATTTTTTACATAAAAAAATTGGTAAATCGAAGTTTTATGATAACACTTTATATATGCATCTTGGATCATATATTTATGATAATACACTCCGAGCTAAGTTACAGCTACAGTTGTTTACAATATCACAATTACATTACACAATTACATTTATCATACACATTAAAAAAACACTTTGATAATCCGTACAACAGTAAGAAGAGCGGATCGAATATCCTGGCAAAACTAGTAAACATTATAATACAGCAGGAGTCGACAATTTATATAAGAAAATTCGAGAATTTTCAAGCCCAATAAAATATACATTCCTGAACTAAAAATTAAAATAATATTTGGAAAAATTAAATTTTTTACGAGTTAATAATTACAAGGATCAGTATGGTCAATGTAATGGACATGTGCAGCAATTGATGAAAATTCATTGTTCGAATTGGTTTACAGTCAGCCAAGTGAAGGTTCAGAAATGTTTGTTGGGCCACCGACGGTTTCAATTCTAGTTAAGCCTGGATCACATGATGCTGGTTTGCCCCCTGGATTGGTTGATTGATTTTGTAGTTGGGTCCTATGCTAGCCGCCGTACTGAGGGTTATTATACTGGCTTCTATACAATGTTCGCTTCACACATGATCAACGAATCATTCGCTTGATTCGTTGATCATTTATGAATCATGATCATTAATGTGCTGTGAAATTTTGGTGCTCGAATGGAATGATTAAAGAAATACGAAATTTCAATATAGTGATACATTGCAAATTGTTCGAAGGATTATTTTTAAATTCAATTTAAAAGGTAAGAATATTTATTATGTTACGATTTTAGTGTTTATATACTGTTTAGTATTTATATAGTTGATCTATAGTAAAAACTAAATTTTATATTTTATAAATAAAGTTCATAATTCGGTGGTTAGATTACTAACCAATGTGACTGTGTTAGGTGTTATTTTCTCAATTAAACTTACGTAATTATAACATATAATTTGCAGTAATTTTAGAATGCCGCGATTAAGTACCTAATCAACGTGATATAGAAGATATTCTTCTGGAAGATAAACTTTCCAATAGTGAAAGCGTCAGTCTAGAATTTGCCAAAAAATGTAAGAATGGCACTAATGCTTAGTGGCAAAGGGTTTAAATCCGAGTTTCAATCGGTTATAGTTAAAAGCCAATCAGTAATAGTCAGTTGATAGTAAACTTACATCGGATGCTGAAATATCTTTGTACACTTCAAATAATACACGGCAAATACTTCAAATAACCATGTACCAACCACGAGTATTTCCACTCCATCGAATCGTATTGCTGTGGAGGAACGAAACTGAAAGTAAGACCTCCGAGTGTATGAGACGGGTGAATACATAGGAGGTGGAAATATAATGTATGAAACAAGAGGTTAGAGATTATCACTCTTATTTACCTATTCCGTGTGTTTTGGCTAAAGAAATATTTGTTTTTTGGTTTAAATTATTTTTATTGAAACTATGGGGTTTAGTAAATTAATCACGTTTTTGCTTTTCAGCCCTAAGTGGTATACATTTTTTGAATTTTTGTTCATAAATAAACTATTCAAATCTAACAAAAAAATTGTGTAAAACTGTGGCTGAAAGAGTTAAAAGCCAACTAATACAATATAACTTTTTACGTAATCTTCGCTAGAAGTGAAAAAAGTCATAGTCTCCCAATAGAATGATTTCATTTTATTTATTTTTTGTATTTATTTATTTGTGTAGTAAATTTTTCAAGTGTTAATGAATAAAACATTATTTACTGTTTATTTTAATCAAAAAATAAGGTATATACAGATTGTTTTCATAAAAGTGAGTTTTAATAAAAAGCATGCGTTGCTTATATCAAGTTATAAAAAAACATTTTGTAATATAGAATATCATAAAAATAATGAAAAATGATCAACTGAATAAAAAAAAATTATCTAAAAAAATTCACCATAATAGGATTAAATTTCAAAAATGTAAAGTAAAAAATATTATTCTTTCAACTGGAAAACGTAAACGTAAAATAACATCTTAATAAAATTAAATTTCGATATATAGAAGCTACGTACATTAAGCAAATTCAATATTGAAATTGACTAACAAATAATTTAAACTTCTTGTTCAAAATAAGACATTGGCAATTGACAAAGGTTAATCTCGTTATGAGTACATGTATGAAATTTTTCATGTAGAGTTCCTAGAGGTTTTTACCTAGAAATTCAACTATGTATTTTAGTGCCACAACTTATAGATTATGTTGAATAAGCAAAATACTAAAACGTTTATACATTTTTATGTGAGCATCCCTCGTCGCAAACCCCTCCCACACCCTTTTGTTTAATGAAATTGTTACGTAAAAATAATAACAGAAAGCGATAATGCAACTAATGAAACCGAAAATTGCAGCGTGAATTTTTTTTAGATATATCAATATTGTTCTAGTTATGATTAAAAATGTTAATTCTTCATTACAAAAATTGTAAATTTTTGAATGGTTTTCAATGAATAATTCGAAAATCTATCCTATACACACAATAATAAACGAATTATAGCTCAGTAAATGTGCTGATTCTTTCTAGGCAAATTGCAGTAGTAACATTTAATATTGAATAACCAAAAACAGCACAATAATACGAAGAAAACTACATTTGAACTTTTAAAAAGCATTAAATTCAGTTAAAATATCTATATAATGTTGAACTCTTCAGGTTAAAAACTTATGAAATAATAGTGAAAATGAAACTTTTTACTCACTTTTTTCCCGAAAAAACCTAGTTTTTGTATCAATGGCGATTCTTCAAATATTAATATATTCTAAATGTTTCACGGATTTAAATTGTTTCGTTTAGATAAAATTCTATTTTTATGTACTATAGTAAATGTTTGATAATTTTACTATTTTTCTTTTTTATGCTGTTCAACTTCAAAAACCATTTTTCTCAAACAAATCATCAGTTTCAACGAGCTATAATTCCGTTAATCTTGCTCCAACAGATGTGAAATACTAATCTTTGTATATGTTTTTTATATGCTTCATTCGTGAAGAATCTTACAACGCGTGCATTTTTAAGTTAAATCGACATTTTTTTATCACGGATTTAAAACGTTGTTTTAGTTTTTATGTTACAGTTTTCATCTCCTCAGATGGGGTTGCATTCACTCTTTAAGGATCCGGAGAAGGTAGCTTACAAGACAAATGTTTATTTACTATATATATTCTCAAAGATTGAATTAAAAAAGTTTTCAAAAATCAAATTTGCAACAGTTTTTATAATCGATACTGTTCTAGACATGTATACTAGAAATTTTAACACAATTTATCGTTTGACTATTTTTTCAATACCTACGTGTTGTATCGTGAATGGAAATAAATCTTTGTTAAGTATAATTTATAGAGAATAATTAAAAAAGCATTTATCAAAAGTCATAAAATTCGGAATGAGTTTATTTTCAACATATTTATATTGTGGAGTTTATAAATTAGAGAACAGAGAGTTTAACATCATTATTATTCATTTCAATTTTGTCTTTTTTTTTTTTTAATAAAAAGTGCGGATGCACAAAAATTATTGATGCGTTGATAAATTTTATATCCTATTTATTCATAAATTTATGCTGAAAGTTTGGACGATATTGAAAGTGGCAACGCAATGTTTGTAATTTCTCACTGGGCAAGAATAAATCTCATAATTACTTCATAGAGGAGGAGGACTTAAAATTTTGACATATAAATGCCAGTAGTTAGAAGATTCAACTAGCAAAATTAATGGTTTATCTTATGCCTTTGTGACAGGATGTGGAAGGAGTGAGTTTTTAAGGGTAAAACTTCGGTTTATCTTGATTTCCGGCAAAACTACAAGTCTTATGGAAAAAAGTAGGTAATAAAAAGATCTACAACTTTTGTATTTTCACTTTTTCCCCCTTACCTCAAAATTTATATGAAAAATTAAAATAACCAACTTTCTGGTTTTTTATATCTTTTACAGAAAAAATTAATATCACCAAGTTTTGTGAAAACTTACCTTTTTATGTTCCCACTGCAATTTTTTTGACATAATCATTTTTTTTTCTCTTTATTTTGTATAAATATTCAAAAAGCACCCTTATTTTCAAGCGAAAAATTTGTGTGTGACAAAAAGTGTAAATACAAAAGTTGTACATATTTGTATTACTTGCAATTTTGTCATTTATTTTTTTTCTATAGGACTTGTTGTTTTGCCAAAAATCGAGATAAACCGTGTTTTACCCTAAAAAACTGACCCTCTTTCACTCTCCAACCTCAGATCGCTCGTAAATTATTTTTCCTACCATTTTTGTTATATTTTCTTACGTTTCCAATGGGTTTCATTCTACTACAATTTTTTTTTCACTTTTTACCGTTTGACTTTTACTTTGGTCTATTAACTGTATAATATTTAAACAACTCTCGATTCGCAAAACTCAAGAAATGTTTGTTTCAAGTGTTATTTTCAAAGCAGACTTAGTTGTCATTTTATTCATTAATTGGGTTTAAAATAACTAGACAAAGGTCTAACAACATCAAAAGTTCATTGTTTTGAAAGCTAAAATTTGAAGACCATTCAAATTCATGTCTTATTTCGATATAAACTTTGCACTAAATAAATAAACAAGCATGCAAGATAGTGAACCAATGAAAATGTAAACGACCAGAGAGTATACCACTTTCAATTCTATCTAAACATTCTGTACATACGCTTTACACACCTTACATATAAAATAATGTTAATTAAATATAATGAAGCAACCAAACACTTCATGTGAATGGATATTCAACATCAGAAATATTCTATGGTTTCATAAAATCACATCCCATCAACAACAAAAAATAAACATTCCTACCTACCAACTGGTTGGTTTGGTTTTTAAGTGGAGAGACAAAATGAGATAGATGAGAGTTTTACTCGAATGTTGAAATGAAGATAAATTTATTTTGAAAAAATTGAACCGATTCCAAAAACAATGAAAGTCAGTTATTTTCTAACATAGTAAACTACTTTCGAGAAAAATGAAAAAAGTTAATAACCGGCTTCTAGCACTGGGATTTATATTTCGAAAGCAAGTTCTCTCACCACCAGGCTACTGTACTATATATATTTATATACTATTTTTCTTTTAATTAATACATGTTTAATGTTTTAGTATATAATATTTAATTTGTCTTACTAAGATCTAGTTTTGGATTATGTCAAAATCTTCTAAGCTTTGTGTACTTATACCCTTCTAATATTCTTCTGAGTGAAGTCAACAGCTCACAGAACTACGAGTTATCGTGATGATTTTAATTTTTTTAAATTACCGTTTTAAAAACGTCAAATCTTAATCATACATTAAATAAATGTGTGAGGCAAAGTGAATACTTCATCTGATAAGGGCAAGTATACATTATGAGGTATTTACTTTTCTAGTTATACATATTTCTTTTTGTTAATACTCATTCTAAATTCTAAACTTCGAGATCTGTTATTTCAGATATTTCCTAACTGTTTATATCAACTTGACATATCAGTGTTATTCATTTAATTTGACGATTACAAGTATCATGTGCTGTGACTATTTTGAAAAATAAAGGTTCACAGAGAACTATGCAAAATATTTCAATACCTCATACTTTTTTTGAGAGTCAGTCAAAAATGATGAATGAAAAGATAACATCACATCTATAGACTATACCCATCTATCTGTCTATCCATCTCGTTTTGATTTAATGCTGTTGTTGTTATTGATGTTAACTGATTTTTCAATATGAATGTAAATATTTGCTCAGTGAATTTTAGAATATGGAACGAAGCGGAATGATTATAATGAATTTTATACCGGATGTCATATATCTATCTATTAAACGTATACGCACTATTTGTTGGGAAAATTCTATTTTTTAAAATAATTGTGAATATGTCAAAATTAAATATCGTTTTTATCTAGTTTGGTTATGTCTACTTTAAAATAATTCTATTTTAATGTATTTCTACTTTTCAAAAATTAAACTTTAATTTAAAGTATCGCAAAAAAACAGAAGTTATCCAAATATTCAATATGGGCACGATTTCTTATGATTTCCGATGTCTTTCTCATTTGGAAACTTTAGAAAATTGTAGATGAATGAAATAATTTACTGAAATAAGAAGTAGCTTGTTTATCTCCACAATATCTTTTACCAAATGGCAAATCGTATAAATCGTGGTCCCATTAAAATGAAATATGAAAATATAAATTCAAATTTATGAATTAGTATGGATGGAAAAAAATATAAATTGCATCTAAGGGGAGGGTGCGAGCGTTTAGCTTAAACTCGGCAGATAATTCTAGGAAGTTTTAGAACAGCTTCGAAGCAACAAATTGATTGAAATTATATCATGTTACTGGGAAGGTTTAGGTTCATATGTGGACCACATGTTAATTTTATGGGCTTTAAAAAGTCTAAAGCACAATGGAACACAAAAAAAGGGGGAATACAGGAATAAAACCATTCTTGAACATGCACTTATGGCCCTTAAAATCAAATCAATATTACATAGAATGATATCTGTAAATTTTGTCATGAAAAGGAGGTGACTGGAATTCACATTCTATCTACATGGCGAAAGCATGATTTCCAAACATATGAACAAATTAATCTGGAGCAAATGTAATTTAATGGAGGTAACACGGATCCAATTAGTTACAGTATGAAAGCTCCCTAGAGAGTCCTAGCCTAAATCTATTTATCTCTGTGTATTTAACATTTATATTTAAAGTATATTATAACAAAAAAGGAATACTAAATTATAGTTGATAAATAAATGCTGTAAATGGTGGAAGCGCAATTAAACTACACAACATATAATTTTTACTATATGCTATTTATTTATTTTCACTTCCACCATATTTATTAAATTAATCAGATTTTTTAATTGACGAAAAAAGAACCGACTTCAAACAGTAGGAACTTAAAAGTAAAAATAATTTCAAATTAATGCTTATTAAATACTCATTGTAAATAAAAATTATTTCATTGTAACCAATGACGTTTTGAAGTCGGCGCCACCGAATTATTATTTAGCTGAGTATATGATGCGAACCGAAATAATGAAATTTCACTATATGTACACTTTATTTCGAAAAAAGTGAAGTTAAGCTTAGTATTTTTCAATTATTGAAATAAAGTAAATTAATCTGGAAATAATTTACTAGGAATCACTATCAATTATCGCCGAAAATAATTTAAATTAAAAAACAAAGAAAATTAAATTAAATAGTTATTTAATTAAAAATTATCTTAAAAATTAAAAAACTTAAATTTAAAAAATAAAAAAATAATAAAAAATTCAAATAAAAATTATTATTCTTCGTTACGAAAATACACTTTAAATTATTTTCGGGAAAAAATGTAAATTTCGCTTATTAATCAGGACATATCAGATGTTACACATCATTGCGAGTAATAAAAGGCTCGCTCGGGTTTTTTGAAGTCGGTTCTATTTTTTTAATGATAATACATATCCGTATATAATATATAATATAATAAATGTAATAATTTCAAAATCAAATTTCTTATAAGAAACTTTTTTGCTTACTTTGTAAATCCACACCTATGAATTTTCGGTAGTAGGTTCATTTTAGGATGTTTAAATTATGTGAGTTATAATTTCTACAATTATTTACGAAGTTGAGTATACTTGAAACGGTACACACTGTTTAAACACATTTTTTAAATCCCAAAAACTCATCAAGAACATTTATAGTAGTTAGTCAAAATTTTCATGATGTCATCAAAAAATTTTTTTTATAATTTTAATGATAAAAATATTTCTTTTCATAAAAAATAAAATTGTAAGTGTAGGCACATATTTACATAAATATTGTAAAAAATTTTACGCATTTTAGTCTGTACTTGACAATAAATAAAAAAAAAAATAATAATTTTTAATATTTTACATATTTTTATTTTTGTCTACAAAGAGATTTTAGAAAATTATTCAGTTTTTTTTTCAAACCCAATGTCAACTTTTTTTTAATGAGGAAAAGAGAAGAATTTATTATATTCAAGAGCTGTAGTCGTGAAAATGTTTTGTTTTAATACGTCTATGTTGAGTTTGTGTATAGCTAATTGTATTTTATACACATAAATAATTATTCTATAAATTTACATTTTAATGAGAGTCTCAGTACATGGTTTTTCTTCTATATTTGTATGGACATATCAGAGCCAAATTTGTAATATAGAAAGCATCACGTAGACTTTACTCTATGTTCTTGATAGAGTAAAGTCTAGAGGGCCATGGCATTAATGCGCTGATTTCGGTAGGCAGTATTTCTGGAGTTTAAATTGCGATTATACAGTGTAATTCTAGGTTCGCCAGACCTTACTTATTTTTTCAGAAATAAAATGTGTACACTTGCAGTCTCATGCTGAATGCCAATGTACAGGCACAGAATGCTTAAGATAGATAAAACACAACTCAATTTTCTTATTTTTTATGTTTTAAACCTGGCAGAAAAGTAAAGAAATCCAAATTATATTATCAGTCTTGATTTTTATACATGATACTCATGGAAGTATTTCAAAATCTTTTATGCCTATCCAAACCAATCGTAGGAGCCAAAGATGCCCTCACACACATATCAAGTGGTGTTATGAGTATAAGTGCAAGCGTGCAAATAATATTGTTTTGTTATACAGCTTTATTAATATGGCTTAACATGGGGCTGCTGACGGATTTTTATATGCTGTATAAAACATTATGTTAAAAATTAATAACCAATGAAGTGTTTTTTAACTAACAAGATATAACAACGTCAGAGTTGAATCATCTAACACCCCCCTTAAATACATAATATAAATAAAATTGCATTAAACTAGATTCATCTGTTAAGCAAAAGTTCAGTGATGAATACATGTACAAAAGAATTATTTATATATAAAGACGTAAATTTATAATTTAAAACAGTATGACGGTTAATGAAAAGTCCTTTAATTATCTCTTTAAGAAATCATCTTGAAAAGAAGTCAAAATTCCTATGAATGTTATTTTACTAATGATTATTCAATTGGTGTTTCGATATTTAAATTTTATTATATATAAAACCTGGAATAGTCCAAGAGTTGTGCTTATAGAAACAGAAAAAAAAAACTAATTTTTTTCTCAATAGATTTTTCAAAATCAACAATCATGAAACAGAAATACATCCGTTGCAACTTAATTAATTTGTCTTAGAAATTGACACAAACAAATATTGTAATATAATAAAGACAATCTCTAATGTAATACATATTAGTTTTTACAGACCCTTCGGCGCGTCCTCTGTTTTCATGCCAAGATTGTGTATTTCCATATTTTTTTGAGATGTCTGTGCCTCAAAATTTAAAGAACTCAATGTATATTACATTACAGATTGTCTTTATAATAGATGTCTTATTTTTTGAATCAAATCACCTTAATCTCTATTAATTAACAAAAAGTCATAAAAGCTAAAACTCGTAAGTTTTTGGTTTGTTAAACGTACACAATGGCATTCACAAAAGATTTATTTTTTCATAATATGCCACATTGATGAAGGCATATTTTAACATACGAAAACTAATTATAATGATCATTTCCAGTTGTAGTTTGAATTAAATCTGATTTCCTCATTCAATTTTATTTGAAGTATTATACAATTTCAATAAACTTATTTCGTACACTATACTGAATGATGTCTACTTAAATTATTAAATTCTGATAATCCGAATGTGTTTTATTAAGTGACTTTGGTATATAATTTTATATATCCTGAATGAATGAATGATCCTTGTTGTGGTTACAAACATTCTGTTGAGTTATTTACTTTACTGTTGAACAATTTGACAAAGGATTTAATTTATTGCTTACTATCAGAGCTTTACTATCAGATAGTAAATCAAATACATATGTAATATACCTAAATAGATACGCATACTTATATATGTATGTATTAACATTCTATATAGTACAAAAATTGATGAAAAATGTTCCGAGTCCGTCCAGCCAATTTGAATAATTTTTTTTTTTAATGAGAGGTATATGTGGGCAGTTGAGGTATTAAGTATTGTATTACATCTACGCCTTTCTCAAGTTATACTCAAACGCAATATTGTGATACTTGTGAATCCTTATATCCAGTTCTTACGAAGATAGACGATTCGTTTTGGTCCAAGAACACAAAGTGGCTCAAGAGATTTTTGGAGCTACTAAATAATCATATGGATGAGAAGGTGGAAAACAAGGCGCGGACAAACCTAAACGTTCAACTCTTTATGCGTTTTTCTGCACTCAACGTTAGGTATCTCCTGTTCTAATGAACATAGAAAGTTCGTTTTGGCCAAAGAACACTCAGTTAATTAAGACTTTGAATAGTCAAATTGCATGAGTTGGAGATTTGTTGAGACCACAACACATAATCAAACCCTTTATTTTGTGTGATTTGAATGATTAATGCTTTGCACAGAGCTCTTCAGTAAATGGGATATATTTCGAAAACGGTTTGACGAATTGACTTGAAATTTGCATGGAAAAATATTATATTTTAAAATATACTTTGATATTTTAATGGCATTATTGAAAAGTTCCTTAATTTCTGCGATGAAACATATCCTTATGTATACTTTTTCTATCACCAAATTTTACAAAAATAATTACTTTTTCTAGCCCCTTGCAGAAAAAATCTTCATATGTTCGAATTGTTAAGAGAAATATATTAATCAAAATTTGGCATGATTTCAACAAGCCGTTAATTTTTTTCCTTGGAAGTTTGTTATGGCGAATGACTTTTTGTCATAAAATTTAAAATGACATTTATTTGATTAACATATCGATGAATTCACTTTATGTGTAACGTATTTATGCAATTAAATTTGTTAATATAATATTTCTTAGTATTATATTGATTTACAGTTATTGATTTAATTAAGAGGTGCGACAGGTGATATTATTTGTTAAACAGAATAAATTTTCTTCTATGATCAAGTCAAAATACAACAACAATAAACATTTAACTTGAATAGGTGCAGTTTCTACGAATTCGACCTCTTTTATAAAATTAATACTTCATAAAATAATCAACAATAAACATACATATAAATAACCAAACAAATTAACTTCAACGTACGTTAATGTATGTTGATATCTATATTTAATGTACAATAAACATTTCATAACAACTATAGAAAAATAGGTACAGCAATTCTGCGTAGACTAAACAAATTTCTTTTTTAATTTTATATATTTAAAAGAAAACAGTGTATAATTGAAAGAATTTTTCAGAAAAACCTATGAGATAATCTTCCCCTGAATTCCAAAAAAAAAAAAAAAAAAAAAATATCAGAAGTTAAAAATTCTTCACCAATTGTAGTAATCTGCTTCAACAACGCGAAAATATTTAGTGAAATCATCGAATTAAGCAAATTAAAAAATTAATTATTTACAAATATGTTTGTATAATTTAATAAACAAGAATGCAACAGCTCAATTTCTTCGAGAAAACTCGCTAATTATAAACGCTGAAGATCCCGAGTTCGATACCGGGAGATGATGTAATATTGTCTATCCATGTTTCAATGCAACAGCAATAGGTTTATTTTCTTGAACAGAAAATTCGCTAATAAAAGCTTTTAAATTTTAATTGAGAAAATATTTAATGAAAATTGGTTTATAGAGATTTTTCGACATATTTTAAAACATTTATGTGTTCGAAAAACATCATTTTAAGAGAAATAGTTACTCGTCGAAATTACAAATATATATTTTTTTACGAATTTGACAATTATTAATATAGTATCGACCCTTTTTCGGATTAAATATTGGTCAGCTATATTTTTTATATTTTCATTTTGAAGGTACATTTATTTGAATGCTCTTTCATTTCTACCATAGGTCAGATTTATATTTGATTCAAATACTGATTTAATGGAAAACTATTTCTTCAGTTTCCTCTCAAAAAATCACTTTTACATTCGTCAAATATTTATATTCCTGACGAACTTATATGAAATATTTATATTTGAATGCATGATAATTATGCGGCGATTATGCTCAATTTATTGATGAAAAATAATCCTTAAATGTTTAATTTTCGAAATACCTATACGGGAATACAACTTGATTAGAATTATTGCTCTAAATTATTATTTGTGAAAATATCAAAACCAAAATTAGTATAAACGGTGGAGGACATCGGATGTTCAAATCAATTATCTAAATTCAAAAAATTATTCTATTATTATTTTATGTTATGTAATATTTGTCGGGGAAATTGAAAATAATTATTAAATATATCCAGACAGATAATGTAAATTCATAAGTGCCAATGTGAAATACAATATTGAATACGTAGTGTATTGATAGGTGTGAGTCAACCGCCTGAAATCCTATGCTAGACAGAGCTGGATTAATGAAATTATGATTCAAAAACTGATTGAAATTTTTTTTTATTGTTTTACATTTCAATTATTTAAAAAAGAAATTTTTTTAAATACTATTTTTATCAGTCTGCAGTTCCAAATGATTATAATCTATGCATTGTCATAATTTTATCAGATAGTTATTACTAGTAATAGCTGAAGCGAAACGTACACATAAAAGGCATGAATTTACATTAAATGGAGTATTGCTGATTGTTAAATATGAGTTTTGGACCATTACACTGAGTGTAAATTCCGATTTTTAACCTTCGGGATGCTATTCCTTAAAAATAGCGGGCAAAAACTGTCACTTTGTCTCAATTTTTTTTAGACTTTCGCTTTAACCGTACGAGTTTGGAACATAGTTATCACTACTTTTTTAAAGTACACTTGGGCTACAATCATTTAGTGGGTATGTGTTTTTAATGAAGCTGTAGACTCAATTAAAACAGACAATCTGTATTGTAATATAAATTGAATTGTAATATATAGGTTTACCGAAAAAAGAATTCTAAACTAAAAATAAAAATTAATTTTATATTTAGAAATGTTTATTCGAAAAACTCTTGGACATGCCCTCAGTTTTCATGTCAATCTTGTGCATTCCAAATTTCATAACATTTGGATAATTATTAGCTGATTAATACCTTGCATATTACGTTATAGATTGGCGTTATTAATAAAGCCTGGAGAGGTCTTATCAAAAACACATACCGATTTAAGGTCACGTCAACACGAAAGTAATATTTGAAGAAATCCTCAAAACTTAAAGGAATTGGTGGCGCAATTGACTCTCCAAACATAAGATAATTGCGATTGACTATAATTAATTAGAAAAATATATTGTGAGTAACTTAAAATAAACTGAGAAGAATTAACCTTATAGTTTTGACAAACGATAAAAATAACTAAAACATTAAGAAAATTATTCCCAGTGTTGGGAGGATAAGAGTAATGTATGACTATTTGTATAAACAATATACAATGTGTTAAAAGTGCAATACGTGTTTAAAAAAACAGATTCTTGATATAACTGTTAAATTTCATATCTTTTTATTGCAGTAGCATGGAGTAATACAGTAAATAGATTTAATATTATGGTTTTTACAAAAAATAGTTCAATACTCACTGCCTGAGTTTAATCATTTACACCTGCAATTGAAACATTATAAATTGGAAGCGATGATAAAGTAATATTAAATAGTTCCAACTATTTTAACTGGTGATGCCATAATGGTGTGCAAATTCTATAATATATTCTACAGTGATGGTATCTTGTGTGGTGTCTCTAGCGTAGATTTTACGGACGTCGAACAGAAATATCAAACAGTGTCTTAAATTTTTGATAATACAATATAAAGGTGGAGTAGTTAAAGAAAATGAAAAAGCAATGAAAAATAATGAATGTGGGTGGAAGCGTTGTTATTATCTGCGCATATACAAACAAAGAAAACTTTAATTCTATATCATCATTATTCTACTAAAAGTAAAAAAAACAAACATAAAAAAAACAAGAGAAAAATAAATTTTTCTCGTATTGTATTTTATCTTCAGGTGAATTCAATATAACTCACAGCATGTGAACATTGTATTTCTATCTTTTCTACAAAAAAGTTTACAAAGAAGAAAAAAGATGTAGTAAAAATGGTAAAAATGTTACATAATAATGTAACGTTATTTACAGTAAATGTAGATTTGAAATCAAAAACACGCATAACATCTATATAACCCCCGAAAAGCATTTTATTTTATATTTGCGTAAGTATTGACTTATTTTAATAATTATTACTTCGGAAATAATGTTTTCCTGATTGAAAAAAAAAAATGATTTTTCGCTTCGTTATATATATTTTTTTTAAATGTAGACGTTTTAGACCTTCCTAGCAATTTTTGATTCGTGTTCGTCGATCTATAAAACTTATTCAAAAGAATGCGCATAACTAAAAAACACGTTCTTATAAATTGAAAACAATAGTGAAGATGTTCCACGTAGGAATTTCTAGAAGCTGAATTGTTTTTTTCACTTAAATGACGATATCTCGTAAATCGTTAATCCAATTTTAATGAAATTTTATATGTACATGCATGGGCTTCGGTTCCATAAGGGTTTACAATTTAAGAGAATAAATAAATAAGAAAAACAAAAAGTCAGTTTACTGTCAAAGAGAATTTTATTTTAAATTATTGTAAAAAATGTGTTCCATCAAAACATCAAGTTTTGCGTCTATTCTTGTTCAGTGTATTTACTTCCTTACTTCGTCATAAAGTTTTATTTTTAATGTTCCCCAATCATCTTGTTGACAAATTTCTTATCAAAAAATTTTCAACTAAATTATTATAAAAAATATTTTTTTTTTTTAACATTTGTCAAAGAATTAAACAAAAACAAGCCAAAAAAAGAATAAAGTTTTAAACATGTTTTTATTTATTTTTTATATTATAAATGCATATAGGGGACTTCAAAATATGTGTTGCCAGTAAAAACTTAAAAACTAAGAAATATTACTTCTTTTTATCGAAGAATAATATGAAATGGAAATGCCATACTTATTGTCATAATAAAAAGATAAATTTTATATGCTATTATATACGTTATAGTATGAATGATAAAGTTCATATTAAAACTCCGTTTGCAAATTTATTAGGTACACTAATTTTGTATCTATCATGAGTTATGGTATTACAGTTTTGGGCTCCAGCAGCTATTCATTGATTTATTTTTTTATTTGCGGAACAAATCATCCATTTACACAAAATAATACAAATACATAAACAAAAAAAAAAAAAGTTTAAAATTGTCAGAAATAATTAAATGTAAAAACTATAAAAATGTATCAATTAAAAACAATAATGATAATAATAACAAAAACAATTGTGTTTTAGAATTTTATAATGCTAGTATTGAAAATAAGTATAGTAATGCCTGTGTCATTACATCTCAACATGATTAGGGTCATTGATGAAGAAAGAAGCATGTAGTTGGATTTCTGTGGTAGAATGTAAGAGAATTTTGAGTTTCTCAGTGTAAACGTAGGGATTTGAAGTTGTTAAAGGGAGTTTTTTGAGGAATTTGTTTTAAACGAAATGAAGGAGTATATTGTTATTAAGGTAAGTAGGGACCAAAAAGATGCCTAAATGGGAACTTTGAGGTACACCGGAAGAAGCATGAAAGGGGAGAGATGAGCATGATTTTATTTTGGCAATTTGTTGCATATTTGTAAGATAACTGCTCAGCGATTTACTCAACGGTTCCGTGAACCCAGAGCTATTAATTTTGACATTGCCAAAATATACTTATTTAAAAAAAAAACTATCAGGTTAGTTTTTAAATATTAATACGCATTATTTAAAACGCATAATGCTAACGCATAAGATAAATATCGGAATAGTATCCATATACCGGTTTTATTGACGCATTCTAATACAAAATACAGTGTACTTTTCCACGATATATGCTATTGGGCTACAAACACCGAGGTACATTTTTACCTCCTTATCTTAGATGTATATTACTTATAGCATGTATATGGAAGTTGTTAATACACTTTTTTTACGAACAAAATATGATTTTATTCAATAAATTCGCCCAGAGCTAGTTTTGTTTCTACAACATGAAAAAATTTTAATTAGTAGATACCCATGTAATGAGAACATATAAATATGCATACGATTATATTTACAGAATGAAACAGATTCGATTCTCACACATCACGTATATATTTACTTTATATTCTTCGTAAAATTTGCATTCGCCGCTCTAATAGAATATATATTAGTCTTGTGGTGGATAGAGTCCAGCTAAGTGGATTAATCTTAATATAATTGCTATTTGATTTCGTAAATTTTTGTACATACGGCGTTTTAAAAAAAATAAAACAATATTGAAAATTTTAATTAAAATATTAAATTAAAACCATATTTTTTGTAAAGTAATCAATAAATCCTGACGTTTTATATTTTAAGCTTTTGTAAAATATATAATTTATTAAATAAAACAAAACCCATATGGCAATATGACTTCTGGAAGAACTCCTAAAGAATCTTTATATATATATATATATATATATATATATATATATATATATATATATATATATATATATATATATATATATATATATAGATATATATATATATATTTGATTATTATTTGAAAACAATAAATAAAATTTCACAATTCTAAGTTCTTGCGATATCTTAAAGAAGTCTTGATAAAGACTTATGATAAGACTTATATAAAATTTTTATATTTTCGATTTTCAGTGTAAGCTGTATAACTTATGAATGAACTAAAACCACATTGATTAAATTAGTGCCTCTGAAATCCACTCCATTATAGTAACATTTAAAATACGTTATATACGTTAGAGGTTTACAAACTGTATCATTAAGGTGGATGTGCTTTGTTTAGTCATTTTTGCGTGCATTTGATGCAAGATATATAACTAAACCTAGTTAGAATAAACAAACGGGTTCCTGATACACGCAGTAAAACTAACTAAACATAATATTTAACCACTATAAAAAAAAATGATACATATTTATGAAATACCCATTATCCATAGAATTTTTTTCATATAAATAATTACGAATACAAAACTACCCAGAGGCATTGATAATTGGTGTTGCTAGAACCACTTCCATTTTCACAGTTTTTGTTCTACATATTAATGAGTTTAATTAAAAAAACTAGACGAAAAAGTTTACAATTAACTTTTTATTTTTATATTAATTATATTTTTAAAGCATTTTGTTGGGCTTCATGTCAGTAACTATTTTTTTTTTCTCGAACTTTTGGGTAACTTATGACGCTAATAAATATTAAAAATAATATAATTTATAATTTATTATTAATTATTAATTAATTCTTCAAAATTTAAATTCATAAGAAAATAAATATTTAATATTCAACAAATAACAGGCTTAAAGCTAACCATCGCTTGTTCGATACAATTTTCAATGGATATGACTCAAGGCTAGCGCTAACTCCAGATTTGTGGAATGGTACAACCCAGTTCCAATGTTTAAATACTCTGCATACAGCTGAGTATCATTATTTAACCAGCTGGATATTATTAATATTATAAAATGCATGGAATTTTCTTCTATTTCCTATGATTTAAAATATTATAAGCAAAATGGGACCCAATACCTGAGCAAAATCAGTCCAATGACCATATAACACACTCCAATGAACAATCTTTTGTTGTTTTTAAGTTATTGTTATGGCTAGGATAATGGTAGATACAAAAAATTTTTTTTGGTAGTGCGCGAGTCACCTATTTATATTTGGTTTTATCTATGTTCTAGATTTATAAATAATATTCCAGATCTTAGTGATATTTTTTTCTTTCAAGCTATATTAAGCATAATTGAATGGTTCACAAAATGATCAAATTTATTTTTAGTAAAGGTTTCTTTACTATATAAAATATATTTCACTCAATATTTGATTGAATTTAATACATACATTTTCTGATAAAGGCCTATTTTCTATCACTAAGGTGACATCGACCACATATTTGATGGTTAGAATTCTATGGTAAAATAATTATTATACCCTTAATGAAAATTGTCAATTGATCTATAAATATATTACTTAATGCAGGGGCGTAACTTGATAAATGGTATTCCAATAGAAATCAACATTTCAATACTATAAAGCGTTATCCAATGTTGTCTTCTGTACCTATATTTTCAAATTTTGACACACAAAATCCGTAAATTCATGAACATACATTTCTGTTACTACCTAATTTTCTAAGACTTTGATGAGAGGAAAAATTTGTCACTGGTGCAAAATTATTTTTCTATTATTCTATTACTCCACAAAGTTTTTTCCAAATTTATTTGCAAATCAAACATCCAACACTTTTGTTAGTTAATTGTGGACTAGTTTCTTTAAGTATTTTGTTTGAATGCATATATTTAAAAGGTGGTGCCCACCATTTAAATTTCAAGAAAATATTCTATACCTAAGGAGAAGGGGAGCCAAAACAAATATTATTTAAGTATTTTCACGGATTTTTATTTAATTGTTAACTAATTAGAAACATTTCTTTTTTGTTTGATTGGACATACTTCTGAAGAGATCATTAGAAAAAATTCCCCAACTAAGGGGCATGAGGGCAAAAATAAATTTTAAGTAATTGAATAATTGACAAAACGTCAAATTTTTGGTGGTGGTAAAAAACATGGAACCGACTCCAAAATGAATAACTTAAAAGTAAAATATAACTTTTAAATAAAATTTTCCATAAATAATTTCCTCGTAGCTAATTATCTTTGAAAGTCGGTGCCATGCATATAAATAATTGAATTAATTTTTAAAATAAGGATACGAATGGCTCGCGACGACTTTCATAGGTAGGTAACTGGCGACTCGGAAATTATTTATTGAAATTTCTATTGAAAAAAATTTTTTTTTATTTTAAAGTCGCTTCAATTTTGTTAAAAATTTTTATAGTTTTGTTGATACCACCATCATTATACAGATGGAATCTCGTCTTTGAGCTTTCAATGACAAAACGTATCTGTATAATCAATCATCAAGAACCGCTTGTCTGATTATACTCTCTGTAACTTCAACGCTTGGAGATTGTACGCTCTGTAACTTAAACGAAAAAAAAGAGAAAATTTCACTTGTGTAACTAATTGTTTTGTAAGAGACACCTCCATCATGCTGAAACCCGCATTAGAAAAAAGTTTATTTTTTTATAATTATATTAAGCTACTGAGAAAAAACAATTAATACTGTTCAAAATAAGAATTATTAGAAATAATGCGGTGAACAGTTTTGAAATGGGTATAAAATGGGTATGCTTTTAGTTTATATTGTAAAGTTAGTCTTAATTTATAATTCCTAAATATCAATTCTTAAAAAGCGTTAGGAAAAGTTAATTTTTTATAATTATTCTACATTTCAAACCATTTCGAATATTAAGGTGTTTGATTATCTAACGACGGAAAATAGAAATTCCAGAAAATGGAAGAGATAGCGAGTAGAGCATTATTTCAAATAAGAAAAACCATATATAAATACAAGGAATTTTCGATAAAGTTATTACTTAGAATGTTGAAAACTACGTTTACGAACAGAAATTTATGGTATTAGTCTTTGCGAAAATACGATCGATATATTTGTAAACAACTTCTAGAAAGAAATTGATGGGGTGTTAAAATCTATACCCTGCTGTGCTGTACAATTGAAATTGGGGGACATGTCAGTTAATCCATAGGGTGGAAACAATCTCTAAAGTATTTTTATCGCGTGAAATTAACGTTAAAACTGTCGAATTAGGCATACCGAAAACCTACTGAACTACGCATTATTATCAAAAAAATTGTATATGAAAAAATTTATTAAGTTTGGTTACACTCACAACGTGCACTTAGTAAAAGCAGGTAAAGTATCTTTAAAATGAAACCTTATAATAAAGACGCTGAAAAATATTAAATTGTGAATGATAGGGAAATTAGTAAGATGTATGCTTAGTATATTAAAATTTAACTATGCAATACAAAAAATGGCAAGAGCGAATATGTATTCTGTGTAATGAATTGTATTGAAAGTGATAAGCATATTTTTGTAGAATGGTGCAGCACAGAAGGGACAGAATGGGAACGTGTTTTTAAGTTAGGGATTGATAATCCAATTCCAAATACTAAGTTAGGGAAGTGCCGATTGTATGAATACGATCTACATTTACTTGAATTATATTCTCAAAAATGGAAAGTATCTAATTTGAAAAACACCAGAGTTCATGACTGGTGTGATTCATTTGTATTTTTTTGGCAGAGAATAAATTTTAATTTAATGTGTAACAAATCGAAAAATTTATAATATGTTTCGAATGTATTATAATGTTTATTAAAATTATTGTATCGAATTTGTATTTGATTGGACTCACGGCATATCAATAAATGAATTTATATATTTATATATACAAACGAATGCTAATGTTTGTTCTCCATTTCATTTTATTGTAGTATCAATAATTACGTTGTTTATATACTCGATATATGGTTAAGTATCAATGTTTGAACTATTTTAATCATAAGCATTCATAAAATACTTATATATGTTATAAAAACATTTATAATAATAAAATCAGGGGCGTAGGAGCCGTATGGGCAGGGTGGGCAGCTGCCCACCCAGGGATTTCCCTGGGTGGGCCCCTTTGTTGAAGAGATTAAAAATTTTATTGCTCTATTACAATTTCGTGTAGGATAATTTTAAGGGCAAAACAATAGTTTTTCACGAAAAATTATGTAACAGAAGTTTGGCGCGATCCATGGCGCGCACGCCACTTATAAATTTAGTCAAATAGAAGAGACTTAGGCAAAACATTTTAGTAAAGGACACACCATTCCTAAAGTAACAATTTTAATTCGATTTTAGATAAAAAAAAATGTTTCAACATACCGCTTTGAGGTAAATATTATACATTCCACAATTCAAAACGTTTGGGTAATTATTTTTTGGAGTTATATGTACGCCAAATTTGAAAGGTAATGAATGACATTAGGTATGAACACATCTTTTCAAAATTGATACCAATATGTGTAAACTTTTTTGTCGATATTTACCGATCGAGTTGACAATGGTCTTAATAGATTAGCATTTTTAAAATTTTGATTTAAAATTCACAAAATATTTCCAAATGTAAATACAAAATATATTTTATATAAGAAAAACATTTAAAAAAATAATACTTTTATTTTGAGCTTTTGAAGTTCATGTAATCCTTTAAAATATCTGAAAAACAACACCAAATTTATGGTTGGGTTTTGTGAAAAATTTGAAATAGTGTTTTCATTTGTATACTAAATGGTAGAAAAGAAATCAATATACCAAATTTGAGGAAGCATTGTTTACAACTTCTAAATAAATCGATTTTCAATGTATTTTTTTAATCATCCTACAAGTTTAACACAAATGAAATGCATAAATTTTATTATCAAACAAAAGCGTTTTGCACTGAAAGACGTATAAAAATCAAATGGAATAAAGTCGAAGACTTCTGAATATATAAAAAAAAAAGCAATTTTATAGAAAGTATTTGTTAATATTAATCAAAATCTAACAACGAAATAAAACATTTATAACTTTTCATCCTTAAATTTGCATAATATATTAATTATTTAAATAATTGTATAATATAATACTTGTATAATTCAATCAACTGAGAATTATTTTAATAATTAAAGTAGGTATTTGGAGAGCTTTTTTTTCTATCTACGAAAAAAGAGATAACACTGAGCTTTTTTCGTGTATATTTGTATTTTGAACATTTTTTTCAGTCAAAGGTTATCAAATATGTAAGTGAAACAATGTGTAAAAATATGGGGGGCTGGGCGAGTTGAATTTTTAATTAAAAAAAATAATTATAAAACATGGTTTTGAAACAAGTTAGGATTTATGTTTTTGGATTTTGATAGCAATCTTATGTGGCACAATTGGTTAGTGTGTATAGTTTTCAGTCGAAAAGTCGGTGGTTCGAATCTAGGGGGCGGTTTATAATTTTTTTATTCAGATTAATTGATTATTGATTTATATGTCACTATTCTCTTTGTATCATATAAACAGACAATTTAGCGTTTTTGTTTAAGGGCGTGGGTTGTCAACCGATAGGACAGCGGTTCGGTTCCTATTCCGGGGTGATAAATTTTTATAATTAGATTAATTGATTATATATGTATATGTCACTATTGTTTTGGAGTCATTGCAACAAGCCTCTGTGGCGAAATTGGTTACAGTGTTGTGTTGACAACCAAAAGGTCGTGGGTACGAGCCTCTTTGGCGGCGATAAATTTTTATATTAATAGAGCAATTGATGATTATATAAATGTCACTACTAATTTGGATCACTTTAACAAGCATTCGTGGCGCAATTCGTTAGGTCGTTGATCTATTAACCAAATAGTAGGTTGTTCGAGCCTATTAAGTGGCGTAAAATTTTTAGTTTTAAAGTTATTGTTTCATGATATTTCAGTCCTGTAAAGCACCCATCAGTAGCAACTTCCCCTTAAACTTAATCAGTTTCATAGTGAAAGTTGAAGTGAACACATCAATAATTAAAAACAGTGTTAGAAATATTTGACAGTGACATTGTGGGGTTCGTTTTTAAAGACGCGGCAATTCGGTAAGTCATATTAAAATATTGATTAATTTAAAAAAATTTGCTATTATAAATTTTATTTCATTTTTTTCAGGTCCTATTTATAATTAAAAACAGTGTTAGAAATATTTGACAGTCATCATTGTGAGGTTAGTTTTAAAAGACTCCGATTGTCAAATTCAAATATTTCATAATTTGCAGATTTGAACTTTATCAGTTTCATAGTGACAGTTGAAGTGAACACATCAATAATTAAAAACAGTGTTAGAAATATTTGACAGTGACATTGTGGGGTTCGTTTTTAAAGACGCGGCAATTCGGTAAGTCATATTAAAATATTGATTAATTTAAAAAAATTTGCTATTATAAATTTTATTTCATTTTTTTCAGGTCCTATTTATAATTAAAAACAGTGTTAGAAATATTTGACAGTCATCATTGTGAGGTTAGTTTTAAAAGACTCCGATTGTCAAATTCAAATATTTCATAATTTGCAGATTTGAACTTTATCAGTTTCATAGTGACAGTTGAAGTGAACACATCAATAATTAAAAACAGTGTTAGAAATATTTGACAGTGACATTGTGGGGTTAGTTTTAAAACACGCGGCAATTCGGTAAGTCAAAATAAAATATTGATTAATTTTAAAAAAATTTGCTATTATTATATTTATTTCATTTTTTTCAGGTCCTATTTATAATTTAAAACAGTGTTAGAAATATTTGACAGTGATCATTGTTAGGTTAGTTTTAAAAGACTTCGATTGTCAAATTCAAATATTTCATAATTTGCAGATTTGAACTTTTTCAGTTTCATAGTGACAGTTGAAGTGAACACATCAATAATTAAAAACAGTGTTAGAAATATTTGACAGTGATCATTGTAAGGTTAGTTTTAAAAGACGCGGCAATGCGGTAAGTCATATTAAAATATTGATTAATTTAAAGAAATTTGCTACTATTATTATAACTTCATTATTTTTCAGGTCCTCTAAATAATTAAATACAGTGTGACTAACTGTGACTAATGTTAGATTAGATTGACAAGACGCGGTAATTCGGTTAGACAGTTTGAATTAGGTTTTATAATAATCATAAAAATCATTATTTCTCCGATGATTGTGTGTGTTACTAATGAAGTAGTTCTGCAAAGGATGATCGTACCAAGTCATGATATTTGTAAGCCCGGACTGAAACTTCGGCAGTTATCTCTATGGCTTAGGTATATAAAACATACACATTATTCTTGAGAATGTTTGGTTTTTATTTTTAAAAGAAAATCAATTCGACCTGTAAACTGAATGACCGACCATACTTGAATAGGTTTTTGTTTGAATTAGATTTTATACTAATCATAAAAATCATTATTTCTCCGATGATTGTGTGTGTACTAATGAAGTAGTTCTGCAAAGGATGATCGTACCAAGTCATGATATTTGTAAGCCCGGACTGAAACTTCGGCAGTTATCTCTATGGCTTAGGTATATAAAACATACACATTATTCTTGAGAATGTTTGGTTTTTATTTTTAAATGAAAATCAATTCCAACTATAACTTAAGTGACTGACCATACTTGAATAGGTTTTTGTTTGAATTAGATTTTATACTAATTATAAAAATCATTATTTCTCCGATGATTGTGTGTGTACTAATGAAGTAGTTCTGCAAAGGATGATCGTACCAAGTCATGATATTTGTAAGCCCGGACTGAAACTTCGGCAGTTATCTCTATGGCTTAGGTATATAAAACATACACATTCTTGTAGAGAATGTTTGGTTTTTATTTTTAAAAGAAAATCAATTCCAACTATAACCTAAGTGACATAAAACTGGATAGTGTTAGAGTTTGACTTTATATTTGTGTTTAATGAAGTGCCATGGAAGAACAATGGAAGATTAGCTTCACAAGAGGCGGTAATTCGGTGAGTCATATTAAAATATTTATTAATTTGAAAAATTTTATAGTATCATTTTATTATTTTTCAGTTCCTGTAAAACATATTCAAGCAGCAACTTCTATTATTTAAAAGAGTAATAGAAATATATAACTGTGAACAGAGTAAGGTTAGTTTTACAAGACGCGATAATTCGGTGAGATATATTAAAATATTTATTAATTTGATTTGATTATCTAATTATATTGCAGGTCCCGTTTGTTTTTTAATTTTATTTTCTATTAATAATTAAATCAATTTTTCTCTAATATTGGTGTATTAATTTTGATAATAAAATTTGTATATATTTTTGTTTGTATAAGACTGTAAAATAAATAATTAAAATCAATGTTTCTCACTTTTGTAAAATTTTGTAAAAAATAAAAAATTTAAAATTAAAGTGTTAGTCATTATTTCATTATATTTCACTACTGTTTTTGGATATGTACGTCCTGATATGTACTCCCCTGTTATTAAAAAACCAAAGGTATCTTAGGATCGTGATAATATGGGGTTGAATTTGGGATTAAATTAATTGGTATTACATTAATTTTAAACTAAAAACAATCATGTAAGGATTATTTTTATTTGAAACTATTTTGATGAGGAGATATTTTGTAATAATTTCGATATTTCACCGTTGAAATAATTGATCGTTTAATTGGGATATTTTAATGTTTTTATTATTGTCATGGAACATTTAATCATGTAGAGTAGACAAATGAAATGGCAGAAAATACACCAATATGGTAGGTAATTTTTAGGTATTAGGTAATATCTATTAATTATTGGTAGGTATAGTAGATACTGGAGTTACCACCAATTCATATGAAATAATATAAATATTTTGACCTGATTTGAATGTTCCGATGGAGTGAAATTCGATAAAATGGTTTTTAATAACGTTTTTTGATCTAAAACGAATATTTTGATCATAATTTGAGGGGTCACAAGTCATTTTACCTTAAATATTAATAGTCAAAAAATTCAATTTTTAGGTTTGTTATAGAAAGTTTTCCGACAAAGAAAATTTTATGAAAATGGTTTAAATCAACGCCCGCTCATGTTAATTGCATAATCCAATAATAATTCGCGGGGTCATAGGCCATTTAAGCCGAAAAAATTATTTTCTAAAAAAAGTTGTATTGGTGGGTTGGTTTTGGACGATTTTCCGATGGGGTGAAATTCGATAAAATGGTTTTTACTACCGTTTTTTGATCTTAAACGAGTATTTTGATCATAATTTGAGGGGTCACAAGTCATTTTACCTTAAATATTAATAGTTAAAAAATTCAATTTTTAGGGTTGTTATAGAAAGTTTTCCGACAAAGAAAATTTTACGAAAATGGTTTGTATTAACGCCAGTTCATGTTAATTGCCTAATCGAATAGTAATTCGCGGGGTCATGCGCCATTTGACAAAAAAAAATAACTTCAAAAAATCTATACTACTTTTATGTGTTTTTCTTTGTTTCGAATATAAAACTGAAACACGTTTTTGAAGGGTAGGTGGTGGTAGGTTATATTATAATGAAGTCGGGTATAATTTAATTAATTTTTATTAACGTTTTTTTTGTTTTAAATGATATCTGAATATGTATTCTATTGAAAACAAGTAGCATTTTTATACGTAAATCCTTTACTAAAATGTTTTGCCTAAGTCTCTTCTATTTGACTAAATTTAAAGTGGCGTGCGCGCCATGGATCGCGCCAAACTTCTATTACATAAAAAATTGACCTTTCTAGTCTAAGAGAGGATTAGATGACTCAACGATAATCCTCTGGATAGTACTTTCGATGGTTTGTAACTGATGCTTATTTTTACCTTCGGAATAACAACTTATTTTCATAGCCAATAGGACAACCGAGGTGGACAGTTTTATTGTCACTATTGTAAGTATCCCCTGTTTAAACAATCGTCAAACTACTTTAAAAGCATGTATCGTGCGAGTTTACTTCAGTTTATTTTGTTCAAATGCACTGTTAGTTACAAATTAAAAGTTAAAATTGTGTCTTGTGTCTTGAGAGTGATCATCGAACGAGTGTCAATGTAAGTGAAACTATTTTTTAAAATGATATGTCATGTTGTTCGCGTATATTACTTCAAATTTAAAAGCATGCATCGTGCGAGTTTATTTTGTTCAAGTGCACTGTTAGTTACAAATTAAAAGTTAAAATTGTGTCTTGTGTCTTGAGAGTGATCATCGAACGAGTGTCAATGTAAGTGCTTTGATGGAGCACCTACCATGGCTGGACGTCACAATGGCGTGCAGAAGTTGTTGCAAGACGAGCAACCAAAATCAATCTACGTCCATTGTGCCAACCATTCACTGGATCTTGTCCTCCAAGAAACAGCTAAACTACAAAGCGGGGTATGCGATGTTATGTGCTTAGTTAAAGATGTTTCGAACTGCATTCTAGAATCGGCAAAAAGAAAGAAAATGTACGATAAAGCCGATCTACAAGCATACGAAGACGATTCAGCATCTTCAGATGATGATTTGCCGGTTGAAAAACCGACTCGATTAGCCGCTCTGTGTCCTACGCGATGGACCACACGTGTAAAATCTTTCAAAAGATTCAAAGAAAATTATCCACGAGTGCAGGGAACATTAGTTAAGTTCGAAAATTGCGAATCTGTAAAGCCGGAAAAAAAGCTCAAATTCGCGGGTGGTTGCTGAAACTTGAGCAGTCTGAGACCCTTTTTTTTTCTTAACCTCAGCATTCAAATTTTTGCTCCTTGCGAACAACTTGCGCGAGCGCTTCAAGCTCCTGGTCTAACAGCTACAGGTGCGAAACAAGCTGCTGATTTACTATCTTCGAGATTGCAATCGTTGCGCACAGACACCGAGTTCGACCGTTTATTTGAAAAAACAGTTGAAGAATCGCACGAGTTAGACTTGAATCCTTTCAAAGAACCCCGCGTGAGACAACCAAACAAACGGTACGAGCATACTTCCAAATCTGCTCCACTGGTGCGACTTTCAGCCAAAGATTCGTTGAGAAAAATCTATTTCGAAATTTTAGATTTGCAAATATCAGAATTGAATAAAAGGTTCGACCAAAGTGGTTTAGCTATTCTAGTGTCACTCGAAACTGTACTGTTGGACGCGACTAAAGGTTTAGTTGGCGACGAAACCAAGCTCGCGGAAGAACTCGGTGTCTTTGCTGAAGATTTCAATATTAGCAGATTGCATGCTCAACTTTTTCTGCTCCAAAGCGTGCCCGATATTGCAAGTTCCAACTGTTCCGAATTGAGCGAAAAACTCGCGAATCTACCGTCGACAACCAGGGATATGTTAGATGAAGTAATTTTACTGATAATTTTGATCCTAACCGTACCTGCGTCTGCCGCGACTTCGAAACTGCGAAGATTGAAAACTTATTTAAGGAATTCGATGTCCCAAAAGCGCCTCACAAACCTTTTGCTATTACATGTACATAAAGAACTTACAGCTGCTTTAGATTTAAATATTATAATGAAAGAATTTGTGGCACGGTCAGAAAAACGCAAATCTGTGTTTGGCAAAATCTAGGTTTAAGGTTGAGAAAAGTTGAAGTATAATTTAAGACTTTTGTATTGACTTTTTAATTTTAGCAAGCACTTGTAAAGCGAAAAAGTTTGTGAAAACTAAAAATGTAATTACATACAAATAAGAGATACATGTAAATAAAATTGAAGAAAATAAAAAGAAAAATTTTGCAAAAATTATTTACAACTAACAAAAACTGTCTGGTATAATATTAATTAACAATCACAAACATCTTTCATACAAAATTATTATCATCGAAAATTTAGGGGGGGGTTTAAATTTCGTACCTGCCCATCCAGCAAAAATTTCGTTCCTACGCCCCTGAATAAAATGTATTATAATTATGTATGCGATAAATAAGCAAAATTAGAGCTTAAATTGTGGGGAATCCAAACATTTTATGAAAAAATGTTTCAAACAAAAGTTGTAAATTTTTGGAGCTTGAATTTTTCTTCTTGAATCGTTTTGGATTTAAAAGTTGGGTCAAAGATCAATGGGACCCAATACTCCGCTTTTATCATTTACGAACTTAAACTTACTTTGTATGTATAAAATACGTTACCAAACTTTAAGCTCTCGGAAAATAGGTGATTCTATGAACGCCTATACCAAATCTTTGTTTGAAGCTTTAATCGTTTAATGTATCGTTACAAACTTTACACGCAAATTAATAAAGTCTGATATTTGTATATATGTCGAATTTAAAAACAATATATAATAACGGTTTGGAAAAGAACTCAAATCACATATAATTAAATAAATTTTTTTACGAGTATCTTAAAAATCTCTATTCGAAACCGAGTAAAACATACTAGCATTAAAATTTAATTTGTTTTTACTGTTTTCCGATATCGTTATACAGTTGAAAAGTGTATATTCTTGCCAAATATTCATAAAATAATCATTAAATAGACGCCATTCCTTATACTTAGAAATTGATATACGAGTTAAGTAACCCATTCCCTTACGTTACGTTTAAATCGAGATATAATTGAAATACATAATTTTCAGAATGTAATTATAGGCTGACAATGTCATAATTTGACGCACTTGTATAAATTTACAAAATATCCTCTTGGGCTACCCTACTATAATATTATTTATATAATAATAAACAAACATATGGCCATATTAATGTTTCTGCATTTTAACTAACAAAATAAATCGTGGCAGAAAAAGATTCTGAAGTGTATAATAATTGCAACTATTATTCAATTTATTAATTTTTGATTATTTTAAATTGTCAAAACAAAAACCAAACGGTTTGCCAAGTTTTAAAAATCTGGTTAAGCGAGTGCTTCCGAAAACTTTGATAAATTACTCGGGGAAAAATTGTTCGTAACCAAACTATAAAGGTAAAGCTACTGCCAACTGGTGAATACATGTACTACTAACTCAAAAATTTGCAATTCATATTTCGTGAAAATTAGCAGGCGTAAGTGATAAATTAGATATACAAACAAGTTTTGAAAAATTCAGAAAAAAACTAAGAATTAGTATTAAAAAATTTCGCAATCCCTCTCGTTATTATAAATAAATATTATTATTAATTTTTTTGGCGTCAAAATTAAGTGACTCCGAAATTTGATAAATTATTCAAATAAAGTTGTTCAAAATAAATATATAACTGTCGCCCAGTGATCCCTATACCAAAAAAGAAAACATACAAATTATTAGTCCAACTCAAAAGTATTTAATAAAATTAGTTGAAAATTAGGATCTTTTTTAGGCGCTATTTAGGATGCAAATGATAAATTAGATCCGCAAAACAATTTTTTGGGCATCTTTTTCATTTACTATTTTTCTCATATGTCAATTTTTAAACCATAGATATGATCCATCCATTTTCTTATAAGCAAGTTAGTGGTTCAAATTTGTAGAGTTGCACCCATTACAGCTTGTTTAAAGTTATTCTATAAGTGAATTGCGGTATTTCTTTTACTATTTTAATGAATAAATAAAAAATAATAAATCCGAAAAGAAAACAACAAAACACAATATAAACTAAAATTAAAATAAATAAAAAAACAAAGAGAAAACTAAATGCACTTTTAATTGAAACAAAAACTATTTTCTCTGTATAAAATTGTTCACCTTCCTATGTACTTTTCAAAGTTGTGTTTTTGTTTATAAATCATTTAAAGCCAGTGCATTTATTCAACTCAACAGAGCAAGCAGGCAAGCAAGCACTTCAAATACACATTAATTTTACTTATTAATTTCGAAAACATTCTAATTCTAATGAAAAGCCGCAATATATAAACTTATTCTATATACATATCGTTTTTTGCATCTGTTTGGTATACGGAAAACAAAATTTTAAAAATACCTATATAGAGAATATTACAATTTTTATACATACGAACATAAAAATGTTGAAATTATTCCCAAATATATTGATAAACATACAATGTTTGTGTTAGCACACAGATTTGTTGTGTTATATATTGAAAAAATTCAGATATCGATTTTTTCTGTCCCCAGTTTCAGACCCCGCTTCTAAGTCTCGCTCAAACTGTTCACACTCCAATATTTATCATATATATTATAATCTTGCATGTGGTGTTAATAATTTGAGATTAAATTGTAGTAAATCTAGTTTTTGAAAAAAATGTTTCAAACTAAAGTTGTTAACTATTGATTGTTTAAAAAAATAATTATTTAGGTCTTCTATTGACCTTCAAAAGTTTATGTCTTTTTTCGCTTTAGAGCAGTTTTGATGCCGGATTGATATGCGAAAATGTATTAATTAAACAATTTGTGATAGCGACTTCCTTTAATATTTTATAGCGTTACAAATTTAAAATCCAATTTAATATACACTCATAAATACTTTATATATGCTGGGTATAAAAACGCAAATGACATTTCCAAAGTTAAAAATAGATTTTTACTTCTGAAATTTCAATTACAGATTATGTTTTGAATGACAAAAATTTTATGACGTTTATAAATGCCATATTTTTCGTTAAATTATAAAAGAATTTATTTATTTATTATTATTATTATTTTCTTTTTCTTTTTGTGGGGGATAATCTTTAGGACTACTGAACTGATACTAAAAATTCTTTCAATGATTGAAAATCTATACCTATCATGAGCGTCTAGCATATTTTGTTTAAAGACCTTTTATATTTTATTAAATATATATTACATTGTTATATAAGACTATATACCGAGTTTAACACATTCCCAAGGGTAATTCATGCTCAACTGATTGAGAAACGATACCAATGTAAATTATAATAACTATAATTGAAAAAGAATGAAATTCACTGAGCTCTTTCCATCACTTTTCCGAGTACAGACATACAAAAGAAATTTCATTGACAATTTTTGGATTCGTTTTATTTTACCAGTCACATCACGAGAAACAAATTGAAAACAATTAAAAACTAGCTAAGTTTTTTCAATTTTATATTAAAACGAATACCGCTTGTCATATTCAGTTTTTTAAGACAATCGTAAGAAAATTGGTTTTGTTAAATTGCTTTAACTATTTATGAAAAAAAAAAACATTTTTTATGTTTAGAGGACATTTCTATGTATGTGTATTTAAATTTTCTAAAAGATTCTAAGAAATCTGATTTTATTGAGGCTGTCCACAAACATCATAACTGATAACTGCCAGATTTGTAGAATTCTCAAGTTCTACCATGAATAACGAATCGTGAAAATAAATCCTCTCAAAATGAATACTCTCTCATGAAAGTTTTTATAATTAGCTAGCTAGCTGTGTATTTGGAAGTTTAATGTTTAAATTATCAAATACCTCTAAAATTCGAAGCAAAGAATACCTTAAGTATCCTAAAGAAAAACTGAATCTCCTGGTGAAATCTTGGTTTCATCAAAGTTTAATTAGCCGTGTTCGAGATTATCACTAATATGCACAAGTAGACAATTTAATATTTGATTTTAAAACAATTATAAATCATAATTTTTTTTTCAAAAATTAGGAAAATCGCCTTTTTTCAACCATCCTGATTTCGTATATATGAAGCCGAATTGCCGTTAAATTTGCAACAGTTGTTGTTGGATGATGATCAATTTTACTGGAATCTGTTTCACAAGAATCGCCTATTAACTCTTAATGTGTTTTCTAAATTCTATGCGTTTATTTTGTTCATTAAAACTTATTACTATACAAAAACAAAAAAATTAAGTATCTATTTTTCGAGCACACGGCAGCGTATACAAAAGAAATTCAATACAATAACGCATGAACGAAAATTACACCTCATCGGGTTTCTAGCCCGGGAACATTGGAATGACAGCTCAGCGCATTGTCGCTGAACCAACTCTGGGACGATATAAATGTTTGTTAACATTAAACTAACATCAATAAAACACAAGTTATAAAAGTGGTGGTATATTTGTGGTCCATACTTTTAAGAAGAATATTTTCACAGATTTTTAAACATTCGCCTTATCAATTGAAAGGTCTACTTAACGACTAAGTCTAGACAAGTTTCTAACTTGTTAAATATAATTATAAAAATTTAAACAAACTTAGAAGCTACATCTAATTATATCTCATACTATTTCTCCATGCAATTTCAAAGCATTAGATAAGTAAATTAAATACTACAAATATCAAATATTCCTCATTTCGATAAGTAAATAATAATTATCAAACAAGTATGATTTCTTATTAACGGAGCTATTCTTTATTAACTGTAATCCACAAGAAAAAACCTTGAAAATAATTAATTCGTGATAAATACCCAGATTTTCTAATGTAAATACAGTATGTTAATTTATTTGATTAAATATATTAATCTTCAGTTCAGGGATGGTTTTTTTAAATCGTATTTCTTTGATAGTCTACATTTGCATCATATAACAAAGTACACAGTTTACAAAATTATCAACATATATCGAGAATATCAATTTATTTTGAATGAGTTATATACTCAGTGTAACAACAAATACATCAATTTATTATTGGTACTTGGTCTTATGTGAAAAAAGTGTAAGCACAAATGTTGTAAATCTTTTTATTTTCTACAACTTTGCCATTTAACTTTTTTCCATAGAACTTGCAATTTGCCGTAAATCTGCCGGTAAACTTGTCAATTTGTCGAGATAAACCGTGTTTTAACCTTAAAAATTTATCTCCTTCCACTTTCCGATCACAGTTATTTTTCACTATTCACCATTTTTAAAGGCTTCGACTCTAAAGCTGTTCAATTTAATAAAATAAAAACGTACGTATTTATAAAGTTAGTCTTACTCCAGAAATGATATATTTGTCTTCTTGTTTTAAAGATCAGATTTTTCATTTCATCGCGTGTATACAGATAGTAGATATTATTTTTTGTTATGTGTCTCACAGTTAAGAAGTTTATATCTCTAAACGGTTTAAAATGTGGACCACACATAAATGCAAAATATTTATAAAAAATAAAAATAAATAAATAAAATAAAAAAACAGCAAATCATTGCTCTTGTATCACATAATAAATTTGTCTATAATTTTAAATACCTTTACGATAATAATAATAATAGACGTGGTATATATAATATGATATGATCTGTATCTTTGTACACATTATATGATTATATGGCCTGTGTCATTAAAATTTATTTAACCAAACGTAACTTGTATGTACAATTCAATTACGTTTGAATAAATAAATTTGAATCGTAATAGATACGTTATTTTAATCTCAATTCTGCTCACTAATTTTGTTTTGTATAGAATTTGTTATAATATAGAATTTATAAAACTATAGTTTTTAACTTCAAATTAGATTTAGGCATTTACAAAAAGTTGTCAATTGAATTAAATGATGTATTTGTTCATCCAATTCTAATTTATGTTGCAATGATCGTCAATTCGAAGATCATTTTGTTCTTAAAAACTTTATTTTTATGCAAAATTTTTTTTTTATTGCATTAATTAAAATGTGTTTCAGTACTATGTTTTACTATATATTATTACTTACTATTTACAGTATAATATATGTAGCTAAATATATTTAGTTGGATTTTTTTCAGAGAAATGTTTTAAATAATAGTTTTTGTGAACATAATAAGTTTTGAAGAAAATTATTTCAGCCATTTTCAAGAAATACTGTAAGTTTTGAACTGATTATTTTAGTCTTATATTATGTTTGCAATACTTGAAAGTGTATAGAAGTCTTATTTTGTAAGGCCCAATTAATATGAATAAATTTACGTTATTTTTAACTCTTTCATTCAATGCTGGGTTCAGGTTTAAGCCCATTAAACCTGAATTGAGGATGGTAAAGTTTTGTAAGCAGCAAAAATGTAGAAAAATAGAAATAAAAATTTAAAATCTTAATTAAAATTCTGTAAATAAAAATCAAAAACCACTATTAACCAATTAATTAATGACTATGGTATCATTTGTAAATGTGTGGTGGGCCTTCACTTAAACTCGCATTCATACTTATAAGTTAAATTGTTTTAAAAATACTAACTTCATTCTATAAAATTTTCTTTGATTTTTAGAGAAAAGAATTTAACGATAAAAGTATCATATTTATTTGACAATAACATGAAGGAATGTTAAAAAATAATTTTTCAATTTAAATTCTATTTATAAAAACATAAATATATATATATATATATATATATATATATATATATATTATGATTGTCACGTTCAAAAAATAAAAAGACACACAGATATTCAAATATATATATATATATATATATATATATATATATATATATATATATATTGGACAAGTGAAGATAGCAATTAACAATATTAAATTTTATAAAACCGACATATGGCTGTGAATTCATTTTTTAACAATTTTTATTATTGACATTCTTAAAATACACTAAGTAAATAAATCAAGCAATTATAAAGAGATTGGTACTTATACTGTGTGTTCACAGGACTATTTTCCATATGGCAAGAGGGGGAAATATTAATAACATAAACCTATAGAAAAAATGTTAAACTTATTTTTGGCCTCCCATATACTAATTTTAGCTTAGCATCTCTTTTTATTCTTAAGTTATCTTGATGACTTTCTGCAGTTATCAATAACTATACTAAACATTTGCTATTGGCGTCAATATTTTCTAACGCTACAAACTTTAGACTGAATTTATATATATATATATATATATATATATATATATATATATATATATATTTATATATATATATATATATATATATATATATATATATATATCTAAAAAAAGTTATGGTTGTAGAACTGATAGAAAACGATTGAATAATAAATGTTATAAGGTTGACGACTGTATTAAACGAAAATCACTTTTTTCATGTAACGAAAATCAATCATTTAATTTCACAGATCTACGAACATAAATATATTTTATATATTTATTTATTTTGAATGGAAATTGTGAAAATTGTTTTTCTTATTCTCTCTTTTTGCTTATAGTAAAACATTCATATATTTAGTTTTTTATATGTAGACACGTTTAGTAATATTTAATGCAGAAAAAGGTGAGTATATTGCGAAATACAAAAATAAATTATGGACGCGTTGGAAGAAAACTTCAACCTTAAATTGAATTTATATTTTATGTGTTAACCAACCGTCGGGAGCATTTTTATTAATATTGTAACCACTGTTTTTGATAAGCATACATTCAAATGAAAATGTATTTAAAAAAAAAAAATAGATCTGATGTAGATTCACTAAAAATTCATTTAAAAATAAAAAATTTAAATTAAGCAGTCTCAATTTTCTTCAGGACAGTTATAAGTATTTGAAGTTGAGGCCAATAGGAAAGATACAATAAAATAAATTTGCAATTTTACCATTCAAAATGTGAAACTAGGCTTAATACCAAGCAAAATTCGAAAATTAAATTAAAATTGATTTAAATTAGTTTAAAGATCTTAAAGATTGTTTTCCAACTGTTTCCTGGAAAAAAAGTTTTATAATTGTCAAAAAATAGATTTAAAAAATTTCATAACATAATGAGTATTATAATATAAAACTATCCGATTACAAATATGATTGGAAATTTTTCAAGCGAAGATGTGAAACAAATTATTACTAAAATGAAATATTAATGAATAATTATTTAATCATCCTGCATCCTGTTAGAAATCTCTTGAGACATAATTTTCATAATCTTTCTCCGAAACTTTGTTTTTTAACGGAAGAGAATGCAAACAGTAATAATTATAATCTCATTAAAAAATGATTTCGCATTACTAGGAAATTTTACGAAGTATTCTGCACCTGTGCATTGAAGGAACTTTGCAAAAAAAAACTTTTATAATGTAAAAATAAAAACTTTAAAATTTCTCCAATTTTATGAAAACATTAAACAAGTTGTAGTGAATGATATTTTTTAATATCAGACCAATAGCTTTTTGTTTAATGAGGCTTTTGAAAAAAAAATTCTGTTCTTAGTGAGCCTCTACATCGCGGAATGAGTAACTATGCTAAATTTCAAGTTAATCGGGCGTATTGTTCTAAAGATTTTGGGATGAAAAAATTTCGTCTATAAATTCATTCTTCTATCAATAAACCGATTTTACTCATTCACGAACTTTTTATGCAAAGAACAAATTTTCAGCTCACTTTATGTTTTCGTTTTTGACTTATTGCAATAATTAATTAATTCGATGATTTTATGACCATTTATACCAAAATTGTTTGTGGCTTCAATATTTTCTAGCGTAACAAACTTAAAGATTAAAATTAATATACTCTGACATATTATGTATGTCGAGTATACAAATGAGAGTTTATTACTATATGTTCTTTTATTATTCGTATTATTTGCAATAGTTTATTTTTTTAATTTGAACGAAATAAAATGATAGAGTAAATTAGTTAAGACTTTTCAGTAAATAATTTTTATTTACTTTTTATCTGGAAAGGGGTAACATTCAAAAGAAAACTTTTCTTATCCTGAGGCTAATCGCATTTTTTTCACTACACGAAGAAGATTCAATGTTTTCTATATTATTTGTAACGTTTTACCAACGTATGGAAATTTAAATGCTATCGAACTTTCGACTAAATTAGCTAGTTTATTTACATCTTAAGATGGTAGCAAATAGAGATTTTTGGTTAAAGTTACGTATTAACATATAATCGTAATAAAATTGATACAATATATTCATTTTTGTGACTACTCAAATAAATTCATTCTTAGATTACGATAATAACAATAATATTTTTTTAATATTATTTAATTTAAAAAAAAAGAGACGCATAAATGTGTTTCAAACGAATTTAAAAAGGGCTAACGAAGCTGAATTTTGTTAATTTTGTTTGTTTATTTGTTTGCTTTGATTGTTTGTTTGCTTTAGTTGATTATTCATTTGGATATTGATGGGTTCTCATTTCGCGGAGCTCTATAACACTGTTTTCATGTTAAAAATGCAGTAGAAAACTTGTGTACTCTTACATTGCATTTCTGTACCTGCCTCATATGTATATGCAAGAAAGACGCTTCCAAAACGGTACTTTTGAGCTATATAGCTACTTGTATCTAATTCGTGGTCAAATTAGCTCGCTAGATCTTGGACTATTATAATTCTTAATTTCTTCAGCTTGAATTACTATAAGCTACAAATTTGCCAATTTTATTACATGTTGTATGTTATCGAATAAAGTTTGTTCAATTATTTTCCCATATGTATAAACATAATCCAAACAGTCTTAATGTATTTATCATGTTGTTCAAAATGTTATAATTTCATAAATAATAATATTTCAACATATTATGTAACAAACATATTTGAAACTACTAATTTTTCTTATATGAACAAATAAAACCAAAACATATCCTAAATGTTATGAAACATCTAGATCAAGTTCTCCTACAAAATTAAATCTTTATAAAATCCAGAATTGTAATATTCACACATAAAATTGTTTGCAAAATTTTCTTCTAATCAGAGAAAAAATTTCTATGGTTTGTTTTTAAGGACAGTAAGTATTACTATTCCTTCCAAGTTAAATTTATCTGTATCGGTATTGTGTTCATAATTGTAATTTTAAGCTTTCATTTTTGTGTTTCTGCCTGTCTCTCGTTCTATCCGTCTATGAGAGTGCAGTCATTCTGGCGAACGCACTAATGCCATCAATACAGTACAAATATTTTTATATTTTTGGCTAGTTGATTTGTTCTAGATGGTCCCATTTTAGAAACATCTCACCTATCAGTTAGATTTCTATCAGCGAGATTTTTGTAACGATAACTTCCGTTGGTGCGTTGATTGATTGATTTCTTTGTTAAGAATTCATTATTACCGATCATAACCCTGGGTACAACCTGTAGGTATTCTAAATTAGTCAATACATTGCCTTCAATAAGGTGAACCATGTTTTACATATACCACGTAAAACTGTATTTTCAGGCGAAATGATTGTTATTGATGGTCCAACAACCATATCTTATGACAAGCTTTCTTCATCCAAAATCATATCATCTTCATAATTATTGGTGTCAAACTTTAATAAATACTACTCAATTTTATTGCCCTTCATTAAAAAAAAAATAACCCTTAGAGACATGCGTCAAAACTCATAACTTCAACATTTAACTTTATGTATTTTTCTTGTGCACAAGCCCATAAATCTAAAAGAATATTAAAGATTTACATATTATTTTATATTTACGTAAATGGGACACCCGCGATGTCTGATTTACGTCAAGGGGTTAAGGCCTATATTTTAAGACTATTAACTTTTTAGACGAAAATAAATAGCATACATATTTGCAAACAAGCAAATGTATTTCAGCTTTGAAATACATCGTACAAAAGCTTAGTTATGGTACATTAATTTAATTTTAAATGATATATTCAGAATTAATTTATATGTATATATGTATTATGGTTAATACAATAATTTATAAACTGATTATAATATCATAAACTACAACCAGCTGACTGACCGATTGACATAGCTATATCTGGTTCCTATAATTGATGTATACCTTGATTAAAAGACAGTTACGTTCAATTTCGGATCTATTTTATGTCTTCTCGGAGATACTTTAGGAGTCTTTTAGTCTTGAAACACATGGAATTGATTTCATGTAGTTGGGGTTCAGTATCTTAAATGAGGGTATCTTTTGAAAGAACAGCATCCTAATTGGAAACTCCGGTTTCCTCCTCTACATTACAAAATATGCAAAGATTATCTCTCTGAGATTGATTTTGTGCCAATATTTGGTGAGGTTGTAGCCAGTATACGTGTAAGTAAAACCCTGCAACGAAATTTTTCCTTGTTACAAACATTGACCTTTTGACTTGCGGCGCTTCAAAAAATAGCTCCTTGGAGAGCCTTGCATGCTCTTGGACATGAGTGTTTTCATTCGTTTATTATCCGTTATTAATTATACTCGACATATACAAAATATGTCAGAGAATATAAATTTTAGTAGTTGTAGAATCTGTAATGAACTAATTAGCCCATTTCCTCATGGCCGTCTGCCCGCCCGTCATCAATATAACTCGAAAACGAAATAAGATACCAAGCTGCAATTTTGGTGACGTATTTTAGACAAAGAAGTGAGTTTAAGTTCGCAAATAAGGAAAATTAATCAATTGGATCCATTATCCAACTTTTAAACCATAAAGGATGATTAAAATTTAAAGACAAAAATGTTTGTCTTCTAAAAAAATACAACTTTTTTAAACATTTCTTTCGTTAAACGTTTGGATTCGCTACACTATTCGCACAAATTTTATCCAATTAACTCTCTGTTAGTTGTTATCTTCAAATGTTATTTTCTTCAAAAGTTTCACTGTACATTTTATATGCTAATAAATTTGATAGAGTTTACATGGCCCAGAATGACTCATACTCCTTTTGTTTAATTCGATATTCTCATATCCATTGATAACTGAATGTTCAAAGTTTTAATATTATATTTTAATTTTGTGACCTGTGTGATATAATCGGTCTTCATATCTTAAACTAGAAATGTTCATACATTTATATTTTTGGATTCACCAAGGATACAAAAACGTGGAAATAGATGAATCGATTGTTTTTGAGTGAAGTTGTACACTTGTGTATCGTAGCCATAGATTAATTAATTATACATAATGCAATTCTGAATGGAACAATATATAATAATAATACAAATTTTGATAACCAGCTGTTTACAAAAGTACAACAGGATGCCCAAGTAGGTATACAGTGGGTTCTTTCGATTTGATAACGATCTGATTATAGCACTTTTTATTGTCAAAACAATTGCTATCATAAATAAATATTCCTAACCAATTTTCTATTTGGAATACAAATATTATAATGTGTGTGCTAGGTGCTAGCAGCGAGTGCAGTTCTAGAAAATTTTCTGTCAAATGCTCGTTTTTTTTGTTTTTTCTTGATCTATAGAACTTGTTTACTTAGAAATTATATGGCTATTCAATAGATATTTTACATGAAATTTCACAAATTGCTAGATTCTGTAAGGATTTTTATTAGAAATTTTGATTTTTTAGATTTTTGGGATTAATCTTTTAGACATGTGCAATCGAGTGTGTTTCTGAATTTAAAATGGAATGCTTTGGGCAGAATGAAAAAAAATTGGAATGCTTTGAGCCGAATTAAAACCATTACAGATTTAACAAATAATGATAAATTTGAGTTATATATATATATATATATATATATATATATATATATATATATATATATATATATATATATATATATATATATATATATATATATATATTTATATATATATATATATATATATATATATATATATATATATATATATATATATATATATATGCTATGACCAAATAGATCTCATACTTAATATTTCAAAAACAAAAGTTATTTCAAACGAAATTTTGAACATGGACTCACTGACCTTACAAAATGAAGTCAACGAGTCAAGTTTAAAAGTGTCAACGAGTAGAAACTTTTAAAAATCCGTATTTCTTCTCGGGGCAGAACTTTGGAGTAAATAAGACAAAGATCTACTAACGCTTGGAAGCGGTATTAGAGTCTTAAATTTAACTTCAAAATTCCCATTCCTCTATCCTTGAAGAAAAAAGAAATATATTAGTGAATTCAGCCTATAGTAACTTACAATATGGCGACTTTGATTTTGAGCAAAGTTGATTACTAAGAAAATTTCAGCAAGGTCTGAAAAGTAGTATGCAAAATGTTATTAAGCATGTACAAAATTCATTTTTATGCATTTAGCTGTTAAATGCGTTTTAAAGCATCCACATAAAATACTGAGTATGCACTAAATTGCCACACAGATAATTCATAAAACAAAACAAATAAATAAAATTGAGATTTATTCGTTATAAAATATCCTATTTGTATTCCTATTATTGTTATCAAACTATGTTTCTCACAGTAATTAATAATTTATATTGTTAAATTAAACAAATTGTAATTTAAATAAACATATGTTACTGATTTCATATATGCAATTTATTCTCATTTCATGTCACAAATGTACTATGAAGTTGCATAGTAAATAAAAATATATTTCTGTAGATATAGAAACAAATACTATATAATGATTCGTGACATGCTTTAGGCATTTTTTTATTGGTATGTAATAAAACAGTACAGCAGTCTCTTTATAACTAAAGTACTTGGCTGGATATTGTAAAACATAATAAGCTATGAGCCCGTTACATCAAACATGCATTAAATTGAATTATAATACTGGATTCATAGCCAAGATCCGCCTACGTCATTGTGTAAAGGCTGAAATGTTTTCAATGCGTTTTTAATGTGTTAAGAAAAATGTTTGGTAATTAAAATTTTTCAAACTCTCTGGCTTTCGGAAGAATTTTAGTCTTTATATTATGACATAGGTCTGGGCGTTTTAGCTCTTATACTGTTGATTATGTGCAAGACTTATTTATTGGCATATCTTAAGGGTTTACACACAGTTAGCAGTACGAAAAAAGTTTTTTATAATTTTTTTTGTATTAACTTTTGTTACTTAGTGGCAGTTTTGTTATTTAGTGGCAATATTTCAGTTTATATTGGCTCTCTCATTTAAAAAATAATTGATCTGATATGCTCCTGCAGATGATCTCATGGACTTCCAAAAAAGGTGTTTGGCGATAACCACTATTTGTTCAGTATAGTTCATCGAAACTTCGTAACAACGAATTTTCGACAAAATTTGCCACGGTTTTTTTTTTTTAATTTAAAAAAAAAGTTGAAGGAAATATCTGAAAATTTATTTCTTTGGTTAATACTTGACTTATAATTTCAAAACGGTAGGTTTTGGCGTTTTTGAGAAATATTGGTCACTGACTTGAAAAATGTGACTTTTAGCAAAAATGCGTTTAAACAGTCTATACTCTACCAACTTTCAGTGCAAGACTTCCTTAAAAATACGCAAGTATCGTGGAAAATACTTATTGGATCGATTAAAAATTTTCATGATATATTATCAGTTAAATATGGAAATAAAAAATCAATTTTTGAAAATTCTAACTCAGTACAACCCTTTAAGACTCTTTAAGAATTTCATGTGAAAGGAGTTTTCGGATTCAAACGAAGTTTTCGATACGAAACTAAACTAAATAGAAATTCAAACAAAATTTATTTCCGAGGAGTATAATTATAGACATACACGATAAGTGATTTGATATTCTGTAATTTTTATGTGTAAGATTCGACATTAATCATATATATCAATAATTATATATATATATATATATATTATATATATATATTATTAATTATATATATATATATATATATATATATATATATACATATATACATGGATTTTAATTTTCAAATATCAAAAAGAGGACGGACGTACAGATGGAAATGATGAACAGATGGAAAAAATGAAGTTGAAACAATTGACTCGTTACGAGCTCTTAGGTTATAAAGTCATCATATCTATGCAATATAAACGTAGATGCGTTACCGTAATTTGAAAAGTATATATATTACGTCAAATGGCGTTGGAAAATCTCATAAATAAACTATAAATAATTTATCGTACGCCTACTCTCAAAGGTAACTTTATGAATGAATTATTTTTTAATAACAAACAAATTTCTTTCTTTGAAGTTATTTTTCTTATTTTATCCAAGTAAATTTGTCCCAGTTTTTAAAACGTTTTTTATTATGATTTATTTCAATTTAATTATTATTTTTCAATTTTTGTTATTATTTATGAAATTTTTTAATTTAATTGTTTTTGTAGATAAGGAAATATCATTCATTATTTATAATCTTTAAAATTATTGGAAACGTGCGAACAATTATTGTAAAATTGCTTTGTGGAAAATCTTTGCAAATGTACCATTATTATTCCAACAAATTCAGCCAATTAGCATAAAGTTCAACCTATTAACTAACCATTTAAGCACTTGCATTCATGGGTACAGTTAATCCAAAAGTTAACTTGGTAAATCGTTAATTCGTTAATAAAATTATATCGCAAGTTTAAATCGTTAAAATTTATCATAAAAAACTTATCATTGGCCTGACCTGCTTTAGTCCATTTTGAACTAAAATATATTTTTGTAAAGATTAAAAATTTTAAGCTGTTATCGTTTCATATAAAAAATACAACGACATTCACTAATAAAGAGTGAGGAAAGTTACTCGAAAAAAATCAAAATGCATTGTGACATCGAAATACTGCTAAATCCTCATTTTATCTCCACACCAACGTTCCGTTATGCTCGTGTCTAATTTTTGCGTGAATTTTGGCTAATATTTTAGGATGTAAGCAATTAATAATTAATAATATTATTTCCTTATAATACATTTTTTTGTTTTATCTGTTCATTCAATACTCATGACATGTTTTTACCCAAATTTTCAATTCTAGAATTCAGGATTTGCCAGTTTTACGAATAACCAAAATTCAACTAACCAACAGAATTTTTGGAATTTTGATTACCATATGAATACCAATATTATTCAGTTTTTTCTTTGTACTATAAACATTGTAAAATGGTTAATGAACCAGGCCGACTTTATACTTCTTTTTGGTAGAAATTCATTTGGGTTATGTAGAGAAGATATATTTGTACGTGTCTTCCAAACTATTTTCCTTATATCATTCTAAAATAATTTCGTAGACAGTTGTTATTTTATTAAAATTATAGATTATTATAATAAAAATGCATATTATGACCACTAATAATGCAAAAAACAAAAAAAACAGTTTTGTTGGGGAATGGAATATGAAAATTACAAATAAATTTCTCTAAATAGATATTAATTAATTTATTTTTTTTAATTATTAATGAATCTTTTATTCAATCTATTAAATTCAGTTATTAAAGAAGCATAAAAACAGTGTAAATGTATAACCAAAGTACATTTAATAGGTGTGTGCAAGAAACGATAAACTTTTGTATTTTCTCCAAGATGCGTCATCAGTGCTATCTACAACATGCCATTCAATAATTTCGAAGAAAGGTTTACATTCTAAAATATTTGGCTAAATCACAAAAAAATTCTGACTGGATCATTCCGATATTTTCCAACAAAACGGCTATTTGCCTTATTATCTATGTTGACTTACAGAGGTAGCATTGATTGAAAAAAGTAGTTAAAATTTCAATTAGATAAAAAAATTTATATCTGAAATAGTCTGTAATATATTGGTATAGAAATATAGATAGCTTCATTTTAATATAATTGAAATTTGTAAAAAGGAAGGGAGGGGCGACCGCAAAAACTTGATGTAAAAATCATATACTTACTTTAAGATCTGGAAAATAATAAAAAGGTTTTATCGGCAAGCAGAAAAAATGTATATATTTTAATGGTTTATGTTTGTGAAACCGTAATAAAATTATTTGTAAGCTTTTCAATGTACAGTCTGATTCAATTCCAGAAATTCATTATTAAAACCAAATATTAGAATAAAATGTATTTTTCAATATGCTCGTAAAGTATTTTGACAGAACGTAATTCATTTTTCTAAATTAATTTTTTAGAATCTGATATCTAAAAAAATTAGAAAAGTTATTTTAAACAATAAATAAATAAATATTTTAATTTTTTAAAGTAGCTCTCATTTTTTAAATTACTCTCTTTATTCCTGGAAACCACAGATTAAAAAATAAAACACGAGAGGGATTGTAGCGTTAAAAGTGAAATATGTTTTAAGCAGAAAAATAAATTTGTTTAAAGCAAGAATTTAGGAGAAGCTTTTAAAACGTATCTTCGTATATCTGTACGTAATGAAAATTAGTTGAAAGAATTTTGTTCAAGAGCAAAGCTTGTGACACATCTACGCTGTTTACAAAAAAAATCTTAAACCAAAAGATTTAAAGAAACAAACAGCTATTACGTTTAAATTTTTCGTGTATCACTTTATGGTTTAAAAGTTTGCTTATAGATCTCCTTGACCCAATTAACTGATTTTACTCTTCACAAGCTAAAACTTAAACTTACTTGTAAAGTCAGGCAAACGTAAATGGGCGCGTTTAGTTATTTTATGAAAATCCATACCAAAATTGACTTCAATATTTTCTAGCGTTAAAAACTTTAAATTAAATTTAATATACTCATATATTTCATAAATGACGAGTATTAAAAATTATTAATAAGCACGTGAGTACAAATATAAAAGATTAAATTTACAGGAGTACTTAAAAATATGTCTTTTTTATACTCGACATATATATACAATATGTCAGAGTATATTAACTTTAGTCTTAAGTTTGTAACACGACATAATATAGGCCACAAAAACAAAATTTTGATAAATGTGTTCATAGAATCTTATAATTTTTTAATTTCCGCTGTCCGTCACCAAGATAACTCAAAACCCAAAAGAGATAGCGCGTTTAAATTTACATTTTATTATAATATATAGATTTATAGCTGTATGGGATGCATATTTAGTGTATTTTATGAATAGTAATGATTAAAAATGGTTCAAATATTGATACTGAACCATATGTCGAGTATCTAAATAATTAACTTTGTTAGTTGTTATCTTCACTACCGGCTCAAAGGTCAAGTGAGTAAAGACACTAATACTTTCAGACCTTTTACTACTTAAGCAGGAGGTTGCAGGTTCCAATTCAAGCAGTGGCAGTTTGATCAACTATTATATAAATACAAAAGGGCGGTTGATTGATTAGACCATCGTCGCTTGGGGTAGAAAGAACGAACCGGCGTCACCAACTAATAATCATAAAATTGTCACCTTGTTCTAGAAGATACATTTGCATTCAGGTGATCGAGTATTCTAAAAAGAGTGTACAGAGAACCAAAGTAGATCCAAGATACGCGGTAGCAGTACTCCTCTTAATATACTCTGTTATTATCTTCACTTGTTTAATTAAGTGCTTACTGTACTTCTTGAATGATTCTGTACAAGAAAAACCAATAAAGTAAAATATATAAAATTCAAAGTAATAGATATGTAAATAAGAACAGAATATCAATTAAAATTATTGAATTGATTGTGACATATTTTTATTTTATTTTATTTTTTTTTTTTTTAAGTTCAATACTTGAAAAATCAAGTAATAAAAATTCTGTTTATATTATTTGTAATTTTTTTTTTCAAGAGCTTTTTATATTTAAATATTTTTTATTACTTTTTTTTTTATTATTTAATTATATCAATACACCTGTATATACCGTTAATTAAATTTTTGTATCCACTGAGGGAAAATATATAACAAATGAATCACAACACTGTGTTACGCTATTGAGGCATTCATGATTGTACTGCATTTCAATTATTAAATTGTTATTTTTTTTTTATATCCGATATAAATTTATGAGGGTATATACAATTTAAAGTGTTAACACCAAAAAAATGTAAAAGGTACTACCAAAATATTTGAATTGGTGCTTAAAAGTCTCTGAATTAATCTATTTTCGTTTATCCGTTCATTTGTCCTTGGATTTATTTAAAAGTAAAAAAAGAACCAACATATATGCCATTTTTCCGATTTCGAAAAAGCATTTGACACCACCGGGCTCTACAAACTATTGTCATATCTAAAAAAATGGAACATAAAAGACAAGTTACCAATACATATTCTGAACTTACACAGCAACATTGGAACTTGCTCAAGATAATATCTCAGTGATCAAAATGGTAATAGTATTCAGCTATGGTATTTAATGTAGCCTATTCCCCCAATATTCTTCTATACGCATATCGCAACGTATACATAAAAGTGGAGTAACACCTACGAGTTTAAAATAACAAATGAAAAACTAAACACATATATTTCCGCAGAAAATAGAAACATAAAATAAAACTGCATATAAATAATCAACCAATATAAAACGCAACACACCACAAATATTCAGGACTTAGGAAAAACTATGCTGGGAAACCCATATTGATATGGTAAAAAGATGTCTACTAAAAAAATATTCCAAAAATACTTGCCAACAGAAACAGGATGAAAGCAGATCGACAAAAAATCAAATGGATAAGGAAGAAAATAGAATCAACGACTTGTGGTTTTACAACAGAAAACCATATTTACAAATACAAACTACCACCATATACCAACTTCACCACAGAAACTGTTGCCATTTACAAACCACTAAAGCACGTTAGAAAAGACAAAGATAATAGCAAATTTATTATTATCACAGGGGCAGAGACAATTGTTAAAAAAATCCATAAAGGACAATGTGCTTAATTAGATACAACACAAATTGAAAATAAAAACAACATGGAACCAACCTACATATAAGAAAAATAAAATGTGACACAAACTTGTGGAAAAACTTAACTTAGTCGACAAGAACAGATAATACTAACGCTGAGACTTGGTCATACGAACATCTCTGTTATCTGTCATCAACATCTGTTGTCAAAAGGTTCAAATACTTTATGCTCAATTTGCAATGAGCCCGTCACAGTAGAGTACATCTTGACAACTTGTAAAACAGGCAGGGCACCCTATGTGAAAACACCACGAAAATACTCAAGTTATACTCAATAATAAAGACACAAAGCTCCCAAATCAAATATAGTAAATATATGTATTTATATGTTATTATTATTATTTTTATTTATTTAGCTTACTGTATAAATAGATATTATCTATTGGAAATAGAGTTATAATAAATTAAAAAAAAAAAAAACAAACAAACAAACAATAAAAACAATGACAAGATTAATTAATACAAATATATATTTAATAATAAACAAGTTATTGTTTTTTTCTCCTCATTTGGAAGTTTTTAAAACAAACCACTGTACGCCTTGCTATAAAATATTAATTTATATTTAAAATTAAATTTTTTTTTATAAGCTTCTCTGTATTTTCAAATTAAGGGTCTAAGTGTCTATAAAATAAAATCAATTGAAAAATAAAAATTCGCATAAAAGATTTTCATTCTCAAAATGGATGACATAGACTAGATATGCTATTTAATTTTTCAATTTAGGTGTATGGGCTTTCTAATCTAAATTAATGTTCACGGTTAGTCCTAAGAATTTAACCAGTTTTGATAAACTGCTAGATAAGGCTTTTGTTTTGACAATTTTATAAATTTGAGTTTTACTTGAGGACATCGTTTCCTCGATAATATAATTTAAACTAGGTTCATCATCAGTTCATACAACCATATCGATTTTATCGGCATATAAGAATAATATTGACGGTAAATTTTTTAAAATTTTTAATGTAATAAAAGAGGATAAATACTTGAACCATTCCTGGTCCAAACATACTTCTCTTAGAATGTTGACACCATTAGATGACACTTAATTGTGACAGCAGGTACTCTAAGATTTAAAGATTTCGATTGGATAGAATTTTTTTTCATTGGTTGTGTTATTTTTTCCTCTAAATCTATTAGAACTGGAGTGGCAGCTCCTCATTCATTTCGAGAGGCTGATTGCATCCCGTTTCATGCACTATGCAACCTATCTTAATAATTAATTATTGTGTTGACGCCGAAAATCGAAACGGTAACATAGATAAACTGCGTGCAGCCTTTCTTTATTTCAACCAACTGGGCTACCGAAGCGGCATTAATAAAATTAAGATTAAAATTTTTTGCACATCCTCATTTTAATGATCAAAAACAGCGTTACATGTGCTTGATTTCGTAATACATTACAGAATCATAAATTCATTATTTAAATTAATGAATTATATTTATTTTATGATAAAATATGCAAAATTATGCAAAATAAAGTTATGAGAATATTGAAATTCATTTCGAATGCCAAAATATACTATTATTTAACTAAATAATAACTATTTCAACTATTTATACGATCAGAAATATATTTTACATATAAATCTAAAAATTTAATAATAATTTTTTTGTTTTTTTAGAATATAAATACACTTTTTTTATTGTAAATTTTCATGAAAAGTTTCATAAAGTTTTAATATAATTGTTATTATATATACAAAAATCACACGGATAAAATGGACCGCACGCAATCGTCCGATTTTAGCCAAAAGCATCGCGACACAACCAAAGGTAATTTGAAGACAGATTAGCAAGTTTGGTATTTTAAGAATATAATAATATTTGGTATAATAATTGTCCCTTTAGCTCCACGGAAATCACCTTACAGCTCCCATCATTAGAAGAAAAGGCCCCAAAATCTAGATCATTTAATTTTATTAGGTTCAAATAATACCATAGTAAAAAATGACTAGTGTCTCAAAGACAAAACAGTGTTTTCTAAAATCAAATTAGGCCCAGTGAGGAATCAAAATACGGAAAATAATCCATAACAAACAAAAAAGACAATGTATTAACAGTGATTATAATTTAAGCAATATAATTTTTTTTTCTTAATATGTCGTGTACATTAGCAGCAGAAACGATACTAAAAAAAGAAAAATTCAATGAAGACAAAAATAACGTTAATTAATTTCATCCAATTAGTTCGATATGTCTAATTAATTTTTAATTTCGGCGTAGATAATAACTTTATTCAACTGGATTGTGCGATATACCTTCGACATATGTATCAACAAGATTCGTACATATCTAAAATTCAAATATGCCTATTAGTATAAATGATAACATAAAATTCACGTAATAACAATAATATTAGAATAATGTTTACTAATATACCAAAAAAAAAAAGTTGAAACAAGATAATAAAATCGTTAAAATAATTCTTATATATTTTCACTCATGCTTTACATAATTCCAGAAGATTATGGGATTTGATCGTCAAATTCTCTCACTCAAAAATTGATATATAACTAAATGATTTGTGATGAATTTGTTGAGAAAATAACAATTTGTGGTGGATAGAAAACGTGTTTATATATTAGACAAATTCAGTAAAATTACATTGAAAATTCCCAAATTATCCCAAATGATGAATGCTTATCATTAAAAATAGTTCAAACATTGATACTAAACCATATATAGAGAATCTAAATAATTAACTCTGTTAATTGTTATCTTCACTTGTTTTATCTATTATCTAGTATTATGAGTTACCTATTGTCAACTAAGACGATTTCAATTAACACATGTGTGAAAGTTGCCAGAATTTTAGCTAAAATTGTGGCGAATCTAAACAGTTAACGATAAATATTTCAAACAAAAGTTGTTTGTATATTTTGATGTCGAATACTCCATGAAATTTTCAACCTACGGCCTCTTTTCGTTTTTCAGTTATTTTGACGGGCTTACGGAATGGATTAATTGGGTGATTCTATGATCATCTATAACAAAATTTTGTTAGTATCTTTAATATTTTCTATCGTTACAAAGTTTAGACTGAGTATAATATACCCGCATATATTTCATTCATTACGAGTAAGTATAATGAACAAATTTACATTATATTGAATACAATAGATATGATAATAAATGATGGGCAGATAGATATATTATAGAGAATTAATAGACTTACTTTAATAGTATGTATTTTGTTATACATAAAGGAAAATAAAGCTTATTTTGCATACCAAACCTATTATAAAGCAATTTGTTAACTAAAACGATAGTTAACAAACTAATATTAAAATATATAAAACCATCATAAGATCAATAATTACATATGGGACCGAAACATGGTCTCTTACAAAAGAATATCAAGAACAGCTGAGAAGATTCGAAAGAAAAGTTATCAGAAGAATTTACGGAGTTAGTAGAATTAATGAGACAGGATGGCGTATTAGATACAATTGGTAAATAAATGAAATTCTTAATCGGGAATACCTTGTGACGTTCATCGAATCACAAATGTTGAAATGGTTTAGACATGTCCAAAAGAAGGAAGAAGATAGTATTCCCAAGAAAATCATACAGAGAATAATCTACACAACCAGAAGAAAAGGAAGACCAAGCCTCAGAAGGATAGATGATGTGAATGAGCAATTGAAGTACAATGCAAATAAGAGGATGGAGAGAAAAAGTCAAAAATAGAAAGTCATGGCGGAAGGTAATTGAGGAGACCAGGGCCAACCCCTGGCAGTATTGTCTTTAATGATGATGATTTTATTACTATATACTTACTTGCACTTCCACCATATTCAAAACAAGTATTCTGTAACACATTTCATGTTACTGTTTTTATTCAGAATATTTAAGCGATGTCTGATATTAAAACTAGATATTAACACTCAGGAAACCAAAATGGAAGTACATCAGTTTGAATGTCATAGCCACGAATTTAAAATATACATTATAAACAATAAATCACGTAATGTTAAGCTATTTTACTAAGAAACATCGATATCCTTTTGATTACTATTACTGACGTCGCTTGGATAAGAACAAAGTAACCGGCTCCACCATCAACATAATAACAATATAAGTGTCACCTTGTACAAGAAGGCATCTTTGTCTTCAAGGAGTCATCTAAAAGAGAGTACAGAGGACCAAAAGGTCTAGGTGCAAGGGACGTAGTTTCGGTTCCACTCTACCCATCCTTTTACATTAACATGAAATTCTAAAAGATTTGAAACAATTAAGAAACACTGAAAATAAACTATACACGAGAAAATATTAAATTGAAACCTTTATTATAATCTTTTAACTGATTGAAAACTTATGATATTATTTTTTAAAAATTAGATAGTGAAAAGAATAATATAATTAATATGTTATAAGAATTCATTTTTTACATTTCTTAAAAAAATATATACTTTATAGGTTTTTAAATAAAACACAGCCTTTTAGCTTAAAGTTAAAAATCAATAATAATTTATTAGTCTCATGTACTTTTTCCAGACAATTTTTTGAATGAATACCCATTATGGTATATCAAATACCGAACATTAATAACTGTCAGTACTGTATGTAAAATATATACAATACTGAAAAATAATATAAACATTCTCATAATATATAAATTTTCTTCAATTTACTCTCGCAGAATATTCTCAATTTATTAAATAGGCAATATATTTTTCAGTATACTAGCATTGTAAAAAAACTTAATCAACGTGAAAATTGATAAAGTGCGTGGGAAACTGTTTTCTGTTGATTTATCTACCACCGATTTTTACTTTAGAAAACGTTTTTATATTCGGCTTATGTGTTAGGTATATATTACATAATTTAGGTAGGGTAAACTGCCCAACATTGAACCATGTCTCACAGTGAAGCTTAAGTATTTACCATTAAACTGCCCATAGTAGTAACAAATCACGTACAATAGTTGAAGAGCATTTTCCTAACGCGTATATTGTCCACCAATGGTAATTTAAACGGGCAGCTAAACATGTGCATTTCAAAAAAACAATTTAAGAGTATAAAAATGTTAAAAAAATGTTCATAATTTTAGTTCCAGTTCCTATAATAAACCATATCATAGAATCGTAATGTCAATGTTTATACATTACTTTATATAAAACATTTAACATTCGCATTTAACCAAGTTAAATAAAGAACAGTTGTGATTTTTAGTAGTTTACATACTCCTTATAATACGGCAGCAGCTCTTCAGCTTATTAAAGTTATGAAGAAAATAAGATAAGCAAAATGATAGAGAGATTGTCTAAATTGGGATCCTTATATCAATTTAGATTGATGATACATCAGCGTTTAATGTGATGCAGAAACACTCATCATGTCGATGAAATTACTTTGATTGAACAAGAAAATAATGTAAAAAATTAGATTTTGAGGCTACAATAGCAATTCAACAACGATCACAAACATTTGAACATAAAGTATAAACACTGGTGTTGAATGATTTAGATTTTAAGAACAGTACACAAATATATTTGTGATTTACGTTTAGGTTTGTTATCTAAAGAGCTTAGAAATGTACTGGGCGGTTGTTCACTGTATCTTCCACCCGGTAAACAGTACAACGATTACGACTCAATTTACAATGGTTCTTTACGTATCAATATGTGTGCTGTCAGGGTTTTACTATATGAAGAAAAAACAAAACTAAATTTTCTTGAAAGTACCTTCTGTTCTAATTCATGTTCAAGTAACAGGTGTTGTTAACCGAATTTTTTCACTTATGTCCCCGAGAATATTGAAAAAATATGTAAGAAATATAAATATGACAAGAAAATTTGGAAAACATCTGTATATATACACCACGTTAAAAATTTCATGTAATAATTTAACACAAAAATAAAATATATGTTGCCGTGTAAAATAATTAAATATCCTTCATTTTTCTTTTGGGACCGTTTAATATAAAACGTGTAATTAACAAGAACTTACTTATATACTGCATTTAAGATTGATATTATTATACATGTTTCTTTTTTTATTTTCATTCTCTAAGTATATATTCACTTGAAATAAAATTCTTCAAATTGAAATATCTAGAAGTGGTTAAATAAAACTAGAAAAATTTTGTAGTTTGAGATATTTTTTAAAGTGGGAAAATAAATGTAACCTTTCTTTGGTAGCAGATTACTTTATTCCCTTTGTCTAATTGCTAAAAATTTTAATTTGTTTTCATAGACATATTACAGGATTCTACTATGTTTAAAAAAATTCTTCAAAAATTTGATTTCCATCTGATTCAGCAAAATAAACCATTTTATTCCCGTGAAAACGGTATCACCTATTTTGGTGACGTATTTTTTGTATGTAAACAAAACAATCGTGGAGGACCGGCATTCATACTACTAATAAGATTTCTCTTATCCAATTACTCTTAATATACTCTTAACCACTAATAAGATTTTGTAATTTTTTAGAAAAATAATGAATAACAATCGCTATCGTATTATTAGATTCAAGGTATATAATAATACTTTGCCTTTTTCTATATATAAATAAAGTTTATGGTAACAATTACTATGAAACCCATAAACAAAATTATATTTATAAACTGTAATTATAAAATAAAATGTAATTACAAAACAAATTAAGATATAGTTAATAGCTGTTTAGATTGAACTGACAGGTGACAAATATTAGTTTTTACCTCTATGACGTCACACCACAGTGGCTCGTGTTTGAAGTAACGTGATAAGCTAAAATATATTTTAATATAATAATACAGTAATGAGCTTTTATGACTGAAATTCAGAATATTTATGTAAAACATTACTTTTGTACATTACACAAAATATCCTATTGAGAAAATTGTCAAATGTAATCATCATCTCTCCCTGCGTATAAAATATTGTAGATTTTATAACTAAATAAAAAAAAACTTTTTGTTACATTTAATCCATAGATAAATGAATGGTGTTTCATTCATCTAAGATTAAATCGTTTTTATTTAACGCGTATTTTCATGAATTATTTTTCAATTTATCATACAATTTTATTTTTTCATAATTTATCTTTCTGAATACTTATAATTTCTTATTTTAATACGGCTTTCAATAGAAATTCTACCATTTCATTCATTCAGTTGATGCATAGAAAACATACCTAGACTTATATTAATAATAAAATAAAATGTTTTTGTATCATTTGTTAAAAGAACAAGAAACTAATAAAATATAATTTCAACCATTGTAATGTATTTATTTTCATATTTTCTATCTACGTTGTTTTAAAGAAAAACCATTATAAATGATGATATTATTGCCTTGGTGTAATAAAAAAAAGAAACCTACATAGTTAAGCTATATATATAGCTTAACTCTATGTATATCTATATAGAGTGTCCCCCATATGTTTCTAAAGTTTGCATTACGAGCATAAAAACCTTAGTTACGAGCAGTTTCCACGACAAACTATTTTCTTGCAAATCGAAATAACGTTTTTCCCATCAGGTTTAATAAACCTGACGGGAATAATTTCGATCAAATTTCGAGCAGGATAGTTGTATTTTCGAACAGTCAGTAACGTCTTCCATGGATTATTTTTTAATATAACGAAAATGAATTAATTATATTTTGAAATATTTAATTTTTGAATTTTTTAAATATTAAAAAATGTGCTCATATTTTAGAGCTGATTTGTCAGTAGTTTCAAGGTATTTCCAGTATTTGTATCAAAACGCTTTGCTTGAGAAATATTCGGAATACGCAAATACATTCTTCTCATATTTTCAAAATAATTAAGAGGTGAGAATAATCATATTCTCAAGCAAATCGTAGCTTACCAATTTTCTTTTAAAATCGATGAACACAGTATGAGACTGAAAGTACATTAAATGAAAAAATTTTGATTTTAAAATATACTCATATTTTTTATCTAATTTCAAGCTGTTGTCCAGTATTTGTAATACCTTGGGAAATCGTCGGAAAACGTATATTCATTCTTCTATTTTATTTGATTTCAAAATAAGTTCATCAAAAAAAGTTTAGAATGCATATACGTTTTCCTAGCAAACAGCTTGAAATAATTGCTCGAATAATTGTCACATATTGCTCGAAAATACCATAAACCTTCTCAAAAGTTGATCAAAATTATGGTATACTTTGTGATATTAACATTTAATTTAAAATTAATTCTAAAACAAGACAGTTTATAACCTCTCTATGAAGATTGTAACAGTTTATGTCATAAGCTCATTATTCCTTCTTTGTTTAGTTAGGAAATGTGTGTGTCCATATTGCTTGCTTGTTTTTAAATATTAACAAAAAAAAATAACTTCAGATCCATGTTCGTGGAATAAAAATGCTTCTATTTAAGTAATAAAAAAAATTTAGTTAACATCCCAATTAAATCCTTGTAAATAAATAAGGTTGGTTGTAGTTATTATGAAAACTATTTTTTGGATACACCCTATATTTCTGAACAATGTAGCACATACGTATCTATATTGTTTAGGGGCGTTATACTCTCTCTTTACACACTACTCAACTTTCGTTAGAAATAAATACCCCTTTTGGTTGAGCTTCAGCCTCAGCATCATACATTGGTATATGGTATTACGATAACGTTAAAGTAGCTATAAATAGATCTATATACCACGTATGTTTAACACAACCCATATAACATACCTACCTAATGGATGGATATCGTCTTCTACATATATATTATATATCCAAGTACGAAATTACGATATAAAATGAGTTCAAGCGAATATATGGAGCGATTCAAAATTATCCGTTGTTGAATGGAGCCGTCAGTGTAAAATAATAAACATCTTCCAAGCAGAAAATAACTTATATAAACAAAAATTATATTCACTTTCAAGCTAAAATTACTACAACTCCCGATTTCATTGGGATATTTCGAAAATAGAGTAATTTCTGTCTACTAAAAATTATAAATTAAAATATTTCTGCGATCACGTTGACGGAAATGGCGGTCTAAGTTACTAAGCAAATTTCACAATCATAACCCTCAACTGACTTCCACCCACTATACAAAGAGTGTGATCAGAAACACGAACATCGGTTCTTTTTTATCCTTCAATCAAGTATTAAGAGTTAAAAATGGTATTTCCATGAGTTTCGCAACTTTTCTCAGAAGTTCACCTTCATCGTTAAGTTTTATAGCTTTGTCAAAAATTTCTGTGTTCCATTTCGCCTATTCGGTTTACCTATGTCTTAATTATGGCATCTTTTAATAAAAAATTCGAATCTGGAAAGAGCAAGAAGCGAGAGTAGATGACAATTAGATGGCCGGCAGTAGCCGATATTCTGTCAACATGTACAAAATAATGTAATTTAAAAAAGCAAAGTTATCTACTAAAATTAAATATATAGTTGCTTTTTTCATAGTCAAATGGTGAAATACGAAGGTGTATTACCTACTGTGGTAATACTAACTATTTTCGTTGTGGAGTAATGATAGATTCAGTGCACTCAATTAAAAATACAATGATCACTTCGAAAACTTTCTGCATACAGTGAAGATTAATTGGGTGGCATTCAACTGTTTTATTTAAATTCTTTTTATATTTTCATCACAGTTTTTTTTTTTTTAGATAAGCTAACTCTTCAAATACTTTGTTTTAACAAGAAATGTGACCCTTATCAGTCAGGACAGTTAAATATTGAATTAAACTACTTTAAAAGGACTTGGATGGTAATAAAGTGGCATGTAAATTATTATATTGTAATATAAATACATATACATAATATGTTTTAGTTGTTATATCTCTTAACATACCTTAAAATGCGGGTTATTTGGAATGTAGAATATATTCTTAGAACCATTAAATAATGAAAATATTTTTCATAAGAAATTTAATATTTTTAACTTTAAAAAAAAAGTAAACAGCCTGCCTTGCCTATATACCCATTAACATTGAATACTATATAATAAATTTTCATACGTACATACATATTATATATGCTATAAAATTTAACATATCTCTTTTGGGATAAATATTTATGTATGAATTTGATACTTAATCTATAACAAATTTTTTGTTGAAAACTGTCTATATTTTATATTCAGTGACGTTGTACGATCACTCACTGTATACAATTTTTCAATCTGGAAGCCCTCGGTTTTTCTCACCTATCAGTAAATTTTCGTATTTCAACACGTAAAAATTTATCGTCTTTTAAAGCAATCCGAGCCAACGTTCAATTTCGTTTTTGTGAAAGAAGTGAATGTGATTGGCCGAATTGTGCGGATTACAAATTCGGCGGTGTAATCAAAAGCCACCGAAATCAATTGTAAATCAATTGTTCAACAGTAGTAATTTGTTGTGAAATAAATCAGATAATTGGTAAAACACAATTCATCAAAAAGGCGACGGATGTAGAAGTATTTTTTGGTGATTTTTTAAAATAGAAAATTTTTAGAAATTTTAATTTTAATTTTTTTTTTTACCTACATATACAAATTATTTTTTTAGATCAAATAAAGATTTCAGAATTACTGATCTTAAAAATATTTCCAATTTTTCGAAAAATCAGTTTTTCTGCACTTCTGTAAAAAACGAACTTATCAACACTGCCAATAGAAAAATATATAAGATTAACAGGGTCCTCGGTTATTAATGATATAATAAATATGTCTATAATAAGAAATTTGTATATTATCGTAGAATATGCTACGCCACTGATTCAGAGTCTGTTTAAAAGTTTTTTTTTTTTTTTATGTACGAGTAATATTTAGTTTTATGTTTATAACATAATTTTATTGCAAAACTTTTATGTATTAAAGTTTTATTGGTTATGTTATAGATTTGGTGAATGGTATTTAAATTATTTAAAATTGGTTGTTAATTGAATGGAAAACAATTTTAAAGGTATTCCATGTAAAAATTTTGAAAAAATTCAAATTATACCAGCGGTAAGGTAAACAAAGTCAACTATTTAATATTTACCTATCTCCCATCTCCATCAAAAATAGCTCATTAAAAGCTTTACTTTTTCAGTGTTTGAAAAAGTAAAAGCTTTCAGGTTTCTATGGTCACAATTAAACATTTAGCTGGAAAATGTGCTTTTAGCATATCTTCCTGTACAAAAATGGCGTGAGTCGAATAATTTTATAAAAAATGGTCAGTATCTATAATACAAAATTTTCCTTCTTTATTATAAAAAATTCGACAATAATTGGTGTATTTCATGCGTTTATTGAGTGATGAAAGCCGTTCAACATATATTTCACAAAAATTAATTTCTCAAAATATATGCTTCTAAATACTAAGGGAAATTCACTGAATGATTCATTTTGTGAATATTGTAATTTAACGCTTTGTAGCAATTGCGTAGCGATTCCTGTTTAAACACAGCCACATCTTTAAATTAAGTACCTTTTAATATTACGTTTATATTAAAAAATTTTTAATCGTTAATGAAGTAGCATAAATAAAGAAATCATTAATTATTCTTATTATTAAGAGAAACTTCCTTAAAACATTACATTTAAATTCTTGTAAATGAAAATTTACCATCTCTTACATATTACTGGTTTTAAAAGTTAACAAATTACGATTTAACGAAAAGTTAAATACGAATACGAAACGACCTTATTACATACAATTTTTGTGTTTTTGATGTGATATATATTAATTTTTTTCTATGTTTAATAATTTAAATAAACTCTCTGGGATTAAAATATAATAGAAGTGAAATATTACTTACCCTATGTCGTGGTACAACTGGCATCGATGACGTTCTCGTCCGATACGTACGATACTCATGCCTGGGTGTGCGTGGACTCAACGGTTCACCACTCATACCCATCATAGCAGATGCACTTCGATGGCCAGGTGATGAACCAGGACTCAAATGTAACATACGAGGCGATGTACTCTGATAACATCCAGGACTTTGTAATAACGGTGTATTACATTGCGTTGCATTCGGACTTAAATGGGATCGAGGTGATTGTGGTGTTAAATATCCGCTAGTCGATTGTCTTTGTTGTTCCGCTTGTAAAAATCGATGTAAATCAGGTGGTGCTCGTGTCACAGCAATCGAAGACGATCTACGTCGTTTAATTGTCGGTGACACATCATAACGAAATGTTGGATTCGATTGTTGTTGAGATTGTTGTTGTTGAACGGATTGTGGACGATGAAGTTCAGAAGATCGACGTTGATAATGTCTCGCCGACATTCCACGTCGTCCAAAGGGTTTTTTCTCCGCAACATTATTATTAATATTATTATTGTTATTGGATTTTTTAGTGTCATTTTTTCGTGGAATTAATTTATCTTCGAGCATCGTTGCTAAAATATCAACATTATCATCATCTTCGTTTAGTGTTTGAAAAAAATCTTTGAATGTATCAGGGAAAGAGGAGGGAGGGCATATTACTTTTTTCTCATAATTTGTTGGTTGACGTAATTGTGAAATTGATGTTTTCATATTTCGTTCTAAACGAAATAGATTTATTGTATTTTTTGTGGTTGGTATATTTATTAATATATTTGCTGGTTTTTATTTCAGCTATTACATTTTGTTGGTAGCAATGTGTTTTTTTTTTCTGTATCTTCGGTAAATGTATATTCAGTAAAGTTCAATGAATTTTCTTGTTTTTAATTCGTTTTTTTTAACCATTAGTAATAAATCGTTTTACACTGGTAATCCGTTTAATTAAAAAAAAAACTTAATATATTTCTCTCTGCTGGTTTGTCTCGCTTATTTTTCCCTGAAAAAAAAAATGTCTGTTAGTAAAATTTAATAACGACATTAGTTAGGAATATCAAGACTTTGTTTATACTAGATTCATTATAGTCTTGACAATGTTGTTTCATTAAAAACTTATTTAAATAAAAAAATAAGTGTTTATAAGAAATATATTTTATTTTATTAAAACTATCTATTGAACCCAATTCAAAATTCCGTGATAAAAGGTATTTAGTTCCTATAGAAAAAAAATGTTAACGTTCAACATGAATACCACTTTAATATAAATACCATTTTGGGACCTTGAGACTCTGATTATTTTTAATTATCCTATTAAGTCAATGAATCATTAAGAACTTTTGATCAGTCTATTTTATTAGATTTCCAGGTCTGTAAAATGAACATCCAGGGTTCACATCGAGATTTGCAAGATTCCAATCGATGATTGTAAATGAAAAAATCACCGACTATGAGACAAAATTAGACTTTCATGTTAGTTTGATCCCGTAAAGGGAAAACGAGATAATGTGCTAAATACGGGTTTCTCAAACGCCTCTCTCTCCTTGACAACGTCAATTGCAAAAATAGATCGTGAATGGTAAACGACTAGATAAGTTGAGTATGAGAATAACTATATCATTTAATTGCAGTCAGTTGTAAGTGATTATAGAACCGTGTACAATAGTATAGTGAGTTTTTTGACAATGCTTTGTCTGTCTACTATCTTCATAATTTTGGGATATCACATGATTCCATTACGGGTGAACGAGAAAATCTCTAATAAATTTGTTTGTAATGGTAGAATCGTGCAAGAAGTTAAATATAAAATGTTTGGGTCTGAGATTTTACATCAATCCATCATAAAAACAATACAAAAATTGCAGCCTAGCTTTGTTTGCCAAGGCATTATTAGATTCATGTGCTTATGATAGTTTTATCAAATAACTCCACATCAAGAGAGATTTTTATCTTCAGGTGACGGGATTTTCTTAAAAATGGAATAGAGAATTAATTGTGGTACCCTTATCATTGCTTATTTCTCACTTGTTCATATGACCAATATTCAATATTATTTTTTCATTAAATAACATTTTTGTTCTATGTCTGAAACATTCTTAACCGATTTTCAACTGAGCTAAGGGATAAATTTCGATTTTTTTTCTGAATTTTATAGATCAAGAGTATTTTGTATTTATAGGATTATTACGATTAACTAATTCATACTGATGAAGACTACTTTGTAGTTTAAATATGTATAAAATACAAAAAAAAATTTTAGGAATTGAGGAAAATACTTGAAATTTTTTCGAAAAATCCTAGAGTTCTCTTTGATAATATTCATATTAGCCAATGAAGAATATGAAATTTTTGTCTCTATCCATCAATTAATATACAGATAATTTCAGTGTACACTCACTATATGTTCGACCATATTTTTGAACTTCGGTCATTTCTTAGCATCCATTTTATTGGTTAGTGTACGTGTAAATTTATTACTTTTATATTTCGTGTAATATCAAAATAAATATATTATTATTATTATTTTTTTTTTTATTAATTGATATATTTTTTAAAATATTTTATTACAATTTTATTGGTAATACTATGGTTTTTTTAATGTGTCTCTTCTATGGCTATAAATTCACACTGAGTTAGGGTTCAATGAAATTTTTTTTTTTATTTGTTTTATTTTAAAACATAAATCGTTTTACACTCGTAATTCGTTTAATTTTAATAGAAAAAAGTGAGATTTTATTTGATTATCATTCTATAGAACGAAAAATACTTTACAGATAAATGTCGAGTTATATGTAACATTCGCAATTTAAGGGTAATAAATGAAACACACGGGTATGAGACTTCGGGTGTACAAATTTTAATAAAATACCGAAATTTATCATTCCCCCAAATAATAGTAATATTACATACATGCGAGTGTCTGATTTTTACATAAAATTTGTTGTGTCTCACTTAGACACCACTTGACCCAACTTTTTCTATCCTATTCCAACAAATTTACTTTTTAATAATAACAACGATAACAAATAATTAGTTAATTATTTAGATACTCGATATATGGCTGAATATCAATGTTCGAACTATTTTTAATCATTAGCATTCATAATTAATAAATAATGATGAATGTGTATTGTTTCAATAATTTTTTTTTATAAATAAAAAAGGGAAAATTATAAGCAAAATATTTAATATTATTATTTATTGATAAGACTTTATATTAACAAAATTACTCAAAATATGCAGTTCATACTGTTGTAAATACATAAAATAATATTTTATAATTATACGTTTAATTGCGTTGGTATAGGTGTTCATAGAATCACGATTAAATATTTTCAAAACAAAGTATCTGAATACTAAAAAAAAAGTGAAAATAACAACTAGCATAGTTAATAGTTTATATACTCGACATATGTTTGAGTATCAATGTTTGAACTATTTATATCATTAGCATTCATAAAATGCATGTATAATAATTATGCATATGTTTACCATCTCAATTCAGTCTGAAATAGTGTTGAATCTAAATAGTTTCAGAAAAAAATGTTTGAAACGTAGCATAATTATTAATAATGTTAATTTTTTTTGGGAGTCGATTACAAAATACTTCGCTATATCATCCTAAACTAATAGGAAATTATAAAGTTTTTCAAGTAATTGAAAACCAGTTCCGACAAACGTCATATAAAATGTTATATATTTAATGTCTAATGTATAAAATGAAACTGTACAATAGTTTTATTATCCTGACAAGTTATGACTGCTGCTCGTTCTTTTATTTAATAATAGATTGTGTTCGGCCTGGCCTCATATCATAAATTTAAAAGAAAAATATTATATTTACTATCATAGACTTCTAATAAATGTTCGAGATACCACAAAATATAACACCGTTCTTATTTCTGCATGATTTCATTACATTGAAGCCTTTCACAAGAACTATGTTTCAGGTGGAATAATTAAATATAAATTTTGAATGATCTCCACAAAAGAGTGTGTAGAAAATTTTAGGTGATCAACTTGAATCAAAATCCACCATTTTTAGAGGGATTTCTGTGTGTGTGTGTGTGTGTGTTCAAAGTATGTGCATTCGTTATTATTTTTCAATTTAACAATTTAGGGAACAAATAATCATATCGACGCGCTTTCATACGACACATAATTACGTAGCTTAAAACTGAATTTTCAGAAAAGTCTGTCAAGTCGTTATTGATTGAAAACTAAAAAATGACAAAAAATATCAACACAGACAGTGTTCATCGTGTTGACCTTGAGAATCGCACTTCGTCCAGTTGTTTTCTTTTTGTATTTATCAAACCCAAAAGGGGGTAATATTTCAAAAAGGGGTCTTAAGGGAATTAGCCATAAGAATAAATTAAATTATTAATTTTACTACTGATAACCTTGTAAGCATTGACAGGAAATTAAGCCAAGAAGGAAATAGTTTAGTAACTTCATGTGTTTGATGAACTGCATTTTAGCCAAATAATTCAATTAAGTTAATTTTGTAGTTGGTTTGAGTGCGTTTTCAGAATATTATAAAGAGGAAACATTTGTACGTATTTTTGTATGTAACGAATATAAACATAAAAACTAGTGGACCAATTTGGAACATTCATTCACTATTGGAAAGTTATACTAGTAGTGACGTGACGTTCGCTAGTAATTTTATGTATAGGATCAAGTTTATATTCAATAGATACTCTTTAAAATTATTTTGTTTTGTTTTTTATTATTAGAAAATATTTCTATATCATTTGAAATTAAAAAAAAAAAATGTTAACCTCAACCTATAAAAGCGCAACCCAGAAACTATATCAATTTTTATAGATAGTTTAATTTCCTCTAAAAAATAAATAAAAATAGAACATTTTTTTAAATCATGAAGTTAAAATCTCACCTCCGTTAACAACGGAGTCGAAGTATTCAAAATTGAATTTAAATATACTCAAAATTAGGTGCAATATAAGTGCTGCAATATTAAATTTGGCGTGCTTATTGTTAATTTTTAAAAAATTATATCATAAAAATAAACAGCTGCGTAAATATTAAGCTGCTAGAATTATGTGAAAAAATATCTATAAAAATATTGATTAAACAAAGTCAGCAATTTAATAATTTTTAAAAAAAATATTTTTCTCGGGCAATACTTTGCAAATTTTTCAAAAAATTATCATCAATCTGTCGAGCTCTACCAGGCTTCCATGCTTTTACATGTTGTGATCCTATATCAGCTTTTATTTCGTAAGTGGAAAATTAAAGCCAGCAACGTCCTGCTAAAAAATGATCAATATCAAAATAAAAGTTTTCGGATTCAAAAAACAAAATAAATAATAAACAAATAAGATAGATACAAAGCGGATAATTTATCCTCTTTGCCCTTTACGTATTGCCAAAAACGTGTTTTTGTAAACATATTTATGTTTTCTAAGATTTCTGTACAGGCCCAATGTAATGCTTAGCTATAAGCCTGAGAATTGCTTAGCTATAAGCTTAATGCCTGAAAATGATTGAATTAAACTAATAAAGTTAAAAAATTTAAAACATTGTACACAATTATTTTTCAAATTATTTACAAATTAAATACAAATTACAGATAATAAATATTACAAAACAAATTTATAATATTAAAAAAAAATATAGAGAGAGATCAAAAGATTAAATGAATAAAAAAATTTGGTGTAAACAAATAATTTGTCTCTTTACACTTTTTATATAGGAATATTTTTTATTTGAAGGTGGTGTGTAAATTAAATGCATTAATTTACCTTCAATCAGTATCCAAGAACCTTTTTATGTAATATAGAATGATTATTGAAAATAATTTAATTTCCAAGGTATATAATTGTACCTTAAGGTGCCTTATGTTTTTAATAGAAACCTCATATCTCGCGTACAAATAGTGTTCAATTTTCGCGCACAAATAGCTAAAAAAATCTCTAAATACTTCAATGAGATTAAAAACCATTTAGCAAGTAATTGAAATGAATATAAAATCTAATATCTACATTGAATTCTTAATTTTTGAAAATACTATTAAGTTAAATGTTCAAAAAGGTGATACTCATTCTCAGGCTTTTGTAATTTTAATTTTTATTGTAGTAATTTTATATATCTTATTCGGTTTTAGACTTTTGAAAATAAATAAATTTTTTTTTTTTTTAATCCAAACTAATTATTAAAATTATTTAAACAAAACAGGTTTATGTCACTTAAACATTTCGAATATATTATTCGTACTTAGATTAAATAAATTATATATATGCGATTTTATATTAAATATTAATATTTATGAAAATTCGATTGCTTAAAAACGAAAAATTTGTTTTTTCCACAGTTAATTTATGATTAATTAATGGCTTATTATGAACCTATTTCGAATTTGATTGTTTCGGATAGTTGACTACTATTCATTGATAGTCCGTGCTAAAAATAAAACACAATGTATATTCTCAATATAAGTTATAAACGTAATACATAGTCAATGACGTACCAAAAAAAAAAAAAAAACAAATGAATTTAATCTAAATTGACAAGAATATAGTTAGTTTTTATTACATTATATAACATAAAAAAAAAATAACGTAAATTCTGAATTGGGAAACATCATTGTAACTTCTATTGATTTATATGCGATTTATTTTTTCCAATTGACTAGTTTCGATATTTTATTGGTATGACCCTGTGAACTTTGTAGCTTTATTTGATCTTTGTTTTATTACATATGCGATAAAAAAAAACCCCATTCATAACGTCATCAATTTATTTGACGTATTTGTATAAAATGTGACGTTGTATCTAAGTCTCCTTATTAAATTATCTTAATCATAAAGAGAACTTTTCACACATAAATCTGTTTTTATATTGTGTAGGATGGAAATTATGCAGTGGCACTTAGAATTATTAGATTTTCGCAACTATCGACTATTATATTTATAATAATGCTTTTTTAAAACTGAAGTACGAGAATATCCTCTATTTTTTCGATGATTCGGGTTTTTCATTTATAATTTAAATTCAAGCATCTTTGCTTCAACAACAAAGATCTCAACATACTTAAAAATAAACAAAATATGTACATTCAGAATTTCAGATTAGACAAAGTAACGTATTGGACTTTTCCCTCTCCCTCGTTGAATACGGTCTATTGAAATCGATTAATCGTCTGTATCTTCGATTAATTTGTGTCAACGACTGTTCGCGAATTAACTTTTGATCATATTGTTAATAATTTCGCGAATAAGAAATGCCGTAAAAAGACTTTTTAATAATCAAATTTGATAGAAAAGTTGTTAATACTGAATTCAGATGCAATTTGAAACAATTTACTTATATTTAACTCTATGGACTTCTACGCTATATTATGTGACTAAGTTAAAATTGTGATTATGAATAAATAAAATGAATTGAAGACATATTTTATTCATCATAAGGGCTCCCACTCATGGATTATTAATTTTGTGGGATATTTCAATTTTAAATAAATTTAGCTCATTTCCCAGTTAAAATAAAATTGGATCTCTTTAATGCAACAGTATTGCCTATTCTGTGGTAATACACCGAAATTTGTGGATTTTTAGATGAAAATGTGATGAAAAAGAGATTCAATTAATTTTTATTCGGTTTTTATAAAGAGTTGTTGGGATCTTTTGCGACTCTCAAATTGGAGGGTGTAATATTTTATTTTTAAGAGAACAAACAGTTCATCGACCCAGAAGACGCTGCATACCTAAAAGAAGCAGTTATTGGGATGAATGATATGATTTATGCATGTGTGGTAGTCTTAAATATCCGCAATAATTAGAGCTGCAAAAAGGGCGCAGGTTTTTAAGTTTTCATTTTTGAATCCCAAATTTTTTCTTAACGGGGATATTTTATAACTTTCATGTATGTACCAGAGATGTGCCGGATATCCATATCCGTATCCGCAGATATCCACAACAACAAAAAAAGATTCGTATCCGGTTCAGCGAATCTTTACGTTTCATTAATAAGTAAATGTAGCGATATACTGTTAAATTCCATTGAGGCACATATATGTTTTATTGAGGTACATATAAGTCTGTGACATTGTTACAAAAATTATCACCAATTTATTTTAATTGAGTATGACTATACATTTGCTCCCATGAATTAAATTTATTTTACTTATATAACTAACTAATAAATGAAAATAACTTAAGACTTCTTAATTACCTTAACTTTATTAAACATAATTTTGGCGTCCCTGTAAATATGATACGGAGGCAATCAAATCTTGTCTGTATTTGTCGATAAAGAATTGATAAACATAGATTTGCTTGTATTTTAGCTGTTTTTATAAAACCATCAATTAAAATAGTTGATGATACTGATGGAAGTTGAAAATGAAAAATTAAGAAAATAAAATGTATTATTTCTTGTTTGAATTATGTTTAATTGTATGGAATATGTGTATATTTTCCAAGAGTTTTCTGTATATTACTTTCTATCTTTTTATATATTTAGAGTATTATCTCAAGCATAAATCTACACCTTTTTTTTGTGTTTGTTTGTATCAAAGCGTTAATATTTACACAAATAAAATGAAATGTGTAAATAAAAATCTTTTTTTTTTTTTTTTAACCTATTAGCTTTTAACTTTCCTTATAATATAATAATATATTAAAATCGCTAACTCAAAAGTCGTGATTTTACGTTTTAAAGCATATTCTATTTAAAAATTCAAGAAAATGTTGTATACTTATCCTTATACCTTAATTATAACGTGGTAATATTTAATGACACGAGTTAAAATATGAGCAAAAACTCACTTTTCACGACTTCTAAATATTCTAAATTATTATTTGCGAAATATTCATACCCGCGAAGAAAAAATTGCTAAACCTAAGCTAATTAAGATTCGAAGAGTCGTAGAGTCCTTTATTATCTTCTGAATTATAAAATTAAGAAAATTAAAAAAAAAATCTTAAAAAGGGAAAATTTCAGTAGAATCATTTTATTCCAGATAGTCTTGCTCAATAATTTATACTGTTAATTTAATGTTGAAAACTGTTTGCGGACATAATTGAATTTTTTATTTTGATCAAATGGGGAAAAACTGGTTTTGCTACAAAATTAATTTAGAAATTTTAAATAAATTATTGCATTAAGCCATTTATTTGACGGAACAAGTTTCTGTAAAATAAACCTTTCTTTTTTATGCCATTTATCATCATGTTAGTTTTGCGACTTTTCTTTTTCATTTAAAATGCTATAATTTTGGAACAATAAATATTAAACGTATTTCATTTCGTGGGAACCTAGAGACAACTGGAATTAATACGAGTATAATAGCATTGCTATACATTTTATTATTAAAACGTATTAGTTATTTCCTTTCGAGATCGACAAAACAAAAACAATAGAAAATATCGGGTAAGTAATTTTTTTTTATAATTTTATTACTAGAGTCGTTTTTATACAAAAAATCACAAAATAATATTTTTATTAAGTTTTTTGTTCAAAAGTTGCGTAAAAAAATTTTACTCACGAATTATAGGTTTCTTATAATTTTTAGAGGAATAATAAAAAGAAATAAAATAGTGTGTTATTTTTCAATTCAAGAATGTTTCACTAGTTTTGAACCCTCCTGAACAATTGGATGAATTGGATTTTTTTCGATTTAATCGCAAACTTTATTCGATTAAATAAAGATTCGCATTATTTAAACTATTTTTTTTTGTACAAATATTCTTGTTAATCTAATTGAGTTTTTTATAATTGGCAAACCAATTATAAAAAACTAATTGCATTTATTTTGAAAATCAGAGGTATAGAAATTTTTCAAACAAAAGTTTTGTAAATCCAATCAGTCAATTCGTTAATAACATTTTTAACGTACATAATAGATAATAAAAAAACATTGTATTATGATGTACAAAACTACAACAATAATTACAACAACAACAAAAAACATATCTACTCTAGTTTTTGATGTTTTCATGTTTAGACCTGTTTTTGATGCCTTGATATTTTATAATAGATACCAATAAATTTAACAATTTAACGTATCGTAACATATAAAGCTGGAATATTATCAAGCACATTTTCTATATGCCACCACGTAACGAAATATTTTTTATAGTTTTTGTCCCACAATGATAATTCTACAATTTGAAACGAAAAAGAATTTTTCGTCACGAATAAGTAGATCACGTATTACTAACAAATTTTTCGCATATACTGGCTACTTCAAATATCTAAAATAATGCCATAATATTTAAAAAACTACAATCTTATTTCGAATAGTCCAATAGAAATTGTCGATAATAATTACTAAATTATATTACCGAAATTTCGTCTTTATTGATGTTTTAAATAAGAATGTAACAATATGTATTTGACACGCTTCTTAGAATACTTCAATATCACGTACAGTAGAAGGCAGGAAATTGTAGATTTATGTTTATTTTGATCACATTATTGTAAAGATGATAAATTATTTATTGAAAAGATAAAGTTTAAATGCTTCGAAAAACTTTAAAATGTAAAAACAAATGTTTTCCTTAATGTAGTCGTTATTATGTATTACAATTACCTCAAACTTTTACTAATAGTTGCTTATACTTATAAAAAATGTAATTCATTTCAATTCCACTCTTTCGAATTTTTCCAATAAATATTCATTTTTAAATATCTGAAGTGTATCAAAATTTGTCAGCTTTATAAACACGACATTATAATTAATTGAGTTAATTAGACGTAAGGGATTATTGCACTGGGTTAGAATGGGGTATGAGTTAATCACTTACATTTTCGACTAACATACGCATTCATCCCACCATTAAAACACCCTATTACTAATCAGACTAAATGGTAAATTTAATTACGATATGAAATTTTGATAAGGAGTTCAAGACTACCATTTATTCAGAATTATGATTATGTACACGGGATAGTTGTTTAGGTAAATTTAAATTGTGGATTGACCCACAATATATTTTTTAATATTTTACACTCACAATTCGTTTGCAAATTAAGCTATTTATATTTTTCTTTTGGAGACAAACTATATCGGCACCGTACATACCATAAGAAAGGGTCTTAAATGTGCGAAATAGATCATTTGGTTGGTTTCTCAAGGAAATATAAATCCTATTTAAATACAAAGGTGTTATACTCGGCGAATATGAGTGTCTATTAAATTTTGTCTCAAGTTTGTAACGTTAAAAAATATTGAATTCATTAAAAAAAATTTCAGGTTAGATATTCTTAGAATCACTTAATTAATCCTCTCTCGTATATTTTCCCATCTATTTAATTCTTTGTACTCAGCTATTCCTGTTCAAGAAGCAATTAAATTCACCCCGGATAAATTAATTAACTTTTATGGGTCCCCTACTTATCTCCTGTTCAGATTTCAAATCAGTACATAATAGACCGTTTAAGCTTCAAATGGAAACAACCAATAAGAATTCTTTCACATTTGTAATAGACGCTTTGCGTAAAATCAAATTCTGACTTAAACGGTATATGGGTTTTCTCTTTTTGTGACTTAGCAAACTTTTCTCACTTAAACCATTTTAACACATTATTTGTCCTATTTAATTTCTTCCAAAGTACATCCTTATAATTTAGTCTGTATCAAAACCTTAGCAACTTTCTTATACTATTAAATTTCTACACAATAAATAATATAATCTGTCATATACGTCTAGTATTTATGAAATATTTAATACTGATATGTTTAGGTACTTTAAGACATCGATTAATTTTAAAACGATCAACATAAAAACTATACATCTAAGAAAAAATACTTTTATAACTTCGTATCAGAACAGTTTAGAATATAAAATACTGAAAACTAATATCGTATACTTTTCAAACATCGATTAATTTAAAAAAGACAGACATTATTAGCTGACTAATAGGAAGCTATTGTTTACAACCCGAAAATTAATATTAAAAATATTTTCATAATTTGTAGTGTCTATAAATACTTAGTTTCCCAAGTTTATTATTATACTAGATAGAATACCAATCAACCTTTCAATTCTTTTGAGGCATGAATTTCGTAATCCATACAATAATTAAATAAGGTGCAATTCATTTATTAACTTGAAATTTTTTTTTAGAGTTACTTAACTGTATATCTACCATAAAAGAAATTATCAGTCAACCATATTCTAGAACTCCCGTCAGTCAGCAAAAATATATTTTAAAAAATGCTAGGGGAAGTAGTTCCACAAAATGGTTGACTGACCATTCAATTTATGATTAATATACAATTAAAACTATCTCTGAACAAATTTTCTTGTTTTATTTAATTATTACAAATACAAGGGCTGACAGATCAGACTCGGTCTCAAATTTAAGTGACTGATGGTATAACTGTTATTTACATACAACATAAAATCTGTATATCAATTTTCAGCTTTATTAAATTTATTTAAATACCTCGGCAATTATAACCATTTTGATAGCATACATGTGACACCTGTTCTACCATTCGCTTTTTTGGACTAACCGAGGAGTATATCATAATAACTAATTTAAATTTTTCATCTGTTCTTTTTGATTTTTCTTAAATTTATAAACATTGAGAAAAACTTAATTAGCTTATCTAGCTATTTCGTGATCTTTATTATTGTATGAAAAAAAATAGCCGGTTACTGATTCAGGTCCTTGCATTAAAGGGGATTGATACCTCTTTAATAACTAGACTCTTTAATATACATTGAAATTCATTCAATTTTCGCGCACAAATAACTCATAAAATAAATATTGTTCTTAATTATAATTTCGAAATTCTCATTTAATATTGTTACAAAATTCAGTTATTAATTATAAACAAAACAGAAGAAAAAAAATTAGCATAAATAAACGAACCCATAATTAATTTGATCAGAATGATGTTGAAATGGCATGTAAAGGTCATTTTCGTCACCGCTGTTTTTTTTTTTTTGTGTCCAAAAAATACAAAATTTTATAACAAATGATCCAAAACTTGTAATACATTTTTAATAAATCATTGAGTATAAACTAAATTTCATTTTTATTTGACAATCGAAATAAATATCGCTCCAGACCGATATCTAGGCTTCTTTTAATAATGATCAGGAATTCCATTTTTGTACTTCTCAAATAAACTGAACCCACTTTCGGCCTTTTGTCTAAAAGAGTTATCGTCTAAATCATTGATACTCTACTAAAGTGATCTATATCGACCCATAAGGGTTAGTGGTTATAAGAATAACAATTTTTCGCATTCAATCTACACTAAATATATCTATATGGAACAGTTACATACGAAAACTTTTCGGACATGAACTGGGTTACATTAAAACTCCAATCCAAACTATATTATTTAACCGAAGTATACGTGATAAGCTTGCAATAATGCATCCCGATTGAAAATATTTCAAAAAATCGACTAACCAAAACCGCCTTGCTCAATTTTGGAAAAATGAATTCAACATGACACCTCCAACTCAGCGCATTATCAATTTTAACACCAAGAAAAATAACTAAGTCTTTTGGTGCAATAATAGTATTTAAAAAATTTAAGATCGTAGAAGTCCCAAATTTCATTTCTTCAAGAATGGGTGGGAGTGAAGTTAAACCATGAAGTTAAAGCATCAGGTTCATGATAAATAATAGAAGTAAGAACATAGCTAAAATTATTGTTTAAAAAAATTCAAACTATTACTATATCAGTGGTTCGTTCCTAAACTGACAACGAATTTATCGCAACCTAGATACCGGTCTATTTGAATATCGTTTGTCATACACATTTTTATTGACTATCGAACATTCAGCATACCTTCATATTGTTGAAGCATGTTGTTACATGCAGCAAATATTTAACAAAAAATGAATAACAAAAAAAATTTTTTTGTTATACGTATTCTATTGATTTCATAAAATGAAAAATGATTTTTCTATTTTAGTTGAAAAAATCTGTACATACAGAAGAAATGTTTGAGAAGACCATTTAAAAAATGTATCAAATATAATATTCAGGTATTTGAGCCTGAAATACTTCAGCCATTTCAGAATCTGGAAATTTTGGATTTATTCGCCAATTATTTCAGATTCTCATAAGACTCGGGATTAGCCAACGCACTCAAAATATATCGATAATAATTCCTAGTCTAATCTTTTTCCTGAAAACTACGATGTAGAAGTTAAAATTTTGTCATTTATTTAGTGTTATTATTAGTAAAAAAATTAGTCATTAATTTAGTATTATTATTAGATATTAGTTATTATAAAATATATTTAAATTGATAATTAGATCAATTAATATTAACAAACAGAATAACATTTAATGACACTTAAATAAGTCAAAAATAAACAATAGAATGTAATTAAAAACGCTATTAATTAGCTCAGAAGGAATAGAAATATAAGAGACTTAAATACAACTAAAAATATAACGTCTAGAGATTTCCTTTTCTATCTTAGGTATAATAATATATGGTCTAAAGTTTGGAACGTGCATAAATTTTGTACGTAATAATAAGATTTTGGTCCATTTCCGCCTGTCCATCCGTTCGTTCATTTGTCAATCAGATAACAGATAAACGAAGAGGTTGCTAAAAATTGTTGGAATATTCTAGACCTAAAAGGTAAGTTTAGTTCTTGAATGAGAAAAATCGGTACATAGGATCAAATCTTAATCTTACTTTTTAATAATAAATTTAAAGTTTTTATTTCTTTTCAAAACAAACAACTTTTGCTTAAAACATTTTTTTGTAAACTATTTAGATTTGCAATAATTTCGGCTTAAATTTCGTAAATAAACATATAATACATATTATTATGTAATTATACTATACTATACATTATGTAATTATACTATAATTATACTACTATGAACTGCATATTTAGAGTAATTATGAATACTCATGATTACAAAAATTTCAAACAAAACATACATAATTATGTCTAGTATCTATGAAATTAACACTGTTAGTTGTTGGCTTCACTTGTTCATTTTTCAAATTTTGGGGAAGTTCTACGAAGAGTGCTATCATGCCATTTGACTATATTTCCATCAAAATTTTAAAAAAACCCTCTGTATACACACCACTGCTTTGAAGTATTTTCCGTTTTTCCTATTACGACAAACACTCATCATACAAGCCACCATAATATATACAACACAAAAAAACATATCTTATAATATTTAATCTAGAGTCGACTGACTCATTAAAAAAAAGCATGAAAAGCTTGAATTGAATAGAGAATATATATATATATATATATATATATATATATATATATATATATATATATATATATATATATATATATATATATATATACCTATAGATACATACATAGGTATTCTTTTCAATAATACCTTATAACTTTTTTTCGCTTTTATACACCTAATATTTATAGATACTGATATAGTCCTGAATTTTATAAAAAATAATTGAAAAGCTATCAATATGATACCAAAGAATTATAGAATGTCTGTTATCGTTATCAGGGTGATTCTAAGTAGTGAACTAATTTTCATGACAATAATAGAATATACAATGCCCTTATTTTGGAGTAGGAATTTTAATACATCAATTTGAGAAATATTATCTGAAATTTGGAAAAAAATATTGGTCCTGTAGCCAGTGACACAGAAAGTACCGTCATCAAGGAATAAAAAACTGTTTATTTACGTTAATAGTTTATAGTCTTACGAACAAATTAAGCCTAGAAAGGATGATTTAATTAGCTGAAATTATGTATAATTAAACTAATTGGTTTTAAAAAGCAAAAATATCTTACCATTATTGCGAATCTCAATAAGTCGTACCTTGTTCGAAGGGAAATTTTGTAGTTTAAAAAAAAAACACAAACTTTCGGCTAATTAAATCAAGGATTACCAGATTCCATTTTTTTGTAAGACTATAAACTATCAGCATAAATTAAATATTTTTGATTCTGCGCCTATCCATGTATATATTTGAAAAGATTAGCGGGGCCAGTCAATCGAACGGTGGAGGTTGCTCAATTTTTCACACTTAAATCCATCCAGGTACAAGCAATTTATGTATTTATTATTTTTCTTGACAAAATATCCAGAATATTATGATTATTTATTTCCAGAATATTATTAATAAATAGTTATTTTTATAGTAGAAATAGATAAGTATTGTTGCTATGACTTAGAAATAAATGATTTTAATATCTACATAATTCTGCTTTCATATTACCAATGGTTAATTTGTTCCGTATCTATAAGTCCTTACATTGGCCATCAAAGAAAATATTTAGTATCCCGATTCTGACTAAACTAACTAAATAACATAGCACCCACAAACTTTGTCAAATAAATCTTCATCGACATGGTAGAACAGTTTATGATACAATTCAATAACAGCATCACATATAAGGTTTTGTTGAAGATTAAAATTCACTCCAATAATGGACACAAAACTTCCACGTGATGTACGAATATATATGTCTAGTAAGTCTTCAATGAATAAGTTACAATTTGGATATGAGCTGGAAAAATTTGTTTACATATTTCAATTATATTCATTTTTTTCCTTTTGCGTGCGTGTAAATAATATTTTTGGGTTTTTTCTGACTGTAAATTTCCAAAATGTGTTTATGTTAAAATGAAGCAACAACTTGACGCTAAAATGTATTCGGTAAATAATTTTTATAAAAATCTGAAACTCCTATAAAATGAATTAATACCTATATATTACATGAATTTTTGTTAGTTACTACTGCAATTTTCTATTTTGTATGCATGTTAACAATGAATTCCACACGTATAAGGTTTTATATACTTGTGGAAATGTGTTGTAATTTTCCCCAAAGTATACAGAATACTCAACTCCAACCGCACACAAATTAATGATGTAAAAGTACATCATGTATCTACTCACACAATTTCATCAAAATCGGATGAACGCTTCACGGTATAACAACTTTTACGTAAAACTACCCAGTATAAAATTGAGTTAAAATTTTAATATTATCGAAAAACATATTTTTTCCACATTTGTATCTCATAAAATTTTTTGTTTTAATATAATGACTTTATGTTTTACCCGTTTATTTCGCTGCGATTTTTTTTTTTTGATTTGAATTGCGAAGTTCTTGCTTGAATCATCGATTGTAATACGATTTAAACTATAAAACCAGGCATTATTTCATCAAAACCGGATAAACGGTTCAAAAGATGTGAAGAAAGAAGTGAATTTTTAGTGCTATATCCTCGGAACGATAATAGATAGATGAGATTTTTCTAAAATGGTACCATCTCGAAAATCTTTACAACTGTTTAACAAAAATATATAAATATTGGTCAAGTAGTTTTAGCGCTATGTGCGTTCGTATAAATGAGTTTCACCCACCGACAGGCCTTCAAAATGTCTGAACAAAAAATAATTTTCTTATTAAATTACGAACACAATACCTCTGATATTACATATTTAACCCTGAAGTGATACTGAGTGGTAAAAATACCAAAATTTTATGTACCTAAGATATTAATTTTAGGACAAACGAACAAAACTGTATTTATATGGAGTTACCGGTTTAAATCCTAATTATAAAGTACCTATATCTAATGATGCACTTCCTGTATATACCTAGATTTTACATTCAATTGATTAAATAAATTTTATATCAACATTACAAAGCGTAAAAAAGCGTTCCTGATATAGCAATTAAAAATATTTACTTTCAATGATCTCTAAAATACTTTTGTTATGCCAAGAAGAATATTAAGCCCATCGGGATAAACAAAAGAGTTATTTATATATATAGATAGATACACAAACTTGGAAGGGATTATTTCTATTAAATAGAAATCAACCGGATTTCATATACATGAACATTCGTACCGCATTACGAATACTAAAACATTATTAATCAGTTTTCTTAATTAATTGGTATATATGTATTAATATAATCCCGAATTATTGAAATTACTTCTTCACGTTTGGAATAATTCATTTCAATCCTGATAAAAGCAATTAACAATGTGTTTTCATCTCATATCCAAGAGAATCCGACTATAGTGGAAACTAAGTGTATGAGGCCTCTCTGACGAAACTTCTTCCTTGACTCATATAAGCTCTATGAAATGATAGCGTCAAAATTCTAGATAATTTAATTCTAATCCAATCTTTCAGATTAAATCAGTGTTTGACTGAGCTAAAATTAAAAAAAAAAAAACTAAAATTAAAAATAAAACGAGTAACATCTCCTCAGAGAATCATTACAACTAGCTTATGCATACTGATGATGGCTACTTTGTAGTCGAAATACGTATTTATAAAATAAAAAATAATTTGATCTAGGAAATCGGGGAAGAAAACGAAATTTATTCGAAAAATCCTAGAGTTCTCATTTATAATTATAAAATTGATAATGATGTCTGTGTATCAAAAGTATAACATCATGGATGTCGTCCACATGTAATGTCTTTTTCTAGTAATCAGTTAAAGAAAATAAAAATAGTCCAATGATTGTTACTAAGCCATATGTCGGGTATTTAAACAATTGACTCCATTAGTTGTCATCTTCATTTATTGATTTATTTGTGTCTCCAAAATAGTATTTTATTGTATGTATCCAAATGAAATTAATTAATTTTTATACTCGATATATATAGAATATATATTAATTTTAGCCTAAACTTCCAGTTAGTCAATTTCAATTATCCGCCTGTCAGTTCTCTTAGATGATATTTGGTTTAGGTGTTCGTAGAATCACTTAGACCATTTCTGTCTGTCATTAAGATAACTTGAAAATGAAAAGATCGACCTAAAGGATCCATCACCCAACATTTTCATAAAAATATAAATAAGTGTATAATTTTAATACCTATATATTATTTATTGTTAACTGTATGGACTGGATATTTAGATTATTTTATGAATTCTAATTATAGTTCTTAATTCTAGTTAGTTATTAAAAATAGTTCAAACATTGATGATAAATCATATATCAAATATTTAAACAATTAACACAGTTAGTTATTATATTTACTAGTTTTTATTATTATTGTCGATATTCATTAGAAATATGCAAATAGAAAATAGAACAGTAATTTTTATTTCTTAACATAAAGTAATTTTCAAAATATTGAATTGTGTGAGGGTATTAAGTCTATATTTTGGACAATATTGTAATTAGCAAAAAATAACTTAAAAGATAACTAGAAAATGAAAAGAGATAGCAAGTTTAAATTTTAATAAAATGTGACTTTGAGTTTGTGAATTAACAAAATCGTTCAAATAGGTCACATCGATTCAATTTCCATATTTTAAGCCGAAAAAGATATTAAAATTATTCAAAATGTGTGCAAAATATGAGCACAAACTTTTAATTAAGAGCTTTTTCCAAATCATTTTTTCATAAACTGTTGGCATCGACACAATTTGAGCTATATTCATTATAATAAAATAAATACCTATGCTAAATATAGTAAATACTATATACGTATTCTGTGTATTTTAACAATATTAATAAACATATATATTTCGAATTGTAAAGCATATGCGAGATACATAACCAATGAAATTTGTTTGCCGTTATCCTCACTTGTCCAATTTTATACCAAAATTTTGGGAACCTGGGATTCTTCCGAAAGTAATATTCCAATATTGTTAAAATTGGCTATACCAGATGCCAGTCACATGCTAACTTTAAAAAAAAAAATATGATAATAATCATAAAATTTGGGACAGAATAAAAGTATTTTTTACGTTCGTTTTACGATAGTTTTAATTCAAAAATATAATTTTCTTTTGAAATATTAGAAAATTATATTTTATACAAAATGTTTATCGAATTAATCTCTGATAAAATAATATTTTACCGCTTTTACTAATTCTAAAAATGTTCTCTCAAAATAAAAATTATTTTTTTATTTATTAATATAATTTTTTTGGAATACCTTACCTAAAGCTTTGTTTAATTTTCAAAAAAAAAAAAATTTCACTCAAAACAAAGTTTTCCAAAAACATATCACAATGTATAAACCAAAAGAACTTTTGCACGAAATTCAAAAAAATAAATAAATTGAACACAATAATGTTTATGTTATTGTTTCGAAAACCGCAATAATTGTTTGTAGGTACAAACACCGACAACTGATAGCAATAACAATAACAACTAACACTAACAGAGAAAGAACACTCACATAGAATTTCGATATCGTCTGGTACATGCAAGCAGTCAGTGCGAAGACGATTTGTAATAAACGTGTATAAATAAATATATCAGTTCGGCTAGTTGTTCGCCCTGTTTAAATGTGACGACCACCCGCAATACACTCCCTTTGAGCTATGAGCTACTTGTTGGTCGTATCATTGCACATGCGTTGTTATTTCGTTATTCTCAAAAAAGTGTTTTTATGAATTACTATACACAATGTAACGTAAATGTTGTTATTGTAGAAATAAAATATCCCAATAAACATAAACGTACGTATACCCCGAAACTCTGACGAAAGAATTCGTCATAAATTATCTTGTTACCAAATAATATTTATGAGAAAAATATTACTTAAAATAGTGCTGCTTGCATTACCAGTCCTCCAGATTTAGACCACTGACTTCAAAAATTTAATTAATTTTTCTCTGGTAGTAAGATTTAAAAAATTTTTTACTATAAAATATGCATTTTTTTATTTTATGAAACTTCTATTCAACAGTTAATAACGATAGAAATTATTGAAGAATAGAAATAATAGAAATAATCCTGTTTCACACGATGCTGCTTCGCTCGCTGGATTATATGTGGGGTCCTGTGATGGCAGAGATATGATGGAAGTTGTGGTGGAAAATGGCATCACTGCTGACTGAATTTAGCGATAGATCTTGTCTTACTTCCTATACTTTTACCTTGGCTAGTTTTTCATGTTAACCAATTAGGTGCTTGCGTTTATATCAGTGGAGTTTTATTTCCATGGTTATGCATTTTTTAATTAAAAAATATAGTCACGTAAGCATTGTTTATCGCCAGTTGATTCAGTATGAAAATCGCTGATATCGAGCATCGTGTGAAACTAACATCGCATGCATGAAGCCCAACTAGACAGCTAGACTCAACTTCAAAATCAAGCAAGCAATATAGCGGGCAAATCAGCATTGTGTGAGCCAGTAAAAGCCCAGCTTGGCAGCTAGATTCAACTTCGAAATCAAGCAAGCAATGCAGCGGGCAAATCAGCATTATGTGAGCCTTTATCTTATTACCTCATTTGAGTAGACTGTCCGTTTGTCTACCTATCTGCCATAAAGATAAAGAAGAAAACGAAAAATACCGGCTCAGTATACGTAAAAATTAATATAAAAGTTAAAATGGTCTTAAAATCTAAAACTTTTTGAAAACCTTTTTACATAAGTACTTAATAAATTCATAATAAAAAAGTTTAACAAATTTATTAATTTTATTGACAAATTTTCTTCGAATTTTCCGATTATATACTTTCCTTTTTTTTTAAATTCTATCTCAAAATTTTATTCCGCGTCGAATGAGTTATCTCTTATTTTTTTCTAACTTTGCTAACTATTTTCGAGGATATTTCACTTCTCAACTAGACCATTAGTTGACCAAAAATCGTAATCATATTAAGAAAGTGTTCATTATTCTTCATATGAGACAAAATTTAGCATATTTCCAGAATATATTCTATTATATACGTGAACTCAGAAATAATGCGACGATCTGAATAACCTTTCATGCTTAAAATAAATGATTTATAAATAACATTAAAGTTTTATTTCAATTCTGGAAAACAACTTAACACACGATAAGAATCGTGAATTGAATAATTTGTTATTTCTTTTATTTGTCAGATCAATAGACAATCATGATTATTCATAGTATTTTAGACTAAGATAAATGTCGTATATCCTCAATATATATATACGAGACGCACTCCTCATCCACTTAAGTAACAAATAAATTCACAAAATTGAAATGGCACAACTATTTGCACGAAACAAAATATTATTGCAGTTTTAATAACGCAATTTATGATTTCACATACAGAGTGATCAATGTAATTCTTTTTTTTTTGTACTGTTGAGGCAGTTTTCTTTTAAGTCTTTTGTAAATTCATGTAAAAATTTTTATAAGTCTGTTGATGAATTAACGGATAGTATTTTAATCTTGACTTCTTTGTGAATTTGGTATTTACACAGGAACTATGGTGCTTTCAAACAAATTTGAGGGACTTTATTTTGTATGATTTGTAGTTCTTTTAACTTTGTTTTTTGTCACGTTTGTTCACACGGGATATACGTAGGTAAATTTTTTAGATATTGTGTAAATATAAATCATCAAATTTTATCTAATACTTAAATATGCATTATGTCATTTAAACTTTAGACTCCACCCTTACCCGAAGTTATCCGAAACATTTATTTCAGATTCGGTTACGGCTACGGATATGTTTTTATTTCGAACATCCGATAGTTTCGATTAAGGATACGGGGCTCCATAACGTAGTATGCGTGTTATGTAACATATTATATCTAATGAAGTGGCTATATTGGATATGAAATGAAGGTGGTCATTGAATAAGGTTGGACCAACCAGCTTTTATGGATCTTGAAATAGATTTGCAATTTTTAATGAATATTGAGAATGTTCTTGAATCTTGAATAAATGACGTTATTATTTGACTTATATATTATGGAGTCGGAATTTTAAACATTTTATTTAGTAATCTTTGATGTCAAATTGTGTCAAATACTTGGGTATTATCTATGAACCTAGCTACGATATATTGTTTCTTTCTATTGTGTTAACTCTTAATTAAGCGTAGTTATTGTTGACATGTTTATGTATATCTCTAAATCCAAATTGTTTACTCGGAAGAACGTTTTAACGTTCTAAAAAAATGATCAGGCGATGATGTTTGACTTTCTCTAGGATTTTCAAAATCCTATTCAGTATACTGACCGGTCGGTAACTTTCAATTTAAATATTAGAGATTCGGGAGTCGAATTTTTTATTCATAAAGTGTAAAAATGCAAAATAAAAAACTCACAGTTTTTAGAATTCATTAATTAAATACCTAGATATATGTAATATATTAAAATTATAGATTAGAAAGTATTATCACATAAAATTAATGATATGTTCGCAGTTTACAAAGATTGTGCTTTGATCACAACCCGCCCGCACTCGTTACCGCAATTATTAATTGTAGTGATGAGCAAACTTGAACTACAAAAACCTATCCAACCATATATCACAACGCCATAGTTTAATAATAATATTATTAAAGTGAGGATTGGTTTCAAAAATTCGGAGGGAATATCCAGAAAAAACACTTATTTCGACAGTCAGGCAACTTTTTGCATCTGTAAAATCCCTCCAAATTGAGGTAGAGGATTAAAAATTTGGTATTTGTTGGTGTCAATGAAGTGCCTTTTGTAAGTAGTCAGCCTCCTAGCTACATTTTCTCTTTTTCCGAAATAAATATAAGTTTTTGAAAGCTTGCGCACTCCAACAACACCTACAAATTGAGCTATAGTTTGTGTGTAGGCTAAGCTCCAAAGTTAGTACCTATAGTGGAATTCAACCTCTCATCTCCCGTTCTTCATACTTTACGCACAAAATATTTATATTCATTTATTAATATTATATTTTTGTAAAAATTCAGTTAGAGGGTTAAGAGCGTCTTGTTCTAAGGCTCATTTCATGAGGTGGAAATATAACCTTTGCTGGTTACGCATTTTTTATTATTAAAATAAGTATTTTGCATTAATGTCAAATCTATGTAGTTTGTTTTGATCTTTAAACATTATTTCAATACAAGCAGTTTCAATTTAAAAATAATATTACGTTAGATAGTTATTTATAAACTTATCACATGATAAATCAATTTTCTAAACTTTTAAAACTGTATAAAACCTATGACGTGTTTATATGAAAATGCATGTAAGTAATATTAAGAAATATACATATATAAAATAAAAGAAAAATATATAGTGTAAACGTCTTATTATATATAACCTCTAACTACTGAACGTGAACTGAAGATTTTCCAGATTATAAGTATACACAGTGTTACACTTAACGCTATTAGGACAATGTCCAGAACAATTTTTGGAGATGTAGATTAACGTTGCGGTACCATAGAGGGCAAGTTGAACAATATAAACTATGTCAATCATTTCAAAATGAGGTCACCATTCAAAATGGGGAATTTTATTGAAGTATTACTTTTGGGCCTTGGAAAACCCAATAAATTTCCAACAAAATAATAATGTTTTAGGTAGAAAATTTAATTGGCTTTTAAAAAAATTTAATTGCATTTGTTATAGCTCAAATCAAAAGAAATTTACTGAGTCATTAATTTTTTAAAATATGATAAAATCGAAAATTCCTTTTTTTTATAGTCGAGCTTAGGAGATAATTCTATATGACATTTTTTATTGTAATTTAAGCATAAAACTAGTCATCTTTGTATTAAGAATCTGTATACTATAGTTTGTAACGCTAGAAAATGTTGACCGCACAAACAAATGATTTTGATATAGGTGTTCATAGAATCAACTAATTCATAAATGTTCGAAAATTTGGCCGTCCGTCACCATGATAACTCAAAAACGAAAAGAGGTTACAAGTTGAAATTTTGATTGCGTACTTTAGACATACAATGTAGGATCAAATTCGAGAATGAGCTAAATAGGTGATTCAACATGATCCAACTTTTAAACCATTAAAAATAGAAGAAAATTCCAAAAATAAAAAATGTTTTTCAAAACTAACAACTTTTGTTTTAATGTTTTTTCGTAAACTGTTTAGATTCGTCACAATATCACCTCAAATTTACCTAATCAGCACAAATATAATTACAATACATATTATTATTATTATAAATGTTATTTAATTACATATTATTATTATTATAAATTGAATTAACTGCATATTTATAGTATTTTGTAAATGCTCATCATTAAAAATAGTTCAAACGTTTATACTGAACCAAATGTCCAGTATCTAAACAATTAACGCTGTAAAATATGAAATGTTTTTACTGGCATGTATAATATCAAGTATATATTCTATTATATCTATAAAATATTATTGTTACTTTGTTTTTTTCGTATGAAAAGTGATTCTACGGACTATCTGTATATGGAAGTGACAAGTGATTCTACATAATGTGTAATCTATACGTCCTACTCGAAATGTAATCAATCTTCGAACATAATTTTTTAGGTAACATCATTATAATCTTTTAAAAGTAGGCCATATATGTGAGAAAATGAACGAGAGTGCATTAACACATGTAGTGTACCTATCCTAGATTTTACTATACAAATACTTACAGGTTATGTATAATATTATAGCCCAAAGAAATTAAAGATTGTTTAGAACAAAAAATTACCAGTAGTAAAATTTAGAATATTGCAGCTAATATGTTACCCAGGTAGTAGTCCTTTCTTCTGGGGGTAGATATATTTATGTTAAAATGATTATTTCTTTATATCAGGAACGAGGAAAAATATAACTAAACTACTTGATAACCAAGTGTCGATGAAATCCTTAAGCTCGATCGATTTATCATCCAAAGCGTTACACTACAATCGACCTCCCATCTAGTAAGCGGTTGGTGAGATAGAAGATGCATAACAGGGAATTTCAAACCGACAAACAAGCTAAGTAGCTATCGTACATAATCATTCAGATGTATCATTTGCGAACTACTAAGTAAAGATTATGTGAGGAAAGGTACTTCAAGTCAATTATGTTGATAGCTGCTCTGAGCAAAATAAATTTTTGCCCCACATCAAGGAAAAATATTACACATATTCATACGAATTTCAAGATTTTCCTAAACATTGACTGATTAAGATTGATTTAAAAATATTTTATAACAAGTAAAATAACAACGAACCGCGTTAATTGTTTAGATGTGTTAAGTATATGGTTCAATATCAATATTTTAACAATTTTTAATGGTTAGCATTCATAAAATTAGCATTCCTAAATATGCAATTCATACATTATAATAATATATATTATAATTTCATATATTATAATTCGTATTGCAAATATATGCTCTTATTAACAAAATTGTGCCGAATCAAACAATTTATGAAAAAATGTTTCAAACAAAAGTTATTTGTTTTCAAGAAACAAACAGTTAGTTTTAGGTTACAAGAATATAAACAAAATTATAGAAAAAATTATTACGATATTCCTCACTAAGATCTTGGTAGATGCCAAACCACATTCTGTGTAATAGCTTATGAAGCTAATTGTAAAATTGTAATTGGTATCAATACAATAAACACAATTGAAAATATATTTGTTATTTAGATGTTTATTATTTAGATACAACATAAAATGATAGATTGTGAGTTTTATTAGTTCCGAGTTCGAAAGTTTCTTTTTCCTAAGTTAGAAAAAAATGTATCCACGTTTTGAATCTTCCTGAGCAATATGTCTATCGACCTGTGAATCTCATTCAAACGAACGTGAATAACTTCACAACTAATGAATCAGTCAAATCAGTCAGTTATGGATTCTTTTTATATAGACAGATTAATATTATACCTAATTTTTAACTACACAACCGGTGTATATACATACAAGAAATTTATATATAGAATATATGAGGTCAAAGTTCACACAATTGCTCGATCATATAAGGATCTTTTACCTTTCAATTTAGTACAGAAAATATCCTTTGTACGTTATAACTTCCATACAAATATAATTAATTCGATTTCCTCATAATAACATTTACTGTAAGAAATGTTCTTTAAAGCTTTAAAAATCATCTCAAAATAAATCTCAATGATATTAATATAAAATATAATCAATCAAAAGTGCTATTTTGCTAAATTGCTTGTAAAAAACATATTAAATTTCTTCAAAATGATTTACACCACTTTATACTAATGGAAGTCAAACTGGATTTTATTCAATAAATAATATCTATTATCAACCGTTTTTAATAGATGTGCTTTGACGATATCAATATTTTTAAGATTTTATACAAACTCAACTTAAGTGGTGCTTTTTATAAATATGAAATTTTTTTTTTTGTTTTAATATTTTTAAAAACACCGATGGTGTCAGATAACGTTTTACAATGTAACTGACATAGATTTTAAAATATCTATTAATAAATAGTTAAGGTTAAACGCTCACTGTCATTTTAACGGATGAAAAAACGCAGCTATTAAAAAGTTGCCAAATAAAAATATGATATGTTAGAAAATGTGATAAATATATCGTTTAAAATTTCCACTTTATCCACATTTTTCCTTAAGTGATAGAATTGATAAGAATTCATAAAATACTCTAAATATCCAGTTTATATAGTTATAAATACATCTACATATAGGGAAGAACATGGTAATGGCAATCACTTTAGAAAAAATGTAAATAAAGTGAAAATTTTAAACGTTATATTTATTTAAATCAATTTAACACATTCTCTAACAAATAGTCTTTACATTTGAAAATTTTTTAATGACTTTGGTATAATTATAAAGAGGTAGCTTAGTTTGAAAAAATTCAGTTTTGACCATCGGAAATTGTGGTCTAAGATCCTCAGAAAATTTCACATTATGCCCTCGACTAACTTCGACCCACTACACAAAGAATGTGACTAGAAACCCTCACAGAGTGCACGTGTATATGTTTCTTTCAGTCCAGTTTGAAGTGTTGAAAATGGTATTTTTTGGAGTTTCGTAACTTTTCTAACTTTTCGTAACTTTAATGGAGTTTCGTAACTTTTCTCATAGATTCACCATTTCATCTTTTCGGTAGACCTACGTCTATATTTTGGTATGTATATGAAAAAAATTAATCAATCAATCAAATCTGTAAAGATATTCAGGCGAAAGTACGTTGAGGTCAATCAGACGATCGTCATTAGCCGATTTTGTGTCAACATGTATAAAATAATGTTGCAATTTATCTTCTAATATTATACACAAATGTTTTTCTGATGTTCAAGTATTGTATAAGAATAATATAAAACTAAAAAAATTATAAAATTCATAATTAAATTTTAAGTTTTAGAGTCTTTATTCTAAACCAAAAGCGGCAAAAAACAAGTAAGATGAACCACTATCGAATGTGTAGCAGCAATTGAATGGGCGAAGATCTGTTATGTACTCTAGCACTACTAACTCTTTTTGTTTTGGAGTAATAATGTCGACCGCCATTGTACACTGACCGCCATTACCCCATTCTCCCCTAAAAGTAATAATAGTAGTATAATTATATGTTTATTTGCCAAATTTGAGCTAAAATTGTGGGACGAATTCAAACATCTAAAATACTTCCATTACACCAAGTAGTAAAAGAAAGTAAAAATGCTATTAAAATTTTATCGAAAAATATTATAATTAAATATCTAAATGTGGAAACCAAATCCTTATAGGCCAGAGTATTTTTTTCATATACGCCACTGATGTGCAGAAGAAAAAGAAAGTAGCATAGGGGAGCTCAAGCGGGTATTTTGGATTTACTCGAGCACGTCAGATTAAGATATGGGAGATACCTTACCCCTTGTTGAGTACCTCCATCAAATCTTAGCTCTCTATGTGATGCCCCGCGTATAGGGCAGCCATTCGGAATAGTAAAAAAAATTAATAGATGGATTTAATCGAGCGTGTCAGATTAAGATGTGGTAGGTTGATTACGTGCTGAAAGGTGTACATTTGACTAATCTGACGATGTGAGACTGACACAAGAAAATGAAAGGGTCACAAACTTATGAATGACATGCCACCTGCGTCACCCTCGAATCGTTAGATTAATAAATCCAACTCTTGATTTTTTGTTACTATTCCGATCGTTCACCATATAGAGAGCTAAGATTTGGTGGAGGTACTCAACAAGGGGAAAGGTATCTTCCATATCTTAATCTGCGAGCTCGAGTAAATCCAAAAATCCCCGCTGTGGCTTTTCTATCATTAAGGACTATAAAAATAAATCTCCATCAAAATAATTTTAATAGTTAATATATTTAATATTAATATTAATATATTTAATATTAATATTATTAATTATTTACAAATTGTTACAATTTTTTTTTTTTTTTTTAAGTAATGATTAAATAAAGGCACTCAAAACTTTTTTTTATTACTCTTTTTAATACAACATTTTAAAAAAATCAAAAAAACTTTGTATAATTAATACAATTTTTTTAACTAATTATTAGAATTGATTTATATAATACATAATAGGCGGAATTAGATTTACGACGCGCGCAGCAGTGGTTCAATATTTTAACAAATATGAGGGTCATTTTAATAGGATAAAGCTACTGTATTGAAAAAAAAAACCATTTAGTATGGTGGTAGGGACTGAAAACTATTTCACTGTTGATTAAAAATAAAGAAAATTTGAGAATGAACTGCAAATTCACATTCAAACCGTGTAATACGTTTTGCATTTTTCGAAACATTTACGATTTTTCCATGTCTGTTATTGAATTGAAACTACCATCGGGAATCAATAAGCATAAGAACACAAGTTAGTGCATAATTTTATAAAAAAGCAATTTTCTGCGTTTTAGAAATTCCTACCAATTGCAAAAAAGGAAAGTAAATATTCAGAAGTCCGGAAAAATATTGGCCTTAATTCTGTGAATGGCCAAACTAGATTAAGGATCCGAAAAATTCTAAACCAATTTTTCGATATATTATCCGCTAAGCTAACACCTAAATTTGCACTCATTTTAATCAACAAGGAAATTTATTTCATCCAACTCCCAAGTTAGACGCGAGAAAATTAGCCTTGCAAATTCTTATAACAAAACTAGATAAACTAGATGCAAGATAGCATTCTGCCAATACATTTACAAAATTAGAATCTGATAATGTGATCTAATAGATCTTTTTATTTTAATTAGCGATTCATTTTTATTTCGGTTAGTCAGCAATAAAGATGGCAGAGATAAAAACAAAAGATAATTGTTACACATGGCTATACACAGTGATAATCGTAAGGAAATTATGTATCGCCGTCCAGATCAGAGAGATGTACATGTACGTAATATGATAAGAACTCACAAACTATAATATATTTAAAAATATTTTCAAGAATTCTGGGCATAAAGCTTATATTGAAAATTTTTAAAATCTAGATGACAGGCTTGAAATGATATTTAAAAATTAAATTAGAATATTTAGTACATGAGCGTTTATACCTTTTAGTTACACTTAGCCGAGAGGGGAGCATACAATTCTTTGTCTCTACGTCGGCAACAAAATTTCCAGTTACTTTTTCAACGATTATCATTATGTATAACTATAAGAGTTATTCTTTTTCTTAGGTTCACTATTTTTAGACGTTTCGCTCAAAACAAAAAAGAATGACCAAGTAAACCTCCAAGACCATTATAAACAGATTAATTTGCTTGAGTATTTCATAAAATATAGATCAAAACAGTTGAATACCACGCTAAAGCTACTCTCCAACAACGCCTATAATTGTACCAATATCAAATATTTATAATAAATCAAGAAACGTATAGCAATATCCTGTTTATTTTTTATTTTCTTATAAACTTGGCACATAATTTAAATTTTGAGGGCACACGATTTTTAGGTATTCGTTACGAGATACGCTAGTCAAACAAAACAATTTGTAGCTAATTATTAAATAAAATTAATGAAAGGGAAACGAAAAAAAGACTCATTCAAGATGCCAAAGAAATTAAACGATGTTTTCAGAAATTACTTATCTATCTTGAATTCACAAAGTTCCGTTGGAATTTATTTATTAGAGACAGTGACGAGAAATCAATAATTTTTTTTAACTCTCGTAATGATATAAATTTTTTGAATAAAAAATGAGTTAATACTATAAAATTTATCACATTTCGTTTTAAAGAATACAAAAAATTAAAATTAATTTTGAAAAATGCCCTCTTTTCAATAAACCCAAAGCAATTATTTTTAAATGATTTTAGAAATTCCCTTAAATAAGGGACAAATTGATGCATAAATTAATAAAAAAATAAATAAAGCATCTTTTTATTTTAATTGAAACTATTTTGAAAATTAAAAGTAACCGACCCGTGGAAAAAAATTGTTTTGACATAAATCAAAAACAAAAAATGAACAACGAAAATTAAATTCTGAAATATTTACACGTATTTTCGGTGTCTTTCAATAAAAATTATCTAAAAATTGCTTAAATCGCCAACTCTCTCAAACACGAACAATTGTCACAAAAATTTCTTCAATTCTGTGATGTTTCAATTCATAATGAGTTAAGAGAGTCTTAAAATTATTATCTACATAAAAAATGGGCTTCAATCACACAAAAATCGTTTATACCATGTTCCAAAACTTGTATGTAAAGTGTCCAGGATTATCGCACCTAGAAATTTATGAAGTATGTTTGTTTCACAATATCTAATTCCAAAAATTAAGCTATTCATATTAATCCTAATTTTACTAATAATGTACAAAATTCTGTACAAATCCTAGACTTGCAGTTAACTAGAATGATATGGAACACTTAAAAGATTTTGTATGCTAGACCGAGCCCTAATAAATTTATAGTTCTTACAAAAGAAATACTGTTTGAAAATCATAATTTTCTGTTAATTATTCTAATTTTTTTAACGTGTCAAGCTGGCTTTCACGATAATGTGAATCGTCTAGTTTTTAATTTTAAGTAAGTCAAACTTTTGCTTAGACGATATAACGTCACGTTAACGCAGTTATCCTTCAACCAATACAAAACTTTATACGATATATCACTGGATATTATTACTTAGCTGAAAGCATTATTTTAATTGATAAGTTAAGCACGTTAATGCATTATACCAAAAATTGAAAAAATTATTAATAACATAAATTTACAAAAAGCTGAAAATGCGTGTAATTGTTCTAAACATAATTAAAAATAACATTTTGAATAAATTTTTTTCCAGGCACCACAATTACTCGGAATTTTTAAATATTTTTAATTAGGTTTTGAACAATTACACTCACTTTCAGCTTGTTGTAAATTTATGTACCTTCGAATGTCTAGATTGATTACATATTGAATGGAGAATTTTAAAAATATTATTTTGAAGGATTATTCTTTACATTTTGTGTGAGTTTATTCTGTCTAAAACCTATTTCAATAGTTTTTTATGTTATTTAAAAAATCTGAATAAAAAACTGGTTCAATTTTAATCAGCTTCTAATGTGTTATTCAACAAATCATCAGTTTTTTTTTAAACTATTATGCTTGTAGTGTGTTTTATCTACATTTTTAATTACGATTTAGGTGCTAAATAGATTTTTTCTGTGATGGCGTAATACCGTTCACATTATCGTGATAGCAATATCTCAATGATTTTTACATTATATCTATTTTTTTTTTAATCCAATTTTTTTTATAATAAAATAAAATTGTTTTCCTATTCAATCTTGCAATATCCTATTCAATACACCATGAAAGATTGCACGGATAATAAAAAATCGAATTAGACCAGCTTTAGAAATTTGCAAATGATTAAAAATCAAACAGAGCTAAATAATTCTCTATAATTTTTTTTAAACAATTATAATTATAATTATACTATACAATATTTTTATTTATTATAATTAGCGTATAATTAAATTTGTTATTTAAATTTTAATTATTTTACATTCCTTGAGCTTATTCATAAAATAAAACTTGAATCTAAATAAAATATGAGTAATTTAATAATTTCATTTAATATATAATATTTACATTCGATAATAAAATTTATTACGTAATTTTATGATTATTTATGAAGTGGTTGAGTTTTTTAAAAGATTTAAAACATAAAAAATTATAAATAAGAGCTTTTTTAATGCACCAAAATGAAACTGTTTATAGTTTTCTTATCTTGTTTAAAAGCTTCCAATTCAAAAAAAGATTATTATAACTGTTGCAATTTTTTTTACGTTCTAAATCCATTTATGTTAAGTCCAATTCCATTAACGGAGAAATGATTAGATTTATATATAAGATTTTTTATTAAGATTTTAAATTTATAGGTAAATTAATACTTTTCGATTTAAAAGCTAAAAACAATTAATATCGAAACTAATGTAAAAATAATGCCCTTTTATAAAATCAATAACTTTTCAATTTTTTTAACGATTTGCAATAAAAAATCCTTTTACCGTTCTTTTAAATTAAATATAAGACATTTTTGACTCGATGTAAAATATAAACGTTTCACAACCACTGAATAAAGCTTAAACACAATCACAATTACATATAAATCTAATCGAAGTTTAATCACCAAAACATTGTGTCTATTTTCACGCTATCGTAATCCTTATGAACGTAAATTAACTAAAGCTTTATGTATTATATCGTCATTGCAACGTATTTTTAATTCATATCACAATATAATATTGAATTTGATACCATGTAACGTAATGATAAATTTAGTCCAAACATAATTTTAGAGAATTAATAATAAATAACTTATTTCCATTACAGTTTTTCTAAAGTTAAAATGGAACTGAATTAACACAATTAGTCAAAATAAGGGTATATTCATACTAGAATGCCAATCATAATTCGGGCTGTGTCGAATCTTTGATGAAATACTATCAAGTAAAAAAAATGTGTGAATTAATACTACCGATATGGGATCGACAAGAATTTGGCTTTTTCTCACTTGATCGAGCCGTAATCGGTATTCTAATGCGATTTAATCAATACACTGCTTTTGTCAATAAATTTGATCTTATAAACTGTAAGATATAAAACAAATATGAAAACAAAACTATATTCATTTTAAAAACAATCAATTTGAATTTTATTTAATTTTAATTGCATTTGTTTAATACCAAATCTACAAGAATAAATTAGATAATGTGCGCATATAGAATGAAAAAACAGTGTGTTGAACAAACGTGATATCAAACTCCTTTAACCGGTGGGAATAGGAGTACACGTCTGGCGATATAATTATTTAATATCCATCCTATTGTATTTGCATTAAACAAATGAACATTTTATACAGTGAACCGATGGTACAGTGATGAGAGTACTGATAGATTTGAAAAACAAGGTAACAGGGTTCGAGGCTCACAGCACCCGGAATAATTTATTATTTTCTGTTTCTCTTCCGGAATCAGTAATACTCCATTTAATGGAAGTTCAATATACGTTTCGACTGAGCTATATATATTTAAGAAAATGAAATTCGTTTAAAAGTTCCAAATTTTTTTAATTTTTGTAGAAATGAAATGATACCTCTTTTCGTCATAGAATTTCGTTAGGGTGTTAATAGACAACAACGTTATTTTCAAATAAACAAATCAACTAAATGGTTGGTATAATATTACAAATCAACACTTTGTACTTCACCTAAATCGAAACGTTTCACACACACCTTTTGCCTATAATGATACTCTTTTAAATAAATCTTTAATACATGCGGTAATTGTAATTGATCAATTGTATCATACTGTAAATGACTAGTAATTATTGATCGACATAAATGTTGTAATGTAAATGTAAAATTACGATGTAATGGTAATGTTAAAATTGGTTCAAAGAACATACAACACGATGGATCTTTATAATGTTCAATTAAACCACACACAGTATCACTAGCATACACAGCTGGATCATGTGAATCGAATGAGAATTTATGATTGAATTGTTCGATACGTGCATGTAACGATCGGCCATATTTACGAAATGATACGCTAAATAAGAATTCATCTTGTGCAGAGTCACGTAGTAAGAATGTACCTTCTGGTTTACCATCGAGTAAACGTTCAGCTTCATAACGATCCATTTTACCCCAATAGAATGAACATGATGTGATTTGACGTAGATCTGGTACTAAATAGTGTATAAAATCGACCTAAAAATGAAATAAATTTGTTAATATCGTAATAATAATCCTAAAATTTTCATCATATTTAAAATAAAAAATATAATTAACAAAGTCGGCTATTTACGAAATAACTATCAATATAAGATACCCACAACAGCATTAAGAAGATCTGTAATTCCCGTAGAGAAATTTTCTGTGACATTTAAAATTAGAGATTGACCGTAACTAACTACTTCTTTTAAAGTAATTTCGCGGAAGGTATATTATGAGCCAAATTGAGAGTAAGATGAAATACGATGCAAATGAAAACAGTGGTAGATACTGAGAGAGAGTGATAGAGAGAGAGAGAGAGAGAGAGAGAGAGAAAGGGAGGGAGGGAGGGAGGTAGTACGGTATATTTTTGAATTAACGTTAATCTTCATAATGACGGTATCACATGAAATAATATTCAAGTACAATATTCTAAATATAATATTCTCAATTCAAAAATAAAACTTTATATGTATCTAATATGATCCATCATTTATGGGACTCGATCGCTTGGATTCTACAAGAAGTAAACTTTTTTATTAAGAAATTGAATAAACTTGGTTAGTTTTTTGCACGGATTTACGTATAAAATTTATCATAAATAAATAAAAAATTTACCTGTGTATGACACTTTGTTACAGAATCAATGAGGAAATGTGATTGTAGTAAATTTCTTAAAGCTTCTACATTTACTTCTGGTGCGCATATCAATTGAAATGATTTCTTTTCAGTACTCAAGTGGGCACCACGACTACATATATGTTGTGTTATCATTATAGAACCAGAATGTGCACTTGTATGTCGATGAAATTCCTCGGTATCATCTTCTTCATCAATATCACCTGCAAGCAAAAAAAAATACATAAATATCATGCTACTCCGTAATTTCATATATAATAATAAATAATTAATTAATGTTTATATTTTTAGTTGGAGTTTCGAAATACTTTAAGTCAAGCAAATGGGGTTAAAAAAATAATATCTCAGGCCGTGTCAGGACGAATAACTTAGTTTTGTAAAATCATATAGGTTGTTACAAACACAAGGTCATATTTTATTATGTGAAAAATAAAATAAAAATATTAAATACATCTCTGTATACTTTTTATTTAAACGGAATCCCCAAACAAATATTGATAAAACTCATTCATGTTCGAACATGTAAAGTGGGTTATCGGACTGGGTTATCTAATTGAGTAAAAAAAATATTATGATTTCATTATGAATATGAAATAAAATAAATCAAGTCCAAATGTATTTGACCCAGAATTTACAGAATTAACTTATAAAACAAAAGAAAGATATAAATTGCCGCAAAAATATTTTTATTTTGAAAATGGAATATTGTGAAAATTTTTATATATGGAGTTTTATAAATATTCCTCAAACACAGTCAGTACTTGAATGAGTGACCGCTTCGGATTATTGTGTGCTGTTGTTGTATAGAATATACCCACTGCAGTCACTGTATGACCTTAGTAGTTCAAAATTGGCTTTTAAAAAAATACTAGTTTTAGAACTAGATATTCTTATTATTAGTTTTAAAAAATTTGGAATGGAAAACCGACTTCAATTATTTAATTTATTTAGAGTCCTGGATAAAAGTTCTTGTCAACTTTAAAATTAGTACAAAAAAATCCCACAAGGCAAGAAAAAGTCAGAAATATTTTATTATAAATTATTTTGAATAATTGTTTTATTAATTATAGGATTATAGCAATTATAGCAATCATTGGATCAAAAATTATTTTTAATAAAATTCAAAAAAGGTTTTTATTTTAAACCTAGTTATAGCACACCAAATTGATTCTTTTTTATATAAAAGATAATCCCGCAATAGATAGCATAGGTACGAGGGAATTTCAATACTATTTCCTACTACACAGCGTTTTTAAAACTAGAAATAATTATTTGAATACTCTGTATATACTATTTAAATATTTGTGTAAATATTTCATTAAAAATTTAATTCTACAAAGTAAATATATTGTAATAAATATTTGTAAAATTTCTGCGAATAATAACAAAATTAATGTAATTATATATTGCAACGAATTCGAAGAATTCTAATTCAGATATGTAATACATTTTTGTTGATATTATTTTAATTACAAGGTAAAGGACATTGTATATTAATTATAGCCACGCGTTAAATGGAAAAAAATGGAAAAAAATGAAATTTTTCCTATAGAACCTATACATTGGTGGTCAAAAAATGAACAGTCATAATCAAAAAACATTGCAAATCTGAATGTCTACTTTAAGTCAGCCTTAAGTAGAAAATTCCCCGATTATTCAAAGGTTCTTACAATTAGTGTATATTTTTATGTTCCGTTGTAATAGCATTTTATATGAAATAAAATTTCAAATTCGTAATATTATCAATTTAAATAAACTATAATTTATTTACTTTGGCTTAAACTCATCTTTCCCTAGATAACGAATTATACAGAATTAGGGACTCAATTTTACTCAGAGAATAATTATGTGAGCTACAACATTAATTAGCCCTTAATTAAATAATGTGCCAGATAAAATATGAACAATTTTTTTTTTTATTGTAGTAAAATAAAAATTAGTTGTGTGGTGATAAAAAAGCTTTAACTTTGTAGACTAGTGTCATTAAGGAGTGTATGTATTTGCATAGAAAAACTTGGATGACAATGTCAATGTTGAAAGCTGAACGTAAACAAGATAAATAAATAATCATAAAACACAAAATAAAAATAGTGATTGCAATAAAAATATCAACATGATTATTCAGCAATCAAAGCTTCAATGATTACAAATATCACAAATTTCATTCATCCTTTTAATAAAAATTATTGCAATAAGATTATTCGGTTAACGGATATACTATCATTATATTTATTAATATTGAAACGAGTCTTATAAATTTACTTTAAAATCTGGAATATGTTAAACCCTGATTGTAGTCAAATTGACTGCAAATTTATTATGTTTTTCCCGCAAATAATTAAAGAACTGAGCCATTTTTCTTGACTTATGTTCATTAAGGCTGTTAATTATAAGACGATACACCAATACAGGTTATGATTTTAAATTTCTCTAATATAGTTCCTGATTTTTCAGGTGCGATTTATCATATTATTCCTTCATTTGAAAATTATAGAAATTGTATATTTAAGATATCTAAGTTTTTATTGTACTTTTTCAGTAAAAATTGAGCACAACATCTTTCACTCGCATTTTCTAGGCATTAACAAGTTTATCTTTTGAACTATGTACAATAAGCTTGTTCTTTTTACTGTAGCTCATAATTTCAATGATATGAATGATAGGAAAAAGGTGAATTTTCACTGAATCCCCGACATGCCTGTAATAATCTTAAAACAAAATAAAAAATAATATGTTGTAATTTTGTTAAAATTCTCTGATATTTTCAAGTTACATTCAATTTCCTGATAATTCAAGATTTTACTGGTCATTATACATCCTGAAATCTAATGATAAAAGTTTACTAATATCATATCGACACTTAATGGTACTATCCGTATAACTGTCTACGATTTAAAAATAGTAAGTTTGTGGTTAACAAATTTTTTTGTATATTAGTTTTGATAAAGACTAGCAAACCTGTGGTTTCCGATGGATAAATAATTTGAACCCATTTATCGTTTTTGTTCGAACTTACTGCAGTTCCGGATGGCTCACCATCAATATTATTTGACGTTTCACTGTAAAAAAAATATAGCACGTTATGTTTAAAATATATTTAAGTAATTAATATGAACAAAAATTAATAATGAAATGAGAGAAATATAAATCAATCCACAATTGTCACAAAGGGAAATTTTTAATGCAGGAGTAGAGAAGTATGAAGGAAAAAAAGGGAAAAGTTTCAAGGGGGCCTCAAAAAGTGTATCCGGTAAAAATAAGATATCGAAAATTTGAGCTGAAAACAATAGTTACTTCTTTTTCTAATTTTATGTATAAAAAAAAAAAACAAACAAACAATAATAAAGTATTTTTCAGATGTATGTTTTTATAGTTTTAAAACCTATTCAATTTTGGAATGGAAATGAATTGTGAAATGATAAACCTATTCAAAATTTTATTCATTTCCACTTCATTCCCATTGATTTAATCGAACTGTTTTATTTTAAAGGAATATTACTCTGATTATTATTAGATTCGTATAATATTTTTGAACAAGGGAAAATTTAGTAGATGCAATTAGTCGGAATACAAAATATCTTAAAAATAACCTATTCCCCCTTAAAAAAAAAAATAATAATAATGGAAGTTCAATATACGTTTCGACTGAGCTATATATATTTAAGAAAATGAAGTTCGTTTAAAAGTTCCAAATTTTTTTAATTTTTGTAGAAATGAAATGATACCTCTTTTCGTCATAGAATTTCGTTAGGGTGTTAATAGACAACAACGTTATTTTCAAAGTAGAGAAGTATCAAGGAAAAAAAGGGAAAAGTTTCAAGGGGGCCTCAAAAAGTGTATCCGGTAAAAATAAGATATCGAAAATTTGAGCTGAAAACAATAGTTACTTCTTTTTCTAATTTTATGTATAAAAAAAAAAACAAACAAACAAACAATAATAAAGTATTTTTCAGATGTATGTTTTTATAGTTTTAAAACCTATTCAATTTTGGAATGGAAATAAATTGTGAAATGATAAACCTATTCAAAATTTTATTCATTTCCACTTCATTCCCATTGATTTAATCGAACTGTTTTATTTTAAAGGAATATTACTCTGATTATTATTAGATTCGTATAATATTTTTGAACAAGGGAAAATTTAGTAGATGCAATTAGTCGGAATACAAAATATCTTAAAAATAACCTATTCCCCCTTAAAAAAAAAAAAAATAAAAATAAAAAAAATAAATAAAATAATAGATTGTATTTACGCGACTGCGTTTAACGAAATACTTTAAATAATAAAATATATTTTTGATATTTTGTTTCAAAATGATAAACAACTAATTTAAATTAAATAACGTAAGTTGATTGGTTCAAAATATAAAAATAATATTTTGATTACAATTTAATTAATTATTTAACTATCAAATTGAATATGAATATACAAAGAGTAGCCGATTTTCATAATAATTACTCAGACAATCAATAATAAATTAAGTCAAATAGTTTTGATAAAACACGAAGAATAACAAAAATTTTTTACAGAAGCCAATTTTTATTGTGTCTATTTAAATTTACTTAAATGTAAATATTAATACTCGACATAAGTATATAGAACATGCCAAATTATATTATAGTATAAACTTTGTAACATTAGAAAATTTTGAAACCACAAAAACAAAATTTGATAAGTGTTCATAAGATTACTTAATTAGTCATTTTCTACATGTACGTCAATCCGTCATCAAGATAACTAAAAAAACGAAAAGAGATAAGGAGTTTAAATTTTGGTGACATATAATTTAAAAATTGAATTCGTTGATGAGCAAAATCAACGAATTAAATTCAATCGATCCACTATCCAACTTCTAAACCATAAAAGATAGAAGAAAATTCCATAAAAGATGTTTGACAAAAAATGTTTATTTTTTTTAAATAAACAACTTTTGTTTGAAACATTTTTTCGTAAACAAACGCCAAAAAACTGAAATTAAAACAACGAAAAATTTTTAAATAATTATATAAATACAATTTTGTTGGTAAGTTTCAAGTTTGTAAGTAAATTTAATAATATTATTTTGTATATAACTCAGTGTCTTAATTATTTGACAAGCAGGCACAACGACGCACACAGAAGCTAAGTGCAGCAACGCACAAACTAGATGAAAAACACCCAAAAATAGTTTTTAATTTCAGAAAATGGTATGGCCCCTAAAATTGGTATGGGTCCATAAGCATATGATATAATTCATATTACCCATCTAGAAATTTTTATATGACTTATTATGGTTAATGTAACAATAATTTAGTATACGAACTCCGAAAAACAAAACGACCCACTTTTCTGAATTTTCGTAGCAAAAAAGTTGTTGAACAAATGTTTATTAAATCAACATAACTTTTAATTTTATTAATAAAATCCAGGCTAGTAGTATTAATAATGTTTCAAGCACTAAAAAATGTCTAATTGTCTAATAATTTCAAAGAATTACCTAAAAAATTCATTTTTTAGCTGTATGACCACCGGTTCGTGATTATTATAACTCAAAAAAGGAAAATAGATTGTTAGTTTAAATTTTCATGACTTGTTCTAGGTCTGAACACTCACTTGTTCATAAGTCTTCTCAGAGCTGTTTTTTGCGTATGTTTCAAAGAATATTGTAAAAATTCAGAGTGTCTACAGGTTAGGAAAAACTTGGAATGGTCAGGAAATTTAGAATTTGCTAAAAAAAGCCACCTGAGTATGATCACGGATCAGTTAAAAATCTTAAACAAGCGCATATCATCGGATACGTACGTATATATTCTGTGGTCTGATGGTATGCGTTGACCATCAGATTTTCTGATCAGACAAATCTTATCGTGTGCACCCGTCCTTAATTGGCCGTCGTAGTAAGCTAGCAGATATGCATACACCTAAAGTTTAAACTAACGCGCTACTTTATCATTTAAAAAAATGTAAAATACATATTAAGCGTGACATCAAATTTATTGGTCATATATTCTTATAATGAACGGCCGCTTTCAAAGTAATCAAAATCATTAATCAATTCGCAAAGTACACGGCAAAAAACTTTGGGTCCATAATATCTGATTACTATAATCCATTTTTTTTTCGTTGTCCAACGGAACCATTAACTAGGCATTAAGTTTTTTCTAAGATTTAATAGAAATTTAAAAAAATTTGATAGAAATTTAAAAAAATATTTCTTTCAAAATTTGTTTATTCCAAAAGATTTGATTACATAAGTCATTTTACGTTTAAAAAGCCGTTTTGAAAAACCAGTATACTGTTAAGAAGTCGTTTTGGCGATTTCATGATTATAGACTTATAACACACAAATCTGGCAGCTGTATCGCTCAAAATTCTTTTAGAAAAGTAATTTTTAGGTGCAGATATCTTCAAAAATATTTCTAAATGTGAAATAAGTTAAATTTTCGTCATCGTTGGGTTTTTATTACTTCAGTTTTTCGATTTAGATACTATTATTTATTTTAATTACAGTTATAAAAAATAAAATTCTTCGTACAATTTAGGAAAGTTTTATTGTGTCATCGCCTTTAATGCAACAAAAAATATAAGCTCGATTACGATATAAGTACTGATACTCAAAAAAAAAATTAATACTAACAATATAATATTATATATACTTACCCTAAATTAGATGAACAACTAGCACCATTTGGAATTGAATTCGTTATACTTCCATAAAACGTACTAGATTCTGAGTTCGAATCAGAAATTTTCACATCCTTAACATTATCATCTGATAACAAATCACTACATGGCGTCCTGGTTACCACTGCTTCAAGTGAACCTGAAAGTTCACCATCATGTGCTCCAAATCCATTAATACTGAGATCCATTGCTTTTTGAGGACAATGTTGGCATAAACAACTTTTCGATTTTGTTTTATTACGCACTGGAACATGATTTTGATCGTTCGCTATCGATTGTTTCATACACTTTAATTTAGCACAATTAAACTTTTTAATCCATTTGGAGGATTTTTTATTGGGTGATGAAGAAGCCTCAGATAAGTCACATTTTTTCGAAGTTGATGAGGATTCACTTGTTAAATTTAAGTGGCTACTAGCTCGTCGAAAATTCAATGCAATTGCACTTGGTAATTGCATAAAACGTGATTTACTAGGTATAATATCACAAACACTTGATTTCGAACTTTCGAAATCATTCGATTTATCTGTTTCGAGTTTATTGCATTTTTTATTTATTTCAGACATAATATCTGATAATTTTTGACATTTATCGTTAATGAAAATTTCGATTAAAAAAAGTTTCTTAAAAATTCTTATGATTTTACGAAATCAAATTTTGCATTTTTTAATAACAAATTTCGCTAACTAAATAAATATTTAAGAAAATTTTTGGTGTTATGACTAATACCATCCATGATTGTCAATTATTAACAAAAACACAGTGAAAATAAGTTAATTTTGTTAACTGTACGATTATCTATTTATCGATTGTAAAATTAAATATGAAAATTTATAAGCACTTTTTATCAGTTTTTTTTTTTTTTAATTAAACACTTTAATCAACAAATATTAAATGACACCATCCATAATTGTTGTCATAACTTGTTTTCAGTCATAGTGAGGACATTTCTACTTCAAGTAGTACCCAAATAATTAATGCCAACTAAAAGAAAATGAATTATAAATACCAATTTACGACGTCATAAATTCAAAAATATTAATTTTATAGATAATTGATAATAATTAAATTATTATTTGTATTGAAAACAAATGGTATAAATATTATTTATTCGTATTCGCAATATCACAATTCATGTTCATGTACGAATAACATATTATAAAAAAAAATATAAATCTGATATTAAAAGTGTAAATAAATTTTTATTTTATAAATAAAATTGAAATGCAAGATATTTATTTTATGTCCTATTCATAGAAATACACTCAAATTTTGAATGATTTCGTTTTAAATGAGGATCTAACCACTCCGTCCCGCATCTCAAGGATGATTCATACATTTAAACATCTTCATGTTAAGACTTGTTTCAGTAACACAGATGTCTACAATTACATTCTGATGAGTTTTGCACAAGTTTAAACATGTTTAGTAATATTAAACATTATGTCAAACATAATAAGCAATTAGTCGAGCTCATACAGTTACGGAATAATCTAAATATTCTGTATTACAGCAAGCATACAGTAAGATATTTAAGAAAATCTGATTTATTCGGTAGGCTGCTAGATCAAAATTTCGAAAAGTCGGAATATTCGAATGAATTTGGAAATATCCATCTAATAAATATATAGATGTACTTATTAAAAATGGTTATTTACTCTGGAAAGCTAAACAAAAATAACAAACAAAACAATCAGATAATTGATTAATTCATTTAATTTGAATTATCAAAATGTAACGTTTATTGACACTTCCATTAGCTCTGAAATATAAATTAGTAATTGCACAAGTATATTTTTTTTTCGAAAATAAAATTATCATTTCGAAACAAATATATAAATTTTGATGTTTTTTATAAAAATATCAAATTTTTGGAGATTTTTTTGATAATCTCCAGTTTGGAGAAATAATTTTTCTGAATTCTTCAGACCAAAATTGGAGAACTGGAACCCTAAGTCGATGACAGTGACTTTGTAATAATCGAGACAATATGAATAATTCCAGTTAAGGGCCAACGCACACCATAAGATTTTCTGATCAGAAATTCTGATGTTACTCTTTGCATGTATTTTATAATAGACTCCGCAGACGGTAAGAATTCTACATAAAACATCCGATGTTCTGATCAGAAAATCTTATCATATTATCTGAAGTAGACCACCTGTTAGTCAAAAAAGTAATTAATAAATTTAAAATATTTGTAAGTTCATTGTAACAGATGATATCCGATAATATGCGCTAGAGTATGAATTTTGTCTGAAGTATAATCAGATTTTCTTATAGACTATCGGATAGTGTGCGTTGATCAGATTTTCTTATCCGAAAATCATAGGCTTTTATTAAACAATTTCAAATACTATCTCAAAAATCAATTGCTATAAATCAATCTAAAAATTTCACCTAGTTTTATAAAATTCAGAATGAAATCTAAATATTTTACGATGAAATGATTCAAATAAAAGTTATTTGTTTTGAAAAAACATTTTTTATATTTGAATCTTTTATGGTTCAAAAGTTAGATCATATCTCAAATAATTTGATTTATTTTTAAGTCAAGAATACGTGATCCTGATGAACGCTTATACCAAAATTTTGTTAAGTGTAGTGTATATTTGCTAGCGTTATAAACTTTAGACTAAGAATAATATATTCTGACATATTTTAAATATATCGAAAATAAAAATAATATGCATATAGTTTTTACGAAAGAAAATGCGTTAAAACTTATTATTTTGAATTTTTTTATTTTATTTTTATTTGAACCTTGGAGAAAGACAAACTACTTTTATCGCGAAAACAAGCTGTTACCCGCCCGGTTTGCGAATTTGCTTTATACTGTTAAGTATAATGACGTTTTCATAACGACCGTATGTAGACCTAGAATAAACGTCGCGAATATACATGTCATAATTGAGCTATTAGGTATATTATGTTGTAATCAGTTGGGTTTACGTTTTATTTTCATGAGCTTACATGTAGTTTGATTATAATTGTGCCTCATGACATTTTCTTCGAAATTTACATAGGTTTAAAATGTGAATAAAATTAAATTTTTAATTCAAATTTATTTTTTATATATAAATTTATCACAATTCACAAAGAAAAAAAAACTAGTAAAATAGATATTTCTCTATTAATTCGAAAAAATTATTGGAAAATCGTTAACCGAACCAAATCTTTCATAATCCGCATTAAGAATACTAAGTTATGAATAACATTAATTACATATACAATTTGGAGCATTTAAAACAGCCCCTTCTCTTATCGCAATGTCTTTCAAAAAATATTTGTTATGATGATAGATGAAACGGAATTGTGTCATTTGATCATTGCTAAAATCATGATAAAAAGAAATTTTAAAGATGTTTTTTGACGCAGTTATTCTTCTAAGTGACATATTGTTATTAGTAACAATTTTTTTGTATTCATTTTCGAGACACTGAATATAACTCAAAGGAAAGGAAAATGTGTGAACTTTTGGAACAACCATTTTTTATGAAATACATTTTATTTACAAGAGATAATCTGCAATACGAAAGCAAAATAAAATAATGATAAACACACACTTTTTTTTTTTAGAGATATTATTTTCCTGCAGCTGTAGCCAAAGGATTCCGTAACACAAGAATAACGGAATCACCACGGAGGAACATTTTCGATATGAAACGATCTTTGTTCACTGGTTTTGCCTATAACAAAAAAAAAGGTTATTATCTATTATAATAAAGTGTATTTGAGAGAAGTACACCAACTCTAATATAATTTTTGACCTCACTCAATATCTCATTTCACTCTAACCAGATTCTAATAATGACAATCTGTAATGTGATATACTTTAAATTTTTTTAAAATCAAAATATTATTTTATATTTAGAAATGTTTTTGCGAAAAACTCTTCAACATGTCCTCCGTTTTCATATCAAGATTGTGCATACCAAATTTCATAACATTTGGATAATTATTTTTGAGTTATTTATTCCCAAATATTGAAAAAAATACAAGATTGTCTTTACTAATCTGCCTGAAGAGTTCTTTATAGAAAACACACTTAAAAATACTTACTTTTTTCTTGCCTTTTCCAGACCTAGGTAACTCAGTCCACATTTCTTTTACATTTTCTAAAACCATATTACAATGTCGATCAAAGGCTTTTATTCTGCCTAATAATTTTTTGTTATTTCTACAATTAATAAGTACCTGAAAATAGCGTTGACAAGTTATAAAAATCATTCAATATACAACTTATTTTGTTAAAATTAAAATAAATTGGGTTGAAAGTATACCTGAGTATTGTTTTTTACAGACTGTGTTAAAACAGAAAGAGGTCCGGTATTGAATTCTTCAGCTTCTCTTTGAGCTAGTTCATCTGATGTCATTTCAGACTTTGGTTTTGTTACGGCAGCCCTATAAATACAAATTTATTTTTAAAGAAAATTTAAAAAATATTACTTAGTTTGTACACAAAACTTACATTTTAATTATAATTTTATCTTAAAAATAAATAATTCAAAAATTGTATAGGGTACCAACGCTTAACTTAGCTTAAATTAACCTCAAAACGGTTGTAAAACGCAAATGCAAATGTTTGCTCCGTATACATTATGGAGGGTAAAGGTAAGGAGAATCATCTGCGTACATAAAAAAGTGTCCGTCAAAATACATTAAATTAAGGTGGCGCCACATTAGCATCAGGGTTAAATTTTAAAGAAAGCACCCAATAACATTAGAGTAGGATAGAGAGATAAACAATACATTCATACCATACCCTTTGTCTACACCAGCGCTATTTTTGAAGATTTTTGAAATGTTATTTACTGCTTACAGCTGGACACTTTTTTCGATTTTCTATCATATGAGATGATCCTACCTCTACCTTCCATAGTATACATAGAGAATAATGGACTGAAATGAACTACCCAAATGATTTTTTTTTTTATTTTGTCCAACAAGGGTAGGAACGTAAACGTTTTAATAAAATACATTATCAGGTTGGTCAAATTCAAGCACCTAAAGTTTTTGGTATTTTTCATTTTCATAGAGCTCTATCAAAGTTGTAATAATTAACACTGGCTGTCATAGCGCCACTTCATTAGATATATATATGATTTCTATGGTCACTTCTGTTTCAGTTAGTACCATAGAATATATTGATTAGTACTTTTAAAAAAGCTGAATGTAAACAATAAAACTAAAAAATCAAAAATTTTTAATACTGTTTAAAAAAACATATTTTTATCTTAAAGTAATTAAATCCTGAAAATGAAAATAAGTCGTGGAAAATTTATAGTATTTGAGGGTTGTGATCGTAGTGGAAAAACAACACAATGTCAGAAACTCGTCGAATTTTTAAAAGGAAAATCCATTCCTTGTGAACATATGAATTTTCCAAAACGTGATACTGCTATCGGGAAAGTAATTAATGAATATTTGCAAGGATATGCCACATTAGACCATCATACAATCCATTTACTCTTCTCAGCAAATCGATGGGAATTGCAGGATAAAATTAATAAAACATTATTGGCGGGAAAACATATTGTATGTGATAGGTATTCATTTTCTGGTGTGGCTTATACGGCAGCTAAAGAAGGTTAGATTTTAGACTTAAATTTTTTCAAATAATTGTATAAAAATTTATTTTATTAGGAATGGATTTCGAATGGTGTAAAAATCCTGAAATTGGTTTAATTAAACCTGACCTTGTGTTTTACTTAAAGTTGAACGAAGATGTTCAAATACAACGACCTGGTTATGGAGATGAAATTTACGAAAAACCCTTATTCCAACGTAAGGTTTCTGAAAAATATGAGCAATTATATGACAGTAGTTATTGGGAAACGATTAATGTTGATGGGACTATAGATGAAATTCATAATAACATAGTTTATAAGACCAAAAAATTATTCGAAGATACTGAAGATAAACCTCTTAACTACTTATGGTAAATTCAATTTTTGTTAAAGATTACTTATAAACGGTTTTCTATTTTAGAATTTATTGCTAAGCTACAGGTTTTTACCTGTATCTTTTAAAGTTATATCCTAGATGTTTTCATGATATCTAAACATAACAAAATATTCAAATGAACTTTTGGTATTCCGAATTCATTTCTGTAAAATTAGGATACTTAATTCTGAATCTTTGTATTAAATGGTGTATTAAATTACATTATAAGTTTTCTTAGTGGTAAAACAACGAAAAATATTTACCTTATGTTTTATTCCTAATATGAAATATGGAAACAGCACAAGTCTGAAAATCATTAGTTTTCAGAGATAGATACTGATATTATTTATATAGATTCTAATTTTAAGCTAGTATTTAATTTAGATTTTAGACAATTTGTCAACAAATTTTATTGTGATTTTAAAATTTAAAAACCAAACTCGAATTGTAAAGAAAAATAAAAATGATTATGATGAAAATTTAATTTTTTTAATTGAATTATACAAGCCATCATTTTTTGTTAATATTATGCTGTTTACAGGATAAATAATTAATTGGTAGAAAAACTACATCAAATACAAAAAAGAATATTATAGACAAAAATATCAAAAATTTCGAATTACCAGAAGAAAAATCGCCTCTTTGTTCAAAAGTCGCAGGCATTGCTATGGGTACGGATAGGTATCGCTAGCCGATCAAATTTTAAAATGAGATTGGTGTATTGTATACTTTGTAGCAATGAAATCTATAACCTAGCGAAAGTCAAATCTTCAATGGATTGAGATAGAATTAATATTTTTATAGACCGTTTTCAAAATTGAAAGTAGAAGTGTATTCATTTCGAAATATAATGAAAAGTAATGTGCAGAGAGGTTTGAAGAAGAAAGCTATGACGCGGGTCAAATGATCTAAATAAATTTATCTCATCGTGACAATAATTCTTTGCTATTTTAGATTTCTCCTGGATTGGGGCTATGTTAATTTACCCATAAGCTTTACAATAAGAAACAATTTTCTATAAAAAATATATTTTTCCTTTTCTATCAATTATTTTTTTGTTTAAGTAATGGTCGGCGGGTACCTTCTTTTGGGTTGGGTGATCTTAGGAAGTGAAGTGCATAGTCATTATTTATAAGACCTTCAAAAGGCTTGGTCTTAAAAGAAACCTCTACTGCGCCTGGAATCGAATAAGATATATGAACAACATCTCATTACGCTAGCACAGAGCCACACCGCTGTACTTAGTTATAAAAATGAAAATACAAAAATTTGATGAGTTTTTGCTATAACATTAAAAACAGCTTTATTATTTGTTATAAATTTTCATAATATGTATAATTAAAATTCTCTACAGGATAATTATTATAATTACTAAAACAATCATAATTATAATCATTTTGATGAAAATGATTTGATGATATATTATTATGATGGTATCCATTATTATTTGGCGTTAAATTTGAATTATAATAAAATTGTGTATTAATATCTGATGTATATGAATTACTACTACATGATATATCTAAAAAATTACTTTCTTTATTTATATTATGATGATTTTCATCATTATTTTGTTGTGTTGGATCATCATAAATGAACTCTGTTGTTCGAACACAATTTATATTATTTAATTCTTGTATATTTGTACTTTCTGTATGATTATTATTATTATTATGTATATTATTGATTATATTATCTTCATTACATTGTTCTAATAATTTAGTTAATACATTATGGAATTCTTCTTTATTTGTTAAACCAATACGATGACATAGCTCTATGTCTGATTCATTGTTGGCCGGTTTGGAAGTTTGCTGCTGCATATATGTTGATGATTGTGTATCATCAGATGTATCAGTGATTTTTGCTGGATATATATTCCAATCGCTACGACTATTTTCATTACTTTGTGGGCTATATGGAACATTCTAGAAAAAAAATTGTATTGTCAATTGGTGTTTTACCGCTAATGTTAATTATATAAAGTTTGTTATTGAAAGAAAAACAAAATCTAACTTCAAAAATTATGATGATAAAACATCAAAAGCATTCAATCTGTGCGTAGCCTACTAAAAAAGTGCTATTAAAACCTATTTAAAATTTTGAATAGGAAATTTCTATTCAATCCTATACACCTTTGAATTGGAAATTAAATTTTTTAGCCAATCCTTTACATTTGCTATTCATTCCGATTCAATTTCAATAGGATTGAATAGAACATTTTTATTACGGTAGGTTTTTACCACGAATTCGAAAGTATGTTTGCTTATTAACTGGAGAAAGGTAAAAAATAGACGGACCTAATAAAAAAGCCCTACTTATTTAATAGGAAATGAACAAGTTTGAATAGAAAATTTAATTTCTTATTGAATCCTATCTTATTGAAATTATTAATTATTTAATCATATTCAAAATTTTGAATATGAAAACGATTTAATAGGAAATTAAATTTCGTATTCATTCCGATTTAATTTCAATAGGATATATTAGGACTTTTATGAAGGGCAGTATGTTGCTTTATGGAAACCCTTAATCTGAGACAAACATCTGAATAAACTCTATTAATAAACTGGTTTTCCGTTTCACTTAGCATCAATCAATATAGTCACTGTCGAGTAGATGCTTGTGATTCAATGTTAAATTTAAGTTTAAACTCGACAAATTTTTATAGATCAAATTAGAGAATAAATTTAATAAAAATAAAATATTCAAAACCTCATTTTAATTTAACACAAATAGAGCGCCAATTGCAAATATGTCTATAGAAGGGCAACAATTGACTTAAGTTCGTTCCTACTTAGAGCGAGAATCGAATGTGACAATTTTTAATTGTCTTCAATGAAATCCATTTTTAAGGTAATGTGAAAAAAGCTATGAAGGGTAGATAATTTATTGAAAATACCCTCCATAAGAAGGCAAATAAATTCAATTGAATGATTCTCAAGCTTTTAATATAAATTTTCAAAATTAAGGACATATCGCAAACATATACGCTTGTTCAAATTTTTGACTAGGAATTTTTAAATTCTAGTTGCGTTTGAAATAATCATAATGCTTTAATTCCAAGGCAAATTCTGATCAAATTTATTTCATTACTTTCGGATTAGATTACTAATTAAAAACAAAAATATAAAATTTAGCTTATCTTTGAAAAAGTGAAAAACAATCTTTAATCATTGGATTTTATATAATTTTTTTGAAAAATGTATTGCATTACTATATTTTATGCAGTAGCTATTACATATTGTTTACGAAATTGCCTATATTTAACTATTAAATAATTAAAACATACCCGGAATGTCGAATTACATTTACGTTTTCGTACAAAAGAATCTTCTTGATTATAATTATAATCGATAGCCCAATAACTACCTTTACCGGGATCATCTTTACTTCTTGCTACTTTACTAAAACATTTATTTAAAGACAAATTATGACGAATTGAGTTCTACAAAAACCAGAAAAAAATTATTAGTAACTTTAATATTAAAACGAAAAATAGAGAAATTTTTGAAATATTACCTTCCACCCTGTACCAGCGTCTCGATAATATGGAAAAGTATGTATAATAAATTGATATATTTCCGATAAAGTCATTTTACCATTTGGAGCATTACTAATTGCAAGTCGTATTAAACTAGCATAACTATATGGTGGTTTATCATCTCTAGGTCGTGTGATCGAATCATCCAATTTATTCGCATCATCCAACCAATCACAGTAATCATTTATTTGATTTAAATTATTATCCGTTTTGCATACACTGTATAAACTCATTTTTTTTACCAAATATAATATATTTTCTAACCTGAAGCATTTAGAAATAGAGTAGGTCACCGTTTAATAAGCGGCTTCATGGCGGTTGATTCGAGATGGTTTCACACGTATATATCATGTTTGATAATGGTCGATGTCTTCTTGATACTCATTTCTGAAATCTTATACCAATTACTGAAAAAAAAGTGTGTTGTATTGATGATTTTTCTTTTTGGATCATGCGCTCCAGAAAAAGCGCATAGCTTTTTTTTCACACATTTCACAAATAGATTAGATAATAGTGGCGTATGATTTTCAGGAATTTTATTTCAAGTAAAATGTTTCATATGTTTAATTTATTTTTTTTTTATTTATAATTAGAATGTATATTTTTTTTAAGTTCAAAAATCACGAAATTGACCTTTAAAAAATTTATTTAGAAAAAGTGCGGCGGGCTCTACACAATCTCCATTAAACTTTTTCTTTCAATCAAAATAAGATTTTGACCTATAACCTCTATGTACAATATAAAGAAGTCATGTAACAATTTATTTTTTTTTCTTAATTTTTATCATAGAGCAATAAATAGAGCAGTAAAATTTTCAAAACCTCTTTGTCATTATCAGAGGAGAAATTTTTGAGAAAAATAAAACTTTTAAAAATAACGATGAGAATTAATAAATATTGAGGTGTGACCGACACAAAACTTCCATATAAAACGAATTTTTTTTGTATAAACAACCGCGTCTTTAAGTTTAAACAACCGCGAATTTGAACTATTGAACATTTTGATATGTGTGATTATTAGTGTAAATATTCGAAATTTATTTTGAGAATTGAACGATTCTTCCTGTACATGAATAGTTTTTCTTCTCAACTGACTTAACAAAGATGTTAAAAGAAAGAGTTTTAGAAAGCAATATGATGTAAATGTAAAATTGTTTGAAATTTCAATTGATTTTTCCTTTAAAAATCAGTTTTGAACAAAATCTGTATTTATCTTATTAAATTTATATCTAAGATAGTAATTTTTTTCTCTATGTTAGTAAATGACAAAAGATGAAATTTTCGAAACCCATTCGCCGTTATCATTCAGATTAAGTTTGATATTACAAACGCTGTGTGTTGCATTTTTAAAACGATTCATTTTTTCTTTTTTCATTTATACTCATATTTGATGACAAATATACCGCCGTATAACGCTGACGAACGATTAATATCTCATCTCCTTAATAATATCTACCTTCCTCTAATGGAAGTAAAAACTCCGTTCACCTCCCTACAAAAAGGTTTCTGTATAATGTAAATCAAAATATAAAATTTATAATGATATGAACAAAAAAAAAAAAGTAATTATATCAAAATCCTTTTAATATGAACGTTTATTTATTAAAGTTTGTGTGCATTTCATTTTCATTTAAGAAAATGTATAAATGCAAGAAAAAAAACACGGTGTTAAGTACGTCTTAAATATTCAAATTCCGGATGTTACCGAACCAATTTTTGGTATAATTATTTCCTGGGAAATAACTGGACCAAAAATTTGTCTATGTGACACCCCCATCCTCCTTTTAAGGTAGACTCTAAGGTTTGGAACTATTTTAACGATTGTGTCTTATGAAAAAATAAACACTTTTCAATTTTTTCGAAAAATGCTTCGTTTTCGTGATATAAGCGTTTTAAGCTCGAAAAAAACCAAAATACGTCATTTTTAAATATATTTTATCCGGATTATACTGCAAATTTCTCAACTATCTGTTTTTGTTAGTATTTATAAAGACTTTTATTTTTATGGATAATATTTTCATATTATCCAAAAAACTGTCTTAAAATTTATTATCTTTCTAGCCTTTTTTGTTTTTATAAATCATGTAAAAGTAGAAATTATGAGTTATTAACTTTCGATATGAGTTTGATTTTATTGATTTCATCGAAAATCGTTAATTTTCCATGATATATTTACAATAAATACAGTTTGTTGTACGGTTTTAGGTTTTATTTATAAAAATTTACGAAAAGATATTACATTATTTTACACAACTTTGAAAGTATGTTTTGTATATGGAGGCAAAAATTATTTCTAATACTAAATTTTTAACACCATCGACCCAAAAAATTAAACCATTCTTTTTTATTTTGTTTGATTCAAGTTTCTTATGCTTTCTGTTATTATTTTTGCACTTCATCGATATCTAAATAATAGAATCGTTTTCTTTGTTGGCGTATAACGCAAAAACTACTGAATAGGTTTTGATTAATTTTTTTTTATACTTCTTAGACATTTGACCTTTATTTTTAAAAAAATTTTGCCATATATAATTTCATTTTACTATTATTTACTTTTACTAGGAATATTTTAATAGAAAATTTGTTTTTGTAAACAAACAAAACGAGAAGCAAACCCAGCAATACTAAAAACTAATAAATACGTGAATTTAAGTATACAGCTTGTTTCCGTAATCATTTTCCATAGGACAAAAAGGGGAAGCCAATATATATTGTATTACATTTACATAAAATATGCGTATACATACAAAAATAAACTTATGTTCATAGCTAATTCACTGCTGGAAAACTACACTATCCCCGGATGACAAAGGTTTCATTTTATCCCTTTTTTCCACGAGAACGGTAACTACGTTGGTGAAACCGCGTGACCCTCGCTAGTAGTATGATAATTTACTCAACAAAAACTAATAAGTATTATTTGTTTATTTTAAAAAAAATTTAAGAGACTGAGTTTGTGTATTATAATACGTATATAATTTTTTTTTATATGTGTATGTTTATATTGTGTATATTATATGTATGTGTGGTTAATGTTACTTCCCCTTTTTGTTATATGGAAAACGATTCTATGTCTTCTGCACAGTCATATTATGTAATACAACCGTGGTCCTATCTGTATACAGAATACCGTATTAAGTATACAGGCTGTTCGAATAACTATTGATAATAGGGAATCAATGTTAAATATTATGGTGTTTAGAAACGTGAATATTGTGGTGGGTAGCTAGTACGATGCCATCAAATATGATATTTAACATTGCTAATATACAATATTGATGAAACCATACATAGCTGCCCGTACACAACGTCATATTTTGAAGCATACACTGCAAAATCCCCACTCTCAAATGTGTGTATTGTGTGTACGGACTGCTAAGTATGAAATCATCAATATTGTATACTAGCTACCCCGGCGGGTAGAAATAATGCATACCCTAATAATAATATACAAAAATGCATACCCTATTTCAAATCCTTACAGCTCTTTTTTCGCATTATAAAGTAGCCTATGTCCTTTCTCAGACAGACTAGAGTCTTTATATCAAATTTCATTTATATGTAAGCATTATCAATGTTAAATATCATATTTGATGGCATCATACCTATCTCCCCACCACAACATTCATGTTTCGAAACACCATAATATTTAACATTGATTTCCTATTAGCAATAGTTATTCGAATGGTCTGTATACATAACTTAATATGATTAGTTTAATTTCCCCTCTTACATGAAGCATTTCCCAGAGAAATGCTTCAAATAAAAGTTGTAAAGCTTAAAATCCTTTATGATAATATACTCATTTTGAAGAAGTTCGTTAGAGCCATTTTCGAGAATAACGTAAAAAAACATGAGTCACTAGAATAAAGGGCACTCGATAAGTCAATTTTGATGAAATGCTAATCGTAGACATAAATGAAAGGTTACCGAAGGTGCTACTGTTTCGTACTGTTTGCTACTGTTTCGTGGCTACTGTTTCGTACCACCTTTCACACACAAAAGTGGAAGAAGTGACCAAACTTTGGGTCAAATATTTCAACAGCTCTGTGTCACTGTGTAGAATATTTGAATAAGCCATCTGTTAGTTAAAAAAGTAATTAATCTAAACGTGTGTAGGGTCTAATAAAAAATACATGTTATTTAGTTACATTAGAGTTTCTGATCAGAAATTCTGAAAAATTGAAAGAAATACAATGTATTATAGGTACATGTTATTTAAGTCAACAGTTGTTTAGAAGCATACTCCTTTATGCCAGGACAATAGCTCTTGATAAACCGCCTTAATTTATAGTATAAGAGCAACTTTGTATTAAGTTATTAAATTTTAGAATTTATCAAATACAACAATGACTTACATGACACACATATTTTTTGATCAGCCTATATATTAGAATTGAATTCGTTTATTATTGTTTTTAGATAGTAAAATAAAGACAAGCACATTTTTTAAAATTGTTACTTGGATGAAAAAATATTTGTAAAAACATTCAACAATACTTAAAAAAATAATACAAAAACAAAAAACCTTTTTATACCGTTAATTGAGCCTGTATTTAGAGGGGTTAGCGCTAGAACAACCTTGACATAAGATTTCTACCAATCACAATCGTCCACATACTAATATTAAAGTATGAGGTGCTGTCATATTTCTTTGTCATACTAATTATAAGCATAGCATTTTGTAGGTTCACTGATCTCCAATATATATTCTTCCAAGATTTGAATGAATTGTTTTTGTAATTCTTGACAGAAATTGTATTTGCAATCATTTTAGTTCAAACCTTTGTTTAGTAATAATTAAAATGGTTTTTACAAAGTGTATACTTTTAGCAACATTAATAATAGGAATTGCCGCTTCAGGTTCAGGTAGTGAAGAAGCTAAGAAAGGGCCAAAAGTTACTGAAAAGGTTAATTATTATTGTTTTTTTTTAATTTACATTTTATTTGGAATAAGATTTAACTTTCGACAAAGGTATGGTTTGATATTGAAATTGGTGGAGTACCAGCAGGTCGCATTGAAATTGGTTTGTTTGGCAAAACCGTACCAAAAACAGTGAAAAACTTTGTTGAGTTGGCAAAAAAACCTCAAGGTGAAGGATTCAAAGGTAGCAAATTCCATCGGGTCATTAAAGATTTCATGATCCAAGGTGGAGACTTTACTAAAGGAGATGGAACTGGAGGTAAATATTTTTACAATTTTGTTTTTAAAATTTTCTCTAAAAAAAAATTTTTGAATTTTTATAGGACGTAGCATTTACGGTGAACGTTTTGCCGATGAAAACTTCAAATTGAAACATTATGGAGCTGGTTGGCTTTCAATGGCTAATGCCGGTAAAGACACAAATGGTTCTCAATTCTTTATTACAACAAAACAGACAAGTTGGTTGGATGGACGACATGTCGTATTCGGAAAAATTTTGAAAGGAATGGTATGATAAATAATTACCCAAGTTTTGGAGAAAACAAGTTATTAATTTGTAACTTTCTTTAGGATATTGTTCGGAAAATTGAAGCCTCAAAAACAGACAGCAGAGATAAACCTGTAAATGACGTAGTTATTGCTGATAGTGGAGCAGAAGAAGTTCCAGAACCTTTCGGTGTAGCTAAATCTAGTGCTGATGAATAGATTTTTTTTGTATATATAATTAAATAAATTTAAGATTTTTATCAATTTTTCTCTTTTTATTTCTAAATACCGATAAATATCACAAGTGAATTATAAAAATGTATTTTGGGTAATTTTATTTGGCTACCGTATATTCAATTCTACAAATATCTAAAATTTCTACTAGTTTTTAATTAATTTTGGGGTATTCTAATGAAAAAAAAAAAACAAGTAAGATTAATTTGATGAATTCTTAAGAACTAGTATGATAATATGGGGAACCGATAATATATTTGAGGTTATACTTTTTGTGGGTTAGAAATGCATATCATAAATAAAATTTGGCATTAAAATTTTGGATTGTTTTTTTTTTTAGTATTTTATTTTTATGATAAGTTAAAAAATATCAAATTTTTCAATGAAAATCGGTCGAATTCCAATTGTAATGGACTTACAAAAGCGGTTTCGGGGATGTTTACTCGGTGCTTTGACCGGAGATTGTCTTGGAGCACCTTTTGAAGGCGATACAATGACACCCGGTTCAAAATTAGTTTTACATAATTATATGGAAAAATTGTATGGAGAATATACTCTAGGTGAGTAGATATAGTTAGAGACCTTAATATTGACTAATATTTTATCCGCAGGTTTCAATATAATTATTATATTTTATAGATAGTAATTTTTATGTTTAGGTCCAGTAAAAAATTACACAGACGATACAGCAATGACAAAAGCAGTGGCAAATAGTTTAATAGAAAATGAAGGATTTAATGCAAAAGATATGGCACAAAAATTTGTTAATGAATTTTATTCAGATCCAGGACGTGGTTACGGTGAAGCGATACCAAAAGTATTTGATAAGTTACGTAAACAAAGGTATACTAATCTATATGATCCAGCACAACAACAATTTAATGGTAGTGGGTCGTTTGGAAATGGAGGTGCAATGCGTATAGCACCAATCGCTTTATTTTATCACCATAATTTCAAAAAAATGATTGAAGTTGCTACAAATTCAACAAAATTAACGCATGCAAATATTATTGGAGTTAATGGTGCTCTATTACAATGTATAGCAATTCAACAGTGTTTGCTGTTAAAACATGAACCAAAAGAAAATTTAAACGTGTTAAAATTTATTCAAGATATTGCGTCGAAAATGGAGGCTTTGGAGAGTGTTGATTCTGATGTGTAAGTCCGTTATTTTTTAATGCGTAATAATTAAAAAAAAAATACTTCGAATTTCTTCCAATTTAAAATTTTGAATATAGTGTAAAAGACTACATTCCGGCGATTTTTCCTATGTAAAATATATACTGTTTTAGTTAAAACTCAAATGATTATGTTCACAGAAATGATTTAAAACAGCCATATCAAGATCAATTATTGGAGCTTCAAAACTTATTAGAAAATCCAGATATTGCCTATGATGAAAATGTTATTAATAAATTAGGAAATCGAATCGTGTCTTTATATTCTGTGCCAACAGCAATTTATTGTTTTTTACGAGCAACGCAAGCTATAAAGGAGATAAAGGTTTGTAATTCATATAAAATTGAAACCAAAGTTACTTCTCATTGAATAAGACCTCTAAAACTGAGAATTAACAAGTTTGATTTTACACAATAATTTTTCTGCTAGAAAATGAATTTGCCCTCGATTTTTAAGGTCTTAACCTTTGTTCACATTGTTCACGTAATTTAGTGAAATAGCAAGTAATTAATTATAAGTCACAGTCATGTAATATAATATCATATCACATATGGCATAAATAATCCAATTTAAAATTGTTTAAAAAAGTTTGTTTTCTATTTCAGACTGAAAATCCTGTAAGACGTGCAATACAATATGCGATTTCATTAGGTGGTGATACAGATACAATTGCATGTATGGCGGGTAGTTTAGCTGGAGCATTTTATGGTGATTATTATTTCAACGAATCAATTCGTAAACATTGTGAATCATCTGAAGATATTGTAAAAATCGCTGATCAGTTGTATAATATTATGAAAACACAACTTCCTACACAAGTCAAAACTGACGAATAAAAGTTATTTAGAATAAAATAAATTCGGTGAATTATATTTAATATTGAACTTTTTGAATATAGTGGATCTATTATCATGCTTCATGTCTTATTTCAATTTTCCTTATTGTTATTTTAAATCATGCTGCCTTCTAAAATTTATTTACTTTCATTGTAAAAGATTGGTATAAACAGCATGTAGAATAGAGAGAAGTGGTATTATCTCTGTTATAAAATGTAATACAGAAAGATGACGTTGTTATACTCGAAAACCATTAAATAGATATAATGACTGCCACATTATATTTTAATTTTAACTAGACGAACGCCATCCCATTTATTTAATGCTACTTGGTGACCCTTTGTGAGTTAAACATCCATATGATATGAAATACTGTTTCTGATCTTTACCCTCAATATTGATGAAATTCGGTAGGCAGGTTTATCTCATTCAGAAAATGCACTATATAGTTTTTAGATCAGAGAATCCGTGAGGTCTAAAATTGAGTTAAGCTAACTGTGGATATAGGAGAAAAAAACACACGCCAAACTTCAATTTAATCGCATATTTATAGATGGCTCTACATACACTAAAATAGATTTTAATTATATTAAATACACGTATTAAATAAACTAGTAAATTTTGTTTTAAATTTAATTCAATGTATTATTATTATAATAATAATTATTTATAAATATAAAATATTGAAATATATAATATAAACTATCATATTGGTACAACACTAGTTATACAAGAATACTATATGCATAGGTATTTCTACGTTTCCACCATTACAACTCGTCTTTAAGAACTGTCAATCATATACACAGCGCCTTAGTTTTACTTGTCATTTACTTCTTAATTTTTTATTTGAATCGTACATTTATATATATTATTATTATTTTCATCTACATTATTTAAGGTTCAAATGTTATAGCGATTGTGTTACGTATACACCATTTTTCTGAAATTTACTCATCGTAAGAAATTTATTATTTTAATCGGTCAAGTGTAATCTCCTAAAATTACAAAAACAAGTAAAGATAACAACTAACAGAGCTATCTGTTTATTCATAAAATACTCTATTCATTAGCATTCATAAAATACTCTGAATAATATCCTGTCTATATAGTAATGGTCTGCACTAAATTAGCAACGAGTAATATCTCCTGGGATTATTACAATTAGCTAATTCATACTGATGATGGCTACTTTGTAGTCAAAATACGTATTTATAAAATTTAAAAAAAAAAAAACATTGAATATAGGAAATCGGGGCAAAAATCGTAATTTATTCGAAAAACCCTAGAGTTCTCTTTGATAATATCATATGTATTTATTAGCTAATATTGCGACAAATTTTAATATTTTAGGAAAAAATTTATCAAACAAAAGTTATTTAATTCAAAAACAAAAATTATTTTTTTGTTTTTGAATTTATATTCTATCTTTTATGGTTCAAAAGTTAAGTCGTGGATCTATTGGACCCAATGGACCGATTTCGTTCAATCACAAACTTTCTAAGTCCAGAATACGCCACAAAAATTCAGCTCGCTTTTTTTTAGTTATTTTATATATCTTTACGACGAGCAGACAGACGGACTAGTAAACGAGTCGGAAAAGGGCTAATTAGCTATTTATTTTCCATTTTGAATTATCTTGGTGACGGACAGACTATGGACTATTTAAATGATTCTATGAACACCTATACCAAAATGCGGATTTGTATATGCGGATAATATTTATAAGCGTTAAAAACTTTAGACTAAAACTAATGTACTTGACATATTTTACGATTATAAAAATTGAATCATGATGCAATTGAAAATTTGGAGAATTGTCAGTTACCTGCACCCAAGCCTCAAGGTCCATTTATATAAGCGTACGCTTTACGTTTTCTCTTTCTAACATCAGAACTTGAGTGAAAATTAATTTACTAGAAAAATGTTTTTAAAATTTTTCTAGTAAATTAATTTTCACTCAAGTTCTGATGTTAGAAAGAGAAAACGTAAAGCGTACGCTTATATAATAATAGATCATTTATTGGATAGGAAAAATCATATGTCTTAAAATTAAATGGCTGTTCGATAACTGTGCATGCATACGATTAGAATAAATGATACAAATAAAAAAGTGAATTCTTTAAGCTGTTAACACTACGGCTTTTTCTGAGGGTGATTTCGCGTTTTATGATGAACTAAAGAATTTCGTTGAACAAATTTTTTACCGCAAACATCACATTCATAAGGTTTTTCCCCGCTATGGATTCGTTTATGTTCAACTAAATTGATTCTATATCTAAACGCTTTATCGCAAAAATCACATGAATAAGGCTTTTCTCCTGTATGAATTAGTTTATGTTGACGTAAACTATTCTGTTGTGTAAATTTTTTATTACAAACATCACAACAGAAAGGTTTTTCACCCGTGTGAGTTCGTTTATGATTTGTTAAATTAGTACTCGAACTAAATATTTTATCACACATATCACATGAAAAAGCGTAACGTTTTTCTCCAGTATGCGTTCGTTTATGCGAAATTAAATTTTGTTTATGTGCAAATATTTTATCGCATTCATCGCACGAAAAAGGTTTTACGCCAGTGTGTGTTTGCTTATGATAGCATAAACTACTTAGTGACTTAAATGATTTGTCACAAACATCACATGATAAAGGACTTTCCCCAGTGTGAATATATTCATGTTGAATCAAACTCTTTTTTTGATTAAATTTTTTATCACAAAAATGACATGCAAAATATTTTTCATTCGAATGAATGCGTTCATGTTTAATTAAATATTGTTTATGAGTAAATGTTTTATCACACGTACTACACGAAAATGATTTTGCTCCTTTATGAATTGCTAAATGTTGAACTAAATACTGTTTATGAGTAAAAGTTTTATTACAAACATCACATATAAATGATTTCCCCGAGTGAATTATTTTATGATGAAATAAATTATTTTCACGAGCAAATTTTTTATCACACTTATCACATGAGAACGGCCTTTCTCCAGTATGATTTCGTGAATGTTGAATTAAATTTTGTTTACGCTTAAATGATTTATTACACACGCTACATATAAATGGTTTTTCTTGACTATGCGTTTGTCTATGTTGAATTAAATTTTGTTTATGATTAAATGTTTTTTTACAAACATCACATCCAAACTTTTCTCCCGTGTGTGTTATTTTATGATAAAATAGAGAAGCTTGACGACTAAATGCTTTATCACACTCATCACAATGAAAAGGTTTTTCTCCACTATGAATTCGTTTATGTTCATTTAAACTTTGTTTATTTTTAAATTTTTTATTGCATACATCACATGAAATAGATTTTACTTTAAAATTAATTAAATTCACTTTTGGAGCATACTCTTTATACTTTTCTTCAATTTTAGTATTAGTTGATTCATTCCAAAAATTTTCTTTAGTAAATATTTGTTCATGTATCACTGTGGTACTTTCTTCATGAAATTTTTGTTCCAATTTTATATTTTCTTCTTTAACTAGAATCGTGTCAAAATCATTTTCTTTAACTAACTCTTCTGAGAGTTGGCAAAGATTATCTATAGGATTGATTACATATTCTGAAACTGTTTCAATACATTGTATTATTTCTTCTTTAATTATAATTTCAGAATGAAATTTTTCCTCAGTTTTTATATTTTCTTCTTTAACTTTCACTTCTTCAGATAAGTGGAGTTCAGTTTTTATGGTAATATCTGGAATTACTAATTCTGAATGTAATTGAACTCCAGGTTCAATATCTTTCACCGAATTATTCACGCTTTGAAATACAGAACTCGACATTGTAACACAAATTTAACATAACAAACTGGCCAATTTTTGATCTTCTATTTTAGCTAAAGAAATCATAAAATTAGGTTTTCCGTAATCTTAAAAAATTTCTCACTTGTTTTGCCCGCTTCAGCAGTTTTTTAATGCTGAGGTTAGATCCTACTAGTGAACTAATGAAATGTCAAAAATCAAATTAAAGACCAGTGCAAATGTCAAATATTGATGCCCAAATTTTAATGGAGATCGTTTCGAATCATGCCTGAAAAGCTCCCTTTAATTTGAGTCAAAAGTTTCTTGGGCGAAAAAACTATTTAATTATTTTTCTATTTTTTCCAAATTAAAATTTGAGTTCGCAATTCGTTTTGGATTTTACAATAAATCAAAGGTTAGGGCGCTCTAAAAGTTTTGAGCAATAAAAATGACGATTCATTAAAAATAAAATATTTTATTTCAGATTAAGTGTAATGGTACTATTAATGGGGATGAATTGAATTCCACTTTAGACAAATATATTTTCACGGGAACATAAAAGAGTAGCATTTTATTTATTTAAGTAAAAATTATAATTTATTAACCAAAAATATATTTTCGGAAAAATCTCTTCGGCAAGCTCTTCGTTTCTATGTCAAGATTACGCATATTAAATTTCGATTTGAATAAATAGTTTTTGATTTATGCGCGAAAATATGGTATTCATTCATTGTTTAGATTGCTCAAAATTTTCTTCAAAACTTCATGTTGGAAAACTAAAATGTACAATCATTTTTGGCAGTTTTTTATAATTAACGATACAACACCTGCAATTCCATTTCATCCATGCTCCAAATTTTACAAACTTAAAGATTAAAGAAAACTCAAAAAAAAAATTTTTCAAAACAAGCAACTTTTGTTTGAAACATTTTTTCGTAAATAATTTAGATTTGCCACAATTTCAATTTCAATTTCAAGCACGTATATAATAAAATTACAATACATATTATATGTGTGTTTATAACTGTACGGACTGCATATTTATAGTATTTTATAAATGCTTATCATTAAAAATAGTTCAAACATTGATACTGAACTACATGTCGAGTATCTAAATAATTAACTCTATTAGTTATCTTCATTTATTATTTTCATAAACTTATACCTATTTGGAACCTATAACCTAAATTTAAACACAGTGAAATAATTTTTTTTGCGATTTCTGTACTATAGGCCTCGTTGACATTGATGAAGTAGTATAGTAGATAGTCGTACACTCATTTATCAAGCGTAGATTATAATACCTAAAATAGATAAGGGACTCTCTTAGTTCTCGAAATGTATTAATCGTGTAATTGACATTCAATAAAATAATATACAAAAATCTTTGGGTAATATTTTACTTTTGTTATTTTGTGTAACTTATAAATAAAAATATACATTACTTACAACTAATGTACACACCATTCAAATTTATTTACAAATATAATGTTTATAATTACGATAGTACTTTGTACAGCGCATGAGAAAAACTCACTGTTAACAGAATCAATCTTACTAGTCAGTCGTTCTTTTTCACACGCAATATACATTTTATTTTTTCTTTCTACATCTTGGAAAGTACATTTTGAACATTAATAAAAAAAAAAAAAAAAAAAAAAAAAACTAAGTGTACTTAAACACTCTACGTACAGTGTACGGTGAAGTGAAAAAAAAACCAATATAAACCTGAATAGGTTTTTACATATTTATTCAATTATTATTATATGTTAAGCGCAACCGATTGTCAAATTCTACTACTTAACTTTATACAACTTAATATATCCGTTTTACAGAAGTAGAAAAGAAATTTTATCTGAATAGATAGATCACCCATTACGCTATTTAATTGAAATAGAGATAGAATTAAAAACATTACACAACTGCTTGGAATCGAATCCGGTCGCTTTATATTGATAGTTGGAGGTGTTACCAACTACACAGCGAAGTTGGTAACATTTTCTGCTAACAATTGGAAAGTCTCTACGGTTCGACTCCCGGAAAATATGTTTTCAAATTCTATCTTTCAATATACATTCGTGCAACGATCCAATTAGCAAAATGCTAATGCTTTAAATCTAGGTTTGTCTCCATTATGACATCGTTTATGCCTAGTTAAATTACTATTTAACGCAAATCTTTTATCACAAATATGGCAAGCATATGGTTTATCTCCTGTATGAATTCGTCTATGTTCAACTAACTTAGTACGCTGAGTAAACGATTTACCGCAAACGTCACATAGAAATGGTCTTTCTCCAGTATGCAATCGTTTATGTTCAACTAAACTGTTTCTATTCGTAAACGTTTTTTCACAAAAATCACATGCAAACGGTTTTTCCCCAGTATGAATTCGTATATGATTAATTAAATTAATTTTCTGGGCAAATGTTTTATTACACACATAACATGGAAACTGTTGCTCCCCTGTATGAATACGCCTATGTTGAACTAAACTACCTTGTTGATTGAATGTTTTATCACAGATATCACAAGAAAATGGTTTTTCTCCAGTGTGAATTCGTTTATGATTTGCTAAACTTGTTTGTTGAGTAAAAATTTTATCACAGACTTCACAAGGGAAAAGTTGTTCTCCAGTATGAAACCGTTTATGTTCAATTAAACTATGTTTTCGGGCAAATGTTTTGTCACAAGAATCACAAGCGTACGGTCTAACTCCGGTATGAGTTCTTTTATGTTTAGTTAAATTCCATTTAGAACCGAATGTTTTACCACAAACGTCACAAGAAAATGGTTTTTCTCCGGTATGGATTCGTAAATGCTTGGTTAAATTCCATCGTGAACCAAATGTCTTTCCACACACATCACAAGAAAAAGGTCTTTCACCAGTATGAATTCGTTGATGTTCAACCAAAGTACTTCGTTTAATAAATGCTTTCCCGCAAACATCGCAAGAGAAAGGTCTTTCAACAGTATGAACTTGTTCATGTTTCGCTAAATTAGTTTGATTGGTAAACGTTTTACTACAAACCTCACAGGTTAAAGACTTTTCCCCTGCGTGAGTTTTTTTATGTTCAATTAAAGTTGGTTTATCGGAAAACGTTTCATCACAATATTCACAAGAAAACAATCTATCTTCAATTTGATTTGGTTTAATTTCTTGAACCTCGGAAGTTGATTCAATTTCCGTTTTAGGTTCAGTTTTTTGAACAATTTCTGCCATTTGTTGACGCATCCATATTGGGAACGTACCTTCGGGACCACGAAAATCGGGGAAGCGAAGATTTGGCATATAATAAGGAAAGGAATCCTGCCGATAAGTAGGTTCCTCAGGTATAGGACGAGGATCATTATTCCTACTTGGAGAAGAATTAATAGAAGTAATAACTGACGCATGGGAGCTTTCAGGAGCCTGTAATAAAGGACTAGATAGTAGTTCTTGACTTTCTTCAGCTTCCCCACCACTACTATTACCTTCACTAAATGTAACATCGCACACATCACTAGTAAAAAGATGGTCTCCCGTGTGAATTGGTTTTTCATTACCCAAATTAGGTTGCTGTATAGTCGGAAACGTGTGTTGCTCATCATGAATTCGTTTATGACCAAGTAAATTATATTCATGAGTGAAACTTTTATTACAAATATCGCACGTAAAAGGTTTTTCACCAGTGTGAATCCGTTTATGTTTTGTTAAATTACTATTCGAACTAAAGGATTTACCGCAAATATTACATGGAAAAGGTCTTTCTCCAGTATGTATTCGTTTGTGTTCAACTAAATTACTTCGTTGCGTAAATGATTTAGTACAAATATCGCAGGAAAATGGTTTTTCTCCAGTATGTGTCCTTTTATGCTCAACAATACTGCTTTGATTTGTATATGTTTTACCACAAACATCACAAGAAAATGGTTTTTCACCCGTATGAATTCGTTTATGGTTAACAAAACTACTTTGTCGTGTAAATCTTTTACCACAGACCTCACATGCGAATGGTTTTTCCCCAGTATGAAGTCTTTTATGTTCGATTAAGGTTTGTTTTTGCACAAATGTCTTACCACAAACATCACAAGAAAAGGGACGTTCACTATTCGGATTTGGCCTGCGTTTCACTAATGTTCTGTCCTTAGAAATATGGTCACCGTTATGGAGTCGTTTATGATTAATTAAACTAGGTTGGTACATAAATGTCTTTTCACATAAATCACATGCAAATGGTTTTTCACCTGTGTGAATTCTTTGATGATTTATTAAATTGGCTTGATGATTATATCTTTTCCCACAGACATCACAACCAAATCGTTTTTCACCCAAATGGGTACGTTTATGTTTAGTTAAATTGCTATTTAACGTAAATGTTTTGCCACATATCTCACAAGCGTAGGGTCTTTCTCCGGAATGAATTCGTTTATGTTCAACTAAATTACTTCGTTGTACAAAAGTTTTCCCACAAACATCACATGTAAACGGTTTTTCACCAGTATGAATTCGTTTATGATTAACCAAGCTACTTTGATTCGTAAAACATTTTCCACAGTATTCACAAGAAAAAGGTTTTTCACCCGTATGAATTCGTTTATGACTAATTAAATTGATTTTTTGTGCAAATGCTTTTCCGCAAAAATCACAAGCAAAATGTTGGTCACGACTATGAATTCGTTTATGAATTAACAGTTTGCTTTGATAGAGAAATACTTTATTGCAAACATCGCAAGGATAATGACCCTTTGCGTTATGAACCCGTTTAGGTGATTTTTTTTGAGTAGAGTCATGAATTCGTTTGTGTTTAACAAGAGTACTTGGTTGCGTAAAACTTTTACCACACACATCACACGAAAATGGTTTTTCTCCAGAATGAATTCGTTTATGTTCAGTTAAACTTTTTTTCTGAGTAAATTTTTTATCACAAATATCACATATAAAAGGTTTTTCTTCAATTTTATACTCATTTGTTGAATTAGAATCACTTTCTTCAGATGGTTCTTCTTTGATTATAACTTCTGCAGCTATTGGACTTTCGGTTTTAATGTCTAGACCATCAAATATTAATTCTGAATCTAATTTTTCTTCTGGTTCTTCTTTAATTGGCAAAGGGTTATTTACATCTTGAAATAAATAATCCGACATTTTTGTTTTTTGTAATTTACAAGAATTCACAAACTATTATAGATCCGTTTTGTTTATATTTTAGCATTGGTATTTTTTATTTATTAAATGGTTTCTACAAATTCCCACATTTTGTACATAATAATTACAAAATAAATAATTTTATTGGCATAAAAAAAGAAAAAGTACAGAGTAATTTGACACAATCAAAGACAGTTTTACTTCGTCGAATAAAAAAGTCCAAAGTCTGTCTCCTCTATGGATTTCATATTTCAAGGAAGAAGGGAAACCATGGACTATGTTATGCATAGGACTATACCTTGTATAGTGATATAATCGATCACACTCACAACATCATGTTTTGAATTAAAATTAGATATTTTTTAATTAAAAATATACTACAAAATGGTCATCCTATAAGATAATAACAAAAATAAAACATATTTTAATTTATTAAAATTAAATTATTTTTATCTGACACTGAAATACTCTGTGATTGAAGACAGCTCTGGTGACGTCACTAACTAGTAAACTATAGTATGTATTACATATACATAATATTATATTAAACAAGGATGTCATAATAAATACTGCCCTGTTTTGTTGTATTTACTATTTATATGAACTGGCTAACTAGCGTGCTGCGTCACACGTACCACGTGCCAAACGTCACTACAGAAACATTTTTCGCGCTGTTTTGAAAATTTTAATATTGATTTTCATTGGTAATACAGTAGATTTTCCGAAAATTTCAATGTTATATGCTTATTATGTAATAATTATTTACAATGATTTATAAAAATTAGTCAAATAGCATATTTGATGGAAATTTATGCTTCTATAGCAGGTGATAATTAATTATATTTCAAATTTTAATAACATTTAAACGTAAATTACTAAAGTGCTTCACTAAAATAAAATATAACAAAATTTAATTAAATTTTTTTTTAAATTATTAGTGTAGTTTTTAATAAAGTGAAGTTATTATTATAGTAATTAAATTTAAGTATCAAGGCTTACAAAGTATACATATACTCTTTTTAAGCTTGTGGTTTATTTTTCCCCCAAATCCGCTAATTTAATTTAATAAACCTTTAATACTCAAAACCCGATCCAATTGGGTTTAAGATTGAAACGGCAAAAACCGTGGATATATATGAGTGGATACTGCAAACAATTTTTTGTTACTAATTTAAAAATCGTTATATAAATTATAATTATGATGATATGGTCGTTGTTAACATAGAATGTATTATGGTTGTAAACGCCAAGTGATACGCAATGCTGGTGATTTTCTAATCTTCAATTTGGCAGCTCTGACCCGATAGTCTACAGTCGGTTCCCCCTACAGTCAAAATATAACCTCTAAAAATTCTTCCTTTTGATATAAATTTGTCTTAAGAATACCACGTGAAAATGACAACGGTTACTAAAAAGGGCAAAAAGAAACGAGTTTCGAAAAAGAACAAAATTGCATGGCGTAAACATACAGATATTAAAGATGTAGATAAATTCTTAGAAGATAAACGCTTAGAAGAACGATTGGGGTTAGTATAAAAATTGTATGTTATTCATACATAAATATTTTATTAAAATATATACGTGTTTTAGAAAACCGTTTGCAGAACGTGAAAATGACGAATTATTTCAAATTGATACAAAACCAGTATCAAATAAAAATGAACCAAGGAAACAACGTGAAATATCTTATGAGCCAAAATGTTTTAACATGTTGAAAAGTCATTCGGAAGTTCCAGATCCAATTAGTAAAAGAAATCATGTTAAACCATCTGGAACTAAATCACATCCACTTGTTGCAAAGAAGCGATTGGAAAAAGAAATTAAAAAAAGTATTAATTTTTTGAATAAACAAAAGAAGATAAAACTAAAACCAGATATATTATTTGAGGCAAAACAGGATATTTGGAATGTAGAAGGTAAATGTTCCTAATGTTAATATTGAATAAAATAAATTCTAACCAAATCAACAAAATAAAGACCACAATACACGGAATAAAGCACAAAATTAAATTAAGTATCGTTTGAAAATTTTGATTTTATTTCGAGTATCATCAAACGTACCCTAAGTTTTATTTTACTCGACATATGTAGAATATGTCGTTTTAGTCTAAAACTTGTAACGCGGGCACTTTCATGGTAGGAATCAACCCTACAAGTCATTAGTTTTATTTGTTTTAAAATGGATGAGAAATGAGTTGGATTTTGGCTTGAAAAAAAATTATTGAGTATAAAATTGTACATGAAAAGGCTGTTCTTATGTAAAATTTTATGTTTTATAATTTGAATTTGAATCTTTTTTTCTAACTCTAAGTTGGGTCAAAAATCCCTTTTAAATTTATTTCCTTACTTCACTTACTATGATTCATAACTAAAAAAAATACAGTCATACAGAAAGATCGTTACTCAAATTTCCCATGAACGCTGTTAATCTTAATAATATTTCCTTAACTACTTTCTTGTACTATATTATAAGTTTCAAGACTGAAAATAAGTATAAAATTTCGGCATAAATTGTATTGAAAAAATGTTTCTATTATTGAGTCTTTAATTCTACATTTCTTGTTTAGATATTCATACAGTAGAGAGAGATATATGGTTAGAAAAAGATACCGTACGCCATACTTTAACAAATTTAGGAAAACTAAAGAAACATACTCCAGTATCTGTTCAAAAAAAACCAACAATTCTTCCGACAATTGAAAAACCACATGGTGGAATGTCGTATAATCCAAGTTTAGAAGATCATCAAAATCTTTTGAAAGAAATTGCGGATAAAGAAGAAACATTATTAAAACGAGATCAACATTTGAATCGTGTTACTACTAAAATGTTTAAACGAATATCTGCTCAGCAAAAAGAGGTAAATCAAATTAATTTTAATAATTAAAATTGAGTGACTTAACACACGGAGCTTATGTATAAGATTTTCTAAACAGAAAGTTTGACATCACTTTTGATTATATATTATATAAGACGTTGAACATTATCAAAATTTCATACAAGTCATCAAAATTTCTGACTAGTGCATGTTGTGTACTAGTCTGTTGATAAGCTTCGTTTTAAGATCTCGCGAATCTGTAAGAATTCCCGAACTGCATCCCTGTCAATTTGGCTACTAGAATATCTCTTAATATTGAATTTCACAAACAAGTTATAGGATTTTAACTATCAAAAAGAGCAGCGTAAAAACTGTACTGCAAGTTTATCGCTCTAAAAGGTTATGATTTTAAAACTTTTTCAGGCAAATACTTTTGCTGAACTAATTGAAGGACTACCGATTGAAGAAAAGAAAAATAAAAAAGGTAAAAAGAAGAAAACTAATGGAAATTTATCAGAGAGTGAAGGGGAATATGGAGCTATAAACGCTCCCGCCATAAATAAAAAGAAAGATACAAAACAGCGAAGAAAGCAAAGAGAGCAAAAGCTTCTAGAACGACAAAGACAGTTAAAAAAAATGGAAAAAAAGAAAATACACGATATATTAAATGTAAACAAATTAAAAGAAAATTTATTATTACATGAAAAAAAATGTGAGATACTCAAAGAAAAACGACAGAAAAAAGCAAAATATGCGGAATTAGAACCAAAACGTCTAGCTGCTACAAAATTTGAAAATCCTGATTTAGAATTTAATTTGGGTGAAGATATTGCTGGTAATTTGCGAAATGTTAAACCTGAAGGTTCATTGTTGTTGGATCGGTTTAAGAGCTTACAGAAACGGAATATTTTAGAACCATCTAAAATACGTATGAAGAAAAAGCGTAAAGTTAAGCCTTATGTAAAATCAGATCATAAAATCGATTTAAAATAAATTTATTTAATAATTATTTATTGTTTAATTTAAAATTATAATTTTTAACCCATAATAATATTTATTTGTAGTCATATCAGTGGTCAGAAAGCAATTGACCACTTGATTTAGAAGAACAGTGAGAGGACATGGCCAAGATTACATTAAATTAGCAATACAATTGTCATGGTATCTCAGCACGCTATCGGTGAACCACTCTGTTCCCCTTCGAGTGAATTTAAAGCGACATCTATAACTTGTAGAAATTAAAACTAAACTGCTACTACAACACAAAGTTATGAAATGGCATCAAATCTTTGGTCATATTTAAGTGGTTACTTCGTTTTCAAATTAAGGCAAGGAGAGCAGTTATTTAATTTACAAATGCAAACTTTTTTTTTACATAAAATTTACACTAAAAATTAATTAACTAACATAGTTTCGTTTTATTTACGTATAATTGCGGACAAAAAGTAGTATAAGTGTTGTATGATTAACTTTTAACGATAAACGTTACCTTCCGTTTAAATTTCGAAAACTTAACTTAAATTCAGCTATTCACTTTTAATATCAAATATATAGGGTTGTTCTTATTAACCAGTCAAATATTTATTTGCTGATTTGAAACATTTAATGAAGGGTATGTAACAAAATAATTAATACAAAAAATTTATTTTTCATACATTACATTACAAATACAATTATTATTGTTAACTTAAAAAACAACAGATCTTCAGTGCGTTTTTGACTCCACTTTCGAGTTTCATACATGTAATTGTTGTTTTACAGAATTTTTTAAATACAGTTCTACATATCTGGGAATTCATTTCTTGAACCATATTACTTATATTGTTCTAAATTATCTTGATTTCTAAACAGTCCTTATTGATATAAAAAAAATTTCTATAAACTTTTTCAATTTTCGGACATCCTGTACATTCGATTTCAAGAGTGAAGCTGAATGCTAATATTTTTGAAAGCAGAAATTCTTATAAAGAATAACTTTTTTCGTAAATCTCACAATAAAAAGTTTTCCATATCTACTTACTTTTCCTGATAAAAAACTCTTATTCAATCCTATAGAAATTGAATAGGAAATGATTTCCTATTGAAATTGAAATTATTTGATTGAGAATAATCCTAAGAATTATATAAAGTTTTAATAAAAACAAAATTATTATGATATAGAACTTAAGACAACATAAAATCAGATATCATATATTACACATTATTTGATACTACTGTAAGGCTCACTCGTTTTTACATAAATTAGGGTAAACTGCCCAACAGTGAACCGTAAGTATTTACCAACTATCCATAGTAATAACTAAACATATACAACAGTTGAAAAGCATCTACCTAACGCGTATATTGCCCACAAGTGGTAATTTGAAATTTTTCCCAAAATTTTTGTTCCAGTTCCTTACGCATTCTTTATAATCGAAATGTCAAATTCTTTTTTTTAAACATTATGTTAAACATTTAACCAAGTTAAATAAAAAAATCTTCGATTTGTAACTGTAAAATAATAAATGGCTTGTGTCGATCAGTGAACCATGAGCGATGTGAAGTACATAGTAAACCGCTTGAGAAACATAGTAAACATACTCTTGAGAACATGGCCAGCTTAATAAATTTGTGAAGAGTAAGACAATATGCAAAATTCTTATATTAATTTAGAAAGAGGTTACACACTAGCGTTTAATGTGATGGAAAATCCACGTCAATTTGAAAGAACAAGAAAATAGTGTAAAAAATTAGCTTGTTAGGCGACAATAGTCAAATAAACAAAGATCTCAAACTTTTAGACCCAAAATATAAGTAATGCGTCTTACATTAAATATATAGGTATTTAAAACATTAAATACCCAATTCTTATGCTGTGTTGAGTTATATATTATAATTAATTTTATTTATCTATCTAAAATATTCATTTTAAGCTCAAAAATTAGTGTATTTTATAACTTTAAATAAGCTTGGATGATTCAAGTAGTCGCATTTTTTGTTTGAGTGTATGTATGTATACTCAATCAAAAAAATCGACGACCTGAATCATCCTTACGATTACTTAAAATTATAAAATACATTAATTTTGTGGTATAGTTTTTATTTTTTTTCAGTTTAAAATGAATGTCTTAGAAAAACCAATTCAACACAACATTATAATCGAGTATTAAATGTTTTTAAATAGGTATAAAAATTCAAGATGCATTTTTTGAGTATATATTCCATCCATTTTCATGTTACACATTTACGTCCTATTTCAAGAAATCACTCCTACAACAAATTATTCACTTTACATAAAATTCTTGATTCAATTTTCCAAATAGGGCATGTTTTCCCTGTTACACACTTCCGTCTCTTTTTAACGAAATCTGTCCCATATTTGTAAAGCCAGCGGAAAGATGTTACACATTAAGAAAAAACCAATGGTTTTATTATAAATTTCTGTAATATAAAATTGATCTTTTTGTATTTAACTCACTCTAAGATTATATATTTTAGAATTAATCAAATAAAAAAAAATTTAATAAGCATAGAACGTTTTTTAATAATGAAAATAAATTATTACAGAATGGTGAGAATTAATATTTTTTAAGACATACAAAATACGAGATAATTTTATGTGTTAACAAATTGAATACTAAAAAAGTTGATATAAACGAGTGTGAATATTTTATCTTAAAAAGAAATACTTGAAATAAGTCTTACATGGGTCTACCCATACCACGTCCTGCTGGTGGACCTCCATCGGAAGCTGATTTAGGACTTTTAATTGTTTCATCTACTGACAATATTAAGCATGCAGCCTCAGCTGCGGCAGTTAAAGCATTTATTTTTATAATAGCAGGTTCCCACACACATGCCTCAAAATTGTCAGTAATATTTTCTTTGTTAATATCCACACCGTACCAACAATGACCTTGTGCGTGTTTTTGCCGTAATTTATTTAAGATATTCGTTGCATCAAAACCAGCATTGTCACATAATTGGCGAGGAATTATTTCCAAAGCTTTAGCTAATGCTCCAATTAGTAATTGTTCTTTGCCAGCAATTGTACGTGAATAATCTCGAATTATTTTCGATAGTTCCATTTCAATAGCCCCACCACCAGCAACAACAGCATCGTTTTTAATTGTTCTACGCACAATCATAATGGCGTCATGAAGTGAACGTTCGGTTTCTTCTAAAAATTGTTCGGCTCCACCACGAAGTATGAGTGTGCAAGTTTTAGCGTTTGGACATCCTCTAAATAGATTATAACGTTCGCCACCAATTTGTCTTTCTTCGAATAATTCACATGAACCAAGTACTGAGTCGTTAAGATCATGAGTTGTAGTCATAACGGCACCGCCACATGCTTTCATTGTTCGTTTTAAATCTTCCTCTGGAACACGACCAGCACAGAACATATCACTGCAAAATATTTGATTTTGTAAAAAATGTAATTCACTAATTATTGGGATTTTAAAAATCGACACTTTGAAATTAGAAGAAAATTCATATTACGTTATTTCAACTTACCGATCAGCAAAATATTGTGTTGCAACATCGCCAATTGGTAATTTTGACAAAACAACTTGAGCACCAGATTCATGAATTTGTTTCAATTTATTGTACAATATTTGCCATTCAGCATCGACAATTTTTTGATATTCTTTAACACTACTAACTCGAACTTCAGCATTATCACGTTCCGCTTTCAATTCTAACTCAATGTTAAGAAGCGCAATTCTACAATTCTTGTAACTTTTTGGTTGCATTTCAAAACCAGCGTATGAGAATGTTTTTTTAAATGCGACACCATCAATAAGTAATGAATCCTCTAACGCACCTCCAGAAACTTTTTTAATACCAATCATATTTAATGGTAAAAGTTTATCTAATGTGAGAACAGCATCTACAACCATTTTTGAAAAGAAATCTTTTTGTTGATGAATTAATTTCGAGCTCATGGCAGTAGCTGCACATTTTTCGAGTAAACTTCTTTGTTCTGCTAGATTTTCATTATTAATTTTAACAGCTAAAGCGTTTATTTTTTCAATACAAATTTCTAATGTTTTTCGAACTGCTTTGATAATTATACGTGGATGGACACCTTCTTCGATGAATGGTTTAATTTGTTTTAAAAATTCACCAGCCAAGATTACAACACTAGTTGTACCATCTCCAACTTCGGCATCTTGTGATTTTGCAATGTCGACGAGGGTTTTTGCTGCAGGATGTACAATATCCAAAAGTTTCATAATTGTGGCTCCATCGTTTGAAATAGTGGCTTTCTTGTTATTTACAATCAACTTATCCATGCCCCGTGGACCAAGGGTTGTTCGTACGGAATCGACAACTGCATTGCATGCGTTTATGTTTGATATTAATTGCGGGGTACCTTGAGAATTATCTGTACCCTCTTTCAAAATTAATATTTGTGGTTGCTGGAAAAAAAAACGACGATTAATAACCGTTTTCACTAATCAATGTCACTAAAAACCATCCTGAGGGCAAACCTAATTTGTCGACAAGAAATAGAGAAATTTACATTTAACACGGGAGCTTCATCGAAATTCATTGAAACATAATAAAAATTATATATATACCCAAGTATTTAGAAATTTTTATTGATTATGTTTCGATGAATTATTATATTTTTTCAGAAAATCGACAGTAATGGATTAATATTGCAGTTTTTTATACCATTTGGTTTTGTTTTTGGTGTAGGTGGAGTTGAGATATTGAAGAGAGTAAACTTACAAATATCGAAATATTCAACTTTGTAAATACTTATTTAAAATTATGCTTGATGTTAAATATTATCTGCACCATATTAAATATGTCTTAATTTCGTTTATCAAGTTTTTAAATTTTCGTGATTTTTTCAGATCTGATCTTACTTCAATATCTCAACTCCACCTACACCAAAAACAAAAGGTATAAAAAACAGCAATATTAAACCATTACTGTCGATTGTCTAAAAATTATAATAATTCATCGACACATAATCAATAAAAATTTCTAAATATTTGGATGTGAACCTTATCCAAATTCAAGTGAGAATTTTGACAAAATTTTAAAAAACATTAGCCGACATTGAGGTTAAAAAGTAATATGTATAAAATATAATTTTTCTGTAAAAAAATGGAAATTCGATATCTTTTCATCGAATTTCAATTTACACAGATGTTTTAGATAATTGCGGATTTGACTTACCATATTTGATTAAAAAGATTTACAAATTACAAAAGTACAAATAACAAAAATCACTATCTTATTTCACTGGAGGTTTTGGATTCACTGACTCATGTAACAAGGTTGCCAAATGAATGATTAAAAAAAAATTAAGTTTTTCAAAAATTATGAATTTGAAAATTAAATATAGTTATTTAAGTAATTGGCTAAATTTAAAGAAAAGCTAAAAAAAAACTAAATTACATTTTTCAATTTATTCTCGAATGAAACCTGTTTGACTCAAATTCGATAAATGAAAAATTTGCAAAAAATGCAACACTGTATATATATATACCGGGACAATTTGTAAAAAAAAAATTCTAAAATTTTTATTAATTAGATTAATTTTAAAAAATATAGAAGTATTTTTATGATTTAAAAATTAGTGAATCTTTATACACATGGATGTTTTTGGAATGAAAATTTACTAAATGCAGGTTATCGGCATGCATTAGTATCAAATTCCAATTCGATAATGATTGGGAAAATTTGACAAAAATAATTTTATAAGTGATTCATAAATTTAATTACGTGCAAGAATATTGTTACCAAAAATGTTGGATTTTCGAGAAATTTTTGTAATTTTATTTTTAATATCATCAGTGCAAAATGTAGCACGTCATTATTATAAGGAATTTACGGTGACAATAGAACCAGGAACGGATACGTGTTTTTATCATAATATTAAAGAAGGTCAAGCAGTCGATATCGAATATCAGGTAATCGATGGTGGGCATGGTGATTTAGACATAAATTTTCAATTAGCTGAACCATCAGGTCGAATAATATACGCCGATTTCAAAAAATCAGATAATGTACATCGCACTGAAATCAAAACCACCGGCGATTACAAATTTTGTTTCGATAATACGTTTAGTCGGTATAATTCAAAAGCTGTATTTTTTGAATTAGTAATCGAAGATGCAAATGCCGAGGAAAGTGATAAATGGGATGATAATTTAAATGCCGAATTTTTAGATGGTTTAACGAAAGAAGAAGTTTACGATATGAAAATGTCTGACATTCAAGATGTTATCGAACGTGTTCGATTACAATTAATAAAAGTAAAACATATTCAAGATTTAATACGAACTCATGAAGCTCGAGATCGTAATATCGCAGAGGAAAATTTCTATCGTGTGAATACATGGTCAATATTTCAAATAGTGATTATGGTTATCGTTGGTTTTATTCAGGTATTAATGGTGAAAAGTTTATTTGATAATAGTTCGTACGTAACAAAAATTTTAAAGAAAATCAAAGAATAAAACTGTTTTTTTAAATTAAATTTAAGACAAAACTAGTCCCTAGTATATAAAACTCATTCTAAGACTTGGAAATTCATTTTTATCATTCAATTCCCTAGTAATTTATTTAAAAAGATAAAAATTTCGAAAGTCCAAAAACAGTTAATAAATGACTAGACAATAAATAATTGAAATTTTACATGTAAAATTTGAATTGTGATTCTAATTACGTATGTATTTTATAAGTGTAGGTACAAATTTTATTGTAATCTTGATAAATAAACAAAGTTTGAGAAAAATACGGTATTGGAACTTAAAATTATTGTAAGATGCCAGTGATACAATATAATTTTCAACCGAAACATCACAAAAACGTAAATATAATTTCAAATAAATTATAAAAATTTGTTAATTTTTGTCTCAGTAGACAAAATTCAAAGGAAAAAGTTCACATTCATAAATTACTTTTGATAAGGCTATGCTGAGAACCAACTTTTACAAAGTTTCAGCAATTTTAACCGGAACTGATTTGTGGTAAGAATTTTGCGAGGCTATTTTTAAGTAGCAATAATTAAAATGGCTATATTTAATATTTTATTGAAAATTATAGTGACATTGTTTAGTATGTAATCTTCATAATTTTTTCATAAATAAAATAAAGACTGAACTCTTATAGAACGATATACAGCCTAAAAAAGATTATTTGTGTACTCATGGGTTACACCCTACCAGTTGTTGGTTTTCTTACTAAACAACAAATTTTTCATGACCTAAATAACCATAATTGTCATTCAAGCTTTACATTTTAATCGAAATAAAACAATATAATTTTTTTCAAAGTAATGGAAGTTTTCGTACTAGAGTTATTATGGGTTAACAAAGTTTACCCAGTCGGAAACATAATTTGACTAAAATCTCCAAATCCAAAGTTTCAAGTTTTTTATTTTGCTAATACAAATAGGGCTTCTTACTTTATCTTTGAGAAAATCAAATTCCAAACTCTTACAACCATCCTTCCATTTACGACGGGTGGTAGTAGCCATTAATGTGTAAATTAATCACTTCTTAATATACATGTTGCATTGAGTATCAAAATAATGAGCTTACTAAATTTATTGTCATGGCCATAGAGTTAACGTGTGCATAATATTTTTTAATTATTGATAAAAATTTCGATTTAAGACAATTTAGGATGAACATTTTTTATACTTCGTTATCTAACTCTTACTCCGACAGTTTTAATTTCATTTGATAATAAAGTATAATGTTAAAATTAAATCAATATTGTTATTATTATTTTTTTTAAACATCACAACATCGAAAATTGTATTACCAAATATGTGAAAAATGGTCATCCAAAATCTTTTATTTTTTTAATTGTAGGTAACTTATTATAATAAAACCATTAAGCTTGTACTGTAACTGCAATCGTCAGATTGTGAATTGAGATAACATATTGAAATTTCATTTCAAAAAATGTTATGTGGTATTAGCTTTTTATTTTACGATTTTGCATCACAAAAGAGAATCACCATTGGATCGTATAATCAAAAATAAAGGTGAATCGACAAACAATTTTATATAATTGTAGAATATTGAAGAATTCGTCTAAAGAATAAAAGAAAGACACAGTACGCTAGCACTCAAATTCCGTATAAAATGGTACGATTCTCTTTAAAGTAATTTTTAAAATTTATTAATTTACTTTTAATTATGATTTTATTTCTAAAAAATATTCAAAATTATTTTTTCCATGACCAAGAGTAAAAGTCAATTATTGTGATTTGTGATAATATTAACACATTCTCGTATGTTTCTTACGATATAAGGATTGACTTTTACTCCCAGAAGTCTATTTACGTGGGAAAATATAGTAATTTCCTTAGATCGAAGGAACGCACAATTTTCTCATATAATTTAAAACTATATTTTATTAAAAGAATATTTTTTACTTTTATAAATAAATTTTAGTACAAACGAAATATGGAATAAATAATTTTGACGAAAGTTTTCTTCAAAAGTTTTATCAATTTGAAAGCATTGTAGATTTTGATAGTTAACATCTTTTCGTATCTAGCTAAGTCTAATCAAAATCAGGCTATCAAACTGATATTAAACTTTTTGAAAAGTGTTTTTTTTAACCTATGTAAGAACTGGTATGATATACTCGTACGACCTCTATGTATAGTTAATTATATATAACATATCAAAAAATAAAGTTTTTTTCCTAAACAAAAATTTATGATTTTAAGACTTTTTTTTATCTCCTTAAAATATATACTATGCGTAAAGAAAAAGATTTTAGTATTTTAATGAATGCAGCATTTGTTTTCATAAATGTAAACGAATGATTTAACTGAGATATTAACTTTCACTTGAAATCTGGTTGGAGATATATAAATTATTTAATTATTTGACCTAAGATGACGTACAATGTACATCAATTGTTATTTATACCAAATTTTGATGTACGAAGTATAGGACACGTTTACTACAATCTTTGCTTTATCAAGTATTTATTTTGTCTGTCATATCACTGTAAATAATGGTTGCGTGTGTAGTTGCTACAAGGACATTCTGTTTTGGTTGTATGGGATTTGTCGTTGTCTCCTCCTGGAAGTTTTCATTATACAATTAAAACGGAGTGTAAATAAAAGAAAAGGGTGAAAATTTTACATATTGTGAAAAAAAACGGAGTGTAAATAAAAGAAAAGGGTGAAAAATTCGTATATTATATTTTAAACATTTAAATAAAATTAAGAATTAGATATTCAAATAGAATTTAATGATTGTTTCATTCCAAAGACTCCTGAATTGGAGAAGCGATAAAAGGATTAAATAATAAGTACTAACCCTAGATTACTAACCTACTCTGCAAGTGACGTTGTTACTAAACATTCGTAAGAAGTTAAAATCATAATGTTTAATCATTTTAGAAATAACAGTTACTTATATTCTTTGGTTTTAAGAGACCACAGAATAATGATAAGTTTATATTTTTTATTCCATACAGTTAATAAAAATGCATATTGAGCGCCTTATATATATATTCGTTTTTTACATTTTTTTTTTTTAATATCTGGCTTCAGCTACTTTCAGCTATATAGCCATTAACCAAAGGGGATTATTATTATTTTTATACAACAGTACTGCTAGTGGTCACCCATCCAAATACAGATTGTGACTGCTGTTGCTTAACTTTATTGATTGATCAAAGCCTGTCATTACGTTACGTAAGTCTGGGGTCTTTTTTTACATTTATGCAAAATAAATTTTTCTAGCCTTAGTTGGACACAAGGCTCATGTTTTTTTTAAAATTTGATTCTTGAATACTTTTTAATAACAGTTTCAATATCTAACACATTTTATTAGCACTTTGATACCTAAATAGCAAATACTAAAATTTCGTAAATAATACACTCTTCTTTTGCTATAACCAAATGACAACCGAATAAAATAGCTGGACATGCTACACTGGTGGAATTAATTAGGAAGATACATTGAAGCGAGAGGTGTTGACGCGAAATTTGTTTTTTAGGAAACGTTATTTTGCCGTCGCAATTTTTACGATACTTTTATAACCTAGGGTTAGAATTTTTATTAAAATAAAATATATTGTTACCTTTTTGATTATGAAATTTTTCCAATAACTATTTAGTACTTTAGCTAGTACTTTCATATATCTATTCAAGCCAATACACCATTTTATCAAAATATATTTTTAAAAAGCTAAAAATAAATTACTTTAAAGCCTTACAGCTTACAGTGATGATTTTTTATATACCCAATACAGGTATAAATACTATTATGTATAAGTATAAAGAATTTCCGATTTAATTTCAAAAAAGATTAATTGAACTTTCAATATTTTCTAGCGTTATTTAAATGATAAAATTTTAATATATGTATCATACCCTCACATTTAAAAAATATATGAGGGTGTAACAATAGTCCCTAAATCCGAATAACTCTCAAAGAAACCAAAAAAACAATGAAGAAATAAAGGATTGTCGAAAATAAAACAAAAAATCTTAGGAATGTCTTGATTAAAAATAGAAATTAATACATATACAAAGAAATTGATGATTCAGGACTCGATGAATATACAACTGAAATTGAAATATAGATTATATATATTGTATTTGAATATAGAATAGTTTAAATATGTTAAAAAAACTTACTTATCGGATAACATCACCCATTTTCCATGAAGTTATATATGTTAAAATCCGCCATTTTGAATTGTTAAATAATGTAATATTTGATCGGTTATATTTTATACATGAGAGTGTACTAAAGCAAACCTTTTCTGCCGAATTACTGTAACTTGATTTCATTTGAAAAAATCTTCGTGTAAATTTCGACACTATGATATTTCAGAAGTAAATTTATTATGTATATTTTTTAGTATAATACTCTTATTTGATTCATTTCCGAGCCCCAAGGAGCTCTTAAAGGAAAACATAAAGGATCGAAGGTCATTTTGGTAAACCACATAGGTGTTATTATATTTACAAACGAATTAACGATTTAAAAATTCGCTTTATAATAAAGATAAAAAAAACTTTCAATATCTCAACTATAACATTCATGATCTTGCGGTTATTTAAGAAGTTTTACTAGTTTCATATCAAATTCAATTTAGATTCTTCATTTATTTCATTTCAGTAAACCATAATTTTCCAATAATATGTTTTGTATATATATTATATACAAATAAATACTCTTATTTGATTTATTTGTGAGTCCCGAAGAGAGACTCTAATACAAAATACAAAAATGCAAAGAAATAAAGGATAATAGGTCATTTTGGTAAAACACATGAATTTGAATACATATTCAAAAAGGAAACTATTTAAAAATTCACTACAAAATAAGAATAAGTATAAAAAACTTACAATATGTTGACCATCATACGCCATCTGTCGCTTGTTAAGAAGTTTCAGAAATTTATTAGTTGCACCATTTAATTTCAAATAAATTACTTTTCCATATTCTTCATTTACTATTTTTCCATAAACCATGATTTTCCAAAATACGTTATGTATATTTTATACAAAAATAATTACTCTTATGTGATTTATTTGCGAGCCCCGAAGGACTCTAAAGGAAAACAAAAAAACATAAGGAATCAAAGGATTATAGGATAGGGCAAAAATAAAGAAAAATATAACATTTATGAATTAAAATTTGGTATCACAGTTGAGGAAATGGGTGTGAATATATTTATAAAGGAATTAATGATTTAGGAATTGGTGATTAAACTTGTGATGAGATCAGGAATTTGTTTAAAAAAAAAAAAAGTTGAAATATACAGTAAATAATACATAAAAATAAACTTAATATACGATCAATAATTCATTTTTGTGTGTGTAGCGATTGCACATTGCAACGATGCATCATCTTCTTTTTTGTATGAGTTTACCTCATACATTTTATCATTTAGGCATCCTTGGAAGACAATAATAAAACACAAAATGTACAGAAATAATTGATATACGATGATTAAAAAAAGTTGAGGGGTATATTATGTTTATAAATGGTTAATGATAGTAAAAAAAAAAAAAAATAAACAAATGATTCCGATTTTGAATTAGAAAATAATGAATGCCGAAATGATTTTATCTTAAAAGATTTGTGTGATTTAAAAATATTTTTAAATTTTAGCTCTCTGTCAACAAAAATTATCATATACATTTTAAATTTTCTAATTTTTCTTTTCCAAATGAATATTTATAAATTTTTTCAATATACTTTCTTCAGTTTTTTTTTAATAATCTTTCTTCTTGTAAATTTCAAATATATTTTTAAGAACACAAATGAGTCTTTTAAATATTTGTACTGAATTTGTTTGATTTACAATCGATTTAAAGCATAATAAACATAATTAATTAGTAATAAATTTGATACAATCTTTCATAAATTATTGAATTTTTCACAATTTAAAAATATTTGAAAGCAGCCTGCAAACATTTTTTTTTCTGATTGGATATTAAAGAATTGTTGGAATGTGAGAAAATAGGCGTTTAGCGTACGATTGTCAAGTACACATAATTTTTTTGGATGTTCACAACACAATAATTATGTCTCTCACTGCACGTTTTAAAATGATTCATGTCTCTGTTAATATAGAAAATGATTGTTTTTGGTTCAAAAAATTCACAATCCAATCAAATTTTTCAACCAGCAGCTTTGTAAAAATAAAAACATTTTTTTAGAAATAAGAATATATAAATCACATAAATATTATTCAGATATTACTAATAAAATAAATATTATTTAGATACAATTTACACAGAATTTATGTGAACAAAATTTTAAGTTTTATTTTGGACGTATTTAACGATGTTGCTGATTGAATCAACACAAATCCACATTTATTTTTCACCCGACTACTTTCAAATATCACAGACAGCACAACAATTTTCAAATATACCTAGAATAATTACAATGTACAGTTAGTTATTTTTAAAAATGACATAAAATCTACTGTTTTTTACTTTGTAGTTTGATTCTCAATGATAAAACAATAATTAAATGACCGCTTTTGACTAGAGGTCTTTGCATAAACAGAGATGTGTAGGTACAGGGAGTCAATAACAATAATCTTCATAAGATTGTATGTTATTCCATTGGAATATGTAGTTAATTCCAAAGTATTTCTCATATTGGTAATAACTAGTAAAAAAACAAAACACATTATTGGCTTTATCAATAATTATGATTGCTTTGAGTGCGCTGTTTGAGATAGTTAACCTTAATAATACTGATACCTTTTAGTATAATCATTTCCATTTTTTTTTTCGTTTCGTAAATTTTTCCAAGCAAGTTTTCTCAAATAAAAACACCTATTTATTTAATTTTTTTTTTTTTTTTTTTTTTTAATATATTTTTTTCTTTTTTTTTTATACTTTTTTCCATTTTAAAATAAATTTTGAATAGTCCCAATTTTGAAATAAAATTTTAAGTAATATTGCACAGCAAATATTACTGGTTTTTAAAAAAATGCAAATGATTATGCTTGAACTTGTGAATTAACTACATATAACAATTTTAAATTTCTTTGTTATGTTTTTTACTGAAACACCCTGTAACCTAATTCAAAAGTACATATTAATATAAACCAAAGCTGAATTTTTTTGTGTGGCGTTTTGCTTTTTAAGTGTGTGAATTGGTTTTTTTTTTTGAATTGGAAACTACTTTAACGAATTCTTTATAAATTTTGTTCTTGTACAATTGAATTTTGAAATTGTTTTTAGAAGTAAAATCACATTTATTTTATATACGTTACTTATTATATCTAAAACTTATATGCTAAAAAAACTAAGAGTAATCATGGCTTGGCCCGATTGTAATTTTTTGTTGTTGTAAACAGTTGTTTTGATAGGTAGTATATGGCTGAGCAGGACAATGTTTACAATATCTACTTACATTAAACATTTGAAATCAGTCAAAAAATATCCATGATATAGATATTTTTTCTTTTAAAATTAATTTTTTAAGCACTAGCTTGCGCGTTTTATTTTAATATTGACTTTATTTTTCTTCAGCCAAAAATTTTTTTCTCCCGACAATAATACGTTTTCTTTTAAGTCTCCAAAAAAGTACGTTTTTTTTTTTTTTTTTTGAAAATTTAAATTAAAAAAATATTATTGAATTATTCGATTATACGAATCTAACCGTTTGAAAAAAATAACTTTTTTTAATGAATATTTAAGTTATTTTTGATTTATTTTATTCAGTTAGATTTGTATATTAAAAAATATATATTTATTGGATATGAATATATATTTTTTATATATTAAAGATGGATTTATAATTTAAAAACTAAAACATAAAGTACAGTCTTTAGGTCACCATTGTCGTGCTCACTCGTACACAAAATTCATATCACTCTAAGCTTAAAGTATATATGTAGAAATTCTGTAATAGTCAATATTTTTGTTGTAAAAATAATAAAAGTCTGTTTGAATGTATTGTTGAGTGCTAGTGTTAGGTCAAGCTTGCACATTGAGCAACATTTTAAGATGTTTTGTAACATCGTTCTGTTTCGATGCACTACGACTACACTTTGGTGCCAACATTAATTGTGTCCATTGTGTTGGTGGTGTTGGTAATTCGGTTGGGGATGGTGGTTCACTCCATTTACCACCAGCAAAATGCCCAGATAATAGACCTGGTGACGTTCTTGGTGATGTTGTATTTGGACTCAGTCTAAGCTCACTAAATTGTAACTGTTTACCCCTAACAGGGGTTGCAAGTGTGTTAAAATATGTTGCACTTTGTACTTTTGGGCTACGTGACTTTCTCTCCGATTTTGATTGTACGTTTCGCCTTTCAATATTCTTTCCGATCATCTTTTTAGCTGAATTCGTCATTTGAATTGATGAAAAATAGTGCACTTAAACTTAAACAAAACCCAAATTTTGGTTTTTGTTGTGGTTTCAATATGTCTATCACAGAACAAACACAAAGAATTGTTTATCACAACAGCTGTCGGTTGTACTAACTAAATATAGTATACGACGTAAAAGGTGATCTGATACAAGATGGTGGATTATAGCTTTCAATTATAAACAATGGACTTGATAATAGTATCGTTGCTCAAATGCTTCACTTACCGACAATAAAAATTACACATAAATATTATTTATTTTTTTATTCATATATAAAACATCTTTTTTTTTAAATACGTATTCATCGATATTTTACGATTTCAAAAAACATAAATTTATACAGTAAAAAAATAAACTTTTACCGACCACAAAAATCAATCGTCTTCCATTTACCTTACGCTCTCACAATACACATAACAGTAACACAAACAAAAACTTCTATAAATGTGCATACTACGCATTTATGGTGCGCTGGTGCGTCATATCTCACCCAGAATGGGCCCAATATCCTTGGTTGGCTTGTTTTTGTTGTATACTGATTGCTGTTAATAAGAAGATGAAAATACTATTGTGATGTTTGTGTATGTGATTTGAGACAGACAGTATTGAAGGCAAGAGAAAGCGATCGAAGTAGCTAAAATAACACCAACTGTTTAATATTACCACTACATTATTTTCTCTTTAGGTATATTTTTTTATGCAATAGTTGGTGTGCTGTTTTTGTATTGTTATTTTTCTTTTTGTGTATAAACAAATAAGGGATAAAAATTTTATATTAATTTTTCTGAATTACATTCCATTAACCCATTACATTTTATTTTGCAAAATTGAAAATCCAAAAAATGTTAATATTTTACAAAATTTGATTTGATATAATATTAAAATTAGGGAAATATGGATATGAATAAATACCGATTTTTAAACTTTTCTGAAATGTAATTAAAATAATATTTCACTTTAATGTTGACAAAAATAATTTCCCAATTATTCTTTCCCATACTTAAAATTTTCTAAATCTCAAAAATTTTCTAAATCTGAAAAATGCAAAATAATTATTCCTTATTTGTAGATGTTTTGTCCATATTTATTGGGGTGTTGTATCAAGGGTAACATAGAAGTTAATTTAACTGTTAGATCAAAGAGGTTACACTATGCGCGTTTTCTAATATTCTGATAGTACGTTTCTGTCGCTATGCAAATATGGATGAATTTGATGAATTTTATTTTCTTGGTATTCCGGAAATGAAGTTTTCCTATTTGCCGAAAAATATCTATAATGATATTTTTTGTCTCTCATACCCCACAAAACTAAAATAATTGCCAATGCAAACCCAGTGAGAAACAGGTATTTGTTTTTTCGGACAAATAAATGAAAACAGAACACGTCAGAATACATTTTCGTCAAAACTTGCATGATATTAACCGTAGTCTAAAAAAATAACAGTTAATTCGAATTTAATGTTCATATATATATATATATATATATATATATATATAAATAAGGCAGAAGACAATTAAGAAATAGCTTAATTGTCTGATTATTTGACGAATAGATACTGCCTTATTTATATATATATATATATATAAATAAGGCAGTATCTATTCGTCAAATAATCAGACAATTAAGCTATTTCTTAATTGCCCGACTAATATTTAGAAAGGAGAATTAATTTACAACTTTACGGTAAGATAATATAAAAATGCTAATCAAGTTTATGCCATCTCGAATTTTATGTTTTAAACTCTGGGTCCAAAAAATAGATAGTGATATAAAAACAGAGATAGTAGTATAAAAAGTCTTGGTTATTTTAAATGATATATATTATTATATCACTATTTCTTTTTATACACAATTATCTCTTACGAAAACAGAGTTGATCATTTTTTCATGGTAATACGATTGGTACCCAGATTTGAAAAAAAGTAAAATACGAGCTTGTGAAAAAATCTCATGTCATAAAAGTACTTTACAACTGTCATTTATCTTATACACTAATACAAATGTCAATCTAACTTTGTTAATCTCCACGCATAAACTACTCAACCGATTAAAAACTTCCTACACCAATAGAAAGCTATATTTTCAGAGAGTAACATAAGTTTATAATAGCAAAAAATTATTCAAATTAATTTGGTAAAAAAAATTTTTTTTTAAATTTAAACGTTACGTTATCATATTATATTAATTTTTCGATACAGTTTTGTTATCTATGGTTGTGGATTTATAATTAAAAAAGAAATATAAATAATTTTTTAGAAATAAAATGGGTAAAATATTTTTTAAGAATAAAAAGTAAATAAATAAAATTTCGATTTCTTTCTTCAATTATTGGTGAAAATTTGTGTGTGAGTATGAGCTGGATGCCAAGATCAGCTTGTGGGCCTGAAAAAACTAAACTAAAGGTAGGCTACACTTAGCACGAAGTGAGCATTTGACCAACCAAAGACGGAGGTCAAATATTTCTTCTCTCTTCCTGTGCAAACGTTTGAAGGAAAAACAACAAAACTGAAATTGACAATTAAACTAAATATTAAATCTGATATGTTTTTGTAGTCAGCGAACCAGCGGGTTTAAATATAAATTGAATATAATTGTATATTATAATTATCAATTATTTTATTTATTATTTTTATGGGATAGGATGATTCAAGTCAATAATCCTAGGTCTTCGAATTTTAGTTCTAACCATACCATGTTGAAGATCTTGGTTATATAATCCCAGGCTTCATCCAGCCCAAGAAATTTTTGTACATAATTTTTGATTGGTGAAAAAAACATTGATCTTTGTTTGGCGAAGGGCTGACCACACTTCCTCTATATGTACCGTTGTCACGAAACAATGCAACGCTACAGTCCATTGACTCCCATGGTCAAAAAATTGCTTATTGCTCTTCTAAGGTAGTCCAAAAAGATCGCTTCGCTCGCAAAGTTACTCCACCCTTACCTTTTTTATCAGGTCTACAGTCTGATCTCAGCCTCCGGCCTTACTGCTTGCCCAGTTCACAAGGGAATTAAGGATAGCTATTAATCCAAAAAGCTCGTAAGGTAAGAAGCACACCAGGAACCAAGTGAAATACACACATAAATTTTTGGATTTACTAGGAGTTCATTCACATACAAACGGATAAAAACATAAAAAATGTATATAACATACCAACTTAGAATTTTGACTACCAAATTGTTATTATATAGTGTATGTCATGGAATCCGAAATTTTGAAACAGTTCCCCAAAATATTACTTTAACAAATTAATTGCATTTATTTATTTTTCAAAAATATGCTTCCTTGAAGAAAAATAATGTTGAAATTCTTTTTTGTTTCTTAAAAATTAATTATATTTCATTTGTAATTAGTAGAATAAAAAAACAATAATTTGTTTATTATACCCATTGATAAACTTCTCAGGCGATGAATTGGCTATGAACTTCCCAAGCGTATATGGAATTGAGTTTGCACAGGTCTATAAGATTTTTTAGTCTACCCAAAAACGTTTTAAAGTCACTAGAACCCAAACCAATGTTTTTAGCGAGATGTATGGGTGTGTATGTACATGTATGAATAAGACGTTATAACAAATATGGGTATTTTATTATCTTTTCAGATTTTTATCTTCTGATTTTGCTGAAAAGTTTTTCAATTTTAAGTTACGTAATTACACGTCGAATAGAAGTGGTTCCACGTCGATATCTACTTTTCCCAATATAATCGAGAAGAAAAAAAAGTACCGCTTTTTTATGCATGTACGTTTTTGGGTAGGTTAAAAAATCTTATAGACCTATGCAAACTCAATTCCATATACGATTGAGAAGTTCAATTCATGGCCTGAGAAGTTTATCAATGGGTAAACGTAATGACTAATAAAACCATGCTAACCGAACTCCATATCATAAGAGTAACTATCAATAAAATATATTTTTATCATTAATTCGTGATCTTGATATTTGACACAATGTTAATTACGACCTATGAGGATATTTCACTGTGAAATTTCGTTTAACGTAAAGTTTGAGGAGCTATTTAAGAAGTTTGTCAGTGCAAAACACAGACGATACATACATAGAAGCATTTAAAATATCACAATAGCTTCTTATACTTTTTAACCTACGAAACCCTTAATATATAGGTTAAACTTCGCACTAAACCGATATTTTTTGGGTATTAAAATGTGTGAAGGTTGTTGGGTGTACACGGCTAACTTCATATCATATTAATTATAAGAATTATTTTGTGTGGAGTAAGAAGTACTACACAAGCCATTGTAAGCATAGCAGTTAAAGGTGATTATTGACTGCTATAGTGATGTCAGTACAGTTTGTTGATTAACATAAATAATTTAAAAAAATTGACTCTTTTGTCTTCAATCGTTTGTGTGTTTGAATTGTATATATTTCTAAACCATTTATAAATATTTGTTATAAATACTTCATGTGTCATCAATATTATTGATAAATTCACTGATTTAAGTAAGTACGAATTGTTAAGTGCACCCACTGTAGGCTATTATGGATCAATAGTAGTAAAAAATTTTGTAATAAGTATTATTAGCTAATAATAGTTATTGCTCAATATTATTTTAAGCTAATTTTATTTTTTTAATTTGTACACCCATATGGCATTGAAATTGAGTAATTATCAAAAAAAATAAAAAAAATTCTTATTTATTCAAAGAATAACATCTATAAAAAGCCATCTATTGTTGTATATTTGGAAACAGACAACATTTATTGCTTGCATTGTGTTATATAAATAAAATTGCATCAATTTGTAGAATTAATTATATAAAAACTTGTGCAATTTGTACAAATATTTCTTAAAACTGAAAAGGTATTACAATGTTTTTGTTGGTAGTCAGTTTTGATCACTGATAATGTCAACTTAATCAACAAATTTGAAGTATCACGTTATCACAAATGGAAAGTTACAATCAGTTAACCATAACTTTTAAAATTGCAAAAATTTGAACAATACAATTTCTTAAGTTTTATTTCCATTCTTTTAGGCTACCGAATGACGCAATAGATTCTTAAAGAATCGACAAAGTCAATATTTTCGAGTTGTAACAACCAAGTTTTAACATGACAGCTTAGAAGTTGCTAACCAAACTTTATCTGTAAATTGTAACATTTATAATTTCTGAGACACTAAAAATGAGACTTTTCGACAATTCTCTCAAATTTTGGGTTATAAATGATAAACTTTCACATTGGCGATTTTTCGGAAACTAACCAAGATTTATAAAATTTTTTATTATTGATTTTCATTTTATCTTGAGTGCTACCAAAATGGCTCCACGAATTGAAGAAATCAGATTTTTCCTTTGGTAAGTCCGTTTCATTTAGACTTAACAAAGAAAAAATCTGTTTTCTGAAATCTGAAGTTGTATTTATTCAAAATCTTTAATATAGAAATCCACAAATTAAATATCTCTACAATTAATTATATTAAATAATAAAGGTAAAAGGTAGAATTCCATATACTCACCTTAAAAAAACTATCATGAAAACAGTAAAGCTCAATTTTACTAAATTTTACAGTTCAAATTTTCTTGGAATGGATTTTTTAGACTTCTTGAAAAATTTCTAAAAAATAAACCAGATTTTTTAGCACGATTTCTTATAAAAAAGAAATACTTTATTTTGTAGAATGAATCAAAATAATCATGGAGCTTCAAGGCGTAATTCATCCTCATTTAGTCGACATAATAGTGGGAATCATTCAAATCGTCAAAATTTATCACATGGACATCAACGTTGGCAAAACCGATATGCTAAAGAATACAATGATTATGAGCAATGCTTTGAGTAAATAATATTTTTGTATGAACGGTGTAGATATTTTCTCACACTAATAGGCCGAATAGTACTAGAAAATTTTAAGACAGTTGAAACTTGAAAACTACACGAATTTGTTTGGTTCTAAGTTATTATATTCCCAAATTCGTTATCTGTAAACAGACAAGTACGGGGTGGTCCTATTTGATATTTTTGCTATTGTGGTTGTGCAAAATGGGGGTTGTTGAAAGTAATGAAAAAAACCTCAGAAAGTCTGAAAACTATATTTTTCGATTATAACTGGTACTGATAGTACTCCTAAATTTTTCCATCCTGTTTGAAAATAATATTTATGCACTACTGTTAAGTATTACTATTCGATAAACTCATTTTGAAAGAATGTATGGGAAAATTTATTTTATTTATCTTCCTTCGGCATTCTTAACTGCCATTAAAATTTGTCCTCCCCCTCCAACCCAGTGTTGTTAATTATTTTCTGGTATTATTCTATTAGTGGGACTAAATCCCTGCATCGTCCCGAAACAATTATTCTTTATTAACCTATTATTGTTTTAGTGAATGTCCAATAAACAATAGTAATTCTCCAAAAGATTCAGGATTTTTGGGACAAGGTTATCCAAAACAACAATTATCTCCAAATTCACGATCTAGACATATTATTTATAATGGTGATAATACCGTATCAAGAAGGCATATTGGTGGAAATCAAATGGATTCAACAAACGATCGTCGAAATCCATTGATGGGTCCATCGATACCATCAATGTCTGATCGACGTCATTTACCATTAGTTTCAGATAACCGTCATTTAGGTGGTGATCGAAGACACATATCTCCCCCATTACGTATTAATATTTGTGAAAATGGAAACACACTTTCGCATAATTTAAGTCCTGTACAACAGCAAGGAAATAACATGCCGTTAGAGTATTCACCAAGGCGTAATGGACGAGGTATGTATTAAAATAATTTATTTTATGACGAATAGATTGATTTTGGGACCAATCAATAAGTAGTGTTTTTTTGAAAACACCTTGTCCACTAGTCAAGGCGTACTTCAAATTATCAGAGATTCATAAACTGTGATTTTAACCGAAAAATCAAAAAAAGCTAGGTATTTTCTTTTTTAGACAGATTAAATACTTTGAAAAATAGTTTGTTTTACATGTTGATTGCTAATAGCGTGGATGTCGGTCTGTTAAATATATGATATAATAAAAAAGATTCGGGATAGGAAGCAATTTACATAGACACTAAAAAATTATATTATACTGAGAATAAAAACCGAGTTTTCTTTTTGTTTTGAAAATTTGAATTTAATTATTTAATTTTCAGAATTACTTGTGAGTCCTGTACAAATAAATCATTCCCCTCCATTCTATCGTACATCAAATTGTGATGAAGGTATTAAAAGTGAAAGTCCGTCCAGAAAACGTCGTCGTCTTTCAAGATCTGGACATCATCAAATGGTTGAGCAAAGTACTCAAGTGAACTCATGGGAGCATAATGTTCAAAGAAGATCTCCGCGACAACATCATCCACCAGTGGCTACAGCAAATGCAGTAATACAAAATACACCGCCAATAGTTATGAGACGTCCTCGATTTAGGGAACGAACGCCTGTATGGGCACCACCACCACATCAAGACTATTCCCACCATCGTAATAATTTTGGTCCAGTGAATCAACAAATCTCACCAGAAAATGCTCATCACCACCAGTCATCAATGTTGTTAGATATCAATCAAGTCCCTGTGACATTAAATCACCATGAACCTCCAACAATATGGACGTATACTTCGTTATGTTCCGCCCCAACCGCTGCACCTCCAGTTACCTCACATATACATTCATGTAATATGTATCCTCAATTTACTCCTCAAGGTTGCCAACTAATACCACAACCTCCCACCCCACAATTTGGTAATTGTCTCCAATTTCCACCACATTCGTCTTTATCCATTCCACAACATTATTCGCATACACATCAACATTTACCACCTCAAGTACGGCAAGATGTTTTACAACGACCTGAAGGGTTGGATGTAGAACAATTACTTGAACGGCATACACATCATACACATGCGGCTGCATTACATCATGCTAGCGCCGCATCCTTACACGTACCTCCCTTACATTCGTCCACACATTTAACAGCACAAGTATCATCCCCTCCAACACTATTTTTACCAGATACAAGTCGTGGGCCACCGCAATTGGATATAATGCACATGCGACCACGTAGATTAAGTGCTACATCACGTAGAAATCACACTCCACGCACACGGTGGCATCCGGGTGCATTACCGTTAGCAGCTCCAGCTACTTATCCAGGCTTTGTTTTACAATTTTTGTAAGTTTTCATGATTTTATTCAACAATTTTCTAATTTTAAATCAGTTATTCCCTAAGTTTACTAGAAATCTTAATTCAGAATTTTAAATGTCATGGTAATATATAATATATTTCGAAAAAATGTTCACTGACGGCTTTGAAAATAATCCATAAAAAACTATCACTTTGTTGTGTTAAAGTATTTTTAAGATCTGATAATTTGGAATAAAATTTAAAATAGGAAATTTTATTAAATTTTAGGGCAATGTTCTCAAACCCGCCACTTTCACCATACAGCCAAGCAGATCTCAGTGGTTCAGATACAAATGAAACTGAAAATTATGAAGCATTATTGAATTTAGCTGAACGATTAGGTGAAGCGAAACCACGTGGATTAGCTAAAATGGAAATTGAACAACTTCCAAGTTACAAATTCAACAGTGATACACACGAAGGTGATCAAACGTCATGCGTTGTATGTATGTGTGATTTTGAAGCAAGACAATTGTTACGAGTATTACCTTGTTCGCATGAATTTCATGCAAAATGTGTGGACAAATGGCTACGGGTAAGTGTAATTCTTGTTATTTTTTATTAGGCATCGTGAAAAAAGAGTATAGAAGCGTAAAGTCTTAATAATTTTCTTTAACAAAATTATCATTGCGGTCTAAAAAAAATATGGTTCAAAACTGACTTTAGTTACAAAATTACACAATCAGATCAAACCTTGAGCTCTTCCTGAAAATTCCAATTGATGATGTCTCTGATCTTTATTAGCAATATATTCACTCCGTGATCTTCAGTATTTAGGTATTGTCACAGTGGTAGAATATATTATATTCTTATCGCCCAAACTTAAAAAAAGGAGCGTACCCATAGAAAAAATCGCCCAATTCGCGATAAATCGCCCCATCTGGCAACTCTGGAATATAATATTATAGATATGTTTAGGACCAATCTACTCAATGTTAGCTTTTGTGATTATTGTATGTTAGTTCATCTGGTGACCGCTAGATGTTTCATAATCTTGGGAGAAATGCTTACAATCAATTATTACTTGCAACACGTCGAGCATCATAATAAAATATGTATACATATTGGACGTGATAATAGGAATGCTTTTTTTTTTGGTGTTTATTGTGATTTTAAAAATTTTTCATTGTCGTAACTGGACATAAGGTAATTTTTTATGACTAATATTAATGCCCACGGACAACTAATTTATTATATTTTATAAATATTAGTATTTTATTAAAAAAAAATTTAATTTTAAAATATTTGTTTTAATTGTAAAGCGGTTTTATATTACAACTTTCAATATTTGGAAATTTTTTTTTACAATTTCAACTTTTTAAATAATTTTCAATAAATTAATATTTATTTACATATTTGATAATCGTAAATAAAACTAAATGAAATTGTGTTGCTTGCTGCAGTATCAAATCTTTTGTAAAAAAAAAAATATATTAAAACTAATTATATTTTGAATGTATCCGCAAAGTTAATAGTTTTGTTTTCCGCATACGCTTCTCTCGATCGAACTAATATAAAATAAACACAGAATGTGTGTATAGCTGCGGCTTAACTATTTTACAAACATTGAAACTGGCAGACAAAATAAAATGGTCTTCTGGGAAAAGACTGTCGTTTCTCGACGAAAAAACTATGGGCTTTATGCGTGACTCCTGGTTTCAGCAAGATCCCGTAGTTCATTTCTTTTAGAGACTTCTATTACAGCATGCAATCCCTGAAAATATCTTTGTCTCCGGAAATATTTTTTTTCAATCATGGTTTCGTTCTCAGTTTAACTCAGCTGTTTATTATTAAATCAATTTTGTATATACTATTCATTATTTAATGAATTTTAAAATAATTACACATTTTAGTGAAGTGTTCGCAAATAAAATATTTCATTATCGTCATAATTAAGACGCTAAGCCACATGTAAACTTTTTTCAAAATTGCTTCTTTCTCTCTATGGTATAATAATTGTTTTCTTCTTTACAGTCAAATCGTACGTGTCCTATATGTCGTGGAAATGCATCGGACTATTTCAATAACAGTGATTAATGTGCCATTAATATTATTCCTTAAAATATCGTCTTCTCAGCATACACCAACCACCAAAACACCACCACAAAAATAATCCATCCCAAAAATTTACATATATATATTTCTTAAAACCAAAACTTCTGTCTCAGCAGCATTCATGTATTGTGCCATTTGTATAAATAATAGTCGCATTAGGCAGGCAAAGTAATGGAGCCTCAAGCTTTTTCGCGTTACACGTGTATCCAAATAATAGAGTTGCTTTTCGTTTTTAATTATATAAAATGTTAACTACTACTCATATTCATCTACCTCTGATGCCAATTTAAAATTTTCTTTTGGAACATCATTTTGGATCGATCATATCAACAATCAATACTATGGATAATCCAATAACATATGGATAATGCTTTCTTCGAATTAGTCGTAAATACGGTAGAGGGTCGAAAAAGAAAATATTAATGCACTTAAATAAGAAATTTTTTGATTGTATTAAAAGGGATATATATTGGGTATTAGTTATTTGAATGGAAATTAAATTCAATTTTTTTGTACTAATATTTAACTATTTTAATAAAAGTACGTTGGTATTTTCTTACAAATGATCTCGGTTTAAAACGACATAATGTTGAATAAAAGCATTCTATTAGTAAGAAACTTCTCCACAGATAACGTAAGAAAAAAAATAGGGTTAATAATTCATTAAATTTATAATTCATTATAAATTTTAATAAAATGGAAAAAATTTAAAGGATTTAATCCATTTTTTGTATACAAAATTAAATGAATATCTATCTTAGCGTATAAAATTAATTACCAAACTATTTTTGTGAATTTTTTCATAATGGTTTAAAGTTCAAACGAAAACAGCAATTACTGGAAAAAAATGGAAAAAGTCTCATTCAATATTCTGCTTAATTATGAAAAATACAATATTAAGGTATGGAATTTTCTCATTTAAAATTAATTAAAATTTATATTAAATTCATTTATTTGTTTTAAAATTATTTTCATTTTAATGTCTTAAAGTAACTGAATTTTCTGGCAAAAGGTTTTAAAATTTATTATTATTATTTTTTTTTGTTAGTAAATTTACCAAGATAATCACAAATACATCAAAATAACACTTTTGTTAGGATGTTCATCTTGATAAACAAACTCTCATCAGAGAGGAATTAATTTTTTTGAATTGGTACTAATTTTTAGGATAATATTCTAAAGGTCAAATTTTTTAGTGTTTATACTCCAAGAAATATGTAATTTTATTCACAATTTTGATATTGACATTTCAGAAGACAAAGGGGTACAACAATAAAATGTTTTCAAAGAATATTCAATGCTCAATAACAGTAATTGTTTTTTAAAAGTTAGTACATTAATAAATTTTTCTAGATACAACAATAAAAAATGAAATTTAGTATTCAAAAATTACTAAAATATTTTTGTCGTTAACGTTTAGAATACGATAAGTAAATTTGTTTTATTTAAAAAAAATTTTGAACACAAAAAGGAAAATTTCTATAAATTGTAAACTATTTAAAACAATTTATATAAATATATTAAAAAAAATATTACAAATTAGGTTTATTTTGTTGTTGTAAGTGTATGTAAATTTTTGAATGTTTGATTTACGTCTGTAGATTTTTTGCAATTGTATATTAATTTGTAATAACAAATTATTGATTTTTTAAAATAAAATTATCGATTACCATTTTTTCATTATCGCAATTATAACAAAATTTGCATAGGACAGCATCAACTGTTGGGACGAATGTTGTCAATAAATCAAATTTTAAAGTGAGTAAAGTATGATTTATATGATTTATTGTGCTTCATTTGCTACAAAAATATACTAAGAGATTAATGGCAAACAAAAAATTTGAATCTTCAGTATATCCCACCCAAATAAATCTATTGTAATTTTTTTTACAGTATTTGTTCTAAGTTACAGTGCTGTTCAGGATAATTTTGCTAAAATGCAACTGTGAAAATGGGTAATTGTAAATAGTTAAAACGCGGATCTATTACTTAGTGAAAATTAGAACTATTTTTTTTAATCTATAGTTGAGTTTATTTTAATGTACAAAACTTGTATATGGCTATGGTTTAAATGAATTTGATAAAATTGAACATTGCTACAAATTGAACAACAACACATTTGAGCTGGGCTCAATTGCTCTAATTATTTTAAATATTATAATTTTTTTTACGTGCAAGTTAATGTGACAGTTCTTTTATCGTCATCTTTGATTTGTTAATTTAGAATTGATTATTATTATACATATTTTTTGTCTCTTTAAATTATTCTTATTTTCATATATATATGTATAACCAATGTATTGGTTTATTTTGGGTAATAAACGGCAGGCATGAAAGAATAGTTTAAAAAGATTAACCTAATTTCAAATTGAGTCTTGACTTTGGCAATTTTTTCTATGGCAATTATATTAAGCAAGATTTTAATGTTAATCAAAGATGATTTAATCGAATTCATTTTTTTTTCTTTTGTAATAATCCGGCCTATAAATAAAATTTCGATATTAAAGAAACCATATTATGTAAAAATATTTTTAATTGTGTATCTGCACAAATGTTAATTTTGTGAAGGTTAACGGTGCAATTTCTGAATGTAATAATCCTTTTTTACAATATTAAGGTTGTTCCAGCGTGAAACCAATTTTCGACAGATTTTGACACAGAATAACGTTATTTATGCTATCTCGAAGTTGCAGAATTCTTAGCCGTTTAGATTGCAAGATAATTAAGTTGAAAGTTCGCGTTTTCGAAAGTCACTTCTCATTCAAAACATGTAAAACTACTGTACTCAATTTTCTATTTTTCCAACTATTTTCTATTATAAAAAAAAACTCGACAGAATTAGATGAGTATGAAGAAATGCTTTAAGAATTATTATTATATCACAAAAAACTCGACAAAATTGAATATAATGTAGGATAAATATTTAAAAAATAAAAAAATAAGCACGTCATTCTTTTGTTCTTGAAGTATGCATATTAGAAATATTAATTTTTATTTTCGCCATGCACTTTTCGTGTCATAACTTGAGTTTTTCAAGCTTTAAACCTGTTTACATTTATAGCATTGTTAAATGCTAACAATATTTATAACATTGTAAATGCTGTGTCTATAACATTTATAGCATAGTAAATGCAGTGACTACTATACCAAGTGGTTTCACGCTGAAACTGCCTAAATTAAAAAAAAAAAAGTTGTCTTCCAATTTTTTCGTTTTATTTTTGAAACATTTTGTATTTTGCTTGAGCGCACCAAAACATTATTATAACTGTAAATTAAGGCACTTAGAGTTAAGAAATTTTTACTTGATATTATAATATTTCTTCATGTAGATAAATCAAATAATGATTCGAAATGTATGTGCGTGCGATCTGCTGTAGAAATTAATCTGTAGTTAAATTAATTAAAGGGTACAAAGATAAAATTTTGGGATACACTAGTCTAAAATTTAATCTTACAAATATTTTAAAATGGGAAGTAAGAATAAATTGGTAGACAAGGAAGGTTCCCGTGATAAAGGTTCAAAATTCAATCAATTAAAGATAAATATTTCAAGTATTAGCACTTCTGATTTCATGTTTGTGTTTTTAAATGATACATACCAAACTCTAGTGTATTCCTTCTTACGTAATTATATTTTTAGCCAAAAACATCAATAAATGGAGTTTTAATCTATTTAAATTTTCAATGGAAAAATGGTATAACGACAAAAATAAAAAATAAACGGAGAGCAGATAATGAATAGAGACTTTGGGGGTAATTATTTGAATATATGGAAAGTTTTCCTAAAAAGTGATTTTAAAATTATGAATATATTCACCAAAGATGGTTTTCAAATAACATTATAGATTAATATTTATAATTAAAATCACGTTTTTATGGAAACTTGAAAAATATATGTTTAAATGAAAAAAAATTTTATTATTTTTTCGTGTAATATACTCGGAATTCAAATAGAGAAGATGCATTTTCCCATTTTTAAAATTCAGCGATCTTTGTCATTCTTATATAGTTAGTTTAAAAAGGATGATCGGATAATACAAAGTAAAATTAGGGAGCCCACAAATATGTTGAATACCACTCACTGATTATCACGAAAAAATTTTTTTTAAGAAATAATTATTATTGAATTTTGTCATTTTTAACTAAAATTTGACATAAGAATAAATTACTTGTAAATATGAAAGAAAAAATTTTCAACTTAATTAAAAATATTTTTCCATATTATCGCATAGAGTTTTGAGATAAATTTAATGATTTTTGAACTCACTAATTTGATTTTATTACATACATGCGTCTTCTCTATTTCTTGCGTAGGTGTGTGCCTTTTGTCTTGTACAACTGTATAATTGAAAATTTGTTTTTTTATTTTTTTTTATGAAAAAAACACAGTTTTTTAATTTTGTTTATGATTGTGCTGTTATAAATTAAATCAACTGTTATATTAGATAAATAATAGATAATTATTATAGTTCTTTACAAAAGCACACTTTCTCATTTTTTAATTCAAGTTAAGTTTTTGCTTGTTTTGTGATTTCACTTTTTAAGTAATTTTGTTAATTTCTTTTTCTTTGTTTGAAGAAAAAATTGTTGATATCAAGAATGGCAAACTATTGTTATTAGTCGCACTTAGTCTTAAAGTCTTTATAGTTATTCTTTATAAAACTCGAGATTAAATTTTGGAATACTTTGAAACAAATTATAGTAGGAGATTGGGCAAAGTATTACAATGAATCTTATTTTAATAAAACAACAAGAAGATTAAATTCCTGTCTACTTAATTCGCCGAATTAAATAGAATGAAAATTATATATTCTTGTAGTTATCTGTTGGATATTATTGTCTCGTACATTGTTTTAATGTTGGAATTATATTTTAAAAAACTGTATATGTTTATGCAAGTAAATATTATAGAAAAAAAAAGCTATCAAGATTCTACAAATCATTAATACAAATTTTAGTTTCAAAGTATCGACCAAATTATTATTAGGAAGATTTTGATTTGAAGTTTAGTTGTCCATTTGTTTATTTTTAATACAGACTATATTTCGATATTATTTTAAGTACTGTCGCAATATTCTGAGTACCCTTGTCTCAATTATATAATTTGAAAACGATTTTGCCATTACTTTTACAGTTATATCGGAACATAGCCTATATTAAAAAATTAAAGAAATGGACAACTTAACTAAAATCAAAATTTAGAAATCAAATAAAGTGCTAATAAAAAATTTTGTTAGTACTTTGGAATTAAAATAAATAATGATTTTAAGAATCTTGATTTTTATTTTTATCTATAAAATTGACTTGCCTCAATTTTTTTTAAGTATAAATAAACCTTATATATAAACTGAGTACCCTTGTCTCAATTATATAATTTGAAAACGATTTTGCCGTTACTTTTACAGTTATATCGGAACATAGCCTATATTAAAAAATTAAAGAAATGGACAACTTAACTAAAATCAAAATTTAGAAATCAAATAAAGTGCTAATAAAAAATTTTGTTAGTACTTTGGAATTAAAATAAATAATGATTTTAAGAATATGAGAATGTGAGATACGAACGCTATTCAGGCAATAACAATAATACATGATGCAATTACTTACAGTCTATAGTGTTGGTTGATGCTATATAAGTACTTAAACCCAGTAACAAATTCCTATAATTTTTTTTTTTTTATAAAGATATTTCTAATTTATACTGCTGAAAATCTTATTTTTATTTCAAGTTTTTAGGTTTGTTTTTATATCGGTGTCAGTATCCGTAACCCTCCCATTCAATTTCAAAACAAATATTAAAGTTTCCATTACACATACAAATGATCTCTAATAACGGATAAATCACTATTAATTTTTCCGGCTTTTAGATAACATTATGTACATGTATTTTTTAGGCAGCAGTAGCTCCAAATATAGAAAATATCTATTGTCATCTTGAAATCCACTTTTTTCTTCGTTTTCGTTTAAATTTAAGCAAAATGTTTCCTGTAATTTAGTTATTGATTTAAAATCGTAGTAAATTATTGATTTAAAAAAAATTGTATTAAAATCATCAAAGGAAAAAGCAATAAAACGTTTTTTTCAAAATATATTTATAAAGAAATGAGCTACTAGAATAGATTTACAAAAAAACACATTATAGTTTATGTAAGTTAGAAGCTAAACAGAATTACAGAGAATTAGAATTACTAATTACACAGTGTAATAAAAAATGGAAAACGTTTTGATTCTTTTTTAAAACACAGTTAATATGTTTTATTATTATTTAAAACATTCGTTTAGGTTATTTTTGTTTTTTTATTGTAATTAGTTTTTGTCAAATAAAAATGCTGAAATTATTTTTCAGTGAATTGTTATTACTAATATTCAATTACATGGGAGCAATTTGTATAAATTTTTTATAAAATTTTATACGAATAATACTTATTTTTAGTTTTTTGTATCCAAATATGTTTGTTTTCTTTTTCTTTTCTGTTTTTTCTCTTTATGTTAACATGGCATTACCGTTATTATAATCAGGGGTAATATTGCCTTCCATGGCCATAGTATTGCTCTTCATCGAATATTTCTTCAGAAAAGGGTACAGTATACCGATAGTTGTTTATAAGTTCTTTAGGATATATTCTTAATACGTTTTCGACTGCTTTTAAAGGTGTTCGATGATGGCTGTTTTCTCGCCATACTAGCTTAACCAAAACATTAAATAGCAACAATATTTCTAATAATCTAATATTGTAAAAAACATATTCTTTGTATGAAAATTTAAAAGATTTTGTTCGGGGTATGGTTGAACTCGCTAAACAAAACTCCTGGTTATAATGGAAATATTACGTTCAGTTCCCTACACGCTTTTATTTTATGAAGCGATTTGTTTTATGCTCTGTGTAGGAATCTTAATACGTCTGTATATGTCAATAATTCTGATCTCAAATATAGTATTTATTTTTAGAATTGGAGGTTTATTAGTCGGAAATTTAGAATGAAAATCGGTTTATAATATTTATTTTTTGTTATCAATTGCTGTTCAAAACTTAAATACTTTATTTTAGTTTCGTATTAATTTTTCAATCTTGAATATAAAAGGCTCATATTTATAAAAAATCTAAGTATATTTGAAAAAATTTTTAGGGTATGTTCGTCAATTGATGTTTCAGGGACTTTAAGAAATTATTTAGGAACTTTCGTGGCAAATAATTTAATTAACCGCTTATGTCCCACATCAGTTGGTATAAATTTATTTTAATACATGTGAGATCAGGATTTTCGATTTTTTTTCTGAAATCATATATAGGTATAATAAATATATTTCTTATTGAAATGAATATAAATTGTATGATGCGACTTACTAATAAAATATGTGATTTTTTTTATATTGTTAATTTGTCTTTTATTAAGCTAAGTAGATTATAAAGAAAAACAATTTTTCATGAAAAAACTATCGAAATATTATTTATAAAAGAATGATATTCCGAGATGCCAGTAATGAATTTCAAACAGGATGAATTTTTAAGATTGAATAGATAGCAGTATCTTCGAAATTTGAAAATTATTTTTCTGGAGTCAAAACACAATATAAACTGCTGTGAAATGGACAATTGTTTGCCCTATTCTGAAATTTACCAACTGAGAAAGCCATCTTTTTTGATATCATCACTGGTTCCGGACTTGTGCAATTCAATGATAAAAACAATAAAGCAATACAAACTTTTGATGTCTTAAAAATCCAATAGATTAATGCACCTATTTTTTATGTTAGTAGCCAATAATATTATTTTATGGGCTACAAATTTTCTTAAAGTAAAAACTAAAAATAAATACAGTTTTTTAGATTTTTCGATAAAATTTAAATATGAAATAATGTCTGCTATTTTTCTACATGATTTCAAATTATTTTTTTTTAGAGATTAGGTAACAATATATAATTCCAAAAATAAAAAAATTTGATTTAAAAAATTTATTTTTCGTGGTAGTTAAAACAAGAAATAATTTGCAAATTTAGTTCAGCCTATGAATGGTTAAAAAGAGAATGCTGACAAGAATGCGGGGCGGGCAATAAATAAATTTTTAAGAAATGTTTGGACTATTTAAGATATAATCATGTTTCCAAATCAAAAACAGAAGTATCTCGGAAGTGTCTTATCAGTTTTAATCGATATCTCAAAACTTTTAGCCGGAAGTTAAAAAGGATACATTATAAATTCAAGCTAGTTATTCAAGATGGGCAAGAAAAGAAAATGTAACAAAGTGAGATAATACATACAGTGATTTGTATACTTTATGTTATACTAACGTTATACTTAATCACATTCTAGGACAAATTTCATGCAAGTATGCTCACTACACCTCGTTTGAAGGTAAATAAAGTCACTAGATGATAGAAATAGAAAGGCTCTTCTTTTATTACTACTCTTAGAGTATGGAATTCTTGAGAATGTTTAGTTTTTAAATAGTTCAAAAATAAATTTATAATTGAATATTGCCGTCCAAGCATTTATGTGTATAACTATAACTGACTGTAATATATGAATATCATCGGTCTTATTTATTTCAATTGATTTGTTTGCCATTAGTGCGCTGATGCGAGACCAATCATCAACTTATGTGAAGTTGATTAAAATATGCAGCAATACAATACAAAATATTCTAAGAATTAGATGATAACAAATATAAAATAAAAATTTTATTTGGTCAATTTTTGCTATGTATAATAAACAAAATATAATTAATTAATGTAATTGTAATATTGTGGCTTAAAAATGAATGATTAGAGCTTCAAAATGATATTAATAAAACAAAAATCAGTTAATATGTATTTTATATGTTATTTTTAACCCAATTTTAACAACTTATAATCATAGTTCCTTTATTGTTATTCATTTCAAAAACTCATGCACTGCCCATCTATCAAGTATCACTGAATGTTTTGAAGCTTGTCGGACTTACAAGGTATAGAACATTTTTCTTTGCACTTCACCTCATTTCCTCTGTAAATAAATATGTCAACAATAAATAAATATTCTAATAATAAATACTTTCAAGACCCCGGACTGACGTAACGTAATGACATGCATAGACCAATCAATGAAGTTAAGCGACAGCAGTCACAATCTGTATTTGGATGGGTGACCACGTAGCAGAACTGTGTACTGTTGTTGTATAAAAAAATAATAATCCCCTTTAGTTAATGGCTGTATAGCTAAAAGTAGCTGAAGCCAGAAATTAAAAAAAAAAAATATATTTTCAATGAAATGAGTATGTTTTTGAATTTAAGGTGGTGGTAGACTAAGGATACGCGCACGCCGTAAGATTTTCTGATAAGACGCACACCATCGGACAAATCTTTAAGAAAATCTGATCATACATCAGACAAAAATCGTAAACAAGCGCATATCATCGGATACGCCAACGAACCACAATGAACTTTCAAATATTTTAAATTTATTAATTACTTTTTTGACTAACAGGTGGCCCACTTCAGATAACAGATCGCCCGTAAATTACTTTTTCTTTCATTTTTGTTATATTCTCTTCCGTGTCCTATGGGTTTCGTCTTACTAATATTTTTTTCACATTTTACCATTTTTGAAGGCTTGTACCCTGGCCTACAAAAAATTTATTTAATTAAACACAAACGAATTTATGATAGTGATATACCTTTTAAGTGCGATGTTTGTGAGAAAACATTTAATGGCCTATCGAACTTAGTTGTATATAAACGATCCCAAACTGGAGAAAAACCTTTTCAATGCGATATTTTTAGCAAATCATTTACCGACCAAACAAGTTTTATTTTTCATAAACGTTACCACACTGGGAAAAACCTTTTCCATGTGATGTTTGTAATCGAAAATTTACCGATCTAAGTACTTTAAAGGTATTCATACAGCTGAAAAGCCTTAACAATGTGATGTCTGTAATAAAAGATTTACTCAAAACTGGAATTTAGCAAAACATAGACATATTCACTTTGCAGAAAAACCTTTTACCTGTGATATTTGCGATAAATCATTTACGCAACAGTGGAATTAAGTTTTATATAAACGTATTCATACTGGTGAAAAACCATACTCATGTGATATATGTGAGAAAATATTTACGAAACTGCATCATATAGATTCACATATATGAACTCACAAGGGAGTAAAATTCTTGGCTTAAAATTTATTCTAGATGAAAGTGTTGTTCCAATAAAAGAAGATTCATCTCACGAAAATCAGCCGTATGTGATAACATAAAACTTATACTGAATCCAGAATAAAATTAAAAAATTCAATAGATATATATGGTTAAACTAAAACAAAAAATATATAGTTGTACATAGTCTCATGCTCACGAAAAACGTTATTTTATGTGATATTTGTAATAAATCCTATTCCAAAAATAGTCACTTGAACATAAACGAACTCATACCGGAAAATGACGTTTTTCATGTGATGTGTGTAATAAAACACTTTGATCACAAGTTTTTTTTTTCGCAGAACTTACACCGGCGAAAAACCTTTCTCATGTGAGTTTTGAAATACGGGTAGATCCAATTTAGTTGTACATAAACGAACTCCTTTCAAATGTGATGTTTGCAGTAAAATGTTTTCAAATTACAGTTTTTTTGTTGTTTATAAACGTTCGCATACTGGGAAAAAACCTTTTTCATGTGAAAAAATAAATCATTTACTACGAAATGGGATTTAGCTAAGCATAACCAAATTCATACTGGAAAACAAGCTTTCTCATTTCTATTTGCGAAATAACATTTACCGATCGAAGTAATTTAGGTCGTCATAAATAAACAGTGTATAATAATTTTGATACCAACCTCCCCTCTATGTAAAAAAGCCGCAAATGGATTGTTTTTGATATGAATCGAAAGATAATTATATTAATTACATACAACGTACAAGTGAAAATATTTTTGGTTTTTAACTAAATCTGTTTCGAATCCATAAAAAATTTTAAATCCGATGTATTTGAAAAAAATAATTTCAAATGTATAATAATTTTCAATTTGAAAAAAATGATTCAGAATTATTTTTTTATTTAAAAAGGAATAATTATCTAGACTAGTTTGTAGACAATTATTTATAGGAATTTTTAAGGCTAGGAAATTTGTGTACGTCGTTGTCTTTAAAAAAATATTTTCCTATTTACAAATTTTATGCCTAATTTCAACTTGTCACACATTATTTCTTTGAAATTAATAAAATCAAATCATTTATTTAATGATATTTTATAATTTGGAGATGTTAGCAAAAAGAAAATATATTTTAATAAATCATCAAAAACTCATCAAAAAAATTTCTGTTTTTGGATTTTTTAGAATATTAATGTCTTAAATATATATGAACAAAAAATAACATTTATTTTACGATTGGGTGGCTTATTTCTGAGATATTCTTCGAAACGAGTCCGAAATATCTCTATGGATATAATTTTAAACGATATCTCAATAACTACGCATCCACTTGTTAAATCAATATAAATTTTCTCAATTTTTTCAAAGGCCCTTTTAAAATTTGTTAAAATACGGAAACAAAATTTTTGTCCCAAATTTTGATAACATTATATAGTTATTCGTATACCGCCGGAATAGTAAATACTGTTCGATATCTCTAATCCATTTCATGCGAAATTTTAGAAAATAAGAAAATGTGATATTTAGACTTATTAGTAGTTATCTTAGGAAAGATTAGAATCAACAGACAATTTTTTTTTTTTAATTTTAATCACAATAATACAAAAATTTGAAAATTACAAAAAGTTTGTTTTATTGACAAAATTCAATATATGGAACAACTTTTTAGTATTTCATTTTGTCTTTCTTCAAATGTTTCATAATATTAGTAGTATTAAAACAAAAAAATAAAATATTTTGAAATAATTGTGAGGTTCTGGAGTTTTACATCTGTTTTTAACCATTAATTTTTATATCATAACAAATAAAGGCTTTTTGTTAAAAAGGAGATTAAATTTGTGTTTAATTATAATAAATATTTTGAAAAATTTCTGATATATTAATGTGTATTTATTCCTTTTTTCGAAATAGAAAAAATTTACTTTCTAAGTCTTACGATCTTCTATGTACAGCATAACAATGAACGTTTAACAGCTACAAGGGAAAAATCATGATATTTATTTCATTTCTAATGATGCATGTAAGGCCAGTATTAATTTTCAATCTCAGTTAATTCTTCCGTAATTTCAACTTTTACATCATTAGGAAAATTATATTCGCTGTTAATTTCCGATTCATGATTTTCTATACTTGAACATTCAATTGATTCTGCAGCTTTCAAATTTTCTAATATAAGGTGTAACTGTTTTATATTGTAATCTTTAGTTTGAACATTATCAATTAATACAAATGCAATAGATTGAATTTGTTTTTTAACAATTTCTAGAGAATTTTGAAAATTTCTTACATCTTCTTGTTGTAAGGGATCATCTGTGTTCAGTTCTTCTTTGATTGATTTAAAGATACTAAAAAAGAAGTATAATAGGTAAAAAGATATTGTTTGATAATGGAATTAAATAGAATAATTGCTCAGTGCACCTTCCCGAAATATTACAATAAACCTACATCTATAACTCGTCAAAATGATTTCAGATGTTCTCAAAATAAACAATACCGTAGGAAATTCAACACCGATTTCCGCAATTACAATGATTATTTTTAACACAGAAATGAAAAGTATATGAATTGTGAACGTCGCACTTATAATAACTTCTGATTTAAAAAATCACTATGTGTAAGAGATAAACATATTCCAAGGAAAAATAGTTTTGTATTCTATTAATAGATGTGTAAACTAATAGCAAGTTTGCTTATATATTCTGAGATATTACTAAAGCGATCTACTTACTTTTCAAAATCATCTCCAATTATTAATGTAGGTGTAATCTCATCTTTGGTTGCTTTTGATATACGTATATGTTGAATATCATGACCATAATGACATTTATAGTATGTTGCAAGGCACTCACCCACTCCATCTTTTGTTAAAACAATTTGGCTTGTGCATGATCTATTCGTTTTACATGAACCTTCAGCCTTTGGCTTTCCTTCGGATAAAAAACGCATATCAAGTGAATACCATCTATTTACAAAATTTATAATAAAACAATACAGTATACCTATGTCGTGGCATAACCGATTTAAACTTACCAGGTATAACACAATTAAAATATAATCTTTCCATATTAAAAACCTTGTGTACACTTTTTCCCGTATTCCTTTTATACTTTAACTTATTATTATTTTCTTCTGTTTTTAACCATACTTTGAATTCTAAAAAAATAAAATACCTGAATAAAAGAAAATATATTATGATTTATATTTACGGAGAACCATTCAATATGACTTTCTCATGTCTTACCTTCGTATGAATCAAACGTCTCTTCGACAATTTCATTTTTAATACCGTGTTTACTTTCTAAATGTTTTCTTAAATCCATAGTATATTTAAAAGATACATTACAATCTTCTTCCAAACACTTTATGTTGTAAACATCTTTATCGTATTCAGTAGCTTCTATTTGTTGAATTTTATGCTTTACTCTTTTGTGTTTATTGAGATTTCCTCGACTCGCAAATATTTTATCACACTCCAAACAGGAATATTGACTCATTTTTATTTCATGAGAAAATGTTTTAATTTTCTACTAATTTAGCTTTACAAATACAGTTTAGTATTTCTAATTATGAGAGAAAAATTTTACTGTTACTTAATTAAGAGAACATTATAAAAGTCAAATGATAAGAGTATTTATTGGGTTGTAATTATTAAGACTGCGGCTTAAGTGGCGGCGACTAAGCGTAGAGACAAGCGGTTTATTTGCTGCCTATAATAGAGAATAAAGATTGTCCTATGAACTGTAAAAAATTGTAATGGTACACTGCATTTTTCAATCAAAAATTATGATTTAGAGTTCATTGGGTTAAAATTCATTGTTTATAAACAAATTTTTGCTCTTTACATTTTTTTAAATGTACACAAATGTTATTTCTTATATTACCTATAGTTTTAATCTGAAAAATCCGCTCTGATAAGATATCAATAATTGGACACAATTAACTTTAATTTATGACATACTTCAAAGTCATATTTGACATACGTCAAAATCAAAACTATCAATGGCTTTATATAGAGAACTAACTATTGTTCTTCTCCATTATAGGCAACAATATTGAATGACATCATATCTAGCCCTCCCAAATAATTATATTTCAAAACACTACTGTTACTACACCAAATAAATCTAAATATTGCGGCTGTCACCGTGCGCATACTATCTGCACAAATGAAAATATGAAATGTCAAAAAGCTGTCAAAAATTTAAACTGTCAAATTAATACTTTGAAAATGTTAACAAAACAAATAATTTAATTTAAATTTAAAAGAAAAAATCATAAATATATATTTAAATTTTTTTCGTGTGCTTAGAAAATAGTGTCATTATGTCTTTTATGATGACGGAAGAACTTTCCGGAGTTACAATAGTAATAATTATTGCTGGAGGTGTAATGACATGTTTAATGTTATTCATATTTGCAAAACGACAAATTATGAGATTTACATTACGATCTAGACGTGGACCACATTTTCCCATTGGACATGATATAAAAAAGTCATTAAAACGAGAAATTGAACGGCGTATTGATTTAATACCTAAAATTGTTTATGAACCAGAACTTTTGACTACTGGGGATGATAAATATATTCTGTATCGTGGTCAACACTTACCATCGTATTATTATCGACTGAAAGCTGTAGATGATGTTAAATTATTACGTAAGTATTCAATTTTACTTAGCATAATTCTTAAAAATTGTCCGCATTTATAAACAAAATTTAATTAATTAGAAAGAGAAATTTCAAAACAAGATCCATGTTTAATTCGTCATCCATCCGAAAACTTACGAGCTTTTCTTCTTACAACATTGGCAGCCCCATTAAATGGTACAGGACAACGATTAATTCATCAATTTTGTGATTTTTATGAACAAGCACGCCATGATCCAAATGAATTCGGCGATGAGGAGTATCAAGCTTACAATCGATTACTGTTAAAATTACTCGATGCGTAAGTAAACTTTCTATTACATCAACGTTTTATTGCATTGCTTTATTTGCTACAGCACTGAATATTTCACTTTAAATTTCCAAGGGCTCATAAGTTTAATCAAAATTGATTTAATTTCTGTAAGATCAAAATTATATGAAATAAGACTCAAATATATACTTTTTTTTCTTTTCAGTGCAAAACTTTTAAAATCATTTAACAGTCGAAAATCATCACCTAATCGAACGCCGCAAAGATTACGACCAACACAACTATTAGATAAAAATCGTAGTTTATTAGATCCATCAAGATTACGACCACCAAATATTTATGGTGGTGTTCAAATGCCAATTGTTGATGATGTATTAACAGTTACCGATAATACAATCGAAACACGACCCACTACTTTGTCCGTACACAATTTGCCACCTAATGAAAATGGGGAAACATCAGTTTAATCGTTTATAATTTGGATTTATTGATATATTTTGAAATAGTCGATTTTATAAAAATTTTTGTGTGTAAGAGCCCATTTTGGCTGAAATAAGCGCCCAGTCAAAGATCAATAATAGCCTCTGTCTTTACATCAGAGAATTACCTCAATTCGCAGTAATAGACTTTTCATTTCAAATTATTATACGATTTTCTTTTCTTTCGGTCAGATTAAAAAAAATAGTTTAATAAAAAGAATAATAACTATATTTGTCAATCTTATTGCTGTTTGCCCGAAACAAACGAATCGTCAATTAAAATGTAACAGTCTATGATTGATACACAAGAGAAATTATAAGGTTTTAGTGTTTGAAAAAGTGGTTTGTTTTATCGCCTCTAAACATGTCTAATAATTATGTAGAAAGATATAATTTTTTTGTAAAGAAATTGTTACGAAAAGTCGTTATTTTATTTTGTTTACTTTCTTAAATTATTAATAAATAAATACAAAGTTTTTAATACAAATACAGATTTTATTTTATAAAACTTTCTCCAAACATCGCATCCAAATTGAATGCTTTTTAAAATGTTTTGCATATTTTAAGGCAATTAAACCATCACGAAACATATTTTTATAAAAGTTTGATATTACGTTCGCTGACATCATATGCAAATAGAAGTCAATTGTCTGAAAAAAATTAAAAATTAAAATTAGATTTTAATATAAAAAATTATGTAAACAAATATTAGATATATATATATAGAATCAGTTTTGGAAACAATGAAAATTTAATTTGAATTATTTTTTTTGGTCTTGGCATAGGAGATTCTTACCAAGATTTCAGCGCCATAGTATCTAAAATAATAACTACTCATAACTCACTCAACTGACTATTTTCCATTAACTACAATAATATGAATTATTGTAATATATTATAAACTATACATTATTATTCATCTGTTACAAGTTTTATGTCTATGGTCTTTAAATGTTGGTAGTATAATATACCGGTTAAATATAGTTAGAGTCTTGCTTAGCATGAATATCTAATAATTCAACTTAATTTGGATTATGTTTGTCATAATTTCTGAAATGTATAATCTTACAGTTTTAACAATAGGGCGGATTAAACTTAAAAAGTAATTACTCTCCAGTTCGACCCTAATGTACTCATCATTCAACGGTGGTACTTATTGTTAGAGGTTTCATGTTTTGGAAAGGGGGTTTCTGTATGAAAAAATACAGATAACCTTAAATACAAAATAATCCCCGTTAAAAATCCAATAATATATTTTAGCAGATATGTAAACAGATACTTTAAAAAAATGTAATGTGCTCATTTGCTAAAAAAAATTTGGGATGCTATCTTCAAATCCTAATAGATCTTAAATCATAATTTTTATCTAAATGCAAACATTTTATGATTTTTTTAATTTTACAGGTTTTAATAATGATGAGATTAACTTTAAAAATATATATAAAAAAAAAAAACTTATTAAATTTAAATTGGTAATAATTTTACAAATTACCTCTTCGATTGTTGATTCCCATTGAGTAGATTCTAAAAGATGTAAGGTAGCCTGTGGTAGCAAAGATATTCGCATTTCTCTAGATATAATGATAGAATCATCTGAAACCGTTAAACAATTGTATTCAGCAACAGTAATTACAACCAAAATAAATATATCGCAAAAGAATTCAATTGCTGGTTGTGTGATATCCTTATCAAGTAAAATTGATTGAATACGACCCATTAATTCCAAATACCAATCGACAAGAGTTGCCTCTTTTTTATTCTTAGATAATACTTCATACAATTGACGTAATGTAAAAATTTGTTGGCTAAAAAAATTTCAATAATTAATATTTTATAGTAGGACTGAGCATAGGACTTCTTTGTACAACATACCTTGGATATGCCATTATAGCATCAATACATTCGTTTAACCAGACTAATGGGTTTTCTATATCTGTACGTAACGCCATCTTTTTTCGTATTAAAATTGCTTTTCTTAATTTTTCTTCATTTACTTCCCACCAAACTGTAGGTGATGTCATTCTTTCAATATAAACTTGAGATAATTCTATAATACAATCTGTGTAATTTTCAAATATCTGAAATAAAAAAAATCAAATTTACTCTCAATCGAAAAAAAAAATTTACGCAAAGTTCGAACGTTTGAAAAAATTCTCTACTATATGCTAATATTTGCGACAAACTCACGAATCGTGTTATTCGTAATATCCTCTTGTTTGGAAAATTTTTTTGTAAGAGCGTAATGATCCCGAGATGCACACTAGACGACTAGGAAACATTATTTTAATGAAATGCAGAATCTAACAAACTTAAGAAATACTCTAGTCGCACATATTTGGGCCTTGTGTGTAAATTTGGATTAAAAATTAGAGCTTTTCTATGGTATCTTTTATATGTTGAATAGAATGGAATTGGCCTGAATGTAAAAATTCAAGCAGGGTGTCTACTATATACCACCATGTCTCAAATTGATTTATTCCATACCATTTTTTTAAAAATATGAACTATTATCATTCTTTCCATTTTTAAAATGATTTCTAGCATACTTAATAATAACTAACGTGACAAGTAAACATTTCTTAGAATAAAAAAATTCAGTAAAACTAAAATTTACAAATGTAAAAAATAATTTAAAAAAATTTTTCCCAGCAAACTGATTTTGACCATTATTTAGAGACATCTTTGAAACATGAATATGTACAAAAAAATTCCGAATCCGAAAATTTCATCTCATGTTTGCGAACTTATAAAATTAGAAATATTAATTTTTATATCTGGCATATACAAGTATTATATAAATGTATATTAAATTTATAGTTTGGATGACCATAAGTATATGATATCATTTATTAAATCGAAAAACAAAACGATTTCTTTTCAGAATTTCCGTAGAGAAAAATTTATTACACTAAACTTAATTAAAGCCATATGCAAATTTTTAGATGAATTTATAAAATTTGTACTATGGTTCAAATAATAATAATCAAATAAAAATAATCGAAAAAAATTGCCTTTCAATTTCAAAGAATTACTTTATAATTATTATAACTTAAAAATGAATAATGAGCGGATTGAAATTTTGGTCGCTTGTTCTAGACCTAAACAGTGATTCGTTCATGAGTTAGTGTCATTATCGGGTATATTATATATTAAAATTAAGTTTGTTTTTAAAATCCAGAAAAATTTAAAATTTCCTGACTATTAGCATAATCCGTCAGGTTTCTTGACTATTTCATGACTTTTATTTAGCAAAATCGAAATTCTGTCTCCAGTAAGATGTCTCTCAAGCTATAGTCGAATAACTGTAAAAAAAATTAAGGTTTTTTCCATAGTGATTGATGCAATGTGTTTTTAGTTTTTCACTAAGTACACCTTAAAACATGAACTCTACAAATTACACTACCAAAAAATCATTTATAAACTGGGTAAAATATATTAATATAATAATTCATTCGACTACATACCGAACAGCTTAAATACAGATTGTTGTTCGTTTTACATTTCTACAAACTGAATACAAATAAGAAATACATAAGAAAACCATTTTTACCTCGTCTTCCGATTGAATTTTATCTAAGTACGATTCTAATAATTGTGATATTAAATTTCGATTTGCTTCATGTATTGTCGAATCTAATAAAGTGTCTTTAAATAACCTAAACAATGTTTTCAGTAACATTGTTTGAGGTTTCTCAAAAGCATATTTAAATGAACTATCAAGAAATGCTTTCAATGAACTAGGTTGTACTGTTTTTGCCAAATGACGAAGTACTGAATACAGTGTTAACATTTCTTCTTCCTGGAAAAATTTTATATAAAAATCGATAAATTTAAATGAAGTTTTAGTACAAGAAGTCACAAATAGAATGTAATTTCATGTTGTGATCCTCTTATATACATTTTATTTTTTTACATTTTCCGAAAAATCTTGAAAAGTAACAACATAATTTTCTATAAAACGTTGGGCTGTTCCAGATGTAATACTTTGTTTGGCTGTTATAATAATACATAATTTCTTTTCGGTAATACCCAAATGAAATAATTCATGTAGAAAGCACCAATTTAATGGTGGTAATGGCTTATCGTAATCTTGACTCAATATTCTTAAACAATAAGTGGTTATATCACGTTTTGTATTGTCCATCGTATTTGCTGCCTAAAACATGAAAACTTGAATTAATTTCAACTGCTAATCGTGAATATCCGAAAAAAATGACAGAATATCAAGTTAAATTCCTTTAGGCGCACTTTACTAGCTTCTGTTTCTATTTCACAAGTACTCCCCATCGATTACTTTACTTCTAGTTAATCTGGCTATCGAAAATCTATATTTCAAAATTTTTGTAAAAATAATACAAGTCATCCATGGGAAGTCTATATTTTTAAAAAGTCTGTGTATGGATGTAGAATTATCATTATTAAAGAGATGACGAGTATACTTACACGGAGACTTGCATATGAAAAACATAATTGAATGAAGATTTTAAACTTAAATTTGACCATTGACACTTTATGTTATAAAAGTTACCTTATGTATGACATATGTAGCAAGGGCACGAACTATACTCTTTGCAGGTAAATTTGCATTATAATTGAAAGGTTCGCCTTGTCCTTGTTGAACACTATAAACTTTACTTCGATATTCAGATATTTCTCCCTTAACGCATGAAATCAAATAATTACAAGCAGCATCTAATCCTTTCGCATTCACATTTTGTAATAATTGTATCCAACATTCGCCTTTAGAAAAAGGAAAATAAAACTTTAGAGAGTGTGTTAATTGAGCGATACAGTGATTTTGCAATAATCTCAACTGTGGTGTCAACCAATCGGCGTACGCGAAACTAACCTGGTATGTAATGTAAAACATCTTCAGGTTTCCTCATTGCATCAATTGGTGTTTTTGTATATTGTGCTGGTAATTTTAAATTTTGTGAGAATTGTTGTGGAATTTCTTTTAATGTAAAATTTTGTATGCTAAACGCTGATAATGCTTGAAATGCAGCATTTATAATTTCTGTATCATCACTTGTTATCACATATGACCATAATTTAGCAATCACTTCATGTTCGAGATTATCGTATTCGGGAGTTGGCACTCTTAACGATGGAACTTCACTAAATAATTTACATAAACTAAAAAATTAACAAATTTCAAGAATTGTTTCTCAACAATTTTACATTGTTTTTTTACCTAGAAATCACTAATGGTCGTTTATCTTTATTTAATTTTGGTGATAATGCTTTCCATGTACTTCCAATATCAACTATACTGGTTTTACATAAAGCTGTGATACCATCTAAAGCTAAAGATGAAGCTAAATTACCGTTATTATCACTACAACGATTTAAAATACTTGATAACAATGAAACTACTTCAGTCCCATGGTGTTCTGGCCTAAATAATTTCAAAAGTAAGTTACAAAGTTTGATAATTAAACGCAATATGTTCATCTCAACGATATATTTATTCGAAACCTCAAAGACTCTGAGCTGTATCCTCAATAATAGTCAAGAAAAAAAGAGTGTCTGTGGAGTAATAAATTGATAATTTAAATATAAAATTTTGGTTTTCAAATATAAAATTTATGTTTCCCTATTTAACTTGTTCATTTCATTTCTAATGGATTATAATGGGAGAGGGGTGAGGGTGTCAAAAATTGGTCTCCGAATGTTTTGTCATCATTTCACATCGATTGTAAAAAAAAAACACTTTTGCAGCTTGCATAGAAAAAAAGATCTTTTTAGAAAGGCTTTCCAAAAAGAAGGGAGCAATAAAAACATTTGTTTTCATGATTATTTCATATTGGATGAAAAAACCCCTATCTTCCTAGCTTGCATGGAAAAAAAGATGGGGTGGGGAGTGCAATAGATAAATTAAAATTTTCTTATTTCTCCTAATTATGTTATTTCATTTCACATCAATTACAAAAAACTGCATCCTTAGTATGTAAAGAAAACAAAGTTATATATATATATATATATATATATATATATATATATATATATATATATATATATATATATATATATATATATATATATATATATATATATATATATATATATATATATATATATATATATATATATATAAAGAAGATAATTAGCTAAACAGTAGCTTACTTACATGTGTTAAGAATTACTTTTATTCTACCTTACCTTAACAAACAAATTTCCTTAAGTGCTTTAGCTTTAACAATATCCAGCTCAGTGGATAAATTCGAATTTTTCGGCGTTTGTAATAAAACTCGTTGCAAATATGGATAACATCTCACTTCAATTTTCCATAATTTTGTATACAAATCAATAGAGATTCCTTGTAAATCACGTGGTCCATTTTCCAATGATTCCAATGTATGTGCCACTAACGGTACATTCTCTTTGAGTACAGCCATTTCTGGTATACTATTTAACAATAACAATTGTATTTTTGGATTATGTTCTTTGGATAATTTATGCAAAACTAAAATCAATACTTTAGTGCCCAATTCTGAATTATATGTAACAACATTTAATAAAATTTTTAATACAACTTCACTTAATTCTGAATTATTATAATCAGTGATGAAAATACCAAAAATTAATGGTAGAATTTTTTCCATAATACGCTCACAAGTTAAAATTCGTTTTAACCATGCAATAATCATCTTTTGTGAAACACGAAATGATTCACATAATTTTATTAACATTGTTACACACTGTACTCGTGCATCCGTTTTTATAGACGCAATAAGCCATTTATTTGAAGTGATTTTTAAAATATTTTCGGTTTTTTGATCGATTTTATAATTTTTATGAATATACTTGATTGTCTCGTGTGCAATATCTAAAGATGTTTTTAAAATTATCGACGGATATATCATCCATTGTAGAAACGATGCTATCAACATTTCACATATTATGGGGTTTATATTGCCCTGTTTAATTATTTTGGAACCTAAAATTATAATTTTGGTAGTGTTATTTTAAAGATCTTAAAATTTTCGCAAAAAATATAAAACTTACACATTCGTACTAAGTGTTCTAAATAAATTGATGGACATATTAATAACGTTTCGCAGAATATAAATAAAATATAATTATTAACTTCAGTTGTTTTACTCTCCGATATAATTTTATTAATCGTTGATAAACATGGGCGGGGATCTTCTCCTTGTGCTATAATATCATGTGTTAATGATGCTAAGTATGGTAATAATCCCAAATATAAAGGTGCCACACTTTTGATGAACGCTGTTTCAATCAATTCTAATATTAAGTTCGTTTTGAAAATAAGTGATTCTGGGCTCTGGAAAACCAATCAATTGATTTTTCTTATCTAACTATAAAAGATAGAAAAGAAAACTCACTTGAATCCAAGGTAACAAGTCTAAAATATACTCTTGTACATTCGATTTTGAAGATAAACGTATTAGTATATTCCATACTTCGGAACGGCATTTTTCTGGAACATCGATGCAAGGATCACATAGAATGTACATAATTACAGGCCGTAATAACGTAAAACTGTTTTTAACTATTCTAAAAAATCCAAATATAAATTATGTTAGTAACTTAGTTTTAAGGTACACATAATACAGATCGAAAAGAAAACCAACAAGAGAGTATGTAGCTGTATATATACCTATATCTACTGAATCTCCTTGAGCGGTTTATTTCGGTTTGTATTAGCTATAATAAAATGTGATTCAAAATGAATGTTTTTTCTTACAAGTTTTGTATTTTTGTTGTTTGCTTTTCCTTTTTATGATTCATTTTGCAACACATCTAAATTTAACACTTTAATACGAACTTTTGATCATGGTGATAAAATAAATATTGAATTTGGTTGATAACATGATTCCAAGTACTTTTGTGTTGACGTAAAATTGTTATTAACGGATGTTGTGGCGAATATATTGAAAACGAGCATTCATATTCCTTTTTATCATTCATTTGACGAACCATATCATGAAGAAGTAAACTTCCAATTCCTTGAATTATACCTGTATAATTACTTAATGAAATGTTGTCATTAATTCATTTATTTAAAATATTGTGATTTTGGCTACCAAGCCTCGCTGTAGCCAAAAAACACAATATTTATGGTTACAAAATTCGAATTCGTTCGACTATTGGATAAGTATTTTTCAAGATATCGCCCAATTTTGGTAGTGGGTAAGTTAAAAACTATTTAAGTAAAAGTGAGGATAGTTTTCATTTTATTTTTTTTTAAAGAGAATATGCTACTGAATTATAAAATTGAATAATAATTACTTTGTTGATGATAAAGCTGCAATAAAATCGGATAAAGTGGTTGCAACTTGTAAAAAACCTTCATCCACTAAATGAACCATCCCTTGACAAGCTGTTAAACTAATAATATTCTGATTTTCGCTACATTTCTCAAGTAATACTCTCAATTCTGGTATATCTAATCTTTGTTCCGTTGAGATGTCCTGTTGAGCAAGGAATTTATTTCGAATAATATCAATTAGTTTTGTAATTGAGTGAGCAGCTAATATTGAATTATTTTTCTTTAATTTATACTCTATTTCCTCCATTTTTTAAATTTCTGAAATAAATTAATGTGTATTATAAGTTTAATTCGTCGAAATAAAGATTAGATAAAAATTGTCGGAATTGCTTATAAATTTCTCTCTTCGAAATTCGTAAGCGGAGGTTGCCATCTGGCTTTAAAAACTGTGAAGACAAAATTCATATTTTTGTAACTTAAAAAATTACATTTTCTTTTAATTTGAATTTGTGTAAATTTGATTTAATTAAGAGTCAATTTTCAGATGTCCTAATAAAATTTTGTTTTGATATTTCTATTTTCGGTATCATTTTTTAACCCCTTTCTCAAATTGTCATTGGAGTAATTTTTTAGAGATTTATAAAGATTCATACAATACCATATTAAATAAAAATTAAATTAAGATAAAAGAAATATTTTTTCAATAATTAGTGTAATCATACTTACAACTTCGTTAAATCAGTATAAGAGATTATATTTTACCGATATAATCTCTGTCAGTAATGTCTCTTCTCTGACATGAGGGGCAATGAGGGGTCTCAACACTCTGAACTGAATAGTGAATATATTTTAAGATGTCAAAATAAAAGTACAATTTTTATGAAATTTTATAAAAAATAAAAAGTTTATTTTTAGCTATGGCGATTTCACGTACAGAAGTTAATATTCGACGTTTGATCGCAAAATGTGAATTAATGGTAAAAGATAAAGGGAAGAAAAATGAAGATAGGTTAGAAAAATATATAGATTCATTGGATGATATGTTAATCGAATTGGAGAAAGTAAATCCGTAAGATTTTTCATTGTTTATTTATTTTTTTTACTGTTAAGAACAAAATACGAATAAGTTGTTTAATTTTTACCTTGAAGAAATGCTCAAGGAAGTTAATATTTTATTGATACTTCTGTATTTGTTTTTTGATTAATTAGAATTTGAGAAATTATTTGGGGCAACCAATTATTTTAATTTCTAACACATAAATTATCATGAGACATTTCGTACATTCCTTTCTCATTAACTTCAAATTTCGGATACTAATTTTAATAAACCTTTACACTTACCACAATTCTTCAGTATTTAATAATAATTTATAAAAAAACAATATTACTAGATATTACTATTACTAGATATTCTATCGATTTAGATGAGTAAGACCGTATTCTGAATTAGACCGGATAACTTAAACAGTACTCGTAGCAATGATTAGGTTATATAGGCTTTATATAAACGAGACTAGCGTGCTGTGATGACTGACAGTCATACAGTCTATTTCAGAACATAAACTACAGCTTCCAAGACAAATTATTTAGAAAAAACTATCTTAATTGAAATAATTTTTTCAAAAATTTTAGTAAACCAAATTATGAAATTATCTTAGAATATACAAATCGAATTCAAAAATTAAAACAGTTATTATCGAAAAATGAGAATGCTCCGGCTAGGCGAAGATTGATTGATAATGAATACGAAAGTAAAAACGATGAAAGTGTACAAGAGAAAGTTATAATTACTCAACCAAAGTTTAAAAATATTAAAGATGAATTATTAGGACTTAGTGAGAGTGGAAATAGTGGTAAAATTCAGAGTAATGAAAATAATGTTGATATGCTTCTAAATTATCATGGTAATATGCAAGAGAAAATTGCCGAAGAAATGCTGATTTTAACAAGAAATTTGAAAGAACAAACGATGTTAGCGGGTGATATCATTAGGAAAGATACCCAGGTAATATTATTCCATTGAAAACAAGTGACTTCAATGCTTTTATATGGATTTAAGAAGTATGAATGTCAAAAGCTACCCAAAATATTTTAATTACAACCTTCACTCTGCCACGTTTTATTTACGAGGAATCTTCGACATTTTATTCCAAATTTAAAAAAAAAAAAAAAAAAAAAAAACTATTTTATACTATAAACTGGTTTTGTATTGACATTCTAGAAAGTATTAAAACTTTACAACGCCATTTTTAAAGCTATATAAACGAAGTTTACGGTGTAGAAAATTTCAAGAATATAATGTAATTTATGTTTTCATTACAGGTTTTGAAAAAGTCCAGTGGTCTTGCCGAATCGAATTTTCATAAATTAAAAACTGAATCTGAAAAATTATCAGAACATTCTAAACGTGCGTGGAAATGTTGGATGTGGGTGATGATATTTGTTGTGATGGCAGTATTTATAAGTAAGAAAATTTATTTATATTTAAAAACTACACCCGAGTTTTTCTTGTATAAAAATTTGTAATGTAAAAATCAAAATTCGATTTTATATTTAGAATTTTTTTTGGAGAAAAACTCTTCGATAAGATCTCCATTCTCATGTCAATATTATGCATACCGAATTTCATAACATTTGAAGAAGAATATTTTAAGTTATTTGTGCGCGTAAATTGGAAGAAATACAATGTATATTACATGTATTTTAAGTTAACAGCTTGTTAGAAGCACATATCTTACATAAGTGAGCTTTATGTAAAGAGTCCAGTCCCTTTTAATAACATATAATTTATTTTTTCAGATATGGTATTGTTTATGAAAGTAATGAAAAAACGAACAGCGTGATCACAGCAATAAATGTGATTTTAATTAGGTTTTATAATTTTATTTAAATTATTTTGTTTTTCGGTTCTTTTGAAAATAAAAGTGTATTTATAAGAATTTTTGTTTTATTGTTTTAAATCATTATTATTAGTATTATGCCTGTTCTTTATTGTTTACCTTTCTACACTGGTGTACACTATTTATACTAATGCGTTCTTTATTACATTACAATTTTGAACAAAATCAGTGCAAAAGTGTAGTGCACTCGCTGATTAGGTCAGAATGATATGCAGGCAGTGCAGCATTAACTATCTGCACTAGTGAACTGTAAATATAAAGTGTGAGGAAGTTTAAATGATATACTATAAATGAGAAATAATATACTATAGTCTGGTATATCATCTCTCTTCGTTTATTTATTTTTTTTTTTTTGTAGGATTTTGCTTTGGCGATTGTTTATCTTCAATCCCAAAATAAATAAATTTCTTACATTCTTGTGTCTAATGCCCTTTTTAAATTGATTGAAATAGATAAATACAGCTGGTACACAATACCGGTCACTACATCAACTTAGGTAGCTGCTAAATCTATCTAATATCAGTATTAAATTATACGCATAACACATATTATGAATCGTTCTACATGAGTTTACAATTTTGCCAGCCAAACGGGGATCATAATGCAGAGTTATATCTTGTTTTAAACAACTCCAAGTACTTTCCAAACTCCCAAACATCGTTTAGACGCAGTTTCTGGAGCTAGTCATGAATCGATATATATATATTCCGATTCATTTAAATTGGTTGTTAAATTAAATTCAAAGAACTTCATTAAAAAATTTAATTGAAATTTGAAGATGTTTGATTCTAATTTATCGATCTTAAACATGAATTAGCTAAAGGGATAGGTAACCAAGGTTCAATTGAAAAGGATACTCGGAATCTCCTTTAAGAAAAAATAAATACACAAGAATGATATTTTACACTTGTTCTTCTTCACTATTTCTTCAAACTTTCTGTTCCTATATTTAAATAATAGACAACTAATTTTTAATTTAAACATTTATTATTATAATATAAAAAATTTCTACAAAACTAACATTTTTTTTTCTAATTGGAAATAATACTATCATTAGAACTAGACGATAAATTATTTAAAACGTTCGTTGTAGAATGTAACCATGTTTTTAAATCCATACGTGATATTAATCGTGAAATTTGTTTATCGGATCCTTGTATATGTAATTCTTCTGATGATCGATACAAACAGATTAACAAATCATTAATTTTATTATTGTATGTATCAACTTCTTGATTTTGACACAAATTTAATGGATTCGTCCATATACTTGCATTCATACAAAATTGATCGATTCTATCTATTAAAATGTTTAATGTGAAAAAAATCTACCGAAAAAATCAATAAAATAAAGAACAAAATATTAAAAATAATCTTTTAATTATGCTAAAATTTTATATACTTACAGTATTTTTCCATGTTTCAATGCATTTTTCTTGAGTCTAGAAAAATAACAAAAAGTTTTGTTTATTTTCATTCTCCTAAAATGATAGTCAAAATTCTCGGTTTATATGTGAGAGGGAGACATAGTCTCTACAGTTAAAGAAATTTAATTTATTTGATATCAAAACGGTGTATTAATGTGAAGTTCTATAACCAGTAACGACTAATATATCTAAACAAAAAAGTCTATATCCAAAAGTATCACTAATTATTATTAACAATATATTTGAGATATAAGAAACTTGAGCGTTCTTTTTTCTGTTATTTAAGATTTATTAAAGCAAGAACCGATTTAAAACGAGAAATTGCTTAGATGATACATTTTTAAATAAGAAATGACTTACTGGATCAAATATAAACGCTTCTCTACAAACAGCAGTTATAAAATCTTCATGCGCTTTAACAACTGTACGAAAATCTTTGGTGTTTTTAATTGTTTGAATCATGATAGAAAAATTAGTTTCAATAACATCCACTTGTAAATAATATTGTAAATTATCTAGTAAATTTGCACATTTATATCGCAATTTATACAAATTTTTTTCCCTAAAATTAATACACATATGTTTTATTAAATCTTATTACAGTATTCAAAAAATTTTATTTCGACGATAAATGTTTTGAGGGTTCAGCACATTAAACTGTAAAACAACATTTGAAAAGAAACTGTAGAAAACCTGGGTTCTTCGAATCCAGACAACAGCAGTTTGATCAATTGGGGAGGTTGAATAATCATACTGTCATCGCTTTGATAATAACGAAGTAACCAGTTCCACCAACAACATAATAACAATATATTTGTCACCTTGTGGTCAACCATCTTTGCTTCAGGTAATGGAATGTTCTAAAGGAGGGTACAGAAGACCAAAAGGTCTAGGTACAAAAGACTCTGTTGCGAACCGCAACTTGCGGTTCCCCTATTAATATACTTAATTACAACAACAACGATAGGGTAATTAACTATTCAGTTTAATAAAAATGGGAAAATTGCCTCTGATTTATCAGTTACTTTAACATCATCGATAACCCTATGCTCTAGATCCGGAAATCCATCACTTTTCAATATTTTGAAAACTAATAATCCAACTGTAAAATAAGTGTATTTTTGTATTTTCAAGAACTTGATTACATTAGAAAACCTAAAAAACTAATGGCTGTCATAACCAGTAAATTAAACTACCCTTTGCTTTTAAAAAACAATTTTAAATAAATTTTAGTGTACTTACAATGAAGAATTTTTAAAATTTTTTATATGATACAGCCATAGTTGATTAATATTAATTTGAACATTTTTAATGCGTAATAAAAAATTAAAAATATATCCATAAGCACTAATAATATCACCATAATATAATACTTGTAACGGCCATGACACTAAATATTTTATTCGTATCGCATTTTTTACTTTATCTACAAAAAATGTTTTAGAAAAGATTTTTAACACCTGATAGGAAAAAGTAAATACATCTTGTTGAAAAACGAGCATACGATTTCTAATGTTCCAGTAAGTATACGTTCGTTATCGGCCTCCGTTAGTAATATCAAACCTTGTAAACAATCTTTTAAATAAGGTTCAATACTGGTAAGACATAAAAAGGCACTTTTATCCTTCATTAGAAGTCTAAAATTTGTTTTTGAAAACAATATAGTTTCGGTGAAAAGTTATTTGCTTTTTTTATTAATAAAATTATACTCACCATCCTCATTTTTAGCTTGATAAAATAAAGTAATGCCTTCTGGAGGAGATTCAGATGATAAATTTGAACTATACCATGCTTGTTCATATAATTTATTTAATGCTAAAAAAATAATGAAAAATTTATAGAAGGTTATTTCATTTGAAATCATCAAATGTATGGCGCTGACACATCTCCTTTCAAGACAAAAAATTACCTTTTTTTTGTTCGTTACGTAATTACCGGGTGGATCTTCTACAAGTGAAAAAAAAAACATTTTTCATAGCCTCATTTATTCAAGGTTTAAAATTTTTCTATCCAAGTTATTTAAATATTGTAAATGGTATTTGGAAGTTTTCTTGAAAAGTTTTCTTCAGAATGCTTTCAGAAATCTTCTCTTAACAGATTATAAAAGCTGGTAAAATGAGCTAATTTTTCATCTAATGTAATACTATTTATTTTCTCACTTGCTTATCCACATTTTTTGCATTTATTTGCATTATTAAATAACATTTGAAATTTTAATTTTTAAAAGGCTATAAAATCCCAAGGACTCAAAATAACACCACTTTTCAACCGAATTATAAAAGTTAAGAACATAAGCAAAATGACCATATTATTTTTATTTAATATTTACATCCCTTTTGCTTTTCTCTCAAAAAAGGTGGTGTTTTTCGAATTTTTCGACTTTTAACTTTGTTTTTTTAATACAACCTCGATTTTTAATTTAGTTCGATGCATTAATCGAGTGCATAGTTATAGGGATAAAAAGTGATTTTTTTAAAAAGTTCGAATTCGGTAACGAAATATCTGAAACGATTTATAATACTTTCTGAAGAAAGCAATTCAAGAAAGCTTCCAAATACCATTCACAACATTTCAATAATTTAGATGAAAAAACTTTTAAACCAAGAATAAATCAGGCTATGAAAAATGGTTTTTCCACATGTGGAGGAGGCCAACAGGTAATAACGTAACGAACAAAAAGAAAATGTAATTTTCTTTCTCTTGACGAAAATCCCAACAATTGAACATATTTTCATCAAAATCGGAGATATGTCAGCGTCCCACATTTGATGATTTGGAATGAAATGACCCTAGAATAAATCAAGAAAAAATTTATTGATTTAGCAATGATTTAAGTCACCTCGTTCAGAAACTTCTGTATTTGTTCTTCTTAACAACAATTTCGATAATTGTATAAATTCATGGAAAAAGTCACCCCGACTCATTAGTAAATACTCTCTGATTATTTGTAAATGCAGTAAAAGCTTCCCTTCTTCAAGTAATAAATTCGATAATTGCTGCAAAAAAAAAAAACGTATTAAATAAAAGTGGACCAATGAAGCAATACAAATTTTTTTCGTAATAATTATGTGATAGTTAAAACAAAATTTTCATGAAGTTTTATTAATGCAAAGGCATTCGAATTTGTGAGATACTTACTTCAGTAACATACTTATAATGGGGATCAACAATTTCCTGAAACTGTTTTAAATCAAATTGGCTTCCTTCAAGTTCATAGAGTTTTGTATAATATTTTTCCACGTTACTTTTCCAGTTAAAATATTGTTCATTTTTATTTTCATACAAAGATTTTCGTGGATCATTTAATATCATATGTACTGTTTGCCCAATTTGACATATCTCGATTGCAATTTTATGCGAAATAAATGTTGGAAGTAATTTCTTATTAATTTTATAATCTTCCACTTTGTCTTCTGTTGCCTAAAAAAAATTAAATTTATAGAATTTTCCAATATTCAAAAGAAAACATTAAAATTTTAATATAAATTAGGTACAATAGCTTAAATTAAACGAACTAAGTGTCCCAATCAGATACAGGCAGCAAAACAGATATTACCAGAAATACAATTAATACATTTTTCATTGCAGGGAGTCGCGTTTTAAATTACAAATCTACCCTAAATTCGAGTAATGTGCTCATTTCTTAATTATAATTTATACCAAGATAAATTGAATAACTGAAACTTACGCCATCATTTTGTTCTTCAATAAAAAATTCATTATATTTATCATTTAATTCACCAAATAAAATCCATCGAATTAAATGATTATAAAATGGGCTATTTACAACTCGAATAACCCTGAAACAATAATAAGAGAAATTATTCTTAGGTTTTTTCTCCGCTATTCAATTGCAGTTCAAATACTAAATGTTAGTACTGTCTCAAATTCTTCGAATAAAAATCACAAAAAATATGTGATAGAGATAAAAATCATTATATAAGATAATTAGGGCTCTAAGTTGCCTATTCAACATAATGTTAGATATTAAGGGATACGCACGCTGTAAGATTTTGTGATCAGAAATCAGATAGTCAACGCGCACCATTGGACAGTCCTACATGATATCCTTATAAAAAAAAATCTGATCATACATCAGACAAAAATCTTAAGCAAGCGCATATCATCGGGTATCATCGGATACGTACAACGAACCACAAAGAACCAATGAACTTTCAAACATTTTAAATTTATTAATTACTTTTTTAATTAACAGATGGGCTACATTTGATAACATCGTAAGATTTTCTTTGCTATCATTAATTTGGCCGGATGTAGATTCCTTTACTTACTTTGTAATAAAATTACGGTGACCATACACAATTAATTGAAGATATTCGTGTAATAATCCTAATATTTGGCAACCATGCAACTCTTGATTTTCAATTGTTTCAATTATATTTAATAAAACTTTCAATTGTTCTGTATGACTTTCAACTTGACTCAGTACATAACTAAGTAATGGCGTTTTATTATTCGTGAGTTTTTGTTCCAAATCACATATTGTTCTTAAATATTCCTCACAACCGTCTTCCAAACCAAAACATAACGATTCTAAATAAACACCCGGAATAATTGTTTTTGTTTCTGTTCCATTTTTTGATTCATTCAAATAATATACGGTTATTGATTTATTTGAAATTGTAATATTTTTGTATTTTTGAATAAATTTTTGTATTTTATAATATTTTTTTCCTACAGTTAATATTCGATTAACTGTTTCTTTTTCACCTGGATGACAATATTTATTTAAAGTGTTCCAAGCCTAAAATCATATTAATTCAGTTAGCTAAATTTTAAAAAAGATTAAAGCAATTGTAAATTACATTTTCTGAATTTAATAAATTACTTGAATAACCATTTAAACAAGTAATTAATTCAAGTAACATTTTCGAAACTTTTTGAATTTTAAACACAGCTGACAGCTGATGTATACAATTACATGACACACGGCCTTATTCCGTTAGGTAATATATTCTATTTTTATCACAGTATACCTAAATTAGAACGATTTTGACATATGCCAATGAAACACTGAGAAACTATGCCAGGAAATTTAAATTTATTAGAAAATGTTCATATCGGACTAGAACCTCCTACAAATCATGGAATAACTAATTTAGTAAAAGGGGATTATGTTTATTATCATTATTTGTGTGACGGCCTGGATGACAGGGTAAAAATTATGTATACCAGGTATTGCAGATACATTTTTCTTAATTTTCAAAAGCTGTCTAAGTTTTCAAGACGGTGATCATCACACAACCTCCTATAATAAATAATTGGGGTAATTATCTAATATCTTTCTTTCTTTGTTGGAAGATTACGAATTAATTCTATTGTTTAATAATTTAAAACAATGCATTGAAGTTCCCAGTTTTACGAATAGATTTATTTTGTGATTAAGTATAAGCAATGCAACTTTTTATTTTTTTTAATAGGTTAAAATTCAAATATGTATTTTTTCTTCATGTTAATATTTTTCCCGATGTAGGTAATATAACTCCCGAAGATTTATGATTATTTTTAAACTTTGATCCCTGATTATATTTCATTATAATGCATTTAGTTATCAATTTATAGAATTCTTATTTGAATCCTCTAGAAGTTGTTTCTTTTACAGTTTCCTTTATTCGGATATTATTTGTGCAGATTAAGCAAAAACTCATTCATTAGATCTGTATTGAAAGTTAAGATTAATTATTCTGAAACAATAAAATACTCATTATTTAAATAGATATTTTCTGCAATTAAAGTGTTTTAAAGGGATGGGGATGCGGATATCGAACTTTGCAAACCTTATGTTCATGGGTTTCTAAAAAGCTAAATAAGAATAAAAGTGTTCCAGATATTCCATTTATTCAACAGGCACTTATTAAAATTGAGGATAAACCAAAATCGTTTTTAGGATCGAAAAACTGGATTGGCACTGTTGAGGTAAGTATAAAATCTTCTACAATTGCAATCAATGAAAAAATCACTGTTCTATGATTCTCCAATGTTTTAGCCAAAGAACGGGAATACTAAGTTTTTAATCCATTAAAAAATATATATATCTGTGTATTTTTATTCTATAGGCCTCAATGGTTATCGATTCTTTATACGACGTTCCATGTAAAATTATACATGTGAATTCAGGTTCAGAATTAAAATCGATTTTACCAAGTTTGGTAGAACATTTTATGAGTAAAGGAAGTCCAGTAATGATGGGTGGTGATACTGACTGTTCATCCAAGGGTATTATTGGAATTCATACTAGTGATTCAATTAATTATCTTCTAGTTTTGGTAAGTTTGTTTTTATACAATTTTAATGTAAAAAAATTTACAATAGCTAAAATATCAGGATCCTCATTATCATGGAAGCACCGTGAATTCGAAGACTTTACAAAATCGTGGATGGATTAAATGGGTTGCTTTGGAAGAGTTTTTGAATATTTCGTTTTATAATTTATGTCTACCACAATTACGTTTAAATTAGTGTTAAAGGTTGAAATATAGAAATATTTTGTTTTAAATTAAGTTAATTTTCGCTTTTTACTTTAATATTCAATTTTAAATTAATTTTGAGAGCTAACCTCTCATCATTTACTTTATATTAATGTTTAATCATTAATTAATGTATTCACGACTGTTTAAAATGTCACGCAAAACTAAACATTTTAAAAATTTTCCTAGTAGTCCAAATATCCTTATTCCCATAGGTAAGCACAGTTAACTACAAAGTTAACTTCAATAATCATGTATAAAAAAATTAACTTCGTTAATCGTTAAATAAATGTTAATCATTAAAAATTAACCATCCAAAATTTATACTATTTTTTGGCTGTTATACATAGATAAATTAAATAAAACCTTATTAAGGTTAGAAATGTGATCCTAAATTTTACAAATTTCTGGGATACACAATTTGAATTCGCAAATCAATTTTTTCTATGGCCTTAATACAAAGTTATCACATAAGTATGGCTAAAGATTTGATTCAACTTCATTACTTTGAGGAGCAGTAGTAGTGTCCATAATGTAAGATTTCAATATTTATTTAACTAATATCACATCATCGACCAACAATAACGTAAAATTATAAAAAATGTCAATGAACATATGATTAAAGTTATGTGTTAGAAACGATGAATGTTAGTTTTTATCATGACGTACCTTCCAAACAATTTATCAGGTATCATTCTAAATAAAATCATTTAACATACAGATACTTTTTTATTAAATTAATCGATTATTTTAATAAAAAAAGCATCTTTTACGATAATATTTTATTTAGAATGACACCTAATAGACAGCTTTGATGATGCTTCTTGGAAAATATCATCAAACGTAAATAAACAGAATGACAACATGTCAAAAAGCAACAAATGTAACGAATTAAATTAACGGAATTTAGGAATTAGGAATCAATTATGCTAGTTTAAAATTTAATCTAATCCGGTCAATCTAGACCAAAAAATGAGAGTGAAGGTGCATAAAGTCCCAACAAGCTGAAAATCAGTAAAATTGTTCAGAACTTAATTATAAATAAAATTTAAAAATTCCTCATTATTTCCGTGTATAGAAAAAATTTTATGCGAGGTCAAAGGTAAAAAAATGAGTTTTTCGCGATTTTCAGCAAAACGGTATTTTTTTATCATAAAAGTACTCCAGACAAAAATTGTAGATCATAAAATTATCTATAAAAAATGTATCTGAATTGTCTAAATTAACCAGATTAATCCGTTAATAAATGATTGGTAACTTCGTTAATTAACTACTAACGAATTAACATCTATGCTTATTCGTTAACTTTATTAAAATGCAACTTATTTTTTAATTTGACAATTATATTTTAAGAAATTATACAAAAGTTATTACTTATTTCATTAAAAACAAAATAAAAAAAATTATTCTATTAATCTTGGTTCATGACAAGACATACACCTTGTAATATCCAATGACTAACATCTTCTGTTGTACCTAAATCAGCCTCGAATACAAGACCAACACCCATGGCATTCCGTCGTAAGGATGTTGTATAAACTGGTGCTCTAAATGTATTTTGTAACTTTAAACGATAAGTTTCTATTGGTATAACAGCTAATACAGGAATTTCTTCTATCAAAACCTTTGGTCGGGATTTTTTTAGACACTTATTACGTACATCCCAACGAGCACCTTCTATGTATAATCCAGTCGTATAACATCCCTAAAAATGAATGAAAATTGAGCTTATGTTTTCAGAGTTAATAAATTTTACAGGCCTGGACACGTGGCTGTTCTAAGCCTCTAAATAAGATGAGTAAAACCATAGGCAATTATTTTCGATAAATTGAAGAATAAGTCTCTAACCAAACGTGTTGATCCACGCGTTGTGGAAAAAGGCTAAAAATAAAATGATACACATACTACGGGAGGACGATCATTCACGTCGCCTGGGTCTACATACTCAGTTACATATGAATATAAAGTGGATTTATCCAATGGCCAAAAGTTTTTCCGGCATGCCATTTGAATTAATGCTGTTAGGTATGATTCAGGTATATGCAATCCAGATATCCACATTACCACTGGTTCTGATTGTAAAATCTGTAAAAAAATATATCATTTGAAAGTTGTTATTGAAATGAGAAGTAAATTTTAATCGAGAATAAAATATCAATAGAATGTGCCTGCTATTTACTTCCTTTTTTCCAAATGCGTAAGTGCTTTATAGACAATAATTTTCTATTTTTTAAATGAACAATTATTAATTACCCAATCATTATATTGATCTTTCCGACGATGGAAATGTATGATCCATCCACCTAAAGTTTTACATGTTGCCGGGCATAATTTCCGCCATGATGTTGGTAACTGACCATTAAATAATGAATATGCAACATTATCCAACACAGTATCCATACCAATTTCACCAGCTAACGCTTTACGCAATAACGTTAAAGTTGTTTTCATTTTAACAATAAGATTATTAAAACGTTCTAATTCTTGGCAAAGTACAATAAATGTTGGTGTAATACTTGTTTCATTTGCTTTTTTTACACGCCATATTTCATACACAGGTGGCAATTTTTCTAATATTCCCACAGCAACATTATCAATAAATTCATCACGTGTTATACCCCCACCAACCTCACCTTAAATTATTATTTATAATTGATTATTTTTGATTACCAAAATTATTATGAAATCTGTCCACGAATAATAATAAAAATATAACAGGCCGCCAGGACTGATGCACTGTATCGGTGCATCGTTTATGAAACCGCACACAGGCAGGGGTGTTTTATATTTGGTAGGGCTCTACCCGGAATCGAACCCGGGTACATTATCATGAGAGCTTAACAGTAACATTAAATAAACTTTATTTCCAATATAATAATTATGTATAATTTACAATACATATAATTATAATATTGCATTAGATCTTGGTACATTATCAATAAGCCAGTCCGTTCTCATGTGTAATAAAATAAAATTCGCATGCTTAAATTTGAACTTCCTTGCTTATCGATGCCGTACTTGGATTACGTCACTACGAAATGAATATTATTACGTTGAAAAAAAGTCGTGGACAGATTCATTATTTATCAAAATTTCAATTAAAAAGCGCCAATGGCTACAGAAATTTGTGAAGAATAAGTATTGTAATTAAAGAAATTGTTTTTCTTTTGGTTACCAGGAAATTTTATGGAAAAAGGAAAAGATCTATGATTGCAATTTAATTTACTTTAAATAAGCGATTTTCAGAAGCGATTTTTGCAAAACTCCAATTAGAAAATTATCTACCGGATCCATTGTTAGCAACAGTCGAAATTCGGGATGAGGTTTAGAAATTTTTTCTAATTAAATTAGTCAGGAATAAGTATTGTAATTAAAGAAATTGTTTTTCTTTTGGTTACCAGAAAATTTTATGGAAAAAGGAAAGGATCTATGATATTGGAATTTAAATTACTTTAAATAAGCGAATTTCAGAAGCTCTTAAGTTTTCTTGTAGCATATTATAAAAGTACTAGAAATGGATTAACATCCATTTCTGTATCTTAAAGAAAAAGCAGTAAAAAATTTCTTACAGTTTCTTCAGAAAAATTAAATGATAAGTCTTCTTAAGACTTGTTTTCCCTTTTTTAAAAAGAGGATGTTAAGTTAAGGAAATTAAAATCAATAAGCCTATAAAAAACGATTTGTGGCCTAATATGATCTAGAAAATAGTACTAAATTATAAAAGCATTTATTAATCCAAATACATAAAATTAGCGAAAGTTTTATTTTTGGAATGAACAAAATTTACGAGCCTCTTGGAGCAGCCTATCTTCACGAGCAATTTATACAAAACCATACATACGTTTTTTCACTGGTAACTGCCCTGATAAATTTTATGTTAATATTCTGTTTATTAAAATTATGATCAGTTTAGAAATTTCTTACCTGTTTGTGGTTGAAGCTCAACTAAATTTGCCCACATTTCTTTTGCCGATTGTGTATAGTAACCAATTTCAGCATTTGCATGTAATCCAAATACTTCGGGACTGTTCACCAATGGTAGATCTTCTATAGCCTCTAAAATTAATTGTTTTAATTTTTAGGTAAATGGAATAAGATTTTGTTACAGTAAACTCTCAGGTAATGTCGAAAATGCATTTAAAATAGTGTAGAGTTGCCTAAATTATCATAAATAGACTTTCAAAAATTCTGATAAATAGTATTTAAACAATCTGAAGTGGCTTGAATGTTAAAACGTCTTGAGAAAAAGTTTGAAGGGTGACTTTTATCAATCGATTTTGAATATTTTATAATCTGTACGAGGGCAATGTACGTTTCGATAGTTTTCATTTGAAATTCAGTAATTTTGGATAGCTATCTTTCTTAAAAGAGTTTTTATTGATTTTTTTTTTGTTGTAAATTTCAATGTTTTTATTTTACCCATGTATTCATCTTTATCTCCATCCTTTGGGATTACATAATCATTATTCGCATCTTTATAAAAATGAAAAGGCTGAAATGTATCGAATAGAAAATCGCCCATATATTCATCCATATATGTAGCAACAATTCTTCGATCAAAATCATCAATTACTCGACCACCATACATAACCTAAATTTACAAATAATTATATTTTGGAGAAAATTCTTCTAATATTTTCATTAATTACTCTTACTTCTCCAATTAGATATTTTAAATTATTCCATGGAACTCGATTTTCTTTGGCAGCATATGCTTTATTTAAATAGGTTTCTAATATCATAACACTAACATTGAAATCAGATTCGTTAAAATCGTAGCATATGTTCCATCCAAGTTTATCATATTTCCGACGCTCCTAAATAAAAAAAATTATAAACCATCATTTCCGCGTATTTATAATGGATCGGTCAAGAGCTATTGCGCATATAAGTTTAGATGTCATTAGAGGATTAAAACGGCAACAAACCTGAACTACTCCATGGAAAAAAGCTAAGACATATATTAGTTTTTTATATACTGGATGTGGTGAATTTTCTAAAACGGTATGCCGCATTTTAAAGTACGTATTTTTAATATTTAGTTTCAATCCATTTGGAGGTTCCGTTACCACTGTTAATTAAATTTTTTGTAATTATTTCGTGAAATAAGTAACTCGCTTTTGAAAATTAGTGTGATGTGTACCTTTGAGTGATTTTTGCAAAACTCCAATTGGAAAATTATCTACCGGATCAGTTGTTAGCCACAGTCGAAATTCGGGATGAGGTTTAGAAATTTTTTCTAATTGCTTTTCCAATACCTTAATGAATTTTAAAAGTAAATGACAATTTTGTAACATTAACCATTGTCCTCGATTGATGGATGTATCTAACAAATTTAATGCAATCTGTAAAACAATGGAAATTTATTAGATTGCAATCTGTAAAGCAATGGAAATTTAAGATATTTTTTCTCATACTTACAGATTCTTGTCCTTGGCCAAGAGATAAACATTTAAATCGGGCCCCGCCAGTGCCGAGACGCTCAGCTAGTTTCATAAGGTCACTTGTTGGATCTGAACCAGGACTTAGTACAAATATAACTGGCATAAATGGTGTGCTTTGTTCAAAAATATTTTCCAAACTAAAATAAAATTTCTCAATAAGTTTCAAAGTAGCTTCTTCTTTCTATTTTGAAATAATTTCTGATCTTTGAAGAGTTAGTGGAGACTTCTATACTTTTATATAATAAATCTCTCCCCAATAAACAAATGAAATAAGTGCCAATTACCTGATTGCCGGTGGCGTTACAAATGTTTCACCCATTCGTTCGATAATGTAATTTGTAATACCACGATAAATTCGATCAACACGAAAACATCTTAATAACATTAAACCTTCAAATGAATTTAATTTTCGACTGTAACCTGATGGCCATTCAACTTCTTCTGGTGCATCTAAATCATACCATCTTGACCACTCATTAATATCTTTCCGTAAATCGTCAACAATCGTTTTGAATGGTTCAAAATCTGTTCGTAATTTAATAATATCTTCCCAACCCTAAATAAGGTACGTTTTATTTTAGTATATAAATGTGACTTTCCAGAATATTAACTTTCTGAGAGTTCAAGTTTGTTTTAGTAATCACTCATCCTGTAATATATATTTTTGCATATTCTACTTGCTCATTTTGGACAAAAACAAAAGTATTATGTATATATTTTGCCTATATTATCTCGCGATCTAAACGGTCGACAATTTTTCAACTTCGGGATGGCATAGATAATGTTATTTTGAGTTCGTGAAAAAAAGACAAATTCTGTCGAAAAGTAGCTTCACGTTGGAACAACTTTAGCAAACTCACTAATTTCTACTTTATAAATATATATTTACTTACATATATCCACGGACTTGGACATTCTTCTTTCGACTTTTCTAATGTAACATTACCTTTTATAAAGAAATCTAATTGCTGTTGATCAACAATACCTTCCTTCAAGTCTAATTTCATGGTTATTTGAAATGAGTACAATAATTTGTGACGCTCAAAAATACCTAAAAATAGTTTAAAAAAAATCTCAATGCTTATAATTCGAAAAGTTTTACTATCAGAAGGAGTCTTATGAATAGTCAGTGAAAACTATGTAGACTATTTTTCTTTTTCTTGTTTTAGGATTATCAATCTCAGTTTTAACTTATGTTTTTATTCTTAATAGACTTGTTATGCTACGTTAATGGCTTCCTTGATGACTCCTTCAGTTAGTATATCCTCTAGGTATATTTTTACCTGTACAACCGTAAACATAAACATTTTCCGTTAAAGTGGCGATGATATTAGCCAATCGTTTATGGAGCATTACATTTGGAAGGGATCGTTGCAGCGAGAATATAAATACTTGTAAATATGCTTCCAATGAATATTGATACATTGGATTTACAATCGACATTTCGGATAATACGAAAAATAATATAGCGCCTCGTTTTGCTGCAGGTCTGTATCCGTCACGAAGTTTATCTATATCGGCTGATGTTACTGATGCTAATTCAATTTTAGCAAATACCTACAAAGAAAATCATGGGAATTCAAAAGCATAAACTCATTAAGATCTAAAACACGCTGTAAAAATTTGAGTGAGCTATCTATTTTCGTTTTTGAGTTATCAACATGGTGGATAGACGATCAGATGGATGAAGCGATTCCTTTTTTTATTCTCGACATGTATACAATATGTCAGAGTATATTAATGTTATTCTAGAAAATATATAATCACCTACTTAGCTCATTACCGCATGTCCGTCCGTCACTACAATAACTCAAAAACAAAAAGAGAAAGTCGAAATTTTGTGTCGTATTCGAGACATAAAAAGTTAGTTTAAGTTCGTCAATGAGCCAAATCGGTCCATTGGGTCCAAAGACAAAAATTTTTGTTTTCTGGAAAGAAACAACTTTTGTTTGAAATATTTTTTCGTAAAAGCTTTGGTTTCGCTACAATTTTAGCTCAAATTTTGATAATTAATTCATATGTAATATCAAAACATATTATTATTATTTTACATGTATTTATAATTGTAAAGACAGGATATATTTAGAGTGTTTTATGAATTCTTATGATAAAAAATTGTTTAAACTTTGATACTTAACCATATGTCGGGTATCTAAACAATTAATCTGTTAGTGGTTATCTTAATTTGTTTATTTGAATTTTTAGTTAAGTTTTTTGGAAACAAACAATAATAATATTACCTCAGCCGCTTTTGTTTTTGTGTTGTCTAATGTATTAATTAGATCAATATTATCCAACATATTTCCAGAAGATGTTGAAAGCTCTCTCAGGAGTGAGTCTTCTAATATTTGCAATAATTTTTTATTTTCACTAGTTTCTTTGATTAATGTTTCGCGTTGTTCTTCTAAATCGGGTCGTTCATTTCTCACCACTACACTTAATAACTGATCTTCTAAGCCCTGTAAATTTATAATAATAAATTAAGATTTTGCGTGATATTCTATATTGAATTTATTGTTTGTTGGGCTATTTGAAGTAATATTGCTTAAAGATTTGTTTGTATCTGACTGATTCGGATATTCGGTCATGCTGGCACGGACGTGAGTAGGAACTAACAGATGGGTATCTAATAAGGGAGGATCTGAAACAACGCCTTTGTTGGAAATTTGTGATTAAAAAAAGTGAGGTTAGTGATGCTTCAGGGCCCAAAAATGCCGCAACAGGTATAGAAAAGAAAGCTTGGTAAGCTCTCATCAATTTTGCTGTTTATATAAAACCTTCAAGGCGACATGTTGTGAATCATCCATGAACAATGTTACTATGCATACGTTCTGAGTGTCGCTTTGTATGTTCCTTTGGATTCTGAGAAACTTGTGCATTAATTGATACCTGGTGAATTTCTAACTTTTGAGTTTGTAAGAGTTTGTAAAATACGTTACTTCTGTAAAATACGTACCGATAATGTTACAGTATAATTGATAACAGTGGCTTTCGCATAAATTGCTGGATTAAATTGTGGATTCGCTAATTTTGTTGTTAAGTACACACGAAAATTTGGATCAAAATCAACTTCTTGATCACCAAGCATCACAAATGATCGACCTGCAACAGCTACAAATTATGGTTAATTATATGAATATTTTTATAAATTGTTCAATTTACTTTTGATATTTTTCTCCAAAATAGGCTCAACCACAGGATCAATATAATCGACATCTTGAAAGAGTACAGGGTGGCCATATCGAATGGCCATATCTAACAATTTTAAATAATCATTATCGTTAAACGATAATATCTTTAAATTCGTATCCTCCCGTCTTTTAATCCAATTTAACGCTTGCTGTTGTGGATCTATGCAAAGCGGAAATCGAGATGCACGTGTTGTTAGTATGCCATTTTGCACGGATAATTCATCCGGTGGTAAGCGCTCTGAATTCCATTGACTGATTTCAACGTCAGTTGTCAACAATTTTTCTAAACGAAATTGTTCTGTAAGTGATATATCACGATTTCGAATATCAGTATACCAATCCTCATAAAACATTGTTCTTCGAAACTCATAGCTAAAAGGCCCTGTGTATGCTAAAAATGAGCTAGCTAATAAACAATCGCCAACTAATCGTTCACGTTCTGCATGCAATTTTTCTAAATCTTCTGCCCAACGAATTCTCTCCGAACCAAGACCTATAAAATTAAAATTGATTTTTAACATGCTAGCTCGGTTAATACGAAAATATGTACCTGTAATTAATTTATCAGCTGCAGCTAATCTACGCATCATAATTTCTGTTTCTTCTTGTAACTCTTTCATTCTAGCCATTGCTTCGTCATAACGCTTGTTTAATATATCTAATTGATGTTCAACTTTCTCAATTTCTCTATTTAATTTATCCAAATTTCGTTTTGCTTCATCAAATTCTTTTTCCAAAGCTTCAACTTTTTCTTTTTTTGGTCTAACTTCCTTATATACTTCACAGTAGTTTAATACTGCCTTGACGTACTGCAATAATTTGGCTCCAGCCGTGCTGACATTCTCCATTTGATCTAATTTTTTTGATTTCTGTAAAATGAGATGAACCAAAATTGGGCTTAAAATACTTAGTCCAGTTGAATGAACAATGTTCGGCGGAGGTCCCTTGCGCTTTTCGTAATTTCGAAATAAAATAGGAGAAACGTAATAAGATTTTGTAGGTTGCAGTGAATACACACTTAAGTTATTTGTATGCCAACTAAGGTTTTTTAATCATTCATGTTTTCTTAGAACACATCAATAAATACAAACCTTTAAATGTGCTTTAACCATTTGCTGTTGTTTTAATGTAATTTCCTCAAATACGATACCTTCTTTTAAAGTTTTGACAAACATAGGATCGGTCATCATTGCTTTTGCAGACTTCCAGGAAACTTCTGGTATACCTCTTATAATAACTATGCATTCACAAACTATTTGGACTGGTTCTGGAGGAGTTGCATATGATCTGTAAGAAAAAATATTCCATTTTATATTAACCATGGATATTTTATATAATAATTTGATACCTAATTTGTGTAATTTCGTCCTTTTTTATGGCACCTACTGCCTCTTGTGCCTTTACTAATTCTGGCATAGCTGCTGCTAAAACTTCATTCGCTTCATCTGCTTCCTTTTTTATTACTTTACTTTTTTCTGTTATTTCGACGCTTTTTTCAGAAGCAAATGCTTTCTTTTTCTCAGCTTGCATTGTACCTAAAAATACAAGAAAGTATATTTATAAAGTATTATTATCTGCAGCTTGTTTAATGTATTTGACTTATTACAAACCAGTTCGAATTTCTTCCAATAAACTTTCAACAGAAGCAGTTTGTTCGGCTACGATAACCTTTTGTTCTGCTAATTTTGCATTTAAGGCTTCTAATTCAACACTAGCTTCTGCAATTTTTGACAAACCACTTTCCAAACGTTGGCACTGTCAGAAAATTACTCTTTGTTAGAATAGATGTAATATTTTAAATTACAAAAATGTTTCTCATAAAAATATAAGCATTTGGAAATACGTTTTCGAAAATTGTTTTTTGTATACATCTAGAAGTTTCCGGAAAAGTGCTTTTCAAAGGCTTTTGGCGATAGCTAAAATTGGTCTAAAATTAATAAATTTATATTTACTTGAATTGCAATGAATTCATTTTTTTCAGCCAATAATCTCAAGTATGTAAAAATGAAATCCAAATACAGTTTTGGTGTTACATAATTTCGGCGTCTCAATTTAGTTAAAAATTCATTTGTATATTCTGAAACACTCTCATGGACATGTACAACATGTTCTACCACATTTTTTTGAAATCTATCAGGAATTTTTGGATTCTGTAAAAATAGTTGTTTAAATTTTAAATATTTTAGTACTAGCGCAAATTTCCAAAGTTCAACATTCTTTTTCCACATTTTTCGAATTAAAAAACTATAAGAATTTAAGTACAAGTCGTTACGAAGGCGAATTTGAACTTATTTTTAATTAAAAATATGCATGTTCTAGAAGTCAAAGTAAATACAATAAAACTATCAAAAGAATGTTGACCATTGTGAAACCATTTGTGATGATTTTTGATTTATATTAAATAAAATATTACATCGGAAAGAAACACACTAGCTACAGCTCTTAAAGCTTGCTGAGGCCATGGAAATTGCCAATCGATACATGTATTGTTTACTAATCCTGGAAAATTTCTACATCGTATTCGTAAAATATCTCCTTGTGGTGACATACATAATACAACATGTAAATTTTCTGCACATCGATCTATAAAATATTTCCAAACTGCATCTCTGAAAATGAAATAATTTATAAAAATAAACCAAAAGTATTTCAAAAAATAATATATATTATATATATATATATATATATATATATATATATATATATATATATATATATATATATATATATATATATATATATATATATATATATATATATATATATATATATATATATATATATATATATCATACTTTGTTATTCCATATCCAGCTTCTTTTGACGCATTTCTACATGAATTGACAATAGTATCTTTATCCTCATCACCGAATAAAGCTGGCACTTGCCCAACAGTTAATATATTGTTAATGATTTCCAAAAATCCTTCTTCGGCTACTTGTGATGCAGTAAACATGAATACTAATTTTTTATCATCAACACCCAGTTGATTGAATAAATTTCTAAGATCTTCTCGAAATGATTGTTCATTATAGCCACGACTTAACATTATTTCGAACATTTCACATTCTGTAAAAAAATATAGAGATCGTATGGGGTTTGGGTAATATTCTTTCTGTAAGGCTGTAAGTTCAGCGATGAATCATTCGTAATATGGAAAGTATTGAAATCACGTTCTGGCACTAATCAGCCCTGTACACCATCAGCTTTTACGCGTTTGAAAGGGGTGAAAATTGAGTTTGGTCAAAACGGTAAGAGTTAGTATACATTTTACATACACCTTGATGTACATGTAAATTCTGTGTGTGTATGAGTAAAAATTTCCTTAGCTCCCTTATTTTTAATAATTAGCAAAAAAGGCAAAGAACTTATGTATGTAAAATTTTATGCCCTACAACTTTTATTGTTAACTCTTACCGTTTTGACTCAATACAATTCTCACCCCTTTTAAATGAGTAAAAACTGACGACGTGCCTCTTAGTAGAAAACACCGCAACTTGCTGATAAAGTCAACCTAAATAAATGAAAAAGTTTCAAATTTTGATAGTACCTGCAGGATATGATGCTAAACGGGTTAAGGACTGTTTTCCGCTCCCTCCAACGCCAACAATCAACATATGACCTTTATATTGACGAAGTACTCGATGAATTCGTGTTAAATGTTCCAAAGCATCTTCGAACAGTACTAAATCCAATCTTGCACGCCTATCATTGTATTCGTCCATAATTTCTTTGAATAAAAACAATATTGCATCATAATCAAGTAAATCTTCATAAAATCGTGGTTCATCCGATGTTGCATTTCGGTAATCACCAAATAATAACGGATCTCGCATTACGTATCCGACATCTCCTCCAAAATGTTTTGTTAATTGTGTAAGTACATGCTGATTTACTAAATTTTGATCCTAATCCAAAAAAAATATAAAAGTAAAGATATATACATGTAAAGAAAAAACTTGGAAAAGAAGCAACTTTTATTGGTTAACAGACTTACTTGTTTGTTAATTAATCGATCAGAAATAACTCGGGTAAACTCATTTCTCCATAATCGAATAAATTGTTTACTTGATTGAAAAAATGACGGTGTTGACAAACACATTCCACCCACAATTCGTGATAAATCACGAAGGTTGAAGATATAATGAAATTTGCTTGGAGTTGGTGGTAGTTCTACAATAATTATCTAAAAAATTGTGCAAATACTTTAGCTACATGATTTCAGTTATTTAAAAAAATTTTGATATGCGTTTCATTGAGGGAAATGATGAATATATAGCGTCAAAATCGGCTGAAAATTTCACGCCAGGGGATTTTTGAGGTTACTGTTTAGGAATTTGAAATGAATTTGAATAAAATTTCCTGATTTTAATACAAAATATATTTTTTAGTGGATAGTTGTACTGCATTTTTTATGGGCTAAAACAAAATGCGCTGAATTAGGACCGAAAAAGAGAACATTTTATGATTATTTAAACTTAACGTAGTTTTTATGATTCTGCAAAAAATCTCAAAAATCGCGGACCTTGGATTTTCTAAGGTCCGATTTTGATAAAATTATGATTAAAAAGGTAGTTTGGTTTCAAAAATAACATCCAATTAACTATTGGATGCGTAATTTTTGGATATATTACTTGAAATTAGATCTGTAGTTAATATTCCAGACAAATTTCAAGCTATATCTCGTAAACTAGCCATCCAATCGTAAAATAAGTGTTACTTTAGGTTTGTATACATCTTTGATTACCATAGAAAACTTAAAAAGAGAAAGAAATTTTTTTTTGGATTTTACAGATACACCAAAAACACGTTTCAAAATCATAAAAACCTCTCTCTTTCGACAAAATTTAGTCTTAGGCACGTTTAGCTTAGGCACCAGGAAGAAAAAGTAATGATGATAATAATAAATGCAATCTTTTTGGACCAAGTGTTTGGATCAAACGTATATCACAAAATTTCCTCATACGATCGTTCAAACATTGCTGAAAACTACAAAAATGCATTTGCATTGTAGAGCTTAGTTCCCAGATTTCCAATAAAAATGTTCGACTGCTTATAGCACTGACGTAATTTAAAAAAACTTACTTTGTATAAATTTAAAGTTATTAGCATTAAAGAGTCGAGTGTTGCTTTTACATCATCACTGAAATTATCCGTATGTCCCTTTAAAAGCGATAGATAAATTCGTTTTAATGTTTTATCCGCAGGAAACACTATATTGAACACTGAAAACATGGACATAAAACGTGGATCAACTTCATTTCGACCACCTCCAGCCTTTCCCATAGCAGCAAAATAGCCTGAAATCAAATTGGATAAATATATTAGGCTAAGTCTCAATTATAATCTCGAGTATGGTGTGTCATCCATCAAGTTCTGACCTTCAATATTGTATTATTAGATTGATCTGCCGGCTGCGAGTCATTTTGAGCTATATAGCACCAACGTTACGTACGAAATGTGAACATTTGTACACTATTTTTGCTAAATAAGAAAGCCCTTATTTCAACCTTTTAGAGAAACTTTAATGATTGCCTAAAGAAAAAAAAATATGTAAAAAATGTCTTACTTATATCTTTTAACGTTTTCCAATTTAATTCGCCGCCTCTGTTATATAAACCTCCACGTTCAAATAATAATTTTAACAACGCAATTGGCTGTTGAGTTCCATACTCGTCGACTTGAGGCATGTTCATATCATCTATAAATACTAATAATGTTTTCCCGACAGGCGGACCATAAACATCTTTCGTACGTTTTTCAACAGTTGCCTCAATACTTCTTTGTACATCCAATGATGAAGTTCTTGACGACATGTTAATATTTAAAAATAACTGAAAATATATTAAAATTAGTGTTGGGTCATATTATAACGGTGTTTTAAACCCGTTCGGGGGTAATTAGTGGCAAAGTTTGTACTCTTTTAGTGTAAGAATTAGTCATTTCACATCTTGTACTTCTGCTTATTACTATCTGAATGAAAAATTTCATAAACTAATAACTATTATCATTTATAAATAAGAAATCTAGTATTTGATTATAAAGCTGAAATTGCCTAGCGAAGCGGATAAGTAACAGCTTTTTTATATAATATAGCAGTAAGTATTTGCAAGAGATATTGTAAATTATCCGATAAGATTATCGGATTAGAATATTTAAAATTAAATTAAATGAATATTAAAGAAGTACTAAATGACTTACAGTTTTTCCTTGTTGTAATAAAGATTTAATAAAATTATCAATTGTCGCTGATTTCGATGTACCAGTTTCTCCCACCAATACAACGGGTCTGTGAATTTTATTCATTAAACTTAAGAGCCATGTGGTTCGGCATGTATCTACAGTTGGCACAAGAACATTGGCAAAATTTATTGTTTTATCATGAATATATTCTGGAACCATCCATTCCCAAGCAACCCATACTCTTTCTTCTAAATCTAAATAGTAATCATACATAGTCGGAAATCCTTCTGGAATATTTTCTAGAAATATATTAAAATTAGAATTAGAAGAATTAGAAAAGAAATTTTGTTTGTCTACTTACTCATGGAAGCTTTTTCTTTGGGCGTATCGTGAGGCGAAAACAACATACCACTTTGCTTTTTCGCAAATGCATCAAATGTAACTCTTGATTCCTCCAAAATTGACGCACCTAACGAACATATAACCGCTTGTAAAAATATTGCTTCACATGCATCAATATCTACTAGTGATTCATCTTCTTTTTCTGGATACGAATCCTTTGGTGGAAAAGTACCATTAATCATGTTACATAGTTGCATTACCATGTTTAATCCAGTTTGTGGAATAATTGTTTTTAATGGTGCTACCATTTGAACACCTAATATTCCTAAAGTAATATAATCTAACGATATTGGAACATATTTCTCGTAGAGGGCGTCGAAAAATTTTCGTTCTGGTTTGTATGGACGTGTACTTAGCCAACGTTGCCAATACGGTCGATAATTTAAATTTTTTGGGTCAACATAAACCATACCAGCACGGGAGACTGTTGCGGGAGATGCATAACTTAAATCACCAACCTGTATCAAAATTACAAATTAGGCTTCTTAAATGTGAGTAAATTTTGCAGCTAATAAAGAACATACTTCAAATAATAAAGCAGACCATGGTTGTAATCGAATTCGTTCTCCATTAGCTAAAGTTAAAAGTTTATTATCATCCATAACTGAATTCATGTTTTCAATCCATAAGGCATCAACGTCGCCATCGAATAAAATGTATATACGTTCATTCTCATTTTCGTTTGGCTTATTAACATCACGAAATATGTTTGATAGAAGACCATCTGTCCAATCTCGAGTTTGTGGATCCAAAAATCCATATAGTTCTATTACAGAGCATGCCTGAAAAAAAAACGCATTAAAATATATTTTTGCTTATAGTTTGGTAACTTACTTTTGGATTTAATATTCTTAAAATTGTTGGTAAGTTTAAGACAGTTTGAGCATTACAAAGTGTTTGAATTACAACAGTTTTCCCACCTCCCGTTGGTCCCACAATCATTGTACAATGACGTGTCATCATGGTTTCGTATAATTGAACAACTTTGTCCACCTAAATTCGAAAATAATTTGTTAAAAATGCAAATGTTGAAATTTAAATAATGTGTGTAAAATGATTTACATTTTATCCAAGGCTAATAAAAAGTACCTGTTGGGGTAACAAAATATATCCATTTTTCTTAAAATCATTTTCAACAGCTTTATTAAAATCTGGATACACCTGTCGTGGACAATCAATACCAGGGAATAAATCTTTAATTAAACCCAAAAATAATGGTACATCATCATACACAAATTTTGGAAAATTCATGTCTCTTAATGCTCTCATCAATACAACCATTTCAGATAGCTCAGGTGATTCGCGTTTCATTTTTCCTGCCATACGTAACACAGACGTTAGCGCTCTTAAGCCCCAATCGTAATGAAATTGTTTTGATAATTGTTCTTTAGCCACTTGATACAACACTGTCATTTTTTTCGCCAAAATCTGCGAAAAAATGAATATTCAAAAAGGGTTAAATTAAAAAATTTGCGAATTTTCCTGCTCAGGCTTTTTCTGTAAAAACATTTTACTTACTTTAGCTTCTAAGAATCCATCAGAAAATAATGAAATTAAACAAATCATATTCAAATCTGGTACAATACATACGACTGGCCGAAATAATGCTTTAACTGATTCGGGAAGTTCAGTACGGCCAGCATAACCAGGATTCATCGTTATAAATATTCCAACTTTTGAATCTAAAGCAATTTCTTTACCCTCAAACTAGAAAAAATAAATCATTAAACTCTCGTTTGCGGAATTCTTAGGATGGAATAAATAGAATTGAGGAGATGTTATCATTAAAAATATTTGTTTGGATACATAAGCAATTAACTGTTGACGCAAATTTTATTACTGACTGCAATTATTGCTTACTCCTCTCGTTACTCGAAATATAAATCATAAGTTTAGTATTCTTAGTACGTACATTAAAACGAGCTGCTTTATTTAATAAAGCTGTTCGAATAGTTTGTAACTGCGTTGAAATAACAGATAACACCGAAATTTCAATACGATTGAATTCATCATAACAGCCCCATGCTCCACATTGACACAAGCCAGATAAATTTTGACCAATCGCTGTGAAGTCCATACCTTCGCCACAGTTTGTAACTATACATAATAAACCCATTGCTTTTGCTAAATCTTTAGTCGTCTCAGTTTTACCAGTACCCGCAGGTCCTGCTGGCGCTCCACCTAAATGCATTGTTAATGCTTGTGTTATTGTTAAGTAAATTCGATCTGTTAATCCTGTTACCACTAGACGCCCATTTAAACCCATATATTCATACCCATATTCAAAATTTCCTATAAAATTTAATTTATTTTTAATAGAGTAAATGTAGGTATTTAAAAAAAAAAAAAACTTTGTTAAATATCAAATTTTTACGAACATGAAGTTCTTTATCAGTCTGTTAATAAATTTAATTCCTTATCCGATTTTTTTAATTGTAAGACATTGTAAAATATATTGAAAAAAATTAAAGAGTTTTCATTATTGCGGTCTTTAGTACTTAAGTAGGTTCGTTTATGTCATAAATTAAGAAATTCATTTCTAATTACCTGTGCATTGAACAACACGTAAATTATCTAAATCATGTATCCAGTAAAAACGTAATTGGCTTTCCCATCCAAATTCAGTGGAATCCATCACCGAATCACGCACAAACTCTTCAATAATATCACGTGCATGTACATCAATTGTAACAATAGTTCGGAATTTTAAACGATCATTTGGTGTTAAATCAGCGCGTACTTTAATCACAAGTTCGTCTAATTGATTGTTTAATTGTTTTAAATATTCTTTCATTGCACGTTTATTGCCCGCTTTGATTTTCTCAAATACATTTTCAACTTCTGCCGTCCACCATACAGCATTTGATGCCAAACAAATCATTCCTTGAAAATCGAATATCCAATCTGTTCGAGGACGACGTACACTACCATAATTATGTATTCCTTTTTTGGTTATGAAACGATTTGATCGACGCATTTCTTGTAATACACAATTCATCCAATTTTCCACACGACCTGGAAATTGGTTATGGTAACTTATTGCATTCTGTTTGCTGATGGATAATACCTTCAGTTATTACAGGATCTCGAAATTCCATTACTTCTCCTTCTCCAGAAATCATTGCAGTAGCTATCATATGATCCATGTTATCTTTGGCTAAGCGCAGAGATTTTACATTATCAAACATCTAGAAAAATTTAAAATAAAATTCTAACATCGGGACAAACAATACGATGTTTGATGATTTTACTTGGCTGGGACTTACTTTTATCATGTTATCTTGAACGCAACTGGGTCCGGTACTACCCAAAATTGACAACAATTCATCAGTTGAAATGAAATAGAAACGTGGAAATATTTCCCGTTTCGAATTTAAATATTCATTCAAAGACTTTTGACACTTTTCTAAGCCATATGATAATCCGATTAATTCATCTAGACGACCCTCGACTAAACAACAATCCAGTACATTCAATCGCTTTGCTGTATCGACCATTATCTAATTCCAAGGTATAAGCTTGTTTTGTGAATACAAAAATAATTGGTATTTTTCTGCTTACCCTTCGAAAGCTAAAATCAATATCGTCAAATTTTTTCGCTTCTTTTGGTAATTGTGTTCGTATATCACCACCTACAAAAATTCCTTCCAAGTAAATCCATTTTCTTTGCAATATAAACCATTGTTCGATAACATCACCGATTAATTGCAGATACTTATCCCATTTTTGAACAGTGGATAAAAATGGTCCGATAAACCTTTAAGTAAAACAAAAAAAATTTTTAGATTTTTTTTTAAGGTTTGATTAGAAAGAAAATTATCATATACATACGGTGAGCCAGCCATACTTTGAAGACTCATTGAATCATTGTCAAGCTGAGTTAAAATTTCGTCGACGGGTAGTAAAATATATCCACGATCTTCGTTACTTTTATAATGTTTTGCAACCGTAAAAAATACATTTACCCAAGTTTCTTTAATGTCCTTTACTCCTTTTTCAATTGCTAATTCTTTGATTGCATTATTTACAATTGTTTCAGCAATTTCTTGATATTTTTGCAATTCCATTGAAAACATATCTGATAGTGTAAATCGATCTGGATGCATATCAAATACTTGACCTAAAACGTTTTCAAATTATAGTAACGGTCAATTTTTGCTCATTTTGTTATTGATATCCAATAACTGTTCATTTATATTGGAAAAAAAATAAATTGTTCTTTTAGAATTCGGCGTAGAAACAAGAAGTGGGTTTTCATAGTTTTTACCGCCTCCAATTTTATTAGTATTTAATATCTCTAAAGCCATGCCTTGTGAATTTTTTGGTTTTTTGTATTTTAATTTCACAGCTTTACTCTATGTTTAAAAATAATCGTAAAATTATGTCTTCATATCTTATTAAAAAAAATATCTACTACTTTTAAGACTCCGTTCTCAAATCGCATAATTTTAATTTTAATATTAGAAAATTCACCTGAGGAGAAAAATTTTATATCTCACACATGCGTAAATAAAAATAAAAAGTTGTTTGTTTATAATTTTCAAGTTCTTTCGATATATTTAAAAAATATTTAGCTTAATATTGTCGCAAGTAGAAAATGGAAACTTATTTTATTTTTGAGACATTTATAAAAGGGCCGTTCATTTTTACTGTTTGGGTGCAAAAGTCTGAAACAAATTCGACAATAATTTTTTTTAGGCTCGTAGAAATAAATTGTGGGACACCATATTATTGCCTATTAAACAAAAGTATTAATTGGAAGTACATGATGTTTCTCTATTTTGAAGAAATGGGGATACGTGCATTTTTCGTCTTAGAATAATTACAGAAAAAGAACATTTACCTGTTTTAGTCATTAGCTCATTCCAATGTCGTTGACGCATTGCTTCGTGACGTAATGACACCATTAACGGTACTATATTTTTGAATTGTTTCATAAAAACATCCAAATTGACACCAGTCGATGTTGTTCGTATAGCTTTGGGTAGTTTACGATATTCTTTCATAAAATTTTCCATGCCATCAACTAAGGTTTGTGGATTTAAATTCACCCATAATGTTTTACCCCACGAATCAATCGATATTTTTACACTACGATATATCTTATATAGTAATTCTAATGCTTGGAAATCTTTGTAACATTTATTAAAATTAGAATAATCTGCCATTGGTAAGTCAAAAAGTAATTCTGCATTTATTAAATCCTGTCGTTTTTCTTCAAATCCAGAGAATTTTCTTGAGTAATCCTTTTGGAAATAAAGATTTTTATTTAAATAAATCGTAAATTTAAACTAATGTATTTAGTTTTACGTACATCCATCATTTTTAATCCAACATCTAAATCTTCACCAACTGATGGAGGGCCAGATTCCGTGTATTCTTTTACAAACTTATCAATTATCTGTAAGAAGTCTTTGATTTCAACAACAGTCATTGAAGAGAAGAGATCTTTTGTTGCCTCTAAAGTTCTTGTTCGCATTTTTGATGATAAATATAAATCTTTCCATTTTTCTTCCAAATCGTATGATTTCTTTTCATCCTCGATGTCATACTAATTAATAGAAATTGAATTTAGCATTAAAAAAAACAGATTTGCATGCCATGCAGGGAAAATGGGCCGTTGCTTTGCCCGCCTGGTTTTTTCCACAATCAAAGTTCAGATAACCATTTATTTTCGTTCTTCAAAAAATGGTAGGGTTCGAAAGAAAATTCAGACACACCGGGAATCGAAACCGGAATCATTGGCATGATAAATCAGCGCAATACTCTCCTCCCCAAATTATCATGTGAAAAGCTTCTAGTTAAAGGGTGAACTTGCTAAAATTTTCTTTAGATACTATTTTGGTATTGTATCAAGGCTTTAAAAAACTTAGGTGTTATAATAAAAAATAGGCTTTAAAAAACTTATTAGTGTTATAATAGAGTTTTTTTAGCTACTACGTTATAATGTGACACAGAAGTCAGGTAAGTACATCACTTTAACTCATATTTCAATATAATCTTGAATTCAATTATATTAATTACCGGAATATTATGACATTTTAATAGTTGGTAAGTTTCTTGAAAATCTTTGTAAGCAACCTCAGAACTTACAACATCTTTACTAATATCTGAAATACATTGCATTACACTTTTGAACCTCACCAGACCATTAATTTTTTTATTTAATTCTAAATGATATTCCTAAAAAAAAATTTCTAATTTTGTTATTTTAATTTTGAAATGATATTTATATGTAAAATTCAAATAAATAATAATTTGAATTTTGCAATGCAAAGAAATATAACTTACACGAATTTTATTTTCAAATTCATCCATTCTTGTTTTAGTTTTTGTTGCCAATTTTTCTCCTAATATTCGTTTCCATTCCATTGCTTCGTCACTAATACCTTGTAATAATGGTTCTAAATTCAAACGTATTGCCCCGATATCTTCATATTGAGGATGCTCTGCTAATTCCTCAATAATATTTGCGTAGAATATAAATTTTTCATCATATTGAAAGAGTGCTTTATGCTTTGCTATAAATTTTTCGCAAACAATACTCTTATCGTATACCCATAGTGTTTTATATCTACGCCAACTATAAAATATCGAAATTAGCATTATTTCAATAAGTAAATTTTTGTTGAAAATTTAATATTAAGTAAAGGGTATGAAGAAAAACTACACAATTTGTGGAAAATCGAAGTACGATCTCTTGATTACTCTAACCACTAAGCTAAATATATTTTATTTTATATTTAAAAGTCTATTAAAGTATACCTATTGTTTTTAATTAATAAAGTATGGAAACAAATTCCGGCCGTCATAGGGACAAATGAAAAAATATTCACAAAATTACTGTTGCACATATTTATAACTACAAATATACACAGATCGCACAGCGTGCGAACGCAACGCACCTAAAGAAGTTTTCACATCAAAAACTAAACATCTTGCTGGAAATTGTACTGCGAATTTTGCCTATCCGAATAAATTTATTTTGCAATAATCTACAGGCATTAATAATTAATTAATCATGTAGTTTTTCTTTAATTTTTAGATAAAGTACTAACCGTTGCAGATATTGATGTGTATTCAGTATAATTCTATGCGTGACATCTTGTATCTTGTTGGTCAGTTCATTAAACTCATTAATTTGCATGATATCTTCATAAAATGAATATAGGAAGTACTCATGGGTGTCTTCAATTTCTTGTGGCGGACATTGAAGACAGCTTTTATCTACCCAACGAGGAATTTGTTTTAATCTAAAATATGTAAATTTTCTTATGAAATTCCCATTGTATTATATACAAGTTTATCATAAGCAAAATTTTTAAACGATGTTTCGAAAAATTTTCCATCTTTGGGAGGTGGGGTAACTTTTAAATTTCTAATGAAAATCCTTTTAAATTTTTTGTAGAATTTAAATCGAGGGGAAAAATAGCGATTTCTTAAACCATATTCTCTCAGACCATAACAGATTTATTTATCCGTACCTATCCGTAAAATTTTTTACATTACGTAATGTAATTGTTAAAATTTCAGTAGGTGATGGTCTTAATGCAATCTCTGGTATTGATAACACAGCATCCACTTGAAATATTGGTGTTGTTGAATTTAAATTTTTGATAAATTTTCGTAAATTATTTCTCGCCATTAAAATTAATCCGTAGTATATTTGCGTTTCCCAATATTCATAGTAATGTTCCATTTTTGATGACCTTCCGCAACTTGTACCCAATACAACATTTTCCATTTTCTTTAATAGTGGCGTTATATCAGCATATAATTTTAAAACTGTACACATTTTCTCAGTGCGATCCAATTCTTGTAAATAGAAATACTCCTGTAGATGTAATACAGTTTCATTATATTGATATATAGTGGTATAAATTTAAATGACATAAAATTAAATGACTCAGAAAATAATTATAATTCTTAAAGAAATCTTCACAAAAAAAAAAAAATATTTTTAAATTAAAAAGGTTTCTCAAGGCAGCTCAATCATCAGTGCCAAGACTCATTTGTAGATCAGGAATCATTTGGAAAGTTCTTTTATAGATATTGAATATGATACGTATTGGTTGCTGATCTTTTCCTAAAAGATTTAAAGGATCAATTTTAAAAGATTTTTCAAATACTTCCTGTTCCGGATCAAAAAAAGAAACTGGAAAATGATTTGGGCGTAAGGTATAAATAAATTTATAACGAATTGAGGGCCGAAGTTAGTCGTAAAATATTGACATAAAAATATCAACAATTCTTACCTTGCAAGGATACCGTTCATCAGAATCGTAAGGTAACATAACTCGAAACAAATCAGTTTCAACAATTTTTTTAATTCTTTTCCATATATCACAACTGACATGGAAATTTTGATCGATTATGGAATAGATATTTTTTAATATCAAATTAGCATTGGAGGTGTAATCATTTATTGCCAAGTTATTCCATGTAATACGACTAATACCTGGCTGAATATATTTTTCTGCTTCCAATAAATGACCTTTCATTAAAAGAATCTAAAAAGCATAAAATAGACTTTGCTGGTTTGAACTACAAGAAATGGGTATATGTAAGGGTCTGGATAGGTAATTTATTATTATTTGGAGTAATTATTTTATTAGTCAACAAGGAAATTGAAATGAATTTAGAATCTTAGCGAAATATATTTTTTTACAGAAGAAATTTTTTTTTTTTCTAATAATTTTTCAAAAACGAAAACTTTTAAGTATTCCGAAGTGTTAAAGTCATAGAAGTGAGCATCTCCTTTTGAATCAGATTTTCATAATTCGACCATGAAGATGAAAAATCCGCAAAAATTTAACTAACCTCTGGAACTGATAATAGTTTGATAATCGATGTATACCCTTCAAGCATTTTTTCTACGGCATACAAATCTTGATGTAATTTATAATTTCTTTCCGATGCATCACGGATTTCCTGTGGAATTTCATAACCTAATTCCTCCATTAATTTCGCTTCAGCAATTACATAAAATATTTGATGATTAAAATTCAATGTAAATTTTAAAGCACGCTCGGCACAAATTTGTCCACCCATCATTTCTCTCCAAGTTAATGGAGCCGTTACTGGATTTACTATTTTTAATTTTGATAATTTTCGATCTGGTTGCTTACTATCAGATTTCATTTGTATCAGATTTGATTGAGCTTGAGTCAATTTTGATCTTTGTTTTCTCATTGTAGCTAGACAAAAATCCATTATTTAGGAGCTAGTATTCGACGGTTTTGGTATATTAGGTATTATAATTAGGACTAAAAGGATCAAATGTTCCAATTATCAATTTTGGAAGATGTGTGCGTTTTACTATTTAGTGCTGAAGTATGCGAAAGCAATGTTGCAAATCTAGTAAACCTCCTAGCACTTTTTGGGGAATTATTTTCTACTAAAATAATTATTTTCTACTAAAAGAAAAATTATTTTCTACTAAACATGCATTGCATCTTTATACCATACTTCCACCACATATCCCAATTTTTTACATAGAATTATGCTGGGATGTTTTTTTAGCTCTTAACTTCTCTCATAAGACTTTTGAACCTTAAGATTAGCCTTCTTTTGAAAACAAAGTGACTTTTATACACAATGTATTATTATATTTACCTCCAGTGGACGATGCAGCTGAATAAACAGATGTTCTTTGTGGTGATTTGATATATGAGGTTGATTCACCATCAACCTTTGCAGTTTCATCTGGTTTCTTTTTTGGTTGTACTGAAATAATTAAATTTGAAACATTAAGATAAGGTTACAGAGGATATATTCAAAATCATTTATCACCCCCTAAGTCGAAAGTTTATTGTAGTTTTGCATAAATATTTCATCAATAATAAAAAATTAACATACTTTTGGCTGTTGGGTCGTATTCAACTTTGAGACAATGTTGTTGAAACGATTGCAACACTATTGGTCGGGATTTTTGAATCCACTGATTATAATTTTGTAATTCAAATTCTTGTAATGTTTTTGCCACTTCCATGTATTGTGAGACAACGTCTTTTGTACCACTTTTTAGTTCATTCACTTTTTTAAACATTATCATTGGCTGTTTAATAATATTTAATAGCGAACGTGCCCAATATATAGCTCCTGCATAAGGTGGGTGATATCTTAATAATGGAGGATTTCGACGATGTCTCTATATACAAAGAACAAATTTGATAAAATTTCTGTATTTTTGAAATTTAAAATATAGATGTGTATTTAATAAGAACACATCATCAACAATTTAAATATCCACCTAATAATTTTAAATTTCAGAGCTACTGAGAAAGCAATTAAAAAACTGTTATGTCCTAGAAAACCTTTAAAAATACTTATAATGTTTTGTATAATGTACAAGTTATATCTAATGAATTATTTTTTAATACAGGGAAATTATAAAATAAGCATGAGGACTATTATAAGTCGCGGATATTTCTGGAGGCATCTAACAATATTTTCTATTAGAAAATAAAGACCTACAAGGTAAATATAAAAATTCTAATATTTCAGAGCAATAAAAATTCCTAGTAAATTATTTTCGGAATTGGTACTACAAAGATATAAAAATAGTAATGAAAAGAAAATCTATTGTCTGGGAATTATTTTTACAAACAGGCCAATATAATTGGATTTACGAAGACAAAACAGTAGTGAAGACCTTTATTGTATAAATAAAGAATATTGGATAGACCTTATAGTTACCAAAATGAATTGATTTATTTTATATAATTTTGGTAGGTTTAATACAAAATTTTTGCAATGGGAATCCATATTTTTTTACATCAGTCCTTATAAAATAAACACATAAACAATGACTGTGTTTAGTGTATAAAAGCACTAAGAAGCGCTTGTAAGCAAAATGGCGATCACTAAGCCAATAGCCAATTATGAATAACTATTATTGTTAGCAAACGTATTCTGACCAACAACTGTATGGTACAATTCTAAGCGCTAGCAAGCGATAATTTGATAACGTAATATCGAACTGGCTTGAAACGTGGCTATATACTTACTTGGTAAATATCCTGTACTTTATAAATTTCTTTTAAAAATTGTTGCAGAATAAAATCAAATTTAGACATTAATTGTGTTTTAATTGATTCACGAGTTTTAATTTTTTTGAATTTTAATAACATTGTTAAAGCCTCTTCGGATGATCGCAGTGTTTTAAAGCTTTCATCAATAAAATATTTTGCTTCAGCTTCTAATATTAGCAATTCTTTTTTAAACCAATCCATAACTGCTTGCCAATTTTCAGCAAATTTTGGATTATATACATCAAAATCCACTGTTTTTATTGGTAACATCAATCCTTTTACACGTAGCAGCACGTTATCAATTTGATTTGGATCAATTACTATCGATTTTAACTCTGGCCCAAATATCACTTCAAATTCATTTAAAGACTATTCAACAAAGAAAATTTCAAGAAAGTATTTTTCATAAAACTGATGAAATGGAGAGTAGTCATTTATTACCTGTGCTGCGTCATTTAGATCACCAAGAACTGTTGCAAAGTAATCAGATTCACCAAATAATCGTTCCCTGTCAAATTCCCAACGTTGACCTTTCGTATTTTCAATTTTTTCACGTACTTCAAAATATGAGGATTTCCACGTTTTAAACATTTCCATAGCATTTTTAGTTTGTTCGCATACTTTCTCCAACGTAAGACTGAAAAAGATGAAAAATATTTCGTGAAACTGTTGATATCTCGATATGTCTAACAAAATCGTCCAGGTTTGTAATCTTCTAGCTTTTTAGCCTATTTGTGATATACATAACGTAAGTCATTTGATGAGGGGGCTTTTCAATTACTTTAAATTTGTATACTAAACTCCAAGGACTGCAAAAGTTCTCAATGTTGAGAAGTACGTAATAAGGACATTTGAATTTACCCAAAACACAATCCCAGCTTTGCTTATTAAATCCATACTATTAATTCGATCGCTTTCAAATTGTTCAAGCTGATTACAAAGACAGAGTCGTTAGACTTGATGATTTACAAGCTCAAGCAGTTATCACACCGTTTGAGAAAGATACGCTTACTCGGTTTTCAATACTGCATTTGATTTGATTATGCTGTTAAGATTTTACAATCGAAAAAACTTTACTTGCATTGTGTCATTTTTAACACGCTTTTATTAGCTTCACTCGTATGTTTGTTTGTTTGTCTGTAGGTAACTCTCTGAAGTTGGCTGCAGAACGCATCTGAACGGATCCTTTGCATGAGAGTAATAAAGATAGAGCTAGTGCGCGAACTACGCATGCGTGCTAATGCGTGCTAAATTATTAATTATAACAAATAAGTGAATACAAAAAATTGAACTAAAAAGCGAAAAATAAATAATAGTTTAAAAAAACTAAAAAAACACGCTTTTATAGAAAAATCCAACTAAAAAGTAGAAAATAAAATTTAATAAATTTGGATTAAGAATAGTGTAAATAAGAAATAAATTTATATTATTGTAAAAAAAAGCGTGGGGTGCATAGTGTCAATAGATATAAATATTTTATTGGCAAATATGAGTAGATTATCATTTTGATATCTTAAAAAGCACCCCACGCTTTTTTTTACAATAATATAAATTTATTTCTTATTTACACTATTCTTAATCCAAATTTATTAAATTTTATTTTCTACTTTTTAGTTGGATTTTTCTATAAAAGCGTGTTTTTTTAGTTTTTTTAAACTATTATTTATTATGAGTGGATAAATTTGTGAATTCGCGTCATCGTCACCAGGTTGCGTGCGCACGATCATTGCAATACAAAATTGAGTATTAAATATGTTAATACTTATATATAATAACAAAGTAGAGAATTTTTTAATGATTTTAATATTCGTATCAATATTTGTTTCAGAAATTTAAGATTACTGATTTCATATTCTTTTGAAATTTATATAGTTTATTTAAAATTTATTTTATAGTATTTCAATAATTATGATTGAAATTTATGTAAATAGTAACATTATATATAAATAATCGGAGTGTATATACAAATAACTCAAAAATTATGAGCAGTCTTGACAAGATAACGAAGGACGCTTAAAGAGTTTTTTTTAAAAAAAAAAATTTCTAAATATAGAGTTATTACTTGGAATGACGATTGATGTTAAAACTGGACTTTTATAGTTTCAAATTTTCACTTCTATTGGCAGTTCCTATAGACGCCAACTTTTTTAGTTTTAAATTTGATGTGTTTTTTTAACAACTAAATTTATTACAAACCTATATGATTTAAAAAAGTAGATATTTACTCAAATAATGTTGCCATTTCAATTTTCTTTTTTGTTGTATTCTTTAAACACCAACAAATTCGTTCCATTAATGGCAGCATATGTTCATCGTTGGAATAATAATTGGATAACGTCCATACCATTTCGAGACCATGCATTATATTTGGTATCACTCCATTTAATTTTTTAAAATCGTTAGTTTTCTCAATTGTCTAAGTGCAAATTATAAAAAAAAAATATAAGAATGCTATAGTATATAGGGATACAGAAGTGCAGTGGTGTACAAAACTAGAAATCTTTGCTCCATTTATTTGTAAGACTTACCTTAAAATGACGCAACAAAGACATAAGAATTTTAAAATTATCACGCGCTTCTTCATAGTGCGAATAAAATTCTTTGTTAGTGAGTTCAAAACTAACAATTTTTGGTGAATTCACTATTGTTAAAATATCTAAAATTCGAACAATTAAGTGTGACTTAATTTGTTCGATAATAATACTGAATGTTGCCTCTTTTTCATGCCATAAATCAAATTCTGCTATTGGACCATTACGTTCTGGCTCCTATAAAATTTATATGTGCTCTAATTGAGGGATTAAAATGTTTTGTGTTTAATTTTACCTTTTCATTATAAGAAATTATAACTTTTTCCATATGTTGTTCCCATGAAGTAACCACACCTTCCAAAATTGTTATTAATTTTGGAATTTGAGCATATTCTTGATTAGATTTTGTGTCGTCAATTAGAGTTTCAATATTTGATGGAAGCGGTAATTTTATATCGCCTTCAATATGTTCTAACGTCCTAAAAATTATAGCTAAATCTTTACTAGGAATTTTTGCTAAACTTTTACTAGAATAATAAGAGTTAATGGAGGAAGGTCTATCTTATGTTTCAAAATAGGTGTTCAAAACTTTTCCTTTGAAATAAATTTAGAATTTGATACCAAATCCCGGACTCAGGAAATATATCTACAGAAAGCGGTGTGTACGTCCCAAGTAATCTCGAAAAAATGAACAAATGCTTATCAACTAAACTCGTTACCAGAAGTTGTACTATTTCCAGAAGAAGGCTTAGAAAAGGTGCAGAAAATCTAGGGATATATATTTGTCATCTTTTTTATAATTACTAAGACTTTTATCCTCTAATGCCAACAGAGTATATATAAATTCGTCTCTCTATCTCTACATTAGCGAGTTTTATCCTTACCATAGGACGGATGTTTGTAAATTATTAACATCTTTTATTAAATTATCCTTAGTTGGAAGATTCTTTATTATTTCGATTGGTGTCGTTTCCATACTGTCCAAACTAGCTAAATACTTAGCTTTTTTATCAATAACTTCAGACATTTTCTTTTTAAGTAAACCAACTTTTCCTTGATCATGTTGTGATTCCTCCTTTTGGATGATTAATGATAAACGCCGATAATCTGATGGCCGAGAAAATGCTAATTGACTTGTTGCTAAACTAACTGAGGACTTATTAAAATCAAATATTGCATCGAGATCAATTTCTGCTGCTTGTATCATTACAGGCTCACGAAATTGATTTTCTACCATGGGAATCATTGCTTTATCTACTGTTTGTAACATTGAATTGAGTACACGTTTTGAGCAAGTTCCAGTGATGCAATAATTTTTCATTTCCTCTTCACTTTCATAATCCGTATCCATTAATGGTATTGGTTCAATAGTTTTGCGTAATACGTATACGTATCGTTTTATCTTGTTAGTTGTATCAGCTTTGATTGGTCCAAATTGTCCAACGAACATTTCAATTTGTTTAACAACTGGTACCATTCTCTAAAAAGTTGTATTTAACACAGAAAAACATAAGAGACCAAACTCGAAGATATACTAAAGTTTAAAATTATCTAATTTTTTAGGAATCAATTTTTTTGAATGATACTTTATGAAGACACTTAAACTTACCTTTATATAAATGTATTCTGGTGGAAATATTTTTCCATCGACAGCTAAACAGAATAAAATGAAAAATTATGATTGAGAAAATTTTTTATGAATGACAGCGTTTTCTGTGGTGAACGAAATGAGTAATAAAATATATTTTTGATGGAGATGGCTGATGAAATTTGTAAACATTTACAAGAAAATAATCTCACCTATTTCTATGTTTGGTTTCTTTGTTTGGGGTTTGGGGTGTTTCTTTTTCTTACCTATATAAAATCGTGTTTGATGAATTTACTTAATTAAAACTCATCTCAATCATTTAAGATATTAATCACGTTTCAATTTTTTCCTGAAAATTGTAAACTAGAAGGCTGATTGAAAATAGCCTTTGATTCTTATTTATCGAGTTGTTACAGAATATTCGTACATCCCCTTTAAAATGAAAAATATTTTTTTATTATTATAAGAAAAATCGTTATGCAGAATTCCTTGGGCATATTTTCAGATTTCTGTTCATTGTTATAATTGCAGTTAAAAATATACCTTCTAAATTAGAAATAATTTTTGATATCGATTTCTAAGAAGTTTTTACTAATAAGATATTTTAAGTTTTACATATTAACTACTGAATACATTTTATGAGCATAGAATTTTAAATCAATAAATTTTTCGAAAAAAACTTTCTATTATATATCCATAGCCTGATAAAAAAAAGTCCTATTCAATCCTATAGAACTTGAATAGAAATAAATAGGAAATCTATAGGATTTAATAGGAAATTTCATTGAAAACATACTTTCCTATTCAATCCTATTGATTTCCTATTCAGTCCTATAGAAATTGAATAGGACTTTTTTATCAGGGAGTAAAAAAATTATGAGCATATCAAGTATAAATTTTGTTTAAGTCTGAACCAAACGATTGGAAACTTGATTAAAAACTTACCGCCTTTTTTAGAAGGTTTTTCTTCTATTATTTCTTCTTCCTCAATTTCATCCTCTTCCATTTCAGTTTCAAGTTCTCCTTCCTCTTCTTCCTCCAACATTGTCACTATTTCTTGACCAGATTTCTTTTCAGCAGGTGGATGCCATTCTAAATTAAATATTTATATATTCAAGAATGTAAATTGATTATAGAAATTATACTTAATCCCAAATCTTACCCAAGGGTATTGCCTCTTCACCATCTTCTAAAGTATACTCTTCCAGTACTTCGATTGTGTGCGGTGGTAGGGGAATTTCTGTGAAAATATTATCAAAATTACAAAAACAAAAAAATTCGTATTTTTTTCCAAGCAAGCAGTTTTATAATTGGAAAAAAGCGTATAAATTAAGAACCCAAGCGAAAAAAATTTATCCTAGAAAAGTAAAAATATTTTAATTGCGCTTTTTAAAAATAATTTCATTCTGAATTCGTTTATCTGCTAACTGTCATAATCTAAAATATAAGCTAAAATCTCTTTGGTTAAAAAATAAGCAAGAGCAAAAAGTGTCAAAAATTATCCATACCATACATAATTTGGTAATTATTCAGAAATGGCTTTACCTTTTTTCTTTTCTGTTGAATTAAAAAACAGATTATATATTAAAAAATAAAAACACAAATTGATCAATACTTACTTTTGCCGCCTTTCTTCGGTTTTTCAAATACGGTACCAGGAGCAAAATGTCGTCGAACTAAAAAAAAAAATAATCAGTATTAGGAAACTGTGTAGTTAAATTTATTTGGACGCCGTTAAAATGTTAATCTTAGTGAAAAGATTATACTTCTTTCTCTCCAACTTCATCATTAAAGTATTGGTAACGAAGCTTATATTTATAATAATTAAGATTCGGTATGTTTTTGGACTCAAAACTCGAAAAGTAGTCGATTAAGTGTCATTAGTCATTCTTTCGTATAATTTCGTATATATATATATTCTAATCAACAATGTACTAGGTCCAAATGTGTATAGGCACAAAAAGTCGTCGATGGATCGACTTATTTTCTACCCGAAAAGACTTATAGATTTTTTGATTTATGTATCCATGGCATTTAAAAAATACAACTTCTAAACGGTGAGAGGTATACAAATAGCGTAAATACAAAAAAAGGTATTAAAAAAGTGTAAAAAATATTTAATTTATTTATACAATTTTACTTTTGTATGAAACATTTTTTCATATAATTAATAGTTTGGATATAACTTGAGTATATATTTTAATAAATGTTTTTTGGATTTTACTTTATTTTTATACTTATGTGGTTGTAAATTGACAAAAAATTTAAGTAATACGTAGCATCGGTTTTGTTATGTACTAATTCAAAATGAGGTTTATTATGATATACAAACACTATTATAGAATTATTTTATCTCGAGCGAAACCAACTTAAGCCGAGGGCCTTACAATGCACCTCCCTGGCGAGCGAAGCGAACACTAAGATTGAAGGCCATAGGCCTAGAATAAGGCTAAGAGCCATTTTTATCTTGCGAGCGATGCGAAGTGTCCGGATTTTAGTCCTATGACCTTACTAGACTATTTTTATTAATTTCCCTAGTAATTAAATTAATGTCAAAGACACAGCGAAGCATGGTCGTGTTTGGCTAGTAAATTACATAATCTTAAAAATAAGATAACCTTTTTTTTAACGTAAGCTGTGACTGATTTTTCGTTACTATAGTTTTAATTTTCATATTTCCACATTTAATTAAAAAAAATTAATGAATTTTATGATGTTTTAAAACACAGCATTGATTTTGTGCTTTTTAAAATTTGTTTTTCTTTTTTTAATATTTGTAATCATGATTCTTTTTGAGGTAAGCGAAAAATTGAAAAAAAAATGTTATTTGAGTTTTATTATTTTTGTTTCTTTTTTTCTGAAAAGGTTGCGAAGTTTTATTTTGGTGATATTGAATTTTACAGTAAATTTGATTCAAGACAGTCTTCTCATAAGAATTAAGTAAGTTAAACATCTTTTTAGTAGCTTTGACATTATAAATGAGTAAATATTTAAATACGAGGCTAACATGTGAATTATCATTTTACGAGAGGGTACCAAAAAATCGTGTCGACCACGGATATCGAAATCGAAGCATAAAAGTACTAAGTCAGACACAATTGCGCGGGGAAGGGGTGGTTTTAAAAGAGTGGGAGGTTAGTAGTGGCCACCTAGTGTCTGTTAATTCATTAAAAATTATAAAATGTTAGGATTGAGAGAATCCAAATCTCAATTTTTTACAGCACCAACATGTTTTTCGATTGGATTATGTCTCAAACCGTTAGAAAACAGAATTACCCATTGGGAATTTCTCTAACGTTAACTATAATATAACTACTTTTCAACAATTTGCTGGGTCCAGCTGATTGCAAGACAAAAGCTTCGTATGGGAGTTTTTTTGCAAAGAATATTTTTTTAATTTTGTAAACAAAACCCAGGTTTTTAGTTTATTAGCTTGCAACCATTTTATATACTAATTGTAAGACTATAATGTGATTTAAACAGAGGAAAAATTTATAATAAGCATTATTTGGCGCTAATACTGAATATTTTAAAAAATTAAAAAATGACATGGAAAAATATATTAAAAAAATTGTATTTACTTAGCTGCCGAATAGTTTTCTCAACATCCACAATTTTCTCATAATACGTTTTATAAACAATAAAAATGCGTCGCTCTAAATCGCTACTATTACGTATAGGACCATCAAAAAATTCGACTAATAAATTATCTAATTTATTATCATTTTCAGCCATCATTCGATCAAATGCCTCCTCATTGGTGACATTTGTGTATGCCATAATACGATCTCGAATCCATTTACGGCGTGGATCCATTGTTCGTATTATGTGTGATGTTCAGTTGAAAAAGACTAGAAAAATGATGATTACATTTGATTTAAAAAAAAAAAAAAAATTGTATTCTTCTTATTTTAAAATTAGTTGACACATACAAATGAAATATAACACATTTAAATAAAAAAATTATTTATTAATTGTAACTAAATATTTTTGAACAATGTACTTGGTTTTAAATAAACGTGAATATATTTACATATTGATTTGTTTTTGTAAACAAGATGTTACCTAGGATATATCAACAAGAGTTTTTTGTCTAGGGTTTATATATTTAACCGACTTCTAAAAAAGAAAGTTAGTAATTCGATTCGTATGTGTACAGTATTCGTTTTGGAATTGTAATAAATTTCATCAAAATCGGTTTTGTAAAACTTAGATGATATGTGTATATCAAAGTGTTTTGATAAAAATTAAAAAGTTTTTAATTTTTACAAATATAAAATGTTTCACAAATTAATGCTCTAATCCATACATATGCATTTTCATAAGTTACATAGGTCCTATTAAGTAAGATGATTGAATTTTTACTGGAAAAAAATACATAATAATTTTAAAAAAAATAAAACGAATTATCAAAGGGGGGGGGGTAATAACAAACCGAAATTTTAGACAAATATTAATCGCCCAAAAACAAACTTAATAAAAACAAAAAATAATAATAATAATAATAACAAAAATTAATTAAAATGTTAAAAATAATTTTAAATTAATTAAATTGTTCTACAAATAGTAGCTTTGTAGCCAATTACCATTGGTAGTCGGCGTCAATGAAACTATTTTTTGCTAATAATATAATTATGCGCCGACTTCGAATCGTAATTGGTTTCAAGGAATTATTTTTTGAAGTATTTAAATATATATTTAAAACTATTTTGTATATTTTAATTCCTTTTTTGAAGTCGGATCAATTTTTTTGAAACAATTTTTCATTTCAATTTTGTATATTTTAATTTACATCAGATAGTTGAGTTTTATTTATTCGAAAATGTATTCAGGAATAATGAAGACTCGGAAGAGTTCTGTTGATATATTCTTTTTTAATTGTCTGGATACAGCCAAATTTTAATTTGTGAAATATTGATAAACTGCCTGAAATTTCCGATGCAATGGCTGGGAAACTATCCTCCCAATAGTAAAATAAGTATTATTTTTGGGGATGTTTATTTACACTATAAAAGCCAAAAAGGAGCGAAAAGAATTGTTGGAACTTTTTGATAATTTATAAGGTTTCTCGAAAACTTCAACAGGCCAAACTTGAATGTTTAGTAATTCCTTTATCTGATATCTTTTAAGTCATTTTTACGAGCTTATTTTGGCAATTTGTAGAAATATTACAGCACCCTTGTCTGGTCTGTATTAATTGAAAAAATTAACAAATTAATAAAAAGGTACAAAGGCCAAAGAAGAGTTCAAAACTGTAGAGAAACGTGGCTCACTTATTAAAATTTTCTACGTACTCTTTGGGATACTGCTATATAAGTTTGAAGATAACTGGTTTACTTCTATCCACTGTCACTTTTCAGATCGTTAATTCCTTATTATAATTTTGCGTTTATGAGTTATCATAATGTCAAATAAAGAGTAAGACATACTGACTTTCGAAAATGGACTAAGATAATTTTATAAAATTCCCTTAACAAAATTTAATTACTATGATCAATATTTTGAAACAATAGACCAAATATAATATAGTCTCATATGTATTAACATGCAGGATATATTTCCATAAATGAGAAACGACTTGAATTTTTTCTATATAATGGATATTTTGATTGATAATTTCGACAAAACTTTTAATTTATGAAGATAGAAGAAGGATGCAAGTTATTACATTAAAACAAGCAACAACTAAATAAAAAGTAAATTTTTTTTTTTAATCCTAAAAATTTATAATATACAAAGAAAAATGTACACAATATAATAACATTTTTTAAAACGCCATATCTCTTCACACGTTAGCGAGGTATAATATTTTATTTATATCGCGTGATAGAAAGTTGACTGAATTTGGTATACTTATTGTAAATGATATTTTAATTTGTCACGGTAGCGTGTGATAAAATATGTCCTTTTTAAAAATATAATTAACAAAATAAATAATTATACATATATAGATATGTTCACCAAAACGATTGATAACTATACGATCGCGATTTATTCCCGCCTTTTGAACGTGATGATGAACGACGTCTTGAATAGCCTTGAAAACTGTTTCCTCCACCAAAATCACCTTCAATCGATCCTTGTGGTGCTAGATATGAAGAGGGACCTTCAAATGTTGATGTACGAGAACCAGCTGATCCTAACGCGCCTAAAGCATTTATATCACCAATATCGAATTCAGCATTCAAAAATTGCTGATCATAATCTCCCTTGTCACCTGCTCCGCCATCTGTTGACGATTGTTGATTAAATAATCCACCCACTACGGCATTCACATATTGTTGCTTTCCTTCATCCGTGTCAAAGTCAAATGATAACGATGGCACAATATCTACTGAAACAGCCCCACCAGACGCGGATGAAGATGAAGATGCAGAAGAACTGGAAGATACTGAAGATGAGCTCGATGAAAAACCACCACTGCTGATGTCATTATTACCCGAGTCATCAAATTGACTTGGACTAGATGAGAGAGGTGGTGCGAATGTTGAAGAACCTGCTGCAGGAGGTCCTGATGAAGGGTATCCGGCATTCGAGACTTCCACATTTGGTGATGCGGATGCATCTGAATTTAATGAGACCTTAAATGGTTCAGGTGATCCAAAACTATAAATGGAAGTAACAGACGAAGAAGATGTTGAAGGGTTAGGATAATTGTAACCAGACGGTCCCGATGTACTGCTAGGTCCAGATGGGAGACTATTTGGGCTGGAAGTACTACTAGGTCTAGGTATAGAGGGCTGAGGTGCTTGGGATGGTGCTTGAGATTGTGAAGAGGACGGAGCTGATGGTTGTTGGTAATTGTAACCAGATGTTGAAGAAGGCTGAACACTTGGGCTAGGGGAAGGCTGTTGAGATTGAACACTTGGACTAGGAGAGGGTTGTTGAAACGTTGGCTGAACACTTGGTTGTTGAGGTGTAGGTTGTGGGCGAGCTTGTGTAGGTTGAGGCTGTTGGTAATTATACCCGGTGGATGTTGCAGGTCGTTGAGGTTGAACACTTGGACTAGGGGAAGGCTGTTGAAATGTTGGTTGGACACTTGGCTGTTGGGGAGTTGGTTGAGGACGAGTTTGTGTCGGTTGTGGTTGTGGATAGTTATAACCTGCAGGTTGTTGAGGCTGAACACTTGGACTGGGGGAAGGTTGAAAACTTGGACTAGGAGAGGGTTGTTGAAACGTTGATTGGACACTTGGTTGTTGTGGTGTTGGCTGAGGACGAGCTTGTGTTGGTTGGGGTTGTTGATAATTATATCCTGTGGATGTTGCAGGTTGTTGAGGTTGAACACTTGGACTAGGAGACGGTTGTTGAAACGCTGGTTGGACACTTGGTTGTTGAGGTGTTGGTTGGGGGCGAGCTTGTGTTGGTTGGGGTTGTTGATAATTATATCCTGTGGATGTTGCAGGTTGTTGAGGTTGAACATTTGGGCTATAGGAAGGTTGTTGAGGTTGAACACTTGGACTAGGAGAGGGTTGTTGAAACGTTGGTTGGACACTTGGTTGTTGAGGTGTAGGTTGTGCTTGAGTCGGTTGGGGCTGTTGATAATTATATCCGGTGGATGTTACTGGTTGTTGTGGTTGAACACTTGGACTAGGAGAGGGTTGTTGAATCGTTGGTTGTACACTAGGAGTAGCTGACGGTTGTTGGATTGTTGGCCGTGGGCTTGACTGTGGAGTAGTTCCAGTTTGTGTGGGTTGTGGTTGTGGGTAGTTATAACCAGAAGTCGGTGTTGGCTGTTGAGGTTGTACTATAGGACTTTGTTGGGGTTGTTGTGCAGTTGGCTGTGGTCTTGGCTGTGTTGGTTGCGGTCTCTGTTGGGTAGGTTGTGGATAATTATATCCAGAGGTTGGTGACGGTTGCGAAGGCCTTGATTGAGGAGGAAATGATGGTCTAGGTCGTGGTTGCGAAGGAGATGGGTAATCATATCCTCTAGGTGGTCCTTGTGTTTGTGGTCTTGGTCGTGGTCTTGGACGTGATTGTGATACTGGTCTTGGTGTTTTAAAACTACCGTTTGGACGTGAATAACTGGGACGGGAACTTGGCCTAGAAGAGGATGGCCGACGATAGTTATATCCTCCACCGCCACCTCCTCCACCTTGAAAGCTAATTTGTATATTTGGTTGAAAACCAAATCCAGCACCCCCATTTCCTCCTACTCCAATTCCTAAAGCTGAATCATCAGGATCAACTGGTTGAAATTCAATTTCTTCAGCTTCTTGTACATCAACACTTGTTGTTCCCGAAGATGATGCAGATGAACTTGATGAAGATGAACTTACACCTGCACTAGGAGAAGTTGACTCCGAAGTAGACGAAGAACCCAAAATACCAACAGACCCAGATGTTGGTCCTGGTGCAGGTGCACTAGATGCTGGTATGCTAGGTGATGGTGCTGCGGATGCTGGAATACTAAATGCTGGTGCCCCAGAGGCTGGTGGTAAATATCCGGGCGCTGGTGATGCGCTAGGGGGCTGAAATTGTCCTGGGGGAGGTGTAATGCTAGGTTGTGCTTGAGGCCGAGGTGATCCACTTGGTAACGGTGTAGTTGGATTAGGTGGTAAATATTCATTAGCTTGCGCAGTTTCTGCTACTTGAGCATCAGGATATTGTGGTTCAATTGAGTTTTGATTATAATCATAGTATTGTTGTGGAATACCGTACACGGGGGCCATTATCATATTATGTACATTCTCTAACATAACCGAAACAGATAATGTCGGTGCAATTACAGCATTTGATGGATAATATCGTTCCGATGCTTTACAATTCACATTATTCCACCAATCACAAGCCGAAACTGCTTGATTGAATAATGATCCATTTGGGCAAAGTACAGATGAAAATGGCTGTGGTGTTCCTGTACATATTCGAAATGCTTGACAGCCTGTTTCAATATCAGCATAATATCCTAAAATGAATACAAAACGTAATTAGTTGATGACCACAAAAATCTTACTGAATTTCTTTTACCGTTTGGACGATTTTCACAACTAAATTCTGTTGGTGGTACAAACGAGTGCGTTGGATAATCTTGTCCAGGCTCACCAGGCACAGAATCTCTTATATCCCAAGCTTTTGGATTATCATAAGGATCGCCATGACTATGGTCATGGCTGTGTTCTACCTGGGCTTGTTCTTGATTTGTATTGCTCGTGGGTTGAACAGAAAAAGTGATTTGTGGTGTATTATATACTTCACTTGATTGACTACCCCCACCTCCTGGAGAGTATACGAGTTGAGTTCCTGGTTTATTTTGTGCGTATCCTTGACTTTCTTGACAATCAACATAAAAACGTTGAGAACAAAATCCAACTAAAACAATAAAATTTGCTTCATGTACAAACTTTAATAATCTCCTATTTGCACGCAAAGGATCCCGATCGTTTATACCTATCAAAGAATATACCTCACGAAAAAATTACCATGACGAAGAATTTTGAGGGGTATAAAGTGTGAGAAAATTTTTTATAACAATGTTTAAAAAATAAAATTTTTCATCTAATTTTAAATTTCTCATTTTCGTTAGAATTATATTTTGAAATATTGATTTTTCATCAATTATAAGGAACGTGATGTAGTGATTCTAGATAAGAGGATTGTAAAAACCTTTATCATTCCTTTATTGTAGGTGAGGAAAGCGGCTGAGTTAGGTACCAGATTGTTAAAATTATTTTTGTCACTGATACAAAAATGAATAGAAAATGAAAAATTATATTAATACATATTTAATTCTAGTAATTGGTGTTAAATGTGGAAATATCATTTAAAATTAAATACCACATTTGTAGTATTAAATTACTTCCCCAAACAAAATTGAAAGTTTATCATTATATTTAACATTATGAAATTAATTATGAGTAGAGTTATGATAGCGGCGTGATTACATGAATTACCTTACGGTTATAAAAATTAATAGATAATTTAACTTAAATCAAAGTTTTAAAAGGTCATTGTTATAAGAAATGTTTCATTTGCTTTTATATTTTGTTCAAATATTTCGTTTTAAGATTCATATGTATTGATATGTAGTCTATTTATAATTAATGTTTTTAAATTAACAAAGTATGTCCACAAAGAATGAAGTCTTTAAATTAACTATGTTTAATGAACTACTATTGAAATTATGGATAATCTAAATAGTTTATAAAAAAATCTATCAAACAAAAACAGGTATTTATGAAGATTTAATAAAAATCAAGGATCTATAAAACGATCCACCATAAAGTAACAAGATATGGTATTTTTTAATAACAAGTATTTTTTTGTACCTCAACTATTCCTCTATCACAGTTTTAAATATAGATCGGTGGTACTCAATTTAACGGTATTGTTCGTTCATTAATTTGAACCAATTTTTAAGTCTAGATCATATTATAAATACGCTGAGAATAATGGACACAAATTTCCTCCGATGTTAAAATATACTCACTCAAAGTTAGTTTAAATAAAATTAAAATCTAATATGATGCATCTTCATACAAAATTTAATCAAAATCGGATGAACGGTTTACGAGATATCGGAATGTGAAAAAAAGAGGTGAGTTTCTACAATGTTTCTCCACTATTGTTTACCACAAATTTTAAAAGAATCCTACATTTTTTATGTTTTAAAATAATCTTACATCTTAATTAATAATTTGCTATGCGTGTTCGTCTTAATGAGAGCCACTAACTGACAGATTGATGGACGCTAAAGGAAAATTGCTCAAGAAGTTCCAAAACGTCGATCGAAATCGTCAATAACAGAATACTTTCGAACTCGCAAATTTAAGCATGTTTTTGTATTTTCTTTATATATCCAAGTTTTGTTAGTGTCTTTAATATTTTTGAGCGTTAGAAACTTTAAACTAAACGTAATATATATATAGCATATAAATCATTCTTTTGAGCGTAAAAAATTTTGGAATTTAAATTAAATCACTTACCACAAAATAGAAACGTAGAAATAATCCTCATTGTTGTCTTTTCTAACACTACCCAGAATTGAAGAAAATACCAATACTCACAAATATATGTTATTAATCAAAACACATGTTTGATTATAATCAATCACATAAATCAAATTTCCTGATGAAAAACAAATTTTTTGGTGTATCAAAACTGGTATGAACATAATAATGTTGTTATATAGTTATTTTATAATTTAATATTGAAACCCCTCTTCTTTTGATATCATCAATTTAAACCACAAACTATAAACATCTTTATGCATTTCTTTATTTTCTTAATCATATCAAAGTTTTAAAGTTACAGTCCGGAGGATGTAGGCATTTATCTTGCAAAATATGATAACGATTTAACTATTTCTTAAATGAGGTTAAAAACAAATTTTCGTTTAAAGAGGTGTCGAGCGCCGGCGAGTAAAATAGTAATCTGTCTCTCATTTTTATACTCGACATATATACAATATGTCAGAGTATATTAATTTTAGTTTAATTTGTGACGCTAGAAAATATCGAAGCCGCAAATAAAACTTTGATATAGGTGTTCATCAATCACCTAATCGGTCTATTTCAGCATGTACGTCCATCCGTCAGTATGTCCGTCATCAAGACAATTCAAAAACGAAAAAAGGTAGTTAGCAAAAATGTTGGTCTCACAATTCAGACGTAAAAAGTGAGTACGTTCAAATTTCGCTAATAAATACATATATAATAACTACAATAAATATTATTATTATACATGTATTGCTAGATATTTAGAGTATTTTATAAATGCTAATGATCAAAAATAATTCAAACATTAATATTCAATCATATATCGAATATCTAACCAATTAACCATGTTAGTTGTTTTCTTCACTTGTTTACTCTTATATTGAAACTTAAAAAAGAAAAATTTAATAAAGAAAATTTATTTGCCAATTAAAAAAAAAAAATGTGGTTTCTATATTTGATACAAACATATGAGAAAACACTGTCAGTATTGGAATTCACTAACTTCCAATTTATTAACTAATAAACAATTATATCCCAAAAACTAAAGTTAAAGACTGCGGCTTCTGGACTAAGTGTTTAAAGTCAGGTAAGTGTTAATTTTACGACATTTAATAAATTAGAAACTTAATTTTTATACAAAAAGAATGATTATTATTATTAATTTATTTCAATTCTAGCATTCCTTTATCTAAAATCATATTGATCTTAATTTGGCATTTTTAATTGACATTGGTCTAAATTCTAGATTATAAGTTGATTAAATACGTCTAATAATCTATTTATTATATTCATTCTAAATTCTATTTTCGAATGTATTTTTCACTCATTGTATCAAACAAATTTTAAATTTGTATCACAATACTTTTGAACTCGGAAATTTGATCATGATATGCTTTTGTTATGGATCCAAATTTTGTTAGCGTCTTATCATTCCCACTCTAAGGACTCAAAACTTAAAACCCAAAACGAAAATCATAAAAAATTTAAGTCTATAATTTTTATTTATCGAGACAATAACATCTTCATATACAAATCGTTATATCGGAGAATTATCGTAAAAAGAAAAATTGTTAACAATAGATAGAAAAACTGACTTGTTTTTTCACAAAAATTAATTTTTGATATGCTGATAATTTCTAAATACTCTGAAGTCTGATTAACAATTTGCATATGGTTATTTTATTTTCTAGGCAAAAAAAAAAAATATTAATTTTTATCTAAGATTTCTACTACAGTAAATGTTGTTGATGTCAAATCATTTTCATTATAAAAAATAAAATTGTTTTTGTCCGCATGTCGGAAATTGCCATAAGTATGATTGCAACAAGGGCCAAAGGAATTGTTAAAAGATTATCATAAAAATTCAAAATATTAATCATATTGTACAAATAATTCAACTCTAATTGATTTACTATAGATCACTGAAATGCCACTCTCTCCATAAATTTTCTTAACCATGTATAAGTATTACATTTATGAGCTGTTTATAATCATCATCTTTCCTTGCGGCATTTTATTTGCAGCGAAAAAGTCTCAAAAACAAGAAGTAGTTGACCTTTTAATATATAAAGATCAAATCAAAATAAAAATTAAATTCCTAAACAATTTAATTATTTTGCTTGTGTATTTATTTATTTTTTTTTCAATTACAATTTAAAAATTGATTTTAAAATTGTATGATTTGAATCTTGTGATGAAATACAATTTTTGTTAGTTAATCCGCCCAAAAAATTGAATAAACCACAAGACGACATAATTATGTTTTTGTTTGTTTTTTATTTTTGTTTGTTTTTAAATTGATTATTTTAAATATATAATAATATATATTATTGTTGATAATAATTAATTATTTATTTAACTTAACACCAGAAAATATCATAATAGGTGAGAAATTTAAATAATAATTTTATAAGAATTTTATTTGTGTTTGTTTAGGATTTAATTATGATGTAATAATAATGATTTAATATATTTATTTTACTTTTTTTTGAATAGCATTATTGCGAATAACATTATTATCGTCATGAATTTCGAAGCATACACAGCAACTACAAAAATGCAACAACTATAAAATGTTATACTTATTTAATACTGGCTGTTACTCGCCCGTTTTTTCTCAATTTTTCTCCTCACATGAACCTTTCTCGAACCTCAAGAAATATTTGAAAAGGAAAAATTATACAAATCGGGAGAGCCGTTCTCGATTCGCACGTTTAGCAACACATTTAGCGATTCATTTTTAGTATATATATTATAAAATAGCCTATGTGAAGTTAGCCTAAAATGGTAAAATTTTTGACATTTTTTTACATGAATTCTTTGTACACATTGACGCAACTTTTTTGTTTCTTTTGCACAAGCACCCATTTTCAGAAAAATTAAAACAAAAATTGGAAACTCATCTTCACACTAACCCCCAATGGACGAATTTTGGAAATTTTTGAACATGAATCGTTTGTACAAATTTTTTTCGTTTGCACAAACACCGTTAATGTGCATTAGAACTCCAATGGTTGAATTTTTTCGATACCTCAAAGTATTTCCCCACAAATTTTGTTCAAAATAGTTTTTGGAATCTCAAATGGATACTTTCTGATCAAAACATCTGATGTAACTATAATAAATAACATTTATTTTAAGACGTAAAGACATCAGACGTAAAGACATAAATAAGATGTAAGACATCAGATTTTCTTAGCAAAAATTCTGATCAGAAAATTTGACGGTGTGCGCTGACATATAATGTCTGAAGTAGTATCAGAATTTCTGATCAGAAAATCTTACGATGTTATCTGAAGTAGGCCACCTGTTAGTCAAAAAGTAATTTATAAATTTAAAATATTTGAAAGTTCATTGATGATATCCGATGATATGCGCTTCCTGAAGATTATTGTCTGATGTATGATCAGATTTTCTTATAAAACAGTCTTATAGTCCAATGGGGTGCGCTGGGCCTAAAGTATTGATAATTTTCGATGCTTTAAAGTAATTACCTTAATATCGATGCTTAGTCTCGATACTTTTCGGATACCTCAATAACTGTCGATGGTGGATGAAAAAGATTCGATTAATTCCTTGCGGTTTTGAAAAAATATCGATGTTTTAGGAAGCGATATTTTGTTTTTGAAAAAATAAAGTAAAAGTAGAAAAAAGTATCAATATGTTACGGTATTGAAAAGTACTCTTTTATCTTGAGTACTCGAAACTTATATGAATACGTTACTTTTGATTCGATACTACTCATGAGTAAAGTATCGATACTTTTAATTCGATACCGTGTCCCTGCTAAAACTAATGTTTATCAACTATCCAACTTAGCGTGAGTAAGTCGCAAGGAACAGTTAGTATTTAATAAAAGTAACTGTTTTAATTATTTTTTGGTCGATTTTTAAAAATCTATAGTAAATGTTTTGAAAACACAAGTCATTTTTCAAGCAAAGTGATAATGAAAATATTTTACAATTTTGATACAAATCTAACCTTAGTATAATAAACAATAAATAAATTCAACTATAATTAATCGTAATCACGAATAGTAACAGGTACAAAAGGGGGATTCTAAAATTGACTATTTAAAATAATATTTATTTTATCTTAAAATAAGAACGAATGAAGATAACAAATAACTGTGTTAATTGTTTAGATACTTGAAATATGATTTAATATCATAGTTTGAACTAGTTTTAATTATTAGCATTTTAAAAATACTGTGAATATTTCTTTAAATTATCTAAATTGCTTCTTTTTAATTGAACATATAAAAATCTTCAAATCAAATACTGAAGTTATTTCTAAAAATCAATCAATGATTGATTTGAAGTTTTTTATATGTTCAATTAAGCGATTTTTTTATCACATGTATTATTTCAAATCACGAAAACCACATCTTGTGCGACTATACATTGCTTTCCATAAGCAAATCACATCAATGATAACGCCGATTTCACACAAGTCGCATCGTAATACACAAATCCTTATATGTTCAATCCAAAGTAACCTTTTAGATAATTTGAATAAAATAGAAATTAATAAATTTAAAAAATCGGATTTATTTTTTAAAATATTCGGTTAGATTTTTAAATGCTTTCCATTTCTTAATCATTTTGTAAATAATTAATTTTTAGCATAATTGAATTTAGATTTGTATAAACCGACCACCCTTATAAATTTGCATAACGTTTTATTTTAATAATTTTTGTTATCATTTTTAGATAAAATTCATCTCTTTATAATTTTCATAAATTGCATAAGGCCTAATTTTAATTAGTCAATTTTACAATCCCCCTTTTGTATCTGTAACTAATTTTATTCATAATTAATTATATCGAATTTACGTATTTTTTATTATATAAAAATTATAAAATATTTATTTCGTTTTCATAACGTTTGGAAAAGTGACTGGCTATGTTCTTAAAACAATTTTGCAAATATTTAAATTTTACGAAAAATTCAAGTAATATAAATACATATATAGTGCAAAGATATTCTTTAATAAGGATCTGTTGCGCGAAACTTTTTCTGGCTTAGCTGTAATTGGGTAAGATTTGTCTGCAAATTACGATATTAACTAGTTAATTAGAAAGACAAAATATTAATAGACTTTCACAATAGAAATGTTAATTAAAATATTTAGTTACAATATTTAATATTTAAAGTATTATAATTATTGCATCATACAACAGTAATTATTTTATAACCAATTATTAAAAAATTTTAATCATTTAATGTCAACAATAAAAGAATATATTGTTTTATTATTTTCTTCCTAAAAATTTTAGTAATGATATTTTGATTCTTCTTTATTTTTGATTCTAGTTTATTCCTTAAAAACCTCTTTCAATGACTAAGGTAATTAATTCCAGCGTGAAATCACTTGGTATAATCAATATTTCCTATGAGTTTTGAGCTTGGAAAATATAGAAAAAGAAGAACTTCTCGGTCTCAATTCGAATGGAGCCTCAACAAAGGAACATAGTTCTGTTCCATTGACTTGATTTTTTTTATGATTTACGTTCTTCGGCTATTTCTTGATCGGAGGTTTTTCTCTTGGTATATTTCGCAATATGGTTTTTTCACCATATTTGCGTTGTTTTTGGTAATGCTTACTCAGGTTTAGTGATATTATACTTGTTGGATTTTCATTGAAGAATGTATTCGGTTAGTGTATGTTTAGACTACGGTTATTTCTTAGACAACGGCAATCTTGCTTCTTGAGATGATGCTTTCAAGGTATTGGAATTGTTGTGTTCTGTTGGCTGATTGTTGATTAAAATATTCTCGTTATTTGTGTTGGTTATTCTCATCTTCCAGAGATTCCCTCGTTGATCTTCAGTCCGCCGTCCTACATTCCTCGGCTAAAAATATTATTAGTCTTCAAGGTGCTGTATGACAATATATAAGATCACCAACATAATAAATATCTTCCTTCCTTGCAATCAAATTTCATTTTATACCTGTGCATTTCTCTTTTTCCACTCTGCCTGGTACTTCGTCCATAAGGAATAAGATTAGTGGCAATAAATAACCTTATAAGAATTGCTAAAAAACCAATACAAATTCCACGTAGCTTGCAGATTAAAGCCTTAACCAAACCAAAACAAAATCCAATCGTTTAAATGGATGTTGATTTTAAATATTACTGGTCAAACTATTCTTATAAATATAATTATGTGGAGATCGATGACAAAAAGTTTTGTGTCCCTGTTATGTACAGTTCAGTGTACAAATACAATTAATATAGTTTTAGTTCAGTGTAGTGAATTTAGATCAGTAGTGAATATAGGAAAAGACTATAGAGATTATTATTATTAGGATATTATCGATAAGTAATGGATTGACAAAATGGAGTAATGATTTATAACACAAGAATATATTTTATAATTCAATAAATAATTATGAACAAATTATTAACGTTGTATTTATTTAAATACACATCAGTTTGGCGACGAGTATAAAAAAATTACAAGTAAATAATAAACAAATTTTTGTTATTAATTAATACACGTGGAAAAATAGAAAAAATGGCGGAAATCGAAGCAATATTGCAATCACTCAAAACACAAGGAGAAGCACTTACAGCAATCGTTAGTCAAATGGCTGCAACATCAACTCGTCATACTACACAACTGCCGTCAAGAAACCTATCAGATACATTACTTACACATTCGATAACATTTGAAGCATTCAACGAAGAAGCAGAATCATTCACAACATATCGAGAAAGGTTAGAAAATTTCTTTACTTTGCGTCAACTCACAGGTTCGAGTACGGAAGTCGCGTCAGCAAAGGTTCAAATTCTTATAAATTGTCTGGGTAGCAAATATTATCAATTAATTTCGAGCTTAACAGCACCTCAAAAGCCAAATGAAAAAACATATTCAGAGCTCATATTACTTTTAGAAAAGCATTTGAGCCCTCCCTCAAACGTCCATACAGAGAGACATAAATTTTTATCACGTACACAACACACAGACGAATCAATAGCCGGTTACGTAGCCGCTTTAAAACTTCTTTTACACACATGTAAATGGATTTGTCCGAATGGAAATTGTAAACAACCCATACTTGCAATTTTACAAGCACAGTTTATTCGTGGACTCAAAGACGTAGATATTCGCGAAAAAATTCTACAACAAGAGGAAACAGTCAATTTTGATAAAACGCTTGAAATAGCACTAGCTATAGAAGCTGCAAAAAAACAAAACAGGGAAGACTACCAAAAATCTTCTATATCCGTGAACCGCATCGGTAACTCACAGAAACATACAAAATACAATGTTCATGATTCAAATCAGCGAAGTCGTTCGAAATCTCAACCGCGCAGTCAATCAACACATAAATTTTCACAGATTGAACGATTAGGACTCAAAAATAAATGTTTAGCTTGTGGAAAGTCTAACCATAAAACACGTGAATGTAGAAGCAAAGACAAACTGCATTGTACAGCATGTAACAGATCTGGACATTTACGTAAAGTGTGCTTATCAACAGCGTTAGGTAATCAAGTACCAAAATCGCCATCAGTCAATATAGTTGAACAAAACTATGAAGACGACTATGGTGTCAACTCACTTAATATCGCGCACTCTCAACAGGAAATTATATTAAACATAAATTCCACTAATTTCGATAACAAAATTTGTGTTCCAGTTCTAATCGGGAATTCGAAACAAAACTTTGAAGTCGATTCAGGCAGCCCTGTAACTATAATGTCACGCAGGGATTTTGATGCATTATCTCTTAATATTAAACTTAAACCGACAAATGTCCGATTCCAATCTTACACTAAAGAGTCTTTTTCACCACTAGGTGTGGCTACTGTGCCAGTTCGTTACAATAATAAAAGTTCAATAGAAGAACTATACGTAGTACAACGCAATTACGCACCCATTCTTGGAAGAGGATGGATTAGGAATCTAGGGATTATAAATCTAAATCAAATTGAAAATCGTTGCGCCATAAAAAACATTATATCAAACCCTGATACAAAAAATCAATCAGATATTCTTATTAAAGAAATCTTTTCCAAATACGCCGACATATTTAAAGAACGGATAGGCAAAATTCCGAATGTTTTGTGCTCATTAAAATTAAAAGAAAATGCAAAACCAACATACATTAAACCGCGCTCAATTCCATATGCTCTTTTAGATCAAGTCAATGATGAACTTGATTCTCTCGAAAAGCAAGGCATTATTGAAAAGGCAAACTATTGTCAATGGGGATCACCGCTGGTTGTAGTGCCAAAACCGGGCAACCAGGGCGTACGTCTATGCGCTGACTATAAAGTTAGCATTAATCCATTATTATTAGAAAATCATTACCCAATACCAAAAGTGGAAGATTTATTTAACCAACTACGTGATGGAAACTTTTTCTGTGTTCTTGACATCCACAAAGCTTACTTGCATGTAGAATTAGACAAAGAGAGCTCCCATATCGCGGCAATTTCAACACACAAAGGAACATACCTCGCTAAACGTATGTTTTATGGACTCAAAACGGCGCCTGGAGAATTTCAAAAAATTCTCGAACCAATTCTATCAAACCTTGAAGGCACCATAGCGTATTTCGATGACATCCTTATTCAAGGTGAAACACTTAAAATATGCAAAGATCGTCTTGAGAAATGCTTGAAAAAACTTCAAGAATTCAAAATTCAATTAAATAAAAAGAAATGTAAGTTTTTCGTTAAACAAGTCAAATATTTAGGGCACGTAATCAGTAAAAACGGCTTACACAAAACGCAAGATAAAGTGCTTGCCATTCAAAATGCTCCGATTCCTACAAATATCGATGAACTACGTTCATTTCTTGGATTAGCGATGTATTACCAGCGTTTCATACCAAACGCCTCAACTCTTTTCTATCCTCTAAATCAATTATTACGACATAATGTCAAATTTAAATGGACACCTGATTGTAATCAGGCTTTCGAAAAAATTAAAACAGAATTGGCTAGCGAACGTGTATTGACACCCTACAACCCAAAATATCCTTTAATTCTAGAAACAGATGCTAGCCCAGTCGGATTATCGGGTATTCTTTCACACGAAATCAATAATGAAATACGTCCCATTGCTTACGCATCTCGATCGCTGACAACAGCTGAAAAAAATTATAGTCAACTAGATAGGGAAGCCACCGCTGTATTTTGGGCATGTAAATACTTTTTTCAATACATTTATGGACGACATTTCACACTCGTAGTAGATAACAAACCTTTAAAAATGATCCTCGAACCCAACAAACAATTACCTCAGCTTACAGCACTTAGATTATTACGCTACGCATTATTCCTCCGAGGATTTGAATATTCTGTAAAACATCGAGCAGCTAAAAATCACCAAAATGTAGACTATTTTTCACGCGCTCCGCTTCCATACACTAATGTACTCGATACCGATGAGATAAGCAAAGTATACGATCTAACCGTACAACAAATAAGCACGTCACATACGATCACCGCAAATACCATTCGCAAAGAAACTAATAATGACAGTGAACTTTTAACAATCAAAGAACGTTTACTAAATGGAAAAATACGTGATCCGGAATTAAATTTACACAAAGGAATTATTATGAGAGGACAACGAGTTTTCATACCTTCTAAATTACGTCCAGCTATATTAAAAGAATTACACTCTACACATGTAGGGATAGTTAAAATGAAGGCTATCGCACGATCAAGCTGTTATTGGCCAAACATTGATCGCGACATCGAATCACAAGTCAAATCATGCAACGCTTGTGCATTAGTGAAGAAAACTCCAAACAAAGCTCCATTACATCACTGGGAAACACCAAAATATCCTTGGCAACGAATTCATGTGGATTATGCGGGACCTTTTCAAAACCACCACTTCTTAATAGTGGTAGATGCAAAAACAAAATGGGTGGAAATCGCAATACAAGTAAACGCACCTACATCCAAATCAACAATCTCTGCTTTATCAGAAATATTTTGTCGTCAAGGTCTACCATTTGCCATGGTCACCGACAATGCAACTTACTTCAAATCGGAAGAATTTAAATCTTTTTGTAACCGAAACGGAATAACACTCCTACATTCAGCACCAAACCATCCGGAAACAAATGGACTAGCTGAAAGAAATGTACAAACATTCAAAAACAAAATTAAAAGTATGATGGACGAACCTGGAACAATTATAGAAAAATTACAACGATTCTTATTCAAGTATCGTAATACACCGTTAGAATGTAAAAAAACTCCTGCAGAATTACATCTAGGTCGAGCATTGAGAACCAGACTAGATTTAATTAAACCAACACCAGATTTACCATCTACAGCATCGAATTTCAATAAATTTTTTCGCCTGGGTGAACGCGTACAATCACGCAACTATCAAGGAAATGTAAATTGGAAATTCGGTAAAATTATACAAAGGCTAGGTCGTCTGCATTATATTGTACGACTAGACAATGGATACGAAATTAAACGACACTATGATCAACTTAGAAGTACAGAAGTAATACCTGAACCAGAATTTCGATATAATCAAGATAAGCGACAAAATAATACACCTTCAACAGAAACTAAACTTAAGCGAACGGTTACGTTCTTATTGCCAAATCAAAACAATACGCAAAATTCAAATTTTCAAACAACTAGTATGGATTCGCAACCAACTTCTATCGATACACAAGCAACTCCAGAAACAGTGGAAAATCCAGCAACTGAACCGGGTAATCAACCTGTACGTCGATCTACAAGAACAAAGAAGCCAATTAATAGAATGAACTTATAAATAAGTGGCGGAGACTGTTATGTACAGTTCAGTGTACAAATACAATTAATATAGTTTTAGTTCAGTGTAGTGAATTTAGATCAGTAGTGAATATAGGAAAAGACTATAGAGATTATTATTATTAGGATATTATCGATAAGTAATGGATTGACAAAATGGAGTAATGATTTATAACACAAGAATATATTTTATAATTCAATAAATAATTATGAACAAATTATTAACGTTGTATTTATTTAAATACACATCAGTCCCGCTTTGAAAATATCGAGAAAATCGAAAAAAAAATTGTTGTCCCATAAAATTAAATTTATAAGGGTAATTTGAACGGTAGGATTCATAAACAAAGTACATTTAACGATGGATAACGATTTATTTGATATCACATAAGATCCCATTCGGTTTTAATATTCCGGAAAAATTTCTAGCCATATCTCAAAAATTTGAATTCCTATCGTAAACTACAATTTTTGGTTTTTCCAAAAAATAGTTGACTGCATTTTATTTTATCCAATAAATGCACTTAGCACTAACCTTGATAAAACGCATTTTATATCAGGATCAAGGTATTTTGTGCTAGTTTTAATTCTAAGTTCGAAATCATTTGAATCAAAAACCTCGGTTATAATTTTTTCGCGAAATCCAAAAACATACATTCAAGCCCAAAATTTGTTTTATCATTTCCTTCAATAAAGTGCATTAGTTGCATCTATTAGTTGCTATTTTCACTTGTTTAGCAATATATTTAACTAATTACATAAGTACTATGACATTTATAAATAATATTATTACAATAATTAAAAATATTTATCTGAATTTAAACACAGGAACAAAATGGTAAAGAAAAATATAATAGATGATCAATTCAAAGGCGATATTTTACAACTAATGGATCGTGATAAAGTGTTAAAATTGAGAGACTTGTATCTAAAAGATTGGCCTAAATATAGTACGATATATTACCATATCAACAATGCTTACACATGGATGACACAATATACAGAAGATTTCAAATTTTATAGTATAGAAGGAAATTTTGATGATGGTAGTGTGATCATCATTGCAAAAGAGCCAGTAATCTTTTTGTTCAATTTAGATATTCGAATCAGATAAAATTTTAATAGTATTTTCGTTAAAAATTTCAGGGATGTGAGACAGTCAACAAATTAACGTATTATACTTTAGAAAAATCAAATACACGTTTATATAATGCATTAAGTAACACAAAACGTATTGATTGGAGTAAAGAATTTCGTCCAGATAAGATTTGCAAAGATCAATTGCCAGTGACACTTAATATTGCAAATGAACATCGACAGCATATGTACTCTATATGTACGGCTACATTTTGGTGGCTGCCTAAAGAAGAAGCTTTAAAGTTTGAAATTGAGTAAGTTTTAATCAAATCTTATTTCCAATCTGTTACATTTGAAATTAGACTTAAAAAGATGTCAAAGAATATATATTATAGACTAGGGTCGATAATTTTGAAACCAAAAATTATAGTAGGATGAAACTCATTGGACCCGGACGAAAAAATTACCAAAATTGAAAGGATAAATAATTTATGGTCGGGAAGTGGATGGGGTTGAGTTTTTAAGGTTAAAACACGGTTTTGTCTTTATTTCCAGCAAAACTACAAGTCCTATGGAATAAAGTTAAATAAGAATAGTTAGCAGTAAAATAAGAATATAAATTAAAATTTTGCTTGGACATACTGTATTACCGCCATTTGTAGAAGCTAGTTGAATGAGACATAATTTTAATTTCATTTTTATCGCATAATATTTAAGGGTTTTTGTTAAAATATTTTTTATATTCTTAAGAATTCCCAACAACACATACATTGACTCACTATCATTGGAACATGCCGCAAAAATTTACAAAGTATGGCCATTTAATGTAAATCGTCCAATCGAATATATTACAACAATGATAAAACACAATAATGGAATTGGAATATTTGATAAAAATGACAAATCATTAATGGCATGGATTTTACTAAACGATTATGGAGCACTTGGAGTACTTCAAACGGATGAAAAATACACGCGTAGAGGTTATGCAAAAATTGTTACAAAGGCTTTATGTAAAAAGCTTGCTGAAAATAATGTTGATATTTTAACCTACACTGTAGTAGGCAATACAGCTGTTGAGAGATTGTTTGAAAATTTGAATTTTAAAATTGTTGATTATGTAAATTGGGTTTGGATGAGACCTAACGATAATTGTATATATTAATAAAAAATATTCTTTTTTAAGAATAATTTTTTAATTAAGTTTTTTTTTCTTTTATGTTCTTTTAAATCCTTAATATAGTAACTATCACAGTTATCCGCTTCGTACTAAACAGAAATCATTACGTATTTAGCGGAATCTAAGCTTTAAGACATTGTATGGGCATTTAATCCTCTCATTAATCTAAGTATACATAAAGTACACTAAAGTATTTTTAGTTATTATATAACATTCGATGTATGCTTGATACGAAACCTGATTTGGGTGTGCATAAATAGCCAGAAATGCCATATTTGGGAGCACCTGGCAGAAGAAACTCGATTGCATTTTTTTTGCTCCTCCCGAATCAAATGTATGCGCGTAAGAATGAAAATCCACCAAAATAGGTAGTTGTTTCAACCACCAGGTAATGTTTTTCCAGGTTTCCCAGACTTTTCTGGCTCCCATTTAAACCTGATAGACAGAAACGGTAAAATCAGAGACCATGGACGCCCACCCTGCATTCATTGGCAATTGAGTATCGCCATATACTAGACAAGTACGTCACACAGGCATTTAATTTGACGCAAATATAAAATATATAGAAGCCAAACTTATTACAGTAGTATTTAAGACCATAGAATATACAACCTATCCTACGATTTAATGATTATCCTAAAGTAAGATTGATCTCATTGCACAATTTTAACTAATAGCGTGTTATAAGTTATTTTTTGTTGAACAAGGGACATAGAATTTTTAAGAAAATATCATTACAAGAATTTAAAATGTTATGTTATCTCGAGTGATTTTTTCAAATTTTTAAACAGTCATTATCATGTGAATTCGTTTGTTTAAATTCAGCTGTACCTAGATATAATTTAGCGTATATTACTTGATCTAATATGAATCATATGGAAGGGTAATACCAATAGAATGTTATATTAAACGAATTTACACGAAGTCGCAATTGGTGAAATTAGATAGTTTTATTATAGTTTTATAGTTGATAATCAACAGCCAAGCAATTTCAAGTTTTAGTCAAAAGTTATAAATCTATTGGTAAATACATATATTAGTTTTGTTATATTATTATTATTTGTATGTTTGCCAATGAATTATGAAAATTTAAAATCTAGTAGCAAGCGATTTTCTATATTTTAATTTTCTATAAAAATTCTAGCTTAAAAATTGTCTATGTAATTATATTATACTCGCCTAATTATACACAGATAAGTATTATAATCTCAGATCGCTAACAACCATCAATGACGTGTATTCATAGACCTTCTGGGCTAAGTGTGAACTATTTTTGATCAAGTGTTATGTGTTTAGTATTAAAATACTTTACGTAAATCTTTTTTTTTTTTTTTTTTTCATTTTTTTTATGTTATAACATTATCCATCATTTGTCCTTGATAGTTCGCTATAAAACTATTGTTTGTACTTAATTTGTTTTTATTAAAAATACACCTCCAAATTTCCCTTCCAGCCAAACCATTTTTTAACTTTTTTGTCATTATTGGACTATAAATGTCGATTTATGATTATTTAGTCATAAATAACTGTTTGTTCTTCCTTCAAATCGCATATGTTTTGTTCAATTAATAATTGAACATGAATCAACACTACGTTTAAAGTGGCATTTTTGAAAAGTATATTGATAAATATAGTGATTTCATATCTTTGTTGTTATTCATTTATTAACTCATAAAATAAGAATTTTAACTCATAAATTAAAAATAATTATTATTTTATAGAATAAGAGTGTGTTTGTAATGAATCTTATTAGAGCGGGCGCACACCATCAGATATTCTGATCAAAATTATTGCCTGCAGTTCAATGTCGTCTATTTTATATTTTTTGTTAGCAAATAAGAGTAAATAAAATTATAAATTAAATAAAATAAAATAAAATTTTTAAACTACTCACAATAGTCACAATGACGTTCGTAATATAAAGGACTGTGGTTACTTTAAATTTATTTATTACTTTTTTGACTAACAGGTGGCCAAAAAACTTATGACTGTGGTTACTTTAAATTTATTTATTACTTTTTTGGCTAACAGGTGCGGTTTCTGATCAGAAAATCTTACCATGTGCGGAGTGTATATAAAAAACATATTATTTAGTTATATCAGATTTTCTGATCAGAAAATCTGATGGTGTGCGCCCGCTGTTAGTGGAGTTCTTAGAGATTATTTCCTAGTAATTCTGCTACAGTGAATGTATTGATGTCCAACTTTCGCATTATGTTTTATGTGCTAAAAACTAAAATTATCTTTTTATTTTGTGTGCTTCATTCCCTGCACCCCACCAAGCTTCATCGAGTTGATGAATGATAATAACAGAAATCGATAAAACAACAAATTTAAAGCAACAAAATTCTCAATAAAGTTTTTGCGAAAAGTCAATATTTTCTTAAATTATTTGGTTTTTGAATGGTTTTCAACGAATAATTTGAGAATTTTACATTTAAACGAAAATATTGATAGAAACAAAACTTTGCTAATAAAAAACAAAGAAGAGATATTTGTTTTAAATTTTTGTATGCACAATATTAAGCGAATTAGAGCTCATTAAACATGCTGTTCTAGCTCTCAAGAAACATTGCAATTGTAACATTTAATGTTGAATTACAAAAAACTCACAGTTATACAGAGAAAACTCACCATATCGTTATCAAAGTAAGGAAGGTAGTGTAATATACCTTTAAAAAGGTCTTTTACTACCTTCGAAACGAACCTTTGATGAAGGCGTTAACTAAAATACTTAAAATGATGTTTTCGACTGATATTGATACTAATTCCCTTGAATTCCTGTGAATAAAATAATGTAAATATAAAAAACTAACGTTTTTTCTGATTTTTGTAACTAGAAAATCCCAAAACACATAATGGACGATCAATTTATGGATGATATTTTACAACCAATGGAAAATGATAAAGTATTAAAATTGAAAGAATTATATCTAAAAGATTGGCCTAAATATTGTTCGGCATACTATCACATTGATATAGCTTATACATGGATGACGAAATACAATGAAAATATTAAAATGTATAGTGTAGAAGAAAATTTTGATGATGGTACTGTGATTATTATTTCAAAGGAGAAAGTAATTATTTTTTTTTTTAGATTAAATTTCCGAATTATATACAATTTTAATTAAATTTCATATTAAATTGCAGGGCTTGAAATCAACTATAATAATTTATTACTACACCTTAGACAAAACGAATACGCGTCTTTACAAAGGATTAAGTACAACAAAGCGAATTGATTGGTCCAAAGAAATCTGTACACTTAAGCATTACAGAGATCAAATACCTGTGGCATTTGATATCGCAAAAGAACGACATCTTCATTTGTTTTATTTAGACACGACCGCACTTTGGTGGCTACCAAAAGAAAAAGCTTTGGAATTTAAAATTGAGTAGGTTTATTTGTAAATAGAAAATTGTAAGATGATAACTATAAGCTAATTTATGGCTTTGTTTACATGCACATTTTCATTTTTTAAAATTGCGCATATAAAATATACGAGGGTATACTAAATTTAACCTTTTAAAGTTCCTGAACAATTTTAGCATTATATATTTAAACGTACATCAACACAACCGTAATTAAATTGAAGTGTGTGAAATTAATACTTTCTCATAAAATAATTACTATTAAAGAAGAGTCTTAATGGTAGATATTACAACGTGTTACCTGCTCTGGATGATTATTTTCTCGACATTGATCCAGAATGCACCATTGCCTTCAGCTGATGGAGTATTTTAAAGAAGAGTACAGAGGACCAAAAGATCTAGGTGCAAAGGACGCATCTGAGGTTTCCCTCTTATTATCTTATCTTCATAGTCAGTGCTTTAGTCATATCATAAATATCTAATAAAAATTATTTTGATTTATCCAATAATTGATTTTATCAACCTTGTTTTAGATACTTAATTTTAATTATTATTATAATTATTTTTTATACAAGAAAAAGAAGACTTTAGCTAAATCATTTCCTTTTATGTTTTTTAGAATCCCAAATAATTCGTTCATCAGTCCATTATCAGTGGAACATGCCGAAAAAATACACAGCGCATGGCCTCATAAAGACCATCGTCCAATTGAATACATTGCAAATATGATACTATACAATAATGGAGTTGGTCTATTTGATAAAGATAATAATACATTAATGGCATGGATTTTACTAAACGATTATGGAACACTTGCAATACTTCAAACTGATGAAAATTATAAGCGTAGAGGCTATGCAACGATAGTTACGAAAGCTTTGTGTAAAAAGTTTGCTGAAAATAATATGGATAGTATTAGTATGATTGTTGTAGGTAATCAAGTTTCTGAAAAATTGTTTGAAAATTTGGGATTCAAAATTGTTGATTATTTAAATTGGGTTGGAATGAAACCTAATAAAAATGTATTATAATTATAAATAAATTTAGGATCATTTGTTTCTTATCCTCTTTAGTCCTTAAATAAAAATCACTGTTGCAATCTTGGATGTCATTCAGTTCATTGAAATGTGGTTAACAAAAGCATAAATTAAAAAAATAAGAATTGCAATAAACTTGTGTAATTTTAAACGAGGTTTAAAATTGAATTCTAAGATTATGCACCCCGATTTTCCGTTTCTATCTATTTACTTATGTATTGTGTTATCACAGCTTTATAGAGTACATTACTGCATTAATGTTCAAAATGCAGTCTAAGTGAGGTCTACAATTCTTAGAACTACTGTTAAAGTAGAAAAGAAAAATACAAGTTTTGTGCACTGACCAATAAAAAATTCATTGTTTATAGTTTATTCGTAACTATAGTTTTTATTTAATTTGTGTACTTTAATGCTATTCAATGATTAGCAGAAATATGAATCACTTTCTATTTATTGCTAATACAATAAATAATTATTTACAATTTTATTTAAGCCTGCGTCTTTAAATTAAAAATGGTTTCAATTTAAAAATTGAAAATTGCGCATAATGACGTGTTAACGTTTTTGATGGCGAAGTGGGCAAAATACAGGCAAAATATGAATAAACAATAGAAAAGAGCATTTACTTGTTTCTACGATCAACAGTAATTAGTCACTCTAGTTATATGTTTCAAATCCCAGATGTCGTATGAAAAAGTATAGGCCAAGGTATGTTAAACTTCAAACCACTTTATCAAAAACAATAATAATGATTGAATCGTGTCCTAAAAGTCGAATGCTGCTTGGAATTACACTCTTAGGAGCGTTAGTACATTTTTTTAATTTTATTAATTAATATCAAATATTTTCTTGATAATTCATAAATATTTTTTAGGTTAACCATATTGGTGCTTGTAGTGGAATCCAATTGGACAGATACTGGACCCAGACATTATAAAAATTTTCCAGTTGTGGAAAATAATTCTACGTGTTGGCTAACACAAAAATATAAAGTAATTAATGATTGTCATCCGTGTACAGGTAAGCATTCAAAATTATTTTCCTAGAATTAATTATAAAAGGTTTATTTTCTTTTTAGAATTTGAAATTGCTAGCCGTAGTATAGGCGTATGTATTCATACTCACTTCAAGGAAGTCTTAAAATGTGCAAATGGTGAAACAGTAACACGTAGCTGTGATCGTGTGGCGTGGCTAGATGAACGTAACTTTTGGACTTTTGAGGCATTAATGTTTTTTGCATCTGTAATTTCAACTATATTTGTTCGTATTCGAAGAAGAACTTTAGATCGTCGTGCTTTACACCGTGTTCAAAGGCAGTTGGCGAATAGTGTTTAAAAATGTTTGAACTATATATAAAATTTTACGACCAACTTCAAGATAACCTTTTCGAAGTTCCTCTCGAATCTTTAATAACGTTATTCATTTGTAAATATTTAAAAGATTTTAAAATTAAAAAATTTTTAATTAAAGATTCAAATTCGACGAATTTTAAACATTGCGTAGAAATAAATGATTATGAATTTTCGGAAATATCGATTTTATGTGAAATGCCATGCATTTGTACACAAAATACGATAATCGCTGGTTTATGTGCTGTAAATCGTGAAATTATCAAAAATTCTTCAGAAGTTGATTTATTAGGTTTTAAGAGTGCATGTTTAAAAGCACCGAATGAAACATCAATATGGACAAAATTTTGTGAAATTGATATGATTGCTACAACAAATGATCTTATTTGTGACCAACATTTGGATAATATTATTCCAGAAAATATTATTCGGTTAGAAAATCATATGTGCCAACCGGTTCGTATTCATAATATGTATAAAATTGCTCAAAACCAAAATAAAAATATTACATTTCAAACCCCTAAAAATGAGTTAAATATATCACATAAATTTGTTGAAGGACCATTTATGACAATAGCCGATTTAATTTTATGGCCCCAAATTTATTTAATTTTTAATAAATTTAATTTCTCATCGGAAGTCCCATTAACGTTAAAATGGTATGAAGATCTTTTGAAAAACTCTCAAATTAAAAAATCTGTCTCCATTTGTAAAATAACCAAAAATATTTGTACGAATATTTTCGAGAAGCCGTTATTAAAGTTTGAAAGTCTGTATAAAGCTGACCCAAAACGATATAAACCACAAAATCGAATTTATACAAAACAAAATGATATAGATAAAGCTTTAGCGATTGCAACTAAATTACCTATACAATCACCAGTGAAACCATTTGGATATGAAATTGAATTCGATTGGAATTCAATTCCGATCGAAGCCAATCCTAATGGAGGTGCGTTGCCTGTTTCACGTGCTGATAGAAAGTGTGAACAATTAGAAAATTTAGCCAAAGCAGTTATAAAACTTGCAAAATCTCAGGATATTATTGTGGATTTTTGTAGCGGAAGTGGGCATTTAGGAATTCTCCTTGCTGTAAAATTACCGAATTGTACTATCATTTTATTAGAAAACAAAGAAGAATCTTTATCAAGGGCAAAAGAGCGAGTAGAAAAATTACAATTACAAAATGTTAAATTTCTACAATGTAATTTAGATTATTTTAGCGGTGATTTTAATATTGGGGTCTCGTTGCATGCATGTGGGGTAGCTACGGACCTGGTAATACAACATTGTTTACGAAGAAATGCTGCGTTTGTTTGTTGCCCTTGCTGTTACGGTGGTGTACATGATTGTCATCATTTAACGTATCCTCGAAGCCGTATTTTTCGAGAATCTGAATTAACGTTGAACGATTATCTAGTATTAGGGCATTCGGCAGATCAAACTCATGGCGATGAACACGTAAAAAGTAAACAAGGTAATCTTTGTATGAATATTATTGATACTGATCGGATGTTGCAAGCTAAACAATTTAAATATACCGTGCGTTTAGGTAAATTAGAACCAAAAACATGTACACCAAAGAATAATTTAGTGGTTGGGTGGCCTGATGATCAAATTGTTACGGGTATTGTTTAAAAGTGATCACTTTGTTAATATTTTAATTTGTATACAATTTGTAAATAAATATATTTAATTAAATGTTTCTTTTTTTTTCAAATATATAAAATACAATCACATAGTATAAAATTTAAACCAAAAATCTAAATGATCCAAAAGCAAATATATAGAAAACAGAACTAGAAAGAAATAACGAAGGAGGATAGTAATAGTAATCGTGCTACACAGCGAACAAAATCGTTTTTCGAGAACATTTTTTTGTGGTATTACTATGAAATCTCGTTAATGACTATGATATAACACCTCAAAGTATATGCTAACAAGGTAGAATATCAGTACGAATTCGTTATTCGTCATTATAATGTTATTTGGGGCTAATTAGGCGATTTTCTCTAAGGAAAAAACATAGAATGCTACAAAATCGAGTTGGGTGCCTCATCTGGAACGAGTATTAAATTTTTGACAAAAAATAATTTTCTATATTTTTTGTGGTATAATTAAACAAAATATTTTTCCGTTTTTTTCTGGTATAAAGTCTGAAAACACAAATATAACTTGTATTTTTCGTTTGATCGACTGATATCTAGGATATAGATTCCATGGTAGAAAAGCGCATCAAATTTGACAAACGATATTTTGCAATTTTCTAAAGGGGGATTGATATTTCTGTAAAAGTACATTTTTAAAGGGGCTTATCAACAGCTGTTAGAAGCATATAATATTCCAGCATAAAAAACTCAAAAAATACTTATCCAACTGTTATGAAATTCGGTACGCACAATATTGACATGAAAAAATAATGCATGTCGAAGGCTTTTTGTTAGAGACAAATTTTATAACATTTGGATCAGTATCTTTTGAGTTATATGTGCTAGAAAATTAAAAGAAATACATCGAATACGTTATTTAAGTTAACATCAGAAGCACACTCCTTTATGCATAGATATATAGATTGCTTATTAATATGGTTATTTGGAAAAATTAATACATCGGTTAATTTTTAAACCAGCACCTACGTGGCCGCACTACTGAACTAAAAAAAAAACCAAATTGTTGATCATCGATATTTATATTAACTTAAGATAGTTATTTTAAATATACATTTATTTTTAATTTTACTTAAAAAAAGAAGTTTTTCAATAAATAATACGTGTGTTTTAATAAATCATTTAATTCATGTTGGTTTATTAAATAAAATAACAAAAGTTTATTCACATTCTTTATTTTTTTATTCACAAGTCTTTCTCAAAATTTATACCAGCTGAAGCTTCTAACTAGCTGTTGATCTAAATTACACATAATATACATTGTATTTCTTTCAATTTCCGCTCACATTATGTATATACAATATTAACATAAAAACGGAGGGCTTGTCGAAGAGTTTTTCTCGAAAAAACATTTCTAAATATAAAATCGAATTTTTTATTCGAGGAAAAAGTTTCGATAAGCCTTTCGTTTGTGAATATTATGCATACTAGATTTCATAACTTTTGGACGAGTATTTTTTGAGTTATTTGAACGCGAAAAAATAATTATCCAAATATTACGAAATTTGGATTGAACATTATTGACATGAAAATGTGCGTGGAAGAGTTTTTCGAGAAAAAAAGATTCTAAAATAAAATAGTATTTTACCTTTCCAAATGTGTTTTTGCGAAAAACTATTACACTTTCGGGGGAACCCACTTTCGCCGTTTTCATGTCAATATTGGGCGTATAAAATTTCATAACATTTGGATAATTATTTTTGGAGTTATTTGAGCGCGAATTGAAAGGAATACAATGTACATTACATTACAGGGTGCCGATGTATCAATCCCATTTAAGAACGATTATTCACAGATGCCATTGACATAAAGGAATGTGCTTCTAACAAACTATTATTACTTAAACACTTGACATATAATATGTATTTATTTCTTTCAATTTTCGCGCCCAAAAAACTCAAAAAATAATTATCCAAATGTTTTGAAATTAGGTATGTACAATATTGAAAACGGAAGACTTTTTCTATTAAGAGGTATATACAGCTTTGAAATTATCGCAAAAAAATATTCTGCAAATAAAAATTATCCTAAACATTACAAAAACTGGTTTTATCTAACGATTGGGGTTTTGTATACGTAGATTTTAAGATATCGCTTAAAATCGTAATTTAAATTTTACTGCCCAATAACACTATCAATGTTTGCGAAACTTAGGCTAAATATCGGTGAAATAAGAAAAAAATTTTATTTTTGATAATGAGATAAAATTTTTAACCAAATCTACTGGAATACAAAAAACATAAAATTCCAATTAAATGCAATTTTAGTACGAGTGTACCTATGTATAAGAGAAATGAATATAATGGCTGATTGTTAAGCAATATAACGTTTATTACGACCAATGAACTCTTAGAACACGGTAAAATCATATCACATGCGTCTGAACAAGTTAATCAATCGACAAAGCCATTTATTCATATAGACAATTCTTCTATAGAATGCTTCCTATATAATCCAATGTTAATAAAGAAATGAGTAGGAAAATTAAAAATAAAATTTGAGAATTTAAAAAATATTTGTTATTAAAAAAAAAAAAAACAAATTAACGATATATTATAAAAACAATCATTCGCTCCTTAAAACTATATCCGTTAACACACGGTTCCATTTAATACTGATTTTAAACTTAAACCAATTCGACCTCGTCCAATATCCACTTCTAGAATTTCAACTTCAACATGATCACCCAAATTCAAAGAAATTCCCATATATTTTGAATTATGAATTAAACCATTTCTTCCTACTCCTATATCTACAAAACTACCAAAATCAGTAACATTTTCAACTCGACCTGTAAAAGATAAAATTTTCATTTACTTAAAAAAGTGATTTTATACTAAGCAGTTATTAATAGACGTTACATATTTTGGCACCAATGTAAGCAGAATAAAACGTATAACTAACTGAGTTAATTGTTAAGTTCTTCGACACATGAGTGTCAATGTTTAAACTATTTTTATTCGTTAGCATTCATAAAATAAATATCTTTGAGCTAAAATTACGGCGAATCCAAACATTTTACAAAAAAATGTTTCAAACAAAAATTGTTTAAAAAAACATGTTTGCCTTTGAATTTTTCTTCTATTTTGATGGTTTAAAAGTTAGGTCATGATTTCATTGAACCCAATGGATCGATTGTGGTCATTCACAAATTTAAACTTACTTAATAGATCAAAAATACGCCACCAAAATTTCAGCTCGATGTCTCTTTTCGTTTTTGAGTTATATTGATGAAGGACAGACAAACGAGATTAGACTAATTATAATTAGTTGATTCTATGAACACATATGCCAAAATTTTGTTTGTGCGGTGAATATTTGTTCTTATGTAAGATTGAGTGCTATGATTAAAATTGAAAATATTAAACGTCTATGAACTTTACTCAATAATTATTATTACCTGTTACACAATCGCCTTTTTTCAAATCCGTAATTTTGATACATTCGTTTTTAAATAATGGTTTTTGATCAATATCTAATCGCAAATCATGATCCATTGTTTTAGTTAGGGCATCGAAGATTAATTGCATAACATTATCAGTTGTGTTAAATTCTTTGACAAGAATTTCTTTTTGTGGTAAAATATCAGTTAGTTTTTTAATACATTTTTCATTGAAAATATCTTCATTATTTAATCGACATTTCTTTAAAAGGCTAAAATTTAAAATTCAGAACAATTAATTTAGTTTATTTTAAGTGGAGGTCTCATTTCTATCAGTTTATGCTCATTGAATTAATTTCAACAATGTGTTGCTACACCTTATGTATAAAGCAAATGGTAACATTTACATACATATTATTGATACATACGTACATAATTTTAGTATATGGCTTCCCCTGTAATGTACTTAACGTCTGTGTTTGAACCAGTGGAAGTGGCTGTGGTGTTGATTGTTGTTATAGATTGGAGGCTTTCTATGATATGAGATAAAATCACGCCAGAATGCGAAAGAAAATGATAATTTGCGAATATCTACGATACCAAGAAAGGAGGGAGACCACGGATCAGATGGGGAGTCCAAGTGATGGGAGGACTGAGGACAATGCAAGTAATTGTCTAGGGAGACTCTAGTTAAGAACCGCCAAAGCCCATTCAGGGATGTAGCGATAAATAACAAATAGTATGTACTGATTGCTAGTATTGCTTGATTGCATATTTGTTTTATTTATAGAGCATATTTTATTTATTTTTATATTTTATTTATAGAGCATGTCAATCGGTCAATTAATGACAGAAAAAGAGGGTCATCAATAAAAGTTAGTGTTTAAAACTTTTTTCAGTAGAATTCGGTAGCGAAAATGCTTTAACCTACAGTTTTATAGACAGAATTTCAACTGCAATTTCAAGTTCCTCAGTTTTTCATACTAAATTATGATTATTTGACAGTTTCCATGAAAAATTAGATCGTGAATTTTTTATTAGAATGTGGAATGAGTTTGAAAAGATGGTGGAATAAGACTTTATAAATGATACAATTGATAACGTAATTCTAATAAAAACCCACTTACTTCTCGGCGACGAGATATGATTCAGGATGTATCCAAGTACGATCTAAACGATTCACTTCTTTCAATTTATAAAAACTATTTTCTTGTTCCAAACTAATTGGCGCAACTCTTAAAAATCCAGCACATTGTTCAAATATTTTATCTCCGATTCCTTTGACATCTTTCAATTGTTGCCGATTTTTAAAATAACCAATTTTTTGACGATGGTCTATAATATTTGTAGCTCGTGCTTGATTTAATCCACACACTCGACGTAACAGTGTTACCGACGCCGTGTTCAAATTAACGCCAACAAAACTAACACATTCCATAATCACTTCATCCAAACATTCCGTTAAAGTTTTCTCCTTTAAATCGTGTTGATACATACCAACACCTAAATGTTTCGGTTCGATTTTGATTAGTTCGGATAAAGGATCTTGAAGACGACGTGCAATGGAGATCGCACTTATTATATTTGTATCCATGTTCGGGAATTCTTTGGACGCTTCTTGTGTACATGAATATATGCTAGCTCCGCTTTCGTTGACAATTGTGTATTTTATATTTTTCGATAGAATATTTTGAGTTTTGAGTTCGGTTATCCATTGTTCAGTTTCACGACAAGCAGTGCCTAAAAGTGAAATTAATAGAAGCTCTCATTTAAATTTATGATTTTGCATGTGAAATCTCATCATAATAAAAATAAAATTTAAATTTGGACAAATATTTTCAGTTATTTGTTTGCACAAAACTAAATAAAATACGTCCCTATAGTTTTAATAATATTTTTAAAAAATTTTAACAAAATTGCTGATTACAATATCTTTAATGGCTTAAGTTTATTAAAATTGCTTTTTTTAACATTTAACAAAAATAGTACAAGTAGGTATAATTTTTTAATTTGTTAGGTTATGTAAGATTGGACATTCATGCTAACGAAGACTCTAACTACCGGTATAACCAAGAATTATTTAGAACTAACAATATTTAAACCCCATAGACAAAAAACTTAAAAAATAGATGGAATGTTTCATAATAATGTATAGTATTTAATATATTATAATAACTAATCACATTTTGGTAGACGTAATCAGATGAGTGTGTTATGAGTAGTTATTATGGTTCCCCGTTATTATTTTTGATACTCTAGCGTTGAGATCTTAGCGTTAGTGTCCAATAAAATTATGATACCATCTTTTAATAAAAATTCAAAATAGTATCTGGATTATAGATGTCTCATTTACAATGATCATATTGGAAGTATTTATAAAATTATACAAACCATTTCCCAATGCAATTGTTGAACACTTATTAGATTCTAATATTTTTTTTAAAGTTTTTACACTAAAATCATCCTGCAAATCCGTTTTTAAATTTGGATAAAATATTCCTGTCGAGATTACAACACCAGTTTCTGATATTAACGCATATTTACATCCATGCTTGAATCCAGGATCAATACCCAATATTCGATCTTTATAAGGTCGTGTTAATAGCATTGATTTTAAATTGTTCTCAAAAGCTGTTATCGATGCTTTTTCAGCCATAGCTTTTAATTCAGTTCGAATTAAACGAATCATTAATGGTTCAACTAAAATTATTTAATAAGTATTAATATTTCGCTAAGATGTTAATTTTAAATCTAGATAGATAAAAATCACAGAAATGTGACATATTTACTCTTATGTAGAATTTATAAATTATCTACGTTTAGTATAAAGCAGAGTCATGGAAATTCTATAAAAATAGTAACATACAAAATGATTACTATATTACATTATATTACAGTCAAATTAAACACTTTTATCTATTACTAGTCACAGCGCCTATTAACAAATTAAAATTGACTTTAATATGTGTTCTATCTAAATTTACAATTTTAGTTTCCAAGATCGTGAAACTTTCTAAAGGTCATGAAATACTTACGATATTTTGAAAATGCATTTGAGAATGCATCTTTTAAAATGCTGGTTCTTAACCAACTGAGTTTTTGATCAGAAAAATTTGAATTTTTCGATAACCAATTTGAATAACAAAAAGAATGAAATAATTTCGAAATTCTGTCTGGTATTTGAACTTTTACACGTAATACTTTTAATTTTTCACCACGATTTATAGCTAATACCTAAAATAAACAAATATTTAACGTATTTATTTTGAATTAGGGGGGAGGTTTTTACTTATTACCTGATGTGGTTTGATAAATTTTACATTAATTTTAAAATCCATATAATTCGTGAATTTCTCACTTTGTTCTGGATTTGAATTTTCTTTAGTCGTCTTTAATTTACTTATTTTTGTATGAATAAAAATATCTCGAGCTTCTGCTTGCCTAATATTACATAAAATTTTGTTTGATGTTTAATTCTGTATTAAGGCAGGAATAAATATTCAAATATATATAATAAATAGGAGAAAACATATCAATAGAGGATTAAAGCCAAGACATGGTTATTATCTGTGTAAATATTCACTCCAACTATTCCAATTATAGTATATGTTCTGAACTAATTGTACTAATTCATTATTGTCACACTTTACAACTAACATATTTAACAACTTTTGTTATATTAACATTACATATTATTATTATATCGGTTTAATGATGTAAAAATGGTATTAGCATCTAAATTGTGGAATCTGACAATCGTACAAAAAACATAAAATAAATTTTTTGCGTTCATAATAAATAATATATATAATTAATATATAAGTATATATTTCAGAATATAGAAACGTAATGTTTTCACTTCTTTTTATATTTCAATAAAATAGTGTAACTATCGTTATCACTTATAATCATTGAGTTACAAATATAATTTATATTTCTATAAATTGATATAATATATTAAAATAATAAAAATTGTTTAAATATATTACTTGCAGTATCTAACAATCACAGAAATAAAAATGGCTTTTGTTCATAACTACAAAAGAAGGATATAGAAAAGGGCAAAAATTGAAATTGATTGAAATTAGTTATACAACATTATAAAGAGGGATAATGTAATACAAACAAAAAATTTCTAAATATAAAATCAGATTTTGATTTCTACTATAAATTTTTTTTCGGGAAAAACTCTTCGAAAAGCTTTCCGTTTTCATGCCATTATTGTGCAAACCAAATTTTCTAACATATGGGTGAGTATTTTTTTATTTATTTGTTCGTGCAAATTGAAAGATATTACATAAAGGAGTGTGCTTGTTTATTACGTTATAATCCCCCTAAAGGTTTAAAAAAAAAATTAATTAATTATTCGTCCGTGTAGTTATTAAGTTTTAGCTGGGTAATTATTAAAGCATTGTGAAATTATATATTTTAAAATTTCTTTTATCATAAAACTCACCATTTTCGAATATTTTCTAAACATTTTGTATCATGTGAAACTATATGAGTAATAATATTTATAATTCCATCTTTAATTTCGTCAAATTTTAACTGTTTGTCTTCAGCTACAAAATTTAAATCTTGTAAAATTGCACCATTTAAATAATTTAATGCAACTTCTTCTAAACCAAGTTCTTTAGCACGTTCCGCAAGAGTTTTTTTCGATCCTGGTTTATACGGAGCATACTAAATACGAAATTTTAACAAAATTTATGAGACATAAACTGAAAATATTCTTATACAACTTACAATATGATCAATTTCATCAATAGTCCGAGCATTTAAAACAGCATATTTAATACGATTATCTAGCATTCCTTGAGTTTTAAGTGATTTAAGTACATTGTCAGCTTTTTTCTCAAGAGTTTTTAAAATCTCATAAGATTCTTTAATGCTTCGTAAATCTTCTGGAGTCATATTATTTGTTAAATCTCTTCGATAACGGGCTATAAATGGTAAAGAGTTGTCATTTTCAAATAACTTTATTATATTTCTTGCAATTGGAATTGTAATTTGATTTGATTCTGCTAGCCATTGTTCTTTAGACCATTGTCGTCCATTACTATCAAATTTCTGCTCATATTCAAATTTAGTCCTTTTAATTTTAGTATCTTCAAAAGCATTATCGTTAGATTCTTTGACTTTTCGCTTTCGTGTAGTTGTTTTAGCGATCTAAAACGTAATTCTTGGTTAAGCAACTAAAGCAGCTTAAATTGTTTACACAAACCTTATCATCCAAATTATCATCGCTAGTTTCTTTAACTTTTCGTTTCCGTGTAGTAGTTTTAGGAATCTAAAACGCATTTTCATTCAATGCTTAAAAAATAAATAAATAACAGTTTAATTTTATTTACGGTTCCCCTTATTTACAAACCTTCTCTTCCCAATCATCATCGCTAGATTCTATAGCTTTCAGTTTACGATTAGCTTTTTTAGCAGTTGATTTAGTGACCTAAAATGTTTTTGAAATATTAAAGGGCCCTTATTAAAGGATCTAAAACATGTTTATTTTTCTATACGAACCCCGGATTTTGCAGCAACTTTGCGTGTACTTCTTTTCTTTGTATCATGGGAGTCCTAAATAATAAATTTTAAAATAATAAAATGAATATAGAAAGCTTAGTAAATTGCGAATACCTCTATAATTTGCACAGCATCGTTTTCTGAGGATGAATACATTATTATATAAAATTTTTAACAGTCGGAGTTTGTTTGCTTTATTGTAATTTTTTGTAACGTATGTTACTGTCAAAATTTTGAAAAACTTTTACCGCTATAGAATAAAAGTAAATAGCATATAGGGGTTACATACCAGAGAAGGGATTTACTCTGTCTCTTTTTTCTGTATAGGGCTATTCATTTTAATTTTCGATTCGTTTTTGTTTCGGACAAAATGTCAAAAAACTAATGTAATAAAATACAAAGCAAATATTTTCTATCTTTGTCAAACTTATTGTCAACAGTACGAAATAAATTTTAAAATGAAAAGGTCTATTGCATACATACATTTTTTCTGGCTCCGTCCCTATAGCACCCCTTTTTGGATTTTCCGAATTTTATTTATGGACATAGTTTGGTCATCGTTTAGTCACGATTGGCCACTAGGTTGAGTTAATTAAAGTTATCTAGTTTTTCCTAATTATTTCTAATTATTCATTTGTATAGTACAGATTATGGCTGATAGATGGCGTTCGTAAATTAGTACACAAATAATGAATTGATAAGTGGCTTATACTTCAGAATATTACTACGAAAAGATGCAAAATACTGTATTATAGACATCGGACTGACGTAACCAGAGTTACCAGAAAGTTTTTATTCAAGTCGCCCCATCTATCATCGAAAGTCGCAAAATATTCTGAAGAATCGCCCAATGAACGTTTTAAAATACTCTACATAACAGACTTGAACTTACCGCGTAATTTAATAAGTAGAAATAATTATGATTAACTTACATGGTGCTTGAAAATACTAAATAAAATATAACAATAGAGTGAATTGACTTAACAATGATTTAAGTCTTAATTTTTCATCAGATAGCAACAAAATTTAAGAAAGTCAATTGTGACATTAAAGAAAACAATAATTTTTGTAACGGTTATGTACTTTTAACTTGTTGCCAACGCTGAAAAGTAAAAAGAGCCCAATTTGCGACTTATCGCCCAAACTTAAAAAAAGGAGCGTACCTATAGAAAAAATCGCCCAATTCGCGATAAATCGCCCCATCTGGCAACTCTGGACGTAACGTAATGACATACATAGACCAATCAATGAAGTTAAGCAACAGCAGTCACAATCTGTATTTGGATGGGTGACCACCTATAGTAGTACTGTGTACTGTTGTATAAATAATAATAATAATAATCCCCTTTGGTTAATGACTATATAGCTGAAAGTAGCTAAAGCCAGAAATTTAAAAAAAAATGCAGTAATTACTTGTGGCTAGTGAACAAATGATTCCCACGAAAAAAATTGGGACAATCCGACGAAGAGGTACTATAGAGGCGGAGCCCTTTTTTTATATGGGTATAATCTCTGATATGTATTTCATAAATTCTCAAAGAAAACAACCACTAAAATCTTGTATTATATTTACTGTTAATAGATGGCAAAAAATGAAAATTTAGGAAAATCATAAGTATGGTATAGAAAATATAAGTGAAAAAATTTTGATTTAAAAATAAACTCATCTTTTAGTGCTTATTTCAAACTGTTTGCCAGTATTTTCGAGCAATTTATATCAAAACGTTTTCCTTGGGAACTACTATTAACGAATGAAATTAGAAATCAAAATAGGCTCATTTAGAGGTGATTAATCATATTTTCAAGTAGATCCTAGGTTATAAAAATTTTTCATTTTTCAAATTTCGATTATATAGAAAAAAATTTCCTTGATTTTCCAGGGAAAACGTTGATCTACAGACTGCTCGAAAAAATCACTAGCCTGCTCAAAATTATGGTATGCTTTTCAATTGTTATATTTGAATTTTACAGATAAAATTTCGAAATTAGCTGGAAATTCTCAGCTAGCTTTTAAATTTCCTGCATGCTTGCTTAGGACTACCCCAGCAGGTTTATTAAACCGTTTTTCTTCGATTTTCTGGAAAACCGTTTGACACAGAAATTGTTCGAAAATATGGTTGTATTGCTCGAAATTCATGTGTCATTAGTTTTTTGTTTAGTGAAATTTGTATCGCCGAGTTTTTTCACCTCTTATATCTATGTTCTTATCATCGACACTATATAGACTACAAGGTACTCATTTGTCAAACAAATTACTGTGTATCTTTTCTGTGGAAATTATAAAAATGAACATAATATACTATAAAATGGAAAAAAAAAAACATTTAAAGAACATTCTTAACCTTTGTTTTTTACTTTCCAGAAAAGTACAAAACCATATAATAGGAAAAGCAAATAATGTTTTCAAGTGAAATTTTTGATGTCGAGTTTTGGACGTACTCTCTTTTGACAATTTTGTACATCATGAACAGAAACAGCTACGATCACCAAATTTTATACTTATTATCGAAAGATGAGAAAATAAACATTTCGTCAAAATCAGCCTATCGGGTCAACTCGGGGGAACTCCTGTATGGGGTGTTCCTTTAGTGATTTTGAGGTTTTAATTATTGAAAACTGTGTTTTTCAGAAAAAATATATTAGCACAATTTATAAAAATTTACAACTCCAAAAATGGCTCTTATAAGACATCAAAAATAAAAACAGTACTTCCTACAATCGAACTAGGTTGCATCACGGTTGGGTTACCTAATAAACACGATGTAATAGTTCTTTTCAGTTCTACTAGTAGCTCAAGTAAATTAAAGATTTTTAAGACTTAGATTGATTCTAACTGCAAACGGACACCAAAGTACATTGGTAAAGTACATCCAAAGGATGCAATTATAAAAAAAAAACCCTGCGTGATTAACGGGCAAACCAAATGGCGGTCGGTTAAAGCCATTAAAAAGAGGTTTTTTTCTTCAAATTAATTGCATTTCAAAGAAAATATGTCGTACGATACTTATACGTATATAAAAAAACTAGAAAATTACGTGCGTAAACTTAAAATCGTTTCGTAAGTTTTGTCTTAAATAGTAAAAAACTATCAAAATATGACGATTTTTTAAATTGTAATAACTATTACAATATTTTATTGAAAGTATTAATTTCAGAGAAGATGCATATTAATAAACCAATGAATGCCCGAAATCAGAATTCTGAATATAAATAGTTTCTGAGAAATTTGCTTGTTTATTTAAAAGGTATCATTAAATAAGTACTTTTAAGTTTACGTAAAAATATAACTCTTATTCAACTTGAATTGTATAATTAATGTTTTTGGTAATGTTTGCCTTTTAAATAAACAAGTGAATTTTCCAGAAACAATTTCTCAGAATTTCATTTGACCATTCCTTGAGTTTATTTAAGATCATCTTTTCTAAAGTTATAACACTTTCAATAAAATATTATTGCATTTTAAAAAATCGTCGAAATTTTTTTTTACTGTTTCGGACAACTTATGAACCGATTTATATTTTGCGAATTAATTTTGTAGACTTCTTTTTCTCAAATATTTTATACATAAGTATTGTACGAAACTTTTTACTTTGAAAGGCTTAATAAGAAATTAATTTGAAAAAAATAATAAAATTTGTCTGATTCATGACTTTAACCGGCTGCTAGTTAAAAGTTAGTTATCATCGAATGTTTTTGATCATTCCTAAAAATTCGATTATATCTAACGTTAAAATTACTTTAACATAAAGTGTTATTTGTGATCCGAAAAAAATTTAACAATACTCCAAAAGGAAATATCCTAGTACTGATTGTAAGAAGAATATTCAAACTGCTTATTAGTTTGTCGCCGGTAATTTCACGTAGGAAAGTTTTTCAACAATAAAATTAGATTTGTTGTAACTCTAATGAAACGGAATTTACAGGATCTTGTATTATAAAAAACGTAATAATCCCTAAAAAATCGATAACTCGAATTTTCTCTAGAATTTTCTCGTTGGAAAAGTTCTACATGATATTTTTTGTTGTATTTGAAATGTAGAAACAGCTCCTCGAGTTTGGTCATCTTGTTTCTGAACATTCTGTACATAAAGCCATATACCATAAAACATAACATATATGTAATACGAAATAGGTATAAAACATGGTTCGGACATTATAGTGATTGCTTTGGACATTTCGTGTGTCACATCGACCACCATTTCGTCGTGGTGGCAAACCACATTTCATCTGCAACTAAAGTTATTCTTTAGTTTAATCGATTGCTATATATGTTATACAATACAATAATTTAATACTATATAAAATTGTTATTTTATTTTTATACTTTTACGAGAAAAAAAAACTCGTTGAAAAATTAACGGTGCTCTTGCTTTGGCTGTTTGCTTCCATTATGCAAAAAATTTCCTATAATTAACATATGAAATATATTAGATTTGGTATATTGTATATATTCTATATTTTTTCGCTGGAAAATATTGAGGACACTAACAATAGATGTCCATGAAATTACCTAAGATGTCTGTCAGCCTGTCGAACAAAATTTGGCTTTAAGTTCGTGAGCTGATCGCTTTGGTGCTAAGGATACATACACCATCATTTATACCTTAAGAGATATACGGAAGATTCAAAAATTGTTTTTTAAAATAAACATATTTTGCTTGAAATATTTTTCATAAAGTGTTTAAATTCGCCTCACTTCAGCTCAAAAACAGCTAATGAACTCAAATGTAATTATAATACTTTTTTTTATTATCATATAATTTATTAGTGAATTTCATCTGTATGATCTACGAAATAGTTGGTCCGATTTTGATGGGATTTTTTGGGGCAGATTGCTGATGCTATAATGTGTAACCAAGGCTACCTTATTTACCAATAGCTGTTACCCGACTGCTTCTCTGGAAAATTTAGACTGTATATGTATATGTGTATAAGGGAGTTAGTTCCTAGGCCAAATGCCGCCTCCATTGCGAGCAAAGCGAGTACTCAGGTCGGATGTTGCCAGGCCGTAGGCTTAAAACAAAGACAAGAGTCTTTCTTGATTACCTTACGAGTGAAGCGAGCTTTTCGGCAAAAGACCTTTAATACTTTCGAACCGAACACTTAGGCTGAAAGCTGAACCCAGGCAGGAGCCAGTCTCTTCTTTCCCTGGATGCAAAAATTTTCTTTTTGCACCGTGTGTAAGCGTTCGAAGAAAAAGCAACAAAAACGCAAGCAACTAAACTGTTTTTTTTTTCTTTTAAATCAATCATTGTACTTCTGCGAATCGACTGGTACCAGGTACTTTCTCAATGATGATTCAAATAGAAATAGCAATTACTGGATCAAGTTCTGCTCACCATACACTAACAATAAGTTAGTTATTTTTTATTTAACTATCAAAATGTTTACTGTTGATATTTATTAAAAAATAATATGGATCATTTAATTATGAATCTATATAGATAATAAAGTCGTGGCCCAAGACCTGAACGTATAAGTCTTATGAGTTTGATTCATTAACAATGCGCTCGTTAGTATCAAACGGAAACTACATGCATGCGGATAAAATTGTACAATTTCAGATGTGCCGACTTTTATGCGTACAGTTATTCTACGCACACATAAAAAATTGTTCATGTATCCAGATCCATAGAATTTTTAGACAGACGACTCTCCTAATATCGTTTTGATAAATATCTTAATAGTACAACTTAGAGGCTGAATAATAAACCTGGTGTTCATTCTTAAGGCTAATTGACATTTCTACCAAGAATCACACAAGCCGTCTTAAAAAAATCTATCTTTTTAGGTATTTTGAAAGTATATGGAACATCGGACAAATCAATTTTATTATTTATGATGTTTTTCTCTTTTAAAAATTGTATTTTTTATTTGCTTTTGAACACAGTTGTCGTTGTCTACAATTGAATGTATCGGTAAAATATTAAACCAACATAAAAATTTTGTGATATAATTTTAAGCAACCCGAATTATTCAAACAAAATTTAATAACTGTTTTTCGATCTTCTAGAATAACAAAATACAAAAATTATTATATTTAAGTTCATTTGACTATTTAATAAATAATAAATATCAAATGGTATTGGATTGTTTACTTAAACATAACGCAGCGGCTATCACAGAAATAAGAGAGAGGTCAGTGGTTAAAGAAATACATAAATTTCTCTTATTTAACCTGGTGATATCGTTTCATTTCACCTCGATTGCAAAAAACCACATCTTTCATAGGTAAAATTAGTCTTTTTAAAAATTTTCTAAAGGGGGATACAATAAAAAATTTAAGTTGCGTTTTGACCTCGAATTAGTGATCGGTGACTCTTAAAATCCCCGAGAGAAGGTTTTCGTGAAAAATTAAATTTTTTTATCACTGTTATTATTTAGTGTATTTAAACTAACCTAATTTTCTCAATTTTCAAAGTGAGTTATCTTATTTGCTGTGTTATAATTGTAATCATTATTTCTGATGATATTGATACCAAGTTTAAAATTATTATGAATTTTATTCACATATAGATTACATAAATTATAATCATTTATTCAGTATCCGAGTTTGAATTTCCGATGAATGATTATATTAAAATAATGAAATACATCCCGGTTGATATGATGCCTTTACGGTTACATGAACAATACACAGCGATTGTTATGCTGACTTTACGCAGACACACACATAATAACACACGGATTCTGTAATAAACACTGAATAAAGCCTTTATCTCATTCTCCCCAACGTGACCTATCGATGTATGCGGTTGTCTCTTTTAACTGTCGCTTTTTCGTTTCATCGAGCTTCAAATCACAATCATGCTAAAGAAGTTTCCCTTCAAAAATTACTCAAAGAGTAAAAGCTTTTAATTATTAATTTTCTTGTCGGCATGCATTAGGTATTATATATTATAAATTATTAAAATTGAAATAAAATATAGGAATTTTTTTTAATTAGCAACCCAATTGTAATTAAAATAAAAAGTAAAATTAAATTTCATATAACGGCCGGGAATCGAACCACGTACTTTTCACTTGGCAGGTTCGAATTTTAAGAACTATGCTACTCGTTATATTTCCTATTTTTTCGTAAAATTCTTGTTATTCATAAATAAAACGCCAAATAAGAGTTAACATATAACAAGTATTTATGAAATTATATTCAATAAAATAATTTAATGAAATTGATGCAATGATTGTAACTAATCTAAACAAAAACTAGTATATAGTAATAATAAATAGATTAACATTAACCACCCAATTCAATTTGATTGCGTGTTTGATTCAATTTATTTAAGTAGAGATTGTAAGTATTTTTACAACATACGACACATCGTGAATTACTTGAATGAAATGTGAATGAATTCAATTTAGTATGTACTTTACTATATGGCAAGTATAGTAGATGGATTTAGTAAAAATCTATCTCAATCACTCATACATACACTTATATTGATGTTTTCTCATTCCATTTATATATATAAAATATAAAGAATAATTTAATCAGCCAAATACAATCAATAATAAAGGTTCACTAGAGAGCAAGCACAAGGCTAACAGAATGTAACAGTTACGAATATTATCAAATGTGTAGTATGTACGTTTGCTAACGTTATACTTTATTTGCTACGTGTTAAAAATATTGGATGGGTGCGAAAAAAATGTTACTACGATTTTATACAAAAAATACAATAACAATTACACCATTTCGTAAGCAAACTCATATGTTTATTTTTATCATCGTAATTATGCTTTCCATGGACGGATTTACACTTTCTGTCGCCCGCAACAAAAATCAAAAGTTACCTATCATACAACTAAATTTTCCGGCCAGTGGTACCCGAGACAGTCTACCTCTGCCTCGATTTTTATCTATGCGTTTTTTTTACATTATTTACAGAAAAATACCTAAAGACATTATTTTCAGATTTCTTTAAATGTAGAAAATTGTTTGACCACCGAAACCTGTCTATTTGTTGGAGCATTTATGGAAATCAAAAAACAAAGTAATTATTAGTGTGCTAAATTTTTGTGGGTGTATTTTAAAGCAAAAAATTGATAATAGTTTTATTTATGCATAATAAGTACTGGGTGACCATTAGCATCTCATGTCATTTATAAAGATATTTCTAAAAATTTATGTATGGCTTAATTATGATTAGTACAACAATTTTTTCTTCAAAGTTCTGATAAGTGTCTTTTTTAGAGCTTATAAAATTTTTAATTGTCACCACTTTGAACTTTACACGAGACCAATACTAGTGGATCCTCGTTATAAAAAAAGTAAATTCGCTTATCATTTTGCATAGTTACGGAGAAACGGCAGTTTACTTAATACATCAGGAAATATAACAATTCCTTAAACATTATTATAACTTCTCAAAATTATAGCTCCTTTAGTTTAAAATTGATATAAAAACCAAAACATGATTTTTGCCACGAAATCACCTCAAAAATGAGTAAACCCTCTAAAAAATACCATATATAATAAAAACCATTTCATACTGATGTTAGACTGATGGGATTTTTTACATTTGATTTAATTTTGTTTTTATATTAACTTAAAAAATAAAAAAAATACAATTTGCCAAATGGAATCATCCCCAAAACGGAGTCAAACCTCCAAAAATATCGCATATATTTGCACCCGATTTTGAGGGGCTGGAGTTAATCGTGAAACATCTGACCCGATGTACGTCTTTCACCCGATTAAAAAAACATTCCGTTTTGTCACATGTTGAGCAAAATGTTTTTTACATTTTATTTAATGATCTTTCTATCGAGAGTTTTTGGGGATCCGTAAAGGAAAATGATGCACAGAATTGTCGCAGAGGGAAAAGTTTTCCAAAATTAACTAATTTTGAGTTATTTATTTTCACAAACCCAAAACATCTGTTGTATCAATATTTAACTTTTTTAAGCATGTATTATTTTGTTGTTGAGCCATTCAATATATTTAGAGAAAATTACGTGTTTCTACTACGTCGATCTCACATACAACCCACTCACACCGATTGTCACTTTAACACCAACAACTTACTTTGCTATTTATTTCCAATTTATGTCATCTAACACACAATGGTGCCGATGGATGTAGAAGAAGAGAAAGAGAGGAAACGTTTCGACAATAATGCTGAGTGTCGAAAGATTAAAATGAGAAAAAAGATACTAACTCAGAATTCTTTTTTACATTATTTTTTATTGTATGTGTCATCAAATCACATTTACAGTAAAATAAAATCAGGACAATCAAAGTTATAAATAATGACAGATTTAATATATTTAATGAAATCAAACAATTTAAGTTAAATAAATTTTATTACGAACAAATTTTCATTTGAAAGTTTTATAAATTATTTGCAGTTTTTTTTTGTGTTTATTGGATTTGTATGTTTCAAATTGGAAAAAATATTTATAAAACGGATGTAAAAACATGCCTTTTTAAATTGTCGCTTAGCGCTATACTAGGTCAACTACCAAATGTTATAGAACTCTGTAGATGCGTTAGTTTAAGTTGCTATTTATTAACGAATTGCAATAAAATACCATATTTACTTGCAATTAATAATTCTTACTATTGCTATTATTTTTCTTATTATTACAGTTTTCAATGCTACAATTTAATTGTTATTTTTTTTGTAATTTTTTAATAAATTATTTGTGATATTTTCAACGCAAATTAAAATAATAATACTTTAAAAATGATCATATTTTCTAGAATACATTCAATTACTGTTTTCTAGAAATTATAATTATTTATTTTATTTATCTAGCTTTCTTCTGGATTATAATACGTTCTTTATTATTTCTTACATTTGATGTATATCCGTCGAAAAATACATATACAGTGCCATTGGAGTATTGGTATTTTTTACAGCCACGTTGATTAGTGAGTTTTGTAGACCACTGGATTTATAAGCTGAAATGGAAAACAGGTTAAAACGCCGAAAAATGTATGATTAAACTTCATATATAAGCCAGTAAATAAGCCGGATAATGCGGAAAAGTGGTGGAACAGATCCGATTTTACGTATTCCTAAGACCTTCAGGAACATTCATCACCACTAATCTTTGCCTCATTTTGAAAATTGAGAAAATAAGGGTAGTTTTCCCACCCCAAATAGGAATAGTCATAAAAAAATTTATAAACTACAAATTACTAAAATCGTTTCTAGGGGGTTTTTAGGATTCTCGATCACGAATCCGAGGTTTGAAAAAAACTGAGGATAGATTCAACCCCATTAAAACCACCACTAGAAGTGACAGGGCTAAGAAAATTTTTAAAAATTCACAATTCACCGTAATTTTTGGAAAAGCAACCGAAAACGATTGCCGAAGTAAAATTTATAATTTCAAAAATGTTCAAAGTTGTTTATCTTTTTATCTTCTCAGTGGTTTTTGACCTCGGATTCATGATCAGCGACCCCGAAAACTCCAAAGAGGGGTAGCTACTAACCGTAGTTGCTTTTAACCGTTGGATTTGTGATCAGTGGTCCTAAAGGTAAAATTTTGAATTTAAAATATGTTTGATCTTTGTTACTTCTTAATTTAATCATTTTGAAATCAGTTGCTTTTTGACATCATAATCGTGATAGGAGACCCTAAAAACCCCGTAGAAACGATAAGAGTGGTGAAATTTGTAATTTATCATTATTACTATTTGGGAAAATCTAAGGAGCATGTTCAAACAGGATTCTGCAAAAACGAAGTTGTTCTACCGCTTTTCCACATTCCACAGTGTTGATAGGGATAAATATTATATAATATAGTAATAAATAAACAAACAAAAATGATATTTCAATTTATTTGGTCAATAAATATGACAAATTTAAATATTTTGGGCATAAAATAAAATATATATTTTATGGCCAATTCAAATACCTTACACATATTTTATTATAACGAAAAAAAAATGTTGAGTAAGGTACATTTTTCTTCTTCTTTGTGCTTGCTAGGCAGAAGAAAAGCATGTACGGATAACTCACGCAACTCATTTGTTTGTGAGAATGAATTACTTTTGCATCCAAACTTTTTTATATTTTGTTACAGATTACGCGTACAATTTTAAAATTAACTGTTATACGTTTTTTTTTACTGGTCGAAGGAGATGATATCTTGAATAAAAAATGCAATGAAAATTTTATTACCTTTCCAAAGGAAAGTTCTTGTAATTGGCCGATTTTGTGAATCCCGAATTTTGACATATCATTAGCTTTCAAGGACACCATAACCGAAATCCGACGTTTTTAGAGAGATGCATGTGTGTGTGAGTGCTTATGCGTATGTATGTGCGTTCGGAATGTTTCGTCTCGAGTATCTCGAAACGAATAACGATATTGACAAGAAACTATTTTCATTCGATGTGTATATTAATAGATAGATATATCAAAATTTGAATCCCGTTTCCTCCCTCTTGGGAGGCAATTTTCCAAAAACTCCTTAGTTCTAGCTTACTTTTATATGAAGAAAAGATACACATACATGTATGTTACATACAAATAAGTCATTCAATTCGTTCCAATTGTTCATATAAGAAGAATTAGTTACTTGGCATTATATAATCCGATTTGTAACAATCTTAAAAAAATTATATTTTGTTTTGGGGCTTGCTAATAAAATTTGAACAAATATTTTATTTTTAATGGTTTACTATAAAATAAAAAAGTTTATTATTTGCTTTATTTTATTTCGAAAATTTATTGTTTTCATATTTAAAAATTTCAGTTTCAACACTGACAAATACCCTTTTAGAATGGTAAAAATTTTTGAATTAATTTTCAATTTAACAAAATGCTCTACGACGGTTTTAATGAATAATTCATAGACATTTCTGTGTATGAAGAATAGGTGTTTAAGTACTTACTTATATCTATATATATTCTATACTGAATAGTAGTATATAGTAAATAATAGTAAAACCACATAACACGATTCCGCACTAATGTTGATTACTTTATCAACTTTCAACAAACATGTACCAATTTATCTTCTTATATTATTATTACACACACAAAAAATCTATTCAAAATAATGACTAAATGACACGGCATTCATTACGCACTATATTATTCAAGTATTATGGTACATTATTGAAGTCACTTGTGAATATTATTGCATTAACATAAGCATTAAGTGGAAAAATAACCAAAAAAGACATGTCTAAAATCTTTTATGCAATTTTAATTAATTGCAATAATTATGAAAAGGATATGAAATCTTGTATGCACAATCTTACCATGAAAAGGAAGGGCTTGCCAAAGAGTTTATTTTTGGAAAAAAAACATTTCTAAATAAAAAATATATTGTTATTAAATACATGGAAAAATTATTTACCAAACACTTCGTTTTTCTATGAATATTTTAGTTATTTGTGCGCGGAGAAAGAATAAAATATTATGTATTTACTAGAGATATATATTAAATAGAGATGTATTTTTTTATCAATTATATTTGAATGAATTGAAATCAATTGCTTCTGATAATGTTGTAATATTTTGAAATATAGGTATTATAACATAATATCTGATTAAAATGATTTTGGAAATTGAATTTGGAAATTGGGGAAATATCATCCATAAAAGGATTTTGTATATTCTACCATTTGTATATTGCGTCAATATATGCCTGTGTAAATTATTCTTCCACTTGATGGTGATTCTTAGTAATGATTGAATTATAATTAGAATTTTTGAAAATCCCTGCAAAATAATATAATCGTTTTTCTTTTGTTATATTATTATTTTTTTTTTTTTGCTTTTATTGGAATAAATCAAATAAGTAAAAACTTAAAGCAAATAATTTTATTGGAACTATGTCCCTTTATCGTGCGTGTAAAGGGTGGGGGTTGGACGTATTATATTTATTCAATCTTGTTAAAAGTGACAGTGAAGGCTCCAAGATCTTGGCACTCTATCTATGGAATTTGGAAAAACCAATTATTTCATTTAAAAGGTCATATACTCTACTTATAGATAGTTTACTTAAAATTTAGATAAATAAGATGCAAAAAGTTTTCAATAACCTCGAAAAAATTTTAAAACCTAACTACTTAACGATCTTCTTGATATTTATAAATTTTCTGATCTACCAAATGCTATAATCAGTTTTCCAAAAATTTGTATCTAATATTATCTCATATTGTTTGTTCTGTTTTGTTTAGATATTTTAACCTATAAAAATTTAGAAAATTAATTTTAAAATTTTCTATAACTGTTCAATTAATGGAAATTCTTGACCTTTTATGACCATCTTCTGACCTTTTAAATGATTTAATTTTTTTTCGAAGGTCTACTGATGGAGGTAGTATCAAGATCCTAGAGCCGAGGGTGAAAGTAATTAATATCAACAATTTATATCAGGAGAAAATGCCCTCCTAATAAACGCTTAGGCACACAGAGTAAATTCTTAGAGCATTATACTTGATTTGAATTTGTAAAGAGCCACCTTTTGCAACCCATTGTATCCAATATAAATGACATAGTGTACAACCAAGAATAAATAATTTAATTAATGTTAAATATCTAAAAACGTAAAAGGATTTAAATTAAATTTTAACTTTTCTTTTTGTACTTTTGTAAGAATAATAAAAGTTTTGATTTTCATTTACATTTTTCACTTGATAATATATAAATTAATTAATTTAATTTGTATTTTGTACATTTTTTTTATTGTTATTATTATTTATAATGTTTTTGTGTTGTGTCTATATTAATGTTATTTGTTATTTGTTATTGTTTATGTTTGTCAATAATAATAGAAAATATATTTTTAACTTATTGTTTATTGGTTATTTATTTATTTATAAACTTTTTTGAATAATTCAATAAATAATTCAGTTTATTGTTCTGATAATATAAAATGGAAATTAATTATATCATCCGACCTAAGTTTATTAGCTTTTAATTTTAATTTGATTCATAACACATTTTGAAAAAAATATGATTTTTCCAACTTCGATAATATTAACTTAATATAAAAAGCAGACTCCAGTGCCCTTGCAAGTTGTAAAATGATGGATTAACAAATTTCTAGGAAAATATGGCCCAAACCTAGAGGAATTGTATATTTAGCTCATTAGTCAAGTCATTCAAAATGCCGTATCCAGATGATGCCAACAGTGTCCAATGAAGGACATGTTCCAGTTTTATTTCTGTGTACAAAGTATATTGTTAATTGTATCACTAAAATATCCGAATAGAAGTTAAGCCTATCATCAAAATTGCTTGTAAAAATTCAAATTAATAATCTTTTATAAATAATAATTCTCTGTTATTAATTATTATTCTTTAATACAACACCTTTGCGAACCAGCTCGTATTACAATCTGACTACAATATTTGGTATCGACAGTATCGAGTGATTATATATATATAATTAATTTGAATCTCAAGCAATAATAATTTCATAAATATTTATGCAAAAAATTTGTAAAAAAATAATAATATTTATTTCTCGAAGGATCGATCAGGGGTTTGTTTATATAGCAGGCCAAAAAGGCACTGTAGCATCAAAACAATCTGAGAACTATATGTTGTTTAAATTTTTGCAACTGTAGCGCTGATATCTTAAGCATGAATGTTCCATATTGTAACAAATTATAAAGTAAATGTAATCAAATTCTATGCACATTTATTTATGAAATGCAATTATAGTATCATGAAAATAATTAATATTTAATGAATATAATAAATAATTTTACTCATACATTTTGTCTAAGTGGTTCGGTTTTGTAATTTATATTATTATTAAATACTACAAAAGACACTAGGAACCATAACTTATAAATTTAGGACATTATTCTAATATAAATTATAAAGTAAAATTTTCTTAAAATAATCAGGCACTCTATACAGTAGACTATGCCTTAATGGTTGAATTTTACTTCCATTTATTATACTTATAATACTAAATATTATATATACGTATATATTTATGTATAAAAAGGTAGTTGAAAAAACCAAAGCTAATGTTTTAGACCTTCACAGACTCGAGAAATTTTTGTGTCTATGGGTCTCTTAGTAGTATGATTATGAATAAAGAATACAAACGCAATTCATTTCATTTTTGATGTTTTGCGATGAAATGTATTTTGAAAGCGAGACGATAATAAAAAATATATAGGAAAAAGATTTAACTGAATTAAAAACGAAAAATAAATTAATTTAATTAAAAATTTTTTTTTTTAATGTTTGTTACCTCAGAACTTTGTACAGGGTGAATTTTTTTGATGATTTTTTTTCTTATTTGAAAGCTGGGGTTTTCCGTGTGATTCCATTTCAATTTGGTTTAAATCTGATGTCGCTTCCCTAAGGAGAGAGAAGAGACAAAAACAATTTTTAATAATATGTGTTCGCGGATAACTTCGTCGATTATGAACCGATTTTGATGATTCTTTTTTTGTTGGAAAGAAGTTGTTAAGAAGAGTACCATGATAAAAAAGCAAAAGGACAAATTTAATTTTTAGTGAATAAAATTCATTCAAGTGTAAAAAATCATGATTGTATACAACACTCAAAATTAATGATACAAATTTTTTTAGAAAAAAAGAACCGCCTTCACAGAAATGAACTAAAAAGTAGAAAATAATTATATATTTTTCCTTGTGGCCAATAACCTCGGTGCTAATCTTACCCTAAGCTAAAAAATTAATTGTTTGTCATCAATTGAAAAAGGCAATTGGTCACAAGGAAAAATTTATAATTATTGTTTTACTTTTTCGTTCATTTTAAGAGACTTTGTTTAGAAGCGGTTAATACGAAGCCTGTAAATTGCAAATTGTAAATTTTGCAAATTGTAAATTTTGTCCGTGAATTTATTTTATACATTATTTAGTGATCACTTTAGTTTTTATGTCTTATTTAATAAAGTTGGCGACCGCAGCTTAGGTAACATTGAAGTTTTCATCCCATAATCCTTTTATTCTATACTTTTGCAGAGTCAACCTTGATTCACCTTGCAATAGCTTCGTAGACATCGCATATACAACATAATTAAATATAAAATAGTATGTTCTCACTATTAGTATAGTATAACGATAATATCGATCCTTTTTCTCTCTTCGTTCGTGCTTAGTATAGTTTTGGGACTACTGTATTGTTATAGGAACGATGGTGTAGTAGTTGTAGTTAGTATAGGTGCTGGGGTTAATCCTGGACCGCTACACAGATGGGACTCGCCGCCATTTCACTCTTTCTGTATATATCTATATATACATAACATACACTAATATTACAATACGATTGCCGCCACCATTATGTAACAACACCACACCAACAATCCTCATTCAATTTTAGTCTGTTTGTTCGTCTGTCTATCTGTCTGTTACTCTATGCTCATTAGATTTGTCAGTCTATCACAATTTCTATTTTCTTCTAGTTTTCAAGTAGTTTTTTTTATTACCGATAGAAGATGATTATAAAGTAGTTCGTATAGTCTTTTTTTTTCATAATTATTCCATTTAATATTATAATAGCCTATGGAAATCGTATGGTGAAAATTGGTATCTTACGGTACAAGAACAGGAAATAGTTTACTTGACCGTGAAATAATCAGGAAAATATATGAAGCATTGTAAAATTTACTAAATACTTTGTTGGTTTAGGTACGTTTTGAGAATGAAAGACTCCAGAATGCTGCAGGACCCAATGAACAGCAAAAGGATCAAAGTCAAGAATCTTTATGCCAAAAGGTTTTATCAATGTGAAGCATTAAACTAAGTCGTTTTTGCTTAATTTTTTATGTGTATTATTAGTAATAAGTATACATAGTGTTAAATTTGTTATTTGATTATAATGTAGAAGCATTTTTAAAAAAGAATTTGAGAAGTCAAAGTCGGGGTATGTTTAACTTCTAATTTGTCTAGACGTCTTGTTTAAGAAATAATTGTTAAATCCATATAAAAAAAATTGCAAAGTTTATAATAAAAAATTAATAATGAAGTTTTATTTGTTCAAAACTGTAATTAAGAAGTTCTTCAAAATAAATCTGGCTACTATATGCCTTTTTTAATGCTAAAATGAAGGTGAATTTAAAAATTATAGTTTTAGTCGGTAGCAATAGAGAAAAAGTGTTTAATTTAATTGTGGTTTAAGTATAATGATTAAGAAATATTTTATCAGAAATTGTGACAAATTAAGTTCGGCAATTAATTTTTTGAACTCTAGAAAGCAACACAATTTAATGAAGGACCTCTACTCCTGGTTACGAAATTATTCGAAATCTATTAAAAATTTTGAAATGGTATCACTATCAATGGTAATTTTTATTTACTTCTGATTGTGCCATTTATGTGCTAATTAATTTCTCTATTTCGGATATTTATACTCAAATTATATAGGAGAAAACTACATTGGAAATAGTTTGGAGCAGGTCGAGATAGGGTAACTAATTAGTATGTATAGATAGTACTAAATATATTTATAGGTTTCAAATAAATTCCGCATGAGGGGCTAGGTATACGTTAATGTTGCCTCCCCCTATTTTAAATGTCGTTTTCTCCTAAGCGGTTTGAGCACAAAAGCCCGAAATAGAGCAACATATTAACAAATTTTTTGATAGGTTTCGAATAAGTTTAAACCCTGAAGAAAATTTAAATATTATTATTTCTTTTTTATACTTTCAAATCATCCCCACAATAGCAAATCATATTAAAAATATATACACAATTCCAGTATGGAATTTTCTATTTCTCTCAGTAAACATTTTCCATATATTCGTATCCTATTCTAGTTTTCTTTCGAAGTTTTGTCTCATGCATATATATATATATACATTTTTTGTCGTATGTCGTCCATTTTCTTCTTTGCCTCTACGCTCTACCATTTATAACATTACGTTGATAATGTTTAAAGCGTCTACCATATACCATTGCGCCACGCCACGATGAGGCATATACATATATAACCATTTTGCACAAAACGCCGTATCTTTAAAAACCTTCACCCATTCCACATAGAAAAACCCGTTATATCTGTTCTATTCTTCTTTTTTCCTCCTTATCTTGAACTAGGATATAAAATTTAAATTGTATTTTTAGTAGTAACAATTTTTAAAAAACATACAGACGAATAATATACGTTTATATGTATATTCGTGCAATTTTATTTTGATACCTACCAGTGTTGTGACTTTCAGTAAAGAGAAAAATAATATCTAGAAAAAGTAACTTTTGTATTTTATTCTAACGAAAATAGTTAAAATACTTTTTTACAAAACTAGTGTAGCCAAAATTTTCAAACATTTTTCATATGTTGTCTTGTTATTTACCCTTTTTTCACCCAAATACTATTTGCAGGATATAGATCTGAAAGCAACAAGTTTTCATGTGCATTGCAATGTGAAAATGATATACTATAAATTGAAAATAATTTGTTCACAACATTTATAATTGTATTTTTATTTATGAAAAAAAAAAATTCTTTTCAAAGAATAACAATTATAAACACTATACAAAAATTTGAGTTTAGCTTTCCAACATTCAGATATGAACCTTACCTGTGTAAATGTTTTATTATAAATGAGTTTCATAGTTTTTATAAGATCATTACAATAATAAATACATGTTTAAAGCCACATGATCGATTTGCTTATAAAATGCTGTTGGAATACTAAACCAGGTTAATAAAATTAGAAATTTAATCTTAGAAATTTAATAGATAGCGCTCGTAGTACTGGAAATAGTTTTTAAGAAACATCATTCCTCACTAGGTACCGGGAAAAGTTGCAGCCACAATCATAATGTAATCCCGTTAAAGTACAAAAAAATTCAATCTTTAGTTGAAAAGGCAAGTTTAGATCGGTAGTTTAATATTTCTATTTAAAAGGCTGAACAGCAAAAGAAATAAATACTTAGTTGAATCCAGTTTGTGATTTTCTACCCATGTATTTATTACAGATTATAATTGGATAAATTTAAACGTGGTCGTATATGAACAGAAGACGTTTATCGCTTACGACGTACAGTAGACGTGAATACCCCAGAAAATATCGATAAAATCCACAATATGGTACTTAGTAACCGAAGAGCAAAATTGTGCAAAATAGTTGAGGCCACACGGTATTGTCGTTAAAATTTTTCATGATAAATTGGGAATGAAAAATACATCTTCTGTCAGCTGAAAACAAACGCAACTATAGTTTTAATGGCTAAAATTAAGTAATTCAACATATAATTGATAGACCATATTTACCACCGTATTCACCATATCTTGCACACACAAATACTTATTTTTAGCAATTACCACAATAATAATTCTAAAGGCTTAAACAAGTTGGAGGGACGTCTAAAAAAGTATATTGAACTAGATGAAGAATTTAACCGAATAAAAAGTATTTTTTTCTTTCTAACTTTTTAGTAATGAATGTTACATCATTATCAAGTGTAAACATTTCAGATACATCAAAAAGTATTCTGTAGGCTTTTTATTGCAGAAAGGTGTAAGAAGTGCAGGTAATAAGAAAATATTTTTAAATAATAGTAGTAAATAAATGGTGGAAGCGCAAGTAAATTATTTAGTATAGTAATGTTTACAATGTATCCTAAGTTTATCTGCACTTCCACCAAATTTTTGACAAAAGTTTGAGAGAATCAAAGATCAATATTGAAATTTTTTACACTTTCTGATGAAAATCAGATAATAAACAGTAGCGTATAAGAGGAGTAGCGAATTTTAATATTTTAGATTATTCTTCATGATCAATTATTTGATAAATCTTAATGGATCATCCATCACAAAAATGTATTTTTTATATCTTTCAAAGAAGTTTTGAGATTATCGGTTATTCACTCGGCTTCATTTCATTTTTAATGTTATTTTCGGAGGAAATTTTAACTGTAAACTGAACACAGAACGTCTAGTGTTTTAAAAAACCATGGGCAAATTTTCATACAGATTTTTTCGTACCGACGAAAAAATTCGTTATATGGAAAGATTAAATAATAATATAAATTTGGGAATACTTTTAAACTGGAAACCCATGAATTTGTGACCAAGACGTAGGCCAAAAAGATGGTTGGACAACACTACTAAACATTATAGAACTTTAAACGTGAGAACTGGAAATGAAAACCGAAGATTGGATACTCTGGATCGGTAACGTTCGGCAAGCCAAAGCTCATAGTAGTCTGTTGTGTTGGAAAAGAGATAGAATCTTGGTGAATTAAATCACTCAAATGAACAATCTAATATCTAGGACAGATCGCCTATATCGATGGCCAAAATTAAGATACCCACAAACTGTTTGACAATCACTTGAATATTTAGTCACATTTAACTTCCATAGCATAGAAAATGGCATAAAAAAATCCATCTATACACATATAGATATATAAATTCCTGCAGCAATGGATCGAGTATGAAAAGCTAAAATACATTAAGCGAAACATACTGATACAGACTGACTAAATAGTACCATATACACTGATTTAAAGGTTTTTTCGAAGAGGGAGGGTGAGGGGTAATTCAATCATTCCCCCATTATTTTTCATCCTATATTTTACTGAAATAAAATTGTATATACAGAAATTCACCATCGGTCGTTTACTAACTAAAATCACTTTGATATTTCTTCTCTTTTCACCTATATAGACGATATTAGTAGACGAACAGACACATATTTATATATATCTAGATATTTGTGTAGAGACATTTCAGTGTCTTTTTTGTGTCTTCGTTTTAAAACGATAGGATTATAATATTAAATGTTTCTAAGATTTTCTTTTATATACAAGTGATTTTTTGTTTTTGAAAGACATATCATTCGAAGTTTATGATCTGATTTTCAATGTTTTATGAATTACTAAAAAATTGTAAAAATTTTTTTAAATTACAAACATTCCGAATTTTGAATTTTTATCCAATTAAAAAAAATGAAATAAATTAAAAAATGCTTAAAGAAATATTTGATAATATTAATGTACAATAAATTTGATAAAACTGGAGAGACCTTATCGTATATAATTTTTAATTAGAAGTTGAATAATTCAGTTACAGGATAGTCTCCAAACTTATTCGAAATTGAGTTGATTTTAGAAACAATAGTATGAATTGCATTTGTTTTGTGATCGTTCCTGTCAATTCGTGTAAAAAACAGGTTCAAGTATATTGAAATAAACAACTTGATATTAACTCCATTATTTTTCATTCTTTTTTTTTCTATATATGCTAAAAGCTTAGTTTTAAATTTATAGTAGCTATTTAAAGATTAACTTTTTTAAAGCGTAATTTTTGTAAAGGTAATTTTCAATTTGTCAAGACCATGGATCTGTTAAAATAAAATCCAATTTAGAGTTCTCAATTATACCGATTTAAAATTCGAAATCACAAAACTTCAAATAAAATTTGATCTGTGTATTATTAGTGTCAAAATTATCCAATAATATGATTTTCTTATCCTTGCTGTAATTAAAACATTAAAGGAAATATCATGTATAATTTATTTACTATTTATTCAGTCTTTGGTAGTGTTTTGAAATGGCTTTCGATTATTCACGAACTTAAACTCAGTCTTTATGTCCAAAATACGTCACCAAAATTTTAAATCAATATCTTTTTTCGTTTTGGAGTTATCTTGTAGGCGGACTTACAGATGGACGGACATGCGCAAAAGGACTAATTAGGTCCTTTAGGATTAATCGGTAAGGATAGCCGACACTGAGGAAGTGATTCGATTCAGGATGGGGAATTCACTTGATACTTAAACGATGTACATTTGAATAAAATAATTAAATAAAAGCTGTAAAATTACAGCAGTAAAAAAAGTTTAGTTTTCCAGTTGAATCGATACAAGATCAAAAACCAAAGAAAAATTCATTTATCAATCTAAATAAAATAAACATAATTAAAATCGATTATTTATTATCGATTCAACTTTTTAACTGCAACAGGAGTGCAAATAACTACACTGCTGTTTTGTAAAAACTCGAGTTGTACTAACTTTATTTAAAATAAAATAATTTTTATTCATAAAAACAAAAAATTTTACCATCTCGAGTGCAAAAACACCGTAAAATGTCAAAATTCGTCTATCTCTAAATAAGTTTCTGAAACTGTCAGTTTTTTTAAGGTTCAAATATAATTCAAATGCTTTTTTTTATAAGCGTAAGAACTGTTGAAAGTTTATCACCAAAATAAATTATACGAATATTATAATTCATCCTATATTTAGTATAATGTATGCATGTATAAATATTATATAATACAGTGCTTTTTTATTTTAAAATATTTTCTTTATAGATTTATATATATATATTTTTGTATTCATATACATAGAAATAATAATAATAATAATGTTATTTACAATATACAAAAATATGAAGGGGACACATCATACAAACAAATGAAATTTATTCAAAATCTATTCAAATGATAATAACATACAATATTTACAAAAATATTATTTATTTATTTATTTTTAGTATTTTTATTTTTATTTTATTTTATTTCTGATGATATATTCAAAAATTATATTTTATTAATTTATTCAATTTTTAAAGAAATTTGTCAAATAAGAAGTAAATAAATGAAATACTTATAATAAATAAAAAAATATAATGGACTTATGGACGGTTAATATAATTAAAAATAATTTGGTGAAGACAAACGAAAAACAAGCGGTAATGCGTGCGAATCGACAAAATTGTACACAGAACTTCCTTATCAGAAAGTTACATAGAAAATAAATTGTATAATAATGTTATTTAATGATTAAGCAAAAGTTTTTTTTTGTTTTAAACACTTTCTGTATTGGAACTTTGGTTTAAAAGTCATGAATCCAGGGGTCCGAATTCACTGATTAATTAAATGCATTCATTTTCTACGAATAATCGTGTGACAAAAATTTGACTCACACACTGACATTCCTACGAAATATCGTGAAAAAGACTTGGGTAGCCTTGAAACATGAAAATATGATCTCATTAGCGGTTTTTATTTTCGGAGTTTTAATAACTTACAAAGGGAGTTAATAACAATAAAATTTTTAATATACCGCGATTTTCAAACAAACTGAAAAGAACAAAATAATTTTTATTTGACTCATTATCTAATTTAATCCTGAAAACTTGTGATTGTGAACTAATATGATAGCGTTCTCATTAATAATAATTATTTACACTCTTTACTTTTATGTATTATTAAATAGTAAAATTTGCATGGTTATAAAAATATTTGTATCATATTCCGATCAGAACTGTTCATGACTGGAATATAATATATTTTGTACTTTTTAGGATTTTTAGGTTTTAAAATTTATTCATTTTTAATAAATTTTATTTAAGACTTTGTATCAAAATATGGTAAAAACATGAGAAACATAAAATCAATTGAATTTGGCAACGCTAGAATACATAATATTATTATCTAGAGGTTAGCTCAAAATTATAACATTCTACCGAAAGAGCCACACAAGCAAGCCCATTTCAAAAAAGTGAGAATTGCTAGAGGGCTTTTTTCTAAATTTAAAATCGAGGAATAAACTTGTTAATTTTTCACATAAAGTCACAGGACATTCAATAAATATGTATTTATCATATTATATAGATAAATATATTATTCAATTAATAATGCATTGTATTTTTATTTCGATTGCATGGTTGCGTGGTGCTCAATACATCGAATATTTTGAACATTATATGCGTTCACTAATTCATACCATTTGTAGACATATTTAACATGTCTATTTGTCTATTAATGTGTTATAGTTTAATAATCATAAAATGTGAGGTAAATTTGGGTTCAAATTAAATTTTATTATGACAGAATTTATATCAAAAAGTTTCAGAAAATTGATTATCTGACTCAAGACAAGACTGATGATTTAGTCGATATTTGCAATTAAAAATAATTACTAATGCAATTTCTTCAATCATTCTTACAATTTTAATAACTTCAATTAAAAGTCATTTTTTGTAATTATTCAATAATTTTTATTTGACATTTGCTATACAATTTACATACAAAAAATTAATTAAGACCCCGGACTGACGTAACGTAATGACAGGCTTTGATCAATTAATAAAGTTAAGCAACAACAGTCACAATCTGTAATTGGATGGGTGACCACCTAGCAGTACTGTGTACTGTTGTTGTATAAAAAATATTAATCCCCTTTGGTTAATGGCTATATAGCTGAAAGTAGATGAAGCCAGAAATTAAAAAATAAAAAAAGAATTGTACTTTCTAGAGTGTGGATGTTTTAATACAAATTTTAGACACTCGTAGCGCATCAATCGATTAAGAAGCCCTTTCCAAATACTATACACGGTACAGATAACCTCTCTAATAAATTATGTGTATTGAACTTATGAAATTTTTGAATCATGAATTATATCTATAGTTCAACGTATTTCAGTTTTATCTTAATCGTACTGAACTAAATTTTATCGTAATTCTTTCACTATTAATCTTACCAATAGAATGTCTAAAGTAAGAATTAAACCTTATCTTCTGTATTCGATTAAACGTTTATTATTTGCACAAAGAATATAAATGAAAAGCCAAGAGATTGCATAACGAAATAAAAAGAAAGACAAAAGAAAAGAGATAAGAATAGGAAAGTATAGAAGAGAAAAGCAACGAGAATGATAGTGAAAAGCAAAATTTTAACTTTATGGAAAAAATAAACGTGACTCTTTCATTAGTGGATTAATAAATTTTTTGTAAAATAACTAACAATTTATCTTCTTTATAGTCTTTTAGAGAAGTATTTATTATTACTTGAACTTAAAATGGTAGATTATGTAATATTTAAAATAAAATGGAAAGCATATCTATCTAAAAATTTACAAATTTAACAAAATTTCCCGATTTTAATAGTTAACCATTAACCGTTATCAAAGTAAATGGTTGATATTAATGGAATTTTTTTCGATCATTGAATATTCAAATTATAAACGATGAATCATAAAAGACCGTTACTGGTATAAGAAATTTGTTCATTTTGTGGACTATAAACAAAAATAATTTCTTAAATTTGCATCATAAGTCAAAATGCAAAAGATTCATAAATTGAAGTCATAGATGATAAAATTATTTATTGCGATAATATATTAAATAATAAATTGTGCCCCCTCAATAAGTACACTTTAACTTAGTCTTGCAAATTAACATAATATACCTAAATTTGGCTAAAAACTGAAAGATAGCGCTGCCTTTCTATTAGATCTCAAGATGTAGAATACTTTTATGTATATAAAGTCGTTTGTACAGCGTACTCTGACAAAGAGGTCGCACTGCTTTTATTACTGATTTCGTTTTTTATATAAAAATACCTGACATAGTTCCTAAGATTTATAAATAAACAAAACATTGGCTTTAACAAATTGTACGTTTTATTTTCATCCGTTAATGGGTTAAATTTCAATTAGTTTGCGGTTTTTTGAAGGGACTGAGACAATTTTTGTTTTGACTAATTCGATTGTTTTCCTCTAAATATTAAATTCATATCTGTATGTCATAAAATTGAATTTGTACATAATGTTATGTCCAATACAGATTTTGATATAAAGTGATCATTGTTAAATGGATATTACAAAGACATATAGATATAATATTTATTATTTAAAACTATAATATGACCAGTCAATCCAACTGTCACATTTTCATGCCCATTTAAATCGCAAACAATAAATTTAAAATTATATGTTCATGCATATATTAATATTATATTATATGATTACTAAATAATATTTGTTTGTAATGCAACAAAATGCAAGTACATTCACTCACTCACTCATACATATATTACATACATCAATAATTATTATATAAATGCATTTATATTATATATACCGCAATGAAATTATATACAAATTTTTATAACGGCATAAACAGAAAATATTAACTAAAAATTTGTTTGAATTAAAGGCCTTGAATACGTGTTACTTATGGACATCGGTCAGCCAAGGTGGCGAATCAAAATGTTTATTTTATTCCCGAGCTGGAGAATATTGTGTGCCTGGATTAAATAAAACTTTTCTTACCCTGATTTTTAAAATTTGTATATATGTGCCGATGATTTGACTGATTCAGACCAGCGCGTTTGAATATAATGAACAAGTATTTATAAATTTGTGGTAAACAATATTGGAGATGGTGCTGAAAAACCTTATCCACTATACCTATTTATTCAAGTAATTTAGTCAAGTAATAAGTAGTTTAGTAATGAACATTTAACGCAAAATCGTTCATAATTTAAATTTGATAATTTAGTCAAGTAACAAGTAATTTATGAAAACTATGTAAACTGTCACAGTAATGTGACTGCAACAATAATTAAATGTCAAACAGATTCCTTCATTATTATATGCTTGTGATACAATACTAGTGGGTGTACTACTTGCACACACAAAAATAAAATTTAACTAAACTATTTGACTCAACAACTTACTAACCATTTGACTAAAATGTTGCTGTTAACAAAAGTCGTAAAGTAACTAAACTATTTGCTATTTTACTAAATTACTTGATGAAAGAACAAAGCTTTAGGGCTGGAATTTTATCTTCAAATGTTAAAAAATAATTTTCAAAATCGTTCAATAAACAAAGAAGTTATGCTTAATTGACTTGTTAAATATATATGCTTAATTTTGAAATGAATATACAAAACGAAATATCTTTAAAAATTATTAATACGAAAATAAAATACAATTTGTTGTGGTTACATGTTAGAAGATGTGAAAACATTACACATCCTCCAAGAATCGATCCTGCAATCTTCTAATAATTGCTAGTTGCAAATAATATAGATGCAGTGATAGGTTACTATGGTTGTTACGGCCATGTGTGTAATTTTGTATATTTGTATATACATATCCATAGGCTACAGTCATAACAGCAGGGCTAGCCGACGAGTACCACGAATCTATCATGTAGTTTTGTTTTCAAATTGAAGGTTTGCATTAATGACTTGAAATTTTCTCTGGTTTGTATTGATATGTAATTTTAATTTATTGAGATGCAAATGGCAATTCTACTTCTGTAAATCAAGGATGTTATCTTATTAATACAAAAAAAGGTGTTAAAAATATATTAATTACAGAATCTAAAAAAGCACATAAAAATAAAACAAATAGTTTATGTGCATAATAATGGTAACGAGAATTTCTAACTTCAGACATTTCTTTGATTTTCTACTAAGGTAGATTTTTTGAGTTCTTGATAGATTTTATAAACCGAGCGAGAGTTTGTAAAAAAAGTATAGCATTTTTATGGTGATATTTAAACAGTTCAATCTGTTTAAATAAAATTTGATCATGAGAAAATATTATTAATGAGAAATGTTTCATTGATTTTACTATTAGTAAAAAATTATTCTATCGAAGAGAAGTGGAATTCGATGTAGAGAATTGTATTGTTTCTAGACATATTAGTTGGCGACTACTTGGTTGATTTGATTAGTCGGTGACTTTCGAAGTCGGCGACTATTTGATAAAGAGAACCGATTATCATCCGGTTTCTAACTTTGTATGCATGTCGTAATAAAATTTATTTAGGAGGTATTAAATTACATAAAACCCTTGATTGTGAATATTTTAATTTTAAAACCAGTAGCATTAAAACAAAATTGCATGTACATGGTGTACTGTGAAAAATTTTAAAAAAATTTTAAATTCTAATATATCTTTCATAAAAACAAAATCAGATTTATAATGATACATAACTTAATCAAATTAAATTTAACACATAGGTACAAAAATGTTTTTTTTTTCAACTTTTTTCTTGACTAACAAATCGGTTGGTCATCCGACTAACTAATCGTTAAGTTGGCTAGTCGAAAAAAGTCGGTACAGTCCTAATTATTTCATTCATTGTGGTAGAATACAAACAAAAAACTTTGTTATACTCTGATCCATTCAGGGAGTATTTTAACAAATATAATATGACTTTAGGTAATTTGATGAAGAAGGTTGAACCGAATTATATAAAAATTAAAAGAGGCGTTCCTAAATTGCATACAATCAAATCATATTTTCATAATTTAACGTTATAATTATTATTATTCTTATTGATAAATAATATCTTTTTGTATTAGTCATATTGTTTAATAGTAGAGCATAATACGGCACTGCTATATCGAAAATTATTAGATGATATTGTAAAATATTAACAATGATAAAAATATACCCACAGTTATCTTAAATGTATTCAAAAATGAAAACAATTTGGAATATAAAGAATTACACCATCAAATAATATCTTTAATTTTTATTCAACTCCTCTAGGTTTGTTATGTAAATTGAAGAAATTGGGATTTTATCTATTCGTTAATATCAACACTAATATCCATTATTTCGATAGACTTGAAAAAGTGAACTCTCTTCATTTTTAATTGAGCCACTGTTAGATTTGTAAAAATTCGCTTCCATAAAAATTAGTTTTTAACAAGAGTTGATAAGAACAACTCACAGTATTAATTCTTTTAAAACTCAACATTTGTTTTGGTGGAGTATCAATTGAAATGTTTGGTGGAATTATTTTTATTGATTAGAATTCATAAAATATACAATCCATACAGATATAAATACATATATAATAATAACAATATATTATATATGTTTATTAGTTAAATTTGAGCTGAAATTGTGGCGAATCTAATCAATGTACGAAAAAAAATGTTTCAAATATTATAATATTATAGTTTTTTTTTTCACACAACTCTGTTAGTGTAGAAGATATTGCCTAATGAGTAATATGTAAGATTTCTTAGATTTTCCAAAGAAATCTAGAAGAGTTTAAAGAAAAGATATAATGCGAGGTTCCTATTCCTGATCCTTCATATATTAATATCTGATATTAAATTGTTGGTACATCGACACTCTTCTTAGTATTCTCCATCTCTCATTTATGGAATTTATACAACAGAAGAGGATGCTGTGATTACTATTATAGTACTTACTGGAATATGGGAATACGTATGTAAAATATATGGGAATATGGAAATAAGTATGGGATTCAAAGTTTGGAAAGGTTAGGATATAAAACTCTTCATAACGTTCCAGATAGAAAACTTGACATTGAATAACGAACATTATATTTTCTTGCGAGTTCTTTTTACTCTTAAAAGAAATCCTTTTGCTTCTAGAAGATTTTAAACATCATTTTTTTTCTTTTCACGGCCATTTTGAAATTTATTTGCAAATTAGTAAGTAATATGTCATACTGGCTTAAAATTAATCTGAATTTCGAAAATATGACGATAATAATCAATTGTCAAACATAGATACATTAATTTGTTTGGTTCGTATTCTATGGTTACACTAGTTGCAAGTAAATTTGGCATATATTTTGGTAGGGAAGTTTAAGTGGATATATTTGGACTTACTGGAGATCGTCAGATTAAACTATGGTTGACACATTACTTGGTGAAACGTAAACATTTTACTAATCTGACAATTTGAGCGGAATGCAAGAGAATGGAAGAGTCAAATACAAAAAAAGACATTAGTAAATGTATTTTCAAGGCATAATCAACCTACCACATCTTAATCTGACGCACTCGATTAAATACATCTTTTATTATTCAGATCGCCTATCCTATATGTGCGGCACCAGAACTTAGATTTAGAGATACTGACCAAGAAGTAAGGTATCTCCCATATCTAAGTCTGACGTACGCGAGTGAATCCAAAAATCCCCTACCATTTCAGTTAGTTAAGAAAACATTAAAAATTTTTGTTTATCCCGATCTGCGAAAGTCAAAATTTGCATATATAAGACAAGCATTCTAATTTGTCGCATTATCTTAAATTAAAATATGAATTTAAATATTGCAGACTTTACTAGCCTTCTGAAAGGCTTAGATTAAATGGCGTTTAATAAACCTTATAGACAAAAGAAGAAAATTAATATGTATTTTTCTACTCGACATATATAGTATATATCAGAATATATTAAATTTAGTCTTAAGTTTGTAACGTTAGCTAATTAGTTTATTTATGTTTGGCCGTCCATCCATCCGTCTATCCGGCATCAAGATCACTCAAAAACGAAAAATGATAGCAAGCTAAAATTTTGATGGAATAGTCAAAATATCAAAAAGATGAGTTTTACTTGGTGAACTGCAATTGTTTAATACTTCGCAAACGTAAATTTGCTACAATTTAGATACGTTCAGATCAAATTTACCTAATTAACAAATATGTCAATATACAAATAAATATAATACATATTGTGTGTTCTATGTCAATAAACTATCATAACTATATACACTGATTATTTAATGTATAATTGTGATACAGATAAATATTGTCTAATTTACGTTCTGACAACGTTATGTTATACGAAATGTTTCTCTATATACGTATCACAAACATTCTACTTACATTTGTATTATATTGTTTGTTTGGTTGCGAATTGTCAATGCCAACTGAGACCCCTACAGTGTTCGGGATGTGCGACCAGTCGTGAAATAGGCAAAACCATACTGTGAATTGACCTCACAACTCACACAGAACTTCATCAGAGCTCATACCATTTAGTGGAGTTTAGTAATAATAAAATATAAGTATATATATTTTTTATTTCTGTTGTTTTTATTATTTTCATTACTTGTATCGTATTTTATATTCTTTTGGAAAAAAAAAATTGAAGATGAGAAAACTATTTGAACATTTTAATATAATAGAATTTAGGCTATTTCGATTATAAAGCGACAGAAAATAAGGATAGCCAAAAATACAAGTCTCTTGGTAAATCTAATCCCGTTGATGATGTTGAACTATACACTATAAACTATGATGTGTTTCCCTGAAGGAAGAATCTGGAAAAGTTTCAAAATACGCTTCTACATCTGTTATGATCTCATCATTAACGCATACATCGTTTGGAAACTGATGTAAGTCGCTAGGGGCCGGCCAAATTTGGAGGATGCTCTAACAATTCGAACTTTTTTCCTGCAAACCGACCCTTTTTTGACGAATTTTTTCCTTCAGCTGGTCTAAAAGTTTATAATAATATTCAGAATTTATTGTCTTATCAGTTTCAAAACAAAACTCTATTGTAATCCCAAAAAATTGATGCTAACCTTCTTGGCCTATTTCAGAACACAAACTCGTTTTGGAGCCGAATAACCAGGTGCACACCACTTTTTAGCCTCTTGTTTTGATTTAGGATCATGATGACAAACCAAAGTCTGATCCATAGTGATAAATCGACGCCCAAATTCCACTTTATCTTTTCGAAAATGCTCTAAATATTGCAAAGAAAGTCGCATTCGAATGTGTTTTTGTTCCATTGTTAGCGAATGCGGCACCCATATTGCACACAGCTTTCTAAAACTCAATACTTCAGTCAAAATATTGCTTACACTGCTCAATAAGATATCTAAGGCTGTTTCATTCACTCGATGATTTTCCAATACGATAGCTTGTATTTTTTTTACGATTTCTAGTGTTGTTACTGATTTGGACGTCCTTGGCGTGGATCAAGGCTTGTACGACTTGCACACAGCTTTCTAAAACTCAATACTTCAGTCAAAATATTGCTTACACTGCTCAATAAGATATCTAAGACTCTTTCATACACTCGATGATTTTCCAATACGATAGCTTGTATTTTTTTTACGATTTCTAGTGTTGTTACTGATTTGGACGTCCTTGGCGTGGATCAAGGCTTGTACGACTGCGTTTAAATTCAATAACCGGTTCATAAATTTCCTTTGCTATTAAACCTCCCAAAAATAAAAATAAAAATTTTAATGTTTCAAAAAAGGTATTTTACAGTGAAGCTAAGCATTAAATTTTTTTAAAGTTCTTTTTTAAAGTTCTTTTCAAATATAGATTTGAATTTTACATCAATTGAACAAAATATAATTTTTTTGGCTAAAAATATTTATTTTTAACAAGTTAGTTCCGTTATTTATTGAAAGTAAATGTAGGGATATCAGAGAAAATAAAAAAAAATATAGCAACAAAATATAGCAAAAAAAATATAACATCAATTGTACACGGTTGAATAATGAATGAAAATGTTACCAACTAAGCAGATAACAGTTTGATTTTCAAATATTTACAAAGTTCAAATACAGAAGTCTAATCATATCAAAAACCATAAGGTAATTAATAAAATAAATCAATAAAGTTCATAAAAAAAAAAATAAAAATACATAATGTTTCCCACAAACGATCACCCCTTATTTATGAATATAATAATTGCATTTATTAACTTATAACAGAACAACTACCTTTTATTTATTTTTATTTTTTTTTTATAAAAATTATTGAAATAATAAATATTTACTTCTTGCACATACACACAAAAATTATGAAAAATGGTTATGACAGTATTTTACGCCTATCAATCAAGGCAAGCTGAATAGGAGAAGTAAAATATTTCATAGACAATAAACAAGTATATACAATAAACAATAAAAGTTAGTGGGCGTTAAGTTTTAGTTGTTGAACGCTGAAAAATACATCCAGGAACTAATTTATTGTCCACGAGTTTTTGTTCACATTATATGTATAGATTATTTAGTAATCATTCTTTTTAATTACAATACAAGTTTAAAAACATGTATTCAGTTTAAGAAGTGATGGTAACAACCACCAACAGTGTTAAATGTTCAAAGCTCCGGCATATAGTTGGGAATCAATGTTTGAACTACGTACTATAAATATTTATTTGTATAAGCGAGTATTATTGTTCATATTATATTGATAATAATTCAGGAATGAATAGGGAAAATAATAAAAATTTGCTATTTTGTCCTTCAATACCAAAAAAATTCGAAAATTAAATTAAAATTGATTCAAAAACGAATAAGTTCTAAGCTCATAAAGATTATTTTCCATCTCTTTGCTGCAAAAAATTGTTTATGGGTCATTCTACAACAAAATTTTTGAATATGAATGAAATTTATATAACATTTTTATTCACAATCAACAAATATATTACGTATACTAACATTATTTATCTTAAATTTTGAAGAAAATTGTATATACGTGCCATGGACATCAATAGGATCTCTTGTCGTAGAATGACCCTTATTGATTGACTATTGAGATGAACATATACGACGTCATTTATGGAAATCTCCTTCTTTGTTTAAGTTTTAAATTAAGCATTTTGTACGTCTATATCTTAGTCATTTTTAGATTTTTTAAAAATAACTGCAAATTAATGTTCGTGAAGTAAAGACACTTCAATTGAAATGATAAAAATTTATGCTTCTTTTATTCTATGAATTATTAGAAGATTAAATTAAGTATTAAACATAAAATACTTCTGAATATTTCTAAAACTTTAGAAGTTTATGTAATATTGTTATAAACAAAATACTTTAGATTTATATAAATTAGACCTTTCAGGGCTCGTAAATCAATTTTATAAATCAGTTAATCAGTTTTATAAACCAGATTTGATCATAAAATTTTTAATTTTTCTCGAATTTTGCTTTCTATATTTATTGAGAAAGTGATTAAAAGTTTGTGTTGTTCGTACTGCAGAGAAAAAAAAATGTTTTAATACAATCACTAACATATTGTGTTGTCTATTTTTGTTGTACAACTTTTAACCCACAATGGATGTTATCTTGATGAATAAGTTTATCTTTATAACTTTGACTCAATTTTTCACTTTAATTTTAAGGTTCCATACAAAGGGTAATTTGGGATCACATTACTAAGACTTAGCTGCCTGTCTGTTTGTGCGTCTGTCACCAGACTGTATCTCATGAACCGTGGTAATTAGACTGTTGAAATGATTCACTGATGATGTATTTTTGTTACCGCTTAACAACAAATACTAAAAAACAGGATAAAATAAAAAGTATTTAAAAGGGTGCGGGGTATAAATAATGGCAGGAAGTCCTTCGTGCACGAGCCCGACTCGCGCTTGTCGGGTTTTTCATACATAATATTAAAAATGGCTCTACTTTCTGCTCCACCGTTTATATTTAATGTATCTAAATATATATGCCTTACAATTTTTCACTTCGCTTCCACTTTGGACTCTTTGGACTCTTTAGCGAACATCTTGGTGTTCTTTCTATTTTGGCTTCCTTACATTCTTTCTGGGATATTTGTATCTTACATCCTAAGCGTTTTGTTTGATTCTGTTACATTGCATTTTATTAAATAAATTCTTTCTTTAACTTTTCTTCTTCAAAAGATAATGATTGCTCATGCATGCTTCAGGAAATGATTAACGGAAATAGTTGTAATAAAATCAATTATATATCCCGCTACGTTTGAAAAAGTGCAAGAGTGTTTGAACGCGTGTCAATATACACATATTGCTTAGTTCGTCCTTCCCATATATATTTTTTTTTGTTTGTTTATTTAATAATTTTTAAAATAATAATTGAAGATGAAAATGTTATAAATAAATAAATAAATAAAATATATAATATTATAAAGGTTAAGTTTATCTGTTTTTGACATCTTGAGTATATAATAAAAAAAAAACAACAATAATATAACATCAATATCATAATTATAATCACAGCATGAAATCAACTATACACTGAAATGATGCTATGTGCCATAACACGTGAATTACTTTATTACTATATATATATATATAGATATAAACCTGGTTAGCATTTATTGGGTAGTACCTAATATGTAGAGATATACATATTATGTATAGAAAGGTAAGTACCTACTATGAATCACGAAGTGGACCTTTAATAGTCCACGGGGCAGCATTCTTTTTTTATATGATAAGTACATACATGAAACCTTAGTGGCTACTTTTTGGCGAGTCTACCATGCTTTCTTGACTACTTTTTACTCAAGTGTTACGTTTTTAAATGAACATGATCGAAATATATCGAATATTTCAGTTTTTCTTTCTTAATGAATATATACTTAATCTTAATGAATTTATAAGTTAATAAGAAAATCGAAAAGTATTTTTTCCATAAAAAAAAACTTGTATATATTCGGTATATTTTCATAATACACGTTTGAAAACGCAGGACTTTCGAAAATAGTCATGGAGAAAGTTTGGTATACTGGCCAAGAGGAAACTACAAAATAGTTCTGTATCGCAGACTGTAACAGTTAAGTTAAAAATTTTAGTTTAAGATAATTTGCATAACGAACGCATATTAAAAGAAGTTGCAATAGCCTGGAGAAAATGAACAGAATATTTTGTAGCATATCCCGAATAATATAAATAGCTTTTTTAATTGATTTTAAGGTGACATTAGATAAATTTATTCTGAACCTAGAGCGCACAAAAGTTACGTAGAAAATTGAATTGAATTATTATCCGACTTATATCTTCCAAATTCACAAGTATTGTTTAACTATTCTTCTATGTCAACGTTTTAAAGATTTGTCAATCTGTCAGACTGCTAGACATCATTCAGGTGATTACGCTAAAATTCCGAAACTAATGGTCAGATACTTATGGTATAATTTTACAAATATCCTGCCTGTCAACTTTTCCTATTCCAAGATTGTGACTTTCCCTTTTTCATTAATATATCGTATTAGAGTTTTCATTTGAGTTTTCTTAAAATAGTTTTTTGTTTTTTTTTATTATTATTTATGTATAAATTTATATTTAGAAAAATATGGTAAAAATTGCGAAAAACTGCAATTACCTTATTGCTATACAAAATTTTATGAAACTGAAATGGAGAAAATGTATTTTCTAATATTCAAATTTCAATTATATCAGTAAAACCGTTCCGGTGATTCAGATAATTCAGTAAATGATATATTAATTACCTATTAATATATAAACGATATACTCGATAATTTATGTTTTCATTTAAGTTGACTTTGAGAAATTTTGTAATAACATGCGTGATATAGTTTTACATTAGTCGTTTTACTCGAAATTTATTATTATTCGGAAGATCGATATAAAAGTAAAAACGGAAAAGTTAACGAAAGTAAACATATACATACATAACAAGGAAGCTTTGTGTCCATCATAACAGCCAACACACAACTTCCCATAAAAAATAATGCCCATAGCTATGTTTCAGTATATCAATTCTAAAAAGTTAAAAATAGACCTGAAAGCATGATTAAAATAAACATAAAAAGCAACATAACTTAAATATGAATTTTACTATAATAAATAAGAAATTTTCAAAAAATTTAACTGACTTCAAAAATAATGAACTAAAAAGTACAAAAGAAATTTAAAATTAAATAATTAATTTGACAAATAATTTCCTTATGATCAAATACAATTTGTAGTCATCAACAAATCAATTTTTTACTACATGATAAGTGTTGACTTCGAATGATAGTTGATTACAAGAAAATTATTTATCACAGTATTTATTTAATATAAGGTTATTTTTTACTTGTAAGCCCATTTATCTTGTAGTCAGTTTTCGGGCGTTTTGTAAGCCTATATGCTAAAAACTACCCAATCGATTTTGATGAAACTTACACTATTTATAAGTTGAAGAATTTATAATTTAGTAAAAAATCTAAATCAATTCAATAGGCTTCTTAGTTCCTGAGAAATGTGTGGAAAAACAAGTAACAAATTTTGGTACATATACGAATACTCTACAATAGCAGTAATATTATTACATATGGGTCGATATAACAAATAACCTCCGTTTTTGTGAATAGGTTAAAATTTATTTGTTATAATGCATCTGAGCTGAACTGATAATAACAAATACAATGTGTAAAAGGGGTGATTTTAATGAACCCAATAACTACTTACTAAAGCAGTGACCTTATTGAAACAGCAGTGTTTGAATGAATAAATATTTTGCCCATTTTTTTTCCATCCTAATAGTATATATACACTATATGTTGACGACTGTTTAGTATTCTAAAGTTGTATTTCACTGTATATAGAACATAGTATGTACATATATAGAAGTCTGTTGTTATGCTTTATAATGCTATCCATCTAGTAATTCTTTATAGATATGGTACATGTACTACTGATTTTGATGTGCTTCACTATATATCACATGCAAATTCATTTTATATCAAGTAGCAAGAGAGCTTTTTGGAAATGTATAAGCACTATTTATATTGTGATCACATCAAGTTTGTGAAGTAGTATTCATAATAATAATCATAATTTAAGGAAGTACGAGCACCAAGGCAACTTTTGATAAAAGGCTTGATTTTTTTTTAATACAAAGTTTAAATATGTCTAAACAAATTCCAAAAATTTGAAGGAGATTGCCCGATCATTTAAATAAATAATCAACTTTAAAGTTGAGCAATTTAACATTGGTCTTATGGGGTAACCTTCAAACATTGATACATTTCTGAATTTTTCTCGTAAAACTGTGGGTGAATATTTTTAAAAAACTTATGGATGAAAGTAAATATATTAGTGATAAATTTAATTCAAAAACATTTACACTTGCCCGGCTAATTAAAGTGTATTAATTAAAAGAAAAATAAATGCCGCCACTAGCCAATGTTAAATGTATATCTATATATTGAAAAAAATCATATGGTCACTGCGTTCCCACACCGCCTGGCGCTCGTACTTCCTTAATAATAGTTTTGTATTTAAACCTCGGTTATTACAGTGAGATTGGTTTACATTGATATTACCTAAATTAAATAATAGCAAGTGAAGATAACAATTAACAAAGTAAATTGTTTTGATACTCGACAAATAATTGAATTTCAATGTTTGGACTATTTTTAATAAGCATGCATAAAATACAATAAATATCCAGTCTATACAGTTATATATGTATACATGTATTATATGTAATTATGTGTATTGTTATTATCTATATGTGTTTATTAGCCAAATTTGAGCTAAAATTATTGAGAACATTTTTATTGATATATTACACGTCTTTTGTTGTATTGCCAAATAATATCAATTTTATAGAAATATATATGTAAATCCAATTTCAGGCAGATGTTTTCAATTTTGTGTATTTTTTTGCAGGCATTACTCATTAATAGTATTACTCAAAATTCTAAATATCTTCAAACGTTGTACATATTATGATTAGAAGTTTCATGTGTGTAGAAGCATCTTGTGTCTAATATTGATAAACATTCCGGTTGTTGTCATTTAAAAGCGATATTATTCAATTCAGCGCTTGGAGCAGCAGAATAACTGGTATACTATTTAAATGCTAATTTTCAAAACAATAATATTAATATAACCTTGCTTGAAATATTTAAGAATAAAAATTAAAAAATACTTTATACGTATAATATTTGCTATTTCATGTTTGATATTGATTGCTTGTGTAACATCAAAGCTATAAAGCTTATGTTAAACCATTTTGAAAACAAGTTAATTATTAAAACAAAAAACTTATTACACACGTAAATTGAATTATGTTGTGTGTTGTTATACTATCAACGACAAATAAATCAAAAATTTATTTATTTAATTAATATTCTATTAACTAAATACGTCAGATATTTTGACTTTATATAATTGCGAGGATGGAGTGGCATCCATATATGATGCTGCCACCTGCGTTGAGATTCACAAAAGCGGAGATATCTATTGGCTAACCATTTTTGTATGTATCTGTGATAAACATTTCAGTTATATAAATATAGTAAATCAATGCTTACAAATCTGAAATTATTGCATTTTATCTTCCTTCTACCCTTATCTGACTCAACGGTTCTTCTACCCTTCTATCGATACAAGGTACAAGTAAAATGTACACGGTAGTTATCTTCCGTGTATATAAAAGCTAAAAGTTTGTATGTTGACAAAGTTGAAATGTGTTTTCTATAATAAATGACAATAGAAAATCACATCACGTATTAGGTATATACAGACTATAGAGAGCTAGAGAGCTATATTGTAGTAGCATGGATGGTAGTAGATTTAACATACACACAGAAGTGGCCTAACAAATATACAGTTTGGAATACAATACGGGATTACATTATTCATCATTGTTAAAATATATTAACACAATTGTTTTTGATCCTATTTAGAATTAAGAGCTATATACTACTATATATATATTATACATATATATATGTTTATACATACTTTATATATAAAGTATAGAGTAGCGTGATAAAGTAACTAAATAACTTTAACGCGATAATAATACAATTTGACAATTTCTTTTTAAATTTAATTTTAATCTTATAAATTTAACACTTTACTTGTTATGTTTTACAATGGAATTTAATTGTAATTTATAAAATTGTAAAAATTTTATAAATATTATTTTATTAAATGATAAAAATGATTTTAAAAAGTTGCAAAATGAGATCACAAAAGTTTTGGAATAAATGAAATATTTTTTTGTTTTAATTTTATTTCTTACTGGAACTTAAGAAGATTTATATTGACTTCTTCTTAAGTTTATTTGACTTCCTTAAAAATTAAAATTTTTTTTTACAATTTTATTTTATAATTAAAAATTCCTATTTATTAAAATGCCTCTTAATACAGTTTTTCGATTCAAAATTACAATCCTTTAATTTTTTTTTTCTTTTAATTTTTCAATTTTATAATTGTGGTAAAAATGATGCAAGAACCTGGAAAATTAAAATTTACACAAATATATTTTTAAACAGAAAGCCTATTATAATAATATTAAATTAATTCTTTGGTATTCACTCTTTCGTGGTTGATTGTAATTATGAGCATACGTTACGTAATTAATTAGAAAATTCTCAAAAAGTGAAAACGTTCAAATCACGCCATCTGGCCCCCGGCCTCGGGTAAGATGAGGTACCCGAAGGGACAAGATGGGGCTTGTAAAAATCAATGTATTAAGCATCCTTATCATACCAATACACTTGCAGTTAGCCTATATTTGCTGCAATCATTAAATGCAGTTAAGCCTTCTTTTGACATCAAATAATAATTACAATACGGTGCATTAGCTATTTCAATATCTTCTATGAACAGCAAGACCAATCAGATGGGTGAAACATCCCCTCCACCGAGTATAAAAATAAATTGTGTTTTTATCAGGAAATTTAACCAACATTTTGTTTCCACGAAAATAAGTAAGGACCTGAAATTTTGCTTTTTACGGCTTTATGGTTAATATGGCTTAATATGGCTTAATATAATACTATTTAATATTATTATTAATAATTATTATTATCAAAATAATAAATAATTATAGCTATAATAATTTATAATATTAATTATTCATAATAAACGAATTATGGATTTTTTATTCTCCACATTAAGAAGTTAGTGGTGTGGACTTGCGACTCGCTCCAAGATATCATTTCATTTTTAAAGGTATGGACTTGAAACAACGGATAGTAAGTAATATTCACACACTATAAGAGAAACCAGATATTATTCTTTAAATATAAGTAGTATAGATTAAGATAAAATTAATTAAAATAAATTGATAATTTTCACTTCAAATATTATTATCTTATATCATCTATCATATAGAAGAAAAAGAGATAAATATATCCATAGTATATATATATATATATATATATATATATATATATATATATATATATATATATATATATATATATATATATATATATATATATATATATATATATATTTAATATAACTAGACATATAGAATATGTGAAAATTACTAATATTACCATATTATACATACATATAACGCAGTACAGAATAGTGTAGGTACTCTTACATAGATGACAACAACATGATATCAATCAAAATCAATCAAAACGACACGTTCCAATATGACAATCAATCCCATTAAATAGTCTTTTAAATTGTCTTTCTTAGCTTCATTGTAATTTCTTATTATATTTAACATTCTAACAAGCTTCCTTTTATTCTATCGAAGAATTTCTTATTACAGTTAAATCTCTTTATTTCAATTTATAAAATTAATCGAATAAGATTGAAGTTTGATTTTGAAACTTCTATACGAGATGACTTTTCTACGGTTTGTACGCATAAAATATAATACAAGTCGGCTTAAAATCTATAGCACCTAGCCTGAGCTTTATCTATAATACATCATCTTATAAACTAGTTACAATCGAGATTACAATTTTTAATACATAGTATATGAAATGGAAAAATTTTAATTAAAAACCACTGAATTGAAATAAAACGTAAAACTATGTGGATGGGTAAGCCATCACTATAACTAAATTAAGAAAGAATATGACTTAGATGTTAAGTATAAAAACATGAGAATGAGAGTTGAGAAATTTAAACATACGTTGTTAAATCTACTATTAAAAAATATTGAATAATTCACAGATATATTTTCCCTCAAATTTTATATTTGCGATTTTACTTAAAACATAATCATCGGGAAATCAGTGAACTGGGGCTATTCGATCCACGTACGCTGATTTTCAGGTAAATAATTTCCATGCAACACGATATCGATTGCACGATCGGCTAGTTTCCAAGATATTGCATGAAATACATCCAGTAAATCGGCCTCAGGATCGGATTTCTGGTGATATCACAAAAACTACGCCTTCAATCGTTAAATTTATATTATTTTTGAAATCTGCGGGTCAAACTTACTCTAAAACATATATATTATTCAAATCGGGAGCAAAAAATTTTTTTAGATTTTCTCGATTTTTACAAAGGGATACCCCTTTAAAAATAGCGAAAATTCGATAAAAACTTATTCTATCCAATTTCGAAAAATACTATGTTTATAAGGAAAGTTTGATCCGTAGATTTCAAAAATAATACCTATTTAAAGATTGGATGCGTAGTTTTTGAGATAACACGAAAAATCCGATCTAGGCGCAGATTTAGCGGATGTATTTCAACCAATATCTCAAAAACTAGTCGACTGATCGTAAAATAAATGTTATTTTTGAACTTTTCAGATCTTAATTATCCTAGAAAACCCATAAATAGCGGGAAAAAATTTTTGAACTTTTCGACGGTTTTTTAAGATCTCTTATACAATCACAAAAAGTACTTTTTACGACAAATTTTACCATTTAAGGTTTCATTAAGATTGAAGGTACACTAAATCTTATTAATTTGTCAAGAAAGGTTGTTTATTTAATAAAAAAAAAAAACATACTCTAATAGTTGAGATCTAGACACGTAACTTCTATCAAAACCTCAGATTGATTGAATACATTTTCCACGAGATATCATGTTACAATAATTTGACACATTTACCCACACATTTTAATGAAAGGTCATGAAAAATACTTGCATTGCCTCGAAGTATGAAGATGTGAAGCAGTCAGTCATTCACGGTGCTGATTTTTGGGGAGAATACAATAACTCACCCAATAAGGAAATTATTACATTTTTTTATTTATGTTTTTGCTTCTTTTTATTTCATTTCAGTATCAAGTGAATCACTTGAAGACTGTGAAAATCATTTATCAAAACTCATAAAATTTTCTGTATTTTACCCTCTTAGAGATCATGGAAATAAGTATATTTAGATTTATGCAGTATATGCAGTATATACAGTATATTTGAATAATTAACTCAATTAATTGCTGTATGACATGTTACAATAATAATTTGACAGTAACGAATACAATATTTATTATTGATTTGTCTCCAATAACATACATATAATATTAATATCTAGGCACCTAAATAGCAATTGATTTTAATTTTATTTTATATTTTGTGTTTTTATTCGTAAAACTATAATTTAAATCGATTTTACAACTAAAATTATTATCCTTGTATTTTTAGTAATAGAGATTATACTCTACATATGATATGAATATAAGCGGGCGGGTGGAAGAGGAACTTTTATGTAGAACAAACATACAAAAAAAAAAAAAATTAAAAAAAACCAAACGTTTGTTCAGGAATCATAGGGTGTTGTCCAATGAGATCGAAAGGCATCACATCAGACCAATGGGATTAATACATGAGAGCCAACCAATGGTTGAATATGTGTGTTATAATATGTGTGTATATGCCAGCATAATAACAACATGTATATATAAAATACACTTCAACAATTCTAAAGTATTTTTAATAGTTTAGACTGTGAGTATTCTGTATTTTAGGACCTTTGATATTTATACTAGCATAAATTTTAAAACGTTCATATTGTAAACTAGGCACCGGAATGGAGTTCCTGTGTAATGTGAAGAATAGAAATTTGGTTAAGAATATTGAGAATATTGAGCAACAAATTAAATTCTACCTACGATTCAGCCCAACTAAGTAATGAGTAAAATGCGTAAGTTAGAGTTATTTGAAATGTTTTTCTGACCGTTTTTTTAAGTGTCTGAACACACTTACTTACTTTGGCTGTAGTTAAAAGAGTAACATAATCTATTTGTTTATGTTCTGTCTTATTTATTGTTAATATTGTTTATTATTGTAATAAGTAAAGTGTATTGGATAATATTTTAATGGACAAAATTCTATATAAACCTTTTTTCGATATTAATGACGTAGAGTATCAATTGTTTACGTTTACTGCCCTGTTTAGAGAAAGAAGTTTACTCTTTGTTACTTACTAAATTTACCCGAGTTCGGCTGAAAAAGCTCATTTTTCTATCTTTATTTATCAACTTTTAAATACGCCTACTTTAATATACTTCTACTTCAAAAGAGATCTACTTTGTAAAAAATGAATTATTCAATTTTTAATTTTTCTACTTTAATATTTGTCTATTTTTAGCCATTTCTACTATATTGTATTTCTACTCCAAAAGTGATATAATTAATAAAAATAAAGAAATTTTAAATTTTTAGTTTCATTTGCTCTACTCTATTCAATTCTAAACTACTCGTTTCTGCTCTACGCTACTTGGTTTAATATAAAAAAAAAATTTTTAATATATTTCTATTATAAAACATTTTATCCTAGTAATAATTTTACTTTAAAAACACTCTACTTTTAAGATTTTATATTTAAAATATTTATAATTTTAACTATTTTGCAAGATTCCTTCCTTTTTTAATAAATTTCAATATATTTCAAATCATTTACTTTACTATTTATCAATTTATTTAGTATTTAATTGAGTGTTACAAAGAAATAAAATATTGCACAAAAAATCTAAATTTTAATTTGTAATATTAATTTCCCCGAATTTCAGAATTTAAATTTCTGATTTTTTTATGGCTAACGTCTCATAATATATACATTATTTGCGCCCCGTCGATTTCTATTCTGGCATTCAAAGTATATCTTCAAGCATTTGAATGAAAATTAAATTCATTTAAGATAAAAATATTTATATGCTAAGTGTTTTAAAGTAAAATTATTGTGAATTAAATTCATTTTCATTTAGAAATATATACAAGTAGATCTAATTTCAAGTTGAATTCTTAAAAAGTAGGTATATATTAAAGTTGAAATATACATTGAAGGAGATATATTTTAATAAACAAATAGAAGTAGCAAATTTTAAAGAGATATTTTGAAGAATCAAGAAAAATGAAAATGGTAGAATTATGTTATTGTATTTTCTGATTTTAACTGCAAATAAAAAAATCTAAATCAATATAGTATTATTCATTAGCTATTTAATAATTTATCAAACTGAAATTGAACAGTCATAAAATATTCAACTAAATTGTATTTAATTTTATAAATTTTCTCAAAAATTCAAAAATTTATTGATAAATGTTGTTATATAGTGGTTCGCATAAGGTACTAATCATAAGGTAATAAAGATAAATTCTTGAATTTTATTCATATTTTTGAAGTAAACGATTGATAAGCCGAAAAAAAAATATTATAAATTCTGCTAAATATAGTAAAGTCATTTGTGGGTCAAAAATTTCGGAGGATAATTTTTTTGATATGTTTTCCCACAGTATAATTTTTTTATTCAAGTAGATATCATTTTGAGCACAAAATAAAAAACTAACACAAACGTTTAAAAAAAAAAATTAGGTAGGGACTAGTTGATCCTACGATCAGTATAATTTTCCTAGAGATACTTGGTTTTTGTCAAAATTGATTACGACTAACGAATATTAACTCCAAATTTAACAATAATCCTTGATTAAAACACCAAAAATAAAAAATCCGCACATATAAGCGACCAAATAAAAAAATCTCATTTATTGTTATAGTATAATCACATTCTAAACACATTTTACAGTCATATAATAATATTTTGGTATCTATGATAGGCGACAGTAACGCGTTAACATGGCACCAGCAATCATATAGTAACATTTCGTTTGGCAAGGGGGGTTGATAAGACGCCATATAAAATATTATATGAAAATGTTTTTACTATATATCACCCATTTATGCTTAAATATAAATGCGCATGTGTGACGATGCTGATGCGACAGAAGTTAAACACTGAACCCGCCCACTTATGTGTGATCGCGCGCTTAGATCTTTGATCGGCTTTTCCCTTCATACATATTATAATAATAATAATAATAACATGTAGTATATTTCACATTTAAAAGTGGAAACAAACAAATTATTGTTGTCTCTGGGTGTCGAATAATCCTTTTCCAAAATAAATATTATCTCATCTCTTAAAAGCTCTTCAAAGCTCAATACATTAACTGATAATTTTGGTTTTTATTTCTGATCAATATTTATTTTATATAATTTTTATTGTTTAATATTTGGCGAATTTTTTGAAAATAAAAATATGTGCATAATTTGATTTTCAATTGACCCTAACTTAGTTTTAATAATTATTTTAAATAAATTAAGATTACTAAAATCAAAAGTTATATGTAAATTAAAATTCAAATATTATAAATTAATTTAAAAAAATTTAATAAATATTTTTAATACCTATATAAAATGTTTTAAATACTATTAAAAGTTATAATAATAAAAAATTTAAAAAAAAAAAAAAAAAAAACTGAACTGCCTAAAAATGAATTTTGTTAAATAATAATAATATTTTCTGAAAAAAGTGAATTTTTGTTTTGAAAATATTTAAAAAAAAACTATTGATTTTTTGTTTTGTAAAGAATTCAAAATAAAAATGGAAGTTGCTTCATTAGTTCAACCGTCGCTTAGCCAACAAGATTCTACCGACGGGTGCTTACAGAGTGCAACAACAGGTATTTTTTCTTTAATAATTGATCTGTAATATTAAAATTATTTTCATAGTAGAGATTTTTAATTTGTGGCTTTCCATAGTTTTAAATATGTTATGCGAATAAATAAATTTCACACTTTAATTTTACTTAACCAGTTATTAATAATTTTTATTTTTTTATGTGACATGTTTCGGATGTTATGCAATTAAATATGGAGTAACATCCGAAACATGTCGCATAATAAAATATGCATTGTTAAGTGACTAAGCAAAATTAAAGTGTAAAAATTTATTAATTCGCATAACATATTTAATATTAAAATTATTGTTTTAAAAATTTTATTGAAAATTATTTTTTTTTTTAATTGTAATTTTATTTATATTCTGAAAAAAATTTTTGTGATAAAAACATTTTAAAGAAAATTCAAGCTTTTTATTGCAATAAAAATAAAAACGAATTCACCTCAGTTTATATGTGTATTAGTAAAATCTTGAGACGCTGAATTTTGTGTTATATTTAATTAGAAATTTTGGCCGACGAAGGATTTATTAATTTATTAGTTTTATCACATTTAAACCGGATAATAAAATAATTTTCAACCTTATTAAATTTACTTTTCTCATAATATTTATTATCTTGACATTGTATTTACACATTTTCAAATGTCAGCAAAAAGAACTGAAAAAAAGCCTGTAAAATATTTAAAATTAGCTAAAAGCAAAATTTTCATTTTAAAAATTTTATATAAAACCGTAACACCTTTGAAATACCATAAAGAAATGATTTCTTTCTTGTCACTGTGAAAAATAAATTCTAAAATTTTCAAGACTGTTTGTATGTTTATGATCAATTTTATACGATTTGTCTTATATTTAAGGCTAAATTGTTTAAAAATCAAATATCTTGATTATCAAAATACAAATAAATTAATATCAATCATATAACTATGCTGTCAAACGTATTTAAAAATATAAAACTGAGACCGAAAAAAATTTAGAATTGTGTCCATTTGTATCACATTTAAACAAAAAACGATTTGAAAGTTTTCTGAAAGATATTGACATTTAAATTTGCCTACATTTATCAGTAAAAAAATTTTTTGCTCAACCCAAAAATTTATTATTATTTGAACTATTTTTAACATTCATAAAATACTGTTAATATGTAGTCCATACAATAATAAATACATATAAAATCAAAAGAGTTTACCAGGAATGCTATTGATTTTGAAAACTAAGCAATTATTGTTTTTCAATTTTCTTTTATGGTATACAAATTGGGTCCATGGATGCAATCGATTTTACTCATTCATAAACTTAAGCTCACTTAATATCACTAAAATACTCACAAAGACTAGAATACGCCACCTAAATTTCAACTCGCTATCTTGTTTCTGCACTAATGGACTAATTAGGTGCCAAAATTTTGTTTGTCTGGTCAATATTTGCTAGTGTTACAAAGTTTAGACAAAAATAATACCCTCTGGCTTATTGTATATATGTCGAGAATAATTATTTGACACAAATTAAACTGTTAACAATGTAATTAACGAATCAAACTCAGTTAAGAGTTCACTCAAGCAAATATATTTCTATAAGTCAACAGAGAAAGTTCCAACGAAATACCATTTCTTTCATGTATCATTTTAAAGGCTTATTAGATTGCGTAACTTACTTTTCAAGCACAAAGGAAAACTTTAATTCGAATTTAAACCCAAAAAAAAAATAGGACGAATTAATAAAAATTAGTTTCAAAGCCAGGATTCAAAAATCGACTTGCTGAAAAATTAACAGCATACAACCTTTGTACTATGTTGGAATTTGAAACTAGCAAAAATTGAGCTTGGAAACTTTTTACAAAAATATTAAAACGTATATAAAACAAAAAATATAAAAAGGTTAAAAATCACAAACTGGTGTCGAAGCGTTTTCTTTTACCTAGATCTTATTGACAATGTACAAATTGAATCTTTCAACCTTTGTTGGGATTTGAAACATTCAAAAATTGAGCTTGGAACATTTTTTAAAAATATAAAAATGTTTAAAACAAAAAATTGCTGTCATAATGTTTTCTTTAAACAAGATCTTCAATTAAATTAAATGTACAAATTGAATGTTTTTGATTATTCGATTTACGAAATCTACCAACAATTCAACCCCTTTTCTATCTTTCTAATCAACTCTTCAAATCAATATCAGCAAACAAAATCAATTAACAAACAAATGAAATATGTCAAACATTTAATAAACATTTACCTACCTGTTACAAAAATTACCCACTGTAACGTGATGTAACCTCTATATATATAAATAGTAGTTATAGATCTGATATTGTTTGTTACCCTTAATATCAAAATAAATAACCTATTAATATAAAATTTGACAAAAAAAAATACCCTCAATTGTACAGATCACACCCTCTGTTACATATTATTATTATTTTGAAAAGCAGCAGTGAGTAAGGGGTGCGTACCGTGCACATTAACCCAACAAAACAGATAACACTTGCTATTAATGAAAATATCATCATTTCTCTTAACTATATATTGTGAAAGTGAATGAGTATTGCAACTTTACCCCTCAACACAACCAGTCGATATGACTCTTAGACAACAGAATAATATCTTTTTGATTTCATTTAAACAATATAACTGAAATGAAATGAGCATAACTGTGGGTTACGATTTTTTTTGTAAATATATTACCTTAAATAATGCAAATATATAAAACGATAAAAACTATTATTGCCTTTACTGGTTTCGGTCATTTTGTGGCCATCTTCAGTATCTATAAAATCAACTTGGAGAAAACTATAATTAACATTTCCTGTAGAAAAATCGTATACTTCATGTCTTAGAAAATTTGTAGATATTCTTAAAATTTATGAATAAATGTTCTTAAAACTGTTATAGGAGGATCAATGGATAAAAAATGTTAAAACGTAGAAAATATTTTACTTATACTAACTACTCAATTGGGTAAAAGAGGTGTAATAAACCAAGAGATTGGGCATTGGGGAGTCGGTACCAGGAATTTACCAATAATTTTATTAAACTTGTATAAAAACAAAGAAAAATTTTTAGTGCTGAACCCTCTCGAATTTTTATCATGGATTTCAAACAGATTTTGAAAGAATTCCTATAAAATTGTCTATAAATGGCACTGTTCTCCAAATTTGCATTTGTATACTACATTTGTATACTGGTGCGTGTACTGTTGTTTCGTAAACGGCTACTGAAAATCTGAAAAATTACCTTTTAAACTGTAGTTCTAAGAATAGGTATTTTTCCATAAGTGAACCATTTGAAACATTTTTCATAAATTCTGTTGATTTGCAGAACTTTTGTATATATATTTATGTAATTGATTTTGTTGAGCTTAATTTTGTAGATCTCCATTTTATCGAATAATATACAAAAATATTTTATAATTTTTATTTATTAATTTTTAATATTCCAATTATAAATTTTAAAACTGACATGTCTAGCAAATATACTAGATTATGTAAATTGTTTCAAACCAAAACTTTGAACTTTACTTCTATCTGCTTCGGTTTAAGAAATAGATTTTCATCTTTCTGAATATTTTAATTTTTGAGTGATTGCGAATATCGAGCTTAAACTTTTGGACTAAAAAACATTTCTTCTATAAAATGTTTATTGGGTACCACATTTGAGTATTCTAAAATATTAAAACCGTAACTATCAGTTTAAGTACTAGACTTTGCTATTTTATTATCATGTTAACGATAAAAACGTAAAAGTTTTATGAAATTTCAGGGTGAATACAATAAATGTTTATCAGGGAAGTAATAAAATTCAAAATCAACATTTTCTGGTACAAGGTGATACCCTAATAAAAATACAATTATAATTTAACGCTTGTATAGTATTGCAAGTATGTACTTGGATATATGTTATGTAATATTTATTTGTATGTAGTCATTTTACCCTTTTAAGGGATAGAAAAAAGGCAAGGGATGAAAAAAAAGTATCGAATTCTTAACAAAATCATTATTGCAATCTAGATAGAATCATTCAATGTAATTCAACAAAATCAATTTAGAAATGCATAACGATAATCATACTTGCATCATTGCTAAATCGTTTGATTCGTGTCTTTTGTTAATCAATATTTTGAAAAAAAAAAAAAAAAACTCAAATGTATTGACTCAATGTCTTAATTATTTGTGATCATTTCTTTTCTAAGAACTACCACAAATTACGTAGCTTTATGTAGGTAATTCGAAACATCGGGCATATTTTATTGGCATTTATCTGATATGTATTCTTTATTACTCGTATTTTAAAACGAATATTAACACAAAACGGATATCCGTTCAGTTTAAGTTTAGTTGGGCAATCCTCAACTTACTCAGACTCGTGCAAGAAAACATCTTTATCTACGGATTCTTCGCCAGTGACTCAAAAATCTTTAGAAATATAAAAAAATATCATTATATGATGAGCCGGTCCATCAAATTCAATTAACAAATCAAATCATTTTGTATTTGTGTGAAAACATTGCAGATAAACTTTGGGATTTAAATAAACCCCAGCCCCTGGTATACGTTTAAAGATAATAAAAACTCTTAAAATAAATACTCAGTACTTAACAGAAGTTTCAATAGTATTAATTTCCCTTTTTTACAAAGATAGAAGAACCAAAGAAAAAATACAGAAGCAAAATGGAAAATGAATTCTAAACATGTTTAACATATTTTAATCTTAGTTGGAAACTGATTTGTATTCAAATAACTGTTTAAATTGCGATCGAGTCGATTTTTGGTTACTTACACCTAACCAGAGAGAATTCATATCAGTAGACTAAACATCAAATCGTAATCAGATTATAAATGAGTAGTGCGATAATTAATCAGCTGGGATTAGTTTTCATGCAGCGCTTCACACTTTTCTCACGGCCCTCTTCCTCAACGCTTCGACTATCCACAGCCGTGCTCTGAATCTCAAACTGTTGGTATTCCTCTGCATGGCCACATATTTTCTACATATCACATTCTTATATAGAACAAAGAATAGAAGACATTTTTCTGAAAACCCACAGCTGTTCCAAGATAACTTGACCTGTCTTGGCTTGATAAATTACGCTATTCCTCCCTCAATGAGTAAAAAAACTAAGCAGCTTTTTTTGAAGTCGAAATTTGCATTTATGATTTCAGTGATAAAAAGGTCATGTTGAATTTGATGTGTGTATCCATTTTAAGTTTCATGGCTTACCACAAAAATAATGTAGAATGCCGATTAAAATTTGATAAGTCCGTTTCCAAATAACCCATAGATTCTTAAATAATCAAATTAGATAAAACTATGTTATTGCAGTCAATTTTTATCCATTTTTAAATGAAACATAAATCAGGTGACCTATATTTAAAAGTCGAGCTACATCTCTAACCTCTTAATTTTAAATTTTTTTGCAAATTAACAAAATTTAAATAACATCTGTAGAATGATTTTTTTATTACTTTAATTAAATAAAATAAAATATTTAAATATAATTAAATTAGCATAAAATATCACTTTAAAAACCTTTTTTTATTATGAATATTACTCTAACAGTTAAACTCTAAAAAAATAATTTAAATATAATATGTTAATTATACACAAATTGTATATAAGAGTATACAAGTTCCCGTAGGTTATAACACACATATTCCTTTTTATTAAATAAATAGAACATATGAAATATCAATTTGTCATGTATATTTATTTTAACCAGGATTTAACTTACGATTGAATGTTAAACACTAAGTTGATCCACGGATTAATCATATAGATTGAACGAACACGAGAATATTTTAAGGGAATATTAATATAAATAATATAGGGGGATATATCTATATCTAGTACAATGTTTATCTTCATATCGAATATTTAATATTAATAGAAGATTATTTACCAGAATATGACATATGCGAGCTTTAAATGTAACAAAATAGAACGTCTTTCATATGTTAATGTTCAAAAAAAAAAAATATATATATATATATAAGTTCATACGAGTGGCATTTTTAATGTAATTAAATATAACTTACATTAAGGGATTTTTTTATTTATTTAATTTTATTTTTAGTGTTATTTTAATTGAATTAATTTTGACTAAGTTTATCTTATAGTTACGACCACTTTCATTTGGGGTGATAAAAATCAAGATTTGTAAAAGAAATATAATTATATACGATTATTTGAATTCGATAAATGTCTAGGTAAAAATTGGTTCAAATTGAAACTGTGTAGTTTTCTTCCATTTTTTACGGTTTAGAAAAATAGATTCTTAGCTTTCTGCATATTCTGAATTATAAACATTGATTGCATGTGCAAATTGAAACTAAAACTTTTTGCCAATAAATAAAAAAATAAATGCCAAAGAAATAAAAAAAATCTAAAAATTTAACAATGGTTGTCTTGGATTTCTACGATGAGTGATTTAGAGCCCAGCTTATTCATAACAAATTTTTAACTGTTTTTGTGATCGCTCAACTAAGCTTAAATCAGATGGATATCAATTTTGTGTTATTTTAATATTCCCTATAAAATAATCCAAAAAACATCTATGGAAGATCATTTTCAGTAAAAAATGTCCGAAACTTGGAATACCTGCATTAAGCAGTATTATGCGGTAGTTCTTAGACTAACCATAATTATACTTTCTAGAAATATATATTCCATAGGATCAAATTTACGAAAAAGCTTTCGTTTTATCCATCTTTTTATATCTGTCGAGTTAGAGATTCTCACAAATTTTCCAGATCTTCGAAATAATTAGTTCGTTTTTTACATTGTTTGCCTAAAAAGAACAATGTCAAAATTATTCTATTAAGATAATTCCCTTATTATTAAAATACCGGTTTCCTTCATTACTCAGGAATGAACCATACAGATTCTCAAATTTAAATGACTATTTCTAAGATGTTTGTTTACTCTAATTTCGTAAATCAGATAGTAATTCTGACCATTCTTATTTTACATTTTACTAAGACGAAGAAAATTAACTTAGTCGCAACTGCGTAAAAAACGCATTTCTAGTATATTGATTTTTTTATTCCAGATCGAATTTTACAACGGTCTCCAGTGGAACGAAATTATTCACCAAATACATCACCACATCCGTTAGCATTATGTTTAGGCTCACAAACATTAGTACAGGCAACACGAAGTCCACCACCATCAAATAATACGACCACAAGTGTTGGACATTGGGGATTAACAAGCAACTCAAATTGTACAACACTAGCGAAAAAGGGTACATTAGGATTGGTGTGTGTTGTTTGTGGTGATACCAGTAGCGGAAAACACTATGGAATACTTGCGTGTAATGGTTGTAGTGGATTTTTTAAACGTTCTGTACGACGTAAATTAATTTACAGGTAAGCACATAAGAAATTTCTTTATCAATTGAAAGCAGGCAAAACTATTTTATAGAAAGAGAAAAATTTATATGTCAATGGTGTTTAATATTTGAATTAATGCCAAAATTTTCAAGACTATAAATTAGAAATTAACCGTAAAAACTTCAAGCTACACTTATAAATATAATTTAATCAACATAGGAGCCAAAAAATTTTTTCTCGCTTTTTTCAATTGATAAGACGAACCCCAATCTAAACCCTTAAATCTTCAAATTCCAATCTAGATTTTTACTGTGGTCCAAGAACACTTAGGGCCCTTAATGGTACAATTTATCTACCTAATTTTAGACAAATAACCATAAAATATAATCGCAAAGAGGTAAATTGCATTTCCACTTACATCCATCAGGTGTAAATAATATTATTTTTTTACGGAAAGCCGAATAATTTTTGGCTCTCAAAAATGCTAAAAGCATCATAATAGTATTAAACCCTACTATTTATTATTGTCGCAAATCGATCACTTTCAAAAAATGCAACTATATATGAATATCTCATTGTTAATCAAGATAATATAATACATGATTTCTTCTGGCATATTTTAAAAATATAGATAAGATCCACAACTTGATTCAGATACAAATAAATTTATATATGGTAAGCAACTAAATACACCATAAATCAGATTTTTACACGGAAACACGCGGGTGTCCACAATTTTACTCATAATGCAGATCATTCCCAAAGGTTTCTTCTTTTAACTAAAAGTACGCCAGAATTTTCACCTCACAAAAAGTTTTTGCAAACATTACAATACAAAATTTGTTCAAGATTTCATGATTTTAGAAACTATTGTGTGTCCTTTAAAAGTATATATATATATATATATATAATTCCAAACTAATACAACCAAATAGATAAATTTCTTCTTAACGTGGTTGTTAATCTAATTCCTACGTAAAATGAGAAATATAAAATCAATCAGGAATAAATAAATTGATCATCAAACAAAGATAGTAGCAGGTACTATCTATCAACTTTGAATTGAAAAGAGATAGAGAAGTGATTTGATTGTAATGGTTCTATAGATATATTCAATATTATACTAACTAGATTACAATATACATACACTTGGTACTCGTGCATTTATACAATGAATCTAAGGTTTGGTGGTGGACCTTTGAAAGGGATTATACCAAGGACTGTTCTAATTGATTCTATATGGGGTTTTTGTAACTCTCACATATGATGATGTATTCTATGTTCATATTATACCTACCAAATATTGTCTGTTGTATGAATGGACAAAATCAACATAACCCTCAGATTGAACTTAATCTTTTTTGGGTGAAACAGGGTTGTATTTTGGTGTTGAAATAATAACATATTCATAAAAGATATGACGTATTTTGTAGATGTGTTATATCTAGGAATGTTCTGGATCGTTAAAAATAGAGATCGAAGGATATGAATTATTAATGGGTAGATCCACAGTTCCGGAACTTAAATTTTCTAGTCAATCATTTGGCAAAACTCACTAAACAATCAAACTAAGATAGTTATAGCAAATAAGGCAGTATGCTATAAGAATAACTTAACTCGCCACAATTAGAGTTGAAATATTTAATGTAATCAGCTATGGGTCTGATCGTCTACTGTATAATGCCCTCAATCCACCCTTTTTTTGATAAAAACTAATAGCAACATAGTTTATATTATTTTTAGTTTTAAATTATGATTTTTTTTTGTAAAAATGTATTATGAAATTAAAAAACAAACGTGCAGCCATTTGAATGTATGAAATAACTTAGGACAATTAAAACAAAGTTTCCCCTGTAATATATTGATGAAAAATTAAAAAAAATGTATTTAATATTTTTATTATATAGCACATGTTAATATTAATAATAAGCAAAATATTGAAATTAATTAATAACAGCCGAAGGTCGAAACTATTATTTTTATATTAATAATGACTTTAAATAGTTTATTTAATCAAGCGAAAATTGAAATTATTTATTCAGTACGTTTTTATTTAAAAATGCTTTGTCACAAATCAAAATGACATCTAAATACAATTTTCGTGACGGTTTTATAATCGAGGGTATCAGTTTTTTCTTGAATTGATTGTAAATTTGAACATTCGAACAGTTTTTTAAGATGTCTATATATCTATGTTTGTTTCACTGTGACTTTCCAACACGCTATTTGATTTTCATAAATTTTGGGAAAAATTTTATCTTTTTTTTTGTAAAAACATATACAAATCTCTATATAACTGCCAATATCCTAGAGAGATGCAAATTTTTGCAACCGATGTTAAATGAAATAATATAATTAGAGGAGAGGAAAATTTCTAAAAAATGCAACGTTTTGTCTATGCAAACTACAAAAATGTAGCTATTTGAGATTCTATATAATGATGTGGGAAAATAGGAAATCTTTAATTTATATTAACACTCCCTTCTAATGCATTGTAATATGTAAGGGTTTTTTTTTTAAATCGCTGTGAAATGAATAGAGCGAATAGGAAAACTATAATTTTCTTAAATCTACTTCCATTGTGAAAAATATTTAAAAAAACTTTTTTAGTCATTCTAAGAAGATGGGTATTTTTTGCAATCGATGTAGCGATCAGAACAAATAGGCAAAATTTAGACTAAGAGTCTAACTCCATTCAAATTGATAATATATAATGGTGGAAGCGCTAGGAAATCACATTTTGGATATAAGAACGAAAATAGTTTATTTGTTGTAAAATATATTTTAATATCTTCTTCAGTGAATCATACTAATTAATCTCTTTCATGGAAACGTTAATTTAGAATTTGACGTGAAAATTTTAAAATTAAAAATGTAATAATTTGAAAAAAACTTTAAAAAAAATTTCTTTTCATTCTAGAAAATGGGGATTTTGCAAATGATTAGGAATTTATTTAAGGAAGTACGAGCACCAAGGCAACTTTTGATAAAAGGCTTGATTTTTTTTTAATACAAAGTTTAAATATGTCTTAACAAATTCCAAAAATTTGAAGGAGATTGCCCGATCATTTAAATAAATAATTAACTTTAAAGTTGAGCAATTTAACATTGGTCTTATGGGGTAACCTTCAAACATTGATACATTTCTGTATTTTTCTCGTAAAACTGTCGGTGAATATTTTTAAAAAACTTATGGATGAAAGTAAATATATTAGTGATAAATTTAATTCAAAAATATTTACACTTGCCCGACTAATTAAAGTGTATTAATTAAAAGAAAAATAAATGCCGCCACTAGCCAATGTTAAATGTATATCTATATATTGAAAAAAATCATATGGTTACTGCGTTCCCCTTACCGCGCTAGAGTCGATACCTATCCCCACACCGCCTGGCGCTCGTACTTCCTTAACTGCATTCAAATTGATAAGGTAAAATGGTTGAAGCACTAGGAAATTTATATTACATTTTGTATATAAGAATGAAAATAGTTTATTTGTTGCATTATGAAAACGTCACTTAAGAATTGGCCGTAAAAATTTAAAATGTAATAATATCACGTATTATCTATATTTTAAATCCACCCCTGTAATAAAACACCGATTTCATATACTATACATACAGTTACTACTGATAAATATCAAAGTTATATTTGATAACAGGTTATTATATTAATATGATTTGAAAATTAGTGATCTAAAGGGTTTCATTCGTATTCATGCATTATAACAACTACTGTATTCCTTATAAACTCTATACCACTCCATTCAATAATAATATAAGTACCGGACCATACCAACTAACACACAAAACACATGCTAAATAATCAAAATTTTATTGAATCATATAAACGCAATACTGCTATTTATTAATCTCTTCAACTAACCAAAATCGTTAGTATAAATTTTTTTTTTTTATTTGTCAAAAAGTACATTTTTGTGCCGGCGCCATCCTAAAATTGAGTCAAAGAGATATAAAGAAATTCTGTTCTTTTTAATTTATGATTATAAGCTTGGATTATAATTTTAATAAGAGGAAGACAAATGATACACAGTATGTAAAAGCCTGACGCTTTGGAATTACTAGGTCCCATCACAGGAATTTTAACATATTGTTTTGGTAAATGTTCGAAAAATAACAAGAAATTTAATATAAAGAATTTTAAGAAATCGAAGTATTATTGAAAATTTTTAAGGCACACAGGAGCTATAGTAGTAAAGAAAGAAAACAATAGATCTGGGTGTGATCAGCATGATCCAACCAAAGAACTCTTCAACGAAGAGAATAAAAAACAATAATTTGGTTATTATTACGAACATGGGTACTTTTTTTTAGTTTTTTTTTCTGGTTGGACCGATTTCACTGAAATTTTAAGTTACGTTATTACTCGAATGAAAGTGGTTTCTCGTCTATATGAATATCTGTTCGCATGCTAATTGAAAGTTAAAATTTTGAAACGGAAAGATATTGTAACTAGAAATAAATATTTGTTAGAAATTGCAAAACATAAAAACTAACTAATTTTGTGTTTCTGCTATTAGGTTGTCAAAATAATTTACTTATTCATTTTTTTTTTAATAAGTGTAGTTATTTAATAAGGAAAAATTGACCAAAATATTTCTATTGTCTTTAGAATTTTGTTAACAATGTCGGTACAGCCTTTGCTAAAATGAGATTTTTAAAATTAAAACTATAATAAAAAAATCCAATTAATTGTATAATAGGTCCAAAAACACATTCAGGAAGTTTCTGGATCTTTTTAATATTTCCTTTATGTTAATTTTCCTTTTACGAATAAAATAAGTTTCTTTTTTCATGAATAAAATTTCATAGCTTTAAAAGTTTAGTTTTGCCCGTCATTGCTCTCAATATATTTTTAGTGAAAAGTTCGATTTCTATCGAATGAAGCCTTAACAGTACAAGTCAGTCCAAAATCCAAATCCGTATTCATTATCAAACTAAGCACCACAGAAATAGAAAACTGTTGCATACGTACTCAGTTTAATGAATTCAGTTTATCTCAAAGCATAAACCAACAAGGTACTCTTTAGAATTATTTTTTAAACAAATTTTAAATGCTTGTGCACAGATGGTCTATAATCGGTAACAAGTACTACATATTATCAATGTACAATATTTTCCAACACAATGTTCTCCAATATTCAATGGAAAAACACCAAAAGTAATTGAATTATCAATAAACAACAATTGTAATTGATCCTACATACTATTTTTAATAAAAAAAAATCCTATTCTAAAGGTCTGTTCACATCAGTATTGAAGAAATACCCATTATTCATTCATTGGATTACAAATAATATCTTTTTTTTTTGTATTATATAATTTGAATTTTATGCTTGTTGACTAATTAAAATTAAAAAAAAAATTATTATATTTAAGTGAATTATCTCTCCTATCTTTCTGGTATCCATTTTTTTTTTTTATTTTGATTTAAGTGATATTTTATTTATCATCCCTAATATAATTTTAAACGGACACAATACTGAATAATTATGGTTTACTGTATCTAATATAGAATATAATTTATGTACAGGGTGATCCGTGGAAAATGAATCACGTTTAGAAAAACTAGTAACAATAATAAGGGCTTAAAAAAAACCTCAAATAAAAATTGTTTGTTTTTTATTTTCTGTCCCTATCAATAAAATGAACCATTGTGATAGATTGGACCAAGTTCCTGGATCATTCGCTGTAAAATTTTAGTTTTTAGTCACATGGTTACAATTTTATTAAACCTACATCAATTTGAATTCGGAATCTTTAGAAATTTTAAACTAAATTTAATATACCCTTGTATATTTCATTAAAATTTTTGTCATCTTTGACATTAATTTAAAAAGCATTATAATTTTAGGAAAATATACTATTAACATACGCTAGTGTGTTATTATATTATCTACTATTAACATACGCAGTTACAATTGACATGGCGTTATGACTCTGAATTTTATTTCAATTTTTTTTTTTTCAAGTGCCAAAAGCTCAAAATATGTCCATTATCAGAAGTCGTACTATAGAAACTTTGTCTTTTCCCTCAATCTGTATAATGAACTTATTATACTCGACATACACAATTTATCAGAGTATATGAACTTTAGTCTTAGATTTTTTAACGCTACCTTATATAGTCCGCACACACAAAATTTTGGTATAGATGAACTAATTAGACTATTTCCAACTGTCCTTCCATCCGCCATCATGATAACTCAAAAAGTGATAACGAACTATCTATAGAGAGATATTTTGGTTACATATTCTAAGCATAAAAAGTACGTGAACAAAACTTTTCATTGAGTCTAACAGATCCTTGATCCTACGTTTAAACTATAAAAGATACAAGAAAACTTCATACAATAAAAATGTTTATTTGTTTAAAATAAACAACTTTTGTTTGAAATATTTTTTCGTAAAATGTTTGAGTTCTCTACAATTTTAACTCTAAATTTGGATAATAAAGACATATAGATAATGACAATGGATATTAATATTATTATATGGATACATATATACCTGTATCGATATTTATAGTATTTTATGAATGCTAATTAAAAATAGTCCAATCTGTTATTTCAATATTATTATTTCGTTATTTTACACAGTAGTGTATATTTCCTGGATCATGTTGTATATATGATATATCTAGCAAGTATATAATAAATCCAGTCTGTATAATATACACCAAATGATTTCACTGCATTGATGAGTTACACTTTATGTACCAAATATGTATGTATGTACCAAATATGTGCATTATGTACATGTGTGTTAATTCCCTAAGGATTGTAACATGGATATAAGCTCAATATTGTATAGCATCAGCTCAATATAACAATACACACTCAGTGATAGATACTACTTATACACATGTTACTCAAATATAACTTATTTATTATAGGTAGAGGTAGCATATACAAACAAGCACTAGTAAAAATAGCATGTGGGTGCATGATTGTATAGTACACGCGACAGTAGATAAGTACAAAAAACATTGGTACAATGTGGTTTTTTGTAACTGTATACTGATGCTTTTTATTGAACCATACGGTAAAAGCATAGAAAGGAACAGATAAATATTGATTATATTGGTAATGCGTGATTGCAAAATAATATGAAAAATTGATCTATAAAATAAATGAATGAATTAAAATTAATCTGTAGTCACAAACTCTTGAAGATACTTGCCATGGTATTTCAAAAACAAAATTATCCATATTATTTTTATATAAGTTAAAAATAAAAATTCTTCATGATTTTTTTATTTGGTAAGACTTAAATTAAAAGAGCAATAGTACTGGGCGTAAAGTTCAATGTTAGCCGGGACTTCAGACTTCCTAAAATATTCCATACTATTTTCCAAATGACATAAATTTATCACTTAACAAATCACTGATCTACAAAACCTTTATTCCAGGAGTCAAATATATATTAAAAAATGATTATTAATAATTTTATAAATTACGATTTTTACCCCAATTTCCTAGATAAAAATTTTATATTTGTTGTATTTCGATCAGTATGAATTAGCTAATCGTTATAATTATTCTCCAAGGAGATGTTACTCGTTGCTAATTTGATGCAGACCTTCACTAAATGCAACGCACTGATGATGATTACTTTTTAGTGAAAATACAAAATTTTTTATCTAGAAAATTGGGAAAAAAATCGAAATTTATTGGCAAAATCGTTCTCTTTGATAATATTCCAATTAATAGAACATGAAACGAATTCAAAAATTAAAATCTTTATTAAACATAATTTCACATTCTTGATTCAAAAATACAGTCCAATTTGTACACTAGTATGTTTTTTCAAATTAATTTAGGATTTTTCAAATTAATTTAATTATTTATTGGAAAATTACAGAATTTTCAGATATAATTTTCTTTAAATCACGTTGTGATTGAATAATCCGAACAATCCACTTCTTAATTGGAAGTTAGTTTGCTATAAAATATTTGGAGACAATATTCAATATCCCATAAAGGTATATTCACATATAACAGTCACGGCACAGTTCAGTCATAGTTCATCATTCCGTTTCAATCAGAATTAATATTCTTTTAAGAAATAAAATAAAAGGTATCTACATTTATCCGTCACAGTTCAGTCTTAGTGCGTCTTTAATCACAGTTACGTCATTTTTAAATTCAACGGAATGATATTTTTACAATTTGACTGGCGGTATTTGTTATGTTTAAATGTCAGAATACACAAACCATTGAAGAAACTAGGATAGCACGAATACTTAACTGTGACTTGCAACAGATACGTGTAGATAAACTAGTTACTTCTGACTGAGACTGACCGGAAACTGAACTGTGGTGTGACTGATATGTGTGAATACACCTTAAGAAATCAACGTCTTGCAAAAATATTTTTAACTCACACTTTCACGGCTGTAGGTATCATTCGTAACAAACGGATATAGGTATCATTTGGAAAAAAATCAAATGTGGAGCATTATTTCTACTTCCAATCGCTTCCACCATATTTCAATTTAAAATTATTGGAAATTTTCTTATTAAAATTATTGGAAAAAAAATTGAAGAAATGTTTTTTTTTTTTAATTTGGTTATATTTTTCATATTTTGAATTTGTTTGTGTTTATTTCAGCCTATGTGGCTCGACAATTGATGTAACTTAATAAAATTATTCTTTAATTGTTTTCATATAAATTGTATTATAATTATCACAAAACTTATTATAATGTTATTGTTCACTGTAATTTCTGTTGGGTTGAATTGTAAAATCAATAGCTGAAAAATATTTTGAATAATCAATAAACAGTAATGTATCATTCAAATGGTCTTCAACTTTCAAAGGACCGCAGTGCCAACACAACCCTATATTTTAGAATAAATCTAAATTATCATTTAGCAACTTAAATAATCATCTGTAAAGTTAGATTGATGAATTAGAACAAGGATTATATAAAAATCTTCCGCCAAATATGAATACTATTAATTAAAAATTTCGATGACATACCAAAATGTTTGAAATATTTTCGAATATATTTTCAGAATTATCTATTTCGATGAATTACAGTTTCCTTAATACATCACTAACTCAACAAAAAAACATTTCATATAACCAAATTCCTGTTATACCTCGATTTCCTGTCATCCATCCATAATTTACATACAAAATATTTATTTATTTTTGCTTCAGATTATATAAGATTTATACTTTTTATTTATTTGTAAGATGTCATACTTTTGATTGAATTTTGTAAACAATATTTTTACTTTACTAGACAAAAAAACAAACATATAGAATGAATGAACGATCTCTTATATGTTTTAAATTGTTATAAAGATATCTTACGTTCTTCTTGTTATGGAAACAATGAAAAAAAATTACAACTCTTAAAAGAAAAAGTTACAAGAGTTACTGCTTGTGTCGTATATTATATATATAGAGCGTATAATATTTTGAAATATATATCGTTGTGTTCTAAAATATATTATATTGGAAAAATTTCTTCTTCTATTCTTTAAAACCCCCTCACAAATAATATATATACAGCGATCGAGCAGTTTAGTTATATTACTTATTTTCAAGTTTTCTTATATAGACAATGAGTAAGGGGTGATTTGAGTAAAGTATCGCAGCAAAAATTTTATGTTGCACTTTGAAAATAGACACATAATTAGAAAAAAACCCATCTACGCTACCATGTACGCTACAGATGCTTGTCTATGGATTTTATTTGCTTATGTATAATGTGCTTAATTCACCCAGTTTGTATAGTTTAGTTCGACTCAGGTAGAAACAAACATTTTTTTTTATTATATATCAATTATTATGACTATTGAGAATTGTTTAATTTTGTGTGCGATTGTCATATGAATAATATTGAGTCAATACAACGAAATTTATTAAAAAATATGTGGGTTATAGAATCTGATACACAAAAGGAATCATTTCACATGTGTTCCTAGTAATTGATAATAATTGACAAAATGGTCATAGCAACAAAATAATCAGGTTTGGTATTTCGTGATAAAATGAAAACATTAATATATATTGATTTTTGAATAAATTATATAAGAAGTTATAATTGCTTACAGTTTCTACATGGCTATGGTTTGTACGCTATGCTTCATGCAATATTTACAGCTATTATTTTAATAATGTAAGAAAAAGGTGTAGACGCAGGGAAATATGTTGTATAAAGTATAAAACTGATTTGGGTGGTTTTGGGTGCAGAGCAGCATATTACGAAAACTTTTCGACTTGTTTTTCGCAATGTTTTAGGACTTTTCTATTGGCAAAAAAATCACCAAACACGAATATAACTTTAGTTTTTCTCTATAGAGTCTAGTTTTCTTTTTAGTGTTTTTGGTGGCGGAATCATATGGCTGTGTAAAAAGGCTCATCTTCCAGAACTTGTCTAGCAATAAATTAACATGTTTTTAGTTTTATTCTACAATGGATAGTTTTGAGAAATTTTTGAAAAATATCAAAAAATTTCCCAATAAATTTGATTTTGGCTAGATTTAATGGCTTAGCTAACTTATTAGACATCCATTTAATATATAATTTATAATGACTTAAAAATAATTTATTTTGTGAATTTTCTTTTTATACTCAGCCTATATAGAGATACTTCCCTCTTATAAAAAAAACAAAGACTATTCATAAAAGTCATAAAAGTATTTTACGAAAAACCAATCATATTTTTATTATATTTTGATTTCTATAGATTTAATTTATTGTTTGATAGCTTAGTTGTTTTTATTTAGTTTCGTTAAGTTTCAAAATTATTTGTCACGAACGTATATGATTCGAGTGAGGGTTCACACCGCTGTTACGGCAGGAGTACGACATTCTTGTAAACCAGAAGATGTATTACAAATATGCCTAGTATGTATTATAATATTTGCTCCTGTTTTCAGCAAATTCAATACATATATAATAGGGAAGATGAAATAAAACAAATTTGCTATTTTACCAATCAAATTGGAGACTAGGCTCAATACCAAACAAAATTGGAAAATTAAATTAAAATTGATTAAAAAATGAATAAGTTATAAGTTCGTAAAGATTGTTGTCCATCTCTTTCTTTCAAAAATAATTTTATGGGTGATTTTACGATAAGCGATCATTTTCTATTGAAAAATCGCACAAAAAAACATTTTTGAATATTAATGTAATTTATATAACAGTTTTATTAACAATCAATTTGTGAATACTAATACTTAAATTTTAATGGAAAGTGACATATAAGTGTAAAGAGTACCATGATGGACATTGATAGGACCTCTTATGTACCTCGTAGAATGACCCTTATGTATAATCACTATGGAGATGAACATGTATGACATCATTTATGCAAATCTTGCAAATACTGCAAATACATGTTCGTAAAGTAAAGACACTTCATTTGAAATGATAAAAATGAATACATGTTCCCCATTGCTTAGAAAATTGAAATAACTTTTTCAATTTTAGATAAATAATCTTTATAAAAATAATTTTTACTCCAATTTAGAACCATATTTCTGTATTTTTCTCTTTTTGGAGTATTTGCCGTTTATTAGTACTTTTTGTATATAAAGAGTCATCATATCAAGTCATTAATATACATTTCATGAGAGTAAAACTAAAAATTATTTCTATTTGCAGATGTCAAGCGGGTACCGGCCGTTGCATTGTTGATAAAGCACATCGTAATCAGTGTCAAGCATGCCGTCTCAAAAAATGTTTATCAATGGGAATGAATAAAGATGGTAACTACTATAAATTTTATTCATTTAATTTATATCTGATGTAAATCTGTATTAGGTATCCATAACTGTGTAAACAGGTGTGGTATGTGCGTCAAGATTCTTGAGCATGCCAATACACATTTCCCGGGCTTTAAAAAATGATTTAGCTTGGTTTAAAGTAGCTAGTTTTAATAAACTTCTTTTCAATTAACAACAGCCTACCTAAGATTTGTAACGAATTCGTAACACTTTTCGTAAGTAAACTAACAATCTACATATTTTTCTAAATATTTTCGAATTAAAATTTTCTAATACAAGTTTTTCAAGACATTACCGGTGTTTAAGTCAAATAATTAGTTTAATTTCATTAAATACACAAATTGAAGTATTTCGATAAATCCATAAGCGAAAAATGTTCGGATGTTTTTTTTGAAACTTGTTTTAGCATACGCCCGTTTGTTCGAATATAGTAGGTATGCTTACTTCAAACAAAACTATAGGGACAGTGTACAATAGCCAGACACACGTTAGCCTTTGTTTTGTAAATGAAGTGGAATATAATTATAATATGTATGTTATATGTAATGTGTTTGCATGCATAATTTGATAATGAAATACGATTTTTAGAAGAGTAAATAATTATTTCAATGTTTGAACTACATTCATACGAAACAATTCAAACACAAAACTATATGTATGTTTGAAAAATAAACTATTTTATTTAATCATAACACGCGTCTATTTCCACGTGATTACATATTCTAAATACCTTTATTTAAAGACGAAATTTACATGCAAGTTTTGAACAAACTTATAGCTATAAATAGTTTTTATTTACTTGATGAAAAATTAAAAACTTCAAATAATATTTATTTAAGTTTTTGAGTTTTTAGTATTCTTTTTTCGTTTATTCAAGATATTCAAAATTTTATCATATTCATACACCGCAGAGACAAAGATAAATGTCCTGGGAATACAACCCCGCGACTCGGAAAAAACTTCTCTAGTTAAATATATACGCTGTAATAATATTCAAAAATAAAAAATATTACTGGTCAATTCATTCTCAACAAAATATTCAATTTTTTAATTTACCTAAAATAATAAAATTCGATTTTATTATTGTAAATAATAAACAATAAGTACATTTTTTTTGCCATCCATTACTTAAATAATTAAATTGGTATGTAGAAATTAAAATATTCAGGCGATATTTGCGATACGTAATACGTGTTTTCGAGTTTTTGGATACGTACGTAAAACCTGTGGTGAATTTAGGATCCTTGTTTGCGAATTGTCGATTCTTTTCAAAGATAAAAACACTTTTCTTCTGTTTTTTTTCAAAATTATAAGCGTAAGATTTTTTTAAAAGCGTAAGAATGTATGTATTTATTTTTCCATTGTTGTGAACAGTTGATATTTGCTGTTTAGATAGCACGGACCTGCAAACTTTTGCTCTCTAGTTTACCGTGTGATTAAAATAGTCAGGCAATTTTTAAGGTTGCTTTGATATGGCTTCCTTTACGTTTAACCTGGAATTAAAATACTAAAGTAATTTAAGGATCGATTCCAAATACGGGCTTGCGTATTTGGGGTCGAATTAGTCAGCGATGATATATCTTTACATTGGTAAAATAATTATTTTAATCGATTCAGTAGTTCTAGATCAAAACACATTAAAAAGTCTTCCGTGCACTTTTGGTCAAATTCGAATTTGACAATTTTGTTACGTATATTCCAACCTAGCTCAGTGCTTAAATCATTAAAAGAATGGATTCTGGTATTATTCGGAAGAACACACTTTTTTCTAAAATTCTAAATGAACAAACTAGTATAAAAGACAAAGCTTCTGAAAGAATGAAAGGATATATTTTGAAAATGTTACAATAAAAACATAAAAGAAATAAGGGCAAGCAAGCAATATTAGAATATATTTACAATAGTTATTAGGTCAACATATAAAACACACGTTTATCACACATTATTTTATTTTAAATGTTTATAATTCTACTAAGAAAATTTAAAATACATGTAATACATCATATATAGAAGAAATACAATAATACTATGGTAAATTCTATTCTAGTTAGAAATCTCAAATTATTATATCATTGTAAGTTATAATTGTAAAAGACCAAGTATGTTTTATCTTACTCCAGAAAATTTTTTAAAATCAATTTATTACCTCAGCTTATTGAGTTCTGAGATAAAGGAAAAAAAATGACATAATTTATCAAAATATTGGTTTGACATTAATTTGAAAGATATTTAAATTTTCCTAATTCGAATTTTATATCGAAGTCCAGTATTGTCATTTTTAAATTGTGAATCAAACGTTTCTAGTAGTAACGAAAAAACATAACGATATTAGAAATCAATTGAAATGACTGTAGAAATTCATATTAGCGCATTTACAGAAATCCCCCAAACATGGCAACGTACCTAGTTTGTGACTGTTCAAAAATTGCAGATAATTTTAAAATGGAATTGGTATCAACTAAAATTGTGCTTGACCATCATACAAATTTTGTTTTCTCTGATGGCTTATTAATCTGTCTTTTATCTTACTAGTCCACGACAAAGTATATATTATCAGTATCTAAAGTAAAAAAGCCGCATAGCTCTGAAATCAACAATAATTGACTTCTTTTACCCTTATTATGATAACTGTAGAATATCTTCCTAGAATTTAAAAGAACTTTTATGGCAAATCTCATTATTACTTAAACAATGTGAAAAAATTACGTAAAGCATTTAAGAAGTATAATCAGAGGATATGGCCTCAATATAATTACTTCCTACCATGGTCATTCGGTGACCAAATGTCGGCATATATCTTGATATTTCCCTGAGATATCGTTCTCTAAACGGTATTTGATACCATATCTCAAACACATCCTTTCGAAAAATAGATATTTTTTATATGTGAAACTTACATTATAAAATAACATTTCTTTTCGTATTTTTCTACGGATTACGTACCTCTTGGAAAAAGAGTGAAATATTTTTGCATCCAATTTCGATAAAACTCTTTCGGTATTACTTAACATATCTTCTTAAATCATATTTGGACAGTGATAATGATTTCAAACGATGTAAAAGTCATTCTGTTTTAAAATAAGATGCAATTTTGGATATTTTAAACTTCAGAAAATGCAAAAACTCCGATAAAAAGAAAAATTGGAAATAGTAGCGCGTGCTTTTATCTGATTTTATGACAATTTTAATCTGAACAAGATATTAACTTTGAAATATATGTTCTTTGCTCTTCGATAATTTCAAAATCATAACATATATGCTTCGGCCTAGAAATATATTTTACCAACTTTAAATAAGTTAAAACAGACTTTTTTCTATGTAATACTAATGATTATGGTTGTTAAATGATCATGGTTCTAACACAGTAATTATAATTATTATACAAAGTCTTTAATAATAATACATATTACATAATATATACATATATGTAGTATATATATATATTCAAACATATATGTAAATTATGTTATAATACGGTCTACGTTCGCTGCAGGATACTAACTCTCACATACAATTAACCCGTTTATGGTTAACCACACTAGATGAAACATTGTTATAATTGACACTCGACTGTGTCATTTTTACCCTATCTAACTTGTTATTATTATTATTATTTTAAATTATTATTTGATTTAAATATGTGTGAAAAATATGTTTTTTTTTTATTTTATTTTTTTATATGATGAAATATTTAAATAAAATTAATGATTTAAAAAAGGAAATAAACGTATACAAAATTTAATGAATGTGTCTCATTCGTGCAAAAAGAATGGTTTCAAAATACAAAATGATTTGTTTATAAAATAAAATATTCACGAAGTAACGTTCCTTATATACCGAAGCAAGTCGATATTTTGCTAAAAAAAAAGTAGACTAGATAATTTCATTTTTTTCAAATATATATAAATTTGCAAAATATGATTTTGATTTTCACGTTCATCTTCAGTACAAATCGTATCTAAATATACTTAAAAATACCAAACACGAAAAAATCTTTGGACTTACATTATTGGTATAAATAAGTAACTTTAGATATGATTTCAAGCTACTGAAGATGACTTTAAAAGCGATCGAACTTGGTATTGCAAAATATTAATCAGGTCCATAAGGAGAGGATTTTAAATAAAAAAATAAATTGCTTAGTGAGTTTTACTGCAAGTTTTTATTACAAAATTGGCCCCTCTTGTTTTCTAATCTAATCAAATAAAAGCTAAAAAGTCATTTATTTTAGATGAAATAATTAAAAATATACTTCATAACTAAATCTGCATCTTACTCAACCCTTTGTGTAAACAGCGAATGTTTCACTCAACATTTCACGTGTCTCAAACTCGGACAATACGACTCAAAATATAAGTCATGACATTAGAAACATTTTGTGTCTTTACTCTCGTTGGTGGATTATGCCTTGACTGTTTTTTTTTTTTTAATTTCGTTTTTCATAGATATTTTCTATAGTTTTATATAGTTTTTATTTCGTTGTTATTTCGTTTCCTCTCTTCTAAAAGCCGTTAATATTGAAACGAGTAAAGGCAAATATTAATCAATTAATATTATTTTGAAAAATGTTTAATTATAGGATAATATATTTCACAAATGTCAAAAATCTAATAAAACAAAAATGGTTTAATATATTTAAATCACCATTTATTTCATTCGACATTTTCACAAACCACGGATATATGAAGAAATTCGTGTGCAATGTTTATCCAGTTGCCACATTCCTGCTTCCGGCACAGATTGCAATCCATAAAAGTAGAAATATTATCTGTCTTCACTATGTTATTGGTGAATTCTTCAACTACTTTTTTGGATTTCGGTAATATTAAATAGTGATCTACGTTTTTTTTTTTCTACTGGTTGCAGTAGCTCTACTATGAAGTGGCAAGGCTGGCAAAATGTTACGGTCCCCCGGCCTAGTGGAGCTCTCGGCTCCAGAGGCTTTAAGCTTAGAAGTTACAAATTATTTTTAACAAAATTTAGTAAAAATCATAAATTTTATATAAGTAATAGTTCCATAGTAGCGTCTGTTCTAAATTTTTCTTTGTAGGGAGAGTAAAAGTAAATGATATACAAAAACCAAGAAATATCGTAATAATAATAAAATAAAATTGTGTTAAAAATATCATGAACAAACTGTAAAAATAACATTTTATTTTATAATATAATTTTAATCTTGGGAGGCTATTGAATGGTTAGTCTGAATTCCAATTTTACATCATCTGATAAAGCCCTTGGTGTAGTAGATTTTGGATATATAAATTATTTGAATACAAAACCAAGATAACGAAAAATTTATTAATTTGAATATAACTTAGAAATTTCTAAATATTGATCAGCTGCTAAGTACTTGAGAAAAAGTATATGCAAGTTGAATATAGTTTTTTCCACATCATATTTTTAAAGACACTTATAACCAGTATTCGGTTCATTCACATCCACAACCTTATCATACAATCTAACGTTTGTTCACAATAATTTTAACAACAACGAACGATCATCCATAACGCTACAATTCTTGTTTTAAGTACAAAATATAATGAAGAAACACACACACACACACACAAACAGTAAAGCATTGGACAAAAGGATTAATAGTGATATAAGCAGAGAGCTATAACATAAAGACAACATGCAAATAAGCAACAATGAACAATACTTGCATACATACACGTGTTATGCTAACGGGTGTATGCTTGTTTATTTTTTTATTTTTTTAATACTTATTATGTTGTGAATTAAATGATGTGTCATGATTATATGCGGAGTGCTTTTATAATATATAATACATACACATGGTGGTATATTTTAAATATTTGTTTACCGTGTGCTGGATGAATTATAAGAAAATGTACTTAAAAACACAGAAATTTATTTTTATCACTAGATGGTATTGTAGTTAAAACGATAAGTTATTTAAATAGTACAATTTAATAAAAACAAGTGAAGATTGCAACTAACATAGTTAATTGTTTAAATACTCGACATATGATTTAATTTCATTGTTTGGACTATTTTAAATTAAATATAATACTATAAATATACAGTCTATACAGTTATATATGCATCATGTATAATATTAATAATATGTATTGTTATTACCAATATATGTTTATTAGCCAAATTGAGTTAAAATTGTGGAGAACGCAAACATTTTACGAAATAAAAGTTGTTTGTTTAAAAAAATAAACAATTTTTTGTATTTGAACTTTTATAGTTTAAGTTCAGTTATAGTTGACCAAGGATCCATTGGACTCAATTGGCCAATTTTGCTCATTCACTAACTTAAACTCACTTTTTAGTTCCAGAGATACACTACTAACATTTCAGATCGCTATCTCTTTACGTTTATGGTAGACAGATAGGCAGAAATGGATTCGATGATTCCATGAACGCGTATACAAGAATTTTGTTAGTGACTTTAATATATGGTACCGTTACAAATTTTAGACTGAAATGATTATACTCTGATATATTATATATATGTTAAGTATAAAAACACAAAATAAGCAAATCAATTGAATATTTCACCCTGTATACACATTTAAAAACGATTTACTTGAACTTAAAATACCTTTATACAATATAATATATATATACCTACATATACACGTATATATTAAATAACATACCTAAAAGTCTCAAGCGTTAATTAACATCATTTATTTTAGTATATTCACTTGTTTGTTGTTTGTTCATCTTCTTGTGTATGGTGTATGTCTTCTTTAATGTCCTCCATTCTAACCTACCTACCACCAAAGAAACATAAGAATAAGAACATATAAGATATAACAAACACATCGATAGATACACTTTCTACTTACTGAACCCCATTCCGTCGTTATAAAATACCTTTTTATATAACTTAAGGTTACATCAATCCATTGACAGACATTATACAATGAAACGTAACGTCTTTATATAAAACAATTTTATTTTTACTATATTATATATAATATTATAATGTGAAAAGGTGTGTATATGGTGTTTACTGTGAATTTAGGTTAGTATACAAATCGGTTTTCATATCTCTAGGCATGCACCTCTTATACAGAATATAATAATTTTTATATATACATACCGAAAAATAATAACATTGACAAACATACAATGTTTGTCTTAATTTATGTTAGTCAACACAAACGTGTTTATACAATTAGACCAGGGTAGAAACTTTTAAAAATGGTAAAAAGTGAAAAAAAAAGTTATAGTATGATGAAACCCATTGGAAACGGAAGAGAATATAACTGAAAGGATAATTACTGTTCGGGCGATTATCTCGAAAACAAATAATGATATTGATCTGGAACCACTTTCATTCGACGTGTAATTACATAATCTAATCAGTAAAATTGGTTCAGCCGTTTTTTTTGTTGAGGATATAAAACTCTCAAAAAATATCCATATGCGTAATAATAAATATATTATTATTTATTTTATCTTGCTCGTTGGGAATTTCGTCACGTGAACCTTGAAATTCGCAGCTAGGCCACTTGTTTTTTATTTGGTTTTATTGTTTAGACTCTGGAAAAAGGTTTCTAGGAAAAACAACTTGCGAAAATTAAGGAGAAAAGTCGGAAAAACATATTTTTAACACACATTTAACCGCTTTGCGGCTTTCTCTATTAATCTTACCAAAACTCATTTATTTCTTACAGCATAAAACGACCTTAAATACATTTTATATTTTTCATTTCATTTTTTAATTGAAAGAGTTCATTGCGATTATAATAATGACCTGCAATAGGGGAGTTATATATTATGTGCTTTTAGCGTCTTCCTCCATTAATCTTACCAAGACAGGTTTAAATATTTTTATTTATTTATTAAAAGAATTCATTAGCGTCCATATTAATGAATTCAGTAAGACTTTATAAAAATTTATCTAGCCTTACCAGTAATAAAGCCTGTTCAAATAATGAGCGCTTCATTAATATATATGAACACGATTTCTGCATAATGCTTATAGTAAGAGCATACAACAACAACAAAATAATAATTTGGATTAAGTAACAAGAAATCTCATGTAAAGAAATTTTTAAATATTTTGAAAAGTTAAGCGTGGAACAGAGTAAATAGCGATTTGTTCAACTAAAAAACAAATTCAAACAAAAGTGATAGAAATCCCTCATTTTCAAAATTTTTGTTAAACTCTGTTTATTAAACACCCAGTTTATGATTGAGCATTCAAATTCTAGTTAAATAATTTATTATATTTTAACATCTTAGAAGATTCTCAATATACTAAGAATATAGAATGATACCTTCAGGGTAAAAAGTTCTTTGTATATAAATTTCATAATTTTGTAAGATCCTATAATTTGATATCACAAAGTTTAAATATTATTTGTTTTATCATAATAATTATTATTGGAAAATTATTATCTAAGAAATTATAGCTGGGAATATGTAATAATATTGAGTGCAGAAGATTTACTAAATCCAATTTATTATAAGTATATATATCGAGATGGTATACTCAATTAATGCTGTTAGTGTGATTCGAGTCAGTCAATATTTGTCAAGTGGCTAGTCAGTAGCAAATTTTACTGGTTCGTTTCAGTATCCGCGGCTGCTCAGTTAAATAAAAACCCACTAAACTTATTAATCGCAATAAAGCATGACCAAACATAATTCGATACACACATTAATTAGGATTCATCTAACGATTATCTGAAAATAATAAAATATGTCATCGAATTATGATTTGGAGATAAAACTGCATTAGTTGGTTATATTTTATAAATCTAAATATTAATACGATAATCAAAAACTTTGTACCCGTTTTTACAAAAATTGTGCGGACGGAGGAGTGAAATTAGTCTCATTTATAATTTATATAGAGAAGGACTGGAGAATACTAATATTTTTTTTTTTAATTATGCAAGAAAAATACAATAAATCAATAAAAAAAACTTTACACACACTATAATACACATATGTAAGAAGTGTCGCTTATATTACACACTCTACCATACACACGCGTTTAAACTCTTTTGTTTAAGACATTGTTTCGTTGGCATGAACGCATATATACTGTTTTGTTTAGAGGCAGTGAGATTCATTTTTAAGTTATAATGGCCGAAATTCGCCGCTTTTACGGGATTCTAGTGTTATTAATTGAATGAGTACAATCGAGTTGCAACAGTACATTACTTTTAAAACCATAAGTGTAATACAAATGGTTGCACATATAAGGAGCTGTGTACAAAAAGACTCCAAAGTTGGTAATATGCGATGTCAAAACATTTAAGACTGGGTTTATCAGATCAGACAAAATTGAGTATAAAAATTTTGGTTTTACTCGCGTTATCGATATATATACGGTATCTATTTGGAAAAATGTACCTCATATCTTCATGCAATTTTCCATAACAATTCACTGACACAAGTTTAGTACATAATAAACACTTGGTATTTTACAAACAGCAACCAGTAAAGTGTATACCTACCCTATTGCCATTAACCATACCTTTTATTCGTTTTCTTCTGCTTTACTACATACAAAATTCACCCTCAATTGTCCTACCCATCTCCCATCATATTTCCATTTCACCACCACACTGCTATGTTATTGAGGCTGGTATATATATATGGAACGTCATCTAGTACTATCAACGTATTTATTTTCCACCTTCAAACCATTTTACAATTTCGCCATTTACTTTTCTTCTCAACAAAAACATTACCACATAGACATATTATACGATACCATACATGAAGGTGGTTCGAATACCTACCAACCCACCAACCTATAGATAGTAACCTTTTGTACTTTTTACTCGTTGCATTATTTATGATCAGTGTTTCTTAAACATTTTTAACTTTATGAATTTTTATTAAAATTCATTCATTCAACTTCATTTTAATAATTCATACGCAATTCCTTAACTTTTTTTTAAATATTTTTCTTTTTTATTTGGCTCAAATTTTCAATTGTATAAATTTTATCAAAAATAACTCATTAACTTTTCGGACTAGGTATAAAATTAAATGAAACTAAAAATTCTTGTTTTTTAAACTTTTATTTGACTTGCAATGTTTCTTCGGGTGGATAGATATCTTCAACCGGTTGAACTGAAATTTTGTATACCCATTCAGTTTGGATAACAATGAATGTTTAAGTGTGTGACGTCATTCTAAACCCAACATGAAGGCACACCTAAGATAGCTGACTAGTTATTTTTAATGCACTACTACAATATGGATATCAAATAAAAGGGCTTGCTAAGAATCGGAAAATAAAGTGACGTCACTTTAAATCCAATATGTTCCCCATATTCTAACGCTTGAAACTCAATTTTATAGCAGATATCTTCAATTATAATTAAATGTTATGAAACGGGCTATAACATACAATTGTGATTTTTTAGTCCAGCGATAAATTAAAAGTAAAAAACTTTTTAAAAACAAGTTATGATTTAAAAAATCCTAAAAAAATAAAAATAAAACGTTAACTTTAAAACTTTTACTATAAACTTACAACATCATTACACAATTTGTATAATATAAAAGCTTATCATGAAATTTACTTACTTATGTAGATAAACAAGTAAATTAAATAACTTGATGTGATTGATTTTAACTATTAAAATTTTCAAACTAAGTAAATACGAGTACCTAAATCTCACAAGCTCCTTATATTATATTAATTGAGTAATGACGTTATAAGTCAATTATAAAAGTTTTAAAGTAATAGTTAATTTTTTCCTTTTAGGGCATATAAATAACAGCTTGTTTTTGAAAAAGATTTTTTACTTTTACTTTAATATATTTTACATTTAAATGAAATATATAAAATTGTTAACAAAAATTTTTCCTCTTTCTCTTCATTATATGATTAAATTGCAAAAAACTGCGTCTTAATACCACCTAGATCATTATTTCTAAAAGAAGATGCAATAACAAAATATGCGTCTCCTATTTTCTACAAATATTTCACATTTCAAAAAACCGCATCTTCCCTTGCATAAATAAAAAGTTGTTACCTATTTTTTATTTTTATTTTAAGCTAATTATGTTTTCTATCGATGTCGAAAAAAAAACGAATTTCTAGCGTGAAGATATAAAAAAAAAATAGTAATTCTGAAGATTGCTTCCGTTCAAAAGTTAACATACAGGGGAACATAGAAGTATAGATGCAGTCAAATGAATTACAAAATGGTTTTGTTAAAACATAGATATTTAGTAAATATATCTAATAAATATTTCATAAACTGAACGTATTTAATGTATTTTGATAATGTTAATAATCTTAAAATGTTGATACTAAAATATACGGAAACTAAAATTGAGTACCAAATTGAATTTTATTTTATACTATTATTATTAAAATTTATTTATTTTTTTTTAACAAATAATAATAAATTTTACTGAAATTGACAACTCTACATAAAAAACAACAAATTTAAACGCAACTTATCCCAATCATAGCCACAGAAAATGTCATATTCCACATGTTTCTTTATCCAAAAAAAAAAGTCAGTCAAATTTATTAAGTAAATCGTTTATTTATTAAAAATATGATGTACCTATTTTACGTATCTGAAGTATACTCGTGGAATCAAAAAATTACCTATTTTTTTTTTACCTATTTTAAAACATTAAATACTCAATTGTTATGTTGTGTTGAGTTGTTTATCAGAATTACTTTTGTTTATATATTTAAAACATTCATTTAAGATTTATGTCGTTGCGCTTTTTATTCCATGAGTATACTTTCTACACCTAAATTTGGTAGTATAAATAATTTTTGTCAACTTCACTGATATAATTTATAGATTGACACGTTTTAAATATACATTAATAATAAATAATCATTTATGTATAAAATCTATCGGAATTTATATAACATACATTATTATCACAAAGTGAATTACAAATTACAAAGTAAATTGTAATATGTTATCTTAAATATTTTATTAAAAATACTCTTTATTAAATCTACACTTGTAAAACTTACGTAACACAAATTATATAAAGTTTTAAAATATTATACAAGTACACCTTTTGATAACATATTTTATGTTTTAAAACATTACAATATTATAACAACTTTATTATAATTTCTATTCTCATTATCACTTTATGATAATCAATGAACATCTCACCCGGTCCGTGAGTGTTGTTACATTATTGACTAATCCGGGATTGTATTCGAGTCAATTAACAGGATGTCTACTCTATCTTGAAAACTAAATTCCCTGACTTTTCCAGACACGGATTTAAATTTTTCCAAATCATTATTTATGAGCTTGAAAAAAATTGACCGAATTTTTTAATGAAACAAAAATCTGAGCCTGAAGATTGTTTTGTTTGTAACCATTAACCAGAAAAAAAATAGCCTTCTCAGAATTTTATTCCGCGTTAAATGAGCCGCCGTCCATAATTTTCAGATTTTTCTAAAAAATTTTCGCAGATAGTTATCGCAGTTGAACTTCTTAACTAATATAATTTTTAAATGCATACTTTAAAAAAATATATATAAATTGCTTAATTTTTTTATACAAATGGGTATGTATTACAAAGATTCCAACGTATAAACTTCAATATTCAAATTAATTCTAATAGTTATAAATATTTACATAAATTTAAAAAAAAAAATCGATACTTCCATTTTGTTAATTTTATTTTGTAAGTACTTTTAATTGTATTAAACTAAAACACAACAATCAATTTTCACTTTGTCGCCTTTCAAATATAAATGAATTGGTTAATCTTAAATTAAACTTTAATATTATTATATTCTACACATTAAAGACAAAGAAAATTATTTTAAAGTGTGTTTTTGTTCTATACAGTACCTACTTTGTTTATAACATCTTGTGACATAGTATGACTATCATGAATAAAATTTAACGCGAAGGTCTCATAAAGGCGGAAAAATTCAGAGGGAAAATCTATGAATTTTCTCCGTGTTATGGAAAATGCTTTGAAAACTGTCATCGTGATGTAAACTTCAAATTATAATAAATAAAATAATTTTTGTTTCATTATCAAGAGTATGTTCAAAATAATAAATATTGCAGTTTCATCAACAAAATTTTGAAAAAGTTTTAGTGATATATGGTTATTTATGAATTATTTCAATTCATAATTTTTAACTTCCCTTATTGATTTGCATCCATTTTGGATGTAATAGGTTGTCATCATATATCGGAGTTTTAAACCATTTCTAACCATTTTCATATGATGTAACCATTGCTCTAGTCCTATTTAAAAAGGGTGTTATATAGAAACTTTACTCATTTTGTGTAAACTTTCGGTAATGGGGCGGCACTAAAGTTAAATCTGGCTCTGGTTGTCTATTCAATTTTTGAAGGACTCGTATATACAATATCATATATAAAATATCTACTGGTGAATTTTGAAGCAATAAACCAAAAGGAACTTAAATTTTAATTTAGAATATCATGAAAAGCTCTACTTGTCGATACACTAAACTTTTATCAGACTTGTCTAAAAAATAACAAATAAATTTTATGGAACCTTCAATACTATTTATACTGTTAATACTAGTCTATCATAGCAAAGTATTCAAAATTGAATTAGGTGCTTAAATTTTTAATTAAGAAAATAGAGTCATTATGATGTAATGCTGCGTTGCGACCGTGATACGTTGACAAAGCAATGTGAAAAAATAATTTTTATAATATATTGTAAGTACCAGAATTAGGTGCTTTTTAGGTGTATTTTTTTGGTAATTTTGATTAAATTGATTTTATAAAGGCAGGCACACCATAAAAGCGTGATTTTACGGCAGCAGTGCCCCATCATAATCTCTGTTAGCTTGACTAGGATCATGTATGTGATTAATCAGACTAAAGAGTGGTCAAAAACTAGCGGTGCTAAAGAGTGGGTACCCATAATCGTTAGGCAATTCGGTAGAGTTATGTTATTCAAACAGTTTGATATAAATGGCTTAAAACAGCATGATGTAAGTTTAAAACGTCCACGTATAGTTTCAATGCAAATAAACAAACTGGACTATCAGGTAAAATACCACGGAATTAAATTTAAATACTCCTATATGATTCCGTTACTAATGATTTAGAGCAGAGACTGTCGTCGGAGTTACTCAACTTTATAATATTTGACTTCTATTTCAACCTAATGCCTGAGTCAGAGACAAAGGTATCGATATCGAGAGAGAAAAAAGTGTACCGGATATTTGTTAACGGCAGTGAATCAACTTTAATATACCATCTCTGTGTGGGAAAAATAATGTCAGTAGATCTAGTCATTTTGCAGAAAGTAAAGTTCTTAAGGAAGAACAAATGAAAGTAGGAATTAATTTAGAGATGTCAACGTTAGATACCTATAAGCAAAGGTAAACTGATTTACCTTACTCTAAATGAATACAATATCTCATAAATATTCCCGTTTGTCATTTTACTTAGTTGTCTACTTGCAATAAATCAACTATAGAATAAACAAATAATCGTAATTTTACGCGAAATTAAAATCCTCTATAGGTATCAAACAGCCGACAAAACAAAATACACACATCGAACAATATTACTACAATACAACAAACTCCAAAACAACAATATAAACAATATACCAAAACCAAAACCAACCCTTTCTATATATCTATCTATCTACCATTTCTTTATTATCGTTCAGTGTTTGCTAGTGTATACACTACTAACTCCAGAGAGTAACAAACAGTTATAGTCCGGATTTAAATGACACTGATTAATGCGTTTTAAAGCTATTTAATCCGCACCAAACACTACGTTATAGTATACACTACCAATCTACCATACATACTCTATACCCAATATCATCTAACAACCATTTGTTATCCTGTTTTACTTTGCTTATGAAATATAAAATATTTTATTAGAATGTGATTATACTAATAAAATATAATATGTACATAGACATTGTATAATCACATTCTAATTGATTCGTCTAAATGGTAGAAGCAGAGCAGTGGTGCAAAGTTAAATACGGGGTTATGAAAAGTTATGTTGAGTAATTTATTTGAGTAGGTTTTGTCCTTTGAGAGTTTATTTATCATACAATAAACTTACAAATTTATTTTTTATTTGTTTATTTTATACTGTTGTTCGTTCACTGCTGGACATTATATTTTATTTTATGAATTATATACCCTCTAAAATGTCATTTAGTATACCGTACCAAAGCAAAAACGGTATTGTTTTAAATCATTTACGGAATCAGTAATCATCCTCATGATCAACAAATTTGTTTTCGTTTTTGTATGATGTTACTAAAGTAATCGGCACTTTGTTGCCGTAGAACTAGAAAAGCATATCCGATTTAATAGAAGGTAGTGCAAATATCAAGTTTGTTTTTGTCTTACCAATTTCCTGCCGTTCATTTGCCTGCATTTTTGCCTGTAGTTCTAAAAGCAGGAGAGATACCAAAATGTTTTTGTAGTTTGTTCTTCACCTTAAAACTGACTTCTAGTTAAAGTATCCCAAATGTTAATTGTTTAAAACAAACAATATTTTATATTATATAAGGGTTCATAAACTTTTTAAGTTAAGCACAATTTCAAATCAGGTCACCATATTACACAATGTAATTAGTATACATAAAATAAAAATTAAAAACAATGATAGGTAGTCATATGAAGAGTATTTAAACAATTAATTGTATGAGCTGTTATCTTCACTTTCCATTTTATTAACGTATTGCAAAACTTATAACGAAAATCGTCTTAGGTTGATATTTTATAATAATTAAATTAAAAGATATATGCTCATTATAATTAAAAATATCAATATTGACGATTTCACAAAACATTCGAAACCGTTATAAAACTACTAATAAATTTAGATTATTTTGTATAATTATTATGTATCCTTAAAGGATATATTGGTGGCCAAAACCTGGATTTTGAGAAATAAATTATAGTTTTTGAGAAATTCGATTGTTTATTTAAAAAGGACACTATCTATAAACATGAAATACCCAGTTCAAAGCTGTCCAATTTTTATTTTGAAATAAATACGCATTCTTATCTTGAATAGTTCTATTTTGACATGAAATTAGTAGTAAAATCAAATATTTTAATTTAATTGCGTAAAACGTACATTTAAAATTGCTGGTAATTGTTAATTTCAAACACTTGTACGTCTCGGGGTGGTGCCTCCTAGTGAATTTTATTAAAGGATTCCGAGGAAAAAGTCTAATTAAAATAACGCTGAAATGGCAAATGAATAATGAAGCTATTACAGTATTATGATTATCCATTAAAATCAATCAATTTGAAAATCAAAAATTAAATTCGAAAATTTTATTGAAAAGAGATATTTGCGAGAAATCATAAATTTTTCCAGACAAATTAAATTTAAAATCGCCTCTTAAATTTAGAATTAAGCTAAATTTTCTTGAATATTTAGATTACTACAGTATTAAATCTATTATAACAATTCTAATTACGAAATTTGTAATTTTTTGTTGTACAATTTAATTTCAGCTGTTCAGAATGAAAGACAGCCTCGAAATACAGCCACAATACGTCCAGAAACATTACGTGATATGACCGTCGATCAAGAAAGAGCATTACGTGAAGCGGCTGTTGCTGTCGGAGTATTTGGGTAAGTGAAACATATTATTTGATTAAATTGATCAATTATAATAAACTGAAAATGAAATAAACTTTTAACAACCTTCATGAAATTTCTTTTTGAAAACCAAAATAGTCATATTTAAAAGAATATTGAAACTGAATTTAAATTCATCAAAATTATCACTTCATTTACATATGAGAACGAAATCTCTTTGATTGAGATGCTTTTTATATCGTAGATAGAGTTAACGATTTCCTGGTTCACATTGAAACTGTATATATTTTAAAAAACCTAATTATTTAACAATTAAAAAACAGTTAATTTATGAATATTTATATAACTGTTAATTCAATATTGATGAAAACATTCTATTAATTAAATAATTTGTAATATTTCAAAAGAAAACTATTTCTAAAATAAATAGAACTAACTTGATACGAGATGAATATAAATTGATGTTTAAATACAAAAAACACTTGCGTAAATATTTTTAATGAAATATCAAAAAGTCTTTAAAAAAAAACAAATAAATTCTTCAGTTTATTTGTATATTAAATGAATTTGATCTAATTCTAATATAAATAATGAATATTTGCAAGAAAAATTTTGAAAATTTCTATATCATAAAATCTACTACATATGAAAATTTAGAAAAATTTATTGGTTAAAAATCGTACATAAAAATCACCGAAGCGGAGTATCATCCCACGAGTCTTTTTTGTTTGTTTTGTTTTTAACAGTAGAAAATAATCGATTTACCACAGTGTGAAAAATAGAATAGAAAATTTTTTACATTATTTGTAAAAAGGTTACTACTCCTATCTACTCACACACATTCTAACTTGTAAACATCAAAGTAAAACCAATCATCAGGTAGAGAGCTTAAATAATGATGATGTGTTTTTGATTTTAGTAATGATTGATTAACATACAGAAGAATGATTTTGTTCTATCTATTATACAGAATGTCACGAAACAATGACTAAATACCAACCAGCTTCACACATTTGTTATCTTATTTGTTAAATTTCTCTATAGCGGCACTGAAAACTTTAACCAGTGCTAGTTCCCGTGAAACAGATGCCCTTCTATGTTGCTTTATGATAAAAATTAATTCATTTACGTAGCTAGCTGATAACAGTTAAAGAACGGAGCAACAGCGTGGTTCCAGGCATTTGCCTAGTTTGCCTACCCCTAATTTTGTAATAGGGTAAAGCTACGTAAAATGCCCCACATTTCAATAAAGTAAAATAAAATAACAAAAATAAATGATATCATATTGTCTATTTTAGATCATAATTATGGTTTTTTGACAATGAAATGCCGTTCATGAAACAACACTGTAGTACGACCTACAGAAATCGAAATATTTTGATTTTTTCTGAAGTCAAAGTGAGGCGTTTTGTATAGCGACCATTAGGTAATATGCTTCTCAGCTTTTACAAAACGCCCCATTAGAATTTTTATTAAAATATTATACAAAAATAATATCACACTCAAATTTAAAAAAAAAAACTTATATTTATTGTATAAATTTGACACCTAAATTTAAATTATTAAATATATAAATAAACAAAAAAAATTATTTAACAATAACACAAGTATCATAAGCAAAAATCCTTGCGATTGCATTTATATGGAATGCCATCTTTTCCACATCCTTTTTTTCCGAAGCGAATTCAACCTTTGCTAATTTGTTTATGTGTGCTAGTAACTTGTTCTCATATTCTGTCAAAAATACTGGCTTCCGTCGAAATCGTCTTTCACAATCACCAAAGAGCTTTCCCATAGTTCTTAAAGGTATTTCAAAATGGGACGTTTCGTCAACTAAAGCGTATTATCGAGTTATATCCTAAGCTATCAGTGATTATTATTTGTTTTTGTTTTTTCTGAGAATATGGAATTCAAAAATGAAAAAATACAAAACCCAAGGAATGATGCACCCTATCTGTTTATCAAACATACTCTTATCTAAGAAATATAAATTCGAATAAGAAAAAACTAAGTGTAGTCTTCATTTAATATGTGGTGATAGTTTACATCAATAATATTCAAAAGATGAACGGGGTCATCATTTTTTTATAAACTGAATAACATGGTTGTAATAACCATAGTTAGTAGTGAACCATTATTGAAAAATAAAATATTACACTTAAATTATTATTTAACTAATATAAAAATATCTTTAAAAGACACTTTATTTTTCATTTAATAAATTAAACGTGTTTTTTTTTTTTTTTTGTATGAAATATCACAAACAAAACTGCAAAAATGGTATTTATCATATCAATTGACTACTAAAAGTAGATGATGAAATGTTGGTTGGCCAATTTAGTAGAGTTGTAGAAATCTGCCACAATTAAACATGATTTTTAAAAACATCCTTAAAACATCGATTATATCTAATGTTAATCAATTTGAAGTGTGTGTGTCTGTGTGTACCTTTTATGTGACTTCTTGTATAGATACAAAGGTGATAGGTATTAGAAATATATGGGTCGCTACTTGTGTTATCAGCAACCATTTGAAAACAAAGAGCATTTTAGCATTATGATAACCGTATAATGTATAATATGTAATATAATGATACATCATGAATGGTAAACGATTGATAATATTATACTTAATACGAGTATTATAATTTAAATGATCAAAGGTTGTTGGTTTATTTAAACAATGTGTTTTAACTCTTCTATTAAACTAACTATTTTATGTTATAGTACTCATCCTATTAATCGATTTTATATTTTGTAGTAAAAATTATTTTACACCTGAACTAGCAAACGTTCATTATAAATTTATTTATTTATGTATTATTTTTCATTTTATTTTTATTTATAATTAATAATAAATCAATAGAAAATTTGTTACAAAAAATATTTAGTTTACAGTAGGTTTTTAAGCAGAATTATAAGTATCAAACAGAAAATTTGTGAGTTAATTTCGATTTGTGTAACAACTTTTTCCACTTCGAAAATTCTGAAAAGTGAGATGTTTACTATTCCGGATAATTTTCGATTTCGACCACATGCATCAAATTGACGAATATTTGTTTTAACAAACAATAGCATTTTTTTTATTCTTATAATGGGAATTTTGTACAATATCTGATCGATCCCTATTCAGTTAGGTCTTGATAAAAATTGGTATTTGTCACAAAAGTAGACTTGCACAAGCATATTTTATAGTATTAAAAATTTTGTTTAAGTTTGTTTTTCGATTTTCGTGCCGGGAAAAACACCTTCAATTAAACACACGAGTTTATAAACCTTAAAGAATGTACAAATTGAAATTTAAATAATTTGAAATAAATTTAAAAGAAAAAAAGGGTTGTCAGGTGTGGGGTTCGAACCCACGCTCCCGTTTGGGAACCAGAGCTTAAATCTGGCGCCTTAGACCGCTCGGCCAACCTGACTTGTATAATATGAAGAAATTAAACGAACCATTCAAATGAATTTATATCCAAATTTGGAATATTATGCTATAAATATTTAAAATATTATTTCATGACAATGTATAAAAGTTATTCACGAATTTTGATTTTTCATATACAACAACCAACTTCATTTCTGTTAATTATTAACCCCGACGATTTAACCAAGTTATAAATATTTTAAACGAAGATTTTTAACCAAGTTATCAATATTTTAAACGAAAAATAAGGAGCTTAATAATTAAACATTTTAAGTAATGTTCTTTTTAATTTATTTCAGTCCACCAGTTTCATTAGCAATGGCATTATCACCAGCTAGATATGCACCAGGACTTTTGGGACCACCTTCAATATCATTACCCCAACCTCCAACACCCAAACATGAATTAACCGACAATGATGGTAAGTAAACACGAATTTTCACCTCGGCCCGCGTTCCTTACCCAATTCGTTCAAATTACTTTTAATGATAGACCACCATACGTTCTATTTCCAAACACAATAAATGATTCATTATCAATTTTCATAACATTTATTTTTAGAGTTATTTTTTCGAGAAAATTAAAAGCTGCATATCTTAAAGAGTGTGCCTATACTAAAGTTAGATATAGGTTATATTATTCTAAAGTAACCTAAAGATGTATCAACCAGATCTAATTAATTAAAATATTAATATAAATATAATAAAACATTAATTGTTTCAATTTTTATAATGTTACGTAAAACATAATATAAAATCATTAAGTTATATGAATAAATTATAATCAAATAAATATATATATATATATATAATTTTAATACCAATTCAAACTTTATTATACACCTACGTGTAACAATATGGTAGATGAATAGATATTGAAATTATTTCAACAAAGTTATATGTGCAATAATACAGTAAGTACATATACTGTCTCTATTCGAATCAATTCGAACAACAAAACAAATATGGTATAATATATTCTAATGTCCAGCTATATAGATATTAGTACATAAATAATAACTAGTCTAGCTTTTGGAATAAGTATGATATATTATATGTATAAACGAAAACCCTTTAATGATGGGTGGGTTTGTTAGTTACAATGAAATAACTGGAATTACAAATATGAGAGATTTTATTAACCCAACAGTAGTTATAGTTTTTCTAGTCATAAACATTTTGGTCATGCAGAACATTAGGAAAAAGTTTCTAATTTAATGCAATTCGCTTTGAGATTTATTCTGTATTTTGTGAATATTTGGAGCAACATTTTCAAATTTGAAGTAAGGAATCATTCATAAATCGTAAATCACGAATTACTTCAAAGATTGGAAACTGTCTCAATATATTATCCAAAATAATTTGTCGAAAAAGCAAAAATTTAAATTGTTCGTTTTAAGAAAACTAGAGTAGACTCGACCATAATCACACAATAGTGATAGAAACAAAACAGTATATATGCATGTATATGGTAGTGTGTGTAATAAAACCCACTTATTTATGTGTGTGTTACAGTGTTTGTACTGTTTTTTTTTTTTATTGATTTAATATATTTATTGTGCATAATTTAAAAAAATATTAGGATAATTCAACCCAATTTTCGTAAAAAGGATACAAAGTTTTTGATTCATGTGTTAATATATAGATTCTTAAAAACCGTAAAAAACTGCAAATAATTTTTTTTTTTTTTTGGTTTTCTAGTGTAGCTAGAATCTAAAAAAACAAAAATAACCCTCATTTTACGATTGGATGAGTAATTTCTGAAATATTGTTTTGAAACGATAACCGGGATCGTTTTGTAAACATAATTTTAAACGATATATTAAAAACTACACAAAGCTACTCGGTCAAATTATAGTATAAACTGTTTTTGTTTTTTTTTTTTAATTATTGGAAGCCTAGAAAATATTTGTCTCTTATTTCGATAAAACTCTATATATAAAGTAATTTTGAACTAAAACTTGAACAAAAATCCAGTCTATTCAACCGACAACTCTCTAGTGATTGGTTGTGTTTTTAAGTATCCTAGAAAAATCCTGAAGAATCCTATTTATAAATTAAAAAATTTTAAACTTTACATATTGTTTTTTTTTTTAAATATAAAATTCTTATTTAAGGTATAAATAAGATTCTTCATAACGCGCTAATTTGAATATTTCTTTCCCATTTGACGTATTTAATTAAATTGGGTCCTATTTTTCTAATTTATAATTCCATCTGATACATCGTCCAAGTTTAGACGGCTTATTATATAGCACAATGAACAGTTGTCTCAGGCTTCAACAACCTCTGAAGCAATATACATTGTATTTTTTTTCAATTTTCGTGCAGAAATAACTCAAAAATATGAAAAATATATATGCTACATTAATAATTGTATTTATTATAGAGGTTTCATCCCTAGTAAAAAAAAAGTCTCATTCAATTCTATTGATTTCCTATTCAATCCTAATCAAATTTTAAATAGGTAGGATTGAATAGGATTATAAATTTCCTATTCATTTTCTATTTGATTTCAAAAGGATTCAATATAACTTTTTTTAGGGATATTTTGTGTCAATTAGCCGTAAAGCCGTAAAGAGTCTTTTATCTACCATCTTTTATCCGTCTTTTACTGTAAATAAAATAGTAGAAATACATTTTATAAACAATAACAACATTATATGCATTCGCATTACGTTTTCTATACGATTATTATTTTTGTTAGTTAGTTTTATCCAAGTTTCGATGTTGTTTGGCCATAGTACCTATACCTACCTATAATATGTAACACAATTGGTATCCATTCACAGGAGCCAGCATTGCATTGAACTAAACGTATAACAACAACATACCTACTACACAGAAATGACATATGAAATCCTCTGTAATTAATGCAAACATTCAAACACCGACAACTCCCTAATGATTAATTAGTGGCACTCATACATATACACCAAACAAGGACTAATTCATTTATAATCCTACAACCATTTTACTTTTTGAATATATTAAAAGCTCAACTATATCCCAATCATCATCATCAACATTGTACCATAATCAACCAGTTATTCTATACGGCCGTCATGTCATATAACCAACATCGACCAGTGTAGACTATATACTATTATAACAACAAAATATATGGGGATTCTCATATTGATGGTCCATAACCGATCAAATATATTTCGACTTTTTCAGCACATATTTGAATTCTTAAATCTCATATTTTAATGATTAGGACTATGCCTAAGCGATTTCATACTTCGAATTATTTAGTTATGAGTATTAGTAAATAAATTTATCAGAATTTCGAATTCTGACAACCAGCTTAAGACCATAGCGTAAGCAGCTTAGGTCATAAAAGATTTTTTACAATTCCCTTTCATGAACTCCAAGCTGTGAAATCTTGTCAGCTTGGTTCTATCTAGGCAGACGCATTACTTACCAATTACTTGCGTTTCCTTTTTCTTCATCTTCATCATAACGTTAATTACTAAATTTAAAAAAAAAAAACTGTTTTTAGCCCACTGCAATGTTTATTTAAAGAGTTAAATGGGTAGGTTCAATAATAAATAATAAACAACTCAACATAATAATTAACAATTTTAATTATTTAAATACCTTGCATATGGTTGAATACCAATATTTGAGTTATTAACATCATTAAAATAATAATGTATACAATTGTGAAGAATTGATAATATATGTATAATAAATAATTACATTTTTTTATTTGAAATATTGTTCTTCCCTCGCAATTAAAAAGGTTGGTCGGAAATCTATGAAGCCTAATTAAACCTTGCATTTTGCTCATTTACACAAATTTCTTAGGTGTCTAGTACAAGTTTTAAAATGATAGTGATGAAAGGTGGGCAGGTCGAAAATAGGGAAAATATATATAGAGAAATAAATGAAATATTTTAATGAGAATATTAAAATTAATTTTAAGTTTGTAACGCTTACAAATACTGAAGACACTGACAAAAAATTTTACTTGAGTGTTGATAAAAATATTACAAATTTTATTTTCTAGATGATAGCATTGACGTAACAAACGAAGAAGAACATTCGCCATCGTTAAGAGAATCAAGCGCAAGTGGAACACCTGTTCAACCATGTGCAGTTAGTTCCAGTAGTGGACCAGTAAGACCAGAGCCACATAATCCAGCTCCACATCCGTCATTATATAATCCAGCACACGAAACTGTTTATGAAACATCCGCCCGTTTATTATTTATGGCTGTTAAATGGGCGAAAAATCTACCAAGTTTTGCTAGTCTACCATTTCGAGATCAGGTAAAAAACAATAAAACAATTTCTTTTGTGTTCCAGTATTATTCATGCTTAATTATGCCTTGCATGTTTCCAACTTTGAAAACTGTTATGCCTATCACAAACAATAAAAATATTTTTCTTAATAACGGATTTAAATTTCAGGTGATACTTTTAGAAGAATCATGGAGTGAATTATTTTTATTAAATGCCATACAATGGTGTATGCCATTAGATGCAGCATCCTCTCCTCTATTCTCTGTTAGTGAACATATGGCAAGTTCTGGAAATGGTGTCAAATCTAGTCAAATAGCCGCCGAAGTTCGTACACTTGCAGATATATTATCTAGATTCAAAGCAATCTTAGTTGATCCAGCTGAATTTGCATGTTTAAAAGCAATTGTATTATTTCGTGCTGGTAAGTATCAATTTTTTGTTGCCCTATTTTGTACGACAAAGCGAGAATAAATTTTTCAGTGATCTTTCCAGAAACACGTGGTTTAAAGGATCCTAGTCAAATTGAAAATTTACAAGATCAAGCCCAAGTGATGTTATTACAACATTGTCGAGCACAAATGCCAGGGCAACCAGCGCGATTTGGACGATTGTTATTAATGTTACCACTATTGCGTTTAGTGCCAGCATCACGTGTTGAGGCTGTGTTTTTTCATCGTACAATTGGTAATACACCGATGGAAAAAGTTTTATGTGATATGTATAAGAATTGACAATTATTTTCAATTACTTGTTTAATTGTGAATACATTAAAACAGTGTAAAGTGCAAACAGAACTATTTCAAACTTATTGAACATTTTAAGAGACTCTCATGGATTACAACGACATAAAATCCTCAGTAGCAAGCAAACTCTATCAAAAATAAAACCAAAATTAAAAGATTTAACGTAATAATAATTAATGAGTTAAATTTGTTTTATGGATCAAAGAATTAAGTGAAAAGTTCTTAAAATATTGCAGATAAGGTTAACTCAACTATGCATATATACAATGATGTTACAATATCAATAACGAAATAATCGTAATTAAAAGATGGATTCAAAAATATTCCCAAATCTATTAGAATTAAAAGTCCAGACCAGAGTCACGAATAAATACAAAATTTCTTCACCATTTCTTCTAAGAATTATAACACAATATTAAATTTTCATATACTACTATATTATAATGGCATTCATTGTTTTAACTGCTTATTATAAGAATAGTTATGGTCAACAATAAATGAAAACTCCTACTGTTCGCCATTTCTGAAACCAAATCAAAGTTTTAAATCTGCAGACCATATAGATTTATCATACAGATTTATTATTGGCGCCTATATATAAAATCAGACATACGTCTGATTTTAAGTCAATCATGCTGTTTTATGTCATATCATTGGCATATCGGATTTTCGAAACCATGTGCAATTTTCTCTTTGGCACTTGGTTATTCCAAAGATCAAAATTAAGTAAGAAAAAATTTATTTTCCTAAAAGCTAAACGATATATTATGATATAAATCTTGCAGTTCAGTGATCTCCAAACTTTATTAGGCGCGTACCTCTCATAAGTTTTTTAGGGTAATTAATGTCTGAAAAAACATAAATAACTCAATTTAAAGATTAAATGGCTAATTTCCGAGACATTGCTTGAAATTGATTCGAGTTATCATAACAGAATAGGATTTTGATCAGTATCTCAAAAACTACGCATCCAATCGTTGAGTGAATGCCATTTATGGAATTTTTGCGTCAAACTTACCTCGTATACAACGTTTTATCGAAATTAGAGACCACAAATTATTTTTGATTTTTTATAATTTTCATATTGGGAGAAATCGAGAAAAATCCTATGAAAATATGGAGAAAAGCAAAAACAAATTTAAAATTTTAAACAAATCTATTTAAGGGTAGAAAACGTAGTTTTTGAAATATCACCTTAAATTCTATCAATATCTTGGATACATTGCAAGCAATATCTCGAAAACTAAACATCCAATCGTAAAATATGTGTTTTAGGCTATATTTATTCTAGAATAGCCAAAAAAAAGGTTGTTTGGAACCTTTGAATGATTGTGAAGATTTTTCATAAAATCGGATTTTTTAAATAATTATTTCACATGATCATATTGTACCCTTAATTCGTTTGCACCCATGTACTTTGTACGCCTAGACCACCTTAGACTATGACACTAATCATTATTAGTCATCAATTCAAACGTTATATGCATTGAAATGAACTTTGTATTTATTCACTCACTTATCGAGTGTTCTATTATAGCTGAAACCTTCATCTTCTTAGTTTTTTGTCACTCGCGAGTGTTCTTGCTGAAAAGCATAGCTTGCTTTGTTGACTCGAATTATTAACCAACTGATAAATATTTTCTGTATTATTACAGATTTCTACAGTATTTTAAGAACTTTATATTTTTGAATAAAAACTACAACTTAAAAGATCTTGAAAATCGAAAATGTAAATGAAATATATTGATTATCTAGGCCTAGCCCTCCAAAAAATAAAAGATATTAATATACCGAAATTTTTTTTATAAATTTAAAATTAAACTCCATGTTTATTTTACCAAATAGGTATACCGAATATTGTAAATTTATTAAAAAGTTATTAAGTATGTAAAAAAAGTATAACTTGTGTTAATTTTAAGATACAAAGGCATCTTTCAAAAATGTGGTAAATGTGTTTATTTAATAATCTCTTTCACATCCTTAGTTTAGTGCAAAATTCGTAGAGAGCACCATTAACTGAATTACAAACCACGCATTTAACTTTATTATACATATTGTTTTTGCGTCGTGTATAAGCATTAATACTGATCATTGACCATACGAATTTTATCCTAAACTTTGAATTTAAAAGAGAATAATTAATAACTGTATTATAACTAATTAATTTTAAAGACTAATCAATGTGATATAATAATATTTATGATTCATGTAAATTAATTTATGTTAATAAAAGTATGAATAATTTGATTCAATTTATTGACAAACACAGTATTTTATCAGCCAAAAACTCATTTCTTACTTCACTCAACAAAACCACTGAATATAATACTTTTGAATAATGAACGATCAGCAATAAAAATCAAAGTGAGACCGCCAAAATGAGATGTTAAATTCATATATATCAATAACATATAAACTTATATCGACACTCTCTCTCTCTCGAGCGATCTCATTTCTATTCATATTAGCAGTGTACGTCTGGGTCAGGTATTTAAATAGATATTTCACAAAAAACTTAATACAGGGAGACCAGTAATTTTAAAGTAGGTAATTGGTTTTCTCTAATAAAATTGGGCTCGATTACGATATCCGTGGCGCCTGAATTTTTTGATGGATTTTGGTAAAACAAGCCAAAATAAGACGATAATAAAGAATACCAATTTTTGAGTTTTCGCCTATCCGAGTTATCCAAGGATTGTTTAATCACAAGTTGAACTCCAAAAACCAACTCGACCCGTGCAAACTACACCCCACAAATCCATGGGTAGTTTAATCACAGGTTCAACGTAGGGGCCAAAAACCAACCCGACCCGTGCAAACAACACCCCAAAAAATCCAATCCCAAAAAATAACAGACGAAAATGGCGTACATCTGTTTTTAATAGTTGTTTAGAATATATACAAGTGTTGATTTCTTTTAAACGAATTAAATTTCGGTTATTTGTGCTTGAATTGTGTTTAAATTATAGTCATTTATCAAATAATGATAATTAAATTTTGTGACATGTTTTAAATTCTGAAAACTCGAAAGTTGGTATTCTTCATTTTCGTCTTATTTTGTCTTGTTTTACCAAAATCCATAAAAAAATCGAGGCGGCACGGAAGCCATATTTATGCTCCGTACACCATTTTATAAAATTTATAAATTTGCATTCAAATGACATGGGTAAAAGCCAGTTATAAAGTTTTCAAAAAAATGTTTTTGCCACATTTCCCAACTTTTAATCCTGGATTCTTATTTCCTATTTTAAACAATTAAACCATAGTACCTTAAATGAATTTCTTCCAACGAAACAGCAAAACATAGTAAATTAATTATATGAAAAATGTAAGTATTTTTATAAAATGTCATAGTTTAATACAAATATCAGAGTAGCTTTGTAAAATTTCGTTGTTTCTTCTTCTAACATTTCCACCATACTTTAATAAGTACTTTAGGTATAATTAAACATATATAATTACAATCTATTTTTAAAAAGTCTTTTTTTACTTAAAAGCTAGTTTCGATGATGAACAAAAGAAAACATTTTAGCTGTATTTTAAACGTTTTATTTTCCAAGTAGGCTATGATTATAAAAGCTTTCTAATCCTATCCTTGAATATCATAGGTATGTACAATTTTCAAAGTATGTACAAAGTATACAAACTTTTCTCAACCAAAATTCACGAATGCTATAAAATTTATAGCAATTTAGACCTTCAAAAAATAGTAATTTCGATACAAAAATATGAAAGTACATAAAAGTTATATATGAATAATTCATATAAAATAAGAAAAAAAATTTTGTTTTAAAAAATATTTCTATTGCAACGCATAAAAATAACATTACCATGGAAAGAGTTCGTTTTGAATGATCTTTACCAATTTTAAATTTGAAGTGTATTTTGACAAAAATAATTTAAAAATAGATATTAAAAAAATTATGTTTACGTTAATAATATAATTAAATATCATAACATTTATCACAATAAAACAATGCCAAATAAAGAACATCAAAGTTCGGGTCCACAGAGCTTACACAATGCAAATCAACAAGTTCATGCTGCAGTTGTTGTACCCACAAATCCAATGGTATCAGAAATACACGATCCAGTTAAACCGGTGAAAAAGGCAACAGTATTAGAGACGCATGGTTATGTCTTAGGTAAAAATATTGGACAGGGATCGTATGCTACTGTGAAGGTGATTTAAAGCTTTTTCTTTGGTAATATTACGATTGACGAAATGCCAAAAATTTTTTTTAAATTTGATGCGACAAAAAAAATTGGGGGAACCAAAAATTGTATAATTTTGATTTATTGCTTCACTTTGGTCATAATTGGTCTAAAAATTGATCTTAAGAATATGATTTCTGTAACGTCGCCATTGTACGAAATCCAACTGTTATTAATCGCCTATTTTACAATTCATACAAAACTACAATTCGGCGAATAGTTTTTTTTTTTTTTTAATTATGTAAAATAATATTAATTGGTGAATACAAATAATCTATGCTTTATAATTAGTCTGAATAATCTCGTTTATTAATTCATATCTCACAAGATCAATTAGCTTTATATGTGACTTTCGGAAGAAAGATGACATTTATCAGAAATCAAGTTAGCAGTAAACTGTTTAAGTATACTTTATTTAATTAACTATTTACACGGATGATATGTTTAAATTTTCAAATTGCTAGATTTTGTTTCTTCGGAAATCGCAATATTGTTTTTGGTGTGCACGTGTAATTAAAATGTAGATTATGTTTCAATTTTAATAAATTTCAAGGTAGCATATAGTGAACGCCATCATACAAATGTGGCTGTGAAAATTGTAAGTAAATTTACAGCACCATCAGATTATTTGAAAAAATTCTTACCAAGAGAAATTGAAGTTGTCAAAGGGTTAAAACATCCAAATTTAATAAGATTTTTACAAGCTATTGAAACCACACACAGGTATCAAATTTTTTTCCATTCCTCTAAAACTCAAGTAATGAATTCTGTATTGGAACTAAGCAAATCTTATCAAACAAAATGTTAAAACTGACTTTCAATTCGATTTTTAAAACTACATTTCTTATATAATAAAATATAGATCAAATGCTACAAAAATCACTGATGCTCTATTCCACAGTATACTTTTATAACATCTATACTTTTATAATAAATGGATGTAACATGCTTTAGGGCACCATTGGTTCATTTTAAATATCTGTCTGTTTCGAAAGTACAATGTCGGGATGTTTCACTAGATATGATGTCATCATTATTGTATAACATTGTTAAATATCATTTTGATGACGTCATATCGGGTTGACCAGCTAGCCGGTATATGTTTTGGAACATGAAAATTAGCACTTCCTCAGTTAAGCGACGAACTAAATTAGAATAGAATTCTTATAAGCACTTTATTATCCATTCGTAAAACGATTCAATTCCTATACCTCTTCTATTTCCATTTAGTACAAAGATGAGTAATTCTTTTTTGATTCTAAAGAATGCATTATATAATTTTCATATTTTCAAAAATAGGGTCTATATTATTATGGAATATGCTGAGAATGGAAGTTTATTAGATATGATACGTCGAGATTCACATATTGATGAAATTCGGGCACGTAAATGGTTTCGACAATTAGTTGATTCAATCGAATATTGCCATGAAAGAGGTGTTGTTCACAGGTATTCTTTCCGTTTAAATAATTATCCTCTTTTGTATTCCAAATTAGGAATAAAAATACATTAAAATTTTCTAACTTCCCTCTAAAAAAATCGAAGAATTTCAAAAATCGGGAAGTTCTTTACCCCGTTTTGAACAAATCGAGTTTTCATCAGATCTGGGCGTTTTGAGGTTACAGCAAGCTTCCCTGAGTACCCCCGTAAGGTTTTCACTATGCCTGTATGTATGTTTGTGTGTGTGTGTGTGAAATTATGTGAACTGCTTATAACTCTTGAACGGCTCGACCGATTTCATCGCGTTTGATGTCATTCTATTTCAATGTGGTTTATTTGGAATAACTTTTGAACGGCTCTATCGATCAACTCAAAAAACTAATCAGCTCTTAACCTTAATAAACCACGTCGATCGCCAATCCGGTTAAAATCGGTTTATTCGTCCGAGTGATATCGTAAACGAAAAATTTCAAAAAATGTGTTTTTTTTTTCATAACTTTGATATTTTATTTCGAACCGTTTTGAATGAAAGAAAATAATAACTCAAAAAACTACGTCAATCGCCGCCAAAAACATGAAAATCGGTTGATTGGTTCGAAAGATATCATTAACAAAATATTCGGGAACAAGTGTTTTTTTAACATCAAAGTTCAAAACCAAAATTTTAAGTTAAAAAACATTCTTATAAGTTAAATTTTAATTGCTTAGGTATGGAATTAGCACGAAGTCTCTTTTTCTTTATTCATTTTTATTTTATTTGTTTATTTTATTATTGTTTTTTTTTTTTTTTTTTTGTGATATGTAGAGACATTAAATGTGAAAATATGCTAATGGATACAAATTTCAATATAAAATTATCAGATTTTGGTTTTGCTAGAGGTCATTTAAAAACAAAAAATGGATCAATTATATTAAGTGAAACATTTTGTGGTAGTTATGCGTACGCATCGCCCGAAATATTAAAAGGCATTCCATATCAGCCACAAATGTCTGATGTATGGTCAATGGGTGTCGTTCTGTATGCAATGGTATATGGTCGATTACCATTTGATGATACAAATTATTCACAATTAGTTAAGGTATGTTTCTATGCATAAAATTCATGTTTAAAATTTTTTGAAAATTGTGATGAAAGATAATTATATCTTATACCCATAGACAATATAAAACGAAATATTTGCATAATCGCTCATTTATTATTCAAATATAGGAGTTATTTTTACAGTCACCATGTTTACACTAATTACAAAATATATACTTAAAAGGATGCCTTTATTCAAATATTTATAGCAAAGTATCAAAAGCGATCTTTATCAGCACAGTTAAGCATCTTTAAAACGAGGCAGATACATATTAAGTCATTTATATTCGTTGAACTCACAAGATGGTAGTGTGGTTAAAACATTTAAGAGCTGGGGGATGAAATGAATTATTTTTGTTTTGTTTTTTAGCAAGTATCAAACAAGGTGACATTTCCTCGAGATCCAAAGGTATCCACAGCGTGTCGAGCACTTATTTGTAAAATTTTGGCACCAATAAAAGTTCGAGTAAGAATTTCTGGTATTAGAGCTGATGCATGGTATAGTGCAAGTGAAAAATCCCAACCTGGTACCAGCCGAGACGTATCAATTGTACGTTTATTTGCGACAATTGCTAGTTTGGTGAAATGTCGCATTTATAAAAAATTTTAAAAATTTATGCGATTTTTTAGAAAATTATATTTATTTGTTAAAGGATCAATTTTGTCTAAATTTTTCAGTTTAAAATTAATAACAGGCTGTCCCTAATTTAAAAATTATATTTCATATAACTTTCTAGATCACAGACGTATCAAATATAGACCGCTTACATAGTTCACAGAAATAACTCATTGAAAATAAATACAGAATCCGATATTATTTCGTGGCTCATAGATATTATGTAAATTTCAGTTAATAATTAATAATTAGAAAATATTTATAAACTGTACTTATTAGTGACGTAACTAAGATATCAGTAAATACTCGGGAATTTAAAAAAATAAGAATTAAAAATCATGATAGATCCATTTCTCTCTATAAGTTACAAATAATTTTCTTAAGACTAAGTGAACTAAGATGTCTATAATTTCCGGTTATATTGAGGATCATTTTATAATAGCACAATCAGTCTATATTTAATATGTCTGTATTCTAGGTATTAACGTTTTTGAAAATCAGATATAATAAAAAGAGATCGAAATTGGATTCTTTAACGACTTCTAACGCTTTTGTGTACGATCTTAAATGTAAACAAAATATATATACGTGCTCTGCTCAAAAAGCTTTTTTCGACGATACCCCACATGCGTAAGTAAATAATGTTTTTGTCTCTCTTTGAACCATTTTAAAGTACATTTTTTTGAGTCGAAAATCTATGATTAAGACTGACTAGCAACCTTAAGGCTCTATTAAAATAATATTTAGGTACGAAGCCAAAGAAAAAATTAGATTCTTACTGAAAATGAAATTGTTTATTAATATTTTTTTAATTTAATCAAGTTCAAGAATTAATTACTTTTACTTACCTAAATTGTAGGAAGCTTTACCTGCCCCTTCTCCATCGTTGGGTGCAGATCATACTACACCTGTTCCGCTATTAACAAAAGAACAATTAAAAGCTCAAGCTAATGAAAAGAAAGAATTCGGTACTTCCGATGAAACTCCAATAGGAATTCAAATGCCCGACGATCATATTTCACAAGATACGGAGAAAAAATCATAGCATATTATAACGATAAATTCAAGACCAATATGGAAATATGGGATTGTACTTTCAACAAAATTTTTACAGCTCTGAACAATATTTTTCTATTTAGAAATTTGATGATTTTTTTAAGCACTTTTTTAAGCACAAGTACAGTATTGCAACTCATAAAAACTTTTAATTTTTAATACCAAGTAAATTTACAGAATTTTTTTATATTTATTAAAAATGAATAAAAATAAACAATATTTAACAACTATTGTGTTTAATATTGCGATATTAAGAGAAAGATACATACATAATTGAAAAACTTTTACACATGAAAATAATAAGGAAGGCATGAGATAAGATTTCACACATAAACATCAAGTACTATTTGAGAATTGCAAGTTTATCTTGAACGCAGCCTAACGTAAGAAAGACTAACTTTTGTCTTTCATAGATTAGACTGTATTTAGGAGAAACTTGCAATTATTAAATGGAACTGGATTTTTATGCTCGACAGCTTTATGCCATGCCTACATTAGCATTTTCTCTAGGGTAATGTAAGAACCAGGCCTAGAGTAATCAAGGTCTAGTAAATACAAAAATAACACCTACTTTTCGATTGAGTGGCCAGTTGAAACATCGCTTGAAGCGGCTTCTGGTAAAACTGATTCTATTTTTGTAATTTGTAATTTAAGCTAACGAACTGTAAAACAAAAAATGTTTAGTGTTTCAAAAATATTTCAAAGAGCTGTACCTAATGTCGATAAAACTATAGTTGTTAAATAATTTTGACCCATTAATTAAAAAAAAAAAAAAATACGTAGTTTTTGAGATAGCGTCGAAAATCCTAAACAGACGACGATAGCTCGGAGCATCGGACTGCGATGTCTCTGTAAACAAGTCTATTAAAGATTTTTTTAATGTTTTTTAGACCTTAATTAACCCCAAAAAACCAAACACTAAAATAATCTGCTTACAATCTCGATAAATTTTTTTTTTTTTTTGAAGTCACTTTTCAACTTTTTTAACTACTAAAGTTATATAGTGATTACAGTGAGTATATATTCAATCTATACAACAACAGTACACAGCAATCCTAGATGTTCACACATCCATGTTCTGACTGTGTCTGTTGTTGGTTAACTTTGGTGTTCGGTTGAGATCGGTAATTACATTACGTCAGTGGCGGGTTACAATCTCGATATTAAAAGAAAAATTAAAAATTTTTTAAACGTTATTATTTAAACGAATACAGACATCCAAACATTATTTAATATTATGATGAATAATATAATTAAAGCCTATTTTCGATGCCAATTCCTTCACATTCGATTATATTTGTATCATTTTCAATATTTTTCACATTAAACTTCGCCTACAAAATCAACATATTAATATGAACAGTTTTTCCAAATGATTAAAACATTCAATTCATACCTTGGTCATTTTCTCTGCTACATATATCGCCGTTTTCGTGTGTAGTGTGATTTCACCAACTTGAATTGCAGATTTTCCTTTAGCTAATGCCATAAAAATTATCAACATGTCTTGTACGTGTTTATCAACGCATCCACCTTGATTTAAAGCTTCAAGAATTTCGTCAGCTGCTTTTGCACCACTATCCTCGGACGATTCTTTTCGATTACCTAAACTTGAACCACCCAAAACACAACCGGTATCTGTTGTACAAACTAAACTGCGAAAATCATAAAATGCGAAAATTTATTAAAAAATTTTTGGATTAATGCAGACGAATTTTTAAATATTGAAGGAAAAGTTTTTGAGAATTTAAGACTACTATGAGTTTTCAAAATTATATTTAAACGTCTGTAAAATAAACCTTGAACTTGGAATGTCATCTTCAAATATCTTTCTTTAGAAAATTTAGAATACTAACATTATTCCAGAGCAATTACCCTGAGCTATCCGACCATCCTCCTTGTATCGTTCTATATTAATATTTAAATTCGGAAATTTTTTTTTAAACGTTCGGATTGCACCATTTGCCATATCATGTGCAATTTGTACAGGTAACGATCCAGCCACAAATGCCCACCCAAATAATTCTTGAACAGTTCCTTGATTACATAAATTCACTGGTTTGAAGAATTTTACCGGTTCTAAAGTTACTGAAATGTGTCCTCCGCCTTTTGGAAAATAGCCTCGGCGAATTAAATCAAAATTAAATGTTGCACCAAATTTTTCTAAATTTGGACGAAATACTTCTGTTAGAAAATCTATTTGTGGAGCCATCTCACAATTTGTTCCACCTTTTAAGCTTAGAGTAGTTGGTCCACATGCGAAATAACATACTGGTAAAGCGATTTGTAACAGTAGCGCCACACTTCCAGCAGTTCTTGTGTCAATTTCGTATTTCCCACCAATTATTTGACTAGGAGTGAATGTTAATTGTTCCGAACCTATTTCGGCATTACTCACATTTGCCGTCGATATATTTTTTACTAGAGTAACGCCTGTAGATTAGAAATTATATTAGTCTTGCGAATAAAATTTTGATATTTTTACTGTATCACCTGATAAATGTTGAGGTCGTAAACCTGAAGTAGATCTTCCTTTTCGAATATTCGATATATTAATGGGTATATTACACACGGAACTAAAAGCAATTGCATTTCGTAAAATTTGACCTCCCTAAAAATATTATAACTATCATTATTTTAAAATAAAAATTCTTTAGGGTTACAAATACTATTAGAATTTTTCAAAATTAATTTTTGGAGATTACAAACTTTTATTTATTGCTCATATAAAGGTTTTAATTTAAATAAATTTCTTTTTCTTAGCAAAGGTTTTAATTTAAATAAATTTATTGTTTTTAGCACAGCCTCTCGAAGAATTCAATCAACGGAAGCGTTATCAAGCGGTATGCTAAATTGTGTATTTCAGCCTTCAGGATACTGATTCCTTCCTGCCGGCGAAAATAAATTTTTCAGTATTTGCATAATCTAAAACCAACTTACACCTTCTAAAACGCTACCGTCAATCTCAAGAAAATTTGAAGTCATGTTTAATATATATTTTTGTCTTTGAAATTTCAATTTTCGTGATAAAAAAATTCACGTAGAACTTGACAAAAAGCTTTCAATTTGACAATTCATATTTGAAAATTTGTTTAAAATAGAGACCATTCATATAACACAGCTAATGAATATTGGTATTTAATATAAAGCCTCGGCTAAGTCATTAACGTTTATCATGAATCCAACTGTAAACTTTTAATAATGCGCTTGTAATAACATTACACAAACGTTGCATACCCTTTTTTTAAAATTGCTATGCAATTGCAATATCTCTAAATTAGAATTTTCGCATTCCAGTATATCCAAAGCTATTATGCTTTATTTACATCATGTATAATTTTAAAATAATTTCAGCAGAGTGAAGCTATACCCAAGCAAATTGGGAGAGTTAATATCAAAGGTAAAAATTTCCTTTTAAGTTTTACGAACATGGCAATCTAAGGTTTATGATTTGGTTTATATAACTTACTACACAACTCAAAATTTTATTAACAATCGAATGAATACATTTTTTAGAATAATTACCGTACATAATATCGATACATTCTTGTATAGGTTACTAAAAAAATTGATTAAATTTCTTTTTTCAAATTCAATTCAATCAAACATAAATTATATATATTTATTTTTTTTTTATAAAATCTATGCAAAATGTATAAATAAAAATATAATATTTTAATACCTAAAAGTACTTGAAAACTTTAACATTTTTTATCCGGCATTATTTTTTGTTCTTAATATTATGGTTTTTAATAAATATTTAACTTTTGAAATAACCCCTTATTGTGGTTGTACAATTGTTAAAATATTTATTGCTTGTATAAAATTTTATTTGAGTTGATACAATGAATTATTAACAATGCTAACTTCAATAATCCACTGTACTGCCACATTTTCTTTGTTCATCTAAACTAGACTTAATGGATTTCTAATGTATTGAACGAATCAGCAGAACGGACCCCACAGAGAAATACATTTACACAAAGTTGGCAAGATGTTAGTTGAAAAATAAAATTAATATCCTTTGATGTCAAATGTCAAATTTACACATTTATGCTGGTAAAGCAAAGATTCTACAATAATAATTTATAAATTAAATATAACAAATAAGTAAAATATTTTTTATTCAATTTAAATATTTATAAATGTCTACCAATTAATATATCTACATGTCATATAATTGTTTTTTATAATGAAATATTTCTACACAGGTATGTTTTTGTCATAAAAATATTGTTTCAAAATAAATCTTTAGTGTTATAAATAAATTCATTTTTTTCAGAAAACTATGCAAAATGAACGATATAAATAACTTAGAACAACAAAATTGTTCCGAATCAGGCGGTACCAAATCCAATATACCCGATAACAATGCAAATAGTAAATCTATACCTGAAACGGACAGTGAAACATCGAATCATCGAGGTGCCATACCAAAGCGTATATTAAAAGATGATAAGAATCGATGCACTAAATTAAATAATAATTTTGGAACGCGAACTTGTAAAATGGGTTTAGGTAATTGTAATAATGACGATACAAATTTAGAACTAATTAAGCCTTATAGTTTAAATAAAGTGACGGTTGATTTTGATCGAAATTTTATAAAAAAATTTAATAATATTGAAGTAAGTGATCGTTTAGAAGTTACCGCTAATGATTTTCCACCAGGACCTAGTAATTCACAAGACAATAATTGTAAAATAAAAAATAGTTCTAGTAGTTGTAGTTCGACAAGTGATATAAGCGATACCGAAAGTGAGGACACTAGTTTATCGATATCGGATGATGGGTGTGTATATACATATAAAGGGGGGTCAGCGGATTTACCAGATAGCTTTTTTATCGATGATCATCAAGAGGATTTTTACCCACGAATAGAAATACCACCATTACGACAACGGTCTAGAGAATCTAGCCCCGAAATGGATTATCTAGAAATGGATTTTGATCCTGGCCCATCATGTGAAGCTGATTCTGAATCGAGTGTTGATATCGATCTAGATGAACAAAATATCCAAGTAGAAAATACACACGCAAGAGCACCGAATGTTAAGGCTGATTTTGAATTAAATTTACCCAGTACTAGTACAGGAATACGTCATACAAATACCTTACCTAGAAATTATTTCGAATTATCCGACATATCAAAAACGAATTCCGAAGAACAAACCCCTGATAATGGATCCGAATGTTCGTTGATTGCGGATCAATTATTATATAACGATTGTTTAGAACAAAGTTTAGCATATTCGATTTACCATTACGATAATACCCGACCGTTATCACCAATTATGTTTTGGGAGGAAAAGGATGTTCAACAAAAACAATTTAACTTGTTACATGCAGGTTGTGTAACAAATGCTGTGTTGAATGCACTTCTTGCATTAGATAAAATTCCACCTCGGATCATTCCCGAATGGGCGAATCAATACCTCATACCAAACATACGACATGAAGACCCAGATCTGGACTTAGATTTATGTAACTTTTTATTTGCCAAAAGTATGGCGTTACCAAGTCATGAAGACCTCATCACGGGTATTAAACAAGTTGCTGGTGGAAATTCTGTTTATACTCGATTTTTTCCAACATGGCCAGAACGAAATTTTTCGTTACCGCATTGGTTAAAATATTGGCTGGATCATAACGTCATCCCTATTATCACAATTAATCAACAAGTATTACAAAAAGACATTACAGCCCTTGAATGGCAACATCATACAGTTTTCGGGGTGAGTTCATCAGGTATCTATCTTACCGATCCTGTACAGTGTATTAGTGAAGATATTGTACATAAAAAATTAACATCAGATTCAATTTTATTGATAAAACGTAGTGATATTTTGTCTCGTTGGAATAAAACAACAGACTTAGGTGCATTGTATGATATTGACGATAAGCGTTGGCATCGTGTGAATACTTTAGGTAAATTAGTACATTTATTACGTGAAGTGAAAAGTTCATCAACGGTTACTGAAAAATCCGCTACGAATAATTATTATATACCAATACCGACCTCAGTACGAGCGGGCATCACGCTTGTATCAAGTATAGACAATCCAGCTTGTGAAATGATTGAATATTGTCCAGAACTTCCATTAAAGAAGCATACTTGATGTATTTTCTAGAATTTGGAGCGTTTATGTTAAAAAAAGTCCGATATCTCAATTCGACTTGGATTGTTCAGAATATATTCCATTTTTTCCTTTATCGCTTAAACTTCCTCGTTGAAGCCACAATGAATTTTTCATTCTCTTACAATGGTTTAGAAAATTGATAACGATCCGATACTATATATCCTTAAAAAACTAGAAGGAGTCTTTAAGAAGACCGTTTGTAGCTTAGGTACTTTAAAGCATGATGTATAATAGGAACTATCTAAACATACAAACGAGACGGCTTTTAATCTTCTAGAAACTGTATATATAAATTGAACATTAAATCAAGAAGATTTAAACGTTTTTAATTTGAAAAATAAGACTGGCTATAATAATTTACAGTAAATTTTATAAAAACAAAAATATTTATGTTTAAATTCACTCATTTTACATATTTCTTTCATTTTAAAAAAATTTATGAACCACAATATTTTTTAATGTAATTTTATTTATACTTCATAAAAACTACTGTTTCCAACCGCCAATTTTTCAGGAGATATTATTATAAAAATTATTATACTTACGCAAATTACAAGTCGGTAAAAAATTTGTTTATTACTTTTGATTTATTTGTTTAGTATTCAGAAAAAAGTACTTCAAAACACCCGACTCCTTCTAATAACAAAATTTTATACTTCAGCCATATTTATTTGTGTTAAAAAAATTGTTATGTTTGATTTGTGCCATCAAAATTTGATTTGTGACAAAAAGTTTAAAAAACTTGTTTCAAAATATAACTTGAAATTTTGTTGTAATATTTCCTAAAATTTTATACCTTTATGTTTGTTGAGTAGAGAAAACGGACTTTGTTTCTGAAAAAATACAGAAGAAATTACTAACACAAGTTTTGTAATTTGATTAATTATGTATGTACTCTATATATATACTTTTTGGTTAGAAATTTCTGTATATTAAAAAATATATATTGAATTAAGTCTACGTAAAATACGCCAAGTAATTTTTGTTGTATTGAAAATCGTTACTTTTGAAAATATCATAGCATAGGTTGGATATGTGATCCTTTTTAAAAACTGTTTATATAAAAATTGAAAGTGCCCTTAAGGCCCCCTGAATATCGATAATAGTAGTAATTTGCACTATCGTACTTGAATTAATCTACGTAAATTTTGCACACCTTAGTTGAAAAATAATAATAAAATGTCACGTTCAGTTTGGATATAAAATCGAAAATTATTTAAATTTATTTATTCGAACTTAAATATGATAATGCAGATCTGTACATTTATCGATGTCGAAGTGGCCTTAAATTAAGTAGCCTCTGATTTCCGAGATAGTTACACTATGTTAGAAAAGAAATTAAATCTTTGTTAAACCATACTCAGTATCTTCAATAAAATAATTCCTTTTGCATTATTTAAATCTTATGTTTCCTTAAAAGTTTAAAGTGGATAGATAGTTAAATTGCCGTAGTACATCTAATTAACTTTTATTGGAAATAAATTATGCTTTTACTTTTGACTATTTTTAAATAGTTGGGAAAATATTTTTTTATTATTTACATTAATCTAATTAATATTTAATTCTCATATTTAGACGCATTTTTTACAAGCTTCCGATTGAATGTATAATAGTGTTTTAAATGTATAATAACTTAAATAGGCATCCACGTATGACGTCATCAAAATATGATATTAAAATTGTTATCGGAAAATATACATTATTGATGACATAATATGTGGATGTCCATCCATCATGTCATACTTTGAAACTCAGCCACACATAATACTTTTAAATAATGGCGGTAAATGTTAAAAGTCTAAATAAAAATCAAATATTTCATCAATAATAACGATATGAATACATTTAAAAAATATGTTTTTGGTTTATATGAGTTTAATAAGAGATATTATTTCTTGAATTTTTTTATATACTCCTTTTGGTAAAAAAAACACACAGTGGATAGTATTTTGTAAGTCGATAATCTATCTTCTTAAATGAACAGTGATGTATTATTCTTTTTATTGCATTCGAAAACGCGTTATTTATTATTGAATATACTTTAATTTTAATGATTTAACTTAAAATTTAATATCGCATATCCATCCTTAATATTTTTATAATTTGAATATGCAAATTTCATTCATAAAAACTTCTATGTAATAATACAGAAATATATATACAAACAAATTTTTCCAATAGATTTCGATACTTTATATTTTGATTTAAGATCGATTACATATCCGTTGTCGAAATTAATCTGTTTAATATAAATGCGCTTTAAACATAATCATTAATTCTTAAAATTAATTGAGTATTTGACTACATTTTTGAAGTTATAAAATCCTAACTACATAAAGATACTCATACTGTGTATTGACGTCATTTATCCCCATTGAAATTGCATGAACGTCTTTTTCAAGAGAGAGAAGAAAAATAATCTTTGAAAACTTATAACTTCTTCGTTTATTATTCTATTTTAATTTGTTTTTCGAATTTTGTTTATGTATTATATTAAAGGTATTTTAACATTCTAATGTAACATATAGAAAATTTAGTATCATTCAAATTCTCAATTCTACAATTTCTATCGAAAAGAGTATAAGTCCTGTCGATTCGTTTCATACTAATTACCGTTAATGATTTGAAACAGAATCGGGGATGATTAGAAAGTTTTGGTATTTTTATATTCAAAAATTAGCCATAATTAATAATTATACAAACGTGGTTAATAGGAATACTAAAATCGAAACACTAGCCTCAGTGTGAATCTATATACCATTTTAATTTTAGTATTTATTTTGTATTTTTTGTACTTAAGTTTGTATGTAGTGTATTTTAAAATGTAAAATTATTTTAATAGGTCAGCCATTGGATAAATAAACATCTAATTAGAGTTCTTTATCGAAACGAATATACTGAACTTAAAATTCATTTTACGTAAAAAAAAAAATATACTAAAGTCAATATGTGTATATTTTTCTTACAATTTCGGTGCCCACATGGATATCACATTTCTAAAAATTTGTGTATGGATTAATTATGTTTAGTGTAACTTTTTCCTTTACGAAAATTCCAAAATGTGAGCCAATTTCTTATTCGGAAACCGTGAAATTTTTGATTGCCCCTAAAACCTTTAAATTGACGAACATTTGTTATTGTAATAAGAAGATCATTCAGTAACAAATACAAAAACCATTAGGTCAAACATGTGACGAAACGGAATGTCGTGTGTCCGACAACTTCAAAATTGCTATTTTGCACAACTTTCAGGCTGTCTGGCAACGAACATCTAGTTTTATTATTTAAGCGCCGGACAAAATGGATTGTGTATTTGTTATAAACTTCCTATAACAATAACAAAAAAACAGATGTACGTCAATTTCAAACTTTTAAAGGCAATAAAAACTTTCACGGGTTCCGAAAAAGAATACGGCGCATATTTCAGAATTTTCGTATAGGAAAAAGTTACACTAATCATAATCAAGCTATATACAAATTTTTAATAAACCATTGTTATAATTAATTAAATATCTGTTGCTATAAAAAATATAATTATTTTCCTTTTAGAGTAATATAAATTTTACTATACATTACAAATTAAAGATATAATACAGAAATTAATAAATCATAACAATTGCAGTTTTTGATATATTACATTTAAATTTGATAGTGTAGTGATAAATTTTTAATTTAAAATAATGAGTCAAATGAACCTCGAACACCTGTAACCGTTTTAAATTCGATTGTTGAAATAATTTGGAGTTTTTTATCAGATCTTTAACTCTAAGGAAAGGATAATAACCATTTTTATACGTTAGGGTACCAACTGATAGTTTACCCCATCGGCCATATAGTAAGGTAACACGGATCACGTTCAAGCTATCGCATCAGAACTTCTTTTGTATCTTCCATCCTTCATACAAATACAAATTCATTGACCAGAGAAGGTCTTTTTGTGAGGGACATAAGAGCTCTATCTATAGCACTTATGCTTTCCAGTGGACCACTTGAGTTGAACAATCCGCAAATTCACACAAGATAAATGGACCAGAGATTCCCGTTAGTCATTATTGGAATCACTCTTGGCCATAAATCGGGATAAACTTCAGAATTAATATCATCTTTAGCAACGGTCAGTAAGAAGATACTACTTGTTACAGATCAAATATACACTTCAACAATTAATATCGGCTCCATTAGTTGTTTGCACTAGTCTGCACTGTAGCCTATAACCACTACCCCTGCGAGTCCGACCTCAATCTAGTGCAGACTAGTGTATCAAATTTAAATGTATGATATCAAAAACTGCAATTGTTATGACTTATTAATTTCTGTATTATATCTTTAATGTAGAGAGAATTTTAGCGGTATATATATATATATATATATATATATATATATATATATATATATATATATATATATATATATATATATATATATATATATATATATATATATATATATATATATATATATATATATAAACTAAGGAACTCTATTATATTTTTTAAAAAAAGTCTTGTAAGTAATTTTGTTCTCAATTTTATATCTCATCTCATATTAATATAAATTTATTCCATTGACTCACCTATTAACAAGTGCCATTATTTGTTTTTTCATAATAATATTTTGTATGATAAATATTTTCTACGTTTTACACCAAAGATAATTTATATAAATTTAAAAAAAAAATTTTGTATATATTATATAATATGTAGATACCCATAAAAGTTTTAATTAATAAGTATTAATAAATTGTATATAAAAATATATAACATAATTATACTAATATTAATCTAATATAATTACTAATTTTAATGTACTCAAATCAATTGAAACAATAATCAAATTGTCATAATAATTACACTCAAAATGATGTAAGAGTCTGCAATAGAATATTTTTTATTTTACTCGAATCAAAGATGTATTTGTCCATAAATTTCATGATTCTAAAAACTGCTATTTTTTATGTTAGTCCCGATGTCAATAAGCATATCATATCGTTTATACATATCGATCTAAAAATTTTCCTCTTTCGGAGCCCATAAAATTTTCGATTATTTGCGCAAATTTTGAATTAACAGATATTTTTTTTATTGTAGTAGGAAGATCATTCAATGATAAATGTAAAACAATTTTAACTGGCAAGTGATAAAATCAGATATCCAATGTCCGAAAATTAATTTAACCTGTAAATTATGAAAAATAACAATTTTGAAGTTATCGAACCAAAGGCATTCCGTTTTGTCAGATAGTGGTTGAGTGATTTTTGTATTTCTAATTGAATGATCTTCCTATAACTTAAACAAAAACATAGATGTCTAAAATTTGAAGCTTGTAGAGACATTTCGAAAATATTACAAAATTCCAAAAAGAAAATGGCCCACTTTACAGAATTTCGAAAATATTTTTATTATCATAATTAAACTATTAACATATGATTAATTAAACATAATTAATGATACGATATGCTTATGGGCAATCAGTATATGTTTTTATTTCTATGCCACCATGGTGTGTGATATTTTTATGATTCGTTTAATATATAGAAACCATAAAATAAAGGGAAATGAAAGTTTTCAATATTCTTTTTCTGACTCTTATACCGAAATATTTTGTACTGAACTTAAATCCTTAAATGTTTAATATATATATCCATTGGATAGGAAAAAGCACGCCCAAATAAAAAACTCCTATTCCTATTAAAAATTTTAATACACTTGAATAAAAAATCATTTCCTATAGAATACTATTCAAATTATGAATAGGTTTTAATAGGATTCGTTTCGACTTTTTATTGGGACATAAAACGGCAAATTAATAACAAAATACGGCTATGTATTTTTATTTTGTGTACAGGGGGTAAAGTTTGGGCTGTAGGGAATTTTGCTAAAGTCACATTTTGATAATAAGAAACAGCAAATTGCCACAATATGTTCGATAAATTTTATATTACATTAATGATATAAGCTTAATATAAACATCAATGCGTAAATAAAATATAAAAGAACGATTACATCTAATTATTATTATTACAAATATTTGTTTCATAAAATAATTAATATACATGAATATATTGAATACTATTTTCATTATTTCAATCATGTTTTTTTAAAGCATTTTATTATACATACAAAAATATAGAATTAGATCAAAATTAGTTTTTGTTTCTTCTTAGAATTAATTTTTGGGGATTGGTTGACTACTTGCAAATAAAAAAGATTTATGATTCCTTGTAGAATTATAAAGTTGCAAAGAAACAATGGAATAACCATAATACTCTTGTATTGCTAGTGCTAAAGTGGAAGTGTAGCATAGTAAGAGAAACAGCAACTGCATTCTTCTATCTCACTCGTTCATACTCGACCCATTAAGAGTTAAGAGCGTAAGAGTTGTGACCGTAGTGGGAAATTTGGCGAATGAAGTTGAAGTCGGACATGCGCACAGCACTTCAAGTCTAAATGGTGGAGACAGATGCATATATGGCTGTACCGTTCGGTCGTCATCCCCCTACTATCAACATAGGAGCGTTAAATATATGCCTATGCTATGCTGAATATAAAATCTAAGAGATGGCGCTCTTAGTATAGCTAATATCTGTTTTTAGTAAGCATCATTCCTCACTAAGTATTTGTCAAAGTTGAAACCAAATTCATAACGTGATCTCTACAGTTGAAACCAAATTCATAACGTGATCTCTACGTAATAGATCTTTAGAGCGGTGATAATACATTTATATTTAAAAGGCTTAACAGCAAATGATATCTGAGTTGGATTCAGTTCATGGTACGCCTGCCCTGTATTTGCAACAATTTATAATTAGATATATGATTTAAACCTGGTTGTATATCAACAGAAGTCGAACATCGTCCAGAACGTCTCTTATACGCAAGTACACCAGAAATGATTGATAAGATCCACAATATGGTGTTAAGTGACCGAAAAATAAAATTGCGCTAAGTAGTGCAAGCAATAAAGGTTTCAAAAATTACAGTCGTTTAAATTTTGCATGATAAATTGAGTATAAAAGAAATATCTGCGATACGGGTACTGCATGTGCTCCCAGCTGAGAACAAACGCTATCGCGTAGTCTCTTCTACGTGATTTAAGAAGGTAAATCCGGTAAAATCTGCTGGGAAGGTTATGGTTACTGTGTTTTAGGATACACGTGATATTATCTTCTATACTAATTGGGAATGGGAAAGACACAGGCATTATTATGTATTAGTGCTAGGTCAACTAAATGAGAAAAGAAAAAAAATAGTCCTCACCTGAAGAAGAAAAAGTAAAGATTCTTCGAGAATATTGCACGAGTGCGTATGGGCACAGTTTCAGTGACTAAAATTGAGCAATTGAAATTTGAATGGATAGACTATTCAACGTATTCACCAGATGTGTACCCGAGTGACTTCTTTTGATTTTCAAGTTTAAAAAATTGGCTCAGCGGACAATGGTTTACATGAAATGAGGTTATCGCATACACAAATGCTAATTTTGAGGAACTACCTAAATCATATTTTTGTGAAAGCTCAAAAAAGTTGGAGAGGCGTCTGTCAAAGTCAGTGCATTGAACTAGAAATTTATGTTGAAAAAAAAATTAATAAAAATTTACTTAAAAAATTGTTTTTCTATCTTTTTATAAAAATTTATTGACCTGTCCTCATAATCCTATGTAATACATCACGCTGTAACGTTTCCAGTTCGCAACCTAATCAAAATGATCATGTATTAAAATGGTTAATAATTAAATCAGAACTATGGTTTTCAAAATATCATCTTCGTGTATTTGATAATTTCGAATTTCAGAGACAGTCCTGATAAAAAAAATCCTACTCAATCCTATAGGAAATCAATAGGATTGAATAGGATATCATTTCCTACTCAACGTATTCATATTGAGGCACGATGTTTTATTAGTATAATTTCCAACTTTTAGCATTTATATAGGATCGTGATTTAAATTCTATTTAACTGGGAATTTAAATCAGTAGTTGAGATTCCAGGCACAAAATATTGAGTTTCAGTTTCCACTTACATCTTTTTAGCATTCAAGTCCCCAAGCTTCCTTTAACATAAAGCCCTTAAAAACGTTTCAATTTTTTCTAATTGCATTACTGTAAACTATTCAGAAACTCACCCTAAATTCTTCTTTTAAGTTATTTCCTAACTGAAGTTTGAGGCAGTTGGTGAGTGCTCTCCAAGTCCAATCTTGATGTGCGGATAGTTTATCACATGGTTGCAATATCTTAAGCTATCTAAAACCTCGCAATGAAGCTATTTATTAACATGAGATTGGGGTTTCAGCCTTTATTAAGTTTACTTGGATTGAAAACAATAGTCGTTGTTTAGATATATTGCATACTTAATTAGAATAATTTTCCCAATTAATACTTCAGGGTTATTGGAAAAATTGTTCATTGTGTGGCCCGCCCTCCTTCCTCAGAGGAATTTTAGTGAAACTCAAATACGTTCTATATCGTCGCTAAATTAAACTTTACAACTACAAGTCTTTATTTTTAAACATTTGATATTTGACACCCAATTTGCCAACTTGCTCCCCTCCTCACCCCATACCACATTTGTAATTCATTCATATGATACAGTGCAATTACATAAATTATAAATGATACAATAAAAGATTATGGTATATTGGTATATACATTACAATCACTAAAAAATGCAATAAATACGTTTTAAATTTCAGTCAAGATGCCTACAGATTTAAGTTAATACAAACTTTTTCAATACTTAAATGAAATCTTTATTTTTTTATTTGAATTCTACACATATACAATGTAAATTTATTGGCAAATTGTTATAAATCTAATAAGTGAAATTATATATTTTGGAACAATAATATATATTACGCTTGATATGTAATTGTTAATACAATTTCTCCTACACATAATTTCAATATTTTGGAGGTATTAACTGTAAGTAATTATTTATACATACAATTATTATTATTTTTTTGAATATTATTTTGCACTTTTCCATTTAAATAAAACACTGTTTTTTTTTTTTAGATGGTTTTGTTACAATGTATAAATTAATTATTTTAAGTTCACTTTTAAAATTATCGTCAACAAACAATGATTGTGTGTCAGGTAATTACTGTTTGAAAAAGAATCAGAAACTACAAAATTTGAGATATTTAATTGGAAAAAATAACGTTATTTTTGTAGATATTGTGAAAAACTGGGCACCACTTGTGTGGCTTGCACCAGGTGAAGAATTCTTTCCATTACATGTGCCAAAATTTTTGAATAATGTTATTTTGGATAAAAATACACGAGTGAAAAATGAAGAAAATTTTGTATTAACAACTAAACAAAACTTAAGTAAGTAAAACAAGTGTCCATTATTAATGTGAATGTCATCTTGAAATATATTTGAAAAATATCCTACCAAAATAAATCGTATACATTTTACTATGAAGTGGAGTAGATCGTGGCTGGATAGAGTAAACTACGGCTCAATAACTCAATAAATTTTTGTATAATCCAAGGTGATAACTCCAGTGGTTTAATGGCAGTTGTCACCCCAGAATTACGAATCTTTTAGTATAAAAGAAAATATTAGAAACAATTTAGTAGTGAAACCTATAAAATCTATGTAATGCAAGATTTTTAAAATTTTACGGGAGAGGGCATATAATGCACTGGGTTCATACCAAAACTTCCTGTGTCTCAGTTAAAAATGGAAGTGCTCCAATGGTAAGGCTCAAAGTTAAGTGAAACTAAACTATTGCAAAATGAAAGCTGCAACTATAATTATATACACCTTTTAAATTAAATGAGATATTTAAAGAGAATTTTTTATGTAGAATTATATCTATATAATATACATAATATAAGCCACGCATTTCCAATATAATTATTTGTATCATAGATTACAATAAATTTTAGGTTTTATAATCTATGATTTGTATGTTAACGAAATTTCAATACTTATATTACAAACAACATCAACAGACTGTATGAGAGAGGAACATTAAAAAATTATTTTTATAGAGTTCCTAATAGACCATTGATGTCGAAAGAACTGTTGATATAAATTATGCGAAAGGTAAATTTCATTAAAATAGTACACTGCGAAGGAAAGTGGAAGTTTAACATACACTTGGTTCCGTCAATAATTTCTATACTAAAAAGATATAACAGCTGATTTAAAAATGATCTTAAAATAGTACGTTTATAAACACCTGCATTAAAAAGCATGGCCCCTGTTAAAATTTCCAACATTTAATTAAGAAAAATTTTGTTTAACTTCTAAATTAAATCTTTTTAGAACTGTTATTAAAAGATAAAAATTCATTCATTTATGGAATAAATCCATCAAAATATGATATTCCAGTCTATGCTGTTATTGAGCAATGTGAAAATCCAAAAACAACATGTAATTTACATTTTCGAGTTACCTATTGGCTATTCTATCCATACAATAAGGGTAAAAATGTGTGCATGTTAGACATAAAATTAATGCCCATACCATTGCCGATAATCGAAAATGAGTGCGTTGGAAGAATAGAACAATATGGCAATCATGTTGGTGAATGGGAACATTTAAGTTTATATTTCGAGGGAAACAGTTATCCAACCACATTGTTTATTTCAACGCATGATGTAGGAGCATATTATATTTACGATCAAATATTTAACGTATTTCGTTATCGTAATTCACGTAATGACAAAGGAATACTCCAAAGACCAATATATCCAGCAATCATCAAAGTTTATAATAATTCTCATCCAATTGTGTTTGCTGCAAATGGTTCGCATGGTCTTTGGGCTACACCTGGAAGACACGTATATAGTCGCTTTCCATATTTACACGATGATACGGGATTTGGCGAATCATGGGTAACTTGGAAAAATGTTGAAATTATTAATACAACACAACCAAAATATTTTTGGGCACATTTTAAAGGTAAATGGGGGAATCGAAAGTTTGGATGTTATCCTCTATTTTCAAGATTTATTCCGTATATGTGTACATTTGTAAATGGTCCCACAGGACCAATGAGAGAACTAAGTCCATTTAGGTGTTAAAGTTTTTTAAAATAAAAATTTGTTTTGTTAAAAAATTTGTTCTTTTATTTTTTAATTTTTAGATAAGGTTTTACTATAGTTGATGAACAAGGTAATCATTAATAAGAAACTAATTTTATTTTCAATGGAGATATTGTGCAATCATTAATTTTATTATATTTAGAGATTACTGTAATTATTACACATATTCAATTTCCGGATAGATGGTAGGAAATTTATTATAATTCAGTTATGTTTCAAATTTGTATCAGTATGTAGCATGGTATATAGATATAAGGTGGTCTTAAAAAGCGGTTGTGAAGAGAAAGCAGATTTTGGTCATTGAAAGTGTCTATTTTGTTAAATTCCATTACGATTCGCACGGATACATATAGCAATCTCTATCTGAAGCGAGTATGATGAAAAAACAAGAACTAGATCTGCTTCACGGGTTAAAATAGACCAAAAATTGTACACGTAAAAAGGCATAAGGACGATCAATGCAGGTCAACACATAATTTACATTTCAACTTCACTTATAGCATCGTTTGGGAAAACTCCAGAATAGAACCTTTAATTTCACCATCTCCCTACTAAACTTTGAATGGCTTCAAAAGTAATATTTAACATGTCATAAACTACGATATCCAGGCCGCCTCGATTTGACGATTAATTATGAATATCTCAATGACCGAGCTTTTTTTTTTTTTATATATATTTTTATTCTTAGTATTATTATTCTCCAATAGATGTCAGGAAGAGTCATATTTTGGCATATGTATTATTATTTTGCATTTAATATTATTATTCGCCAATAGATGTCAGGAAGAGTCATATTTTTCAGTTGAGACTACTCGAATCGATAAAACACGAATAAAATTACATTTTCTAAAAATGATTCCTAACTAGATCGATTTATCGCCCCCGAAACCCCCTATATAGTAAATTTCATGAAAATCGTTGGAGCCGATTCCGAGATTCCCATTATAATATATATAATAATCCAATTAATATATATATATACAAGAATTGCTCATTTAAATATATAAGATAAAACAAGCTAAAATAAAACGAAAATGAAGAATACCAATTTTCGAGTTTTCGCCTATTTTTTTAGTTATCGACACTGTTTTTTAGAAATTATCGTGCTTATGTCACATAAATATCACAATTTTAAACATTTTACAAGATTTAATTATTATTTTTTGTTAAATGACCATAATTTAAACACAATTAGAGCACAAATAACCGAAATTTAATTCGTTTAAAAAAAAAAATGAACATTTGTATATTTAATACAACTATTAAAAATACATGTACGTCATTTTCGACTGTTATCAATCCATTGATTTGTTGGGTGTAGTTTGCACAGGTCGGGTTGGTTTTTGGCCCCTACGTTCAACCTGTGATTAAACTACCCATGTATTTATGGGCTATAGTTTTGACGGGTCGGGTTGGTTTTTGGATCCTACGTTCAGCCTGTGATTAAAATACCCATGGATAACTCGAAAAATAGACGAAAACTCGAAAATTAGTGTTCATCATTTTCGTCTTATTTTGGCTTGTTTTGCCAAAATTCATCAAAAAATCGAGGCGCCCTGGATATCGTAATCGAGCCCATCGAGTTTGCTTTATTTCGAGTTAGCCCTGTGTCTAGCCCTAGCAAATGAATCTCTGTTCTTTCTTCTCAAATTACAAATATATTTTTGATCCACCCCGTAAGTTCATGCTAACGTTCAAACATATATGGAATTGTAATCAAAGAGTATAAGATAGAGGGGAAGGTCGCGTATACAGTTACGAATGCCATCTGATGTTTGTGTCCAAGTACTAAACTACTGTCATGGCGGTTTAAAGTAATGCGTCATACTTGGATTATCATTATAATCAATTTTATATTACTATGTACTTTCAGATATTTATTACTTTAATAAATTTTAATAATTCTTAATTATTTTGTCATAAATTATTTTTTTTCATATTTTATCTTAAGAAATTCAAATTGAGCTGAACCGAATGTCCCGCGCGTTTTCATGACTGGACACAATCACTAGAGGCGTTGAAACTCGTGTACGCTTTTTAACATTGCCGCTAATGACAGCCTTCTCCTCTATCTTATACTCTTTGATTGTAATAACGTATGCTTTCACTGGACAAAAAAAAATACGATAAAAGGTGTACACTACTGAATTTTAAAAAAAACTGTTATACTATACTTACAGCAAGTATATTGTGATACATAAAAACTTTCACTATTTAATTAATTATAAATTTTAAATTCATGATTATACAATTTTTATAATGATGTTATGAGAAATGAATGCAATATTTTATCTATAAATATATAGAGTGTTATATAAACTTGCAGAGAGTTAAACTTGATCAGGAGAATTGAAATGGAATGGAGAAGAACATAAAGAAATGTCATTTATTTTGCCTGAAATTCTATAATATATAAATTTCATTAAACACTTTAGTATATTTTTTAAATTTTTTTACAATAAAATTTGAGAAAAATTGTCTTTCTAAAAAAAATTATTCTAAAAAAAACCTCCAAACTGTAGTTCGATTAACTTCTTCCCCATTTTTAAGGTTATTACCTCAATCAAACACAATATTTCTTGCTCAACAAACGACACTTTTGAGATTCTATCGTTTTTTTTTTCTAATCTTGATATGCTTGAATCTTTATATCCGTTTACTAGTCTTCCCTTGATGATTCCAGAGAACATATCTTTTTATTGATATAGTCTCTGATAATTCACATGAAAAACTAAAAGGGGGAAAAAGTTTATCTTGGCGTCATCATGAATTAAAAAATTTATCGAATCAAAAAATAATCTATGAAATATTTTAACCTGATTTCAACGAAACACTATGTATAGATAAAGTTTATCCGTTAGGTAATATATTCTATGATTTATGTAAACCCATTATTAACGAAGAAAGCACTTTTACATTTTCTCTATTCAAAATTAATAAATCATAACCAAAACCCGTATCATAAAAATTAAGAAAAAAATTAATAATTCAACTTCAGAAGAGTTATAATGCAAAAGGTACCTATCAAAAAAATTTCAATGAGATAGGATAAAAATAAGAGGGAAACCGCACCTAAACCAAGTTATTGATAAACTATTGTGTATATGTAATTTTGATCGTTAGCCAAAACTTCAAAAGTTCTTAACCTAATATTGTTATTAATATGGCTGAAACAACAAGTTCAACGAATTGTACTAAACGGAATAATAGTGATAATACAAATAATGTTTTATCAAAAATTACAGTTTCTTATAAAAATGTAATGATTTTTACTATATTATATCATACCTCTAGGAAAATTTATTTGGAAATCTTTATAAACCGTGTAATATTAAAAAATTGTCCATTGGATTCTAAAGTTGAAAACTGTCCCTGCACTTCATTTTAATAAGTCTTGGCTTTTAAATGTTAACAATGCTTCAAGATAATAAAATGTATTGTAATATTTTTTAACATTTTTATGTTTTAGATGAATACATATATATTAGGCTAATTCATGACCATACTTGCTAAGTAATTAGGAACCACTAAATACTTAGCGTAAGTATAGGATGAATAAAATATACAGTAACCTATGTCAGCAATACAGCTATGTCAACGTTGTATTTACACAAAACTTAAATAAAAACAAAATATATACTCATATTTGAATTGAACTATTGAAACCCATCTAGTTGTGTATGTAATTATTTCAAAATTCTTTTTACAGAAAAATAAATAGTAAAAAGCCATCTTCTTAATCTCGAAATCTCATTTCGTAGCAGTGACGAACCAATTGGAGGGGGGCAAATTTCCGCGCGCGTCGTCCAGTAGGGGGTGCCATTCTGACAGTCTCTCAGCTGAGAAATCAGAGGAAAAAATTATTTTAAAGTCAAATTTTCACTTTGCCCCGGGCGTCGGCGGAAAGTTTCGACCCGTCCTTGATTCACTATGTATTTATTAATTTTTATAATTTTCACTTTTTCACAGAAAATATTTATTTATTAAATTTTTTAAGACATACTGTTTTTTAGGAAACAATAAAAGAAATACTAAAATTAAATTTTCAAGATGGCAAAACAAAAATTAATGAAGATTCGGCTCATTTGGTAAACGAAGTGATAAAATTAATGACCACAGATGCTGTTTTACGAGCGTCTCAATTAGCTGAACAAGAACATAAAACAACAATAACCGCTGATATAATTGAAGCGATCATCCCACAAATAGTATGATGTCTATGTTTTAAGTAATTTCTATTTGGATAAAAATAAATATTATCGCAATTGCACTAAATTGTAATTCATTTTGATGATGGAAAGCTAAAAAGTTGGTTTGGTGTGCCTCAACCTGACTATAATTAGTTCTGTCGAAAAAATAAACATTTTCAAATTTTTTTATTTGGGGAGTTTCTTTGTAATTTTAGAGATAATCTAATAATCTCTTATTTTACGATTGAACAACTAGTTTCTGAGATATGGCTTAAAGTGGAACTGAAATAGCGCTCTCTAGGCAAAATTTTTTTTTCGATTTTTTCATATGCAACCTTGCAAGAAATCGCGATAAATAAAAAAAAATTGTAGTACCAAATTGTAATATTATAAGACTATTTGAACACATTATTTTCTAAAATAATGTTTAATTTGGCAATTTTTAAAGCTTAGTTTAGCAGATAATTTGAAAAAATCGAAAAAAAAAAAACTTTTTTATGACTTTAACCGGTTGTCATTTTGTTATTTCCCAAAATCAAGCCTTTTTTTTATTTCATGATTTGGCTACAATCTACCAAATTTTTGTGCCCGTTTATAGTTATTATTTAAGTCATAAAAATATTTAATTTGCTTGGTGTATTTACTTATCGATTGGATGTCTCAAAAATGAAATATTTCAAAATCTACGCCTACACGGGGATTAATTTTTCGGATCCATTGCATACGATATCTCGCAAACTAATCGATCAATCGTAAAATAGTTATTATTTTTAAGTTTTTTAGATCTTAATTATCTCAAAATGGTCTAAAAGTCAATTTATTTTAAATCTTATAAAAATTACAAATACTTTAGTTGTTCGAAAAAAATTTAATCTAAAATTGAGATGAGATGTTCCAAAATCCGATTTTTAAGCATTCCATTTAATGTTTTTCTCAATAGATAATAATGTTAGTGAAGAAATAATCAAATTAGCGCTAACTTAAAAATCACCCTAGAATTCATACGGATTATGAAGCTTCGAAGTCATTTTGATTTTACCTTTCAACGAATGAAAATAAAAATATTTATAATTATTAATTTATTAACAATATGATATCATACATTATAATTATATTTTAGATGCTTGACTATCCGTAAAAAAAAATAATTTTATTTTATTTCTTAAAAATATTACACCAGAGTACAAAATAAAATTTTATGAAAAGAAATCCATGTCGCCAGAACATCCAATTTCAAGGAAATCATCATCATAAGCTTGTAAATTTCTATCTGAAGATGGTGCTGTCGTAGTGATATTATTCGTTGGAAAAACAGTTGCAGAGTCAATATGATCCGTCATTTCATCACTACTATTTTCTCGACCATCAGTCACAGGTGAAGGTGGTGGGTTGCTTACATTTTCTGTATGATCACTATCTTTTCGCGAACGATTTCCTTTTGATATTTCTATTTCAGCACGTGTTAATAAATTCGGCAAATTAGTTCTATTTGTTTTACCTGTAAAAATATTATGTCTTAAGTATGTTTAATAATAATAAAAATTTTAAACAAAAATATTTCTATATTTAAAACTAACTTTTATTTGATGAATTTCCTGTTTTCAATTTACGATTTTTTTTCCTTTCACGGTTCAATTTTGCTCTATCTTCTTTGAAAATATCGTGTTTTTGATCTGCAGTAATATCATCATCACGTTTTAGTAGAAAGAAATAAACTCCGCCTGGTGTTCGCCTTCTTCTTTGATTCTAAACAATTTAAAATTAATATAAACGTTTCTGAGCTCTTTTTACGCAATATATAACTGTCCAAAACATATTGACGAAAAATTTATTCATATAACAAGTGAGGATAACAAACTAACAGAATTAATTGTTTAAATACTCGACATTTGTTTAGTATCATTATCTGAACTATTTTTAACCATTAGCATTCATCGAAACTCTAACTATTTTGCCCATAAAATTAAAAATACAGAACAATTGGCAACGTTGTAGCGATGTTAATAAAAAACACCAACAACGGACTAGCGATTGTTCTAAACTGTTATCATTGAAAAATTCTTTTCTTTGAAAACATTTTAAAAAAAAAATTAATAACATCGAAAATTTTTAAATGGAAAAATCGGTGTAAAAAATCCATGGTTGAGTTTATTTTTTATGTAACAAATTTTGATAAAAATCTAATTTACTCTTGACTTTGACCATGTTAATAATTTACTAGTTTCCATTGACTATAGGTGTTAAGTGTTCAAGAAACATCGATGTACATCGGCCATTTCTATTATAAAATAATGAGTACTGCACAGCACTCGATTACCAATCGTCGAGATCTTTTTGCAATTAAATTATGATTAAAACTTCATCGCATAATAATGAATATGACATAAAGTTTAAAAAATGATTGATGTTCAACCTAAGTCCTTAAAAGCTCAATAAAATATTTTGGTTATCTTCCAAATACGAACATAAAAATTGCTTACCATTATCAACATTCCACCATCGGCCTCGATTTTTTTCGTTTCATTAAATAATTCAATTGCTTTGGCTTTACCTGCGACTGCTATCAAATTTTCTAAAATAAAGAATTATTAATTCGTATTTTCAATCCTAATTCATTTACAATTTTTCTTAGCTTACTTAAAATATCATCTTTCTCCTCATATAACTTATTTGAAATATCTGTAGCAACCTCATCGTCCTCATTATCTACTGTTACGGCTAAATCAAGCAAATGCCTGGGGGCAGTACGATCCGCTTCTTCTTCCTTAGTTAAAATTCGTTTACCAAGTCGTAAATGAACATTTGATCGATCTTTAAATGTTCGTTTTAAATTTCTATTTGGAAAATTATACGTTTCTACGTCACGACTACGATCTAATTTAGTTACATCACAACTATTCATAGTTTCAGTTAATAAATCCTCTTGTGCTCTCGCACTCCAAATACTGTACTTATTATGCTTTTTATTTTCATGTCGTATATTTTTTGGTTTTAATTTTGCACGCTTTGGTTGTTTGCGATTGCCACAATCACTATCAGATTGACTTGATTCACTCTGATTCGATAATTCATCATCGTCAGAATTGTACGTTTGTGGGGCTGGATCTTCTTTCGGTTGATGCAGCACTGGTCTTTCTAATGGATTATACTCAATAACCTCAGGATCGGATGATATCTAAATAACACATATCGATTTTTAGGCAAAATCCATAATATATATTATAATAAAATTAAATACCTCTCCATCGCTTTTTTCATAAACAATTTTTGGCTCAACTTCCATTTTTAAAGTCATAAAAAGTTATACAAAAAAACAACCAATTCATGAAAGTATTATAATAAAAATGGCCCCATAAAAGTTAAGTTTGTTCTTTCTTTAAGATACTTTTGTATGCATTTGTAATGAAATATTGGCCCCGAAATATTGTTAAATATGAAAGATTTTGAGTAATATGAGTATTTTTCTTCCTTTGATTTTTCACTATTTTTTGGCTCCTTTCTAAAAAGTTCAAATTGTTTTTTAGGTATGTTCCATTTGTTAGAAATATTTGGCGGGTAATTCGGGTGTATCATTGCTGAAAGTGAACAGATTAAAAAATAAAAAACGTTTTTACTTAAAATAGTGTTTTTATATATATATATATATGCTACTTTCCTTTATTTTCTACCTTAAAGATAGCATTGAATATTTTTATAACAAATCATTTTCCGTTCAAAATACTTTTTTCTTTCTTATATAGTCTAATCGAGCCTCACTCGTCAATTTGATCTGAGTTGGTCATTAGCACGGTTGTATGTTGTCATTAGATTGTAATCGGAATCTTTTCAGAACCCAACTGTGAAAACGTGAATTGCAATCAAAATTTTTTCGAAACCTATTTTTTTACTTCTAGTCGCGGGTACCGTGCTTGTAGTTATCAATTGAATGCAACAACAACAAACCTACTCGGACTTATTAGTTGACAATTTTGACATTTAAATGTCAAATTCTTGAAGTTTGACGAAATGCAACAAAATATTAAAAATAAAATTGAAATTTTCTTTTGTAATTTTATTTAAATGTTGTTTTTTTCAATACATATAGAATAGAAGAAAATTATAATGAGTCTAATTAATGCACCAACGAAACCACCAAGGGGTGTAAAACATGCGAAGGAAACGGTTTGTACCTTCAAAACAATTCATACTATACTATTTATAATTAATTTACTATTTTAATTTAGAGTGGATTGTTAATGTCCGTAATTAGTACACTATCAGCTAGTGAAACAAATGAACAACGTGATCGTGAACGCTCAAAACTAGAATCAGAATATAAGCGATGCGATGCGAAATTGGATGAACTTATTTCGACTCACGATGGAGATTTATCGAAGGTAAATTAATTTCACTTACAATGTAATCACAAGAAGTCGAATTTTGAACTATATTTAAATTATTTAAGGTAATGCAATTATTTACAACTTTATCAGTGGAAGTAAATGCATCACGGGAAAAAATCCATGCGATTAAAGAGAATCTCCATGCTTGTAAAACGCTACTAGGATGTCGTCGAGATGAGCTTTTGAAATTATGGTTAGAAGGTGTTGAACATAAACACATGCTTCAATTACTCGAAGAAATGTAAGTACTTTGAAAACTTCATTAACTCATCCTGTCTATTTAGCTGCCAGAAAAAAATTTGGTTTTGTTTCAATTTCTGGAATAATTAAAATCCTAAAAAAAAAATCCTGCTCATATGATCATTAAAAAATGAACCAAATTTATGGGTCATAATTGTCTTATGGATCATAATCGCCTTATTTACCTATTTTTATCAAATTCTTAAGAAAGAAAAATTTAAATCTACTAGAATAAATAATTAAATTTATTTTTAATGGATACTTTGTTTTGAATCGATTTCAGTGAACAGATGAACGAAGTGCCGGCACAATTAAATTCCTACTTACAAAAGAAACATTACCTACACGCCACAAAACTATTAGTAAATGCAGTATCACTTGGCAAAAGTACATTGGAGGGTGTTGAAGCCCTACGTGAATTAGCTGGTGTTTTAGAATTAAAAAAAAAGCAATTACATATAAAATTAATTGAAGAACTCAGTCGTCATTTATATTTACGATCAAGTCAAGAAGGATTTCAGTTACGTCGACAAGGTTCAGGACGTGATCCTGCACTATTGGCATCACCATTTCAACGTGAAGCTGAATTACGTGCTTCTTCGCGACGTAAGAATGAATCAAAAGTGAAACGTACGTTATTGGATGTCAGTAATAGTTCAGATCAAAATAGGTATGCTATAAAATTTTTTTTACTCTGAATTAAAGATACTATATGAATAGTATTGTATAAACTATATCGTATTGTTTATCTATAGAGCGGAAAATGTTAAACAATACGAAATTAATGAAAACTTACAAGGTGATCCAGAAGCAGATTCAGATCATTTTATGGCAATTTTAGTGGAATGTTTAGCATTATTAGAAAAAATTCCTGAAACCGTTGAGGTATTTAGTATAATTTCCCCTTACTTAAAGAAATAAATAAATACAAATTATTTGGTTTTATTTCTAGAAAATAAAAAATAATATACAATCAGAATTAAAAACAATAATTAAACATACAACAAAAGAAATAATTGACATGAATGCAGCACAAGTAACAAATCAAAATAATTTATTATTAGAATTACTTGAAACAATATTTATACAATTTCGTTATGTTAGTAAAAGTCATGACTGTCTCTTAAAATATTTAACTCAAGCTGTAAAACATCATCGAATTGATGTACGATTATATGAAAAATGTACTTTTTGGTTGGAATTACAAACAGTAGTAAGTAACTATCTTAACAGACATATGTTTATACTAGTACCTAGATCGTTCTTACTTTAAAGTTTTTAGATTTATGTTCATTCAGCATTTTTGTATAATAATCTGTTACACACTTCTGCCAGAACCTGTGGTTGCTATTGATCTTACCGAACATTAATTTGATGCATACTTATCATACTAAAGCCACAGTTAACAGAAAAATTACCAACAACCCGACACAGTTTTCCAAATGTCACACTAGGGCTATAAGTAAAAGTTTGTTTTAATATGATGATTAATTCTTTTACCCATCAATAAACAATGAAGTGTATTCATTTGGGTGGGAAATACTACACCTTCTTTTTGATTTAAATCAAGTAGGACAATGGAATATGGGAGCTTCGTGGCTGATGCTACGACGTAAATCAGTGTAAATTTTTTTTCATTCCAATAAGTCCGTTTAATTTTTAAAGAATGCAAAATATTTTATTCAAGGCGCTAGATAGAATTAAAATCTGGAATCTTGTAGTACATAAATATTAATAAGAAAGATTGTCCGATGTTAAGACTTTTGTACTAAAAGTATGGATCTCAATAAAACTTTTGGAAATTACAAATACTTCTAAACATGGCGTTAAGTAGAATAGTAATCTGGGGTCTTGCAGTACTTACTGATCTTAAAAGTGGTAATTTTGAGGTTCTTTTTGAACATTTTTGTACTACAAAACCTGTCCGGTCTGTGACAAAAGATGAATGAATCAAATTTAAAACATATGTATATACAATAATATGAAAATTTTAATTAAAAATACATTTTATAGCTTCAAACATTACTCACAAGCTATTTAGATATACCAAACATCGCTGTAGATCAAATTCAATCAAATGCATTTTCTGATACAACAGAAATATCAAGTTATTTTTCTAGGCGAAAGAATCAACCGTAAGTTTAAATCAAATATTTTCTATACGGTGTATTATAATTTGAAATTTTCTTTACAGAAGAAAAAAAGGTTCTTTGTTTACATTTGAAACATCATCAAATGTTCTTAACAATTATTTAAGTGAAACAATTATTGGTCAAGTGGGGAATAAAGATGAACAATTTGTTTGTACACCAGATCCAAATCATATAATCGCCATTTTTATTCCATTAATAAAATTTGTAAAAGAAATTGAACAGATTTTGGGATCATCTACATCACAGTACGTATTTAAAGCTGATTTTAGCATCATCTAAATATATTCACTAATACCTGTTTAAAAACAGGAAAACTTTTACATTGAAACGATTTATTTCCGACTACGTCACGGATGTATACTTAAATCGTATCAAGAAAAAAATAACAAATGAAATTGACATGGCTGTACGCACATCCGATGCTTGGAGAATTGTCATCTGCCCAGATGTAATGTCTGATTTAAATGTCTCCAAACCATTATTACAAAGTGCAATTACTGTTGGAAATTGTATGCGCGAATGGCAATTACTTATGGATAATCTACCTCCTTACTCAAGCCGAGTTGCTCAAGCAGCTTTACACGATTTGCAATCGTATCGTGACATATGTCGTGATGCGTATCAAGGTATTGTACAACCTCACACCGAAGATAAGCGTATTTGTAGTGCGGCCTGGTTAAATGATGAAGATATTAGTCGATTCTTAAAATCATTACCTAATTGGATTAATTTAAAAGCCCAACGACATATTGAAGGCGCATCTCGTGGGAAACGAGCTGGTACAGGAGCAGGAAATGTATCAGATCATGCAGACGAAGAAAGTCCAGCGGATATACATCAACGAAATGTTCGAGAGGCTGATATATTAATTAGTAATTTGCGTGAAGGTGGAATTAATTCGTATGAGATTATCAGTGATATGGGATCATTAAAATGTCTTGCACAACTTCAAGAAAGCATGGTAAGGCTATCTTCAATGGTGTAGACATCAATAAGGGACCGTAGTTGTTATTTAAACAAATCGGTTTTTTAGGAATGGTTTTCGGACGTTGTAAAAACATTTAACGATAAATTAAAAACTGAACCAACAGTGATAGATTACGATGATTTAAGTATTGAACATTCCGATGTTGAGAGTATCATGAAATCTTTAAATGAATTGAGCTTAGATTTTGATGAATTGGCTGATACCAGTCTATTATTGTTACATTTAGAAGTACGTGTACAATGTTTTCATTATTTACTATCAAAGCCCGATTCAAATGGTGGTTTTGGATCACGCAATAATGATATTATGTCAACACGTGTCATGTCACAAGAGCCAGATCCCAAAGTACAACAATTAGCACGTGTATTAAGTGCCATGGATGAAGCTATGAATTCAAGTTTACAGCCACACAAATGCAAGGTAATTTTTTTTATTTTTTTTTATTATTGTATTCCTATACAGGCAAAATCTAGCCGAAGCACAGTAATTTTTTAGGTTCAAGTTTCTTAATATTGCCGTTATTGTTTAAATAAGCTTAAGGTAGATGGAAGACATCAAAAAAACAACGGTTCTTTACTTGGTAGTTCCTTTCGTTAAATAAAATTTTCACTGTTAATTTTGAACTCTGAAGCAATTACAGACAGGAAACCAAGAAATTTTAAGCTTAATCAAATGTTTATTTTTTTAGTACATATTCGAAGGATTGGGTCATTTAATCTCAAAAATTCTAATAAGTTCATCACAATTTATGAGTAAAATCAATGATTCTGGTATTGAAATGATGTTACGTAATATATTTATTTTACAACAAACTTTAACAAACATTACAATGAGTCGTGAAATTGCATTGGATCAAGCACGTCATTATTTTGAACTATTTTATTTATCGCCAGAGGTAAATAATTATGGATTAATTAGAAAAATTATTATATTCTTAAAAATTTTTATTTTAGGAAATTCTTGCAAATGTTATGGAAAAAGGACCAGAATTTTCAGAATTAGATTATATGAACGCTTTTCAATTAATTAATCGTAGTAATTCGGATAAAATGCAGGGAGCATCAGTGAATATTCATCTAGAACGTTTATCTGAGATTTTAGGTGAAGTTGGTGTTACTGTTTAGAAAATAATAAAACGATGAGCAAAATTTTTTTATTTACAATTGTCTAGAATTTATAATTGTTTAGACCTTTAGTTAAAATTAATAACGAAATGAGTTAAATTATGAGATAATAAAGCTTGATAATAATATGTATAGAATAAAAAGTCTTTTTAAATAAATAATTTGTACGGAAATTTTGTTTTATTTTTATCGCCTTATTTTGAGATTTCGCAAAAAAGGAAATTCATAACAAAAAAAAGCATATTTTTGAATGTTTTTTATGTCATTTCAACAACAATTCGTTACTTAAAAAAAAGGTTCTATTTTAAGTAAAAAGACTGCGGAATTTCATAAAACATCCAAAACTTATCTGTCTTATGTAGTGGACGACCCAGTCATTTCGTATTTGATTTACTTTAATAATTCTTACAAAGTGCAATTTTTAATTCTCAAACAGTAGAAATGATAGTTCACATCATGGAGAATCTTAATCGAATGATCTTGTAGGTGTTTGACGAAGCATGCAAATTTGTTTAAATCAACTTTAACAATGTCTAAGCACAAAATCAAAAATCTGGCTCATGGGCAGTGGTGTTTTCCATTAAAATTCGACTATATGATTTCGAAATTTAATTTTTTTAGTGCCAAAAATTGTATTTGGAGCAAGTTAAATTAGACAAAAACACAGGCGTTTTAGTGTTGCCTGCCGTCTGATCGAGAAAATACTACATTAATCTTTGGTTGATTACTTATGTAGGAAAAACCTGCATGTGCGTCCGCCATTAAGAACTCAAACACGAAAGAGATATCGAGCTGAAATTTTGATTACGTATATAAGACATAAAAACTGAGTTTAAGTTTGTGAATAAGCAAAATTCGTCCATTGAATCCATAACTCAACTTTTAAACCAAAAAAGATAGAGGAAAATTACAAAGACAAAAAATGTTTGTTTTTGAAAACAAACAACTTTTGCTTCAAACATTATGTTTGCAATATTATTACTATATATTTTTATAACTTTGTAGAGTAGATATTAAAGTATTTTATGAATGCTAATAATTAAAAATAGTTAAAACATTTTAACAACTTTTGTTTTATTAATAATACATTACTGGAGAACAAATGACATTTGTACTTTCATGGATAGGATAGAACAGTGTAGTTTGTTGCATGTCCGTCTAGCTATTAGAGAGTCCCGTGTTTGATTTTCGCCACTTTATAAGACACAATTAGTTTTTTCAGCCTTTTCTTGGTTTAAATTTAAAGCGTTTTACTAGGAGAATCACTCTGATATAAATTCGAACGACGGTGGCTTTTGAATAAAAAGATACGATGTTATTTCTTCACGTTAGAATAATTCTTTATGAAGAATTGGCAAATATTGTCGCTTAAATTTGACTGTTTTGTTTTACAGAAAGTCTTAATTATGTTATTTGTTCTTTTCAACACGATTTTACAAAATTCTGGCCAATAATTATTTAAAAATATTTAATTAGTTTTATTTGTATAGAATATTTGGTAAAATAATAATTATTATTTATATTTCAGTGTGTATTAGTACAGAAATGATGGTAAATTATTAATAACAACAAAATATATTATAAATATTATATTTATGTCAATCTTAATTATATTAATAGCAAAAACATAAATTATTTTATATTAACACAGTTGCCGAATTTTTGAAACTTTTCATTTGGTTAAATAGAATAATTTAAATAAGCATCATTAAAAGTTAATAATATTCTCTATAAATATATCAATATTCAAAATTAATATAAAAAAAGATTTATGATAAAAAAAACTGGGTTCATTTTTGTTTTTCACATCTTATATAAATACAGCAGTGTTAAATGTGTGTGTGTACTTTTTTATATCTTTTTGATATAAATAACGCTATTATTATTATTAATATAAATACGTTTTAAAATGTTTTTCGATGTATTGCTCGATGCCCTTCATCTTCGTATTCTTTTTTACTAACCCACATCTTTTTGAAGGTATCCAATGATGCTAGAATTGAACCACCAATCCATGTGGAATATAGTCGTTCTTGTGGTGCAGATATCTGTAAATACAAATACAAAATAAGTGAAAATAACAACAGAATTGAATTGAATTAAATGTTTAGATATCCGACATATCGTTGGTTCAGTATCAACATTTTTTCTGAAGATTTTTTATTATTAGCATTCAGAAAAAATCATAAATATACAGCCCAGGCAGTTTTAAATACATATAGTAATAAAATCCATGCAAATAGCTAATTTTGATCTGAAATTGTGACTAATCTAAACAATTTACGAAGAAATTTACTCATAAATTATGTATGTCGTTCAATATAGATGATTTTAATTAAAATTTTTAGAATATCATAATTATTTTTATTTTTTTCAATTCAATTTATTTTTACTAATTATTAATGATGATAAATAAATTATTAAAATGATAGCTGCATAAATATTTAATTAATTACAAGAACTTTTAAATAAGCAGTGATGGTCACTTAGCGACGATGTGGTTATTACTATTGACACAATTAAGGTAGCACGACGTCTTGACACATTTTCAATCATACATTGCAGGATTAAAGTACCTTACTTTTATATTATCTTAATCTTACGAATTGTTTATGTAGAATTTAAATGTACCACAAAATAATACAACACTATCTGATTCATTAATTTATTACAAAATAAACTATATTCTAAAAATATCAAAAATAAATTTACCTTAATTTTAATGTCTTTAGGTGCCAATTTTCTAATTTCAGCTAAAAGTCGATCTCCAAATCCCTGTAAAATAAATTTACTTAACAATCTAAAATTTTTATTATGACTTTAAGCTTTACTATATGAAACATTTTGTGCTATATAAATTAGGAAAATTGTATTTTTACGAGTCGCAAGCTGTTTCTGAATGGCATTGCTATGGAAAAGAAAAACTAGAATAATTAAAAATTTAATAAAGTATTACCTTAAAAAGTGTAGAACCACCCGATAATACAATATTTTGAAATAGATCTTTTCTTAAATCTAAATCAGATTTTTGTATTGAATATAAAAGTACTTCATGCAATCCTTCGCATTCTTCACCGATTAAGTCCGGTCGGAATAATACTTCAGCTGCACGGAATTTTGCTGGACCAATTGATAATGTATTTCCATCTGGTAATGTATATACAACTTGTTCCGTATCGACAGTTTCTTCTTTTTGTGGATTTGCTGATAAGTAACATGCCTTCTCTTTAATTGTACGAACTATTTCAAATTCAGCAGTTGTCTTAAAATTGATTCCTTCTTTACGAAGTAATAATCTGAGAATTGGAAACAAGTTTAAATTATTCCATTTAATATAGATGATAAAATTGTGAGAAACAATAATCTACCCAATAAGATAAATTAGACTAAAAATCACAAAATTTCTATTAAAATCTGAATTATAAAACCCTTAAATTTAATCTGTCTATGATAGACTTACGGGCTCGGTTTGTCGATGCGTCCTGAAATTATTAAATATATTGTCAAACTTACTTTAAATGGCGTGTAACATCTCTACCGGCAATATCTACTCGCATGATACTATGAGGCATTGCAAAGCCCTCGAAAATTGGAACAGCATGTGTAACACCATCGCCTGAGTCTAACACAACACCAGTTGTTCGTCCAGTCGCATATAAACTTAGCACCGCTTGCATCGATACAAATAGTGCAGGTACATTAAATGTTTCAAAAAATATTTCAGCAGCTTTTTCACGATTTCTTCGTGGATTTAATGGTGCCTCTGTTAAAAGTACAGGATGCTCTTCAGCGAATGTTGATAATTGATCTTTACTATATATATAATTCCATATTCGTTCCATATCATTCCAATCAGTGACTATGCCATGTTCCATTGGATATCTTAACGAAAGTAAGCCACGATGTTCTTCAGCTTTAGGGCCCACAAATAAATCACCTTCTAACGCCCCAGCCATAACACGCACATGTTTAGGTCTCCCTATACTAGAATTTCACATTTAATTTATGTAATATATATAATAAAATTAAATCAAATAATACTTACTAATTAGGAAATCTACATTTTGGTATCTGATCTCCTGCAAAACCAGCCTTAATTACACCCGATCCCTATGGGACAAAATATTTATTACTAACAAGTCCCAGAAATTTTACAATTAAAAGTCAGCTTACATTATCGATGACAACCGGTTGATTAATGATAACATCATACGATTCCATAGTGCTTTTAATTACTACAATATAAATAAAAATTACGCCTAAATTACGGTAAAATTACTAGTGACATCAGATTCTTAACTTCTTTCGCAAACTGACAGTATGACAGTTTCGGTACAGTTTAGCCAACATAAGATGTATGTAGATATTGACAAAAATGTGCGTTCTGTAAAATTTAGTTAAAACGTTGATATATAAAAAGGTAAAAACCCCGGTGGTAGAATATTACAACCGGGATAAAATCTGAAGAATTTCTGGATAAATAGAATGTAATTATAACGAATATATAACCTAACGTACGGATATACTTTCATGGATGATAGTTCATAGAATTACTAGAGGCCAAAGTAGTTCAAATCATTCAAGTAGTAAGTTGTTTAGTTGCATTTATTTAATACTTGCCCAAAAATGGTTCATATTTTTAATACGATAATTTAATTACGTGACAAATAATGAACTGAGAATACCATTCGGTTCAGTCCATCCTTCTTCATGTCTATACAAGTAATTTATTAAGAATATATTCTAAAGTATAGCGGTTTTACACAGTGTACCAGCCACAGGCATGTAATTTCATATAACATAAGTTTATATTATATGATGGTGTAGGTATACTGTTGAAAACCAGTATATATCGAAACAACAAATAAATGTTAGATTCCTTCATTTGTTTATTTTCATGTTTGTAATTGAAAAGTGGGGTGGGTATTACTTGCACAAAAAATAAAATTTTACTAAATCCTTGTAGACTAGAGTAGAAGCCTTAAAAAATGATAAAAATGTGAAGAAAATTATAGTAGGATAAAACCCATTGGAAAGGCAAGATAATATGATAAAAATAAAAGGAAAAATAAATTACGGGCGATCTGAGTTCGGGAAGTGTGGAAGGGGTGAGTTTTTAAGGGTAAAACACGGTTTATTTCGATTTCCAGAAAAACTACAAGTCCTATGGAAAAAAGTTAAATGGCAAAGTTGTAGGTAATAAAAAGATCTATAACTTTTGTATTTACACTTTTTTCACATAACCTCAAAATTTTTCGATTGAAAATTTGGGTGCTTTTTCGATATTTATTCAAAATAAGATGAAACAATAAATATTTTAAATCAAAAAAATTACGGTGTATTTGGAACATAAAAAGATAAGTTTTCACCAAATTTCGGAGAAAAAAAATAAAAAACCAAAAACTTGGTTATTTCAATTTTTCACATAAATTTTGAGGTTATGTGAATAAAGTGTAAATACAAAAGCTGTAGATCTTTTTATCGCCTACAACTCTGCCATTTAACTTTTTTCCATTAGACTTGTAGTTTTGCCGAAAATTCAGATAAACCGAATTTTACCCTTAAAAACTCACCCCCTCCTATTTCCCGAACTGAGATCGCCCGTAATTTATTTTTACTTTCATTTTTATCATATTATCTTCCGTTTCCAATTAGTTTCATTCTACTATAATTTTTTTTGTTTTCAAAAATTATCTACCCTGGTATATTGACTAAAATGTTGCTGTACAGACATGTTTAGTTACTAAACTGCTTACTACTTAGCTAAATTACATCCTCAATGTGAACAATGCTTAATAAAAGACGCCTTCCTTTTATATTAATAACAATAAGTAGAATAATATTCATACCCTTTAACGCTAATATATTTAATTACTTCACATTAAAATAGTGAAAATTTCTATCTAAAACATTTTGTACATTAAATTCACAATTTCACTTGATGATCGTGTTACTCAATTCAATTTGACTAAAAAATGAAGAAAGTAGAACGTTTAAGATAAATAAATGAACAGTAATTGTGGATTATTTTCACTAGAAATAGTAGAAATGTTGTAGATTTTCATCGTTTCGAATATTTTTTTTACTATCATTTATAACGAGGACTGAGGGTGCGCGTAGAGTATCGACTTTCAGATTTAAAAACGTCTAGTATGCACTGTCAGTACCCGCTTTGATTAAATTATTTGAAGCGAATGAAAGTCGTGAACAACTCTTACTTTTAGTGGAAATAATTCACAGTTGAAAACATCGTATTTCAACTGTGAAAGGTTCTATTCAAAGTTCTGCCCTTTATTCATTATTTAGTATACTACAATTACAATTATGAAATTTAATATTTGATGGCTTACTACACTATTTGGGGGGATTGCTAAAAGACAAGTAATAAACATAATAGTTGATTCAAAATTGATGTTTATTAATAAAGTAATTACAAGAAAAATAATTATATTTATATAACAAGAAAAGAAAATTTAATTTAAACAATATTATGTAATAGTTATTTTTACATTTAATAGTTTTTGTTTGTTGAAATGTGTAAAACGACTAGCACTATTTTTTTGTTTGTTTTTTAACTAAATTATAACATAAAAAATATTCAGCAACTTCAAACAGCTATTATTTTTATCGACATTTATTAATTATATTTAAATAGTCTAATAGAGCCTTAAAAATATTATTTTATTAGACGATTAAAACTAGATGAATACTTATATTGTAAAATTATATATATATATATATATATATATATATATATATATATATATATATATATATATATATATATATATATATATATATCTTGTAGCCTTACATAGTGTGTAATATACATTGTATTTCTATCAATTTTCCATCTAAAATAACTCAAAAGATACGTATCCATATTTTATGAAATTTAGTATGGTCAATATTGACATGGACTTTATATTTCACAAAAGCTGTAGGTTTTCATGTCAATATTGTGCATACTACATTTCATAACATTTAAATAAGAATTTTTTGAGTTATTTGTGCTGGAAAATTGTATGCTTCTGTAAGCTGTTGATAAACCCCCCTTAAATTCATACTATTAAGTTAAATTGTTTGCATTTTTTGCATAAAATTTTTTAATGGCTTTTTATCTACAATTGGCTATTTTATTTCATAATTCCAATTATGATTTGTTAATTAAAAAAAAAAAAGATTCCTTACTTTTCTTGGTTTAGAGATTTCTCGAAAGAGATGATTTTAAGTACGTCGATAAATATAAATTCATCAAATTACCGTAAAGCATCAGCCTTGATACGGGAAAATACAATGCCTGATATATTTTTAATTGGGTGTTTATCACTACAAGATTGAAAATACCACGCCATCTAATCTAGGTAAATTGATTGGAGCAGTTGTCATATTAACATTATACTTTCCGTACTGGCTGTTGCAGGCATAGATTCTTGGATTCCGAACGGTGAAAAATAAAACGTTGCATGTTTCATTTGTTTCTACAACCTGAATGATTGTTTTGAGAGACTCTACAATGTTTCAAAAATAAATCATGAAGTAGTATTTCTAATAAGTTAATTTATATTCAATACAAAATATATATGTACAATCAAAAATATTCATCAAGTTGAATGGATAAAAATTTCAATACTGTTTGAAGCATTTTTTTTAAATTATGAAAAATTATAGAATCAGATCACATAATTGACGATTATACATCGTTTAACTATCATTATATTATATAATAGAACTGTTTTTTATGTGTTGTGTAAGGGATGTTTTTTCTATTATGTTGTTAAATATAGTAAAATATACCACAGTGTGATTAACTGTAACATGTTTTAAATAGATGACTACACTTCTGCTGGATTACCAATTTTATACTTTGCATAATTAACAATATCTAACTACGTGGCTACGATGTTTCATTGTATGAATCGCAATGATTCTGTTTAATGAAGATGAAAGAAGATTTACTGTAGTTCTTTTTCAACATATTTGTCTTTGAAATGAACTATTTGTTTTAAAAACAAATGAATTCCATATTTTGATAGAAAAAAAATGATAACCCGCCAGAAACGTATTTCTATATTAAAATAGTAATCACTTAGGGAAATTTTCAACTAAAATATAATTATGTTAATCTGAATATTGTATTTTTCACCATAGGCATAAAAGTAAATATAATTAATTTTTTATTTTTAAATATTATCAATATTTTACATACTTATTATACATTCGATAATATTGTTTTGTTTACACACCCAATCATATTTAAGAGGTTGTTAACAGAGCCACGTGCAACCCATATGCCATAATGAAAAACAATCAGTTCAATAGAACAGCATTGTTCACTTTTTTTTTAATTGGATCATTATTATTTTTCGTTACACAATCATTTTTAACTTGTAAAAAATTTATTGAAAATTGTAAGATTATAAAATGGTTTTTATTATAAAGAATAATTTTAAAAAATATATAGTACTTCATTTAATATAGTCGCGTTTGATTATAGCGCTTATGTAATAAAAAATTGAACTATATATATTGGATATCTCGACAGTTAAAAAATGTTATACTAAGGATGCTATTTTGGTCTCGAACGACCTTTTCGTTTAATATGTATTTGCAAATTAGGTTACCTCTTATGAATACGCTCTTTTAAATAAATTAGCATTTATCTGAAGTAGTATCTCGATCAAGAAAACCCGATTTCAAAATAATATAGATGCAAAATTAGCGGAGATAATAATTTCTAAGAGATTTCGGAGACTTGCATTAAAAGTTTTTTTTTGCCTATGTCGATTAATTGATAGCCTCTATGATTAGGTTTATCTCCAGTGCCTTCAACTTGAGAAATGCGATGGTCAAATCGTCAGCCAACATACGGTTATCCTTTTTTTTAAACATATTGATGCAAAGATGAGATACTTGATTTAACATCCAATAAATATTCTTTCTATTTACACGATGCTAAAATTTATCAAAATATTTTAGTTCATTTTTTACTATCAAAAGCAATTTGGGTCATTTCGTCTGTGACTATTAATCAAAAGAATTATGAATACAACATTTAGACGAATTTGTGACCAAAACCATAAATGATTTTCATATATAAACTCAAAACAATGTAGCCAATAGAAGACAAAGAAAGTATAATAAATCTATTTTATTATAATATTAATATCTGGAGTATAAATCTTAATTATACTTGAAGTAGTCCCGTTTTTCTTTTTATTAAAACCATTCAAATTTGTGGCCACGGATAAATTATAATCCAGTCAATAAGAAAATTAAAATTAAATTGTATTATTTAGATATTTAAGACGTTGATCGCCCAGATGATCCAATAAAATGACTATCTTTGAATAATAAAAGGAAAAAGTCACAGAATATCTTTCAACGCATCAAAACTTCATTACAAAATCACTTGGAACCAAAAATCAAAATTTAAAGCGGGAGATCCATATTTACTAATATAACAATTTACTTAACTTTTTCCTTTTTTAAAATATAAAAATTATATAAATAAAAAAAAAAAATTAATTTACGATTAATAAAAATTACACATTTACGATTAAAAAACAAAATTCCAACAATGTACGAAAAAAATAATTTCTGGTGAACAAAACTGTTGTGTCTCATCTCTTGTGGAATTTGAGATGAATAAGCCAGCTCAAAGGCAAGAGAGGCACGGGCTTCCTCCCTAACAACAGCCACCACCTTGCGCTCCGCCTTGACCACCAGTACCAGGAAGTGATGGATTTGTTGGTGAATGTTGTGGCCCAATTTTAATACCATTTGCTTCATTATTTATATCAAATACACCCTCTTGAATTTTTTCATAGATTTCTTTGGCAGTATTTATAAATGCTTCTTCAACATTTGCTGCTGTTTTTGCTGACGTTTCCATAAATACTAAGCTATGTTCTCTAGCGAATGCTTCACCTTCCTCTTTTTGAACTTCTCTTCTACTCTCTAAATCACTGTAATTTAAAATTCAAAATAAATGAGTAATTTGGTTTTGTACTCCCCAGTGTTTAAGGTTTTATTGTCTCAATGAAGATAATAAATTTATGGAACTTAAATTCTTAAAGGTGAACTCCAAAGTTGTAAGCAACATATGTGTTCCTATGAGACTTTTAAAATGAAATAAAATATGTCTTGTAACTTTCCCCACTAGTCAGTAATTTTGAGATAAGTCCCCGAAATTTCATTTGGTACCATAGACAATTTTTTTAAAAACTGCATTTCCAAATTATTTAACAGTACCAAAATTACAAATGTGTATCTAATATTAGGGCAGCCATAACTTTAAATTTTTATTAGTAAAATTGATTAAACACACCTTTTGTTACCGATTAACATTATAACCATGTTAGAATTTGAATGTTGCCTGGCATCCTCTAGCCACGTTGTAAGATGATTAAAAGTTTCCCTTCGTGTGATGTCGTAAACAAGTAGAGCTCCAGCTGCTCCTCGATAATATGATCGTGTAATTGATCTAAATGCTTCTTGACCAGCAGTATCCCATATTTGTAATTTGATTTGTTTGCCATCGATTGTAATCATTCTTGCGCCAAATTCAACGCCGATGGTTAAATCATGTACAGGTTGAAATCTTTTGTCGGTGAATTGTAATAACAGGCATGATTTTCCAACACCTTAAAAAAATCAACATATTAAAATTTTTCTTTTGCAAGTTTTTCACTAACTTAATATTTTTTATTATTTGTTTGTCTTTCAAGTTTTTTTACTCTTAATTTTTGCACTCGTCATAACTCAATACACATAGCAAATGAACCTCAATTACTTTCTAAGTTACTACAAAATGTAAATTGGAGAACAATATAAAATTCTTAATTAAACGTGTTCGTTATATGATTTGATGATTTACGAAATCAGATAACTATTCTATAAAAATGTTTACGTATATCGTTAATTATTCAAGGAGCTGTCACCATTAATTTAATTTTTTTGGTCAATTCACCTAATACATATTTGTAGTTCTTTAAAATCGATTCAAAACAAACGGAACTATTTTGGAAAATCATAAAAACATATCAAAATCGAATAAAAAACGGCTAAATTTTTTTAAAAGTATAAAAATCACCTTTAAAGACTTTTTACGATATGTACCATTTACGCGTAATTCAAATGGAAAAATGTTTGAAATCATGTTATGGAAATTGAAAAATACATAGTTTTTTAATGTCATTTGGTTATTATTCTTGTCGCAGTTATTTTCTAATTCAAGGTAATAATGCTTAAGGATATTTTTGGCAAATGTGTTTTAAAACTTATTGGCTTATTGTGAGTATCATTGTTTTAATTGGAAAAATTAACAAAAATTGACGTCAAATGATTATTTTGTCTAGTTGTTTGTTGAGGAGCAAAAAATAATTTTCTATTTCAATCTTTTTACTGTTTTGAGCTTAATATTCCAAATTTTTGTAGATTCATTTATACATAAACTAAAGTCAACATACTAGGAGCGTTAATGGGGATAATATTGTTTACAAATACCCTTGGGATCAATTTATGTTAAAACATTTTTAATTGTAACCTATGGAATTTAAAAAATGGATCCTTTAAAGTGAAAATTTAAATAATAAAACTTAGAATGACCTTAAACAATACAAATATTTTACAATTATTTGAAATTATTAGATAAGCATTCCTCTATTTTTACTTAACGAAATATTAGTCACAGTTGATTCAAAGAACAAAGGGTATTTCAAAATAATTATTACGCATAAGAGAATTTGTTCAATATTAAGTAAACTACCTATTTAAATTCAAAAATCAAAACATTAAATTTTTTTGAAATTCAGATGAGGCATAAAAAAATAATGGAAAATATTTCTGAAGTATTGATTTTTCTGAAACATATGTTTTTCATTTGAAATCTTTAACAAATTATTTCAAATATAATATACAAAAATCTCATAAAAATTTGTAAAAATTGATAAACCTTTGTAACCTTTCAAGGAAATGTTTTTGTTCAGAATATAGTTTTATATTATACCTCAAATCACTTATCAGTCTGTGGTCTATACACTATAGTTAGGGAAAATGAGAATAAAAAATCGATAACATACCCGTATCTCCAATAATAATGTATTTAAACAAATATGCATAGGACATTTTCTTTTGATTTTTATCAAAAAACTCACACAATTTATTTAAAAAATTTAATTACTAATTTTTAATTATATTTGTATTAATTTTTTAAAACTTGAAATTGACAATCTAGCATCTAATTACAACACACAATACAACTACAGCTGTCTCTGAACGTCACTTTCAGTGAATATACGACGTATTATTGTTCAATATGAATAAAGAATAGATACATACATATACGTTATGTGAAACAAAGAGTAAGATATTATATGCCAAGAGCGCCACTGAATACATGTGACATTATAGTATATTAAATTTCTACGCAAAATACAAAAAACCCGATGTAATAACACTTTTTCCACATACTTTTCTTTCAATATATTTCCATAAAAAATAAAATTAACATTTTTTTCATTTGATTTAATGTGTATTTAATTACTAACGATTTTTTAAATTTAATTATGGATGGTTTCTATTAACATACAAAAATAGAATAAATAAACGTAAATTATTAGAAGTGATGTTTCTTCCACCCATGAAGTATTTTCTCTAGAAATAATCCGATAAGATCAGGGAAAAGATTCAACCAACTTCGCGGCATTATTTTCAAGTATTGTTCTTTTCAATCAACTAGTTCCCCTATATTTTACTAGAAAATTTATATCATGTCCCAGACATAGATATATTCGAGTGTCTTATGTTATTAAAACTTTGCCATAAAGATAAAAGGTTGAGTAGTTTGTAAATGCTACAATGAATGTTGCGTAGATTGTATGAGATTCATGTTGTTGAAATAAATTAATCCTAAGGGTGAACCTTCACGTACAATTATTTATTTCTATAACCTTCCCTTGAGTATCGAGTAGGCTTTATTTTAAACCATAGATAATAGTCGCTTATTAATTATGGGTTATAGACATTAAATTTCTCGCTGGCGAGTGCATAGTTAACCATAGAATATAAAATGTTAATTATTGCAATTAAAATAGCGGGCAGCTTAATTTTTTACTCAAATTAAAATTTAAAAAAAATTGTTTTATAATATGGACAAAATTATTGTCTATTAATTTTTATTTATCCAAATAAGATTAAAAAAAATTCCTTAAACTGTTTCTCTTTCTGTCTTAGTAATTATACATTATAATTGCTTAAAATATTCGTCTTTGTCTTAATATTTATATTCTATCTAGTGATGTGTAATGTTTAAATAAAAAGCAAATGAAAGTAATAATTGTTATTTTCTTTGTTGATGTAACAAAAGAATTCGTATTCAAATAAATATCGTTAAGTTATTTATCATTTATTATGTGTTTTTTATATTTACATTTATTATTTACAACTCCTATTTACGATTGGAATAGTTTCATCCAATTATTTGTAATGGTTTCATTTTAAGTGTCCTAATTTGAAGAGACTGTTAAAAAGTGAATATTGTAAATTAATTAATAATTTTTGATATTTGTTATTATAAAATACAATATATTTCTGATATTCTAATAAAGGTTTGTCAATTACCTTATTTCGATCATTATTGTGCCAGTATATTGAAGTAATAAGTATTAATGGCGTTACATAGTTATTCAAACTTTAACATACGTAAAATTTTTCAGATAGTTTATACATTGCTTATTAAATGGCGGGTTTTATATAATATTATTTTTTTAATTACAAAACATATTAATAGTAGTCAATTAAATACTTTAATAATTTTTTTTCTGATTAGCGGTCAAATAACAACACCTCAAGTAGTGTCTTCCATTAATCCGACTATCGGACGAATATATTGCTAGATTTTTCAAAAAAGAAAATTATGCCGTACTATAATATAAACCGTATAACCTACAAATCGTAAATTATAAAAATATGAAAATATATCCATAGAATATATTACTGGATATATCCTAATTATATATGGATGATATGGATAAAAGTATTGTTGGGGCCAGTATTGTAATTAAATATGGATGTTATCTGCTAGAGGAAAAATATATTCAAACGCATGTGTCATTTATGCACTACTCATGCGCTTTAATCGTTTGAAGATTAGGATAAGTCCGATTCATCGAAAATGTGGGAACTGGCCAGATATGTTAATGTTCCCAATTACCTTTAATATTAAAAATTGTGATAATAATATTTTGACAAATTTAATATGAATATAAAATGTGATATTTTTCAAATAGTTTTATTTTATTTAATATATATATATATATATATATATATATATATATATATATATATATATATATATATATATATATATATATATATATATATATATATATATTAAATAAAACAAAATCATTTGAAAAATATCACATTTTATATGAATATTAAATTTGTTAAATATTATTATCACAATTTTTAATATATATATATATATATATATATATACATATATATATATATATAATATATATATATATATATATATATATATATATATATATATATATATATATATATATATATATATATATATATTAAATAAAATAAAACTATTTGAAAAATATCACATTTTATATTCATATTAAATTTGTCAAAATATTATTATCACAATTTTTAATATTAAAGGTAATTGGGAACATTAACATATCTGGCCAGTTCCCACATTTTCGATGAATCGGACTTATCCTAATCTTCAAACGATTAAAGCGCATGAGTAGTGCATAAATGACACATGCGTTTGAATATATTTTTCCTCTAGCAGATAACATCCATATTTAATTACAATACTGGCCATTATTGCCATTATCCAATTTTGATTTACAGATCAGCTATTTAGTATAATTTATAAACATTTGTGGTATGGTTAGTACTTCCATACGTTGTGCGAGGCGCTGTCAAATACAAAAAAGGGTCCCACTTTTTAACTTAGGTTAAGCCAGAGACTACGTTCTGATTTCATTTTGATACTTTCTCATCTTTTGTATATATATATATATATATATATATATATATATATATATATATATATATATATATATATTATATATATATATACTTATTGCCATTATCCAATTTTGATTTAAAGATCAGCTATTTAGTATAATTTATAAACATTTGTGGTATGGTTAGTACTTCCATACGTTGTGCGAGGCGCTGTCAAATACAAAAAAGGGTCCCACTTTTTAACTTAGGTTAAGCCAGAGACTACGTTCTGATTTCATTTTGATACTTTCTCATCTTTTGTTTATAATCTGGACATGCGATGTTCAGGTGTTCTAAACAGTATATTATTAGATTGGCTCAAAATACAATATACAATTTATTTAAAAAAAAAAAAAAAATTGTTAGGAATAAGTAATTAACAATAGATTCCATATTCTCTCTTATCTTCATTAGTTATTTTTAAATTATTGGTTGAAAATCTAGCGTTTGATTAACAGGTTTAAAGAAGAAAATAAACATTTTCTATTCCAACCTCTTTGTTAAAAATATAGAACTATTAAAGTCAAAAATTTTTTAATTCCGAATACAATAAGAACTGTTTAAGAGCCTATATATTTTCATCCAATTTTAATATTATTCTCTATTTTAGTTACCAGATTTTTTTCCTACGAGTATTATATGATTAAATCTTTTCTTCTGGAATTAATATAATTATACAATCATCACCCAATTTTCGACTTCGTACCGAGACCTTTTAATACGGATCTTTTATTAAAAATTAGGCATATCTTATGCGTAAATCCTGGAGTACAGTTTTGACAATTTATTAATAAGTTAAAAAAAGACATGAAACTCAAAATTTAAAAAAAAACTAATTTAATGTTTGATGATTAATTATTAACAATAATCTATCTACGTTACCGATCATCATATCTCGGCAATTTTTACAAACAGTCATTAAAAATCTATAATTACTAAAAGTTTAATTTATACAATTAAAAAAATGTATATCTAATCCAAAAAAAGATAACTGATTACGATTTAAACACCACACATTTCAAATTGTTGGGAATATCTTAAACAACAATTAAACTGTTGAAAAAATATATAATGAAATATTTAATTTTTAAACTTGATGGGAAAATTAAAACCCAAAAAATCGAATTTGAAAGTAAATGAAAGTAAAAATTGTTATTCGAATAAATTCAAACAATTGCATAAGGTGTGGTAAATTAGAATTAATCAATGAAGTTTTTTTGGCTTAGATGATACTTAAAACATACAAAACATTTAAATAAAAATTTTAAAAAAAATTACAGCGAATAAAGAAATATACATCTATAAAATTCAATTATTAGAGTCAATACTCTAATAATTACCCGAAAGGAAATCTAATCCTTGTATATTGATTCATATAAAATATGTATTTTGATTCATATAAAAGGGAAAGACCCTAGGGGATCTCTTTTTATTTTAGTTGGTTTTTCCTTATAAAAAACCAATAAATTTATCAGAAATTTGTTGGTTATTTGGGAAAAGGATATATTCTTCTTCAGAGTCATAAAAATTTCCTTTCTTCTAAAATAATATTTTTTTATACTAGTTAATTTCAATTTGCAAATTATTATTAAAAAAATTGTGTTGTACTCGTCTCGCTTTGAAATACTAACAATTCTTTCAATAATCTTAGGTCTCTAATGTTAATTTTAAAAGGATAATATACTGAAAAATGTGACATTTTAATTTTTGTAAAATGTAATTTTTCTATATTAATTTTAAAAAATTTGTTAATTATTAAATTTAGTACACTATGAAAATCTTCAACCTCTTCCAACGTGACTGTGGCATTATCTCCATTTTTTACACTGTAAATATAAAAAAAAATGAGCGCCTAATATCTAAAAAAATATTTCCTTGTTTTCAATATTTAAGAAGATTTTAAACTAAGGTCTTACAAGTACTAGCGTTATATTCATTAAATATTTATATTTAAAAAAATGATGAAGACTGTTTGAGTCCGCCCGGCCGTTCTATCCAGCTGATTTGCACTTTTTTTTAAATGAAAAGTTTTTGCGTCCAGGCGAAGCATCAAACATTATATTACATCTATCTTTTACCTTTCTCAAGTTCTTATGGATGTTTCTTTCTCCAAATGTTATGATAGTTTTGTGTCCCAATATCACTAGTTCTAATGAAGATAAAGGGTTCCTTTTAGTCTAAGAACACGTGACTCAATACCTATCAATTGAGCTATTAAACACTCAAATTGAATAAGTTGCAGATAGTTAAGAGCACAATATACACTCATCACCTTTTTTTGTGGTCAAATTAATTTTTATGTCACTATTGTTTTAGAAAATGGAAATTGCAAATGTTATTTAACAAATGTATTACCTATATTATAAAATGGAAAATGAATATAACGAAAGTACTTTATGTTTGAAAACGTTATTTAAAAAGAAAAAAAAAAGTATTACCTATCCCAAATATCTACTAAAGATTGCAATGGCATTTCAAGATTTATTGAGGTCTTACTATCTAATAATCTGTCATGTAAAGTAAGAGAAACAGATGTTGAAATACGAAAAAAATTTATATCTGTGCAAAACAATGCAATCAACCATTTAAAATCGGTTGTATTTAAATATGTTTTATATATTTTACAATCAAATAATCTTTGTAAAAGTCCATGAACAATATTTGCTGAGTCCTGTGAACATCGCGCAAATAATGTCGGTAAATATTTAAATGATGGATGTAGTTTAGTCGGTTCTTCTTCCGTTGATAAAAATATCCCTTCGTATAATTTGGCTGTTTTATCTTCGAATTTTGTTTGAATTTCTATCTGATATATGTATGAATATAAAAAAAAAAAAAAAGTATTATGTTTGAATTAAAAATAAAGCTTAATTGAATTTTATTGTATATCATAGTAATATACTAAACAAATTATTAAATTTAGAGATATTATGGAAGTTACTAAGGCACCGGGATGAGCACTGATGTGAGTATGGAGTGTAACCTAAATAACTCTTTAATTTTGTGACATAGAATGTAACATTCAAATATAGCGCATTTAAATTACGAAAGCACAAAAATTTCAAATTAAAATTGCTTCCGACATTTTACTTAAAAAAGATCTATTGGTATATTTTACTGTTCGTTTATTAATAAAATATAATTTAAAAAGTTAACTAAAATTCGATTGTGTAAAAGACAAAAACAAAAATATAAACTCGATAGCTTATTTTCATAGTTGGTGGAAAGAGACTCAAAAGCCTTGACTGTTCATAAGTACTTGTTTTCACCTTTTTAGTTCATATTATACACTCTTTCAAATTTATTTATTTTCTTTGAATTTTAATATAAATAAAGACATATATTTACCATTAAAGATTTGCTATCGCCATTTCCAGTAATAGATTTGATTACAGAAAATTCAACAATATACTGATAATCCTTCTTCTTTTCACTAACGTAGTTTATAATTTGTTCTCGCAACCATTTTGAGCATCTTTTAAGATGTATGTCCGAATATTCTAGTCTATATAAAGGTGACACATTGTAAACATCCCACGATCTATTTAACAAAACTGAAAATAAATTAACAAAATTAATGAAGAAACTTGAAATGCTGCAAATTTGTCTATAACTTATGAAAACAATACGATATGATTGAAATTTTATCAGAAAAGGTACAATCAACAGGTATAAAAGTCCGATTCAATTTTAATAGTGCTTATTTGTACTTTTTATACTCGGCGTATATAGATATGTCAGAGTAAATTAATTTTAGTCTAAACACACGTTAAAGTCAATCATTAAAATTCGATCATACAAAACTTTCTTGGTGTATAGGTACATAAAAAAAATCTAAGTAGATAAATTATTTCAGTAAATTAAATACTAGTTAGTTCTAAGATAGATAAGATAATATTAGCAATTATCATATTAAAATTCTGATCTGACAGGGATGATCGCTTAACCCAGAAAATATCTTTGGGCGAAGAAAAAGTCGTTCTACTATTGGTATACTACTTTATAAAAATATTTATTAAAACTAATTTACTAAGAAAAGCAGCATCCTTAAATGATTCTTTTAACTTTGAAGCCAACAGCCCTTGAGTTCTCATCAAATTTGGGGTTTTGCTGGGGTTTCAGAGATTTGCAATAAATTTATCTTTAGAAGTTAGAAACTATGCTAATTTCTTACGTTCAAAATCTTCGTCATCAGAATTTGCTATGGTCTCAATTCTTTCTCTACGAGTGTATAAAGCTCTTGGTGTATGATACCCTATTGTATAATCGGCAGCTTGAATCGATGTTCCAGATGACGGTCTGGTTGAAGTAGATGAAAACATTTTTTGATTTTTTTTTTTCGCTATGTTATATTATTTCACACAAAACTGTATTACATTTTGATAATGAAACTGATTAAAATTAAAATAATTAAATAAAAACAATTTAAAAACACATATGTATTTATGTTGACAAATTTAAAATTGACATTTTTTATATCAAACAACATTAATAGACATGCGCATAAAATATATCCAATCATTGAACAGTATTTTAAGTTGGAGGCAAATAAATATTTCCGTTTAATATGGCCGAAAAAATAATCGTCATAACGCTGCCCACAGAAAAATCAATAAAAATAATAAAATGGAAAGTAAAAGAAGGCAATGCCATATCAATTGGAAGAGTTATATTACTTTATGATGTTGTTTCGGATAATAAAACTGATTTAAAGAAATTAAAAGCATCTCAAGCAGGTACAGTTCATCGAATTGTTGCACAGGAAGGAGATGTCGTGCATTCTGGGTATAATTTACTATATTTATTAATAGAATGCGCTATTAATCTGTATTTAAAAAATTTATTAAATTTTTAATTTATAGTGGAGTTTTATTTGAGTTAAAAGAATGTTCGCATCCAACGGTTATGAAAGATATGTGCGCGGAATGTGGGGCCGATTTACGGAAAGAAGATATGAGAACGTTGGTTGCATCGGTGCCGATGGTACATTCGGTACCTGATCTTAAAGTTAGTGAGGAGGTAGGTGGAAATTTGTTTAGGGTATTTGCAATGCAAGCAACCCACGCCTTTTATGGAATGAATCTTCTCTAGAAAGCCTTTTACAGATAAAGTATGACCCATACGAAAATTTTGTATCTATATCATGATTCTCCATAGTCTATTAAATTATGTTGAAGAAATACCCTAATTTTTTCAGTAAATATTAATCGTTAGATATGTTTTTCCAATTCAACATAATTGGAGATTAGAGTTGTTAAAGTATGCATAAAGAAAATTTTTTATAATTTCTTCTATTGGATAAACACTTCACACAAACCCTATATATGCTAAGAAAGTATTTGGAAAGTATATTGTTAGCCATGAGTTTTAATACATATTTATTCGGTTATTTATGTAAGTTCGATGGATTCTTTTATTCGGACGGAGTTACTATTGACTCGATTCGATGTTTAAAGACTTACCCTATAAAACTTAGAAAAGTACTAAATTCAGTTTATGCTAGTTAAAACGAAAAATGCATTGTAAAAATTTTTTAGGTATTAATAATTTATTAGACAAGATCTATAGAATGTAATTTTTAAGTTTGGATCGTCATTTCCTTTTGAAAAAAAATCTTTGAAATATATATTTTATTTTATCTGTTTCAAAATTATAAAATTGATGTTTTTTAATGTATTATGCAAAGAGAAATATTAGAAAAATCAATTCGTTGCGATTTTTCGAATTTAAATATACCTCGATCAATTTTCTTTTTATTTCAAATTACTATTTGCTTAACCGGTTTTATTGAAATTTAAACTAACTACTAAACTAGCGTTGCTATATTTTTAATATGTACTTCATGCCAATCTATTTTAATGGTTGTGAAAAATATCTTCTTTATGAATATGGTATAAAATTCATTTGTTTGAAAATTTTTTAAATTAATAATTGAACTTCTATTACAGCTAGCACTAAAATTGGGCCAAGCAGATAGCGAAAGATTACTTCGGGATAGAAAATTGGTACTCTTAGTAGATTTAGATCAAACTTTAATACACACAACGAATGACAATATTCCCGCAAATATTAAAGATGTCTATCATTTTCAATTGTATGGATCAAAATCACCTTGGTATCATACACGACTACGTCCTGGCACACATAATTTTTTAAAAAATATGTCCTCATTATTCGAGTTACACATATGTACATTTGGTGCACGAAATTATGCGCATACGATTGCAATGTTTTTGGATCAAGATGGAAAATATTTTTCACATCGAATTTTATCCAGAGATGAATGTTTTGATCCAACTAGTAAAACAGCAAATTTAAAGTAAGTATAATTATTTTAACTAGGATAGTCATAAATTTGTTTTTGTAATCCCCCTAATAAAAATGTCATTCCGATTCATAATTTGGACGGACTAATTAGGTGATTCGAATGGTCCGGTTTTCTGTAATCGTACACAGGCGTATCGTACATAAATTACTTTTATAAATAATATAAATTCATCTTGATTTCTTAAGGTTTCTATATTGAGTCTGAAATATGACAACGGCCAGCGCCAATTTTAAGGATGCACATATTGTTTTTTTTTTTTAATAAAAACTATTTTTTTGGATTCCATCTAACTCTTTCCCGTTGTAAGAATAAGTAATACGTAGACGCTTCCTTTCTCAATTTTCCAATGTAATTTATGATCTTTTAAAATAATATTCAATTTTAAAAAACTATAATTAATATTTAAACAAGAATATAACCAATCCAGAGTACAAACACAAACTAAAATGAAATAGATTTTCGTAGATACTTCAAAATTCATGGATTTAAACTTAAAATTTATTTTATGTAATTAGGGCACTATTTCCATGCGGAGATAATATGGTATGCATCATAGATGACCGTGAAGATGTTTGGTCATACGCATCAAATTTAATTCATGTTAAACCATATCATTTTTTTCAACACACCGGTGATATAAATGCACCACCGGGACTAGATAAACACGAAGCCGATAATGAAGATGGTATAGATTTAACTAAAATTACCGCATCCAATGATTCCGAAAATTCAAAATCTGTAAATGAAAAACCGACAGGAAAAGAGAAAAGTCAGGATAGCACAGAAACAAACGAACAGAAAAGTTCAGAAACCGAAAGTGAAAATAAATCCGAAACAGAAGAACCAAAAGTTACAAATGGTTCTGAAAGTAAAGATGATGTAGTTGAAATAAAAGATCCAGATAATTATCTACAATCCTTAGAAAAAATTTTAACAAAAATTCATAAAGCTTTTTACGAAAGTTACGATCGTATGGAATCCGGTAATGTGCCCGATTTAAAATCGGTAATACCAACTGTGCGTAGTAAAGTATTATTAGGTACAAAATTAGTGTTTAGTGGACTTGTACAAACTCATATACGTTTAGAAAATTCAAAAACGTACCTGGTAGCACGTAGTTTAGGCGCCGAAGTAACACAAGATTTACAACCGGACACAACTCATTTAGTAGCCGTGCGATCTGGAACCGCTAAAGTCAATGCAGGGCGTAGAAAAAAAGGTTTGTTTATCGTAACACCAGATTGGTTGTGGACATGCGCTGAATGTTGGGAAAAAGTTGATGAAAAATTGTACCCTTTAAGTAATAAACCATCAAAAAACCGACATCCTCCTCCACATTGCAGCAGTCCAGAGCATGTACCGAATTACGAAGAAGGTGGAAAACCCGGAGTACGAAAACGGACACCTAGTGGGCGGTTTATGGATACAATAAATCCTTTAATGTCATTTTCTAGTGATGATATCGCAGATATGGATCGTGAAGTTGAGGATATTTTAGATAATGAAAGTGAAAGTGATGGAGAAAGCGATAAAAAACCAAAACAAGTAGAACTTGATGTCATCACCGAGGAAAGTACACAGGAGAAAATTTTACGCGACTTAAAGAAAGCAAGTGATACAGATAAAGAAAGTAGCACATCTGATGAATCACTTTCAGAGGAACATCCGAAAGGTTGGCGAAAACGGTCACGGGACTTTGAGGAAGATAATGTTGCGGAAGAGGGTGATGATAGTACTGTTGATGAATTTCCTAGTGCGAAATTTCGTCGTGGAGAAGAATTATCGAGTGATTTGGATATGGGTCAAGATTCAAATAGTGAGGGTAGTGTGGAAGCGACTGATGAAATTGACGACGGTGATTGGAATATGATGGGTGCCGCACTTGAACGAGAATTTTTGTCAAATAATTAAAATTTAGTACAAATTTTATTGATTTTTTTTCAGTGTTTTCGATAAGTGCACATTTACAAAGTGAACAAAGTTTATAAAAAACTATTTTTTTAAGCATTAAAATTTTTATACTTGGACACTTTATTCTCTTAAAAAAATCTTTGGAATTGTTGAAAATAGATAAATCTAGTTTTATAGATGTGTTAAGTTCGAGTTATTGTATATTATTAATACGATTGTTGCCAGAGAGTGCTTAAAATTGTGAAGAACCTTAATATTTTGAATATGTTTATAAAAATGTTAAGGTGTTTTGGCAATTCTCTATAATGAAAACACTTTGACATTATTAGGCTCTGGTAAGTTGTTTTAAAATCGTTGGTCTAAATAAAACGTAAATGAATCTTTTTAATCAAATAGGCTTTAAGTTTTCGTGCTTCCTAGAAATATTACTTGGACCGCTATTTCGAGAAAAATATATTTTAATCTATATTTTGAAAATAACTACAACAAAATTTATCTGGGCTTCTTGATTTACATATTTTCAAAACTTACATATTTTTAAAAATATAGCGTTTAGTTTTTTAATCTAGTTTTCTCTACTCTTGTGCTTTGTACTGTAATTAATGTCTGATATATGCAAATATAACATTTATTTTACAATTAGTTTCTGCGATATAGCATGAAATCGGACTTAAAAATCGGAAAATAAAGGTTTTGTTACAGAATTCGATGAAATCTCGTTTATAAGATAATTTTGATCCAAAATTTAAAAATGTGTGTCTATTTGAGAAGTTTTGGAGATGTTATTCTAAAATAAATACTTTAAAAATGACATCCATTAATTTTTTTATTTTCAGCTTTATTAAAATTATTTATTAAATTATAATAAAAACGTTCACGTTGTTTCAATATTGTACAGCTACTCAAATTCTGTATAACTTTTACCCAAAAAGATTTTCTGTACCATTTACACTGTTGATTACTTTTTCAATAGAATTGTAGTAAAATCGAACAAAATGGAATGTTTACGAGATCGCTTTTTATTAAAGCTAATATGCAGTTTTTTCATATAAGAAAATATCTTCAATAGCATTTTTAAACCGTATAGGTCTTCGTGATATATATTAAAAAACACTATTTTCTCAATAGCGAATGAAGAAATTTTCTCGTAAGTACGAAAACATGGATCTTAATTTCAAAAATTATAATAATAACTTTTCTATAGCAATGAATTGTATATTCAAATAGGTTACGAAGCTCGTGGTTTCTTTATTAATTCTTTATGGTTTATCTTAGACTAACGTATTAAAAATTGTAAAAAATAATCTTAGATAAAATTACATTCCAGTCCATTAAAACAAACAAAATATTATGAAAACGTTTAAATTTTCTAAAAATTTAATTATAAAAGCAAAAAATAAGTAAAATTGTTATTTTATTTAAATTGATTTTTGTCGTTATTTATTGTAATAATGATATTGCTTTTTTCTATTCAGTTCATTGAAATGATATTCAAGCTGATATTTTAAACGTTGTACGTAGCTTTGAAAATTTTCGCTATGTTTACAGATATGATGCAATGTAATAGTTACATAATAGATTAAAGGTCACATGCGACTCGCCACTTTAATGCAAAAGCTATTTTTGTGGAATTTAAAGCTCGTATAACGTTTCACTTAAAACAACACCACTTTAGAATGTATTGTATGTAAGCTAAAAAACAAATTTACGTGTTTCCATTTTACCTTTTTTATATTTATTATTTATTTGTAAGTCACTTGTTAGTTCCTTTTAATCAATTTTTTACATCCAATTCATGAATGTTCTTAAGCTTTAAATGGCGTACTTTTTTATCATTAACATATAAATATTACAATATTTAATGGACTTGTTCAGCATTCTTCAAGGGCACGTATGCGATTTTTTTCTAAACACCAAAGTTTTAAACGAATTGTTTGTCTTAAGATCAATAAAAAATTTGTATTTAAAAAAAATTTATTGTAAATTTGTGCTGTACAAGTCCATTACTCCCAATTATATATTTAAATTTGTTTTTCTTTGTTACTTAATCTTACAAATTTAATTAATGTTACGTAATTTAATAATTAATAAGAATTTTATAAAAATACTTCAGGACATTTTAATCCAAGAACAAGTGATGAATTAACTAATTAATAATTTATTATTCAAGCAATTAATAAAATAGATTAAGATATATGGACGTAGACAATTTTAAAATACACCTTCTGTCTACGTTTAATTTTCCTGCGAGTATATTAACAGTGCCTTACTTTGACTGCGGTCAGCTTCTTAATTACAGAGTAATTCTTAACCTTCTGTATTGCCTATTTGAATTAACAGCCGTAGCTATTCTGTTATTGTAAGATAAGACAGGACATGACTTCATTTTATTTTGGGATACAAAAATATTCAATCAACTGTTCAAATTTTTGTACCAAATATAACAAACAGCTATTTTTCAATAAAAAATAATCTCTTCATAAAGTTTGTAATCATAAATTAATAGTAATTACTCTGTTTATTATTAAAATTTTGTCTCCTGAGAGATGTATTACTGTAAAGTAATTCAGCGGCAATATACATTTCTCACTAGCTATTTTGGTTTCTCTGGTTAAAATCATAGTTCTTTGGGGAGAAATGAATACTCGATCGTAAAGGATAATATAAAAATGGCATTTCCGAAACGCTATCATCAATACGAATTCGTTATTAGTCTTTAGTAATGTTGCTAGGAAATACTTTGGTGACTTTTCCATCAAAGTTATTATTCTTTAAACAAAAAGACAGGATGGGACGCCAAAAAAGGTGTTTTGGGGCCTTTTTTCATTCTTTCGCAATTCGGTGTTTTAAAAAAAAAAGTTTTTTTGTTTAGGAATTCGATAAAACTCCGTTTATAAGGTAATTTTGATCCAAAATTTTTTTAATTGGGTTTATTTAAAAATTTTATCCTAGAAAACAGAAAATTGGAAACAAATTTTTTGTTGTTGATATTTTTCGGCGATTTTTTAAATTAGAAAAATCTAGTATGAATTTAAAAAATAAAAAAGTTTACTTTTTCAACAAAATTCATTGCAAAATTGGGTTGATGCGCTCCAACCCTATATTTCACCACTATCTGAATGCATTAAAATCGTTATCAACTGCGGTATAATTAACAATAATTATTAACTAGGGGCTAATTTTGTGAAAAATAACAAATTGCGGTCTTGAACAGTTGATTTTGATAAGTCAACTGTTTTTAGTTGTTTATTTTATTTATTCTTAAATAAAAGCAAGTTGGTTGACGTCTGATGTTACAACGCATAAGGTAGATTTAAAAAAAAAATTAAAAAAGCTATCATAATGGAATATACAGTATTAGACTCAAATAGTAGTGAAAATAAAAATAAACTTTTAAAAGTTTACATTATAAAGAGTATAATGTAGTAAGTAGCTGGTTGTCAAAATTAAAAACATGAAAACATTTCAATGCATAAATTTCCCAAACATTTAAATTTAAATACAGCTGTTAACACTTCTAAATTGCTTCTATCTCTCTTCAATCGTTACAAATTGTCATTTCGACTTCTTACTCGAATAATGTTAAAATCGATTGAACCAACTTAGACGTTTGCAATGCTCACATCTACAATTGCTTTTAATTTCGAAAAAGCCTTTTGTTTAATTAAGCTTTTTGAACAACCAACAGGATTGTCAGATTGTAATTTTTCCGAAAGGCTCTTTTTTATATGATTATGCTATTTAATAAAATGTTATGCTACAAATTTATGCGTCATTATTATGTAATATTATTATTGATTGGAAAAATTAGGTGCTTTGAGCATTACATTAGGTTTTTTGCTCATCGTAGATTAGGATTCTTGGTATAAATTTTTCTGGCAACTTTGTATTCATATTTTTAAAGATTTGGAAAAATTAACTTTTTCCATTTTTCGTAAAGATGTTTAAAGTAATATAATTTTATTCAAAATCCCTATTATAAGTAAAAAAATTTATAATTCATCACTGGTTCTTCCGATCCTTGAATGATTATTATAAATACAAAAAATGTGATTTGTTCTTATGTAAAAGTTCAAAATATTTTATTTTTCATTTATAGATATGCAATTGTAAATATACATATTATTCATATAAATAATATACATTTCAAAGTATAAAATTCAGTTTCAGCATTGATTAAAGCTGTGTATAGAAAACCATATTTAGTAACCATCAATAAAAACATAAAGATTTCATTAATATATTGATTTTTTTATTTATCGAATTATTATTTACTACTAGCTGCAGTCCTCCCACTACGCAAATCAGAACATGCATCCAAGGCAATCTATATACAGCCCCGCTCAATTCTCTTATATACTTCAGCAGCCCATTTATTAATTACATAACACTCGCACAGTTCGTAATAATAATAAAGTATCAGTGTTAATAAACTTAATATATATATATATATATATACATATATATATATATATATGTATATATATACATATATATATATATATATATATATATATATATATTCACATACATATACATATACATATATATGTATACATATATATATATATATATATATACATATATATATATATATATATATATATATATATATTTATGCATTATTTCCATCCCATGAACAAATATATTAATTTTTTGTAATTGTCGCTATTTTTGTTCTGGAAATTGTTTCCTTACCGTAATGATCAAAACTAAGAAAAGAATTTCGCATATCTATCATGAGTAAAAATATATATCGACTAATATTTTTACGTTTTCTTTTTAAAACTTATTATTCTCTAGATGGTAAAAATTCTGTAAAAGAAGATGCTAGATTTTGACACTTTTATAGAAAATTATTTCTACCAGTGTTTTCAATCATCCGACGGCTAAATTTCGAATTTTGAGTTTAGAATTTGAGACACGAAAATTTGTATTCTTTACTAATAGTGGTTTACAATTAAAAATTGGTCTTTCGAGTGACAATCAATAAAAAATTATTTGAACCGCTTAGAGCAGGAATTTTAAATTGAAATGGGATCAACTTTGAAGTTACCCTACCCAATAGAAAAAGAATCCGTCAATTCGGTTTACTCTGTATCTATTATCTACTCTGTAAAAAGTATTTTATCGTCGAATGAAAAAATGAAACAAACCGCTACTGTTTATAATTTAAAAAAAAAGATGATTTTATACTTTTCATGTTACCTTAAATACCATATTCACAACTGTCTACCTTATTATAGAATAAGTTTACGGCAAGTGACTACTTGTTACGTGTAAAATCCACAAGTAAATCTATAAACACTACAAGTTTAACACTCAGCCGATTACTCGCCTGTTGTAAACATACTTGTTAGAAACGTAAAGATAAAACTTGCAAAAGAAAATTGTTAATGAAAAAGGTTGGCTTAATATATACTAAACTGCAATGTTAGATAACCTTTAAATTTCTTAGTTTTAGTTTAATTTCTGGATTTAAATTTTCCCTGCTACTACTGTGATTTTGAAATACCAAACTTACGTTTGTGAGCCAAAATATGGCATATACAATAGAAGCTTATTGGTTAAAAGCATAAAGTTTATGTTATGATTTATTTAATACAAAGTTTTATTTAAACAGCATATTTTATTAAATACAGAATTTAACTGCAAAACAAGACTAAGGTATACAATTAAACAGCGTATGGTTGATCATCATTTTCAAATTCATGATATTTTATATATGTTTCACGATGCGTAAAATCTTTTTTGCCTTCCTGCCATCCTCTTTCTGGTGCCTTATCATATTTAAATCCATTTGTCGATTGCCCATACATTTGATTCACTTCAGCAATATCATCCCTATATTTACCCACAACGACTTTTTTACCAGTTATTGGATCTGTAATATCACCTAAAGGATGAACAATATCAAAAACTGTATGAGTAATTAATCGTGTCATTTTTTTAGGCAATTCTTTAATTAATGCAATATCGCCGGTTTTACATTTTTTCTCGGGATCATGAGCGTAAATGTACTCATCTTTTCGAAAATACTGAAACAATTAGGTTATGATAATAAAAGATATAACAGCAAATGGATTTTAAATTACCATTAATAAATTTGTATCTAACTCTAATCTTTTTATTCGAAATTTTGATGCATTTTGTTTAATACATGGTACACATTGTCCTAATACTAAAAATGATCTACTTGTTGCCATTTTTTTCTATGAATTTTTATTATTTGAAATTAACTTTTTATTTGCCAATGTCTTGACTAGTGGTTAAAGGCATGATTCACAAATGTATTGAATTTATAGACTGGTAAAACATATTGAATTTACATGGGAGCGACAATTTTTGGAAATATAAATGACGTAATGTGATTAATCATTTCGTGTGAAAGTTATGCACGAACGCATCTAACGACGAAGCCATAAGAAAAACCACATTCCAATGCATTGTATATAATTGGTCATTGATCAATCACAAATATATTTATATATATAAAATATATTTAATATATAAGATCATGAATTCTATACTGCAATCAAAGAGTTCATATTATTCATTGGAATTTGATAGTCAAATTCATCGTCGGTCACCACCCACCGCTTCGATATGAGTTCGCCAATCGCCATAAAGTTACAGTTGACAAGCGATAAAGCCACATTCCAATAAACTATAGTTCGTTAATTCAAGTGGTGGTTTATTAGTCGCTTGTCGGCTACCACTTTTATGAATTTGGCATAATACCAAATAAGGGGGTAACATTCTCAAAATTCTAATGAATTATATGAAGAATCAATCATATATTCATTTTCGTCGCTTGCAGACCACCGTTTTAGGTACTGCTTGCCTTAAGTAGAAATGAACCATTAATATGCATTTTTGAGTGTAATTGTTTAGGATGAAATCGCCATTACAAGTCTTGGATGGTGCAAGGAGACGGTTGTATAATATAATTATTATATCAGTGCATGGATGATTGAAGTGTACATACATATGTCTACGTGTACGTATATATCACATGTCTGTGGTCAATTTCCTAACCATAAATAAGTTTATTTTCGCGGCAATTTTCCCCTGAAAATTGACTTTTCATGTTAGATTTTATAATATGGAATATTTTATTTATTTTATGATATAATTACAAAGGATTTACTTATTCCTTTTTATTTTTCCATCATTATGCCCCAATTAACACAAAGCAAGATTGAGACTTGGTTTCGAATGACAAAAAGTGATAAGCGTATGATGCGTCGTAAAATAATGTTAAAACGAACACAGAATAATACGATTACCGATACAATTGATTTAACAAAAGAAGATGATTGCGTTAAATTATCATCACCTTCGAAAAAGTCAAAATTCGACCAAGAATCTTCAAGAAGTGAGCCTGAAAGTGTAAATAATAATTCAAATGCGATTGAAATAAAAACTGAAACAAATAGAAATATAGAATCAGCATCATGGGAAAAGTTAAAATTTAATCAGGAGTTTGATGAATTAGAATTAAAAACAATTGCATTGAATAAAAATGCTAGATTCACATTAGACAAAAAAATTCAGACGAATAATTTAAATAATACTCAAGATGATAAAGTGAAATTATCGCGTTCGAAAAAATCAAAATCCAAAAAACAAGAGAAAAATGAAGTCAAGACAAATGAAAATCGTGAAACGAATGAAAATATGATAGTTAAGACTGAAGTATACAGAACGAAATATGATATAACAAAAATATTATCTTCAGAATCAGAAAGTGATAATGATTTTTCAACGAGTTTAAAGATCAAAGCTTCATCAAAGATACGAAATCGAAAACAAAAAGATAAGGCTTCGAGTAATTCTTTAAAAAATATAAACCAACATAGTCCAACATTGATTGGAAAATCAGAAACAGAATTAGCAAGTAGACAACAGTTAAATATTTCATTGTGTAATATACACGAAAAATCAACAAATTTGTTTTGCTTTGAAAATAGTGCAAGGCAGGAAAAGTGTTCAAAATCTACAAATTCAGCATACTTTGCTAATAAAACACAGTTAAATATTTCTTCGAATACAGAAAGTTTCAAATCAGAAAAATTCAATGAAGAAGCTATTCGAGTAGAAAATATTTTGTCAACAAAAATTTATAATTCAGAGGTTAAAAAATCAATCAAAAATAAAAAACAAGGAAATGCTTCATCAAACACAGAAATATTTAATTCTATCAAACCGATAAGAAAAGAAGAAAATATTTCGCAAATAAAATCTAAAAATTCTACAACCTTAACAAATGTAGCATCGAGCTCGAACTATAAACCTTCGATATCTGTTCGTAGAGATATTTTTAAAAATATTCCCACTTGTAGGAATACTGAGGAAAATGACGACAATGGAAATTCTTTAAATAATATCAACTTGGAAAATAAACCTTTAGAAAATTCTGCGTTGTTTGAAAAATCTTCAAAATTCACGGATTTATCAACTTTAGACAGCAGAAAACAACTAGAAAAATCGACAAACGAATATATTTCTACATCAAATTTTGATAATCGAATTATTTTGAGACAATCAGAAAATGCATCAAGTTTGGAATATAAACAAGGATATGTGCCTTTAAGCTCAATACCCTTAAAATCGGTAAATACTATTAATTCAGAAGAAAGAAACGAGTTAATTACTTCGTCAAGAAAAGGAATAAATACTTCATCAATAAACGAAGTATATACTTCTCCAAGAAAAGCAGTAAACACTTCGCCTAGAAAAGAATTAAATGTTTCACCAAAGAAAGGGATATCATCACCATCAAAATCTGAAAATGGCGATTATGAAAATGTTAATTATGATAATTTTATCAGTCATTTGGAATATATGCTTAGTTATATTTATATTCATAAAGAATTTAAATTATTACTAAATGAAAACCATCTGAAAATTTTGAAAAACTTGAAATCTTTCACTTTTAAAGAACGAAAACTGTGTATACGTTTATATTACCGTAAATTTATTTGGTACCGCATGGAAAATTTACGAAATGATAAAAATTTATCGATTGATTTAGACATCGCTGAAATGTCGACGTTGATTCAAAATTTAAGTGCAAAAAATTTTCTCCATACAAATGTTTCGAATGAGAACCTTGAAAATTTGCTTGAATTGTTAACATCTCCTGAATTAAAAGAAATTATGAAATTATATAAAATAAAATCTGAATGTAATAAACGAGAAGGGATAATTAAACGAATTATAAAAAATACAAAAAATCAAAAATTAATCTTTGGTAATCCTGAAGAAAAATTAAAAAAAGAAATTTGTAAGGTACTAGGTGTATGCGTAAAGTTAACGGATTCAGTTATTGCATGTCTGCAACGAATTCATTTGTTATTTGGAATAACAGAAAATAAAACACCACAAGATATGCATCATTTTCTGTTTAAATTTTTATGTAAACCTAAAGAAAATTGTATTGTATTTCAAATTGATTACCCCAAATTATTTGAAAGTGAAGAAGAATTTTCTGCTTATGAAGAAGATCGTTTACAATATGAAAAACTACTAAGCGCAATGGAAAGTAAGGATAATAATACTGCGATGATAATTATTTTAAAAGCTTTCCTAAAATATGAATCAAGTATTCATAACGATTTATATTCCAGGTACAGTAAATGTTGTTTGAGGGGTTCTCTAAGAATAATCGATACGTAAGTTCGAAATAACAAGATTCATTAATTAATTGATTCTTAACGATATCTGAATTGATGTATTAGAATACTCAAAATTGTTTCTACCTTTTGGCATTTAGATTTAAATTTTATACTTGTTTTAGTTATTTCTAATAGTAATAATAAATGTAATTTACAAAATTTAAAAACTCCCGACAAAAAATATATAATGTGCCGACAAAAAATATATAATTTCAATAGTGTATAGTATATTACTAGACAAGCCCTTTCATTTGATATAAAAATTGAGGAATCGTGAAAAATATGTAATCCGCTCTTTTCTAGCGTGCATCTTGGACTGATTTTCATCAAACATAGCTAAAAACACTCAAAACTCCTAACTATTTCACGTTTTAAGCAAAAAAAATCAAAATTGGTTCATTCGTTCGGTAGCTACGATGACAGGCAGACACACACACACGTCAAACTTGTAACACTCGTCGTTTTTGCGTCGGGGGTAAAAAAGGCACACAATTTTGACGCAGTGCAAACACTGTAACAAATAGAAAAATAACTTTATGCAAATCAATTTTGTTATTTTTAAGCGTTATAAAAATATATGATGTAAATTATAATATAAAAGCCGATTCTTAAATGTGTATATAAACACAAGGAAAGCTAGACATTACAACTTAAAAACAAGTGTTTGAATCGGTTCTTTAACTGGTCTAATTTTAGTGACCTGTTTATTGGAAAGGTAAACTATTATCTTCCACTGTCTAGCTTTCTCTTTTCTAATTTTCCAATATCGATGTTAAAATACTATTCATAATGAACAATGTATCGATGCTTTACAGGTTTCATTATCGATATTTTAACATCGATCTATCGTTTGCATCTCTACTTGAACAATGTATCGATTGTTTTAATTTGTATTATACCGAAATTATTCTATTTGTTTAAACTGATAATTTATTTAAATTTACAGAAAAATAAAAGAAAAACAATCATTTTTAAGAAAATTTTCATCCAGTTATTATATAGTCCGTATTTTATCTGAGGGTATTTCTATATTAAAACAAGAAATTAAAAAATCATCGAGTTTAGTTGATACTAAGAAAATAGCAGATGATTTGTTAATAAAGTCACTTTTACAGCAAAATTTTCATACTATCGAATTTAAAAGTACACATATTATTCAAATTTTGGATGCCTTGTTGACACAAGATCTTTTCCGCACACACAAAAAAGCTGAATGGCTAAAAGAAAAAATGATGATATTGAAAAGTTTAGATACAAATTCGGTAAGCATTTTTTAAATAGTCTAATTTTTATTATTGTTTTTTTGGACTTAAAGCTCGATGAGTGATTTAACTTCTCTCTCCCACTTTTATCGATTATGTTTTCTGTCTTAAAACGTACTATTTTCCATTCTAGCAGATGAAATTTTTAGCTTGATACTATGTTAAACAAAGTTTTTGATATTACCGATGAAAATATCGATAAAAGCGTTCAAAACTAATTTCAATTTTAACAGTCTCTTCCAAACCCACGCTCATCATTAATTTCTATACCCCGCTAAGTCAAATGTTCGTATGTTGGATGCATTTACCTGGTTTTGTTTTCGTTTTCGAAAATTATTGTAAAAAATTTTTGATGTTGTCATTATACGATCGATTAAAGTTTACATCGATTCGAAAATAATAGAAGTGTGATGCGATTTAAATTGAAGTCATTTGTTTTTTCCGCATTAATCTTTATTAAAAATGTTTGACTCTCCGTTACTTGGATTTATACGATGAAGAAGACGGTTTGACAATCCTTAATCTCTGGGGGAAGAGATACTTTTTTAAAGATAACCAATCTTCTACTAGATTCATTGCCTATTTCTGCAACGTGCTAACTTTTGTGAATATTATTTATGGGTGAAATTCCCTTATTTTCTCCCTGCAGAAGCGCTCGATGGGAGTCTAGGAACACCTTGCTAAGAGAAAAGTATATACTACATTTGGAAAGTTATAAATAAATTGTTTTTTAGGCTGTTCAAGAATTTTTAGAAATCGCAAAAATCGAAGAGTACCAAAATAACGAACTCACCCAAATATATTTTAACGATGAGATACAGTCATTTTTAAAATCGAAAAAAGTAAGCGATGAACAAAAAGAAACCTTAAATAAATTAAAATTACAAATACCATACGATCGATTTCCATCAATAACAGTTGATGCTGTTGAAGTACCAAATAATATATCTGGACGTAAAAAAATGTATAAATCGAAAGATGATAACGGTCAAAATTACAGTAGCGTGGAAGAAGTTGCCATAAATCATTATAAGAAGTTTGTAGACTTTGAAGATGGTATTCATTGTGAAGGGTCTTTATTATCGATGTTATTTGATATACTATTTTGGGATTTAATCTTCGAGTATTATGTACCAAACACATTTATTTCACCCATACAAAGTCGGCCATTAGATATGTATTCAAGGTGGTTTTATACTAATCGTAAAGATGTTATTGATGTTAGATTAAATGAAATACAACAGTGGACTGAAGAGACATTTGAAATACAGCTCCAAAGATTGTTAGATAAAATATTAAACTTTATAACACCATCTACGCTTGCTGATGTAACATTGTTAATGACATTTTTAAAATCTATTAAGCGGGACGTTTTGGTGCAAATGTTACGGAAGTTAATTGAAGAACATGGTACTTATCGATCTGGATTTCCTGACATAATTTTATGGAATACACGTTCAAAAAAGGTATATGCAGTTTTAATTTATATAGTCACATTTTTATTAACTCGATGAGTCAGAAACTTGAAATTTTCAAACATAGTTCAGATGGATGATAATGAAATATTTTAACATAATATTGTAGTATAATTATGATAGCGTTGTAAAAGTTAATTATTTCTATTTTCTCGCGATTTTCTAAAATCGTAAAATAATAAATAGTCGATTCGAACAGATACTCATAGAAAATTTAAATTAGATATAATAGATAAATTTAAAAATTATAGTCTTTTTTATATTAAAGAATCAATTTTGTTTCAGTGTAAATTTGTTGAAGTAAAAGGTCAGCATGATAAATTACGACCCAAACAAATATTGTGGCTTAGATTTTTATTATCCATTGGAGCAGATGCGGAATTATGTCATGTTCATAGTAAGTTGTTCATTGTACACTAATTAAATGGATTCTTTTAATATCTAAATCGAATTTCCAGACAATTTTCATGTTCTTGAATTGATTTTATCTCAAACGACGAATTACGACTTGTTTTAAGAGAATTATCCTGAAAAAAATCGCATTCAAATAATTTTTGTTCCCGATTTTTAAGTATACAATGTTCACAATCGATTCTAGAAATAGATTAGTTCTGAGAAATTTATTGCTTATTTGATAATTTGAAGGAAAATTTTGTAGATATGCGTTTTTTGTATACGATTTCAAGCAAAATTTCATAACAAAGACTTTGCAATCAAACTTTTCAAAACATCGTTATCCCAAATTTACTCAGAAATGCTCTTTGACTTAAATCGAAACTTTCAAAGCGGTTTCTCAAAACCATGTTTTTAAAGTCGGTCACTATAATTCGAAAACTAATAAATGGATTTCAATAAAATTTATATAAGTTTTTGAAAGCATAAAAAAGTTATCCTTGATCAAACGATTTTAATTTCATTTTGTAAACGAAAATTTTTTTTTTAATAATAAAATTTTTTTTTGAATATCAACGACTAAAATATTAGAAACGGCCATTTCGAAAATTTTCAAAAATAAACACGCCGATTAAAGACAAAATTAACTGTTAAACTAATAATTCCACTTCTGACTGCACCTAAACTGTTAAAGAACTACAGAATCCTTAAAATCTTTCAGTTTCAATATTCTGAAAAAATATTAAATTTATTGTTGAAAATTTTCTGAATAGTAATTATATATATTTTTTTTTACAGCTATAGGTTACAGCAAAATTGCGCAGTAAATCCGTTTATCTGATGTTACTCTTAGCATGTATTTTATATTAAATCCCACACACGGTAAGAATTCTACTTAAGACATCAGACTTTCTGATACGAAAATCTTACGTTGGGAGCTGGGCCTAAATATTCGAAAATTTTTCTTATGTGATATTTATATTACTATTTTTAAATTTATATAAGTAATAATAATTATCGTTTTGTCTTAATATTGTGTTTTTAAACTACGTTTGAAAGAACTGCCATAATATAAAAAGTCACTTAACTTTCTTTGTTCTAATTTGCCATAACATGAGCAAATATTTAGTGCCCTAACTAGAAATTTTAACAATATTTATTTGAATGTTAACAATGAATCTACGTAAAAGATAGCACTTACATTGTCTATACAGTTTCTCCGTTTGATGAATTGTTTGGATATAAAAACTTAAAGTATAACGTTTTATGATAGTCTTCCATTTTTAGTGGTGCTGTTTTAAGATTATCTACTGAAAAATTAACGAAGTGTGGTTATGGCACTGAATATGTTTTTAGATATTGTTTAAATTGTGTAATGTATTCGTCTATTGACGATAACTATAAAATAATTTCATAAAATGCCTTTCGCACATAAATTGCAAAAAACCAGTACTATTAGGTCCATTTTTTAAAAATATTTTTTGATTTTTGTAAATTTTCATTGAATAAAAAGAATATGTGGTAGTATTATTATAAGAAATGTCTATTATAAAAAATAAACCTAATTGTATTGGCTTAGCAATATTAGAATTAATAAAATTAGACTGATATGATTGTTATATTATTCCAAAGTTTTATAAAATTTTTAATTTAATAAAATTATATTTTGAATTGATTTATCTGCATTTTTTTTATTTTCCCCTTCGGTAAATATTCACTTCTAGAACCGTAGTTTTCTAGAATATTTTTTTAAATATGTATTTTGATCTCCAAATTAATTTGAATTTTTTTGGGATAATAATCGTAGATAATGATTTTTATGTAAAGTTTTAAAACTTAAAATTTGCATTACAAAAAAATTATCGTATAATCTGCATACGATAATAGGTGGATTATCGTGCATCGTACATTAGCAGAAATTATCGTATATGTACAATAATTATCGTACGGTAGTGAACACCGATTCTAAATTGACTACGATCTTATTTACCGTATATAATATCGTGAAATTGTCATACCTCATACCTTACAGTATTCGCAGTATACATCAGCACATACCCATAAACATGTTAAAATGATTAAAAAAATGGAGATCTGTTATTTTATCTCTTTGGAAAGAATTCTTGAGGCAGTTCGAAAGTATCATTTATTTCATTCGGAAGTTTTTTAGATTAAATTATTAACAGGTGCAAAATTAAATGAATAGATCTTTTTCGACATCCATTAAAATGGATCAATGGATGCTTGAACAAATTATAATGAAATTAAAACTATAAACATCTTTTGATAGTTTTATTGAACTTTCTCCGAAAATTATTTTGAAAAGTAAATTTTCGATACATCCCATGTTTAACATACAATTCATAGATGCCAGCACATATTCTACACAAATTGCAACAATTATGATGGGTCCGTTCGTTGGTACATTCGGAAGAACACGATATGTTCATCAGTCAAAAGATCGATTTGTTTGTAGTGTTGCAGTAAATGTGTTGAAAAAAGTGATGTTTTGATTTGGAAAAAATAATAATAAAACAAATTCACAATCAAATTATATAAAATATATACTGACATCACACAAAGCATTAACCAATTTTAATAGTAAATCATTGTTCAAATATCATCGTTTAATTCATAAACATTTAATTTATATTAGTGAAAATTTTATGTATATATAATCAAATTTTGACATTTCATCAATTATCAGAGCCATGTGTGTAGTTTAATTTTGATTATTGTGTGAAATTTAACTAACGTTTAGCTGTTATCAACGGAATTTTCAGGTATGAAAATGAAAATTTATATCGATTGTTTATTAAAGTGAAAATTGTGGTGTATTTTGAGTAAAAGGTTAGAATATTGATTGAAGTTAGAATGTAAACAATCTTTATTTGGGTACAAATCTTGTTTAATTTTTGGGAATACTTACTATTTTTATTTCTTGATTTAATAAGTATGATGAAATTATTTAAAATTTTATTTAATTTTAAGAAGATTTATATAATTGTTATTAGCTTGATTTATTTTGGAAGCAATTCGACGAAATTCGTTCTAGCTCTGCCATTGTATGCTATTTTAGAAACGCGCTAATTTTAATTCTGGTTATATCTATATACATTATTTTTATTTCATCTCTAGGAAATAATTGACAAGAAATTTACTGGGCTTGATCGAATTTCAGAAAATAGGGGAGCCAATAAAATATGAATTATTTATATAAATATTATGATTTTCTGAAAATGGATAACTGCAACGAAAAATATATTGAAGTATTTATGAATTGGAAAATGTGGTATTTATACTGGTTTTTAAGCTTGAAAGAATTGGTCATTTTGAAATGAACATTTTTACAATTATAATTTAGAGATATAATTTGAAAATATCATAATTTTAATTTGGATTGAAATTGTCCTATAATGATTTTTTAGAAAATCCAATTGATAATTGTCTTAAAGCCATAAAAAAAATTGCAATAAAATTTTAAGAAAAATCGTATCATTTGTTTTATTGTCAAGTAGTAATTGCTTTTTATAGAGTATGCTAGTTACCAAATTTTGAAAGTAAGTAACGTATTAAACGGAGAAAAATAATTGTCAATATGCTTGGAATATTGAAATGAATCGCTTTGGGATCTACCCGAAATTTTGTGTATATACTTATACGATAACTTTGGGCATAAGTACGTCCTAAGCCAGGACTCGCTTAATGCTGAAAGTCCGGAAAAACTGCTTGGAAGATTAGAAATATTTTTAGTTTGTATGTAGGTCCTGCGCTTAATGTTATTTGCAAAATTTGTAATAAACTTATTTATAAGGCTATAATTCTCAAATAAACAAAAAACCAAAGCAAAAAACAAAAGTTCGAAATAATATAAAAATTCGAAAATTGTTTTAATTTATACTTCCTGTGGCTAATGACCCACTAATTTATTTCTTAAGTGAAAACATTTATTGTTATTTACATCGCCAATGGTTTTTTTAAAGTACAATATACGCTTGTATTTTAATTTAAAAATAGTTTGTACCCTAAAGTAAATTTTACTTACCTGAATCATTGTTTCGACTCCAGAATACGATAAATTAATTATTTATCAAAATTTCCCAAATTCATTTTTGATTTAATTGGTATTACTTCGATAAATTTTTAATTTATAATAATTGCATTTGTAATAAGTTAATCGAATCCTCTCCCTAATATACTGAGCACACTTCCATTTTAAACGGTATCGAAATATTTTAAAATATTGAAAGAATACGAATTTAGCGTAATAAAATTTATGTCTAATTTGAAATAATCTCCCCCTGTAACTCCATATCAAATGAAATAATTATTATATTTATTTATAATGATGGAGCGAAGGGAAATTATTTGATTGAATTAAAAGGTGTAGGTAGTATTTAAAGAAGGGATAGGTGAGAGGGTCCATCATATTCTCACTCCTCAGTCTCTACCAAGTCTCTCCCAATTATGTATATATCCAATTACATTAATTATTTGGCTAACGTTTCGTTATTTGATACAATGATATTATTATTGTATAATATTTTAACTATGATTTTAGACACCTAACCAGAGAAAACATCATACACATAGTGTGGCGTAACTTGTATCTATATAACAACTATTTATATATATTTATATATATATATATATATATATATATATATATATATATATATATATATATATATATATATATATATATATATATATATATATTTATATATATATATTGAGTTTATGTGAAAAAAGTGTAAATACATTGCCATTTAACTTTTTTCCATAGGATTTGTAGTTTTGCCGATAATCGAGATAAATCGTGTTTTACCCTTAAAACTCACCCTCTTCCACTTTCCAACCTCAAATCGCGAGTGAATTATTTTTCCTATCATTTTTGTCATATTATCTTCCGTTTCCTACTATAATTTTTTTGTATTTTTGGTGGGTTTCATACTACTATAATTTTTTTTGTTTTCAAAAATTATCGACCCTGGTCTATTGTATTATGTTATAATATATGTTTATAATATGTGATGTGTATATACTATAGCTAGTTACAGTTACCCAGTATATATAATATAGTAACAGTATGATACAAAATAGTTTAAAACATTTCTATATTCAATTATTGTTAAATATAATATTTGACACTAATTCAACCGCACAACTACAAAACTGCAACAAACATTATAATATTTTACATTATACATCAACTAGGTACTATTTATTATTACAGTGCAGTGGCGTCTGTTATGGCAAAATGCAATAAGTATGTGATAGTTTTATATAGTGATAATAGAGAATATTGTCGCCAACATTGAATGATGGAGAGTATATTTCTCTTTCTCTTTAGTTCTCTTAACATATAATACATGTACCAAATAGACATGTGCGAAATATTTAATCCACAGACGTATAGTTATCCTATACGACGGTCATGCAAACAGGTTCGGACAATCAATTATCAAAAAGTATGACCAAAAAAGTATAATTAATTCACTTATAAGTTTCCGTGTATGTAAGTAGGGAATACTATCAACCACGATTATTACTGATGCACACGCATTAATTCATTCTCCTTTCTATACGCACACACAGATGTTCAGCTATGTTTTTTAAATAATACTATAATAGTTTAAAAAACTAAAAAAACACGCATGCATGCGTAGTTCGCGCACTAGCTCTATCTTTATTACTCTCATGCAAAGGATCCGTTCAGATGCGTTCTGCAGCCAACTTCAGAGAGTTACCTACAGACAAACAAACATACGAGTGAAGCTAATAAAAGCGTGTTAAAAAAGTTAAAAGTTGTCCATTTAAGTTGTTAAAATCTTCCTATATAAAATCGTCCCCTGTACCTATGGCAACAACTATGATATGGCAATGTAATCAACCACACATTCTCTTTAAATTTAACTATTGCTGTGATAAGAAGTGATTTGAAACATTTAATAAATATTTAAATTAAAAAGTGCTTTAAATTTTCTTAAATTTAGTGATTATTTTAAATCTAACAAAATGGTTAAACGCTATGTTTGTAATTATAAGTTATGTTTATTGATAACAGAAAAACGTTTTAAATGAAATTTATACTTCTCAATTTTTAGTAATAACCCTTTAATTTTTACATTATTTTTATATTTTAAATATCTTTAGCTACTTAAAAAAAAGAATTCTATTTATTTTTTTAATTCCTTCAGGATGCCATTTCGATTTCTGCTTTTTTCTACATAATTTTGATGTCCAGAATTCTTGAAAATATTATAAATTCTGGACATAAATACAATTATTTAAGCTATATGAATAATGTATATCTTATATGTGGACATTGTACATTGTTATGTATTATATGTACAACCATGAAATAGTGTTTACATAGATATGTAAACCTGTTAATTTTTATCATATTTTTACGTACACCCACGCGCATATCATATAAATCAAAGTTTTCTTTATCATTTTGTTAGGTATAACACCTAAATTCAATACGGCAATCACTATGTTAAACTATGTGGATACTAACAAGAATTAATTTCCAAAAAATTAATTTTTCTATAAGTCTATCGTTTTTTGTCGTACAAAAACTTCTTGTTCAAGATTTTCTCAAGTACTAAAAATTCAATACGAAATCTTAGTAAAAAATTATGAGATTTCCGTTTATTAAACATATTTCTTATAGAAATAGCAGCTGTTTTAAAGATTTTAAGAACCAAGCTGGTTTATTACAATTTGAAACAGGTAAAATTATGTTATTCAAAACTTAAAGAGAAAGTTTCTATTATAGATAGATTTGAAATTTTTTTCTAAAATCCTATGTGATTGTGGAAAATCATACATTAGATAAACAAAGCAACATCTTCATAAAAGGTTAGCACAACATAAAAGAGATTGTAAGAACATCAACAAGCAGGAAATTCTTGTTAATAGAGATTCACCAGTTAGTATTTCGGTATTGGAATTACACTATCTTAAAACAGGGCATCCGTTCAAATGATGAGACGATTTGATTGTTTTGGACAATGAAAAACACTGAAAAAAACGCAATATAAGTAAAATGAACTTAATAAATATCAAATTTTAATTTTAAAACGTTAACAACGTTGACTCCGTTGTAATTCGTTGGTATGTGTTTGATATTGCTTGGGAGTCACTTGTGGAATTATTTATTTTCTAATTGTTTTCATATTGGATTTTGAATACTTGAGAAAAACTTGAAGCAGAATTTGAAACGTTGTAGTATATAAATTACTGAATTAAAATTTTTGCCCAATTACAAACCCGTGATTTAAAAAAAAATAATGTATTATTAATGTTATAAAAAAAGTTTTATTTTTATTTTTTAAAATTTTATTTTTTACTTTGCATTGCTAGTAATAGTAAAGGAAGTTTGTTGTCACGCAAAATTTTTGGCTTTCGAGTTTTCACCAATAATACAATTTTTAAAGTGCCATCATTTCAAAAGAGTGTTTTTCAGAAATAAGTCTGTGTATTTTTGTGTGTGACAGCGATATAGCATCAAACGTTTTATCCTCAATTCATCAAGTTTGGTTTTCTATCTTCATATTATCTGTAGTTGTACCGTGTAGCTTTTTGCTAAAATCGGATACCGGGTGTCTCAATATATTCTAGTGATTTTCAGGTTTTTATGTTTTTCTATAAAATGACTGCAATGATTTTCTTCAAACTGGTATATTTATAACATATTTTAAGCTCTTCAACTTAATTTGTAATATTTCTTTAGGAAAAACCATAAAAGAAGATGGTGAGAATTCAACTTATCAGTTATCTACATCCTTGTGATTTTATGATTTTAATGAAACGAAAAAGCGACAGTAAAAGAAGACTATCACATAAATTTATAGGATATAACATGCGAGAGTTTTAGATAGAAGTATCTAGAGGATATAACGTGCGAGAGAATAAGATAAAATGCTTTATATAGTGTCTATTACAGGGTTGGTATGAGTGTCTGTGCACAAAGGCACTATTAATTTGTATATGTTAACAGCTAAGTAAGATATGAAGGGCAAGAAATTATATCATAGCAGCTGCAGGTACACAACTGGGTTTGCTATCGGCCAATAACTTGCAGACTCAGTCTGTGTATGCAAGTTGTACAGTAATGGTTTACGTACTATTCATTGATATATTTAGTAAATAAATAACACACTTTAGAATAAACATGCTGCGTATTTATTTATCAGAACCTAAAAATAAACATTACAATAAAATGCAAAATGATTTTAAACTTGGTACCAATATCATCAGAAATAAACATTACTATTACCCTACTCCTATATATTTGTGTCATTATCTTGAAATTTCACTATCGCGTGTTAATGCACCCTTTTTTGTGCCTGAATTTTTTTCCCGTCTTTCAGGACGTCAAAGATAACTTACGGATCATTAGAAATTAATGGAGTGATTTTACTCTTTCATGATATTATTAAGTGATTTAGAAAGAAATAGTATTATTAAGTGATTCAGTACTATAAAGCGTTAAAAAAAAACCGTAATTTCATATATCCTCGTATACATTTTATATTTATTGCGAGTGTATTAGTCTTATTCGTTGATTATTTTATGATACGCCACTGTTTATTAAATATTATCCCATTTTGCTGTAGGTATAATAAATATTGTTGTTTTTGTGATATAATTTATATTTTCATATTTTCTATATTTTCATGGAACTTAGATTAACAAAAACCTTGAGCTTGGTTTGTAAAATTGTGTTCTATCCTAAAATAATAACGTGGAAATAAAATTTTATATAACTTAGGACAGTTATGTTTTTTGTTCACAACAAAAAAGATACCACAATTCGAAAAATGTTAATTTTCATTCGGAGTATGTTAGAAGACCAGCATAAAATATATTTATGTCAAGGCAACTTTTAAATGTTTTTCTTTAATAGATTCACCAACCTGTTTCAATAGTTATTGTACTTACCATCTGTATAAAATAACTAATCATTATTAAAACATACTAGTCAAGCTAGCGGGGTAAAGTATTCAAAATTAAATTTAAATATGCTCAAAATAAGGTGATTTTTAAGTGCTGCAAAATTAAATTAGGTGCTCAAATTTTTAATTAACAAAATTGAACTGACAGAACAATGTGGGAAAATAACATACATAATAAATGTAAGTATCGGAATTGTAAATACCGGTGCTTTTTATGGTTTGCCTTCAATAAATGAATTTAATCAAAATTACCAACAAAATCCGTGCAACATGAATCACTGACGAAAAGTGTCAAGCTAACATGTTGCGCGAATTTTATTGGTAATTTTAATTAAATTGATGTATTCAAGGTCCTCAAGAAAATCATCTAAACAGTGATATTATGATAGTTTATATTTCAGAATTGCTCTGATAGTGACGTTATAACGGTAGCAGTGCGTCTTGATGGCTCATTTTTTTTAAATTAAAAATTTGAGCACTTCATTGAATTTGAGCATATTAGTTACAGTGACTATTATCATTTAAAAAATACTTCATCCGCTAACTCGATGGGCCATGTTTTTTTCATCCAACTCTTGTTCTAAAAGTATCAACTAATTCCAGGCATAATTCTAATTTTTATCCGTTGCTATAATAAAATAGAGGACAACTAACTATGGTTTTTATCATTAATATTTATAAGCGTTATAATCGTTAGACAAAACTTAATATACTCTCATTTGCATTACATAGAAAATAGACGATTTAATAGATTTATCTACTTAGCATTTAGAATATAATAAATATGAAATAAAAATATTAATAGGTGTCATGTTTGAGTGCTCACTACCGAATGCGTGGTGATGTGATGATAGGTCTCACAGATAATAAATATTCTCTCACCAATACAGTACTGTTATGTGTATTGTAATATATTATATATTTAGTTGACTGTGTTGACTCTGACTGACTTCTATAAAGGATTAATTTAAAACAGTATTAACTTAATTTATTACAAATTTAGATCTATATTATATTTAATTCAATTATTTAACAACTAAATAACTAACCACACAAATAAAATTTTTATCGATTAAGTGTGTATTAATACGATTACTATAAAGGTTCATTGTACCTTGGTTCATGTTAGTGGCTTTTAGAAAGAGATAATGTGTGTATTTTCAGTAATTAAGAAGTAATATAAAAGTTCTTTATTGTTTACATATACAAATTAAATTTTATAAATGAGATATATAACACTTTATTGTTACAAGTAAACAACCGTTTAAATTTTAAATATAGCTATTATCTATATTAATAGATTAACGATTATATATTAATAGTCGATAGATTAACTCACATCGCCTCCTATTAAAAACTTATATAACTATTAGTATATTAGATTACACCAACATTTATTAAAAATTTATAAAGACTTAGTACTCTTTGTCCTATAAACAATTTTTTAATTTGCAATAAAACACATTAAGGATTACTTATCGGGATATAAAGTTTCGTGTAACTTAAGTTGGACCAAGCAATAATACACTTTTCGAAAATTTTATTGATGTCGTCTTAACTAAAATGTGAAAAAGACTGATAAAAATTCAAGAAAACAAACTTTTTTGATATAACTATGATAACTATAAAGTACAAAATAATGTTACTTGTAATAAAGGCAAATTTATAGATAAAAAGCGTAAATGGACACTGAATATGTGAAATTCCTCTACTATTCATAAATACAGTGAGGTTCCGACACTTTCGCCTTAAAATACATCTGCTATGTAAAGTGAAATAATTAAACTTTTATAATCAAGAGTAAATTTTTTTAATTTTGCCAATGTTTAACTCTATAATTGAGACGATTTAATATAATAATTTGATTCAGGACATTGAAAAGCGTTTTCTTAAAATTTTTTAGAAAAATTAAATACGTATACTTAAAAGTGTCTTCTAGAAGTAGAAAATTTTGTGTACATACCTTGCGGCATTATTTTTTGAAAAATTATCTATTAAAGATTGCGTATTTAATACGTTGATCCTATTCCGATAATAGATTTTGAAGCGAATGTTTTATTAGATAACAAAGACATTTTTCTTACGATTGTTTTTAAAAACTGAAAATCATTAATTTAAGGTATAACCATTATATGTCTATAAAAAATGACGTGTGGTATTCGTTTAATTATAAAAATGAACAAAGTTAGCTACTATTGATTGCTTTCAATCTTTTACGCGTGACCTGATAGGTAAAAGATATCAAATCCGAAAAATGGCATAATGGAATTACATTTGTATGTCTGCGCTGTGAACAGTAATGGAAGAAGCTCATTGAATATCATTCGTTTTCAATTGTAGCTATCATAATTTACATTGAGATAGTTTCAATTAGTTGAGCACGAATCACTACCCTTAGAAATGTTCTAAAATCTGTATATAGTCTTATATGATACATATATGTTTAAACAAAATAGACTTGCATCTGATGATATATAGCTTCTTTATCGTTGAAAGAAATTTAAAAATCAGTTCAGTAGTTTAAAAGGTTATACCCTGAAAAAAATAAAAATAAAAATCCTTACCACTATACCAATATTGTTTGCTGTTTGGGAAACTGAAAACATGAAAAGATTCTTAAAGTGGTAGTGGACTTTGAACTCATAAATTTTTTTACTGAACCCTAAAAATACATTTAAATAGATTAAGATTTTGAATTATTATTTTCATTTCTATAAAATATTTTCGATATGTGATCATCAGTGATCACGATATTAGGTAGAAGTTTTTGCATATCTTGTTGACACATACCAAATAAAATAGTCATGGTCACGTGTCAAATATCAAAATATAAAACTTATGTACCCCCTTTTTATTGTTCTACACAATATAAGGGTGCAAAGCTTCATTTAGTAAAAACCACAAAAGAGGAGCTTCAGATGTGTTTGAGGGCATCTGTGTGATCAAGATATTTTCATTTATCAAATTGAAATACAACGTTATCGAAATAAATGTAATATATTTTTTATTTTAATTTTTTTTTATGATATTGTTGTCAAGATAAAATTGTGAACAATACAGGAAAAAATTAATGGGGAAGATTGATTAGAATTTGATTTTTTCTATTATAAATATAGATATTACATTGTTTGATTTTATACATCACGCCTACTCGTTGTACTTTGCGATTTCTTCATTGATTTGATAGAATACAGGGAGAGTGTAACACATTTAAAAATATGGTATAGGGTATATAGGGTATAATAGGTTATTTCTTAAGTTATTGATTTTAATTTAACAGAAAAAATAAATAAAAATTTACAAAATTTGAACTACTATTATACTAGCACTCCGTTGATGTCCAACAGCCATTTCTAAAGTGCCAACACTTAAAAAATCAAGTTACAAGTAATTTATAACTTAGCTTTAGTCAACTAATCAGTAATTTATTAAAATTATGTTCATATTATTTAACTAAGACTATATAAGTACACTGTTTAAAACCAGTGTATAACGAACAATTGTACAATTGATTGATTGGCGTTTTGTTAGGTTTTTTGCTAAGTGGGCAGTAGAAAGGGTTTCTATTGAAAAATTATACAACTTTTGAAAGTGAAATGTATATTTTCATATATTGAATTCGTATTTTTCGAATATCTTTTCTTAATCGAAAACAATATGTGCAAATCTTATTCCAATTATTTAATTTTCTATATTTAATTCTCAACTTATCATCAAAATTGGAAACGCTAACGACAAATATTCTTACAAATTAATTTTGGATTTGAAACTATTTAAGTATCTTTGTGATCAGAAACTCGATGAAACGAAAAAAACAACAGTAAGAAAAACAGAGAATGAGATAGAAGTATCAATAGTATTTGACATTCAAAAGAATGAGATAGAAGGCATTATGCAGTGTTTATTACATGGTTAGAATTCGTGAGTGCTCGCTTACGTAATAGCATCATAAGAATCATGTATTGTACACACGTATTTGTAAAGGCATCACAATCATAACAATCCCGGTGTATTGTACCCATGCGTTGTTTGTATTGTTTATATAAATATTTCATTATTTAAATAAAAACTTATTAAATGTAATGTTATTAAATAAAAGGCATAATAATTTCAAACTTGGTATCAGTATTATCAGTGCAGTTTACACGCGATACAAGTGAAATTTCAATACAAGAAGACAAATATAGAATTTCAGAAGTAAGATTATTGTAGGGTTTAATAATCTTACTTCTGTAATTCTGTATTTGTTTTCTTGTATTGAAATTTCACTTCTATCGCGTGTAAAATGCACTAATGTTTTTTTAAACTATTAAATTGGTTTATTATTATAGTTTTTGAATAATAGACAAATAGCATAAATTAAGAAAAAATCGGAACACAATGAAGTCAAAACTGCTATAAAAATTAGTCTAAAATAATATGTTTTATTATCATTTATTTTTAAGAAGAATAAGTTTCCGTTTGAATCATCGTAAGTCACTTGCTAGATAGTTGTTTTAACATAAAAAATAACTTAATTATAATGGATATTTGTGGATGAAAAAAAAAAAAACAAATATCATACTCTGATTTCAATATTCACATACATTATAAATGTATATATGTGTATGCTTCACATATCTCTGACGATGGTATTGTAAAGAGTGGTGCGGGTCATCAGGGAGATAAGAGAGTGGCTTTTTTGTGTCTCTATACACATATATGAGAGATATATTAGAAAGATATATTTTTTTTCATAAGTTTTCATAGACTGTGTATCTCTCTACCTATAATATAATATACGTAGTGTATTTATGGTAAATAATGTTTACGGATGGCAGATTATTATATAAAAGTAACAGTTTTACTGCATTCTATTCTAAAGAGTTTTTATTTCATTTTAGTTATGTTAGAGGATGGTTTTTGTACTTTTCAATTTAAGTCAGTACTTACTTTGTAAGCTTTAATTAAAATATTAATATTATATCGTCTATTTGGTATGGTAAAATTTTAATGAAGGAGCAAATGTAAATGCATCATCAATTTACTGCTTCCGTGCAGTAGGATTAAATTTTTGGATCCTTCGAAACTCTCTAATGACTTTCGTGCCATATAAGTAGAATATGAATAAAAATAAAATTAAATCATTTGAAAAATTGTTATAAATATTATTGCAACAAATAGTATTTAATGGTATTATGTTGTTGTAAAGTGTAAGCGTATGCGCAGAGAAAATTCGCTGGTTATAATCTAATTGCTTGTACTGATTTTTTAATTTATATGACAAGTTAGTTGAATAAAATAATTACAAATTATAATTAAAGGTTGCTATCCTAATACATGCCTGGGAATCAATATTTTGGGTCTATAGCAATAATAATTTGTTGTTAGGTCTGAAATCTCGTTCAAAATAGATTAGAAAAGTGAAAATCGCGAATAATATACAAAAACTCTACACGACTGCATGTTTTTTTTCAAGCACTTCTATATGAAATACTAAAATTTATTTTGAAACTGGCAAAAATCTTATATAAGTCTTTGTATGGTGTCAAAAATTTACCGAAACAATTCACCGAGGAATGTTGTTTATCTAGTTTATGAAAGCTGCAAATTTTTGGATATATTCCCGATGTTCTTGTATTGTTGATCTTCACATCATATTAGTGCGATTCAATGAGAGCAAGAGGATAAACATGGCGTCAAACTTGTTAAGAGTTGTACATGTTTTTTGGAATCTACATGCTCTCAATCTCATTTTTCACCATTTAAAATAGTCCAAACAATGAAATTCAATCATATGTCGAGTATTTAATCAATTAATTCTGTTAGTTATCTTCAAATGTTTTTTTTTATAGAATCGTCTATATTTGAACATCTTTATATTCTATTACATATTTTTCCTTCATATATACATGCATGCAGATATAATGTGAATACGTTTCATACATATGAGAAGAACACACAAGAAGGGCGTATTTTGATTAATGTAATGCATATAGTAGCCATTTCATTTTTATCGTTATTTCAATGTTGGTTTATGTCGACGTTTTTGCTTGCTGCCATCCATCCATAGCAGCAGTCTCAACCACACACATTCATTCGAATATATGAAAAAAGAGTGAGGTACCCTTACTATTCCCCCAATATTTAGAATACACACACACACATATCAATATGACTTTTGAACCAACGTATTATATAAACCATCTGACTCACTCAACTCAGCGCCCATCCATACATTTAGTAGCCTCGTTCCCCGATATATAAAAGATATGGAATTAAATAAAAATATTTTTTCCGCAAAAACATATATGTAAACCAAGCTGTCGTGAATGTGACTTTTAGGCAATAATCGAATTAATTCAAACTTTCAATTAATTCATATCAAAATTAATCGAAATATTCGTATAGTCAAAGAACACAAATAGAGATAAATAAATTTATTACGTACCTTAACCACTAGTTGGCTATAGGTGTTATTTAAGACTATAAACAGTATTTAATTAGTGATTATCAGCAGCTATCAACAGATGGCTATAGCTTCTCAATGTCGGTTAAAAATGGAATTCTGAAACGTTGATAAAACGAATACAACAATGAATTATACAATTGTGAATATCAGTTAATTGTTATGTGTAAATATCCATATCATTGACGTCTGTATGTCTTGTGGAAAATGTGGAAAATTACAAGTCTGGATGGATAATTTTTCTTCTTATAATATTTGTAAACACACTGATAGAACGGTGGAATTATACATCAATAAATCACAATAAATAAGTAATACGTATTATTATTTTCTCGCCAAAACGAATAATATTAATTATTAAACACAGTTTTTTCATCAACGAATGTGACGCATAATTAAGTCTTAAAATCTATAAATGTGTGTCAATTCTATGGATAAAGAGAAAAAACAAATATTTAGATATATATGTATAACACTTAACTGATATTCAATTATATGTCATTGTTGAATTCGTTTTATAAAAAATTTCAAATCTCCATTCTTTACTGATATTAAGAAGGTATAGCCAGTCATCTGTTCGTTACTGTTGGTAATTACATTAAATACCGACTTAAATGAAAGCTATAAGAGAACTACTCAAAAGTGATCTTGTTTTACTTATAGTGATATTCGTACCGTGATTTATGCGCTACGAGCCGCTTAAATTTGTATACAATCGAATTCTAGAAAATATCATTTGCAACATTTGTCAAAACGTTTAAAAAATCGAAAATTTTATTTTTTTATTTCGATTTTCGGCATGAAAATAACAATTTTATTTCACAAATTTGACAAAAAAGGTAATTTCTATTTTTTATTATTTAGGTAAGCAGTGAAAACTTTTCCATTCACCACCTGAATGATACTGACCGGTTGCAGCCAATCAAATATATTTTCGTTTCGATTTTTCTTGTTTTACAATTTTTTGGATATTTTTTTTACGTTAAATTTTAGTAGAAAACAGTAAATTCCAGAATTATTTTTTGATTTTATTGTTTGTTTTTTTGGAGGAGGGTGTAAAGCTTATGAAACTTTTTAAGATTATATGAAAACGTAAGTGATATGTTTGATACAGATTTTTGAAATCATATTCGTAAATGATAAGAGATAAAGCAAAACATTTTTAAATAAAAAAGTTGATTTATAATAAAGATTTGCAAAGTTTGGTTGGAATTTCTTTCCGAAAATAGAACAAATTCATTAAAATATTTTGAATAATATTTTATTTAAGGTTTAAGGTTTAGAAAAATTATCGAGAAAGTTGATAACAGTTGTCTTTTAGAATTCTAAACTCTTTGAAATGTTGAATCCATTTTTTGAATGGTTGGTGTTTTTTTAACTTAATTGTCATCTCAATCGGACATTTGTGAAATAATCATTATCTATGAAACTACATATGTTACATTGAAATCATGATGTGAGCGGAGAAAAGGATATTGAGTGAAAACTAAGATTTGGTCAGTAGTGAAACTGACAGCCGTCATTTTGAAGGAAAAATGTCGACTAACGATTGGAGTAGCAAGAGGAATAAGTGCCTCTTGATACTGTGCTCTAATCAAACTATCGTTGTTAACATTAGAATCCATAATTTACCAGTCAAAGTAGGTGCGCTCCAGCTACTTAGGTGCGTTAATTGCTGATGTTACCTCTGCCACTTCGCTAGTTAACTGGTTTCTACCTAATTTCACAATTTGTAAATGATTCAAATGTTATTTGAAATTACTTTATATTTCAATAGTATTATGTGTAACAATTCATATGATTAAAATTCAGTTTCTGTATAAATATGGTATTCTCATGGGCAGTATGTGTTCATCTTACTCCACGGAACATACACTCCTCATGCTTATTATGAAAGTTATTAACAGTCATATCGAAATGAAAAGTAAATATTAGTTGGTTAGTTTGATTTTGGTTTACATATTTGATGATGACAACGTTACGTTCAGATATTATGCGTTCGTATGATATTATTAAAATGATGTTTTGTGATGTTGTGAATATCTGTAACGTATGTGAGCATTGTATCGACAAGCATTGTCTGACCCTTTATTCAAATGTATATTGTATTATACATTTAATATCATATTCGTATTATATGGTGGTCATATCATATTTACCACACAAGTTGTTTCACCTGAACTTTTATCTATAATATGCAATTTTACATACGTTACCGCTTGTATCATGTATATTGGCTCTGTAGATTTGAACTTTGACATCATAGGGTACAGTATTATATATCTAGAAAAACAATTGTTACACTTTACACAGTGAGCCAGCAGGAAACAATACTCTATTTCATTTGAAAATTGAGTGTTGAAAATTCATGTAGAGTTTATCCTAATATAGGTCTCCAAAATGTAATGCATACGTCTAAGACAGTTTCTTGGAAAAATGAAAAGATGTATTTTTACTTTATTCATGAGTATTTAATTCGAAAAAGATTGATGCTGTATTCTTCAGCATCATATTTCATTTTAATGTAATTTTAAAAATGTTCGATGTTTTATAAACTATTGTATGTATATACATTCTTATAAATTATATTTCAGCATAGAATTTATCGTGTTATTCAACTTAAAATAACAATATACAAGGACTTTTGACTATCTAAAATACAGTCTGTATCCCTTATCCTAACAACCTCAAAATCCTTTTTTCAACCTTTCCTTTCCCAAAAATCATCGAGCTGGGTCAATTCGACCCACCTGCGCTGCTTTTCAGGAAAAGATATCCTATGCCACATGATGTCGATTGCTCCTGATTAACATAATTGTATATATTTTCTTTTACGTTAAGTCATCTGTTTTCTTAAGTTAGTTAAAGTAATGGCTTATCCTTCCACATAGATTAAGTGTTATTTCAATGGTTTTTGTAAAATTTTTTCAATTTTCTTAATCCGTGTATTAATTTTAATCTCGAAGTAACTAGTATATAATATGATCCATTATAAATAAAGCTTAGTCTAGGTGCTATAGTTTTTAAGTTGACTTGTGTTATTATAATGATGAATTTTAATTTAACGGGAAAGCATTATTAATAAACTAATAAAATTTTGGTATGGATGTGCATAGAATTAATTAATTACTAAACACCTAATAATCCGATTTCCGCTCGTTTGCTTGTCCGTCATCAAGATAACTCACAAGCAAAGAGAAATAGCGAGCTGAAATTTTGGTGGCGAATTCTAGACCTAAAAAGTGAGTTTTTTATGTTCGCGTATTAGCCAAATCAGTGGATTGGTTCCAATAAATATACTATCCAACTTTAAAACTCTAAAAGTTAGTAAAAAAATTCAATGACAAAAATATTTAACATAAACAAATTTGGAAACAGTTTTCGTAAACTGTTTAGATTCAACTCCAATTTATGCTAATAATGAATATTATTATATTATATAGATATTTTAACTGAATGCATTTTATTAATATTATTGATTAATTTATAACGGAATTAAGAAACTCTCCTGGTTAATAAATACTCTGCATGATCGAGAATTATGCTTTCATAATATGGGTTTTTTTGGACAACCCTTTAGAAAGCTTATATAGTTATTATTCGAGAATGTATAATATTAGCTGTATCATATACATACCTGCCTGCGTTGTCCTACTGTTGCAGATTTTCGGCGTACAGTATGTGCTGTGTTCGATTTATTTATTCACATTTAAAATGTATACATAACATTGAGGTCGTACCCTTGTATACTTGGATTTACCCTTCGATTCCCCCTTACAAATACATGCATATATTACATTTATAACATTTTGTATTCTAAAGTTGTTTGTTTTATAGTCTGTGTCAACTAAAATCTAATAGTATTCAATAATTTTGGTATAGGTGACCAAAGAATCATCTACTTAAGTTTTTTTTTTTGTAATAATTAGAAAGATAAACAAAACTATTATTTTTTTGGTTATAACTAAAAAGTTATATCAAATTAAAAAAAAAAAAATGTTTAATTAAGTACGGAGTACACTCCGATAGTTCTTTGATCAAATTTAATAATTTAATATTATTCCGTCACCAGTTATATTACCTATAATACAAGATCCCTGGGCCTCCAGGCTTTACTTATTTTCTCTGAAATAAAATAAAATGTGTGGAACAAATTAGTGTTATTATGTACATTCACTGTCTGCATATTTGTGTGATAAAGGGTGCTAAAGACAGGTAAAAGCACAACTTACTTTTCTTATAGTCTCTGGGCTGATTTTAATGGATGGGCCAAAGAATATTTTAAAATTTCATAATGTATACTGCCAGACTTTTTTTTGTCGTCTGCACGCTTTTTCAGTCGCTTTAAATCTCCATAAAATTGAACTACTGCTTATATTCTCTGTCTTGATTTTTATGTATGATATTCAGAGAACTATTTTAATACCGTTCATGAGAAATCACACCAACCTTAGGGACGAAACATCATTGCAGACACATATTAAATGGCGTTATGTATGTGAAAATTAAATTGTTTTATAATAGCTTTATTAATATAGATATATTAATTTTATAAAAGCTTTATTAATATAGCTTAACATGTGCATGGGGGATGTTTGGCTCCTACAATTGATGTGGTAGCTCATGAACGGTATCAAAATAGTTCCATGAGTATCATACAGAGCTTGTAAAGCATCTGGCAGTATGAATTATGGATTATTAAGCATTTTATGAATATTTTTTGGCCCTCTTCTACCCTATTCTTTTGAAAATAAGTACGGTCTGGCGGCCGTGGGATCTTGGACCATATATTCATATATTATTTATAACAAAATCACTGCAACACCGAAATAATTATAACAATATTGCGTCATGGCGTGTCTATAATTTTTTTAATTATATACCTTTTAAAGTGTTTCTAACTAACTTGTGGACCTGTTTGCTGCTGTTGATAATAATTTAACAGCTTCAATTTGATTATTATATTCTAAGCAACTTCGACATTTTCCAAACAGACCTAATACTATGAACCATTCAAATCACGTATAAAAAGGTGATGAGTTGTGCATTTCTTATGGGGCGTTTCTTTTTCTAAGTGTTGTGATACTTTATTATTCATATAATTCTAATTCTAAAGATAGAGGGTTCCTTCCTCGGTTTGGTTGGTCTAAGAACACTTAATGACTCAAGACCTTTCGTTTGAGCTATTAAACTTTCAAATTGTATGAGATGGAGGATAGCAAGTCGCGAAAATTCTAGTTTTTAACAATTTTTTAAATATACAGATTTAAAAATTTTCGACAGTTTTCGGAACACTATCAATATTATTGTTCATTATAAAGTTTTAAAATTCATTTTAAAATGGGAAATTTTCTTTTTTAGAGATCAATTATATTCATTAAAAATAGCATGACTTTAGTAATCGTAAAATCAAAGCCTTGAGAAAAGAACATAACAATTCCCTCTTCTGCTTTCTGCGAAGTAAACTCTGTTATGTAGATATCAATATTTATAATAAAAAGGACGATTTAAGATATAAATGACCATATTATTTGGAATAGACTTTATAAATACTATCAAAATACTATGTATGCAGGGCTATTTTTTTTTTTGTAACCAATTCATTTTAATGTTATGTAATTATTGTTATTTAGTAATCAGCATCATATGTTGCTGCTTTATATTCGATGTTAATTTTTTATATTTCATTAAAGTCTCTATAGAAATATTAATTATTATAATTTAGATGTGAATTTTTTTTCATTATTGGGTTCTTAATCGGTCTATGTAAATTTTTTGCTAATGGGAAACGTAAAAAAACTTTTCCAGTTTCGATTCGAGAAAATTAGGTTCATAAGCTGATCTACGATATCCAAGCTGTTTTGATTTTTTTTGCGGCTCCAAATGATCTTATTTTTAGCAAGAACTTATCTCAGGCGAGACTTATGCCGTTAGAGTTCGTACATGTAACTTAAGCGGAGGGTAGGGTTAATTTGTGCAAGGCACATTTTATGTGAATTTTTTTTTGATGACTCAGATAAAATCTATTTATTAAAATGAATGGCCCATTAAAGTATAGTCGAAGAATATTATGAAATTTTTTTTTTGAAGGAATATTAAATAATACGTCAATATTAGCAAATATTTGCAAGAGTCCCGTGAAAAAGAGGAATTGCGGCGCCCCTCATAACTCGGTACTAAATCATGCGAAATCCAAAAATCAAAGTTATTTCGTTAGATAACCGTTTTCCTCAGAGAACGCTGTCTAGTTTCTTAAAAAATTCCAATTTTTCACTTTTTGATAACACTTTTAAGTAAAACATACAATTTTTGCGAAAAAAAAATTGATTATTTGTTATTGTAAAATCAAAAATTATAATAAATTTGAAAAAAAACTTTCTCGTAAAATATATATAGAAATAGTGTTCCAAATTTCAAAAGAATCGATGCAGTAGTTTTGCAGTTATGAAGGGCACCGACTTTGAAAACGTGAGTTGTGGGAAAAAAGTGTTGAACTATAAATTTAGAATAAACGGAAACGTTCATAAACGAGTTTCCTCACACTGAATCATCGATGCTAGATCTATAAACAATGTTGCTATCATCAATGATGTTTAAAGTATTATTTTGACAAATCCTGCTAGTCTATTTTTCAGCTTTATGCTCCGCTTGGGTTTTATGGCCCTAAACAGTGGACGGACACACTGATAACGCCGATAACGCCGTCAATTTTATTCCGATATGAAATTTTTCCACAATATTTTAAACCCAACACTTCCGTTAAACTAATCAAATCTTGAACTAGCTATAAGAAACTGCCCTAAATGTATTTTAGTATCCTGATTCACTGATATAAAAAATTTGTTTAAACGAGGATATTATTACCTTTTCATCAGCTTTTTTGGGTAATTATGAATCATTATATATTTCCCATTGTTCCTATAATGTTTTTATTGAATAGAAAGCGTTACAAAAGATGAAATTATTGTAAAGATTCCGAGACATTAGAGATAATTTTTCCAATTTGCGGTTGATTGTGATGGTGTTTCCATTTTTTAAATTCCAATACTTTGAAAAGGCATGTTATGTACGATCCTGTGAAAACGATCCAGGGAGTATTCCGGTGTATTCATAAATCCGATTATTGTAATATCTGGGTCAAAAAATGATTTATATTAAAGAAAGTAACTAAATTTTTTAAAATTTTCTATCAATTTTCCAGAAATTAATTCAAACATTGAAGTTATTTTTAGAAATTTTGATACAAATTTAGATTAACCAATGGTAATAACTGTTTATTTCTCTCAAGGGAGACTTAATGGCTTTAGGTACTGTCATTAACTTCTGTAAATTATTTTATTCGTATAATGTGCGAAAAATGCTATAATAAAATGTCACAGAAAATAAGAAACAACTCTTTAAAAGCTTGATACTGAGAACGAACGTACAAACCACAAAGAAGTTAAAATAACAACTATACATTGAAGTAAAAAGAAAAAAAAAACAACATAAATCAAAAATCATTGACAATTTAATATTGTTTTGAATTAAAATTTATTACTTACGACCATTTTTAGAATATAATCACGTACACATTTGTAATACAGACAGTAAAGCAAATTTGCTTGCAAAAATTCATCTATCCCTAAATTTATGAAAAATAGATAACCTACTCTGGAAAGTCAGGCATCAAATCAAAATAGTTGGTCTTTGTATCTTTCTGCCTAATTTTTGGCTGGAGCGGTTTAGTTTTATATTCTTACCTTAATTTTGATGAAATTTCTATCGAAAATTGTTATAAAACAATGGAACATAAGAAAATTCACTGTTTTTAATTAATCGTATGGCGATTTTTTTAAATCACTGTTGATTGATTTTGTTGATTAAATCATGTTGGAAGCTAATAGTGTTTTTCTTTAAGCTGATTAATATTATGATTCTTTTTTGGGAAAAATAAGAGCCAATAGTCAAAATATATAAATTAATTTATTGATATGCCATGAGGCCAAATCAAATATATATAATTCAATACAATAATTTTAATAAACATAATACATTCGAAATATAATTATAATTTTTCCATTTGTTACACATAGAAATAAATTATCTGACACAAAATTAAAATTAAAGGGAGAAAATACAACATGAACCGGATTTTTTCGGTTTTTGAGGATATAATTCAAATTAAACGAAGAAATGTTTTTCTACTATCGGCACAGCTTAATATGTGGATTGGATTATCAATCATCCCCTACTTAAAAACCTTTTCCCGTTCTGACCTATCTGTGTCTCAACATTCTACTAAAAGGTGCTGCACAATTGCAATGCATTTCTTACACAGAACGCATATTTTTTCCCCTTTCACTTTTTCTAATTTTATAATTAAATTATAACATTTTGAAATTAGCATACGACCTTCTAATTTCTCTATCATCCACAATTAAATATTTCGCATCGTCTTTATAATGAGGTTATATTTTAAAGAAATTTCAGATGCTTTTTACTGTGTATTTCTGTGACTGTACGCTGCAAACAAAATTCATAAATTTTTTCAATTTTTTTTACTGACACGTAGCTTAGTGGGTATTTTGATATGCCCAATTCAACAGTTTTTCTTATGTCTAATATTGCCAAAATTGTCTTATGTCTAGTAATTCTAAAGACATTAAAATAATAATTTGGTGATTTCTCCTTATCAATATTATTCTCCGAGAAAAAATACAAGACCGATTGAAAGTCCGTTTAGAACGCCTCATTCCAATCCTATATTAAATTTGGAAAAAACAGTAAATTTTTGTAATTTTATGAGTCATGCTCGAGGCCTTAAAACTCAAATTCAAAAAAGTATTTCCTAAAATTGCATAATTCATAAAAAGAGATATAAACTGTATCAAAATTCTAAAAATCTGCAAACTATATTTCCTGTATTATAAAAACAACTCTAGCTTACATATTATAGACTTGTTCTGGTTTGATATGTTTGTTATTGTTATAATATAAATAAGTTATATGTACTGTGGACTGACTGGATTGTTGTTAATGCTGTTGCTTATTTTGTTATAATAATTCAAAATAAATGTTGTTACTGTGCTCGTTAATATGTAACGAATATTCAAAAATAGTGGTCCGCAACTTAAGGATGGTTTAATTTTAATTTGAATCATAGAATAGATTTATAGAATGAATAATGCTCTTTCCAATAAAAAGGTCAAAATCAATTCAGTGGATAAGTAGTCTCAAGTCGATGAAGTCCCTAGATTTCTTCGCCTAGAGTCTGTAGATATGATTCTTACGTTTACTGGATTTTTGCCGGCCTCAAAAACCGGCTCCAAATATTGAAATTTCAAATGTTGAGATCCACACACTTATTTTGAAAGCAAAGAAAAATTATTCTACATAAAAAGCATCGACAAACTAGACAATCGCTAGAATGAATCGCAATGATATATTGATACATAATATCGAATTAAAAAAAAAAAATGTTTTCTTAATTTGACTGTTTTTACTATTTTGAATTTCGCTTTTCTGTATATATCTATCTTATGTTTCTACCGCTGTAACTTTTGAACGTATTGTTCGATTTGGATGAAATTTGATGATATTAACTTATAGCTTAGAATTTAACATACAGGTAGAAAAATTAGTCCACTACCCCCGATTTGAGAAAACTCTTAAAAAAATACAAGCTACGAAGATGCGTTTTGTATGCATTTATTGGGAAATAATAAAAATAAAATAGGAAAACTGCAGTTTTTTTATAGTCCCTGATTCTTTGAATAATGTACCAAGTTTGATAGTAAGAACCTTTTTTTGCACTCCCCTATCATTTTTGAACGTTATCAGAAATACGAACGATAAGTGGGGATATTTGCAATCAATGTAATATTTGATCAGGGCAAGAAGAAAAATTTTAACAGGTTGGTTCTCCTTGAATTTGTTCCCACCTCACCTTTTTTAAAATTATAGAACTAGCGATTTTTTGTCCATGTCTGAATGAGGTTTACAGTTCACAGAATTACTAGTATAAAACTTATCGAAGTATTTTGTGATATAAAGTCTATGGTTAGTAAAGTTACTATAAATGGTTATTACCAAACTGTAAAACAACAAACAACACATCAAACTGCACTAAATACTAAAATAACTAAATATAACACTAACAATAAAACAAGACTATTTAGTTAGCCTCTAAACATTTATAAACCAAATTCATATTAATATCATTTAAAACAAAATTGTGAATTAATAATTATAATTATCGTCATTATTTTATATAAGTTACATTGCAGTACAACCTATTTAATTAAACCAAAACTGACTTGAATAATTACAGTGTTCGTCAGCATATGGTGACATTGTAAATACTTTTTCGAACTTGTTATGCTTGTTTCCCTTCTTAATGAGACTTCTTCGTTTTTACGAGACAAGCATTTTAAAATTGATGCACTTTACCAATAAACGTAGCAAATCTTTTATCTGACACTCAATTAACGGATGCTCGTAACTTGAAAATATTTAAACAAATTTATATTTTATTTAAAGAAATTTCCAATTAAAATTACAAACTACGTAAAATTCGACTAGATTTCGTTTCTTGCGGCATATCGATCTTCTGAAATTTGAACACCCGGTATTTGTTGTCCGACATCCGATGTATGTTGTGGGACCCGGTATTTGGAGTGGGAAATTCGTATATATATATATATATATATATATATATATATATATATATATATATATATATATATATATATATATATATATATCTTATAACATTAGTATAATTACACTAACAAACCGTATTCGGCGTTGCAAAAGTACTTTAATGCTTACCGACGACTTTATTTAAAAAAAATGTGAATTTGTATTTCGATTTAAACATTTTAAGACAATAAAAAAATTTCATCAACTAGCCTATTGTAGAAATGTTCTTTCAAAGACATTTGCTGGTTCAAAACGCGTGCCATCTACTGCAAGTTACTTTTAATATACAAATAACCCTCGCGTAAGTGCAACAAGCAATAAGTTTTATTGCTAAACATTTATGAAATTTTGGTAGGTTGAGGTGTTGGCGTTTCATTTTTTTAAACTTGTAGTTTTGCCGGAAATCGAGATAAACCGTGTTTTACCCTTAAACACCCACCCCCTCCACTTCCTGACTCAGGCCGGTAAATTATTTTTTCATTTTTGTTATATTCTCTTTCGTTTTCAATGGATTTCATTCTACTATAATTTTTTTGGTATCAAAAATTATCTACCCTGGTCTATTAAATTTTTTCGTAATAAATGACTAAAAATTCATATTTACATATAAAATAGATTATATTAATTTCTCCCTCCCCAATCTCTTTATCCCAATTTCTCTACAATATTCATAATAATAATAATAATAATAATCATATTCTTCTCAATATAATTTTGCTGACGATGTATAGTTAAAATAAGCTGCTCAACATATTACATATATCTCCAAATATACATCTATCCATACATACAGTTTAATATAATATAAATGCAGTATAATGTAATGTTACATTATATTTATATTATATAATATATAATATAATATAATGTCCACACATTGTTATAATAACAAAACATTACTGTAAATATTATGTTTAATGAGCCTTGTCCATTTTAACTAACACAACATTATGTTTTAATACTTACACTTGGTTATTATTATGTACGTGAATGCTATGCTACTGTGTATAGCACAAACGTGTTATTCTTACTACGTTTTACTACCTACCGAGTTTAAAGTTTACTTCTTAGAAAGTTTACACTTGTGATTATAAAGTGAGATTTTTTTTTGTAATACTGCAATCAAATAAGGATTTAACCTCTTGATGGAAGTCAAAAGCTGAAATGTTCAATAAATATTAATGTTTTGTTCTTTCTAAACACTTTCTAAATACGGAACACAAAATTGACAACTCTATATTAAATACATTCTCTAAAGTAATATACCTTGTAATATTCTCGCGCACAAATAATTATCTCAATGTTATGAAATTTGGTACATGCTGAAGAATTGTTCCAGGAAAAAATTATTAGTATATATTAATTTACGGTAAACTGTCCTATTTCCGACCATCTAAACTATAGTATATTTGTTTTAGCTATAAAAAAAATGAATAAATTAATTTGATAAATTGCATTGTCGATGTCTAAAACCTTTGCTGATAATAAATCAATTATCACATTATCGATTTTAATCCAAAATTTTTTTTAATAAGCATTTAAAAAATGGCTGTGGTAAATCAGCTTATGTTTCTAATTAGAAATGGGTAAACGGCTTTCAGTCTCCGGTTGGTTTGTTCGTCAGTCACTTATAATTTTATATATAGAAATAATTTTCACCAAAACTTATTATCCATTTTATACGACACACAATATCTGGTTCTTTGTATACCGGATATAAAGTTTTATGTAAAATGTTCAATATTCTAGACTAGGTATCTGCCTGATTTTGATATAGTAATAACTTTCTTCTGTAAGACAAATTATCGTAAATGGGATGTTTCTTTTTACAGATTTTGAAAAATATTATCGCGTAAACAATCTTAAATGGATAGTATTGTGCGTCAACACTTGAACAAAGTCCATAATACATTTAAAATAAAAACAAAAATTGTAATTTTTCATAAAATTTTTTTGATTTATTTAAAAAACACATTTAAGTATGATTAAAATAATTTACTTAAACAGAAAGTTACTGACTGGCTTGACCTTTAAAGTGAATGCTACCCACCACGTTAAGGATGTTTTGTAGGTTATGTGAATATATTTATTAAAAAAAAAAATATTTTATTGATTGTTTGTTTGTGAAGTATTTAGTATGAAATTTATTATGTAAAAAACTTATTTGTTAAATCAATGTATTATTGAAGGTTCCGTAGTTAAATAATATATTTTCATCTTTAAAAATAATTACTAGAAGCTATGTGAATCGTAAACCTCATTTAAAGTAATAAATCATCGACACTGCCTTGATTGTACGAAAAAAGAAGAGATACAAAAGAAAACAGAAAAAGACCCATCTTCCTAGCTTACATAGATAAAAGTTGGTCATTTTGAAGGTTTTTCAAAATAAGAAGTGGTATCGGTTGTGAAAAATCGAATTTTTTTTACCATGAATATAAAATTTTTTTCCCACAGAAGAAGAGGTTTATTATTTAAGAAGTTGCAAAAAAATATTCTTGGTTTGCGTATTTTACTCAATTATGTAATTTTATTAACTGCATCTTCCTTGAATGTAAAAAAAGGTAATATTTTTGAACAGTTTTTGCAAAGGTGGGAAGATAGAATTTTTCAAAGAAGACGGCAAATTATCTTCATACGTTCGGTCGGTCAATTATAAGAATTAAAAAAAAAATGAATTTGATATTTTATTTTGCAAATTGAAATTTTTTTAATAAATTTGTAGACTTTTAAATATAAATAAACGTGACCTTAAAAGATGTTTCAGTTACGGTATACAAAAAAAAAGATACTTATAAATTCGTATAAAATATTGTTGGCGCCTTCTTCCTACATGTTTAATTTAATTGATTGTCTTTATCTTAAATCTAGATTTTTGTTTTAATTTATTACATTACATTTCTATTTTATTGTACAGAGTAATTCGGCTATGTAATTATGTAAAAAAGTGTAGATAATTAAAAAAAAAAAAAAACATTCATTAACAAATTAGTGCAAAATAACAATTTTTCGTTGTTATGATAAGAAAATAAAAATCATAGTTAGTACTTGCATAGGTGACTACTTGGAAACTTGTTTGATTTATACTGTAGTCATTAATGATCTTTGTGGTTAAAAATCTACTTTGTATGATGGTGTCCTATTTGACGAAAGTGAGCACTAAGAAGGGATTTGTTTTGAATTTCTTCCTCTAACTAGTTGAAGAGGGTGTCCAAATTTTAATATATCGATGAATGTACTACCCAAACTGCTTAGTTAAAAAGCCGTATTCGCGAAAGGATGTTTTGAGATATGTGAAAATAATCTACATCTTTATATCTAATAGAAACTCTGCGACAAGATATACGTATATTATGTAAAATGTTATATTAAAAATTACAAGGCTATAATTAAGTGTACCTATATTACCCAATATGTTATCGAAATAAATAATTTTATTATCTTTAATTTTCAATTTATAAGTCTTGACTTGTGGTAGTTAATTACTTTGTAATACCTGTGCGAAACCGGAACGGATATTTCTAGTTTCATCATATTTTATTATTATTTTTCGACTTAGAGATAATTGAATTTAAATTTTTATACTAAGGAATTTAACTATACCATATGTTTTTTTGTCCAATGTGAGCAAGATAATTAACTTAATATTATTTTAGGTAGATACTATTACTCTCTAAAATGATAAATTTTGAGAAATAATTTTTTGAGCAATGCACCAATTGTACTGAATCATTCAGTACATTTTTTGGTGGTCTTTTAACAAGTATGCAAATTAGTTAAAAAAATCGTTTGAATAGGTGACTCACACTCTTAGTTACTCAAGTATACACAGTTTGTAAGAAGTTAATTAGATACTTTTTTATTGTGATTAAGTTTGAGTTAAATATCTTTCAAAACTTTCATTATGCATTTAATTTATACAAAATTTTTTTTATCTGTTATCCATCAATTTTTTTTTTATCTTACATAATTTTTAAAACAATATGAGGAAATGAAATATCGGCTGAGGGAGGTAATTCAAAGTTAAGCATTTCATATTCTCTAGAACTTTCTTAACAATAGTCGAACCTATATCGAAACCCGCTATAGTTACTGTCCATAAGGTTTATGATTATTCTTCTACTTTTTATTGGGAAAACACCCAATTAAAGTCTCTTGAATGAAAAATTGTTGGTACAACAAGACCATTTTGCTTTCGATCTTTATTACCATCAGGGGTTTATATTTAACTCTTTATGAGAGGGGTGTCGTCAACAAGAGTGAGATTTACTGATCAGCGGAGCTACTAGTTAGGACTTAACAGGTTAGCATTATGCCATTTACAAAAATCATAACGAAAATAAGGAATAATTGTGATTTGGACAATTCAACTCGGCTAAAACAACTCGGTACACAAACCAATCGTCCCAAAACCACTCGACACAAGAACAACTCGGTGCAAAAACAAACTGTGTTTTTGAATGATGTAATCAGCTGGGTAATTTTATCACAAAAAATTTATTCGAAAAATACTAGAGTTCTCATTAATAATAATAAAATTACAACCAGAGATGAATGTTTTAAACATTTCTGCTGAATTGTGGAGTTTTATAGAGTTATTTTTTTGAAGAGTTATTTTACCGAGTGGTTGGGTTGGAGTGATTTTTTATTTGTCCCGGAATATTTAAATAGTTTTTGTTTTACAATGTATCATGTCTTGTGTCGTATTATTTTACAAAATCATATGATTGTATTAATGATGTCATATTACAAAGTCATATGATTGTATTAATGATGGAAATTTGATCGATTCAAACTAGATTTTCATTTTATATGTAAAATAATTTATGAATGTTGACTTTTCATGTATACAACAAACAACCAACTCAAAAAGTAAAAAAAAAATACAACAAAAAGTACAAGATATTCACTTAGATAAAAATGGAAAAAAATATTAAATTTTGTTTAATGTTTTGTATTTTGACAATGATTTGTGAAATCATTCCATAATATATACAAATTTCTCTTGTATTCTGTTTTTATTTATTTTTATTATTTTATTGAAATTGATTCTCAAAGACATATATACAAATTCAAAATGTATACTTGTAGGTACTGGAATTGCATCACTAAATTTGACAAAAATTTGAAACATTTATGGAAATAAAATATGAGATAATATCAAATTGCATATCCTTTAATATCTAAGTTTTCTTATATCTTTTGAAGTTTCTAATATATAATTTTAAATTAACTAAAGGGATTTAGAGCTCTTGACTTCAGTTGTTTGTGTAATGACCTTTCTGTAAGGTTGTAAATATTTTTTCAGTGGTGAATAATGGTATACGGAAAGTACGGAAATCACATTTTGGTAGGAATCAGCCTAGCATGTTTTCAGTTTTTAAATAAAATATTTGAAAGGCGTGAGAGTTTGATTGGGTCAAAAGGATATTAGTAGATTGTTCTACAAAACAGCGTAAAAATTAGTTCTTTTATTTTTGCTTTTATTTGTTATAGTGGGCAATACGGGTCCTTTCATTTGTGGGCAATATGGCCGCAGATTACATAAAATATTTATTAAAGTTATGATTTTTAATTTAATTATATTGATAAAAAATTAAATTGTCCAGAATCAGAGTTAGAATCCATGTTCTTCCATTCCAATTTTAAATTTATGTGTGTATGTGGAAAATATCTCGGTAGAAATAGGAGAATATTATTCGAAGTAGAACCCAAACATTTTTAACTTTTTTGTAGCAGTGAAAAGTGCTTATGAGTATTTTATAGATAGTAATTAAAAAGTATCTTTAAATTTTTTTACTTAGAAATTATTAAGTGATACAATTTTTGTACTCGTGGATGTAGGAAAAGCAAAATAAAAACAACACAAAAATATTAAAATGTTTTTTGGTAGTATATTCACTGTGAATAAATGATATGTATCAACCATAAATAACTGACATTGAAATTTTTTTTCAATTTATTTCAAATATTTATTTTAATATGATTTTCTATATTATTTATTGTTCTTACTATTTTGGTGAGTTTTTTTTGGTTTGTTTTTTAAATACGATATGGTGGTAATACAGCCGATTTTATTTCAGTTTGGAGGCATTTGAAGTGTAGTCGTTAAAAATTTATGATATACTTTAGTGATCTTTCTTCTTACACTCTCTTGTGTTTTAAAAAAAAAATTACTTTATTTATTTGCTCAATAAAAATTCTTTTGTTCATAATATTTATCTTTGAGAATGATTATTTACCTTAGAAAACCACAAAGGTTGCAAATCTTGAAAGACAAACAAGATTGATGATTAAAAATTTTTATCGCCAATTTGTAGAACAAACACATATTTAGAACAAACACATATTTGAAAAATTCAAGAAGTTGTTTTTTGGTCAACATATTTTGTCGACTGAATGTGTACCTTCAAATACATTTGTTTGCGTTTATACAATTTTAACAATTTCTTAGATAATAACAGCTAATTTAAAATGTGATGGATGATACTGTTGCCCCAGTTCTCAGCAAAAATCCAAATAAGAAACGCTTCAAAAACAAGTCTTTATTAAGACTTTTATTAGATGTTTCTTATTAAGATTTCTAATTAGATGACAGGTATTTAAATAATTCTTATTGGTAATTGGTGTCTACACTTGTTATGGTTAATTTTTTGATTTCCTATAATGTATTTATTAACTACTCTTAGAAATTGTTGCTATCTTCACTTCTTACAGTTAATTTTTTGATAACCTACAATACATTTATTAACTAGTCTTTTAGACACTATTTGATGGATTTTACTTGAATAAAACTATAATCTTCAAGTAAACATGATTGTAAATAAACATGAGAGTTATGTAATAGTTTAGCTTATAAATATGGTTATCGTATATTGGATCTGTCTCCGTGACCGGCGCCGGCAACTATAATTTTAATAGGATGATTTAAACCCTAGGAAAATACAACAATAAGGAAAAGTTTATAGAAAAATTGGAAATTTTTAAGAAAAATACTTTCAAAGAATATTAGATAGTTTCGGAAACTCAAAAATAATCAATCTATTACGTAAATGAAAATTTAATTTATTATTACATTAATTTCGATGAGGAAAATCTGTAGTTAAATGGAACTATGAAGAAAAAATCAAAAATTTGATTGCGATTTACAAACATCCTTCAATTAAGCGATAAATATAATGAATAACAAATAGTAATTATTTCATTATTCAATTATTCATACCTCAAGCCTGTCATGTCATAGTTTCATACGCGATAATGCTGTTCTAAATGCTGGTTAATTAGAAAAGTAAATTTTTACAACACTAATATTACTTAAAAAAAAACAGAAGAGATTATATTCGAGATATTAAATATAAAGTGCTCTGTTTTTATAGCATAGAAAACTAAAATCAATTTTACCATTGCCACAGGATGTTATTACTCAGATATTTTCATATCTTAAACATTCTAGGTAATATCATTATGAATGTTATTCCAAATCAAACGTTATATATATTATAATTATGAATTTTATTCAAAATTAAAGCAGTTATCCAATATTAAATGAAAATATTTTTCTTATAAGTTACTAGTTTTTAAATAGCAAATCTGTACAATGTTAAATTCTTGTCCAATTTTAAATTTCAAGTTTAAGAATATGGTTGTTATCCTAGTTTTTGGTTGATAATATCAAACAAAAGTCAAATGAATATAGGTTAAAAATCACAACCGTTGTAGATCGGTCAAAATTAACACTATCATAGATTAAAAGTACCTTCACTGGCATGGCAGTTGTATTCAATTTTGCTGGCGATGGCAATATTATTTGAAAAAATTTGTTGGCGACGCTGGTCACGAAGACAGTTCCCAATATAATACATAATAATAAGTGAATGTCAAACCATATATGGATGAATATATGCGGAAACTAATAAATATTATCAGTGCACACACCGTTATAATATGTAACTAAAAACAATATTGTTGGTATGTGTACTTTTAGTATTATATGTTTTTATGCAGACAACAAGTTACTTATTATAGGTATATGATATTCATATTATATTTACAAAAAAAAGCAGAAGTTTCTTATAAAATAATCTTATATGTTTGATTGATAATCAATGGAATTCTATACTGAAAAAATATACGCCTATAGCATTTAATGAATGCATGTTGTAGGTATATTCAGTTATTTCATCAAATATACGTCGTGCATAAATAACAAGTGAAAATAACAACTAACAGAGTTATTTGTTTAGTTTCGATATATGATGTGTAGGAACAATATTTGAGCCAGGGATTTGGATAATCAGTGTTCAGATCCGTGGATACGGATACATATCTTAATTTTTCAACTCAATCAATCGGTATAATTATTTGGATTACTTTAAAAAGTGATTGTTTATTGATTGAAATGTAATTGTGATTTCATTTAATAGTTAAATAGTAATAAATTTGATTAATAAATTTAAATTTTGATTGTATAATTGCTGATTAGTACCTTATGAAAAGGTTTTTATATAATGATTTTATATAATGTATTTGAATAGGATTTAACAGTATTTTATTGCATCCTTTACATATAAATTAAAATACTTAATAAAACATAATAATGCAAAAGATTCGTTTAAAATCCATTGAAAAAGAAACGGATACTGATCGTTTTTTACTTGAAGATATCCTCGGATACGAATACGATATCCGGCAAGCTGTGGTTTGACCTAATTTTAATGATTAAGATTCATAAAATACTGTTAATATGCAGTCCACATAGTTATAAATGCTTATAATAATAATAATAATAATAATTTGTAATATAAATTTGTGCTTATTAGCTAACTTTGAGCTGTAACATAGAAACAGAAGTTGTTTGTTTGTTACAGCTCAAAGTTAGCACAACAATTCCAAAACAACAATTCAACTTGACTGAAAACAATCAAAATTTATATTTTCATTTATGCATTTGTGTCACTCAACTGTACGGACAAAATGAAGTTTATGCTAGAAAAAATTTATTCGTTATATAAAATGGCTGAATTCCATGACATGTCTGCAATTCTTCGAGGTTTTTCTCTATTTATTAGCTTATTAGAAATTACAGGCAACTTCAAACAAAAGTTGCTCTGCATATAAGTGTAGATTGATTTTAGGAGTGAATAAGGCGGCAAAATTTATGGAATTTTCACCGAAATGCTTTTCACGGTATTGATAATTTTTTTTTTAGGAATACAATAATAAATCGGATACAAAGTTTCGTGGGAGAGCTATTATAATATATTCTCGGTAAAATATTATTTATGATAATAATCCGTAAACAGATTTTTTGTATTCCAAACTATAAAAAATTAGACATTGACGAAAAATTTACATTTAACTGTCTAGAAATTTGAACTACCAATACCAAATAAAACAAAAGAATATTTCTATTCTTACCATATTGAAACCATTTTGTTTACACTATAATTCTTCACGTATTGCCTATGTTTTTTCATTTCCATTTTATTTTTGTATTTCTACAATATACAGTTTTTTTTTTTGCTTTACCTTAGAAAACACTCTATTCTACAGTGGTATGTAACTGGTAACTCCACATTGAAAAGTTATTTGAATTAAATTAATTAAGTTACGACTATATTATTATTCGTATCGATTATATTACCTTTTTTCTTTTCACCAATTGTGTTTTTTACAGCTTGTATCTTTTACAATTGTGTATACATTTTATTAAAATTTATGCAATTGTAAATATTTAAGAATGAATTAACAATTAAATAAGTAGTTTAAAAATAGTTGGAAAGATTGAGTTTTATAAATTATTACAATGTTAGTATTTCACTTCAAATATTTACGGGCTAAAAATGAGAAGTCGATGAGCAAATTTGTATGTTTTTTAAAATTTACGAGTAATTATGAGAATTCTTATAAACCATTAACCTTGTACTAAAGATCCGTTTCGATAATTTAGTTCTAAAAATACAAAAAGGCATTATATATTATGGCTTCCAAATTGGTTATTTATTCAAATGTACGTTTAAATAAACGCAATTTGAAATAAGTTTCGGTAAAACATAGTCTGCAATGTTATGATGACCTAAAAATTGTAAAAATCGCATTTATTTGGTGATAAAATAAAGTAACTATCAAACACTTAAATTTTAGCTTTTCAATGATTTGAAATAGGGATTCAGAGAACAAAAAATTTATAGATTGGGTTCACATTTTCTTTCAGCGAATATTTACGATTCATATTATATGTGAAGCTGATGATGGCTGTAGACGAAATTGTGGACGAAACAGCAAAAATATAAATATGTTATTGATTATAATATAATTAGTTAAGGAAAGTATCTCGCGCAGTAATAAAAATTCAGTAAATGATGATCCGAATTTTTAATATGTTCTTGTTAACGCAACATATTATATAAAACAAAAATTTGGGTACTTGGCGATCCTTATGAGAGTAACTATTAATTAAATATACACTAACATAACCTTAATTAACAAACTTCTTTTAAAGTATTTTAGTCTTATTATTTTAATTAATAATTACGCTCTTAATTGATCAGCAGCCCCAAGTACCTATATTTAATAATATGTTCTATACACAGTTTTAAAAAATCCAACCTTCCTATAAAACTTTGTATTTGTGTGTGAAAATTAATTATTTTGTACGCAGAATGAAAATTTTAACAGTAAACTTATGTGATAATTTATTTTCTACTGTGATTTAAATTCTTTCGAATGTATTACAGCTCAGTTATTTACGAATCAGGTCATTTTTATTGGTTTGTTCATTTGTATTTGGGGGAGGATTAGTTTTTTACTTTCTTTGTTTTCATGTGATCTGAATAATAGTGTATTTAATTCATTGAAACATTCAATTAAAATTTTTGAATTTATTTAAGGTCAAAGCAAAAAAATATATAACGTAACAAGGAAACTTTGTAATGTAAACACATGGGAATTATTTCGCAGAGAAAAAACTTTCACATCGATAAAGAAGATTATTGAACCATGGCCTTGTAGTTATTCGATTTCTATTAGATTTCGCATGAAAATTATGGTATTTTTATTTTTTTTATTTTTGGTTTTTGTAAATAAATAAATTACGTTTGTGTGGCTTAAGGTTAAGGCACGATTTTTAGTTTGGAATAAGATGCCGTTTTTTTTATTTTACTGCCCTCTCAATAATAATAAGCAACGCTCAATCGTTTCCGAGAAAATGACGTTTGAAAATCTTCGTTTCGGCTTCATATACTTTATATACCAATATGGTATTTTAATAGTAAGAGGAGATAACTGAATTGGGTATAGTAACTACGTTCGAAATGGGCGTTAGGGGTTCGGTTCGCGGTCCCAACTTAAAAAATTTTGTTTTTTAAGTTAAAAATGTCTAAATTTATTATAAATATTGTCCATTATTATTTAAAAAAATAATTTGTAAAAAAAAAAGATAAATAAATAAAAAGTTATGACCGAGAATCGAAGCCTAAACGCCCATTCCGAACGAAGTTCCTTTACCAACTAAGTTATCTGCCCTCTTAATAATAATATACAGTATTAGTATATAAAGTACATAAAGCTGAAACGAAAATTTTCTCCGAAATGATTGAGCTTTGTAAGTTACTATTGAAACGGGAGAACGCCCTATAGAGTTACAGTAATTAAACGCAATCTCATTTCAAAATACAAATTCCAAGGTCGTGCCTTCCCCTTTCATCACGATTTTTAAAAGAACTAAATAATTTAAAAGAATAGAATTTATAACTTCTTTTTTATAAATTCTATTAATTTCAAATAAACTTATTGTAATTAAAGCGAAAAAATTTCAACTAAAATACTAACTTTTAAAAACTTCAGCTAAAATACTGACAAGATTTTTATACATCGCTATGATTATTTACGGAACTAAAAAATGAAACAGACATTTTGGTAAAAGATTTGTTATTGAATTAGGTAAACGTAGTGTCTATGTTTTGTTAATTTTAGAATGCTTAAGAAGAAAATTTTCTTTGAAAAAAAAAAGATGCAAATTCTAAACTTTTTTCTACCAAACACACAAATCATATAACAATGTCAACATACCAACACAAAGGTGGTACATAATTTTGTTTATTTCTCTCTTTATGTGGGTATTTTGCCTCGACATCCATATTCAGGTCCAAGATGTAAAATCTACATAAAGCTTGATATTTTGTTGTTAAAACATTAACATTTTTTAATTAAATTATGTGAATTATATCGTTTAAAGGATTTCTCATACATAAACCATCAGAATTTGTCGAGAAAGAATTTATTGAATACCAAAATGAGAGAATCTAAGTTTAAATTTAAAAAGGAAGGTCGACCTTAGTTTCATTCCGAAAATGCCATCCAGAAGAAGAAGTTAACAAAACTGTTGGAGACCATTTTATCTCAAAATACGTCCACCTTATTTAGAGTTTTGTAAGTACTTCTTGAGAAATTAATTTTTTACCATAGAAAAATCAAATCGACGACACTTAAAAAAGTCTATAGCTTTATTTTTCGATTTCCCTGACATTCGATCAAAAATTTTCATGGAAAATAATGTATCCTTTTTGGAGCTGAATTAGCGTTAAAGTTATATATAAAAATTTTCAGTACAGATGTTTCTCTATATCCAAGATTATATGAGTGCTTAACACCATTTTTCTATAGATACCTATTCTCGAAACATGGAATAATAATAACCACTCTTTTGTTCTCTCACCCAATTCTTTTTGTGAAAAAACGTACCATACCTACTATAACGTGTAGTACATATGGGTGATAGGACTACTGTAAATGTACATTATGTCTGAATATCGAATTGTTATATGTATGTATGGCAATTGGTAACCCTATGTTTCTATATCTTACTTGCTACGTGTATGTGAGCTTTAGGCCTTCAAACATCTACCTCTATCTCCGTCACCGAAATATCTATCTACCCAATGGTCTACTGTCAATAAACGTGCAATACATTTATTTACATTTTATCGAAATTATATTTTGTAACGGGAACGGTAAACACATAATGTTTATTGTATGTAAGGTTTTGTTTTTCGGGTATATTATTATTCATAAATAAATAACGATCTTTCATTTTGTTAATATGTACTGGTTTTGTAATCACAAACTTCAGAAATCTGTTACGGACACCATATGACTTCTTTTTGACGCTAATAAACTAATCAATATTTTTGTTTCAATGATAGAAATATATATATTTATTAAAATGAATCACAGATTTGCATCTTATATTGGATCTGTGTTACTATTTATTAAATTGTATGCCATAATTTACAAAAAAAAAAAAAAAAACAAGTGAAGATAACAACTGACAGATATTGAGAGATACTCAACATATGGTTCAATATCAATGTTGTAACTATTTCTAATCGTAAGCATTCATACTCTGAATATGAAGTCCATACAGTTATAAACACACATATATTAATAATATGTATTGCATTTAACAATATATGAGCTAAACAGTTTAAGAAAAATTGTTTCAAGCAAAAGTTGTATATTTTGAGTTATCTTGTTCGCGGGCGGATGAACATGCGGAAATTGACGTAATGTATGTCGATTATAACAACTTAATCGGATTCATAATTAAACATTTTGAAATAATTTTTGCAGCAGTTTCTTTTTAATACTAAGTTAAAGTTAAAATAAATCTATTTTTAACAATTGGAAACTTCTTAATTTAATATATTGCCAAATATTGCCAATATGACGGCTATAATAAAACGGAAAATTCTATTTAAAAAATTGTGGAAACTTTTTTTAAGGCTCTCAGTGATTAAAGGTAACATTTGTTAAAAATAAGATTTGAAAATTTGACATACTAAATGCAATACTGAAATTAATGGAACAAACTTCATAATTGTATCGTAAATTACACAAAATTCTTTCAAATCAAAAGATTCTGTATTTTTTTATGAACTAAGAAATAAAAAATTAAATCAATAAAAATAGAGATTCAGCTTCCTAACTATTAAAAGGAAATAGTAAACTAAAATTATTTAACTGAATGAACATGAAAAATATGAAGATAAAAACGGAGTCATTTGTACAGACAATTTCCTATTATTTGCAACACTAATCCAGTTAATGGACTTCGATAGTTGTATAAATTATGTGTTCTATTCACAATATAATAAGTTCAATATAGAATTGGAAAGATGGAATGGGGTTGGTATATTCTGACGACAAGTTGGGATGGTGATGGTTTACTGAAATACATAATATATAGGTGAAAATTAATAGTACGGCGTCTATCATTCTTAAAAGTTTTGTTTGTGCAGTCAATATTACGTTGGTGTAACAAACTTAAGTATGCTTTCCAATAGGCAAAGGATTTGATGATAATGTGGAAAATGGATATCATAATAATTTTTACAATACATTGCCAAAATGAACGCAGAACTTCCTCGTGATGCATGAATATATGTTTCTGTTATCGTTATTACTTTTTCCTAAATATCGATTTTTTTGCTTCATAATTCATGTTGATAAAATTAAAACGAATAATGTAAAAGTACACACGCGTATGCATGTACCAAAATTGGTTGATGAAATATCAACATTGAATTGTAAATATAAATTATCGAATATTTTAAGGTTTATTTTCGAAATAGGTATCTCTGGATAAATAGCTTTATCTATGGAACGGCTTTAGTTGGATTGATTTTTGGCTATAACTGTAAAAATGTTTTCTATAGCATTTTAATTCAAATTCAGTACCGATTATGTTTTAGCAGTAAATATATAGTTGTCGTTTTTTCTTTGATATTTTTCATTTTGAACTGTCTCTCGGTCTTTTTGGTACACTCTGTATATACGTATATTATTTTGCTGGTGGTGTAGGTATTGTTGTAAATTTGTACAAGTGTTTGTTGAATTATCTATTTAGTTATGCAAGACGCGTTCATTGCGCCGCAATGCGTGCGAATTGTGAGGGCTAATGCTTGAACGAATATCCAAACACATTCATACACACAGACATACAGACATAAACACATTCGAATACATACCTTGCTTGGTTACAACAATATTCGAAACACATACAAATAATAATAATAATAGGTGGGTTATGTGTGTGGAGAGAAGGAAAATACAATTTTCTCTAACTTAGTGAAAAACCATTGTATTTTGTGTACTATATTTATTTTATTGGTGGATGTTTAACCCCCTCGAATAATAACCACTACTTTTGACTATGTATTATATTGCAGTATTTTCACTGTAAAAGTATATATTGAAAGACATAAAATAACATCTTAATTTTATGTGAAAAAATTTTCGTTTTTTGTTTTCGACTAATTTAAACTGATATAATTTTACTTCGGAAAGCTTTAAAAAAATTCACTAGGTGGCACCACATTGAGAGGGGTACAAGTGTTCAAATTGTTAATTAATAGCAATTTTAAATGTAAGTATTGAGCAATTAAATTAAAATATTTGATTTTACTATCAAGTTCATATCAAATAGAACTCTTCAAGACAATGGGTATTTCAAATTCGGGCCTCCTTGAACTGAGGAATTCAGGCTTCTGGAGAGTTTATTAAAACTTTCAATCAATGTTCGAGGAACATGGAATAATACTTAAAAATCATAATAAGTTTTTTATTATTTTGCTTATTCCATTTTGTAGGGGCATTTTAACACCAAAAAGTTTTGTATGATGGTTTTTACTACTAACTAATTTCATACAAAACTTTTTAGGTGGTCAAAAAGTAATACAAAATTACAAACGAAAAATAAAAATTGGATTATGAGTTTTCTTCTAAATAATAAAAAACATTTCAAAAATGGCGATTTTCAAATAATTATTACTTTTGCAATCATTGCTTGATAGTGTTTATAATTTCAGAAAAGATGCTACTAAATAAGCTCAAGTGTCCTAAACCTTTTGAGAAATAAATAGTTTCTGAGAAATTCGATTGATTGTTTAAAAAGACACTTTCCATAAAATTGGTTTTAATTGATAATTTTAATCAGTTCTACCCCCCACCCTCCTTTGAGGTTATGCCATCTGGTTAATTTGTTTAAAGCTTTCCCAGGAATACAGCTAATTGTTGTAAATGGGAAAGACGGATGCAGTCTTAAATGGAATACAAACCAAAAAAGACATATCTGTAATAAAGTACTTATAATGCATTTTAATATGCTAACATATATAGATTGTATTTGTTTCAATATTCACGAACTAATATGCGAAATCTTGATATGCAAATGGACATCATGCCAAAGAGTTTATATTTTTAAAAAATATTTCAAAATATATAATTACTTTAATATTTAATAAAATGGATTAGTGATTGTCTTTATTATAGTGCCCCTTTCTACTTTATTTTACTAAATCCCACAAAAGAGCATTTCCCCAAAAACTATAATTTTCATATCTTTCACATTTTATGGACTAAATTGTGTTTTTGATTTATTTTTTTAAAACTTCCAGTGCTAGAGTTTGTACGAAATTCGTAAATGTGTGCGTAGAGATTGAATAACTTTATGCACACAACTCTAAGGAATTTAATCGTCCGGCGCTTACTATAACCTTAAGTTTTTTCTTAAATAAAAATAAATAAATAAAAATAAAATGTTCAAGAATATACTAAAACATTTTCACGAAAATTTATAAATAATTACATTTTAAACGCTCCTCTGCACACTTTCTTCTGATTTTTTAACGACGGGAAAATTAAACTAAATAATAAAACACAATTCACTCATAACTACGTGTTTTTCATTTCATCACAAAAACAAAAAATGTAAATTATTTAATTCACATTTGATTTTAATAAAACATTTCTTTATTAACTTACTTTTTCCTTTTCCATTTTCTTTCACTCCAAAACTCACACAAGAAAATATAAAATAAAAAACAACACAAACATATAATAAATAAATGAAATTATATTTTTATGGAAAGGAAAAAAACATTTTCTCTACTCTACACAAAATTTTCACAACAAAAACAATTTATTTAAAAAATATAAATGTCACAATGAAGATGAGAAACGGTTGTAGAGAGAAGATACCAGAATACTTAAGATATGTTATCTTTAAAGAAAATATTATTATAAGCTGATGAAAATCTGTTGAAATATTAATAGTATAATCATAATTTAATAATTTGTTAACGAAGATATTAATTTTAATTTTCGTCTATAGAGTAAAGCAAATCTTGTATTTGCTAAAAAATTCGATGTCGTAAGTATTTAAATGAAATATTTATTCTGAGTATCATGCTTAGACTTAGCGTTTAAATACTTGACGTTGTAATGATCCAAAATAATAATCTATTTAAATAACACTTAGTTTGTTCTTCTAGAGCTTTCTCGAATGGATTTATTCAATTGGGGACCGGGATTAATTTATTTTATTACATAAACTGAAGCGTCTTTACTTCAAGAGTCTTTTCGAACAAGGGTCTGATGTTATTGTTAAAAATTTTTTTAAAAGTAACCAATATATGAACATTCAAAATTCTAAAATAAAACAAAGTCAAAAATAGTTCCATATGACGTCAACTGTTAGTATCTCCATGAATATTACGTTGTTAAACATTGTTTCTAAGACTGAAAAAGGAAATAATCTTTGGTAGCTTGTAATTCCTTTGGTTTTAAATTAATTTTTATTTCATTTTCAAGGTAATTGTTATGGTACTGAGTCTACTTTTTGATGTGGAAATGTAGCAAATTTATAATCCGTTCTCTTTTAATATAGCATTTATATAGGTATTCGAGAAACATGTGTTTATAAATATAAAAAAATTAAATATTATAAATAAAAAATAGTTGTTTACCAATTAAGTTGTTTGTTTACTTATCATATAAATTTTGTTTTGTTGGCGTAATTTTAATATCTGTTATATAACTACAAAATGATAAAATGATTTTTCAGAAATGAAATAATTTGAAATACATTAAATCCATCAATGTCTTTTTTTCTTCAAAGGAGCAGAATATATATAAAATACATTTTTCAGACTGACTATCAACTTACGGCTAAATACTAATACTAGAGTGCTGAAATTCTGTTAAAGTTTTTGGAAATAATGTTTGGTTTACAACTTCAAGGTGGCAAGGGTAGAATATTGTAGAAATGTCTTAGTTCTTTGGAGTTATAAACATTTTATTTCAGTTACAGAGTATAAATGCGTAATGACGCGTTTAATTGTTTGAGTATACAAATTGTCTATTGGATTTAGGAGTGTTTAATTTTTAAAATTTTTACCTACTCTAAGTTTGTATGGTTATATCGTTTTTTTATAACAAAAATTTTTAATATAAGTTTATTTTGCTTAGATGTTAAAAATTAAGAGTGAAACACGTTCTTTTGAATGTTGTCTTTTGTGCATTTTGCAAAATCTTTTTAAACTCGAATTAGTAGGTATTTGATTGATTTTTACCTTGGAAAACTTTCTATTTTTTTTCAATGATTTAGGTCACATTTTGATTTAAATTTCTTCGAAGATTTTACAAAGTCGGTATAGTACAGTGAATGTTGAAATGGCTTGTTTGAAACCTCTAGTTAAAGTTAATGTAGTAAATACTGCACATCTTTATGAACTTAATATTAATAATTACAAACATAAAAAAACATTACCTACATTCGTGTGGTTGATATGCTGGATAACATTTGTGTGGTATACAGTTAAAATCGCAGACATAGGACATGTGGATAGCTAGTTCATTGAATAACGTGAAGACAAGATGCAGTGCCGTTAAAAGGGTTAAAGATTTTTTAGGAATCTATATAGTATATGAAAATGATGACGATGAGACAGAGATAATTTTAATGATAATTTTTTATATTATTCCCTGTTTTTTACTAGTTGGAAAATTAAATTTTTTGTATATAAAATAAGTAAATAAAGCATGTTTCTTCATAAAAATCTGTATTTTATATATGTATTGTAAGACAACATTATCTATTAACTATGTGAAACACTAAAATAATACAATATTTTGTTAGTTGTCTTGTACAGGTTTAAAATCATGTACAGGTGTAAAAATCCTAAAAATAGCATACTATGATGGCATAGATGTTGTTGACATGCATATAGGATAATTTTATTTATTTATTATTATTTCTTAAATCTACTTGGATATATTTCGATTGCAGTATTCTATATAGTAGCTCTTGTTAAATATAATTCGATATAGTTGCTCTAGCAAAAACTTCGAGAAATTTGCTATAGATATAACATACATTATTTCTAATTAACGAGTCAATCATGAAAATTTATTCTACCAAATTTTACTGTTTTTTGAACAGATAAAAGGGCATTGAAACACCAATCTTGAACAGAGAATATTCAAGTCTATCATGTAATGTGATGATAACTTGGTTTGTTCGTCTAAATATTATAATAGATATATTAATTTAAAATGTCAAAGAAAATTAATATAATCTTGATATGATTAAAATTGTTTTGTGTTCTTAATAAATTTAAAATACTCAATTATTTCTATATAAACTTAATATACATAATGTTAAATAATATTATAAAATTATTTTTATTTATTTTTTGATGTTTACTTATATAATAATTATTTGTGCTTCCAGGCACTGTTCGTGATAAAATTATTATTTCATTATTTTGGTACTGAGATTTTTTATACCGAGAGCCGGCCGTATGAAAGTCTTCTGAATCAGATACATGAAAATTGTTTGGCTTGTCCTCTAAAATTGTACAAATTTGCTCACATGCTTGGTACATACGGTTGACATTTAAGAGTGCTATATTTATTTAGTTATTTGATACAAATTTATATCAAAAGAAAGGACAAGAAGAATAAAAGTGTCCAGTGTCGATCAGTCGCTATCATGTGTCGGAAATCTTGGAAATTTAACTTGGGCTGGTCGCTTCATGCTTTTATGCCACTTGTCGAAACCTTTCTTTTGATAAAAAATTGGATTGCGTATCTTATAAAGATAGCGCTCGAAAGCACTAACCGGAATATAAAGACTATAATAAAGTTTTAAATATAAATCCTCTTTACAAATATTTAAACCACTATTTTAAAATATATTAACGCCAAATTTAGGAACGCCAAACACAAAAGCCATTTAAAATCGTCTTGAAAAACTTTATCATTAATCCATTTCCAATGGTGTGTGTACGTGTGCATGAATGTGCGTTCAGTGTTTTTCGTCTCGATTATCTTGAGCACGATTAATGATATTGAAGTGGAACCATTCTCATTCGATACGTAATTACATAAAAAAACGTTGAAAACAAAAAAAACAAAAAAAAACCAAAAATATCCACATTCGTAATAATAAACAAATTATTATTTTTTTATTCTCTTCATTGAGAAAGTCATCGTGTGGACTTTGAGGGTCGACCCTTTCTTTTAAATTGTATATTCTTATGGATCTGAGGTAAGGGCATCGGATATATATTGAAAGCTCTGTGTATAGATTTGTCGTTTTATGTAATTGTGTTATAAATTTCGTAACGGCTAAATAAAAAATAGCGATTTAGTAATGATTATCTTTTATGTTGTCGAAGAAATGATTTTCGAAAACTTTACGAATAAAAATATTCGAATATTGATGTTGGTTTCTATTTTTTCTTTCCTCTTGCGTTGAATATTTTTATTATTATTATTATGTTTATTATGTGTCCTATTAATTCAATCAAATAAATTCAATGTAGTGTATATGAAATTTTTATCAATTACATGTTTATAAATCTACATATAAAGTTGTTATGTTATGTTATGTTATGTTTTTATATTATTTCTATGCTTTTGCTTAGCTACGCTTCCAACTACCAATGATTTAGTTTCAGTACATTTAACACATTATATTATGTGTATATTTATTGAAACTGGTGAAAAAAATAACATCCTTCTATTGATATTTACACGATTATGTTACCATATCCGAGCAGTTAGCAAAGCATAATTTTTGTACGTTGGAAAATTGACTATTACTGGATCAAACTTTTAACGTCTTTGGCTAATTTAATGAATAGATGACGTGAATGTCTTCGTTTAACTTGATTATAATTTATTATGTATTCGACATATATACAGTATATTAATCTTAGTAGAGTAAGTTAGTAGCGCTTGAAAATATTAAATACAATTTTGGAATAAGCCTTCATTAAGTTACCTGATTAGCCCAATGAGAAAAATGGGTCCATTGAGTCCAATGGATCCATGAACCAACTAAGGTAGATAAACATTTCAAAACAAAAACTGTACAGTTTTTGAAAACAAACAGCTTTGTTTGAAACATTTTTCGTAAACTATTAAGATTCCCCATTTTTATTATAGTAATTTTCAATATATTTAATCAAATATTTTAGCCAATATGTTTGAATTATTTTTTGTTCATACTGTGGTTATGGTTTTGTATGAATTGTTTAATGTTATATTATGTTTAGTTTTCCTTTTTTGTTTGTCAATTTTGATCCATATTTGAAACCAGTCTGGTACATATTCAAATCCGTCAAAATTATCTCTCATTGGTTCAGCTTATTTCTTCGTGCTAATTTAATTTCAATTTAAACTAAGTTTTCAGTTCTTTCGTAGAATTTCTTGATCAGTCATGACGTTCAGAATAATCAAACGCTTTGCCTTTCGGTTTCTCATCTTTAAAAAAAATTATTTATCATTGTGTGATATTTTCAGGATCATTAGTTTTTTATTTATAGTAAATTTTCATCGATCTGTTACTAGCCACCTGCTGATATCCGGAAATCCATCAACAATTAATATACCTTACTGTTATAGAAGTTTTTATCACTACACATAATTTATAGTTTTTCCGTTAATTTTATAAAACTTTGAATTCTCAATCCATTCTAATTACCCCTATCAAGTTTAGCATACCAGTGTCTCTAAGTATCAAGCATTTAATACTTTTGATGTCCACATGGGAGTAGACCTCTTGATTTTGTAATTAATGTTGAAGATGTGTTATATCAACTCTATAGATTGTTTGAATAAGTAAGTAAAATGTGATATTCAAAATTAGATAAAATTGAAAAATGATGTCTATTTAAAATTTATTCAATTTGATTCTGTTAGCTTAAAGGATACAAACATACATACATATATATATATATATATATATATATATATATATATATATATATATATATATATATATATATATATATATATATATATATATATATATATATATATATATATATATATATATATATATATATATATATATATATATATATATATATAGTGCATTCAACTGTTGCTAAGTGTTAGTGTAATGCAAATCATTTTCGTGCGAACAAATTTACATCAAGTTCTTCATAAAAAATGTCCTGAATTTGAGAATATAAGAAATATTTTTCAATCACTTTTTGTTTATAAAAAATGGTCTTTTTACGGCTTCTTGAAACGTAGTAAAAATGGCTTATGTTTAAATTTCTTATCCACAGTCTCAATTTCTATTTGGAACTTCAAATAATTCACTTTATTTTTGAAAATACTAATTTTAGCTTGGTGGTTTCAAAGTCAAGCCCGCAAAAAGAAAAATCACCTTTCAGAATTCTACACTAACATAACGAAGTTACTCGTGAAGTTTTAGCGTGTAGTTTTAATCACTTAAAAAATCAAACAGTGTACACTTTCATTCTTTCCTTTACAGAATGTAATATTATACAGAGGGATTAAAAAAGTTCGAATTGGACAAATCCATCAATCCATAAAGTAGTGGACTGTATGAAATGTACCAAAATATGAAGATAGTATGATCCTTTTAGGTTGGACAAGGTGTGGAAAATAATAAAAGGTGGTTTTGATAAAACGTGGTGAAATGCTTCAGTTGAAAATGGCACCAACGAATCGTATATTTTAAACTTCATAAATTTACCATAGCTTTGGATTATTGTACTATTCAAATTTTTTAATATTGAAACTATTTGCAGGATTTAAATATTAACTATACGATAGAAAGAAACTGTATTTGGTGAACAATTTCAAAATCAATGTGGTTACTATTTTTGAATAATAGAACATGAGTTAACTAACAGAATCTATTTTAATGAACCACCGTTCATTAGACATGGATCCATGTAGATCCTACTAACTAATTAATCTTACGTAAAATCCAATCCACAAACAAAGCATATAATTTCTTATGTAGAATAACAATTACACACTAAGAATGCTCATTCCTTTTAAATCACTTAGTATTTCTATATGCTTATATATGCTTAAAATTTCTTTGTATATATATTATATATTTATTAAATAATAACTTTTCATGACTAATAATTATATGAACTGGATTTTTATTTTAATTTGAACGTTTTAGAAAAAAGTTTTTGTTGTATTTTTCAAGACCACTTGACATTTTGCTTTTTTTTTTCTGTACTTTTTTATACAAAAGAATTTTATTTTGTGTGATTTTTTCCTTTTTTACATTCTCTTCTTTTTATGTTTACATTGTACTTCAGAAATACAACGAATTGAATTTAAAAAATCAACACAAAATTGTTTAAAAATGGAAGAATTTTTTTAACTTGTTTAATTTTAAAACCACATTTATATTTTTGTTTTTATTTTTGTCAGTGTTATTAGAGCTGGTAGACAGCTTTGTGTAGGTATTAGAGGTAGTATGATGATAGGTAGTATGAAATTTGTGTAAATTACTATTAAGTCCATATTAAATAAAAAATCGAGAACTTGGTTAAAGACCAGTAGAATTTTTCCAATCTTTTCTTCTTTTAAGTTACTATTCTTTTATAAAAAGAGAAATTTCGATATGTTGAAGCTTTGACCAGGTTGCTCTAAAATTTAATTTCCAATTATAAAGAACAATGTTTATGACTATTAGAAATTAAGGTTTTTTAAAATAAAAGAAGAGTGTAAGAATGTTATACTATCCTTCCGCAAGTTCTCCAATATTATCGCAAAAAAAAATCGATTTTAAGATCAGAGCCGGATTTAACCTTAGTGCCGCCACCGGGCACTATGCAAATCACCGCTCCACAACCGAAATTTTACATAAAATGAATAAATTTTCTATATAATAAAATTTTTAAGTAGGAATTTCATCAATCGATCGAAACCTTTAAGAATATTCTAGAACGCTCCAAGCCCCATTATTTCTACAGTCCTTCTTTACTTCTCCTTTGCATAACATTACACATCAGAGCAAAGTATTCAAAATAGAATTCTCAAAATAAATAGGCTAAAAATTAGATGCTTTTAGGTGCTGCAAAAGTAAATTAGATACTGAAATTGTCTTTAATATCTCAGTCTTCTCGTTTAATTTTGCAGCACCTAACAAGAACCTAATAAGCACCTAGTTTTGAACATATTTAAATAAATTTTTGAATACGTTTTTTTTTTTTTGGAGAATTTCAAGATTTCCTAGTGTCAAGCGTGACATCTTGAAATTACTCGAAGACTAAGATATTAAACTAAGACAATTTCAGTATCTAATTTACTTCACACTATTTTAGCAGTGATCCATATTAGTGAATCAGTGCAGTATCTAAAAAATGTCAGACTCCGGCCTGGATTCGGTTTATGTTAGGATATATTGTAGTTTTGGGATTTAGAAACTCTGGTCTGTCTTTGTACAATATTATATTATAATAACTTTAACTTTAATTATTAACTGTATTAACTTTGATTATGAGTGAATGTTTTCGAAAGATCTCATTCAATTTATTTGACCAATCATCTTAAGTATTCTAAAATGCTTAGCTATCAATACAATTTTAATGAGTTTAAATATAAAACCTAATTTTTATTATATATTTTCAAATAATTAAACAAAATAAATTAACAATCGTAAAGTAGGAATTAGTGTTATATTATTTAGTGTTATGTTAATATTGTTATTTTGTTGTTGCTGAACATGCAATTGTTTGTAATGTAACACAGTAAAATGATTTATGAATATGATTTAGTACCAATGTTACCAGTGTTACAATTTATATATGTAGTTGTTCAGCGTCAATAGTCTATTGGTGTGCATATATATGTATTTATCTTTATATAATAAACTCTATAGATATCATACACAATATACATGTATGTGAATACATCCACTAAGTTAGAAGAGACGAAAAAGTATTATAATTGTCACCCATTCCAGAAAAATCACCGAAGCTTTAAAACTTTTTGAAAAAAGTAATGCACTATATATACACTTGAATTCGGGAAAAATTCTGATATTATTCTGATATTTAAAGTTAGATTCTAAAATTTGATTTATTCGATTCACTTTTCACTTCAATTTATTTATCAAAATAAAATTCCTGCTATGTGATTCATCGAGATTAACGTAAGTTTATACTTTTGACAGGGAAATAGAAGATTTTGATTGCTAAAGGAATCAATCTCAAAAATTACAAATAACTTCTGCGACGAAACGTTCAAACGTCCTTTTTGACGAACATTCAGATAATGAAATTTAGAAGAGTTTAAACTTTGCTTAAACAGCTTATACAGAGTTTATACTTCTATTATAGAGCAAAACAATGGGCCTTCTACTTTGCGTGACTGTTAGGATTACTGTGGTAGATGAGACATGTCAAAAATTACTTGGTCTATAATCATTTCGACCAAAATCACTAACACTCCGACAGAAATCATTTGGTGCAAAAACCACTCCAACCAAAACCACTGAAACTAGATCCACTTGCCTTGAAAACAACACTATAAAACCTCTCCACTATTAAGCAGAAATGTTTGCACTGAAATTGTTATGTGCACAATGAATGTTGCATTAAATTTAAGAAACTGAGCTTTTATTGTATAATGTGCATAGAAACCCTGATATTTCGATCTCACTGAAATTGTGATGCACAAGAACATTAGGAGAAATACCGCCATCGATTCAAAACCTAAAGATATTCATAAAAAGTTTGAACAATGTATGATGCATTTTTAATATTTACTTCATTGACAATATTTTTATGTATTATTTATACATAAATATGAATGCAATTGAATCGTATGTAATACGCCTATATACATATACCAAACCCCATACTATGTAATACAGTGTAGATGTAATATATTATGAACATTTCTGAATCTCATGTGATTATACAGTCTGATTACATAAGCATGTAATGATATACCTATGAGAATTTGTGATCAGCTACCTATTTATTATGACGAACTATTACTAAGTACTAAATATAAATAACTAGCTTAGCTTTATAACAATATTATTTATATACAGTTCGCTTTTCATTTCACTTACCATAAGTAACAATGTTAAAATACACGTTTGTAGAATATAACAATTTTATACAGACATACAAACAAACAAAAATTACATTGATAACAAATCCTATATAAATTTACTCAACACAAATGTGTTATTATTATTTTTAAAAGATTTAATATTGTATATTCATTTGTTGTGGGTTACAACGTGATACTTTTCATAACATATTCATCATTATTTATATATTAAAAGAATGGATGAAAGCTGTACACCCGGTCGTTCTATCCAGCTGATTTTTTTAAAATGAAAGGTATTAGTGTCCAGATGAATCATCAAGCTTTAGATTACATATATGTATAATTTTGTTTATTGATATTTAAAGACAACATATATTAACTCTGCAATGAGAATATATTTATGATTATTATTACAATGAATTTCACAATACAATTAAAACGCTGGATAAACTCACCTTAAATGAGAAGTAATTTGGCAAATATTACAATTAACAATTTATAATAATTTTGACAATCAAGGCGAACGAATGAAGCCAACTAAAATTTTTTATCAAAATTGTAAATTAAAATCAATTTTCCCTAGTTCTTATGCGTTGTCGTTTCTTTCGTTGTCATAGTTTTGTATCCAAATATTTCCAGTTCTAATGACAAAAGAAGGTTCGTTTTAGTCTAAGAATAGTTAGTGACTCAAGTGCTAAACACGGAAAATTGGATGAGATGGAGACTGTTGAGGGCACAACGAACAGTCATCACCTTTTTTTTTGTGAGATTTGAATGATTAATAGTATCAGATCTGTTTGTAACAGTTGTTTAGAATTTAAGATTCAAAATAATTTTATTTATCGAGTTATTGATTACAGTAATATTGGATGTATGACACAAAATATTGAGATTATTCTAAATCTCACTCCAGGTCAAGAGGGAAGATAGTTTCACAGTTAGCGAATAGACAGCATCATGTGACAAGTTTTACCCATTTTGAAAATTGACTTGTATTGTTCGGAGTTATTTTCGTACCGAGTTCTTTTATATCGAGTTGTTTTGATTGGAGTTGTTTTTTTTTGTGGGTAGTTTTGACCGAATTATTTTGGAAACGAAAATTGATATTTGTATTGAGCTATAGTTGAAACATTGATTTCTAATACTTTTATTAATTCTCATCAATTACGAGTACAATACCAATATTCAGGATACATATTTTATAAATTAAAGTCATTTTATGGACCATTCAGTGTAAAATTCATAGAATTTTTCAATCACTTCTTTGTGAGTGAGCACGCATACAAAAGATAACAATAATAAATAAAATGACATTGATTTTCACAAAAAACATTTTTTATGAAAATTTATATGCTTATTTTTATTTATTTAATCTTTTTAAATGGTTTTTCCTCATTTTCTCAAATTTTATTTAATTATTTATAGTAAATTATATATGGGAAAAAATCTGTTCATGAATTTATAAGACTCTTATGTAAAAATATGAGTTTGCTCATATATAATGGAGCAGGATTTTCAGATACTGGAGTATGAAAAAATAGAGCATCACATTCTATCCATGGAATTGTGTTAAGAAAAACTCAAATATTAGGATCCGGATGTTATCGGGTTAAAATCGCTTATAATTCAAAAACTCAACATTTTTCGGAAGTACAAAAGTTTTTATTTTTGTCGAATATTCACAAAACAAACACTTTTGATTATGTTGAAAAAGCTTTCTTTTCGTATTATAAGTTCGAAAAACAGTCACCAAAAAATCAAAATTCTATGAGAAGAAAAGCAAAGAAAATTTAAAAATATCAAACGGAACTCACGTAGCAGTATTTAAAAAGGGCTTGTGTGTTCAAATATATTTATTTTTAATAAATTTCGAGTTTTAGCCCCAATTTCCTAGATCAAAATATTTTGTATTTTTATAAATACGTATTTCGACTACAAAGTAGTCATGATCAGTATGAATTAGGTAGTTGTAATGATTCGCTGAGAAGATGTTACTCGTTACTAATTTGGTGACGATCTGCACGGTCTTTGGTGACGGTGTCGATCCAAATATTCAGAAAATTTGTATTTCTATGAGTTCACGAGATCATGTTTGACACCTATACAGTATATCTTTAGTGTCTGAAAATGTATTACATTGTCTATAATATATTTAAGCTGCCCGTAGTGCTTCAATTTGTTCAGTTTTCCAACCCTCAACCCATACATACAGTACAGGATGTGGATAAGAAGAATGCCATGTTATGTGAATTGATTAATAAATCATTCTATATATATATGTTTGGGTGACTTGAATCTTATAAAGTATATTATTACATTATTCCTCTTTTTGTCAATTTAATTTCGAATGTATTTGTTTTCTTTTTAAATGAGATGCTTCTTTACTGTTTTATATATTTTTGCTTTTTTTTTTTGGGTACGCATCGTCAATTTTAATATATTTTGATTTGTAAATAAAATCGTTTGAAACCAAACAATAAATAAATCGTATTCAGTCGATGAGTGTAAGGTGGTTGTACTTTCGACAATATTTGGAAGTATTTTAATCAATTCTTTTAAATTTTGGCTAGACATATTTTAATTCCCGATAAGAAATTTGTGGTCTGATATTTGATTATAGATGAAATTTGGGATTAAAATAAAAAAAAACGTCAACTGGATACTTCCCGTGAGCTCGTACGGAGATATTTAATTCCAAATGTATATAAGATAAAGTTAAATGAATTTAGGCATACACAAACGTAGGCATTTCAATGGTTTGGAGATTTTCTTTGTAAAACATTATTTATAAAAAACGCAAAGTAGTTTAAACTTTAAATTTTTCCGAAATAAACATGTCAATCCATTTGTTAAGCGTACTAAGGATGTATTATTTTATGGATCGTTGCAAAATAAATTAATGACTAGTAATGGTTGGATGTTCTGTAGATTTACCGCTTTTCAATTACAAGAAGCTATTCGAATTATAGATGAAAGAAAAAATAATTTATGGGTATTTTGAGGTTGAGAAGTTGAAGGGGGTGAGTTTTTAATGGTAAAACACAGTTTATCCGGCTAAACTACAAGCTCTACGGAAAAAAATGTTAAAAGACTAAGTTTTAGGTAATCAAAAGATCTACAACTTTTGTATTGACACTCTTTTCGCATAACCTCAAAATTTACGTAAAAAATTGAAAATAACCTTTTTATTTTGATCTAATAAAAAAATTTTTTTCACGAAATTTTGTGAAAACTTATCTTTTATGCTCCAATACACTGTAATTTTTTTTATTGAAAATATTTATTTTTCACCTTATTTTGAATAAATATCGAAAAAGCACCCTAATTTTCAATCGAAAAATTTTAAAGTTATATGAAAAAAGTATGTATACAAAAGTTGTAGATCGCTGTATAACCTACAACTTTGTCATTTAACTTTCTTCCATAGGACTTATAGTTTTGCCAGAAATTCAGATTAATTGTGTTTTACCCTAATTTTTTCTTTCATTTTTGTTATATTCTCTCCCGTTTCCAATGTATTTCCTACTTTAATTTTTTTCCACTTCTTACCATTTTTAAAGGTTTCTACTCTGGTCTAATATTTTTTGCAAAATATATGTTTATTTAGGCTTTCGAAAAGTTGCCTTGTTTTTAACACTTGATAATTCCCTGCCTCATATGTAAAAATAAGATATCTTTTATTCAAATAAAGTTTTTCCTTTATCCATTTGTATTGTATGTATATTATATATATGGTATCAACAAATATAAGTGGAATTGTTACCCCCATTTATTTGTAACTCTGAACGGAGAGAGACTTGACAGATAGTGACTATTAAAGCGTTGAAATATACATCTCAATTCAGAGAAATACCCATCTATTTACTATATGGTCCAGTTGAATTGAGACATTTTATGATCACACGAAACACATATTGGATCAAATACCTAGATGAAAACATATGTAATGAATATATTGAAATACAAATTTGATCAAATTTGACTTTATAAAAACGATTTTGGAGTGAAAGAAGAAATGCAAAAATTATTGATAAATACTAGTCAAATAGAATTTACAGTATGGAAAGTTGGAGTTCGTTTGTGTATATTAAAAATTATGAAGTATTTATAATTTTAATATTTTTAATTCAATTTTTAATAACTGGATTATTTACTATTTTGAAACCATCGTTAATACATCTTCAACTACTTGTATTCTATTTTTACAAAAGTACTTCTATTCTATTTTTACAAATCCAATTTTACGACAAAAAACAAGAAGTAACTGATTTTTTTACCCGTGGATCCAAAATTTACCCATCATGTCTCAAAAATCCGAGTTTTTAGACCTTTATATGCAATGTTTTTATTTATTCTTCAACAACTGCAGTACATTTATGCGAATCTACCGTATAATTTATCAATGAATTCGAAAATTAACTAACAATATTTTTCTAACAATTATAATTACTACGTGTAGTTCAGAATATAGTGGATTATACTGGGAGATGGACACAGATTTTGGAGGGACATGATGACTACGATTTTCTCTGTTATGCTACAAAGAAAGGTATATAAAATCTAGTATTATTACATGAAAATTTTTTCCAATAAAGTTATGCGACTGCTTCTCAAATTTTGCACAAAAAAAAAAAAAACAAATAAATAAAGCCTAGCATTATTCGAAGGAAATTTTCTCTAAAAAACTCATGTGACTGCTTCTCTTATTTTCCGCCAGTAATTTAAAAAAAGTTTCGATCGCAGTATTTTCGATTAGAAAACAGAGAATATCGCTGAGTCATAATTATATTTATTGCTTAGATAGTTTCCGTTTATTCGGACCACTTTGTAAAGTAAAATTAAGTGAAAACGACACATCTATACATATTCCAAAAAAAAAAAAAACAAAAACTAATACACTTAAAAAAATTTTCCTGTAAGAAGTGGTGCTATTATCTTTGTGGTATGACTTGATAATTCTTTTGTTTTTATCGATTTTCTAACCATATATGTACGACATTAAACATTAAATGGATTTTTAGTCGTAGATTTGTAGCCAATTTAACGAGAGTTATTGATATTTGATACTAAAAGCTTGCTTCCAAGACGTCCACATACAAATAGTGACTCTATAAGACCTCTTTTAAAAATAAACAATAAAAACCAAAAAAAACCATGATGGCTCAAAAGGCCAAAGAATTTAAAAGAAAACATAAATTCTTCTTATTCTTCGATAGGAAGGTAAGAAATGGGGGGGACGTTCGAAAAAATTGCATCATTATCGATTGTAAAGACCGCTTTTTCTTAGCTTTTATAGAAAAAGGTGCTATCATTACAATTGCGTTATTATTCGTATTTGTATTTATAAGGAGATTTTTCCCTAATAAAGAAATTAGTATTCAATGAAATAATTGTTGGCTTTCCTATTTTCATTTTACTTCGAATGCAATAAAAACAGCATATTTCTAGAACGTATAGAACGTATAGTTTGTACATTTGAAGATTCTCCTTTAAGGGAATGGTAATTTTTTTGAAAATTTATAAAACTATAAATATATATATATATATATATATATATATATATATATATATATATATATATATATATATATATATATATATATATATATATATATTGCTGCAATAATCTTTTGAAATGAATTCTTTTCAAATAAGTACGAATAATATGTCAGCTTTTTCAGGCAATGATGTTTCAATGGGAGCTCTTTTCAAGTACGTGTACTTGGACCCTACTTTGGATAATTTGGGTATTTCAGATTATGTACGTTAAGTGTTATCTATCTGTAACAATTTTCTGCTCTTTTACTCTACCTTATGGATCCAACAAAAAAGAATGAACCATTAACCAAATTTTTATATGAAAATTCTAAATATCAGTTTATACGGATTTTTAAATAACAAAAATACAATATAAAAACATGATATACACTTAGACAAAATACTATGAATTAAATAACTTAAATAACCACAGCAGGGTTTTCTGCCCTATAAATGAAAATATATATACAAACATGTTAACAAGTTTTTTTTTTTTTTTTAAATATGGAAAGTATGTATTGGAGTGTGGGTGATTATTGGTTAAGACCAAAGCTACCGAAAACTTTTTATATTTACTTTTTATTCGACTGATTTTATAAAAAGTTCAATATTTGTATTTGAAATTAATTATCAAATATGTGTTTTTATTTTCAATAGCTATACAAATTTGATTAAGTGAAAATAACATTATAAATAGAGGGGCGGGGAAGGAAAGTCAGTGGTTATTTATAAAAAAAAGTTAATAATATTCAAAAAGTTTAATAAAAGTTATTTGATATACAAAAAGTATGTTTTAATTACAAGATGTTGCAAAATTAATATACCCGAATTTATATCAATAAAAAATAGGGTATATTCAATTTAGACTTAATTAATAATAAAATATTGAAAGAATTAACAAAATTTTAGTAGAGCTATATTTAGTTTACTTTCTGTCCCCTGGTTTTAAGTCTGTCTCTGTTTCATTTTCTTCACAATAATTTAAAACCAAAAATTGATAGGAATGATTAAAATGGCTCTATTTGTTCCATGATCCATTATATTGGATCAATGATCCATTTAAAAATGTAAGAGATTGAACAACAGTTTTAATATATACAAAAAAAAAATATGCTTAAAAAATCTAAAACCTCCTATGGTATGTACGAAAAAAGAAAAGAATATAATACGAAAGTGTTGTCAGGGGATAGCCGTGATTGCATGCCACCTATCAACTCTAATATGTAATGTCAAGTATTGTACAAACAATTTTTTCGGCAAGGTAGACTACGGATATTATTTGGACATCACTTTATTTAATTTCGGATTAGAATCTTTTCTTGTTTCGTACTATTAAGAGCACATTACCGTATGATGGTTTTAGTACTTTTAAACTTATTTTTTTATTCAAAATATTCTGCGGTTAATGTTTATATTCTATGCTAATTGAGCTCTTTTGATACCCAACAGGACATATTTCATTTAAAAAGAAGATCGCCACTTTTTTGGATGTAACATATAATATTGATATTATTTTCATAAAATGCAGCCTCGCACGGATCGTAAGAATGAATACACACGTACAGTACATTAATACGTAGTCTGATATAAGCATAACCCTTCATAACAAATACATTTATTATGGTTTCGATAGAAATGATGCTAAATTCGCGTCATCTCCAGTTCAAAGATAATTAATGAATCATATTATCTAAAAAATTCTTCATAATAATATCGTCTAAGCAGATTGTGTATATGAATAACACTAATATTTTAAAAAGTAGTTTAAACATTGATACCATACGGTTAGTTATTTGGGTATTTAGATAATTCACAACGTTAGTTGCTATTTTCACTATTTCCTTTCTTCCTTGAGTAAGGAGCATATTTAAAACTATTCGGCGATGAATTTGAATACTTGTCGTATTCAAAATATCGATCGTCTTCTATTTGCCACATGATAAATCTATTTCTGCAATCACACTTTAGTATATCCCATTCAGTCCAATGGTTTCAACATTAATGGCGATTTATGATCTTGTATTAAAAAAAATAAAAAATTCCTTAAGTTACTGGTATCAATAACAAATGACTTTTAATGTTCATTGCGTCTTTAGTTAATGAGTATAGTTTTGTAGACGTCTGTATAAAATAAAGAAGTCATCTAAAAGTGTTTTCAAATTTTTTGTTTCGACAAATTTCGTTCATTAATTATTAGTCTAAACAAAGAATAAAATGTCAAAAGTTTAAACTGTTTCTACAAGTATTTATATTTAAAGAACAAGCAAGTTGTTCTTAGAAACTTAAAATTTAACGATATAATTTTTTATTTCTTTTAAAAACTTAAAGGAATCTATACCTTAAAAAGGGACCAATTTTTCATCGTAATTGGATTACGGTAAACGAACTATTTTTCGAATTATTATATGATTTTATTCAATATTTCGTTAACATGTGAATTTGTGATACAATTTCTTTATTTGGTGAATTTTCTTGCTCATAATAAATACCTCAGATTTGAAAAAGTAGAAGTAAGAACGATTTTAGAATCGATGACCTTGAAAACATTTACTTCAGGAAAAATATATCATGCATCTGAGAATACTCATTTTGCAGACCTGTGAATTGAAGAAATAAGATTTTTTGCGATGACTATGACTAATTAATTGTAATAAACACTTTGATAATGGCCATGAACTGTTAATATATCAATAAATTGATTTTGTATATTTTTTAAATTTACTATATAATTTTATAATTTTAAATTTCAATTTTCTTGAATATTCTCTGCCTAACGAATGGACACCCAAACATATCTTTTTAGTCATTATGAAGCGTTAATGTCAGTCTCAAAATAAATCCTATATTTATATTCCGGTTAAATTATAGTAAAAAATCACATGACATACCGCTAGTTACCAGAAAGTATATGTTTGATATTTTGGAATTTTCTAGGGTAATTTAAAAATCTACGCTGGATCGTGTAACAGTTGTTAGTTTTGTAAATTTTGATGAAAATTTCTATTTTACAAATTCGATAAAAATCCGTTTATAGGGTGATTTTATACAAAAATTTCAAAAGTAACATCCACCTTACAATAGGAGATGAAGTTTTCGATATTTTCACTGAATTTTCAAGATATCCTATATGGAGACTTATATCTCTGAAACCAGTCTTCGTAAAAAAAATATTATTATTATTTTTTCGTTCTAAATTAATATAGAAAAGCCAAAAACTTCTTATAAAATCGCAAAAACTGTATAATCATAGAAAGTTAATAAAATTCTTACAGTAACAGTGTACCCTTATAGTAGGTACTACATAGTATTAGAATATATTAAGAGGGGAACCGCATCTGGGTACTTAGATCTTTTGGTTCTCTGTACCTTTTTTTTTTTCTAGAAAACTTCATCACCTAAAGGCAAAGATGCCTTCTAGCACAAGGTGACATTTATATTGTTATTATGTTGTGTGTGCAGCCGGTTACTTCATTCTTATCCTAACGACAAGAGTGTGATCAACCAACCGCCTACTTTATTTTAATTAATGAAACTGTTGCTGGGATGCTAACCCGCAACCTCCAATCTAAGTAGTAAAATGGTTGAAGGTATTAGTGACTTTACTCTGAGTCGGATTATAGTACCACAAGTTCCTTTGCATTTCATTACTTGTCTTTCTTGGAATGGCTTAAAAAATGATGTAGTTGTTCAGTAATTCGTATCTGTGATACATTGTGTAATTTCTAACCATATTTTTTTCTAGTATGCTTCATATTTGGCTGGTACATCAAGTACCCTTTTCAAGTCTGTATTAATTGTAAAAAATTATGAAAAAGTTATTAAATAGCTTTTCAAAAGCAAAGAAGATATCATTTAAAGATTTTATTCTTGATATATGAATTACCACTTGCAAGAAGCAATACAAAAATGTTCGAAGCTCTCTATAATTTGATTGGAAATTCTTAGCATTTATTTTAAAGCTGGAATTTTAAAAACATTTCTGAATGTAGCTCTCAGTAAAACTTGTTTACCTTTAAAATAGGGGGGCGTAGAGTCGAAAAGGATTCATTCTACCGTACACGATTCTGCGCCATCGGCCTCACTTCTCCCCAACTATTTTCTTCTTCCTGTAGTTCTTTCTCAACCGATCTCCTCTACGTTATGCTTGGGCTGCCCATCTGTATGCTTCCTTGTGGGAGCCACTCTAAATCTTGTCGGCTTATTTTGCTATTTGCCTTCCGCAAAGTGTGACGTTTCCACCAATATTCTTCTTAGGTATCGGCTTTCGAATACTTGGAGTTTATTAGATATCGTTTTCGTAACTTTCGTAAGTTTTGCAACTATAAAGAATTACAGATATATTTTCTTTAGTAACGTTTTCAACGAGTTTTTCAATTTTGGAAATACTATATTTTTCATTTGATTAAATTTTCTATATGAATAAATTTATTCATAAAATGTTTGTTATTGGTGGTATATGGCTGTAGTCGAAATCAATAATATAATTCTTGACCTGTCTGAAACGATGATATATTAGCAAATCATTCTTTTCAAGTACGAATGCTCTAAGTATGTATATGAATATGAACGAACCAGATTTCAACTCTTCTCACAGTATGGTTGTTCAGTTTTATATAACAACCAGCGTGTAGTCATGTTTTCTTTTCTAGTTTCTATATGAATATTTATATCTCTATATGTAAATTCAACTATCCAGGAGGTAAGTACGCCATATACTGATTGTCCACCGAATCATTAACCATAAGACAAAAAGAGAAAGTAAACATTAAAATACATTTATATAAAATATACGTACCTATCCGAGATGTGTAGGATATCTATGGCCGTGGATATCCACAAGAAAAAAAATTCGTATCTGTTTCTTAATCATCGGATCTTAAACCGATCGCATTATAAAGTTCCATTATGCATATAAATTTGTAAAAGTAAAAAGCAGTAAAATACTGATAAATCCCATTAAAATAGTTTTTATTTCTTAAAAAGTATATATTTAGCAAAAATTTAATTTTTCGACCCTCATTGTACCTAGCTAAGTGGTAATTCTTATAGCTGACTAGCCTATTATAAGGTTCTAATTAGTAACCACACTATCAAAATTAGTATTAATTGTTCAAATCAAATAAAACTCCGTAGTGATATCACAAATCACAATCAAATTTCAATCATTTAATAATTAAAATAAATAAGTGGTAAATTGTACTACAAAAAAAGTTACTTGACACCGTTTTCACCTAGAAGTGCAGCACGATGAGAATTATAAACAAATCCTGCTTCACTAAAAAACTGTTCACTATATAAGTGTTACTTGGAAACCGAAACAAGTCATTTTTAGAGAAGTACATTGTTTCGTGTTGTTTGTGTTTGGTTTTGAGTTTAGTGTGTTCAACGCGTCAACAAGTTTTAAGGTCACACTCAGGGAACCAATTGATTGAGTTGAAAAGTTAAGTATCCGTGGATCAATTTTTAACTACCCGGCACATTCCTGATATTCATACATACAAAAAAATTTGCTTTCATAGGTAATACCATAAGAATTGACTCACACAAACTTATATCTTTATTTTTATAAGAATTAAGAGCGGGGGTCATTATAAACATCCTATTAATTTTTCGATGGAAGATGTTTGTCATGATAATAATTGTTTATATATGTAATGATAATATTGTGATCCCCACTCTTAAATCTTCTAAAAATAAACAAATAACATTATTTGTGTTGAGTAAGTTATTATAATGTAACCTATGAGCGCAAATTATTTTTGTATGTATGTGTATATTTAATGTGTTTGAATATTCACTTGCCTTTTTTGTCATATGGAAAATGATACGGTGGACAAGGTGTATAATACCTACCCTTAATGTAACAAAGTTTCGTTTTTTCTTTCATTTTAGTATTTTTATAACCGACATATATAGAATATATTACGGTATATTTAATTTAATCTGAAGTTTGTCATTCTAGAAAATATTGAAGGCACACAGTTTTTGGTATGGGTGATCATAGACTCACTTATCTAGTCCATTTTTTTTGCCTGCCCAAGTTAACTCAAAAGGTTCGTGAATGAACAAAATAACAGATAGATTCATAAGAGATAGAAAAGCCAATTTTAAACCACAATTGAAAATAAACGGCTAATTACGGACACAAAACTTCCTCTTGATATTCAAATATGTTCACTTAAAAAGCTGTTATATGTTCGAGAATCTTCAACGGCAAAGTTTCAATTTGGATACCAAGTTTTCCATACCATTTATCTAACGAAACTAACTTCATTTTATTAAGATTTTCTGTTCAAATTTGTTTCCCGTTAATATCCAGAACAATCAAGTTTAATGAAAACAAGTATCTGCAAATTTAATCAAAATCGGATGAATGGTCTGTCATATTTCGTCATTTTTGTGAAAATACCCGTTATCAAATATAGTTGTGAATTGAGTATATCTCTGGAACGGCTTGGCCGATTGAGTTGCAATTTTGATATGACGTAAAAAATTAATTTACATAACTGTGGCAGTAAGTAGTTGGCTTCATTTATTTCACATTTGCTCGTGTCTATTTTTGTTTTTGAAATAATCGTTGATGTAATTTTTTTAGAATAGTCTATTTTGACACAACTTAAAGTACTAATGTAAACATATACCACACATGTACATGTAAAATTTATTTAAAATCGAATGAACGCTTCATGAGATATCGGCACTCGCTCAAATCATCAGATTAGTAAAATGCATGCTTTTCAGCACGTTATCTATCAATCTGCCATATCCCAATCTGACGTGCTCGATTAAATGCAAATATCGTTTTTTTTTCTATTCTGATCGGCTACCCTATACGCGCGGCACCATAAAGCGAGCTAAGATTTGGTGGAGGTACTCAACAAAGGTTAAGGTATCTTCCATCTCTTAATCTTACTTCTCCCATATCTTACTTTACGCGTTTGAGTAAATCCAGAAATCCCCGCTTGGACTCCCCTACCATTAGGTCACCATGCCGATAGAAATTTTCTTTAGCTCTGTAGTTTGAAACACGATATCGTTTACATTTAGCAAAGACAGCGTTTAATAAATCTCTTGAAATAATTTAATAAAGTAGATTTTTGCCTGAACAAAAATTTTTTTACCCATATATTTATAGACTAGAAGAACAGTTAAGAAGAATATTCCAGAGAGTAAATTGCAATTTAGTATTGAATTCTACTCAGATTTTAGCTGAAATCTCATGAAAGTATTAACATAGGAAATTTCAATATCCATAATATATAAGCTAACAATATCGTTTTCATGTTTCTCAATGTGCACTTGGTCGTCTAAATTTATTTTTTCCAATATTCACTAATTCCATTGTCATTACTCATGTAATTCTTTCAGTTATTATTTGACAGTTTTTGATATTTTGTTTTTCAACAAATTTTTATATTTGTATAGAAAATGTCAATTAATTGAATGGAAAAAAGAAAAATAATTCAAGCATTCAATTGTTTAGTTGACCGTATATGCTTTTTATAACATTAAAATATAAGCTTTCAGAAAAATGAATGGAAACTTACAAAAAAAAGCAAAATACAAACGATCTGAACAATTATATTACTGAGAAAATAATCTCAGACAATCTCCAACGCAGTCAATGAGTTTAATTGTATTATTATGTTAGCATACTTATTTTGCTTAGCCTTAGAGAAATAACAAACAAAATTCAAATTGAATGGAATGAAAAAAAAATTTGTTTGTATTTAAAAGATAAACTATTGAAATCTTGTTTTTTTTTTTTTTTTTAAATTTATTACTGTTCAATATAGTAATTAATTTTATTTCCAGAATTTTCCTTGAATGGGAGCAATAAAGTATAAAAGATTTATGATGTTTCAAGTTTATTTATTATTCAATAGGAAACTTTTTACGAATTCTACATTTAGAATATTTTGTAAATATATATATGGTAACAGTATGGTAACAAGGAGTCTGTTTGGTTTTTGAGTATTGGATGTACATAATTGAAAAATCCTAAATTTTTTATTCATAAAAATAGCAAGATAATAACTAACATAGTTAATTGTTTAGATATTCGATATATGAATAACATTGTTTGAGCTATTTTTAATTAGCATTCATAAAATATTATAAATATCCAGTCTATACAGTTAAATATACTTGTATAATAATATGTTTGAAGTTTAAATTGTGACGAATCCGAATATTTAACGAAAACACAAAAAAGTTGTTTATTTCAAAAAAATAATCTTTTTGTCTTCAGATACAAAAATATTGTATACATTATTTTTATGTTTTATAATTTAAAAATTGGGTCGATTGGATTTATTTGCTTATTAACGAACTTAAACTCACTTTTAATGTTAGGAATACGTCAGAAAAATTTCAGCTCGTTATATCTTTTTGTTTCTGAGTTATGCTGATGATGGACGAACGGACGTTGAATAAAATTTCAAGGTAAACTTAATGGTATTATTTAACTTTTAGTGTTGGGTAAAACTATTTTAGAAAAATTAATTTTATAATAAAAACATTTATAGTTATTTTTTCATATTATAGTCAGCAAATAAAAACATGTGAAATGGTCATTCATCCTTTAGTCTTATATCTCGAGACGGATTATCAATATCTGTTAGAAATCTTTCAATTTTCGCCCATAAATAACTCAAAAAACACTGGAATGTTCTGAAATTTGGTATGCAACAAACATTACAACTACTGAATCAGTAAACCGAACAAGATTTTCAATTTATTCTAACATTCATCATTTTCTGATCGATAATCTTGTAACACACAGTGAAATGTTATATTGTTCGGTATGAATACATATAATAATAATACATTATAAAGTATATTTTGGTGTACATTTAACTTTGGTTGTTTTGGTTGTAAAGAAAAATGTGTTAAGTAGTTTTTCATATATTAAAAATTCTATTGAAAATGTGTAAATGATACTTCTCTGCATCACCCAATGATGAAATAGGACGGAGCTATGGCATGGTAAATTTTAAGTATATACCATCCATCTCTGCATATTACATGTACATGCTATTGTAATTATTTTGTGTTTTAATTATGTATAGTACAGACTGTCCTTCCTTTCTCTCTTCCGATGTGTGTACCTGGTTTATTAGTTAGTAATATAATTAACAATTAGTATAACGAGTAACGTATAACCTGAGATACGCTGACGATACGGTTGTTATGGCAAACGCTGCGGAAAAGGTATTGGTTGATAAAATTTACATTCAAAGTAAATTTACTGAGCGTGAACATAAATCCAATGAGCTGAATAAATAAACAATATTTGTTTTCCCATATCCGTAATAAGTTGTGAGTCGCATCTAAATAATTTTTTTGGGTTTTTGTTTTTTGTCTTTTATCGTTTTTTTGTTTTTGTATCGTCAACAAAAGAAGGCTGGATCGATTTTGCTGAAAATTCATTTAGTTACGTAATGACGCGTTAAATTAAAGTAGTTTCACGTTAATATCATTGTTTGTTCGATAATTGAGACAAAAAAAAATTTGAATGCAGATATATACGTTTATACACATAAACACAGATACTTCTCCAAAAACGTTGTATTTGAGTTCTATTGATCTTGAAACGTAAGGATGTCGAATTTTGTTAGTGCTTTCAATATTAGGTATCGTTACAAACTTTAGACGAAAGTTAATATACTCTGACATATTGTATATACGTCGAGTATAATAACATTAACCAAAATAAATTTTAATCAATTTAAAAATATATTAATGAATAATAATCTAAGTATTAATGCTAATCAAAAAATCAGGCTAGTATTGAGTAAGTGTGTTGAAATATTTGACAAAATAACTTTACTAAACACTTGATTAAAATGTTACTATTCAAGCTCGCTAAATGAATAATCTACTTGTTATTAATTATTAATATTTCAAATTAATTAATTAATTATTCAAATTAGCCTCCATAAAGTTTAATGAAATAGTCAAGTGATAAAATTTGTTGATTAAAACTCACTAGAATTAAATATAAAGTTGTTTATAGATGACAGTCTGTATTACATATACGTTTAGACTGTTGTAAAAGTAGATTATTTTTAATGGTTTGAAATTCGAAACTTCTAATGATGATTGTTTTGTGATTAAAATTTATGTATTATTACTATTCTCTCATAATACACACACCTTTCTTTTTATTCTTTATGTACATATATTGATTAGATATGAAATGTTTATATATTTAATTCATTATAGAGGACAGTCATAAATTGGGAAAATTATTTAAATAATTAAAAATTTAAATTTAAAAAAAAAAAGAGAAGATAATATAGACTGCAGTAGAAACCTTTACTGATACGTATGATCGTCATATCGTTTTGAGAAATACCTTCCACTCTACTGAGTCTGTCCACCAAATATAATCTCGAGTATTTAAAAATAACGATTGCTCTTGCATTTTAAAATAAATACCAAAAGCTTTAGTTACATCCGATTCGCCAGTGTTGTGAAAAGCAGGTTTGTTTAGGCTCCATAAACATCCCCTATGAATATCTGATGCACGCGAGTTAATTTTTTCTTAACTCATTTTAACCCTACCGTATGGCCGCTAGAGAGTTATATTCTATCAACATCCGACGCGTTTGAGTATGTTCAGGTGCCAGTATTTTTTACATTCATGAAAGACTGTAAGCTCTTCCCATTTATACATTCTACCCCATGTAATTTTCAGAATCCAATAGAATATCTGATCCCTTGACGATCCCCACGACTAAAAAATCGTCGACGAGTTAAATCTTCATTTAACATCGTAGGCTCTCATACCATTAAAGGGCAACAACATAAAATTTATGAAAGTATTATCGACTTTTAGTTTTTCTAAAATTATTGTAAAAATAATTATTTTACGAAAAAAAAAAAAACAACATTATAGTTAATTTCTCATATAATAGTTAGCAAATATTAATATGTGAAATGGTAATTTATCATTTAGTCTTAAATTCTAAGGCTAGTTATGACGAAGAATGTTTATTGTTAAAAACAAGTCTTAAAATACAATCTAATATATGGTGTGCATTACTTTCAATACGGAACAAATACAACGTCCCATATTTCCTCTATTCTATGTAAATTTTATCATAATGTTAATTTTAGACAATATTTGTTTGTAGTATTATTTTGCAAAATAAATTCATCATACTATTCATTGGGTGGTTCATATCAAATTTCGTGGTGCTTATACCTCGATAGGTGGTTGGACAGTATTGACATTCGATTGAAAGTGAATGTATAGTTGGCAAGTAAATAATACAGGGACGTAATTCAATTAATGAGAACAGTTACATTTGTCTTTGGGTGTTAGATTACTGTTGGTATAATGTATGTTTAATCAGTAAACGAATATCTGCCTAAAGTCTCAGTTAACGCTGCCAGGCAATCTACACATTGTTGGCTAAATGTAGGAGTAAGTACGCACCTGTTTTAAAAATTATTTAAGTGACATCAATATTTGCTAGCATTACAAACTTAAGTCTTAATTTAATATAATTGACATATTCTATACATCGAGTATAAACATTTAAGAATTTAATCGAGTTTATTTGTGGTTACATTTTATCCGTAATATTTCTTATACGCATATGAAGCGATTGTTCGAAATAAAGAGACAATCTATTAAGTCTTAATGGTTGCTAATTGTCGATTCAGAAAATTATAAATTTTGTTGACACTCGTGCAATAAATATCTGCATACAATAAACTAAAATCTACTAAGTTTATGAAGAAAATGTTGAATCATTTTGGTATCCAGAACAATGCTTATAGAGATCATTAACTATTTTGATCCATGGGCGTTGGCCGTCTGAAAACATCATGAATTGTGACAATTGCAATAAATAACTGATTCATTTTTTAATTCGTTATTTTAAAGAATGTTTAAAAGTAATAAATTATATAAAATATTTAGTTTATAATATTTATGAATGTAATGTTAATGTAATATGTGGCTTAAGCCGTTGTGAATATGGCTTTTAGAAGACGAACCAATACCTTTTCAATGAAATAATTTAATGAATTTTTTAAATTATTATTCAACAATTTGTTTATGTACAAGAGTTTTTATTTTTTATCAAAAACATAATTTCTAGTAACACGATCAGGATAAATTGTAGCAAAATTTATTTTCTATAATTTTGATTATAGTAAATATTTAATATTAATTGCAGTAAATATTTAATATTGATAGCAAACCAATAAATACAAATTTTCGTTAGAATTTTTATAAGAGTCATAGAAAATTTATAACACGCAGATAGATACTTTTTTAAAAGTGGAATGAAAAATAATATTAAAATTTTTGATTTCGAATTTTATGTTGAAAACATAAAATTTTCTTTTGGAAAACAAAAATTAGTGAAGCATAAATAATTATTTATAAGACACTCGACACAAATAGAAAATGGTTCACATATTTTTGAAAATATATTTCCTGTTATGTTTCTGACAAAATGAAAAATTAAAATATAGAATCATTTCTGTTTTTTGTGCATTCGTACGGCAAACATTTGTAATAACTACCTAAAATTTATATCTTTTTTTGTTAACATTAACTTCATTAAATAACAATCTATTCGTTTAATTTCCGTTTTCTTTTTTTCGTCGCTGTTGGACAAAAAATTTACATATCTTCAGCTGTAGGGTATACACCTTATGAGCTTGTAAATTTACAGCGGGTTTCAGTTTGATTCATATTAAGAACAAGTTGAATTTGATTGTCGGAATTCTTTTCTAAGATAAATAATTTGCCGAATTCATTTTTTTGACTATATAATTTGTTTTCAATCATAACCCAGAAAATTGGGTGAAATTATAGTGATCGAGGTCGACCCGCGTTTTAAAAACTTATATAAATAAAAAAATTATATATCCACATTCATATCATCTAGATCTACAACTACGTCTAATATTTATGAAACAGTTTCAGAACCTTACATTTTTTCTTTGTTTGCTTCACATCCTATTTCCACGCGTAAAGGATTAACTTATATAATTATATTAAAAGGAGATAAGGCTAGAAGTGTGGGAAGAAATATAGACCACGAAAATTGGATTTTTGTTAAGAGGTAATTTTACAAAAATTAAAAAAAAATTTTTTGACTTGTTCAAGCCAATTTTCTATATTATTGTTTTTATATGAGGGATCCACACAAAGCTAAAGCTTTAACAATCAATTGCAAAAATTGTTTTATTTAAATTTTGATCAGACATCGAAATCAGATAATTAAATGACCCGAGATGTAATGACTCTTACATCATTAAAAATATACCTAATTATTTTTCTAATCATAACCAGAGATTCATCAAAACTACTTCAACTAAAAATGTCAATTATCGTGGACATGTTATTAGCAAATATAAATAGATAAAGCGATGAAGAATAATATATAGAGCAGAAGCTGGATGGACTTGAGTGTAGACCACCCCATTCTGTCCTTGGAATTGTATTAAGAATAGCTTAAATATTAAGGATCCGGATATTGCAATTTTTTTACTATTATTTTTAGATGAACCATAAGGATTGGTGCTAGTTTTTTATTGTTTTCTGTAAATTGAACAAAAATAAATACTTTTTTTTTTAAACCCATCATAATATTTTCTCAAAAAATTCAAAAATTCGTTTTTGAGCTATAACCGATTTAAGATCGACAAGAGCCAAAATATGTCATTTTTAAATACAGTTTACTTGGATTGTGCTGCGTATTTCTTCGTCATAGTATTGGGTTTGTTGGTTATTATTTTCGAACTGAAATCGCTTATTGCACAATAATGCATTTTTCGAAAAACAGATTTTAAATGTGTTTATTTTTTGCCCAAATTTATATAAAACAATCAATAAAATCTTGCCAAACATTATAGTGCATCTAAAAAGAAGTCCTAATGAAAAGTTCTAAAATTTTTACTCCAAAAGTTTGCTCGGGATCATCCGAATCGTTAATATTGAAGTTATGTACAACACAATTTCATTGATAGAATGTGCTATTCTATTTTTACACACTCAAGTCCATCCAGACCCCACTCTAATATATAAAAAATTGTATCGTGCTAAAGCCATAAAACCATCATCTCCACATCGTTAATGGTTACATTTGTCGAAGAACGTGTTTACTGATAAATATCAGCTGGAGAGCAGCTCACCTAACTAACAAACATTGTGTTTATATATCAACCAAATATAAAACGAACTTTTAGATATCTGTTCTCACTTATTAAAGTTGTGGTGGATACTTCATTATAAATGTTCGCGTATATATCTATCTATACGACAATATTTTTTGACCAATATTTATTTTCCAATGATAACAACACACCTACTTACTCTGGTGCGGCTCTCATGAAGATGAGGTCGTATACACTAGCTATTAACTTTATTGAAGCTGGGCAATGATTAAATTTTTCTTTACTATATATTTATGATTTTATTTGCATTGTTCAAGTAATTTAGTCAAACGGCAAGTAGTGTAGTAACTAAACTCTTAATACTTGACCAAAATTCGTTCACACTGTTTTTAATAAATTTAGTCAAGTCACAGGTTATTTTAAAAAGCTATGTTCAGATATACACTGAAGTTTAACAGTACACTGCAAAAAGTCATAGCCATATTATATAACTATGATTGAAACTGCTGCATCTATGCTATTAAAATCCATTATTGAACAGCAGCTAAATGTAAAGTCAATTGTTTTATTTGTTTATTTTTATGGTTAAGATTGGTGCTTGGTGGTAGTATCACTTGAGTGTGGTGGGAGTAATTGTATTTTGGTAAACTATTTAACTCAGTTTATTAAAATATTATTATATAAACACGTCACTTATTACTAGACCACTTAGTCCGTCTAAAAAATGGTCCCCAAAGTAAGACTTTGTGTGTTTTATGAAACCATAAACATGAAAATGTCCCAAAATAGTTTTTCGCTGTTTTTGGCTTAATTAGTTCGTAAAATAAAAGACTTTGTTTTACGATAGGTTGATTACTTTTCGGAAATATGACTTGAAATACCTACAAGGGATATTGGTTTCCGGTTAGGATTTAAGCTGATCCCTTCAATACTGACACCTTTAAATAGAGATGATGTGAAAAATCGAGAAAATTTTGAAAAAACTGTGTTTATATGGTAAATCTGAATGAAAATTTTCAACAATAATATCAATTTAATTCACGATTAGATGCAAAGTTTTTGAAATATTACTTAAAATCATACTCAAAAACTAGTCATCTCTCTAATTAAACCTTAGATATAAATTACCCAAGAAAGGTAACTGCCTTCATTTCAATTGCCCAGATCGGAATTTTATAATTAATGATTTAAGAAAATAATCTATATAATGCTATTACATCGTATTTTAATAATCATCATAATAAACACGATAATATTTACTTGTAAAAAAGAAAACTGCAAAAAAAGAAAAGAAACATTACTTGTTTGATATTAGAAAAGTACCAAAAACCACACATCCCCATTCTATAATTTTTTTTGCCTCTATATGAAATGAAAAATCTATGTGAACGTTTGTGATGTCGTGTTCATTCGTCTATCACAACATTAACGATGTCCTCCAAAAACCTCATTGAATAAATATCTGTCATTTCGATTACAACAAGAGTTTCACTCGTCTTATGTGTAGTATATGTACAATGTGATATGAAGACACTTGAAATGTGTAATGTTGTGATGGTTAATAGCATATAAACAAAAAAAAAAAAAAAAAAAGAGTAGATAGTAACCAATAGTAATTCATGTTTAACATCTAATTTTTTTTGTTTCTTCAAATTTTTCCTTATTTTTATTTTGTCTAGGATTCCGTACTCGAATACCGTCAACCATTTGCACCAAACCGTCAAACTATCACCAAATTAGCAACGAGTAACTTCTCGTCAGAGAATTATTACAACTAGCTAATTCATACTGATGATGAAATACGTATTTATAAAATACAAAATAAGTTGATCTAGGAAATTGGGAAAAAAATTGAAATTTACTCAATATTTTGATTAAAAATTTTAGAACATTGAATTTTGCAGCACCTAACAAGCTCCTAATTTAGAGTATATTTGAATTCATTTTTTAAAACTTTTTTCTGTTATTTCATCAGGAGCCACTGCTAACTTGATACTGTTTTTAGCAGTGATTAATTTTAGTGAATCAGAATAGTAATTTTTTTTGTAATTTTGATTATTGAATGCACATCATAAAAGCAACTAAAAAGCAAGTGATTCTGGTATATTATAAATGTTATTTTTTCTCATTGCTTTGTCAGTGTAATCTCACGGCAGTAGTGCAACAGAATGATTCAATTTTCTTTGAGCACCCAATTTAATTTTATAGCATTTACATGTCACCTAAAAAGTATCTAATTTTGAGCATAATTAAATTCAATTTTGAATACTTTGCTCTGCTCTAGCTTGCTTGACTTGTATATATTTCTATGGATTTATTATAATAACTCAGCCAAAATTATTATAATTGAAACGTTGTTTCCTCGAGGATAGGAAATTTTGATTACATGGATGGAAAAATAGTTCTAGTAGCAGTAAAATTTTTGGGACATAAAGCTTTCGACTTAAATTTAATCGAATAAGGTTGTTGCATTTGTTACCGTCGTATCCGCAAATTATAAAGGCTTTCCTGTAATCGACAATTTTTAGAAGTATTTTACGTCAAGCTTAATCCTTTTTTTCCTAATGAGTTTTAAATTCATCAAGTGGAAGGTGTAGAAATGTAAACTTTGTTTTGGTGTTAAATAATATTGCTGAGAACGAATCTCTTACAAATAATATAATGATGAATACCTACATTTTCTAATATACAGAACCATTGGCGGTGTTGCAGTGAGATGATTTTCATCACTTCATCAAAGTGAAAAGACGATTGTTATATTCTTTTTTTTCCTCTCAATATATAAATGGTAAGATATATTCAGTTTGAAAATAATATTAATTTGAAATGACAATTAGTAACAAAATGTCATGACGTATTTATTAATCACTATGTTAATTTTATAACAAGATGGAAAATTTCTTGCCATCTTCTACTAGTTCTTCTAAGAGATGAGATGATCTTTTGTCATTTTGCTAATTATACCTCATTCAATTTAATATTACACACATACATACACCTAACGTTAACTCTAAGATTATATACCAGTAACAATTACGTGATCAAATACCTAAAAAATTATCCGTAGTTCATTTGTCCTTAAATGGTACCAACATCAACGTTTTGATGTTCATCAAATTTTTTATTACCTGTAAGTTTTTTATTTATTTCTTAATAACCTTTACTAGACGAAGAAAAAATATCATCTTAAAAAGAAATTAAGTATCTAAAATTTGTAATATAATATTCAAATTCTAGAAAATATAATTATGTGTTTATTTTTTTGCATGTAAATTGTATACTAAATGTCAAACAAAAATTATTGAAAAATTACAAAAAAAAAAATATTTAATTGAACTTATTGGTTGAAAATTGTAAGAATCATGTAATAAATTGCATTAGTAATTTTTTCAATTAAAAAAAATTATCCATGCTAAATCATATATCCTTCACAGATGTATATATCATATTGATACGGTAGTGTTTTGTAACCATAGAATCGAATGAACAGTTTTATGCACGGTGCCCATACTCGACATGTATACAATATATGAGAGTATGTAATATTGTTAGTCTGAAGTTGCAAATTTTAGTCTGAAGTTGTAACGCTACAAATTATTGAAGGCAGTAACAAAATTTTGGTGAACGTGTTTATAGAATTACCTATTTAGTACACGGAAAGAATGGAAAGTATGCCTGGCATAAAAATAATTCAAAAATGAAAAGAGATAGTGAGCTTATTCCAGACCTTAAAAGTAATAATAAATTCGTAAATGAGTTAAATTCGTCAATTGGGTCCAATGAATCCATGACACAACTTTTAAACCTTTTAAAATAGAAGAAAATTTCAAAAAACGCTTAATGTGTATTTCTTCCAAAGAAACACTTTAGTTTATATGTATTGCACTGCTATGGATGCTGGAGCTAGAAGTCTCTTCGACTTGTTCATGCTTCACTTCAGCCATTTTCACTAACGACAAACTGACGACTGTAGACACCTTACCATCATTTTGTGTCGTGCTCTACTGCTTACCCAAATGTAATTTAGTAATTACGTTCGTCGTGTGTTCACTATACGCTATCCTGTCTATGATAGAGTATGAGTATTGAGGGAGGAGGAACGGGTAGAAAAATAATATTATATACATAGAAATATACTACTACGAATAATTAATATAAATTAATTGTTTTAATTAAAAATCTTAAATTGAAATCATTATCTCTAGGTGATAGGGGAGTGCCATCATACGAGAAGTATGATGGTGGATTATTTATGACTGAAACATTACTATTACCTTTGCGAGAATTTTCATGTTATCTTAATTTAAGGGTGTTTCGTGATTCCAAAAGTTATTATTATTGTGATGCTTTTTAAACGAATTAAAATAAAAATATAATGAATTTATGATTCCGATCTTTTACGTAGTCAATGATATGTTTTTTTACGAAGTCAATGATATCCTGTCTTGAAACAAAGGATACAATGCCCATTAACATCACTAAATTGATTAACTTTAATTTTAATTTGTTTTAATTTGGTGCGTTTTAAACTTGAACAAATTGTGTGTCATATACATCGAATTATATGTCGTATGTATAATATCGACATCATAGTTTTTTCATGAATTTCTGTTCCATATCCTAGATTTTTTGTAGGGATTAGCAGATTTGTAACCAAAAAAAACGGACCCGACACTCATTCAATGTACAAATCGAATTTTTCCCAACAACACTTTAATTTGAACCTATTCTCTGGGGAAAATTCAAATAAGGGAGAAAAATTATACTAAACATATTTAGCTACACATATATCAATGAACTTTTTTTTTCTTGATATTACAGGATAATTTGAATGTTTAACTATAAAAATATCGTTGGATTTAAAAAAAAACATGCTGTATAATACGAGTAAAATAGATTAATAGAAATTTTATTCTCTAAAATCCCTGATTGAAATAAACAGATATTAAATAATTTTTAATTTTGAAAAAGTTAAAATCAGTGTTTCAACTAGTTTTCAGATTAGTTTTTATTGGGATCATAAATAATTATTTTTACTCCATTTTGTGCTCAAACCAAGGATCACCATTTACATGATAATTTGAAATAAATTATTGTAACGATTCTTTTACTAACTCCAAGACATCCTGTATATATTCGGTCGTAATATAATCATAGATAAGTAAAGGAAATGAACTCAAAAGATACTAAAGTCAAAGTAGTATAGTTTTTAGATACCAAACCATACAATAATAATAATAATAATAAAATTGTAGTTATAATTTAAAGCTCTATATTCCATATGTACCTTAAAACATCATAAAATAAACGGTATCTACAGTGTATCATATTAGTTCGGTGTATAAACTTAAAAACCACATAAGCGAACTTGGAATAGAGCATCTTATTTTATGTAAAATTATCTCATGTAAAATAATATTATTATGTGTTTTGGTTTTGTAAATACCCTGTGTATCAAACATAATAGTCAAAAGTTAATGGACTAAAGAGAAAAAATTTACTATTGGAATTTAAGATTTACGGTCTGTTCTATACATTGAGGTCGATTATATTGTCCTCATCGTTTACTGCTAGTTTCTTTACTAAATAAATTGAGTCTGATGAAAATATATTTGAATAAAATTATAGTTGTGTTTAACACCTTAAAAAAATGACTGACCAAAATGAATGTTCCCAAAATGTACTTTAATTCGTTTATTCTCAAAATCTAATCTCAAAATCCATTACTTAAAAAAAAATGTTTGTTGTTGAAATAAATAACAGTTAAGCACGGCGGCGAACCTGTCAAACGATAAGACCACCATCTACAAAAAGTTCTTAAAAATGGCAATTCCATACAAAATAACAAATTTTGATTTTTTTCGGTTGTTTGATTTTGTTTTATTTTATATTACCCCCGTAAAAAAACGAACAAAGCAATAAAAACACTATTCAAATTGGTTGGGCCATTAATGAATTTTATCCTAACTGCAAGCAGCTCAAGAAGAAACTACATCTCTTTTCCTCTAAACGTCTTTTGGGTATTGCATAGGTAAGGCTTATGTGTAATCTGTAATGATTGTATTCTGACAATAAGCTACTGCTTGAACTGTTTGGAGCTGTTATGGCGTCATATTTAATTTCTAAGAGAACGAAATAAATAGCTGAACCTTGTATGCCAAACTTTTCATATCAAGAGCTAGATAAAAGAGATTCCATGGATCTTTAGTAATCTTGGTGCATTTCATGCTATAGTACACCTCCGATTGTACTCCGGTAGCTCACGCAGGAGTATCGGCAGTTTTGATACTGCAGAAAAAAATAAACCAAACAATTTTACCGACGGGGGTACCCTGTTAATGGCCGCCACTTTTTGAAAGAAATAATAATATGCATTCGGTATTGTCTTGGCAGTTAAAATTATTCGATTTAATGATACATTTTGTTGGTAATACTGCATTTATTTAGATTACAGCAGCTTAGACCAGTAACTTAATTCATAAATGATAAATATTTTTCTAGCACATTCATAGACTTCCATATAAATTGATCAAATTTGTATGGGAATTCGACACGAATTATTTGGTACATTATTGAGCTGTGAATTTCAGAAATTTGCTAAAAACTTTTGAATAATATTTTAATCTTCGTTAACCACGTTTATGTGTACTGAATATCTTTGTCTCTAAAATCCTAATCTAAACTTAATGTTTATTAAACACGCCGTATAATCTTACAGACTTAGAAAGACCTCTTAATGGCTAGTTTCTATACGATTTATATAGTATCTGACTACTTCTATATTCTAAAACTAAAGTCATACACTATTCTATATTCATTTAACTACTTGAAGCTACTAGTTACTACAACCAGATTAGGAGCTAGTAAATACGAGTACGTATACCTTTGGTAACAAGTAACACATCATACGTATGTGAAAAGAAACAAAACATATGGTTGGTTGGTTCATTTTCATTTGTGTACGACTGATGTCGTAAAGATAATAATTATCAAGAATGGAATGATTTAGATGTGTCACTATCATTCGCTTCATATTATTACAATAATAAAACTATATATAACAAAAATTTTATATTGTCTTTTATACAGTGAGTTTCAGTTAAGCATCACACATCACTCAGAAATTTCACATATGTAAGAGTAGATGCTTGTGGGGTGATGTTCAGATAGCAGAGAATTACCTTGTCATGACTTTTTCCTTGTAGGAATATTGTCGTGTATCGTAGGTGTGAGGGCTAGTGAACTTTATAAAACAAAGTCTCTTTACTCCACCAAACACCTGCAATTTAGCATAGTGGATAATTGTTTCTAACTAATACATAACGGAATTTCTCGCAATTCTCTCGAAGGTGGTATATGGTACATGGAGGTCTGGTTATTTGGGTATATAAAATAAAAATTATAAAAAAGAATCAACGCCATAAAAAAATTATCAAAAAAAAAAAAATCTTCTAAAGTGTGTATCATTTATAGAATATGTGCGACTATGAGTTTTTATTCAAATAGTTGAAATGAATAAATCATAAATTATTATTTTATATGTAATCTTTGAAATTGTTTACAAAATTTAATTTAATTTAAATTTCACCAGTGTAGTAGTGAATGATTTCTGATAAACGTGATATCATACGTCCGAATTATTTAACAAATAACTATTGATTTTGATATTGTTGTTATGATGACAACTAGCTTATAGAATTATATAAATTTCTAACCAATATTATTTATTAAAAACTGAACATGGGTAATTAAAAAATCAGTTGTCAATTTTCAATATATCAGCTTTTTTATGAAGCACAATTTATGTCACAAACTATTTTAGAAACTGATTAGATTTTTAATTAGTTTTCCTTGGAAGATTTCTTAGTTGGTTAAAAATCAAATAAATATTCGAAAAAATATGTCTATTGAAGTTTACAAATTTTTATTCGGTATATTGTCCATTAGATTTTACCGACCAGTTTGAGCAGTCCGTAGCGATTTAAGCAACATTCAGGTGAAAATTTTCATAAGCATAATTATTTAATACTAAATGTTGATACCTTTTGTTATTCTCTGTGTTATTGTCATTTTATCACATTTAAAAATCCTTTGAAAACTGTTAGAAATTTTTGTATCTTTTTCTCTATAAAAATAAATTTAATAATCTTTTAACTCTTACTTATTTTACAGTTTTCTTTATTACACGCTGTGTGTTTGCGATATACGAAAATGATATCTTTTCTAACTTGGAAACGTTTTTCTAAAGGTTTTTGGTTATACATATAATTATAGTTGAAGTTTCATTGACAGTAACGAATACGTCATTAAATATCTAAAATTCACTTTTACAAAATCGTAATTTTTTGAAAAAATAGGTCAAATTCTAACTCATTTGCATGGCATTCTTTTGGAACTCATTTTGGATCACATTTTCGATTTATATTATTAGTAATTCGTTAGTTTTATCCCTTATATGAAATGATATTGTCAGATAACGATTGTTCCGCTCTATCGCTTATATTGACTTCAAACAATCGTAATGTTTGAATAATATTTTGCACAGAAAGTACAAAACTTGGTTAAAATGCTTACAAATCATTGATTGCCACAATAAAAAATAATTTATAAAACTATACACAAAAAATTTATTTAGGGCCACGCAACACAGCCTGTGGTCACGTCATTTTCCAACACAACATCAATCGTAGCTGCTATCATAACACTCCACAAGTAATCCAGCGAGCGATTCAGCATTGTCTGTACCAGGCTTAAGTCTTTTGCAAAACTAGTAGAAATAATGATAGAAGATATACAACAAAAAGGGATGATTCGACTTTTTATTATTATGTTTCTAGGACTTTTTTTTAAATAACTAAAATCATTAAGTACAATTTTGATGGTGGTTTTAAGGTGTTTAAAAATATCTGATTTTAAAAAGCATTTTTATGGTTTTAAAAATCGACTTAATAAAAAAATCTCAGTTTATATTACCATTTAAATATTTTGAGCAATTATCCTAATTTGTTTGCATATTTATAAAACAGTACATGAGAACTGAAGTTATAAAATTTTTACGTTGTTATTACTACAGTAGGAAATTATCCTAAACATTTTGTTTCATAAAATAGAGACGACAAACGACAACGTTTGAGATATCATGTTTTCTTCACTTTGTGTGTGGGTGTTTGTGTGTGTGTGTGTGATTAATCTCTATTGTCATTTTATTTTCTCTTTTTGCTTTAATGTTTTGTTTATCGAGCACATTTCTAATTGCTATAAACGAAAAAGTTATATGAAATATAAAATACTCTTAACAAAAGAATCATTAACTCAACCACTAACAAATAATTTCAATGAGAAATGTGAAAGTTATCAATAAAATCATTGTTTTGAAACTTGTAGAAATAAATTAAAAGGAAAAACTTGCAGATGAAATTTCTATTGATTTGTTGCTACAAGTAAAAGGCCTTGTTCACATTTATCATGTAATTTAGTGTAATAGTAAGTGGTTTCGTAACTAAAAACTTTACACTTTATCAAAAATCGTTTAAAGTTATAATTTGATACTTTAGTCAAGCAACAACAAACAGTCAAGCAGATTTTATTTGAATTTTTTACATTTTTATAACAAAAGAGTAGTGTAGGGGTACTATTTTCACATAAAATAAATAATTTTACTAAGCGATTTTTTGACTAAACAACTTCACTAAATACTTGACTAAAATATGGCTATTAAGACAAGTTTCAGAACTACTTGCTACTTTACTATTATACTATAAATTTGGTATGCACATTATTGACATTAAAACGGAAGGCTTCTTGAAGAGTTTTTCTCGAATTAACATTTCTGAATACCAAATCAAATTTGAGTTTTAATATTAAATTTTTTTTTTTTTTTTTGAAAAAAACTTATCGACAAACAGGGCGTTTAATTATCAATTTTGTGCATACCAAATTTCATAACATTTGTAGTATTTTTGAACTATTTGTGCACAAAAAATACAATATTATATGCAAAAAAGTCAAATATTTTATTTTAAAATAAATAAATAAATAAATAAATAAATTTAAAAGAAAAAATCAAATTTTTGCTTTTAAATTTAAAATTATTTTTTCGAGAAAAACTTTCATGCCATTATAATAATTGGTTTTGAGTTATTTATGCACGAAAATTGAAAGATAAGTAAGAAGTGTGTTTATTACAGAGGTCCCTCTTAATGAGGCCATCAATACTCAATAAAAAACAAGTTATAATTTAGCTATCAATTTAACTTGGATGTTTTTTCCACAATAATTAAATTTCTATCCCAGAAGAAGTATTTGTAAAAAACAAAAAATAGAATCGGCTTCAAAGATGCACTAAAAAGTAAAAATTCGTTTGAAATTAAATGCGTCTAATAGTGATTTGCTATTAAAGAACTAATCTTTTAAATGGAATAGAATGGATCTTCTGAAGTAAGAAGTATTTAAATTAAACCCTTTTTTTTTAGTGAATCTATTTTAAATCGGTTCGATTTGGTTTATTCGAAATTTTTTTTTTTACAAAACCAATTGTATAATAATACTTAACTGATTCATTTTTTTCAATTCTATAGTCATACAAAACTAATTCTTGAACTTCTGTGTAGCCGTCAAGTGCCTATGGAAGTCATCATTGAAAATCATTTCAAAATATTACGTATTATTTCACTGGAATTATATTTAGATATTTGCTTTAACTTTGACAATTTTTTTTATATTTGTATTTGTATAATTTTTCCATCCTTCTAATGTATGAAGAGATAGCTTTGATTTTTCCTATACGTAGGGCGAAGGACAAAAATGAGAATAAATAGGAAAGGGAAAAAGTACTTGAATAAGGTATATTGTTTGATTTATTATTGAAAGATTTTGAAAAATGTAATAACAAAAATAAACAACATATATATTATACTGTTTTTTAAAATTAATGTCTGTAAAGTTTCAAAAAAAATATACTTATCAATATTGTCTATATACTGTCTATATGTACAGGATGTTTCAGTATACATTGAATCCAATTTGTTAAATTTGGCTTCAATATGATTTATGACAGACATTGACATTTTAAATAAACGATTTATTTAGCAACATTTCCCATAATCATCTTTTCCCATTGGGGTTGATGATACCAGTAATCAAGAACATATTTTGTAATATATATTCCAAAAATTTTTTTGTTTCATTTTTAATGAAACTTATATTAACCGAACTGCTTTAGGAATAATAATGTTTTTCGAGTTTTTGAACTCCCTGTTATTTCTCTGGTTAGCAGTTGAATAGGTAAGATATATTTAGTTTCGCATTAATGTTGAACTGGGCAAAGGGTATAACGATATCCTTCCATCAAAGGAACGTTATATTTTTTTAGTGTATTTAAGCTTTAAGGAAATCAGGTTTATTGAGAAAGGACAAATGTATAGTTTCGTATTTCTTGGTGATTAATATAATAAAGCCATTACCCATAATGAAAATAGGTAAAAGTTGATACATTCATCAATTTTCTCATTTTGGGAATATATGTCGACCATGATCTCATAATTTTAAATGTTGAAATCCGTGATCTTACACATATATCATTACATAGGGTTTTATATTAAAGTTGGACAATAATTTATAAAATCAGATACAAAAACTGATTAAAAAGCTATCATCAATTTAATGTGATTAACTACACTGGGTTCGGAAAAAAAGCTTAAAGAGTCTAAAGTCTTCGACTCTGTGCTCCATTCGTCATAAGTGAGCATTTAATTATTATTAGTCACAGTTATATAATAAAATCAGTTTATTGATATGAAATTTTATAACATGATTGTGACGGTTTACATAATTTTAATAAATTACTTGTAACTGGACTAAATTATCAAATTATAAGTGTGAACGAATTGTTAAGTGACTAGTACTAAACCACTTGTTACTTGACTAAATTACTTGATCAATGTGAACAAGGCTTTAAAGATGTCGTATATGATTATTTCAAATAAACATTTTTAGATAAAAATTTAAAGACCTGTCAAAATTTCAAATCAATCCGCCGACTACTTTTTGAGTACAGAGGCCACAAACATAAGTAAGCTTATTTGTATAAGTTGATATCTGATTGGCATAAAAGGGTTGAAATTTGATAAACCAAAAAATAAAAAAAACTATTTTTTAATCAATTGCTAGATATTTGAAACGACAAAATTGAACAACATCAAAAATACGTACCGTATTTGGTAGATAATTTTTGATAAAATGGGAAAATGATATATCAATATTTTGTGAAAATTCTCCACTTGATGTACATATTGTGCCCAATATTGGTGTGCCATGATGCCTGTGTGCTCATTTGAGTCACACACTTTACAAGCATGTATTGTACTTGTATAAATTTGTAGTAAGTATATAATATACACGTAACAGATATGGATGTGTATCTAAACATTTGAAAGGAAATGATTGTAATAAAGAATGTTTTTCTACGTTATACTTCTTATACTTCTCAATATATACACAACAAAACAAACAACCATACATTTTGCATGTTTACGTTGTAATCTGATAGTTGGATGAGGTAAAATAGGGTGGTTCTATTGAAAATGTTCTGGCAGAACCATTGTGAATAATGTCTTAAAAATTAATATAGGTGAAAAAATTAAATGTACAAAATTCTAAACAAAACCATCGTATAACAGTAAAACTTTTTCTATCAGATATTTTTTCAATATATTATAATTTATTGATCGATGTTTGGTCCAAAAGATTATCTGGACCGTTATATGAAAATCTTTAAGAAAGAAAATTGGAATGAATATAAGAATCTTGACTCTGTATACTCCACAAACATATGTCAGAGTATATTAATTTAAGTATAAAGTTATGTAACGCTACCTAATATTCACCGTACAAACAAAATTTTGGTATAGTGGTTCATAGAAACACCTAATTAGTCCATTTCCGACTGTCCGTCCGTTCATCCATCGGTCATCATGATAAATCAAAAACAAAAAGAGATAGCGAGTTGATATTTTGGTAACGTATTCTAAATATTAAAAGTGAATTTGATTGCGTGAAAGAGAAAAATCGGTCCATTGGGTCCAATGTACCCTTGACCCAGCCCTTAAACTATAAAATATAGAAGAAAAGTTCAAATACAAAAATATTAATGGTTTTAAAACATACAACTTTTCTTGGAAATATTTTTTTGTAAAAACTACTTGAGTTCGTCACAATTTTAGCTCAAATTTGGATAATAAACACATGGAGATAATAATAATAAATATTATTATTATACATATAAACATATATAACTGTATAGACGGGATATTTATGTATTTTTTTATAAATGCTTATTAAAAATAGTCCAAAAAATGAAATTCAATCATATGTCTAGTATCTAAACAATTAACTCTACGAGTTGTTATCTTCTCTTGTTTTATATTCGTTTTATACTAAATAGTTACACAGGTATGTTCTCAACAAACGAGTTGGAAGTTAGATACGAGAAAAAACTATTTTTATTTTTCAATCCTATAAAAGTTTTTTTAATGATTTTCTGTTAAAATTTCCCCACTCAGTATCCAGGCTACATCATGTATCTACTTCCAAAACTTCATCAAAATCGAATTAATGGTTCACGGTTTATCCGGATTTATGTGAAACTACGCATTATCAAATGTATTTCTTAAAATACCTATATCTTTGGAACGACTTGATCAAGTTAAAATTTAATATGAAGTATAAAGCTATATTTTCTACATTTATATAACTTAAAATTCTCTGTGATAGTAAGCTGATTTTATGTTCCTCCGTTTGTTCATTCCTATTTTCGATTTTACTATAATACCTATATTATAGATTAATCGATTGTGACACCATTTTAAACTATTAATGTAAACCTATACCACGCATATACATAAGAAATTTCATCAAAATCATTGATAAACGTCTCACAATATATAGGTGGTATTTGAGTGAAAAAGAGGTCTCAAGAGCTGTATCACTGGAATTGGTAATTGATAGATTATATGATGCTAAAATGGGTTCATCCTAAGAATCTTGACTATAGTTTAAAACACGTTTATAAATATTCGTTCATTACTTGCGAAGCTATGTACATACGACTGAATGAGTTGACAAACCGACATAGGTGAAATTTATCTATTTGAAGTATGTTTACCATTGTAAATTGATTTACTATTACTTTAGCGATTCAGGAGACGCAAGTAGATAAGTACTATCATATGAAATCTACTCAAATGTCTTTATAATTATATATGTTAAAAACAAATTGGGTGCGATTGAGTATGAATTCTTTCGCTTTGAGAAAAAAAATTAAATGATAAAGCATAGACTTGTGCTTGAAACAACATATTTTTATAATCGTAAGTAATGTAAATGATTTACGTCTTTAGTAGTAATATATTTACCTGCAGGTGTGAAATTCATAATGGTATAATCCTAATATTCACTTAATATAATATTAAACGTTATATAAACAAATTTTCAAAATTGCAACAAATTTGTCAATAATCAATCATCACTTTTTAAATAAAATGTGTGAGTAATTAAATTAAAACGTTATACAGGTCGACTGGGTGGTTATTAATTTTGGTTGCTATTAATAGTAATTTTTATTAATATTGGTCATAAATTACGTGAATTTTACCTAGTACAACACACGAAACATAATTTCCTGAGGAAATTCCAAAACATCAAATATTGATAGAAATACACAAATTTGAAATCGGAGAAAAAAAATTGAAATACGTACTCGGAAGTAATAAATTTAAATTTAAAATAATTGATATAACTGCTTATTTGAAATATATTTATACTAAACATCACAAAAATAGAATTAACTTAAAATATTTTCGAACCCTTAAAAAAAAAAATAAAATATATAAAATTGTTAAATTTTTAATCATAAAATATATTCTTTGCAAACATTTCACGATATTCTGGATGCTACTATGATTTTCACAATGTCCAAGTACGGTAAATTTTCAACCAAAATAAGTATTTAGTCCAAGTGATTTTTATCAATTTTCATGCACAAAATTTGCATACCTAGAGTAACAGACACCAGTTTTTATGTTAAGATATTGAAGAATATAAAATATAAACAGTAATAGATTAGAATGAGACAAAATATGTGTTATACATACCATATTATAACATATATATATATATATATATATATATATATATATATATATATATATATATATATATATATATATATATATATATATATATATATATATATATATATATATACCTATTTGTAATGCTTACTGACATGACTAGCGATGATACTGTGCTACGCATTCAGAAGCTTTTTTCCAATACGTTTTCTTTTTTTTTTTTTTTATATCTTCTTAGAATATTTTACTAAAAAACAGAAAACAAATAGAAATGTTAACTTGAAGAAATAAATCTAAATATTGTATGTTTTATCTTCGAAGAATGATTCTCGAAGAACTTCGTGAGTGGGTACTCTGAATGCCTATGTATGTATAGTTGCATGTATGTAGAACCTATTGTTATAATGTGATGTTACCGACCGGATGTGTTATATTTGAAAAGGTAAAAATGGTTGTGTTTTTCTTATTTATTTATGAAGTTCAATTAAATTAGTGAATTATTCTAAAATTCGATTTTATTTTCTTTTTTTGGGCTTTAGCAAGTATGTAGGCGTTGTCCAAGTCATGCAAAGAGAAATGTGCATATACAATAAAGTATATACGTACCGTTTATAGTACTACGTGGAAAGGACTTCTCAATCGATTCATGCGCTACGAGTGTCTAAAATTTGTAATAAAATATGCACATTCTAAAAAATATAATTATTTGTTTAATTGTTTGCATGTAAATTAAAAAAAATGACATTCAATTGAACTCATTTGGTTGAAAATTGTAAAACTGATTGAATAAATTGCATTAGTAATTATTTTTAATTTCAAATATAAATAATTATTAATTTAAATTACTTAATAAATTTTTAGAAATTTCCTATGTTAAAGCATACACCATTCACAATTATATATTATGTTTTGATTGATAAACTAGTATTTCGTAACCATAGAAACGAATGAAAACATTTTGATGCACATTGCCCATATATATATTTCATTTTACTAATGGATCAATGAGTATTTGAGATAAAATAGATTAAAAAAATAAGCCGGTATGCTTTTGGTAGTTTTTTGGGTCGATATTTTATCTTAGGAATCTGTGTGCATTTATTCGCTAAAATTAAACATATTCACTATATTATGGGGTTTTTGCGATTCTGTGATAAATCTTAATAATCGCGAAAACCACTTGTTTGTTGTTGTAAGGCTTCCAGGGTAATTAGGGTCTATAATAATCAACCATAACATTTATTTTACGATAAATGGCTAGTTGTGGCGGTATCGCTTCTAATTTGTTCGCAAACCTATCCCTTACGGAAATAATTTTAGCGAAAATGTGGAAAAATAGTTTTTGTCATTTTCCTAAGGTAATGATCGAAAAAATCGATTTAAAAAATTGAAAAATAGAGCTAATTTGTTATTGCCAATTTCGATAAAATTATGTTTTAATGGTAGATTCGAACATTTAAAAAAAAATCTACATTTAATTATTTTATTGTATGCGTAGTTTAAAGATGTGACGTAAAATCCGATTTGGACGTCAATCTTTCTGAAAAATTTAAGTGAGTTCGTAAAATTTTCCATCTTATCGTAAAGTAATTTTTATATTTGGTGTTTCGATATCTTAATTGCCCTAAATAATCTCAAGGAAGTACGATATTTTTTGTTGTTGATTTTTCGCGATTATTTAGGTTTTTCACAGAATCATAAAAACGACGTAATGGGGTGAATGCATTTTATTATAGCCAATAATGCTTTAAACTATCCGCGATAAAGCATTGCATATTAGATATTTTATGATTATTTAAATTGTAAATTCCTAATTAACGACCTCAAAAAGTCAAATGGGTACAAATCTTTCAGATGTTTTTGTTCGAATTCAAAATATGAACTAACAATTATAGTAAAGTGAGCTTCAAAAGTTGTGCATCATTTTTTCAATCAAACACATATCACATCCATGTGTAGAGCTTAGGTCATAATTTTTCAAAAAATGTGCTTAAAAATGCTTAATATTGCAGTTTTAAGAGCTATGAAGCGGGTGTGAAAAACTAGTTTTTGGCCATAAAAAATAACCAATTTGCGTCTTCAAAGTCCAGTATATATACTAAACTCTTCAAAATTTTTCGAATCTAAATTAAATTACATAATATAAAATTAAGTCGAGAGGCGGGCGGGTAACAGCTATAACAGTAGCCCATGTATTTTTCCATTTTCCATAGTCCCATCTATCTTAATACTAATGCATCAAAATTTGTTCAGTAGAATAGGTGTGAATAGAAAATAGGCAGTTTCTTTGGCATTTATAATATTAGTATGGATTATGAAAATTATTTTATGCTTAACGTCAAATAATAAATTTATAATGAAAATAAATTTTCTATTTTCTATCTTATTATTATTATTATTCTCATTATTAATACCAATTATATTAAAAGTGAACTAGAGATCCATTTAAATTGGAGTAGATTTCTTTTTTTCTTTTCGATATATTTTGAATAGTGTTAGTAAGTAAAGGAGTCATCATTGTCTACCAAGGATATGTACGTAAGGTAAACGAGGCACATTGTAAGGAGTACAAAAAAAATGTAAAAAAAGTACCGTAAGAAACGAGTAGAATGGTATATACGACGATAAGTTTTTGTATGTCACTTGGAGGATAAGTGAAATAGAAACCTGGGATTAAGGTGTGCGAACATATAGTGAATTGTAAAATGTTCACAACGACACATTGTGACAGCGTTACCACCGCACGTAATAAACTCCTAGCGATCAATTCTTGTTTCCTCTATGAAATGTAACACTTTTTATACACATACCAACCGTTTTGTTTCTTCCATACATACAATTTCTTTTCGTATATTTCTTACACTAGGTGCTATGGATACTTTCATAGGGAAGTGTAATCACATTTGGATGACTGTTATTTTCAAGTTCAATTTTAAAATGAACTCATCTATGTATTATTTACACAATATGGTGTACTCCAAGGATGTATTCAATTTCGTACTTTATACACTACAGAAAAAATCGTGAATAATACTGTTTTTGGCTATAGTTTAAAATCTGAAAAGGAAAATAGCTTAAGAAATACAAAAAATGGTTTTCTAAATGAGAATCCATAAAACACGACGTTCAATTTATATGTTCACTTACATAGCCATTACTTGAAGTTCTCTGTGACTGGTTAAGTTGTGTATTTACATAGCTAAACAATTAAACTGTTGAAACTAATCAGGGTATAGTTGAGAAGAATAGTGTGTCTCTGACAGAACAATGTCGGCTGAATTATCATCTTCATAATTTGGGAATCTCGTGTGATCCTACTTTTATGTCATGTTTGAAGGACGATGAAACCTCCATTCATGTCATCTGCACTTGCAAAAATTTGCAAAGGTTAGACATGGAATGTTTGGGTCAAAAACTCTGGATCTATTCACTATGAGAATAAATCTTTCGGAGAAATTCTTAGGGGTTTTTGCTTGGGCTCTGGTACCGATAAGATTCTATAGAATCACTTGCTCTGAATGGTTCTTTTTCTGCACCATGAGTGAGAGGCTTTCCTGACATTCAGGTGATGACGTGTTCTAAAGCAGGGTACGGAGGACTAAATGATGTAGCAACTGTTGTTCTCCTTTTATTTTTATCTTAAGTTATCATCTTAAACTTTACTCTTAAGCTAAAACTTGCTAAAATATATCCTGGGTCTTAAACTATTATAAGAGGAGAACCGCAATAGTACCACAAGTATATTCCCGGGTCTTAATTTTATAATGTTGTTTTAACCACAAAATCTTATGCATTTCAACGGGTATCCTACAATAAATCCTAAACTAATTACAATAAATATCTTCGGAATGATAGCGCTCAAGCTTACTAGTTTAAACTTCTTTTCTTATTCCTCTAGCTAGCTAGCAGCAGCTCCTTTGGCTCTGTGATGATGATGCTTGTGCACGTCGTAATACTACTCATTGCTCACTGGTACTAGTGGTGATGTTGTGTTTTTTTCTTTGCATCTCACTTTTTATTCTGTGTGATATCTTTAATTTTTTTGTTGTCCTACTCTTTCTTTCGTATTCAATGAAATATATGCGATATGCTGTGTTGCACCATGCTGTTGTTGTATAAAAGTGTATTTTTTTCTTTAAGTTCTGTACGAATTGGTACAGTTTGTTGGGTCTTGCATTTTCTTTATCTGCATACAATCTTATTATGCATACTAATAATTTTTTAAATCAAATTTCTTCTATACGATATAAGTCAATTGAATTTGCCAATAATTGTTCATAGTTTCTCGGCTACACTAAATTGTTTCTCAAAGATCTTACCATTGCTAGAAAAATGAAAAAATGTCTTGACGTGAGTATTTTTATTTCACAAACTGCAAGACTTGTTCACTGTGTAGGTTTTACGAACGAAATGTGGTCCTATCATGCCAACGGTTTTCTCTGCAACATTAAAGGGAAGGTAACAATTAACATAGTTAATACTTTAGGCCCATCCAGTATTGTTCCGATCAATATCATAATTCTTATTATTCATTAATAATTTAAAAATATAGGGCTTGTCATCCATGGGTTATAGAATTCATTGCCGAATTTTAATAGTTATATAGTATGTACTAAAATTTTATAATTGTGGCGAATTTAAATAGTTTTTAAAAAGTTGTTTGTTGTTTAGAAATATCCCATTTTTAGGGTTCCGTACTTAAAGAATTAAACGGGACTATTTTTACTAAAAGTCCTCTGTACATTTAATATTTTCTAGCGTTACGAAATTTAGTCGTAATTTAATATACCTTTATGTATTTCATATATGTTGGATACATAATAAACCTCAACTCTGGTTTAACAAGATACACTACATAAAGATAATTTTCTTTATACAATCTACATTGTCAGAGATACATACATACACAAATGTTATCATAATATTAAGAATAAAAATCATACATAAAAGAGACATTTGTTATGAAAATATAACTAAATATATTGTTGATACGGTACTGTAATTTATTGTAAAAGATATGTATATATATATATATATATATATATATATATATATATATATTTATATATATATATATATATATAAATATATATATATATATCTATATATCTATATATCTATATATCAATATATATATATATATATATATATATATATATATATATATATATAAAGAGTAGGTACTATACTTTATCTGGTGTGTGTAATATTCGTACGTACTGTAGTTGTGTTATTATAGTAGTATTCAAGGAACATTGCTTTTAAAATTTATTATTTTCATTCATTTGTATTCTTTTGGGTTACATTTTAAAATTATTTTACATATTCTTCAAGTACTTTTTATCATTATGTGTAATTTAAATTTATATTTAAATGAAATGTAAAAAAAAAAAAGTAAAGTACCTATATATAGTACTATACGTACATATTATAAAAATATATTCTAGATGGTGTAAAATACAACACATAATCATCATATATAATATCAAGTACTTAACCAGTGTACTATACAATATATTACGTACTATTATGCAATCTTTAAGGGAAACTAAAAGGAATTGTACAAAAATTACAGAGAACGTTGATAGTTTTCATAATAGGTATAAATATTAGTTTATTAGTTGACTCGGTCGCACTTTACTGTGACAATTTTCACAAAAATTTGAAAAATAATTGTCCCATTTCATCAAATTATTTGCGAACACCATAACTGTCTAGCTTTAATCGAAAAAACTTGATATATTTTCGGCTTTACTATATATCAAAAACCGGCAAGCAAATAAACAAATTTCTCATTTTCCCTACTGCTTCTCTAGAACATGTTAAATTTCTATTTAAAATCGGGATTTAAGAGAACCAAGAAATGGGGCTTCCCGGATTTAAAAAAAATATGAAGTTAAATCTAGCCATTCGATTTTAGCGTTTCCAATACCCACCAATTAATTTGGAAATATTTGCGCCATCTTTTGGATGCCTACTCAATCTAAATAATAAGACTCGTAACGGGCTATAATAAATAACCAACTTACTCTGTCTGCTACCTGTGACAAATTTATGGAATTTATTGTCAATTAAAGCAGATGTATTGATTAAGTCATAGTGTCAGAAAATTCTTGTGTGCACATGAAAGGTATTAACAACGTACAATTACTATTAAAAGTCGATTGACCGTCTTAAATTCTAGTTATTTGAAATCAAAAATAACTTTTAAATAACACGTTTTAAATAACGTGTATGATTATAATTAACAAACCAACAGCCAGACTGATCTAGAAAATTGAAACAGAAAACGAAATTGATTAATAAACAATTTAAAAAATCCCAAAACAATTATTTCAATCATAGAAAAACTTCCCTTTCAGCATATTCCTTTCACATAATTCTGAAACACTTGGTATTAACCTATATCTTTACTATCAAAGTTTATCATACCATTTTACTCTTATATAATAATACCATTTCTATTGTGTTTTAAACCAATGGAGAATCTCTAATGAGGTCACGCAAAAGGATGATTGTCTTGTTTAAATGACTTGAAATACTTTTATAATTTTTATTCAATTGTCTAATGAAAATCGATACGGCATATTCATTTTGTATGGCTGCATGGTCAATTGAATTTATCTAATACAAATTTGAAATTGAATGAACATTTTTAACAACATTAAAAATATTATAAAATTTTTTGCATTTCAGTATTATTATTTTTTTTTTTTTAATTTTTATTTTGATAAATATTTGTTTTTAGAATTTTTGTATATTATAAAAAAAAATCGTTAAGTACTAATGTTATTTATATTTCAAGGTTTCAGTATTGTCATTTATAAACTGTTTTCTTAATTTGACATACATACAAAAAATACGGAAAATTGGGAAACTTGTTTAATAATTTGAAATCTCTTATTAATCTCAACTACAAGCTTTATTTTAGGTGGATGAATTTGGATTCGAATTTTATTACGAAAAATTAATTTGATTTTCGCTAAAAAAATTTTTTATCAATAATGTTTTTAAGAGCTATGAGCAAATATAAACAAACATTTTTTATATTGAGCAAAGTTGTAGACCTAATACAAAAATAATTATTAATAATTCAGAGAGACAACAATTGCTTAAATTTTAAAAATAAAGTTTTGAGTAATTTTTTTACGTTTTTTTATTTTTATTTTTTACGATAAAAATAATAACTTCACAAGTATCTTAAAAAAAGATGTAATTTAATTTCTTGTATTAAAAAAATTTTTTTTTTTTAATTGATGAATTTGTTTGAGCTACTTAACCTATTTTCGCATATAAATTAAAAACAGTTTATCATAAATTTTATGAATACAAATAACAAACAATATTTAAAAACATGAATTAATTAGTCAACAAAAAACCATTAGCATCTAGTAATTCATATTGGTCCCAATATAGCACACCTTTTATTGCTATAAAGTCTGACAGTATTAAAAAAGAAGCTGACTCATTTATTCTTGAACCCGTTCTCCTAAAGGTAAATATTCACTTGAAGTTAACCGGGGAATCAAAGGATTAACCTTTTATCTTCAGCAATTTGGCATGTGATATCAAACATTTATTAAAAGTATAAATATTTATCTTTATTAAACTTCTAGTTAAGTCAAAAAGTTTGACGTACTCTTTAAACTTATATTCCAGAAATACATACATAAATAGAATTAATATGTTCAAAAACAAAACACCGAGAACTCTATTTATTTCTCTTTGTATTAAATATCTTTGTATTTTTTTTTTTTTCAGTAAAATGGTTAAACAAATAAATATGGTCTTGTTTTTGAAGTTGTGTAATCAACATAAAATGGTATTGAACCCTTAAAAAATAAAAATGCGAAAGCAATCATTGTACCATTATTTGCTTTTATTTGTAAATTGTTCAATTAGATTACACAAAAAATATTTACTTTTAAAATTTTTGTTCATATTTTTGTAAATGTTTATTTTACTAGCTGTACCCGCATCTTTTGTTTTATCCACTATATTTGTAGAAAATATTATCAGTTTTATAAATATTTTGTAGAGGGTTGAATTTATGGAACATAAATGGAAGTCAACCTAGATATAAAAGCAAATCCTTACACTAAAATTTTATAAAATATTCCCAAAAGTCACAAAGAGTATAAACGAAAATTTTGGTAGAGAAATTCTCTAAAATGCAATAAATAAATAAATAAATATATATATATATATATATATATATATATATATATATATATATATATATATATATATATATATATATATATATATATATATATATATATATATATATATGTAAGAATTCGTCAGAAAAACAATGGGTGCCTGCAAAACAAGCTATAAATTTTGCTCTTTTATAAAACATGCTATAATTTTGTAACGAGTTTAAAATTTTAGGTAAAGAGAATATGCAATTCATCACTTATCATATCACTTATCAAGCATGATAAAAAACTTCCTTACTCGTTTAAGCATAAAGTTGAATGTAAGTTCTCGGATAACTTAAAAATTTTTTCTTTGAGTAACCGGCAAGCTATGTATAAGATTTTGTTCACAAATCTAGAATAGATGCAGCTGCCAATCAAACTTTAAACGAACGCTTTGTTGAAGAACATTCAAAACATGCCATTAAAATCAGCCAAAATCCAATCTTATTATTCTAGAAAGTATTCTGGGCCATAGTATTTATATCAAGTAAACAGTGCAGATAGCCTTAAATTCAAACAGTTATTGAATATTTCTTGGACTACTTATCTGTTTAGTTTTTATAAAGAGAGCGGGGTGTCACAGTAGCAATTCACTGTAGTCTCATGCCAAAAGTCCCAGTTTCTTTCAACCCAATATATATGCCAAGCCACGCACCATGGCTTTTTCCTGTCCAAATAAATAAAATGGAAAAAAACCACTCTACATGATGAACCATATTTCCTCCGTTGACCATGTTGACCAAATTTTCCCTATCTGCCAGTAGTCTCGCTACACGTTATCACTATAGTTTATTCAATCCTAGGATCAGCAAGAAAAAATGGACTTCGGCGACATTGTTTTCTCTACCGTTGTTTATCTATAATTTAACTGCTTAAAGACAATATTGCTGTCTTTCTTAATTAAATTTTTATTGCAGATAGTCAATTTAGTCCCGACCTAGAGAATATTATTATGTTGTGTATCCAATAATTATATGGCTTTAGTTCAAAAACTTTAATGTGAAATAATGATTTTCTAACTAAAATTATTTTAACAAACTCTATTAAGTATTAAGTACTTGACACATTTTATTCTGAGTGGCCATCTTATGTGTCTATATGATTTTATTGTTATAAAAGCTAATTTGAAAATAGACAACTTGGTCCCAAGACCAATTTTAATAATAAAACAACTACACAATCTCTATAAAATTTGTCTGAAAACTTTTTGGAATTAGTGTGCATTAAATTATGTGAGAATATTTTAATTTCGATTATAAAACACTTTCGAGGATTGTCTTTCATAATATTTATGTAATTTCATGTCTAGTCTTCGACATAATGCTTGTTTATAGAATGTAAGAGCTTTCGTTCTAATTAAAATTCAAATGAAGGTTTGACTTCAGATTTTCATTACACCAATTTACAACTGTAACCAATCAGATTTACTTACATTCAACGATGTATGCCAACTTATCGATATAATTTTTAAAACAATTTTTTTATAAATATGCTCATAATTAGCCGTTAATTAATCGTAAATTAATTGTGGGAAACAATTGGATGGTGATTTTTTTTTCTAAATTGACTAAGTGAAACATCAATTTTCTCCGTTTTGGTAAGATCGATTACTTCTTCAACAATCTTAATTTAAAAAATTTAAAGATTCTATAGATAATTAATAAATTCAAAAATTCTGTAGATACCGCTAAGTATTAGTCAAATTAGATTTACAGATGCGTAGATTGAATTTGTGTTGAAAGTTTCAACATCGAATTTATTTTTAACTGTGTATATTTTTTACTAAATTTTCTTCATAAGGTCCATTAAATTACTTTTTCTTCTTGCTAACAAAAACATCATAATTTAAATCATCGAGAAATTTTCGTTGTAAGCTTTCAAGTTTCAAAATGAAAGTTTAGCTTTAAAAGATATAATAAAACGAAACTGAAATTTCAAAAAACTATGACTGCTATTTTTTTTTTCTCAGGTTTTTTTTTTCTGTTAAAAGCAAATGCGACCCTCAAAGTTTATACAACGATCTTTCTAATGATGAGAATTAAAAACCAATCATTTGATATTTTTGCCTCGGCTTGCAAACTTCGGTTAGTTTGCTGATTGGGCAGAACTCAATCATGGAAATGAACCACCTGAAGGCCTTTGGAATTGAATTTCAAAAAGTTTCTAATTGCTCTATAACAGGATTATATGTTCAATTTGGATGAACAAATAAATTCATCTGTCAATTTCTTTAGGATTTAACACTGATTCTGGAGCTAAGTATTTGAAAACTTAATTTAAGATAGAATAAGTAAGATAATATTCTCTATCATCCTGAATTAATAAAACTTCGAATCAATTTATACCCGTTTTCGACTTCTAACTGTTAACGTTATTTATTTCATTTCTCCGAATTATTTCCAGATTAAAATTTTTGTAACCATCTAATATGTTTAACTTACAAACTTCAAAACCATTAATTTGTCTTTTATTTTTTACCAAAATATCAAGAGGATCTTAAAAAAAAAGTGTTGGTAATATTTGAACTTTTTAAAAGAAATAATTTATTTAATAAATCTGAAGTGGCCATTATATGAAATAAAATCATATTTCTTTTTCAACGTATACAAATTTACTTTCTACACTTGACAAATAATTATGTAAATGACAAATTTTCTTTAATATAATAATTACTCATCAAAAATTTTCCCAAAAAAAATAAAAAGAAAAAAAGAAAACCATTAATGTTTGTATTCATAAATTTTTTTTATATAAATATTCTTCTAATGGTAAAAAGAAAAACTTGAGTACAACACAGACACAAAAAATTTTGGAAAAATGTTTAAAAATTGTTTTCATAACAAAATTGAATTCAATTTTTATTCACAAAAAATAAGCATCTTTTTTACAAAATCAAATCGTAGTGTATTGGATTTTTGGAAGTTAGACCATTAACTTTCAGATTATGTAAATAGTTATTATTTACATAATCTGAATTTTTCCTATGATCAATTTATTATTCTAATTGCGTGAATTGTTCATATTGCTTCACATATTGATATCGAACCTGAAAGCAAGATAATTATAGATGAAGCATTGATGACTAATTTTTTTTACTAAAGTATTCATGACTAATTTTTTAATTTATTAAAAACATAAATTTTTATCACCCGAGTAGTATTTCTACTTATTATGCCATAGAAAAGAACTCTAAACGTAGTCTTTTTTATAAAATCAGAGAAAAGAATTATAAAAACAAGAAATATTGACAGTTTTTTAATGATATAATCTATTGTTGAGCATATATTTAAAAAGTTTTTCATTTGCCTTTCGGTCCTTAAAATTAAAGTCTCTAGAAGAAATCGAAAAACGCAAAACTATATTAAGGGTAGATGTATTTTGTAAAATTCTGTTACGTCAACTGAAGGTATCAATTTTCAAAATTTGTGTAGCATGATTTCTCAGCTTGTTGTTCGAAGTAAATATTGATCGTATATTTCAAAATAGTCGCTATATAATCGAAATTATACAATGAAGGATTGGCCGCACTATCTTGAATACGAATTTCGAAGTGAAAACAATAGCTTTCTATTAGAAAGATTACAACAACAACAAAAAAAGTAGAGAAAGAGAAAAATATGAGACGAATGTTATGTTCTGTAAATGTTACAAAAAAATTCCATACATAAAGATCTATCTGTATACCGTAAAAAGAAAATATACAGTTTTAAATTCCATTTGAGCATTTGAAAAATAATATTAAGAAAGTTTATTTTATACTTTTCCTATACTTTTTTCTCTCCAGTTATTTTTGTCTTTTTCTAAATATTAAAAATACTGAAAAGTATTGTCATATAGTTAGTTATGTACCATACATTACCATATAATAAATACTTTTTATTTATATGACAATTTGTTAAATATACCGGATGATGTATGTTTCAGGAAATAGTTGAAATCTGCATCAAGTTCCGTAGTAGCTATTCTCAAATTGAATTTTAAGATTAAAGAATTTTGTTTTCTGCAAATCCTTAAATGTTGATATATGTTAAAAAGCCTTTTATTTGGTTTTTATTCTAAATAATGGTGAAGAAGATAATTTTAACCTTTGTTTTAAGGCTGCTTTTAACCTTTGGTTTAATCCAGAAAATAAATTGATTAAATCTTTTCAAACGATTGAATAAATGATGGAGGAAAAGGATTATTCATACTACAAGATGACTAATGGTGGAAGCGTCGAGTATATAATTTTATTTAGTACCAACTCTTGAATTCTCTCGTAAATTAAATAAATATAATAATCAGAGAAAATATTACAGTTTCTAAAATATTTGCTTATATAAAACATTTTTAGAAGTAACGCAACAAAATTGCATGATCAATCTTGAAATGAAAACGCAGTACCCGGTGGCTAATCTGAAATATTTTGAGTGGTGCTTTATTTCTTGCGCCTCCACCATTTTTTTATAGTACGACAACCCTTTTATTTGTACGACATTTATTTGTATATTATAGTAGAAATTTCCCTTAAGCTTTGAATAAAAAACAAACATTTAAATCTTTTTTCAGACGTTTGTAGCTCTACAGTATGCAATTTTTATTTTCTGAGTATTGGACTACGGATGTCCATTTTATCACGTGTCGGAAAAATGATCTATCATTTGTTTTTCAAAGATAATGTTATAATTAAAAAAAGTTTAAAAAGTCATTTTTTCACTGTTGTTAGACACAAATAATTCCAATAAATGTATGCTTTTTTTTCCACTAAGCTAAATATTATATTGAATTTAGAATTTTGCCGAATTTATAGCCCTAACAGCAAACATAAATAAATCACAATATATAATTTGTTTTGCTTTCAATATAAAAAATAAAATAAAATTAGTCTCAAATAAAAAAGTTGAACAGTTTTTTTCTTATAAATTTTAAAAATGTAAATAAGAAATGAAAAAAGAGCTTTATGTATGTATGTTTGCATGTAGGTATATGTAATTGTAATATGGAAAGTTTTGTTTAAGGAAAAAGTAGTTAGTTTTTCAGATAGAGACTATTATTATTATTATTATTATTATTATATAGCGAAAATACTCTCCGAAAAACTAACATAATAAACATTATCCGATTTCTACTATGTGTGTTAATTCATAAATATGTCGTTGCAGATTCGTGGCGCTACACATTAACAAAAAACAACATCACATTCTATCCTTGTCCTGTTGGAGAAATGTGGTATTCTGATTCTGCTGGCTGTGAATGAGCGAGGAGAGTGTACAGTACAATCGTCTGGAATTCGACGCCGACGCTCTTACAATTACTGTTATTCATCCTTCACATTGTAACATCGTCCGTCGATGTGCTTGGGTATTATACACACATTGATGGTGCTGCTCTAGGTTAAACTACTATCGTGGTATTTGTCTATGTGAGTATGTATGTGATCGTATAACATATATACTAGAAGTGTGGTTGGACATTAGAGGAGAGAGGGAAGCATTCTGTGACAGAGCGTTGCTCTGCTGTTAGTTTGCGTCAAGACACCGTATCAATAAGAACCACAACATTTCAATTTTTCAAACGAAATCAACAAGAAAATTTGTTTTCAAAAATAAAAAACGTGCGCGTGTTTTAAAATTTTTGTTATTTCAAAAATGTTATAACGTGAATTCCACTTCGAAGTGTAATTTTTTCAGTGATGTTTTTGTGACCAAATTTTTATTTTATTTAAAGTTTAGTGCAATTTGTTTATTTTTTTGTTATGGAAATTTCAGCATGTCGACGTCTTCGGTGAATCGAAATTTTGTTCTGACTTGATTCCAAAAAGAAAAGAAAAAATTATTCTGTTTTTTATTGTTTTTTATTTATAAAAATTCAGTGCGTTTTTAATACTCTCTCTCAAAGTGTTTTTGCGTGTTTTTTTACACCAGGAGCAAAAATTGTTTAAATTGTTTCTAAACAAAATATTTGAATATTTAAAAAAATATTATTGTTTTAAATTCTTTTTTGGAAAAAAAATTATTGCAAATAATAATGATGATGGGGTCGTGTTTTGTTCAAATTACAAAATGGTGTAATATTATTGTTTTTATTTTAATGGTTTTATGTTGTGTATATATTTTGGAAATTGATGGAGCATGGCAGGAGAATGTTCGACCAAAGATGTCTGTTCAATTAGGTATGTACAAAATTTTCAATTTCTAGTTTGAGTAAAAACTAAGGGTGATTCTTTTCCAATGCAAGCGAGTTTTTGCCGTCATTATATGCATTATAAAAAAAAATAGCATATTCGAATTGATTCGACCATATCAAATGATATTAAGAGACGTAGAGTATATGTTTATTACGAATTTCGATTGTGTAATAAATGTAATGTCTGTGAGAAATTAATTGACCGATTGGATGTAGATCAGTTCAGGTCTACGTTTGATTTTGTAATCCTAAAGAGTTTTTATAAATATTGGAATGGGTAATTTTTAGATGTAAAAAGTTATTTTGATTCAAAAATAAACTATGTTAAATTTTAGTTTGCATCTAGTGTGGACTATCTTGTGACACTTAAATCCAAAATGTTTTCACTATGTTTAAAAATGCATAAATAAATTAAAACTACCTTGCCTGCCTGCGTGATAAAATTAATCACGATTGTCATAAAAATAAAATTTTGAATGCTATTTTAATGAAATTGGTATGTATTCTGTAAATATTATACATTTTTTTTACTAGCCTTATAGTTAATCTAAAGAAAATATTTCACAGAAATTTAAAAAACAAATGCTATTTATTTGCCTATTAAAGTACACATTAACTGTTTGATAAGTTTTTGAAAATCTGGTTTATTCATTAAGAATGTCCTGGAAAACAGGGATCTATCTGTGTTTGAAATATTTCTAATATTATACAAATAAATCAAGTTCTTTATTTAAGATCAAATTATCTGGGATCGAACTTTAGAACAATGAAAACTATTTATGGCTTAAAATAATTTCAATAAAACATTTTAGAAATTCCAAAAAAAGTTTTTTAAATTTTACCGCAGTATAATATCTTAAATTTGTTCAGATTTATTTAATATTTCTCTAGATATTGTGCTTTTTGACTTCAAAACTTAGATAACTTCGTATGTTATTACAATTAAAATAACTAACTTAAATAATGTTGCGCCTTTCCAATAACGTTTAGTATTTTAATTTTATCAGTTTTGAATCTAAAAATATATTAAGCAATAAAATTATTTTTATTAGCTATAAAAGTCTAAAATTAATTTAGTGCGTGTATTACATGTGGGTAATTTGAAGGATATTTGTTATTATAAAAGGGGATATAATTATTACGTATTTCTGATTTTTCAAGCCTATAAAACTACTACATTAAATATTATATTTAGATAACCAAAAAAATTTAAATCGTGATATAATCCTTTAGAATGTGAACCTAAACATGTAAATAAAATTACCGATAAAAGGTTCAAAATACTGTTCAATTTAAGATAGTTTTTGCGTGAAGTATTGCACATTTAAGGTCTACCAGATGTCGATAATTGTATATTATTACTCAGCATGTCCATATCTTAATAACCAAATTCCATAACCAAGTTACCATTAGTACTCAATCTGTTTAAGAGCGTAATTTTTTACAATATACAATTATAAGACATCGGGGGTGCTTAGCAGAAAAAAAGTTCTTGCTAGCACTGAGTTAGTTATTTATAATTGGTAGTTAGCTTAACGATCGCAGACTTGCTTAAAGTGGTTTTTTCTGTCAACCATGACCATTGTTTTTATTCAGAATTTTTGAATACTTTCGGTAAAAATTGCTAGAAATTAAATTATTTGATAAAAAATTAAAACAGTTTTAATTTCTAAAGTAAAAGTTCAAATAATATAAAACAATATTGTTTTTGGGTGGTAGTATGTTAAATTGGATATTTTTGTATTAAATTTTATTTTTAGTATTGAAAAGTAGAAATATTTAAAATAAAATACAATAAATAATATGGAAAAATATAGAAAAATTTGAAGTTGAAAAATAAAAGTAATAATAAATAGGTTAAGTAAAAATTTGTAATTGGAAAAATAAACTGAAAAAAAAAAATATTTGAATGATAGAAATATTTAAAAGAAAAAACATATTACGTTGATGTACTTCGAATTAGAAAAATAAACTGTAGTAATATTTAAAGGAAAAGATAATAGAATTAAATAAATTGCAAGTGAATGATAAATTTTGAAGTATAAACATTAACTGAAGTTTTATTTTAAAATAGAGATACTTATAAGAAAATAGATAAATGTTGCAAAATTTTGAAATAGAAAAAAAAACTAAAGAAATATTTAAGAAAAAAAATAGAAGTATAATAATAATTTAATTGGGATATTTTGAACTAATTAAATGTAGACGTATGAATATTATCCAAGAGAACTCTAGAATTTTTCGAATAAATTTCGATTTTCATATTTTAAAAATACGTATTTTGAGTTCAAAGTAGTCATCATCAGTACGATATAGCTAGTTATAATAATTCTCGCAGGAAATGTTACTCGTTGCTAGTTTGGTGACGGTGTGCAGACTTGATATTAGATGAATATTAGATATGAGCAATATATCCTCGGAGAATTATTACGACTAGTGACTTCATGCTGATTATGGAATATGAAATTCTAAATACGTATTTATAAAATAACAAAAAAAAAATTTATTTTTAAGTGTTTTATTAATTTTTTATTATCGTGTGAACCACCTTAACAAGACATGAATGACCTCAAACCTATTGGCGTTTACTACAATTACCCAGGTATTTAACTCCCTTTCTATTGAAAAGAAATATTAAGAATTTATTTAGTAGCAAAACTACCTGAGCAGATGGTTTTGTGAAATTTATTCCATTTTTTAAATACCATACCAAGGCGACCTTATCCTGTACAAGAGAGAATTCATTTTACCATGAAAGGCACTGTTTGTTTTTAGGGCATATTTCTAGGGGTTTTTGAGAGGGGGTGGTTTGATATTATCATTAATATTATGAATTCGTTCCATACATACACTATGAAATAGTATAATATTATTTACTTAATAAATTAATGGTATATGTATTGATCAAGGGAGAGTGGGATGAATTTATTGTTATTACGCATATTAATATTTTGTTTACATGACTAAACAATTTACTCCTATGTATTTGTTACGAACAACTTAAAAAAATAGACGATTTTTTTATTTTGTATTCAAATTTGAATTTTTTAAAATAATTTTGAAGAATTTGTTGAATTTAAACTTTTGATGTTTAAAATTGGCAACATAACTTATTAATTTTCACTCTCTTAAGCAATAATGAAAAGTTCTTGAAAAAAAAATTTTCTTTTGATTTTTATAACAATCATAATTTATTTATTGGAAATTTTCGTGATAAATTAGTTGAAAGAAAAATTTTATAAAGAATGTTATACTTAAAATCGTATATTAAATGGTTGGTGACACATTTTTTAATGTATCAAACGATTTAAAATTTTAATTTACGTAGTGATGCGACACATTTTCATGAACAAATAATTGAACAAAATATAATTGTGAAGGTTGTTACAATGATAAGTTTTTCTAAAATATTTCTGAATGATTTACATTTTTTTTACAATTTTAGAAAATATTGTTTTATAAAAACTTAATTGTAAACCATTTTCTGATAAAAACCATTTCCATTTTTTGAAATATTAAAATTATATACCATTTCATTTTTGAGCAATTATTTCTTGAGTTATTTTTGCGTAAAAATTGCAGATTAAAAAAAAATTTCTTTTCATTTTTAATTTTTAAATTTGATGATGATGAAAGATGTCTCTACTATTAGCGGTTAAATTTTTTTTTTTGGCTACTTTTTGTAGAGTTCTCTTTGATTTGAGAATTCTTATCTATATACAGCTTAGAGTGTCTTTCCAATAATTCGACTTTTTGTCATTAATTTTTCTGAAATTATCGGGTTAAATTTTCATATTTTAGAAATAAAATATTATATTTGTTGAATGAAAATTAACATTCGAAAGGTAAGAAAAGATTATTGAAAAATTAATGAAGCGGAAAATATGATTTTACCCATATCTCATAGAACGATACGTTGTAATTATTAGGTTGTAAGTTTTATCCTTTAGAATTCTTCTAGATTAAATAAAAAAATGTACATCAAATCGTGAAGGAACTATTCATTATTTTTTTAGTTTCTTTATTAAGTTTCTATTATTTTGTATACAACTTTTTTTTATCCAAATTTATAATTTTGTGTTTTATCGAATCTTAAACATTGTTTAAGTCAATGTCATTTTAGATACTGTTTGTGTAAATTTCCCAGTTAGACCACGTCGATAATTTTTGAAACCAAAAAAAAAAAAGTAGTATGAAAATTATTGGAAACGGAAGTCTCAATAAATTGAAACGAAAAATAATTAATTTTTTTGATTGAAAATATTTATTTCTTCAGCTTATTGTTTATAAATATCGAAAAAGCATCCTAATTTTGTGAAAAAAGTGTAAATACAAAAGTTGTAGATCTTTTTATTACCTACAACTTTGCTATTAAACTTTTTTTCTATAAGACTTGTATTTTTGCCTGGAAATCGGGATAAACCGTGCTTTTTCATCCCTTCATCACTAACTCATCCCAAACCTACTATAATTTTTTTACTCTTTTTACCATTTTCAAATGTTTCTACCCTAGTCCAATTTGAGTACATTTTCTTTATATTTTCATAAATGTAGTTTAAAAATAATTTTGCCCACTTTCACATAATATAATTTTCTAACTTTTCTATCTCCAACATCATCATCATTATATTGAATAATACATTGTTGATTTTATTCAATTCCATTTATTAAAATAATATTGTTGTCATACATACGTATACAATATCAAAAAATATAGAAGAGAATGGTGAGTGAATAGTGAATGTAGTGTAGTAATATTTCTCTATTCTATAGAGTAGTTACTTTGCTTGTTCTAGTTAGAAATTCTAAAATAAATATTTTGTTTGAATTCATTCATATAACATATAGTAGAGTTTTTTTTCTATCTAACAAAAGTAGTTTTATTTCATGTGAGAGAGAGCAAATTACTTTAAATTGTTTGAAGAAATTAAATTTTATTATTCTTTATATTTGTTTTAATAAATGTTTTATACTGGTGGAATCTTGTTATTAGAATCTCAGTAATCTGTTGTAAAATTATTATTTTATTTAAAAAAAATAAAATTTTTTATATTTTCAAATTTCTTTAGTATGATTTAATAATGTTCCAAAAAACATTTATTCTGGCAATTTTTTTAAAATATTTTGAAAGATTTTATTGAAATTTCAATTTTTGTAATAAAACTAATACTGTTAGTTTATATTACCATTTTTTGAGATAATTGAGATATCATCTCATATAATGAGAAATTATATGAGATAATTTTAATTTTAAAACAAGTAAAGATAACAACAACTATCGGAATTGTAGCAAATATAAACAATTTATGAAAAAATGCGTCAAACAAAATTTGCCTGTTTTTATAAATTAAACATATTTGCGTTCGAATTTTTATTCTCTTATAGATTAAAAAAATGGGTTATGAATCCATTGAGCCTAGTTGACCGACGAGGCAGCCTCGTGACATTAAACTCACTTTTTTGCCTTGAATAAATAGTAATTAGAATCCCAAAAAAGGGTTGCCAAAAATTAGACTCGTTATAACCATCAGGATTTAAAGTTGTATAAAAACATTACTGAATAATTTGATTCAAATGGAAGTTTTATCCATAAATATGTTTATAAGTTGCACTAGAAGAGGTGTAACTCGAAAGAAGTTAAAAGAAATTACTCAATTCCCGCCGTTCCGCAAAAATTGCATCGTATTTATTTACTTGTTCCTTGAATAAAAATTTATCCTTGAATCGTGAAACATTGAACCAAAAAATTTGTTTATTGTCGGTATTAAAATTTCTATTTACGCTCCATTAATTTAATTACTAATTAGAATGTATTAAAATCAAAATAAATTTCTTGTAATAAAAAAGTTTTTCTTCCGCAAATAATCACTATTGTATTAAAAAAGTTTAATAAAAAACTTAATAGTTTTAATAAAAATTTAAAGGTAACACAAATATTTGTAGTAAGTTATATTAAATATAATTTTTTATAGTATGTTTAAAATCGTTTCCAAGAAAATCAGTTTTCTTAGAATGTTTTCGAAAATTTAAACACATATACTTTGAAATGTCCCCTAAATGAAGAAAATATTTTTTTCATACTTTGCAGCAATAATTTTTGAAAAATTGTGTGTTAAAGATTGTATCTGTAACACGTGGCTCCTATTACGGTCGATTTTGATCGTTTTATTAGATCACAGCATCAATTTTCTTACGATTATCTTAAAAAATTGAAAACAATTAATTGAATGTATAACAATTATTTATCTATAAAAAAATTAAGATAGGCGGTATTCGTTTATAATTAGAAAAGTTAGCTATTTTTTATTGTTTCCAATCTTTTTCTCGTAGCCTAACAAGCAAAAGATATCGAATTCGAATAATGGCGCTATGAAAATAGTTTAGCAATTCCGCAATTGGAAAAGTAATGGACGGAGCTCAGTGACTCTCGTTCTTTTTCAATTGTAGTTATCATAGAAACTTAGAAAAAGTGTCAGTCTAATCGATATTTAAACTAAATCATTGAACATGACTGAAGAGATAATTACATGTTTAATCTTTTTTAAAACTCTTTATAAAATGATATAATTACATTTTTCAAAACTGTTTATAAAAATATTTAATAGACCACCCAATAAGTATACGAAGATAAATAATTAATTACAGAATTAACTTATAATTAAAATGTCTCGTAAGTATTTCCATTATAAAGATCTCCCTTTTGTAATGTTTAAAAGAAGTTGTATATGCATATTCTTCCATGGTTTTAGGTTTTAATTTATATAGTTTAGGAATATTATATCATCATTGTTCTAAATCAATATAGAACAGAACATAGCAGTCAAAACTTGCAGCCAAATTCAATCACTCATCTATTACTAGACTCAGTGTATATATAAAAAATGTCTGTATTACTATTAAATATTAAACATAGTTATTAATTATTTAATACTGAAAAATGAACAATTATTTTTGTTTTTCATGGAATATTGTATGCGATTTTCATCAAATTTCTTCTTACCTATAATATAAATTGTTCAGCAAGTTAAAAAGTATATAAAGTATACTTAACGGTTTTACTCCCTTACAATTCTTATTAAATTCAATTCAGAATATTTAAAAGGATATCTTTTGTAAATTCCAGCTTTTTAAAATGGTGCAAACCAATTTTATAGAGACTTTTAGTTCCAAAATCGGTATCCGAGTAATAGGGCGTGAAAAATATCCACTTAGAGGTCTTGCTCCTTTACGATTCGTATTGTATTTGATTATTTATAACTAGAAGAATGTTTTCAGAAATTTTAAAACTTATAAATTCGGATTCTTCAAGATGAAGCTGAAGCAGCGTAAATTTAAAATATAAACTGGTTGAAAAAATAAAATAAAAAATTGATTAAATATATAATAAAAATGTATTTTGTGATTTTCAAATTTTTAAATTGGTTAAAACCATTTTAAAACTATTTTATTCAAGAAACAATCTTCTTCTGCCTAGAAAATTTTTCTCATAAAAAATAGGAATTCGAATATCAGGGAATAAAAAAACATATACTGAAATTCATGATTTGAATTTTATTTTTTTTAATTATTCTAAAGTATTTTAAACTTATTTCATGTTACTAGCATTAAACGTCTCATAACATTCGTTTGATTGATTAATAATAGATTTAATTCTCCTTAAACAAATATTTATGGACACTTTTTTAGATTCTTCATCTGCGAACTTTTTCTCTAAGTTAATATACGACCAAAAAAAAGGGATGTAAAATTTTATGACAGAATCAGTCTTTTCATACAAAAAATTCAAAAATATCTAAAGAAAAAACATCCATTCTCAAGAAAATTTTATTTCTCTTTGCCTAAGATAATAAAATTTGATAGCTTTAACTTTTGAAATTTTATGTTATTTTTTTAATCTATATGCTAAGTAATAAAATTAGCTAAATTGTACATGAGTTTATAACCAAAAATTAACCGTTAAAGCATGATTCAAACTCTGTCGATTGGGGCATTTGTTTTTTAAAAACATTAACAAATTATTTTTGAGGGTTTTCTAAATGCGTTTATAAATCAATGTAAAAACGTATCAGCTGTTTATACAGTCATTAACGAACTGTATGCATAACACACTGCCATAGCTTACTACAGGGTACAAAAAAAAAAAAAACACCCCCTCTTAACTGTTGACTGAGTTTTTAAAAATTATATTTTTTGAAAAAGGGGAACAAATAGTTTTTTTTTTTTTTCTATTTTATATTATAAGAGTAGTGGTGTGTAAAGCCTAATGTAAAAGTCATAGTTATCGATTAGTTTTTATACATATAAAAAAATGGCTCTTTTCATTTTGGTGTGTTATTTACCGTTCAATTTGAAATGACATCATGAATGTATTAATCCACTTAAGAGTAATGAAAATTTTAATTTAATTTCATTTAATTATTTATCTCGACTATATATTTTTTATGTTATTGGTGTTTTAAAAATTTACATCCTTTTTTTTTTAATGGATAATTTCAAATAATGAAGAGTATGTATGAAACTTTATGGCTGATATTTATATAAATCTTAGATAGCTAATACTCTCTTGAAACAAGTGAAGATAACAACTAACAGTGTTAATTAATTAGATACTCGATATATGATATATGGATATTATTGAACATTTTTAATTAGCATTCATAAAATATTATAAATATCCAGTCTATACAGTTATATATGTATACATGTATAATAATATGTATTGTAATTAACAAGTAAGGATCTATTGAATCCAATCAACCGATTTTGCTCATTCGCGAAGTTAAACTCACTTTTTATGTTTAGAATGCGTCACCAAAATTTCAGCTCGCTATCTCTTTTTGTTTTTGAGTTATCGTGATAACGGACAGGCAGACGGACGGACAGTCAGAAGTGGACTGATCAGGTGTTTCTATGAACACCTATACTTATTCATCTTATAATTAGAAACGATGTTAATAGCATGTAAATAGATAGCATGAAATATGATAACAGGCGCAAAATTTTGGATTTCTAAGAAACAAACACAAATTAAAAAAAAAAAAAACCAAATTTTTATCCGATCAATATTTTTTTTTACTGCTGAAGGCTGAATAAATGAATAATATTTCATCTATTTAATAGTTTTCATATTTTAAAGTTGATGCCAAGTCGGTAAATGACTAAGATATAATAACATTTAAAGAAACTCCAAAAATAACAACAAAAATTAATTTAAAAAAAAAAAAAAATCTGTGATCAATACGTCCTAAAAAGGAGAGATATTTATGTATATACAATAAATCTTTATAGACTTGTAATTGAAAGTAATCAAACAAGTAATGACTGTAGTTTTTGCTATCTGTCAAGTTTTTTGATATGAAAGAGAAAAAAAGAACGTTATCATCTACACCTTAAGTCAATAATAATTGTTATTTATAGAATTATAAAAAGGTATGCTTGATGATTTAGTAATTATCTCTTGAACGTTTTGATAAAAACTTAAAAAATCATTTTTAAATTTTAATTAAAAAAAAAATATATGTATACAAAATAAAATATTATGAAGGCTTTACATTTTAAATATAATGTATTTATCGTTTATTTAACTAAAGTTCTGCTGACAATTAGGCTTTTGAAAATAATTTTTTTTGTAATTATTTTTAAAATCATGTTTAAGTTTTATTAATTATTCTTTTTTTTTTTTTGGTTTTAATATAAAAGTTATATCAAAACGAAAAAAAGTTTAGTACGGAGCACATCCCGATAGTTATACATCACACGTTGTTTGCACGTTTCCATTTTCTTTTATATAATATTACCTGTGTTTCGAAAGTATAAAATCATGAATTAAATTCGCATATGATAACATCAATATTGTATAATTTAGCATATTTTGATGATATGTCCATGCATTGTGTTATACTTTCGGTACACAGGTAATATTATAAGAAAATCAGAGAAACACCGAAATTATTTTAACAATATAACGTAGTGACACCTTATCAGTTTTATAAATTTTATCACTTTTAAAGCGTTCATAATTAATTAAACAGTTTTTCGCATCAATATTATTTGGTATAAAGTTTTGAATTTCATTGAAATAAACATTAGCCTTTTCAAATCTCATTTATTAATTATAAAAATTATTTTTTTGAGTATTTAGATAATTTTGAATTTGAACTTCAAGTTACGAATTAATTGCTTCAATTACTTTTTTTAATAAAATTTCGCGTACAAGTTATCAACAGTGTCTGAACGTTTAATTATAACTTTCAATATCTATACTTAAGAGTAATTGACACAAAAATGAGACCTCTATAATAAAAGCAACCTCTAATGAAATAAAAATTGTATTTTTTTTTTCAATTTTTGCGTACAAATAACTAAAAAAATATAAAATAAACCCAAAGACCTGCATCTTCCACGATTACTTAATTTTATAGTATATTTTATAATTTTGTCAGCCTAAAATGCATTTTTTATATAGATAAACAAAATGAATTCTTATAATTAACTCAACACAACATAACAATCGAGTATTTAATGTTTTAAAATAAGTGAAAAAAAGAAAATTCATTTTTTCATTTTTTTTTTATCAATCCCCCTTAATATTACAAACATTGGAAAGTACTAATTTTATCAAATAAACCTTTTAAATAAATAATGGTTGAATGAACATCTTTGGAATACTAATTTTTAAATTAATCTACATTGAATTAACTAAGGTTTAACGATTAAGTTTGAAACAACTAAATCATTGGGTGGTAATATGTTTATATAAAAATTAATTTATCCAATAAAAACAAATTATTATTAATAATTAAAATCCAACATAAATTATTATGTTTAAAAATTAAAAAAAAAAAAGAGAAAATAAAAGCATGCGGCCAGCCATACTATGCCAAGCCACGTTATGCCAGACAAACAGATGGTGTCAAATTAATAAAACATCAAAATATATAAAATAATATATCTACATATACAAGAACACAAAACCATTTTAAGTGTTGCTATTACAATAATTAATTAAAAATAATAATAATAATAATAATTGTATTGTTAATGAAAAATATTAATACTACTAATAGTTATGTATGTGTGTATGTTTAAAATATACAGCCTCCTTTGTAAGTTTGTTTATTCTTCGGGCCATTGTCATACGGGGTGATTTAAAATAATCGAAATAATAAATAACTGTGTCATTGCAAACAAGTTTTGATAAGCCTGAAAAAAAAAAGATTATATTATTGACGATATTACTATTTTGTGATAATTTCAGTTTTCAAACTCTAATAAAAATCATAAACTAAATTTCGAAATCCATCCATTATTTTACCTTTTCAGAATTTAAAAACAAAAGAAGGTAGCGAGTTATTATACTTTTGATCTGAGTCAAAAAATGACTTACATCAAATATACTGTTAAAATCGTTTAATTGGGTTAGAGTTTAGCTCATTAATACATACTTTATAAATATATATTGTGTACTTTAACACTGTTAATAATCATGAACAGTTCATATATTGATATTCAAGCATATTAAGAGTATTTAAAATATTAACTCTGTTAAGTATTTAATTTAATTTGTTGCTACTTATAGAGTTATTAATTGTTATCATCTAACCATAGTTATTTATAGTAGTGCCTGAATCATATATACCTATTTTAACGAAACTAGGGAGGTGGCTACCACGACAAATTTAAGCTACTTTTTTATTTTCTCTTCCTTGCGAAATGGAAGAAGGGATCAAACTGTGAAATATTTCAATGAATAATTTCAGTTGAATTGACGTGGATTGTTACTTATCGATTTTGTATAAACAGCATTTGGACTAACCTTATTAACATAAACTGTCCAAAGTGGACCAAAATCGACATTGCTTCACAAGCTATGGAATTGAACTATTATCCACATGATACAACAATATATTAACAATGTATTAACTCAAAAAATAATTTCGTATTGGTACACGATTTTCTAATTTTAAAAAACAACGATTAGAGATTTCCTCGTAGTGTGTTCACCTAGATAGCGAGTTTATCGAACAAATCTAATTTCTGTATTTGTTTTATTTTAATATTGTATATTTTAATGATCATTTGAATTACGCCAAGAACGTCTTAAATGAGTTTCATCGTATTTAAATCACGCGGTACTTATAAAACCAGTATTTATTAATTCTGTTTTCAAAAAATATATTATTATTTTGTTTGTTGTGTATGAAGTTGAATTATTATTGTAAGGAGCACCATTGCAACACAGTACGTACTTACTATAGCTAACCCTAGCTAGCTAGCTAGCATTCAGCAGTATTAAATAAGTTAAACAAAGATCATATATAATTATTATAATATAATTCTGTATCTTTATCTATCATCAACTCAGTGAATCTACTTCCATCTTATATTATTCTATTTTCCTAAAATGAAAGGAAACTTTGTGCTAGTGGAGTCATCAACTTAGTGAATTTACTTTCAATGTATATTATTCTGTTTTCCTAAAATAAGAGGAAACTTTCTGTTACTGGATTCTCTTGACAAATTGATATAAAATTTATATTTAAAAATTAATAAATATTACAATTTCATCACAAATAATGTGTGTTACTGAACATGTAGAATTGTGGAAGATCAAAAAAATAATTTAGATAAATATGCCCAAGCAGGCTTAGCTTTTATAACTTTGACGCATGTCTAATATAACTTTGACGCAAACTAACTTAACTTTATTTTTTACTATTTATACTTATTATGGCAAATTTTTCAGATTAAATATATTGTTGGGTATAACACACTGCGTACCGTAAATACATCATGCTAATTTTTTACAGTCCACAGGACATTCTCTATTCTCGCAAATAGGCTGCAAAAAACACTTGTCTCTACGCTTGGTCGCGTCGACTTAAGTAACGAGCTAAGAGGAAAAAAGATGGCTGTTTTTTACATTTTTTTTTCAAGGATTTGAGTTAGATTTTTATATAAAGAAGAGTAAAGCAGCTCCTTTTGCACTAATAGAAAAACATAAATTAGTAGATTTATGTATTACGAATTTTTAGTATGTTAGAGTTAACGAAATATTTTATTATATAAAATAAAAATTTGATTATCGATCATTTAAGATAGTTTTAATTATGAATAAAAAATACACTAAATAACATAACCTGTTATGAGAGAAATTGAACTGCAGACGTGTAATATTCATCTTTATAGAGTAGATGACAGCAATTTTCATATTTTTTTTAATACTTTTTAGTTCATTAAGATTATAATTAAATATTTTTTAAGTGTACATTATTGTTAAAATTTTTTTAATATTTTTATTTAAAAGTCACAGGCAATATTTCAATGCAATTTAATAAATTTCGTTATTAAATTGCATTGAAATATGGCAACAAAATTTGAAAGTAAGTTTAGTAAACGACTGTCAAACATTTGGTACATATATAACTATTGGGTATTTTGTATACTTTCGACGTAGCCAAACTTATGAGTAAAAAACTACTAAAGTCAATGACAGTTTAATTATGAATATAAAACCATTATTGAATAAATCTTATTTAATATTTTATATATTCCTAGACCTTTTTTTAAACATAATTAAATATAAAAAAAAATTCAAACAATTTCTGAAATTAAAACTAAATTACTCAATAGCAAAGGATGTTCCTTTCAAAGGAGTGTAAATAAATATGTTATATAATGGAAGTAATTATGATGTATCAAGTGAACCTGTTTTTATATAAATAATAAAATAAAAATATAATATATCCCACACATAATTCAATTTACTTGGCATACTCCTTGGTTGTCGTCCGTCATCTTGAATGCAATGCATTCATTGTATTCATAGGCAAAGCAAAGCGAGTAAAAAATCCTTTTAAAACTGGTTCTCTCTTATTTATCTAATTCACTCACTCACTATTATATTATAATCATGTTAAAATATTGAGCAGAAACAGATGTCTGAAATATTTTATAAACATTAAGTGTGTGTGTGTGTTTTTTTTTTTTTTTAACATAATTTTATTCAATTTTTTTGATATTTCTATTGCATAGAGAATCTCTTATCAGTCAAAAAATTTGTATCAAGATACCAATCAATTGCAATTTCTTTTACGTATAAAAAAGTAATAACAATAATGAATTTAATTATACTACTGGACCTGTAGTTTTGCTCCGCTCCACAACAATTGTTGTTAATAATTTAAAATCTTAAATTTCAATCGTAAATTCTAAACAACTATCACATTTTCCAAACATACTTGTTACTATTTATCATTCAAATCTCTCGCGATGAATGTGATTGTTTTAGGCCAAATTATATAATCTGCATTATTTATGGGGCGATTGGTGCTTCAATTGTGTGTTAGTTTTGTGTACAAATATCAGTGACTCAAGACCTTGCAATCCATTTGGATGAGATGGAGAACAGCAAGGTGCGGATATTCAACTTTTCATCAATTTTTTAAATGTATAGATAGTAACGCCGCGAGTTAAAATGAGATGAAATAAGCGACTCTTGTATTGTATAGACATGTAAATTTTTCCCTCGCTTCTTTTTTTGGAAAAATATTAGATAATTATTAGCATTTAAATAATACGTAGCTTATGAAGTTATGGATAATTAATTGTATATTATGTAATATGCATTTATTATGTATAATTTACTGAATTATGAATAAATGATTTAACCGAATGTTGTTGAATTTTGGCTTTCTACTGAGGTCATTTCTAGATTAGATTATCCTACTACTTATAATATTAATAATAAATAATAGAATTCCTACATACACTAATTTACGAATTCTATGAACATTAATATTCAAAAAGAAATTGAACCCCAAGTCGAACATGGTAGCAAAGTAACTTTATAGGGATTGTGTATCAACCAAAAGACCTACTCTACCATTAACATTTTTCATAATTATTACAAAACTAAAAAAAAAATTATTCGCAAAAACTACAACCGACTTCAAAATAATTAAATAAATGTAAAAAATACTTCTTAAGATTGATAAGTTAATGCTAATTTCGAAGGAGAATTAATTGGTTTAAAGCAAATTATTTAAGTTTTTAATTTATGTGAAAAATTTTTATGTGACTGTGTCTTTAGTAGTTAAAAAAAATTAAATAAAAACGGCACTCTGGGAGTGCCGTACAATTGTAGATTATTTCTTATTACTCTCAGAGTGCCGACAGAAGTGAAAACTTAGATAATTACGTGTGTTTTACAAAAATTGAAATCTCTTTAGCTTAAAACTTTTCATTTTTATTACGTTGTTTTGTTAGATGCTTGGCTTCGTTGAAAATTAGTAAATGATAAGAAATAATCTACAATTGTAAATAAATTTTCGGTAAATGTAAAAAATAAAATTTAGATGATTGCAGAAGGATTCGAATTAAGTTTCGTTTAATTCAACGTTAACTGTGGTACTCACAGAGCTTTGACTGAAGTGGTGTGTCGTAACATTGTCCTAGTTTAATAGTTTTTTCCCACCTCATAATATGTCCAACGTGCCTATAAATATTATCGGTCAATAAATATTACTTTGACCAGCCTATATTAAAAATAATGATTGAATATAAAAATTAAATCATTTGAGGTTAAAGTCATAATAAATTTTGATGATTATTATAGTCTCTTTATGAGGTATTAAGTATACCTACATTGCATGCGTTATTGCATGCAATTATTATAGGTTCAGGGTAATTATGATGAATATATAAATATAAATGTCAAGTTCCAAGAGGAGTTTTTGTATTTATATTTACAAAAATAAAACTCTTTGTAAAGTTTTCAATTTCAAAAGAATTCATTTTTGTTTTTAAAATTGTAAAGGTTAATAATAAATAATAAAATTTTATATTTAGTTATGCATTTCATTCATTTTGTATTCATTTATTTCATGCTTTTGTTTTTAGAATAAAAATTATTATTATGTTGAATTCAATAAACTCAAAATTTATTTTACTTCCGAGTTATATCTATGATATCGGAAGTAATGTGTTAGCGATTAAAAAATTATTTTTTTGATGCAATTTCAAAAATTATTTTTGTGCCGATGCTTTGTAACTTTCTGACTATTTTCGTTTCATGTCCATCGATCTGTCGGTCTGAAAACTACTTCACCAATATTTATAAAGTGTTGGTAAACAATAGTATGTTCGGGATGAAGAAAAATTTCATCTATTTGTCACAGTTTCGGGGATATATTGCTCTACTTACTTCCATTTTTTTATTTAAATGCTGATATCTCGTGAACCGTTTATCCGATTTTGATAAAATTTTATTACAGCAAAATCGATATTCGCAACGAATAAAACAGATAATTTTATGTTAGGTTAAAAGTATGTTTTTAGATCATATTTAAATTTAAACTCAAACGGTCAAGCGGTTACTGTGATATACCTATTTAAGTAAATATATTCGATAATGGGAGATTTTTTCACATAAATGTCGATATATTGTGAATCATTCATCCATTTTTGATGAAATTTTGTGAGTAGATGCATAATGTAATTTTACATTGAAATTGATTGGATGCAGAAAAGCAAATAGCAAATAATTCCACGTAAGTATAAAATTTGATACGTGTGGAATTCAATTTATTGTTACCATGGATGCAAAAATACATTAATGCAATTGTACCATGCAAATTAATGTAAAATGTAGGTATTATTTCATTGAATAGTAAGTAGATTTTATAAAAATTATCTATCTAATATGTTTAAGCGTAATCAGTTGATGTATTCATGTTGGTCTAATTTTACAGATATCTCACCAATAATTAATTCTACAGAAAAAGTTCTGTCTTGAATTAAATGTCAAATCATTCCGACTAAATAGTTCCTTAAATAAAACTTTATTCATACAAAATGAGGAAGTTCTGTGTTCATTATTAGCAGTGTATTTTTTGTGTATGTTTGATTATGTAAACCGATATTTAAAAGTGTCTGGCTTCTTTTAGTTTTTTTAGAGAAAAAAATCTTTGTCGTTAACAGTGCTCTATGATACGTGAAAATATTCGACTAAGATTTCAAGAATATTTTGTAAAACAAAACAATTCTAATGACTGTTTCTGTTTTTGTAATTAACACTTTTATGATATATATTAAATTTAACGATTTTGTATTATGTTAAGGTAAACTTGACTTTAAATTTGCTTATTTATTTCCCAATTAATCGTAAATTAAGTGTAAATTTAGGGTTATTCGGTGATTTTGAAAGTTCAAGATATGATTAATAGAATTACATCTAACTTTAAAAAAAATAAAATAAAATAAAACATTTTAAATTAAAATGTAAAAATAATAAATGTAAAATTGAATATTAAACAAGAAGTTAGCTTTCATGATAATATTCATATGTTAAGATTCAATAAGGATTAATATATAAAATTGCATTGATTTGAAGATTGCAATACTCATTTTTTATACAACGAATCATTTACTTGAAACATTTTTTCGTTGAAATTCGCCACAATTTCGGCTAATAAATATATAATAAGTATAATATACGTTACTATTATATATGCATTAATAACTACATAGATTAAGAATTAAGTAAGTATTTTATGAATGCTAATAATTAAAAATACTTTAAACATTGGTACTCAACAATATGTGAAGCACTAAACACATATTGTTAGATATTTTTTTTATTTGGGGGATTTGGAGACAAATTTTTATATATTCTTTTATAACCAGAGGCCAAAGCATCAAAATAAAAAAATTCAAAAGCGTCTTAAGTTATTTATAAACGACCCTTTACGTAAGGCATGTTAAATAACTAACTATTACACAACATGAAAGTATTATAAGGATTTTATTAAACTGTTAAAACCACACAATTCATTCTATCCATATCAATTTCATTTAAAAAAGGTTTCACTGTACCTACACTAAGTACTGTAATAAAAATAGGTGGTAAAATCAGATTTTCAATGTGTCTAGTAATTAAAACTGATTAAGTACAAAAGCGGACATTTAATGAATGATAATCTTTTTAGCCAATAATAAAGTTGTTTAAATGAAGTCAACAACACACAAAACGTATTCTAAATGCAGTTTTGCGTGTTGTATTTTTTTTATAAAAACTATATCGAATTACATATAAGAATAGTGTTGAAGTTTTCTTTTAATTCATTTTAATTTAAATATACATAAGAAAAAATAATTATTAAAGTATTAATTACAAGAGCACATTTCATTATACGAACTTCATGGAACAAGAGACTTTTGTACTGTATTTTATCGTGCCTATTCATGACTAGGTGATGTGGGTGTTGTTCGTTCAAATGAACTTCGTGAATAAAATTACGTTGATGTGAATTTATCGTATCCATAGTGATGTATGAATATCTCACTTAAATAGCTATCTATACCTGTACTTCTTCAACTAAAAGTTGCAATTTGGATATAACAGACAGAACAGGAGAACATTTCAATTGTTAATTAGGAATTTCAATTACAAAAAATAAATTACATTTGAAAACAAAATAATAATTAAAAAAAAGAAGCCAAATACAATAAAATATAATGCGGAAATTTTTAACCTGAATATACGAACGAAAAGTAGAATTAATTAATAAATAAATTAATTCTGAATTAAAATAAATAAATATAAATAAAATAGATAAAATCATAACGATAGTCAAATAGTAAAATTTTATTTAGTTAAACGTTTAAAAAAAATAAAATAGATAAATAAATTAATTCTTATCTCTAAAAGGTGTAAAAGGTCTGTTAAAGACGTGTTAAATATTAAAAGATTTATGATAAGCGATTAAAAAATTCATTTACTACATTTCAAGCACATACAATTTTCTGTACCTCTTAGCTAACGATACTAGCTTCATTTTTATGATTTTCTGTTTTTGGAAATTATTGAACACATTTAATATATACTTAATATCGCTCGACACAATTAATAAAATTTACCATATCTCTGGAACCGTTTAATCAATTTAGCTGCAATTTAAATAAAAGGTAAAAGAAACATTTGTATAACATTAAACTTTATCTGACTGTTAACGTTTATTCGAGATTCAGATTTTCAATTTTAACGATGTTTTAGAATAATCGATTTTGATACTTCAAATCTTTTTGATACCTTACATACAATATTTCATCAAAATCGGATGAAAATACATAAAAATAAGTATCGAGCGTTATACCTACGGGACGGTAATTCATATATGAAATATTTCTAAAATGGGACTTTCCTGAACATCTCCACTATTGTTAACCATAAATTCATAAATATTTATTTATTAGTTGTTGAGTTATGCATGCTCGTCTGTATGAGTGCTGAGACCAGCGGACACTAAACGAAAATTGCTCTGAAAGTTTAAGACGTCAAAAAGAAATTTTTTAATATCGGAGTAAAAAAAGAACTCCTAAGTAGTTTATTGATCTTTATGACTTGAAATCAATCTTTTTGATATTATGACTCACTTTAAACCAAAAGATTGAAAAGGCCTTCATATCATTTTTGTTTGCTATTTTTGAGTTACAATCCATTTAATACAAAAAATCTCTTGAAAAATTTTGAATACATTAATACTTCGATTCAAATAATTTTTTATTTTTAATCTGTCAAAATCAAATTTAACTGTATTTATAAATTTATAATATTTAAAATATTAGTTTGATTAGACGTGCTATAAACAGAAATTTATTTAAGAAGGTACTGGACTGGTGCCTATATCATCTAACCTAAAACCACTTGTATGTGCGAAGAACGATGCGAGTTAAATAATAAAAGGGTATTATATAAGTTTATTATAGTCCTATGATTAATATTCACTGTTGATGATTATATACACAAAGTTTTGTTCCTGACTGTAATTTGGATATAAAGTTATAATGAATGCATGGGCGTGCATAAAATATAATTTAAATAAGTAGTTATATTGATTTTTATTCGTAATTAATTTAGTTTATAAAGAAATTAACATTAATTTAATTCATCCAGTTGTATGTTTTAGTTTTTCAGCCTGTGCTCATTAGTGAGGAGGATGGCTATTAGAATTTCAAATTTCATTAAAATACTTCTTAAAGTTACATACCAGTATAATTTTACAGCGCTTCCACCAAGGTTTTTTTATACCATAAATTTGATTATATTGAGTTGTTCATATCTTTGTATTGTCATTGAATTTATATTTTTTCGTAGTTTTTAAGCTTTCTATGTCTTTGAGAAGTACCGGCGTTCATTTCCAAAATTTGTACTAAATAATAATGAAGTGAGTATTTTAGATGAAGAGACAGTGAACTGAAATTTTGATAGCGCGTTAGTGATCTAGAAAGTTATTCAAATTTCTCGTGAATGAACAAAATCGATTAGTTTGATTTAAGATTTATCTTTTAAGCCGAAATACAAGCTCACTTACTTATATAGTTGCGATAAGTGAAACAAAATTGCCCTCAAAAAAATTCTGAAATATCGACATTATTTTTTTCGGAGCCCGTAAAATATGATATTGCCCCTCACAAGCTTCGCATTGATATATATCCGCTTTCTTGTTATTGAGTAGGAAGATCATTGCATTCCATAAATATAAAAAGCATATTGATAAAACCAGATGTCCGTTGTCCGACAATCTGAAAATTGTGAAAAAAGTAAGTTTGGAACTGTCAGGAAAGATATTCGTTTATACACACATTTTGAAATTTTTTTAAAATGTACTTCTAATAACAATAACGAAAATAAAAAAGGGAAATCAATTACCAGCTTTTTGGGGTAATCGAAATTTTAAGGGCTCCGAAAAAAAATAATCGGAATTTGAGAATAATCAATAATATGATATGCTTATGGGTAACGGGGGCTGTAGCTTAAATATTGATTATCTAAATATTTAACACTTAGTTATTATCTTCACTTAACACTACATCTATTGTTTGTAGGGTTAAAAAACACAATGGATTATAAATATTTCTTTCAATGATTTAAAAATAATTTTTCATGTAATACTAAATAAAAATCATTATTTTTGTCACTTAGTCCGGAAGTATCGATCAAGGATATTGATGAAATAATATTATTATTTAAAATTCACATCAAATGTTATTTCGATAACATTTTAATGTATGTAATTTTTAAGTTATAAAGAGGCAGTAGTCAGCAGGAAATAATGCTTAACATTGTATAGCTGTCTTTCTGCATGTCACAAGCAATTAAAAATAACATTTTGTTTAGTAATTTTTGATTGAATACTGATTAAAAACAATGCAATTTTTATACATTAAAAATTCTTATCGTACAGGATGAACCATAAATAGCGATACACATTTTTATCACTGGAATTTATGTACAAGGATAGTTCATGTAGGAAGTTTCATGAAGGTCAAAGTTATTTTACTTAAAAATACTTTAAATGGAATGCGAATAATTTTATTTTGCTTTTTGTTCAATTAAAGAAATAGATCGGAATGAAGCTTGAAAAATTGCTGTCGATATTGATTCTGGTGACACGGGCTGTTAATCACAGTCAAGAAAGTTTTAAAATTTGTGTGTGTCACATTGTGTGTAATATTTTTTTATTGATTCAATGTATTTTTTATGCATAATTTTAAAAACTATTAACATTATCCAGTCCTTTTCTATATAAACTATAAGTGTGTCAAATTTCATACTTCTCTGTTCGTCCAATTTTCGTAAAATGGGGTGCACAGTTTTTGCGTCACATATTAATTTATAAAATTGACAATCATGTGTAATTGGTTAGCATCTGGTTGAATCTCACTCAAAAAAAATGGAAAGGCAGTGGGGATATACATATAAAATTAATAATTGACATTGCGGTTCTAAGCCATTACGCCATTACATTATATCCTATATCTTTGTCTATTGCAAATTTGAACGAACATATTTTTAAAGAAGTTTAAAATATAATTTCAGATTCTTGTTTGTGAACTAAATACGATTATATTGAAGTAAAAAAAATTTTGTTTAGCATCCCCTATGCAGATATTTTTTTGATGTGACAGAATAAATACTGAGAATTCAACAAAAATAAACTGCATATATAGCGATATTCAACACAGATTGATTGGTTGGATAGAGTTATTGGCCTAAATTGGATTTATACTGATGGCAATTATATTTCCAAAAATAAAACAAATCATACTAAATTAAAAATAACATATCTAACGACTGATGATAATGATTGGCTTTAAATATTTAAAATCTATTAAATTAAAATTCATCAAATAATTATTTTTCAAAGCGTTCATAAAAATTTGTACATGTAATTTTTTGATAATGAAATTTATATTACATTGTATTAATGGTAGTAGATAGGTGTATATAGAAGCTTATTCGATCATAACATCCTCTCTATTTTACCCCCTTCTTTATTACAGAACATTCAAAATATCCATTTAACTACATCATATTTGTTTGTCTGCTGCCTCTCACATTCTCTACTGTACTGTATGTCGTCTCTCTCATCGTTAATACACACACAATATGAAATGTTGTTATATCTCAATTACCCATTCCTATATTGAACAAATAAATTTGGTCATAATAATACGGGACTTTAGTAGTCTCATATATACCCAATATATCCTTTACGGGAGGTAATATCGAAGAATATACATATATCTCGTCAATCGAAAATAACTTTTGTAGTATTAAAAAATTTGTAGCTGTTACCTTTTTTATATTTATTTTATATCCTGTATATGCTTGGAATATATAAGGATATATTAAATTTAGTCTTAGGCTGGGTTGTACTATTCAACTAATTTAGAGCTAACGCTAACATGGAGTTAATTCAATTTAAAATTGTTTTGAACTAACTTGTGTTTAGCATTAATACTAGGTTAACGTTAGGTTTAGTGTAGGTTTTCTGGTCTGTGATTCTATTTTATTATCAGACTATATGTGTATGTACTATGAATACAAAATGCTACACTTCAATTTTAAACTTATTTAAAGACATTAAATACCCGATTGTTATGTTGTGTTGAGTTGTTTATGTGAATTAATTTTGTTTCTATCTAAAACGTTCATTTTAAAATGTAAAACATAGTCAATACACCATAAAATTAGTTTATTTAATAATTTTAAAAAAGCATGGAAAATTCAAGTAGTGTGTATGTAGTATGTGTGTAGTATATATGAAGTATGTTTGTAGTATATATATAGTATATAAGTAGTGTGTATGTAGTATGTGTGTAGTATATATGTAGTATATATATAGTATATAAGTAGTGTGTATGTAGTATGTATGAAGTTTGATGTAGTATATATGTAGTATATATATAGTATATAAGTATTGTGTATGTAGTATGTATGTAGTATGTGTGTAGTATATATGAAGTATGTGTGTAGTATATATGAAGTATGTGTGTAGTACATATGTAGTATATATATAGTATATAAGTAGTGTGTATGTAGTATATATTTAGTATATATGTAGTACGTATGTAGTATATAAGTAGTGTGTATGTAGTATGTATGAAGTATGTGTGTAGTATATATGAAGTATGTGTGTAGTATAAATGAAGTATGTGTGTAGTACATATGTAGTATATATATATAGTATATAAGTAGTGTGTATGTAGTATGTATGAAATATGTGTGTAGTATATATGAAGTATGTTTGTAGTATATATATAGTATATAAGTAGTGTGTATGTAGTATGTATGAAGTATGTGTGTAGTATATATGAAGTATGTTTGTAGTATATATATAGTATATAAGTAGTGTGTATGTAGTATGTGTGTAGTATATATGTAGTATATATATAGTATATAAGTAGTGTGTATGTAGTATGTATGAAGTTTGATGTAGTATATATGTAGTATATATATAGTATATAAGTATTGTGTATGTAGTATGTATGTAGTATGTGTGTAGTATATATGAAGTATGTTTGTAGTATATATATAGTATATAAGTAGTGTGTATGTAGTACATATGTAGTATATATATAGTATATAAGTAGTGTGTATGTAGTACATATGTAGTATATATATAGTATATAAGTAGTGTGTATGTAGTATATATTTAGTATATATATATATATATATAGTATATAAGTAGTATATATGTGGTACGTATGTAGTATATAAGTAGTGTGTATGTAGTATGTATGAAGTATGTGTGTAGTATATATGAAGTATGTTTGTAGTATATATATAGTAAATAAGTAGTGTGTATGTAGTATATATGTAGTATATATATAGTATATAAGTATTGTGTATATAGTATGTAGTATGTATGTAGTATGTGTGTAGTATATATGAAGTATGTGTGTAGTATTTATGAAGTATGTGTGTAGTATATATGTTGTATATATATAGTATATAAGTAGTGTGTATGTAGTATGTATGAAGTATGTGTGTAGTATATATGAAGTATGTTTGTAGTATATATATAGTATATAAGTAGTGTGTATGTAGTACATATGTAGTATATATATAGTATATAAGTAGTGTGTATGTAGTACATATGTAGTATATATATAGTATATAAGTAGTGTGTATGTAGTATATATTTAGTATATATATATATATATAGTATATAAGTAGTATATATGTGGTACGTATGTAGTATATAAGTAGTGTGTATGTAGTATGTATGAAGTATGTGTGTAGTATATATGAAGTATGTGTGTAGTATTTATGAAGTATGTGTGTAGTATATATGTTGTATATATATAGTATATAAGTAGTGTGTATGTAGTATGTATGAAGTATGTGTGTAGTATATATGAAGTATGTTTGTAGTATATATATAGTATATAAGTAGTGTGTATGTAGTACATATGTAGTATATATATAGTATATAAGTAGTGTGTATGTAGTACATATGTAGTATATATATAGTATATAAGTAGTGTGTATGTAGTATACATTTAGTATATATATATATATAGTATATAAGTAGTATATATGTGGTACGTATGTAGTATATAAGTAGTGTGTATGTAGTATGTATGAAGTATGTGTGTAGTATATATGAAGTATGTTTGTAGTATATATATAGTAAATAAGTAGTGTGTATGTAGTATATATGTAGTATATATATAGTATATAAGTATTGTGTATATAGTATGTAGTATGTATGTAGTATGTGTGTAGTATATATGAAGTATGTGTGTAGTATTTATGAAGTATGTGTGTAGTATATATGTTGTATATATATAGTATATAAGTAGTGTGTATGTAGTATGTATGAAGTTTGATGTAGTATATATGTAGTATATATATAGTATATAAGTATTGTGTATGTAGTATGTATGTAGTATGTGTGTAGTATATATGAAGTATGTGTGTAGTATTTATGAAGTATGTGTGTAGTACATATGTAGTATATATATATAGTATATAAGTAGTGCGTATGTAGTATATATGTAGTACGTATGTAGTATATATGTAGTATATATATATAGTATATAAGTAGTGTGTATGTAGTATGTATGAAGTATGTGTGTTGTATATATTTAGTATATATATATAGTATATAAGTAGTATATATGTAGTACGTATGTAGTATATAACTAGTGTGTATGTAGTATGTATGAAGTATGTGTGTAGTATATATGAAGTATGTTTGTAGTATATATATAGTATATAAGTAGTGTGTATGTAGTATATATGTAGTATATATATAGTATATAAGTAGTGTGTATGTAGTATATATGTAGTATATATATAGTATATAAGTATGTGTAATAAGTATGTAGTATGTATGTAGTATGTGTGTAGTATATATGAAGTATGTGTGTAGTATATATGAAGTTTGTGTGTAGTACATATGTAGTATATATATATAGTATATAAGTAGTGTGTATGTAGTATGTATGAAGTTTGTGTGTAGTATATATGTAGTATATATATAGTATATAAGTAGTGTGTATGTAGTATATATGTAGTACGTATGTAGTATACATGTATATAGTATATAAATAGTGTGTATGTAGTATGTATGAAGTATGTGTGTAGTATATATGAAGTATGTGTGTAGTATATATGAAGTATGTGTGTAGCATGTATGTAGTAAAATTAAGCAGAATATTCTAGAATAAAAGCCGGCGTTTTTATCTTGAAATGTGTCGAGCTGGATATCAAATGAATGATCCTGAATGAACTCCCTTCATCACAAAATATTTACATAAAATATAAGTTATTAATTCCAAAATTTATTAAAAAAAAAAAAAAAAAAAAGAACTGAAACCAAATATTTAAAATACGAAACAAGAAAATGCTGTTCGAATATAAAATGATGTTTAGGCGATTGACCGTGGCATGTGAGACCACGGTTATCCGCTAAACGTTACATTATAATTTCGGACAATAATATTTTCTTGTTTCGAACTTTTAAGAGCAAACTTCCATTCTTCTTATCTTTTTATTTTATAATTTCAATTAAAACTAAATATAAGTAAAAAGAAAAAAATAAAATAAAATATTTTCAAGTACACACTGATAATAATTTATAATAATAATTTTTATATGAATTTCAATTAAACAATCCAGCCAGCCAGCCAGCTAGCCAAGCCAGTCGGTCTTAGTCAATATGTGTGTCGGTAAAATTAAACATATTTTAAAAGAGAAATAAAATATTTTTTAACAATTCCAATTTATTTTATGATGAATGTTATTTTATAACTGATACCACTACTTATATACATGTGAATATGAATAATATTATTATATTTAAATCAATAAATTAAATGTTCATCTATTAACTTCATGGTATTATTTATGTATGTTATAATATTGGTGTGATTAAATTACTTATAATATTACTTCTTAGCATACCGTTGTAAAGTAATACACACACTGTTTAAGAGTACAAGTACAGCAGATCAGGTTAGTTAATGGAGAGTAAGTCTGGTTTAGTCATTTATACTTGTTAGTTCATTTATCATATCAATAAATACAAATTTGTACTTGTTTAAAATGGATGCTTAAAATATTCTAAATGAAACCGTGGGCAACATCGACCCAAGCAAACTTTGGCGAACAAAGTATCTAATCCTACTAAATTTGGGTCGTAGTTTTCAAATTTGTGGTTAAATAAAACAAAACTATAATATGTTACCAGAAACTAGGACCCTGGTCTTGAAATTTCACATAAAGGTTAAAATTAGCGAATTAATAATATTAAAATTGAAAAGTACGACCTAAATTTAGTTGGTTTCAAAAAAAAGTTCACTCAAATCGGTCAATATGTGGCCAAGATATTGATGAATTAATTTTTTGATTCCTGTGACGTCACAAAAACTAAAAAAAAATTAGTTTTGCTCTAAAAGGCTTAATATTTATTCAATTTTGGCGAACAAAGTATCTAATCCTATTAAATTTGGGTGGTAGTTTTCAAATTTCGGGTTAAATAAAACATAACTATAATATGTTACCAGAAACTACGACCCTGATCATGATATTTCACATAAAGATTAAAATTAGCAAATAAATAATATAAAAATTGAAAAGTACGACCTAAATTTAGTTGGTTTCAAAACAAAGTTCACTCAAATCGGTTAATATTTGGCCAAGATATTGAGAAAATTAATTTTTTGATTCCGGTGACGTCACCAAAACAAAAAAATTAGTTTTGCTCTATAAGACTTACTATTTATCCAATTTTGGCGAACAAAGTATCTAATCCTACTAAATTTGGGTCGTAGTTTTCAAATTTCGGGTTAAATAAAACATAACTATAATATGTTACCAGAAACTACGACCCTGATCATGATATTTCACATAAAGATTAAAATTAGCGAATTAATAATATAAAAATTGAAAAGTACGACCTAAATTTAGTTGGTTTCAAAACAAAGTTCACTCAAATCGGTCAATATTTGGCCAAGATATTGAGAAAATTAATTTTTTGATTCCGGTGACGTCACCAAAACAAAAAAAATTTGTTTTGCTCTATAAGGCTTAATATTTATCCAATTTTGGCGAACAAAGTATCTAATCCTACTAAATTTGGGTCGTAGTTTTCAAATTTGTGGTTAAATAAAACAAAACTATAATATGTTACCAGAAACTAGGACCCTGGTCTTGAAATTTCACATAAAGGTTAAAATTAGCGAATTAATAATATTAAAATTGAAAAGTACGACCTAAATTTAGTTGGTTTCAAAAAAAAGTTCACTCAAATCGGTCAATATGTGGCCAAGATATTGATGAATTAATTTTTTGATTCCTGTGACGTCACAAAAACTAAAAAAAAATTAGTTTTGCTCTAAAAGGCTCAATATTTATCCAATTTTGGCGAACAAAGTATCTAATCCTACTAAATTTGGGTCGTAGTTTTCATTTTTCAGGTTAAATAAAACATAACTATAATATGTTACCAGAAACTACGACCCTGATCATGATATTTCACATAAAGATTAAAATTAGCGAATTAATAATATAAAAATTGAAAAGTACGACCTACATTTAGTTGGTTTCAAAACAAAGTTCACTCAAATCGGTCAATATTTGGCCAAGATATTGAGAAAATTAATTTTTTGATTCCTGTGACGTCACAAAAACTAAAAAAAATTTGTTTTGCTCTATTAGGCTGAATATTTATCTAATTTTGGCGAACAAAGTATCTAATCCTACGAAATTGGGGTCGTAGTTTTCAAATTTCGGGTTAAATAAAACAAAACTATAATATGTTACCAGAAACTACGACCCTGATCATGATATTTCACATAAAGATTAAAATTAGCGAATTAATAATATAAAAATTGAAAAGTACGACCTACATTTAGTTGGTTTCAAAACAAAGTTCACTCAAATCGGTCAATATTTGGCAAGGATATTGATGAAATTAATTTTTTGATTCTTGTTACGTCACAAAAACAAACAAAAGTTAGTTTTGCTCTATAAGGCTTAATATGTATCCAATTTTAGCAAAGTATCTTTGTTAATCCTACTAAATTTTAGTCGTAGTTTTCAAATTTTTGGTTAAATAAAACATAACTATAATATGTTACCAGAAACTAGGACCCTAGTCATTATATTTCATATAAAAGTTAAAATTAGCGAATTAAAAATATAAAAATTGAAAAGTACAACCTTAAATTAGTTGGTCAAACTTTGATAACCAAAATACCCAAATAGGCGGTCATCGAGACGAAATTTTGAATTTAAAATCATTTTCTTATCTTTGTCACTTTTAGGGATTTTAAGGCAACTTTGGCAACTTGTCATTGATAAATGATCCTCTGATAATTTTCACGTATCGAAATAAAATATTAATTTTTTTATTAACCAGTGATCGAAGAAATTTTAAACATGGAGAATGACGTCTCTAATTCCAATATGAGATAATTTCTTTGAAGAAGTTTTGACAATAAAACATATATACAAATAATATTATTAATTGTTTTTATATCTATTTATTGATCTAATAAGTCTAAAAGTCTATCCAACTATTGAAAAATTATATTTAGTTCTGTTCGGGGATGTTTCTGCCATGTTAATATAATAACTTTGGAACTGTTATTCAATGTACCATATTAATTCAACTATCTGACAGACAATTTCTCAGTATTTGTGTACTCAAATGCCTTCTAAATAATGTCAAATCATATGTTTTTCGTTGATAATGAACTAAGAATTTAAAATAGTTTGTGTGGTGTTGTGAATGACATTGGATGATAAATTCAAGGTTGATAAAAAATAAATAAACAATAAATTTTTTACATAAGTATTATTTATATTTTAAAATACATCACATTCATTATATTACTTAACTTTATTTAAGTCAGTCACACTATGTTGTTAAGTATGTTAGTTTTTATTATAAATTTAAACCATACTTATTTTTTGTTCATAAATGAATGTCTTTGTATTCTCAATTTAGGACTTCCTTTTTTAATAATAATAATAATGTTTATTATTTATCTAAAACATTTGTTTTAAAGTTGGGAGATTTAGTTCAGATTTCTTTTTAAATTTACGATCGAAAAGAAAAAATAAACGTTTATTTATTGTTTGATAATGAATTTATATTAAAATAACGCTTGATATTTAACAAATGTTTTATTTAAGCATATGGTTTATTTATGCTCTAGTCTAAATTCTTTTACCTGCAAATAGTTTGAATTATATTGGCTTGTTTTAGAAGAATGAGATCAATAGGTATTCGTTGTCCTCAAATTGGTGTAATTCGAATTTTTAGTGTAAATTGGATACAAAAATTATTTCATATAAATTTCTTAAAGCTGTTAAGAATGATGCTATTCGATATTTAGAAAAAAATAATAATTCAAACCCGATAAAATTTTCAATGTTTTATATACATAAAAGTCTTTATACATAAAAATTACGCGTCGCGAGTTTGGCCTCAAAGAACTTCTAAACTACTGTACCGTTTATTATAAAATTTTTTTCTAAATGTGTGATTGTTTATTATACCAATTTTAAAGATAGTATAGATTTAAGATCCATTTTCTAGCTACCTATAAGTGGCAAACAATTCCTTTTAGTATCATTTTGATCGAAACCAAAGTCTAAATTTGAAATTCAAAATACAATGTATCACTTCTCACTAGCGGTATGTCAAACTGTCAACTACATAAAGTGTGCATATGACATTGCTAAAGTGTCACCGGAACCATTCGTAGTTCTGGAGGCACATATGCTCATCAATTATATAAGTACCACAGGTCGAAGTGTCGGGCGTCACAAGATACCGAATGCACACCAAATACCGGATGTATATATTTCGTATCACGGATGTCCCGCATCAAACACCGGGTACTACAAATACTGGGCACCTATAAGAAATGATTTTTCCGAAACTCTACCCTTAAGTGAAATATGGCGGCAAAGTTTTTTCAAACAATTTTCTGGGAAAATTTCCACAGTAACGCGTGACTATAATATATATCTACTAGTAATTATATATTAGTAGTAGTTGTATTAGTGTAGTAACTCCAACAACGCTTTAAATATCTATTCTCACATATTGTTCATCTGTACCCACTCCTATGTTATGTATAGTAGTCATCAGTTACCGATTATAGAGGTCACTGGACTGGATTAAATATTCGGCAAAGATATATTCTTGATTTATTGCCTTTTCGTCAAATACACGTTAAATTACACCGTATTTAGGATTAAAATGCATCTCTACGTATATTAGTTTGTTTACGTATAACAGTTTTGTTTTCAAAGTTGACTTCTAGAGCAAAAACGTGAATTAAATATGTTCTTAATATTATAGATTACTGGTTTACAGGTTAAATATAAAAAAAAATTTGAAAATTTATACCAGCTTAAAGAGTTTTTGTACAACTTTTTCTCAAGTCGTTAGAAATATCTAAATAATCAAACCAATGGTGGACGGAGACGAATTCCACTTTCCAAAATAAGAAACTCGTTTTTCTCTCAAAAACGTTTCCTTTTTCTCTAACTTCATGTGTACACAATATTATATGTTCAAAAAACTATAAATTTCAATTTAAGAGGGACATATTGTGTATCAAATTTGTATATATTCAATGAATTTCGATTACGAAATTTTCAATAATTCAGTAGAATATTCTCACCGTTTTTCAAAGTATATATATATGTAAGCTACTTAACTGTGTTTTTTAAATGTTGTCAAGTGTGTAGGTGTTGATCGCATAGGTAGTAGGTTCTTACACAATACTAAAAGAAATAATGTAAAGAATATATTATAGACATATAGACGGACTCTAAATGGTCTACAGTTATGTATAATTGTAGGATGAATGATGTTGTAACATAATAGTTGAATATTAATGTTAAAACATCTTGAAGAATATGCTGTTGATTGCTTTAAAAATATTATTCAAATTTTAAATTACAGGTCATCTAACTTTTATGTATAGACGCGTGCCACTTTAACCAGAAATCTAAAAAAAATCTTTGTTTAACACGAAACATTATTTAGGAATGTAATAGCTTACTTACAACTTATGTTTTTAACTGGTGATGATTTCAATTTTTTTGGTAAACTGGAAAATTGAAATTAGTGGCGAGAATAATTGGTCTTGGTCATGTTTTTTTTGCTGGACCAAGATTATCTATTCATTCATGAGACCAAAACTAAGACTAAATCCAAGATTAAGCTAAAATTAACAGTGCACACAGTTGCAGCCATGCAGCTTATTATTATTGCATTCAAATAACGTGTTTTATGAGCTTCTTATTAATTGCGAGTTATTTATAATTTATACGTTTAATAATTTTCATAGTGATAATGCATAGGAAAATTAATAATAAAAATGTAAGTATCAGATAAAATATGCAAGGCCAAGACTATATAAGCAAGATAAAGACCAAGGCTAGAAGTATTTATTATTGCTTTGCTCATCACTAATGGAAATGAACCAATGCTGTTTTGTTAACTGTTTAGCTTTGTTTCCTCCCATCTTTATTACTTTTTCGTTTGTTGCTTTCAAAAATATTTAAAAAAATAAGTTATCAAGCCAGCAAACTCTTTATTTTGGTATGGTTTTCTGTCTTTTATTTTTATGATTATTGAATTATATTCTCTATTCACTTGCTAGGTCCAATTAAAATCTTTAGAACAATAAAATTTAAGGATACTTTACACAACAGTTTCCGCCGCTAAGGAGCCTCATTTTTGTATCAGGAGTTAGAACTGTACATCGTAATAAGTGAGAGATAAATAGATTTCTGTGTTAATAATTTAACAAAAAAGTTTTTCACTTTGAAAAAATCCTAAAGTTATTTGACTTTTGAATATCAACGTCAAAAGCGTTGCTATTTTAATTTCGAAAATTTCACTTTTAAGATGAGACTTTCTCTTTCATAGTAATAAAATAATATTTTATTTTATTTTTTTATTTTTTTTTAGTAAAATGAGAATATTATCCTTACAAAAACAGATGTATCCTTCTTTGTGTAATAATAATAATATGAAATATAACATCAACACAAACACAAATACAAGCATACACATAAATAGATGTGCAAACATTTCAAAATAGATGAATAATTTGTTCCCTCACATATAAAATATATTTTCAGTTTGCAATGTCCCGTAAAATGATGATCTATCTTTTCATGTGTATCTTTATATTTATTATAATAATATATATATATATATATATATATAAATATATATATATATATATATATATATATATATATATATATATGTGTATATATATATATATATATATATATATATATATATATATATATATATATATATATATATATATATATATATATATATATATATATATATATATATATATGTATACACACATACATACATAAATGAATGAGAGAATTTGTTACACAACATTGTTACTTAATAATAATATAAGTTGAGGAAAATTTTGTTTTCTCTTTTCATATATATATATATATATATACATATATATATATATATATATATATATATATATATATATATATATATATATATATATATACATATATATATATATATATATATATATATATATATATATATATATATGAAAAGAGAAAACAAAATTTTCCTCAACTTATATTATTATTACGTAACAATGTTGTGTAACAAATTCTCTCATTCATTTATGTATGTATGTATAATGTATACATACTTATTGTTGTCATAGCCCATGTACACATTTCATACAACAAAATTGTATATTTAAAAGTAAACAAACCAAATTGTATTTTACTACTTATTATAATTGTTCATCTTTCTAATTGTTCGAGGATGATTCGAAAATTACCACTATAAGAATCTAAATCACTATAGGGAAAATGCATGCATTTGTTTTATTCAATTGAAGCGTAACTTAACTTAACGAACATGAATTTAAAATACTTTGCGGAAACATATTTCAAAACAAAAATTTTCATTTTTATCTTAGAAAATATTTAGCTGTAATAAATGAAGAAGTCTTCGTTCAAGCACGGGTCTATTTCATTTTATCATCAAAATCGGTTCGTTTTTGATAAATCATGTTTACTGAATAATACGAGGAAATTCCCACGATTTGCTTTTGTTTTGAAATATTGAGACTTATGTAAACCCTACTTTTTGGACAAAACATGGAAATATGTTTTAATTGGCCAGTCTTTAAGTCCTTTGTATGCTATCGTAGACAAAGTTTTTGATTCTAGTTCATGAATAAAGGATACACCCCTATGTGTTTGGTTTACAAACTATTTATTTTTATATTGTTATTTTAAACAAACATAAAATACCATTTTAAAATTAATATATATGAATTGGATGATATGTGGAGTTAAAGTGAAAATATAATGCTGACATTAGACAAACGCACCTCGCTACCACCATGTTTCTATGCAAAACTTTTTGAATACACACATATATGTATATGAAATTAACTGACAGTTTTCAAAATAACTTAAATGATAAACATTTTTCACAAATTATATTATTTTATTATTATAAAACATATAATATATCACATATAAAATGCCTTTGAGGTATGCATGTGAGTTACCATAAGAGCTCTTGTTTCCTTATGCTCTTGTGCTCTCTCTTCAACATCAGTATTAAATTAAAAAATAATCATCTCATAATTGTTATTGTGACCTGAATGTAGCTGCGGGTGTATTATTCAATTCTACATAAATATTATGTTATTTTGTACAGGATGTCCTTATAAACGTTGGAAACAATCTTGGGTTTCATTAACTTGTGAAAAAAATACACTTCCAATAATGGTCACAAAACTTATGATTTTTTAAAATAAAATTTTATTATAATATTATGTTAGTTTTTATTTTCATGCAACTTTTACGACTTATATAGCATTTTCTATATTGATTTGAATGCTTGAACGAACGTTTGATGTATAATTTAATATGTATTTGTATAAAATGCATATATTATATGGCAGTATTAGTTATTTATGTATTAGAAAGAAAAATATATAATCAATTCAAAATAAATTTCCCAGAATTTTATTATTTAAAAGTTCAATACAAAGAAGTAAATAAATAAATATATAAATTGAATTTCACTAAGGTGCAAATATAAACGGTTACTTCCTCTTTTATAGGTATCATTAAGTAAGCGATAAAGTTTTAATTAGTCTTTAATCAGGCTCGCAATATACACTTCAAGTTAAGGATGCAATTAATTTTTATTTATTTTTCATTAACTTAATGTCACTACTACTTTAATTTTAAGATCATTTCTAGTTTAACTTAATATCGTTACGATTAAGCGATTAAATAGTCTAATTAACAATCAATTAATATTTTGAGTTTTACACGGTACTGAACAATAAATAATGAAATTTGATGAAAATTAAAATTTATGTTGAAATATACTGATATATTCTGATTTTGAGTTATAATAACACATTATTTTCTTTTTTCAAAATAAAGTTAAAATTCGATATTTTTAATCATTATATCACGTGACCTAAAACATGAGTCACCATTGTGTGACGTCATATAGACAAAAGCTTATAGTTGTCATCTGTCAGTTCAGCCTAAATCAACTATATAAATTTATATTATTTTATATTAATATTTGATTTTGTAATTTTGTTTGTGGCTTTCATAGTAATTGTTGGTTATGTTACCATCAAATTTATTTAATACGATAGCGATTGTAATTCATTATTAAAAATAAAAAAAAAAGGAATAATGGTTAATGTTAAATGTGCTTTGTCTATGATTGTTTTGTTTACATACCAGTATTACGTAAACATAGATGGTCCGGCGTTTTTTGGTGGAATAAAAAAGTTTTATAATTTGATATAATTTTATGACACGAATGTGTAGTTATCTTTCGGGAATATTATCTTGGGGCGTTTTATTAAGAACTATTATTTACAAGTTCTGTTTAAACATACTAGAATATTCTATATTCTAAATTATATCAAAACTTACTGACTTTTTTATTTAGACAATAAAGATACGATGAAAATCGCAAGGTGGTGAAAATGTAAGAATACGACAAAGAAGATATATGCGTCCAGGCATATACACAATAGAGCATATCTCCTTAACACATAGCCACATATAAATAGAGAATTTTTGACGAATTACTTTAGATCGTCGTCTATAATAATTGAAAGCCATAATTTGAGAGTCCATGCATTTATTAAACCATGATCTATCATTATGTGAAATATTCAGTTTACAAAATTGATGGTTCACGATTTTTAGCCTACGAATGAAAACAAAATAAAAGTTAACAGTCGCCAGTATTTGAGTCTTATGAAAATAGCATGTTTATTTATATTTTAAGGAATGGAAAATGCATTAAAAAAAAAAAGAATAATTTGATATTACCTAGGTTTGTTATTGAATGATATACTTTATACAGCATTGGAAATTACACATAATGCATTAAATAGACGTCATAGACCAGATTGCTACATCTGCAATTTTTTCCATGTAAATTTACCTTTAGAAGATATTGCTGCTCTAACTGAAGAAATAAGAATCATATGGAATCTTTTTATGGTGAACATTACTGAAATTTTGGTCATAGCGTTTTCATAGTTAGATTTATTTACAAATCGCTACGAGTGAGCACAATATTTCTTCTTTATGATTAATAATTTAGTTGGCGATTACACTAAATAATGTCGATTTAAACGCACGTTTTCTGGACATCAAACGTACTTTTTGAAATATATAGATTTCAATACAAATGTATTCCGCGTTTTACTGTTTGCTAGCGACCCAAACTCCATTTAATGCAAGGGTCGACTGTACATTTGACGTTGTGTGTGACCGGAACCTTGACCACTGTTAAATTTCTCGCTGCTTCGAATAAATCTATTTGAGATAAAAATCGCAATTTTAATTTTAGATCGTATTAATGGCATTTTTTTAGATTTGGAAAATTAAGCGGGTCTTATAGTAGTAAAACTTTCTAGGATTGCTATTTTTAACAAAGCCTTCAGTGATCCAAATATAAGTTCCAATTATGAGTTATCCAACTTCTTTCTTTGACATATCCAAACACCTTTATGTTTCCTAGAAGCTAGAAGATAATCACTTAAATGTTTATTTCTTTAAATTTAATGTTTCCAATATTGTATTTGTGATACAACTTAAATATAAATACCACAAAAGTGGATTTTTTTATAATAGATTATTCCATTATTAAAAAATAAAAAAATAAAATAAAAATGAATATACTAAATGCCAATTATCTACTGAAAAAAGTAAACTAATTAATGAGAAACTAAATTGAATGATATATAAATATATATTGTTAGTATATACCTAAATGTCATGAATTAATCGAATATAATTAAATATTTAAATGCGTTTTAATATATATATATATATATATATATATATATATATATATATATATATATATATATATATATATATATATATATATATATATATATATATATATATATGTATGTATGTTAAATCTTTAACCGGCTTTTTAAAAAAATAAAGTATGCTAAAAATGTTATTCTACATTTAGAGGTAACTAATTTTCCAAGTAGATTTCTTTAAATTTTCTAAAAGATTATCTTGGGAACGAACGCCCTTAAGAAAATTGAAATGATAAACATTTTAAATGAATGAAACATAAATACCAATTAGATAGTGTTAATATTTAGTGATTGAAAATTTCAAATTCACTGAATGTTCTAAAATACAAAATCAGTGTGTAGCCACATACATATAACGAACTGACTCTAAACTAATAAAATAAATGGATGTCTATTTTTATAAAATAACAACATATTTATTATACTCTTAAACGTTATAGTAGGTAATTATGTGAACTGTAGACCTCACTATAATTCAAACTCAAAACTGCATGTTACTTGCACAGAAAAAAATCGGAGTGTTTTAAAAAAAATTTATATATTTCCTTTTTTCCATAGAGAATGGATTCATAAATAATAGTTTTCCTATTTTTCCTGGTCATTTTCCACTTCGATCGCCAAAAACTTTATCTTCTGTACATTTAAAAAATAGTTTTTCCCAAAGAGCAGTAGATATAAAAAAGAAAAGAAAGTTATTTTCCTCATTATTGAATCACCTCATTTAATAACGAATGAACAAACCGTAAAATTTCACCAAAATCATACGGTTTGAAATATGTCACCAAAAATGGTTTGGTCCAAACCGTCACCAAATTAGCAATGAGTAACATCTCCTGAGAGAATCATTACAACTAGCTAATTCATACTTCTGAATGTATTATTCTGAATATATTCTGAATGACGACTACTTTGTTGTCGAAATACGTATTTATAAAAATACAAAATAATTTGATATAGGAAATTGGGGCAAAAAATCGAAATTTATTCGAAAAACCCTAGACTTCTCATTAATAATAATAATAATATAAAAAAAAGTGTAATTTCATATCGATTTGAAGAAACATGATACTAGCATCTGTAGATGAACAGGCATGTTCGCAAAACTGTACTGTAAACAAAAATACATGAAAAGATAAAAAGATCGACAGATCGACAAATACAGAAAAGCGAAATGTAAAATCATCTAATTGAACTATAGAGACCTCAACTCATTCGGTCAACTATGCCTCATTCACTCAGTCTATTTTTATTACGATAAACTTTTTATACGCGCACCGTACATTCATATGTCTATCATGAATGTCTGGCTAACAGTCTAAAATAATTTTTATTATTTTGTTGTGGTATTTAAAAATATATTACAGTACATTATTTATTTTTAAAGGATGTTCAAATATTTGAAAAGTGTTAAATTGGAATTTGAAACGCATTCATTGGAAGGCGCGGCATAATGTGTATCATTAATTTGTTACGTTCTATGTCAGGATTCTATATATGCTTTTGAATGTTATTAAATATGTTAGACTTGGAGATAGCAAAATATTTCCCATATAATGTTAAATGCTATTAATATAATAAGTACGAAGCTGGGGAGTTCGCTCAAAATGATATCGGTAATAAAAATTACTAAATAAGGAATTCATTGTTTGGATACTTGGCATATGGTTGAGAATCAATAGCTGACCTATTTTTTATATTTAGTTCTATAGAGGGACGGATGAATGGGAATTGACCAATTGGGTGATTTTACGAACTTCTATATCGAAATTATGTTTGTGCGGTCAATATTTGCTAGATAAAAATATAAAAATATTACTAATTTACCAATTGAATGACGAAATATTGCTTGTTCTTGATTCGAGATATTGACTTCAGGCCAACATTTCAGGTCATATCTCAAAAACTACGTTTTCTATCGTGAAATTTATGGGTTAAATATGGAGTAGTATTGTAATCGAAACTGAAAAGTCTTTAGGTTCCCAGTTCTGCAAGGTAGATTTTAGAGTACTGCATTTTTACCTGTCAAGATATGCAGAAAAATTTGGGACTCGGAACGCCATGTTCCTCTTTCAAATACTCGTCCTCCCGCGTACCATTGTGATTGGTTTTTTTATTAGGACTACGCGGGAAAGAGTGTTTGGATATCCATTAATTAGATAATTCAGTCTTATAAAGGGGATAAAAAATATACAATTTCAAGTTTTATATAACATATATAAAATGTGTTTGTTTCAAAGTTATAAATATATTTTATAAAACACAAGAACATTTTTAAATAATTAATATTTACAAAAATTAAATCATTTTTGTGATCTAACGGATATATCTTTCATGATAATGACTGAAGAAAACTTCAAGGATATATATTTTGCATTATTCCACTATTTATTTTATTATTTATTAAAAATTAATAATTACGTCGTGACATGTTTCGGTTTGTACAACCATTTTCAAACTGTTTCACACAGTTTGAAAATGGTTGTACAAACTGAAACATGTCACGACGTAATTATTAATTTTTAATAAATAATAAAATAAATAGTGGAATAATGCAAAATATATATCCTTGAAGTTTTCTTCAGTCATTATCATGGATTTCCACAAAGTAAAGCTCTCTTCAATAAATTATATCTTTCATGCATTATAAATCTTAAATTTACCAGTTAAACCATTTAACACTCTTTTATAATATTTTATTTTCATAAAAAATGATCTACAAAGATTAATTTGTATGACAGTTTGTAAAAAGCATTAACATGTTTAGTAAAAACAATCACGACGGGTGCGGTAATATTGATTAAGTTTCTTAAGATAAAACAAGAATCAAAATTGATGTCTTCAAGAATACCAAACGTCATTAAAAAAAAAAAAAAAAAAACTTATAAAGCAATCATTTTTAGTTTAGCATATTGATTTTTATTGAAAACAAGTATGTTCAAAATACACTTTTAAAATAGACTTAAAATTTGTGCCTGGAGGAAAATTTTTCAATACTTTCAATATTTTTCAGGATTGCAGAAATTTGTCTTAAAAGAGGAATTCTAATAAATTAATTGCCTTTAGTAGTAATTTTAACTATATTAGACGTATTTGGGAACTAAAAATAGGTTTTATAACTTGCATCATATTAATAGCTTTGATATCAGATTTCATTTTGATTGGACTTAAATCGCTGCCACTAGGTGTTGACACATTGCGAAGAAATTATCTTTGACATAAAACTAATATGAAATACATATTTGTTCTTAAGAGATGCAGTCGTCGTTGAATCCCAATCTAAATAATATTTATCTACTCTTATTTCCATAATAATTTTTAATATTTTATATACTTTGGCGAATTCGAATCAGCGACGGCCGAGATTCTTTTCTGTATGTAAAGCTACTTGTTTATATTCTGGTAAGAAATAAAGGAATTTTTTTAGTCGCAAAAAAAATCTGTTTTAACTTTTCAATGAGAAAATATATTTTGAGCAAATTATATTAAAAGAATTTCATTAAATGACGCTCGGTTCGCGTTTGAGCGGATCTGGCGTAAGTATTTCTAACAGATAACTGATCAAAGAGCATCATTCTAATGCATGTGTAAACACAAGAAATGAAAAATAAATTGTTGGATAAGCAGAAAAGGTTTCTTTTCGATCGAAATGTATCTCCATTTAATAGATAAAAGATGTTCTGGTTTATGGGGGTTATTGAGACTTTAGTTAATTTTTTGTTGTAGCTTAAGGCTTTGGGCGACTGAGATTTTTAATGTGCTGTATTTTGCTTATTTTTAACTCGGGCTGGCGAATAAATTGGTTGATGGCTGGGGTATTTGAAACCTCGCTGTATGTATATCTTTCGTTTGCTCACTAACGTGTGGTGTGACCTTCTTCGCCACAAGTGTGTTACATAGTGTGTAACCTTTACCAGGAAACAACTCAGGGTAGAATAGAACAGAGAAATTTCAGATTTTAAGAGAAATACCCATTATGACTAAACCATTCTGTGGATAATATTAAAATTTTGAAATACTCAGTGTACTTCGATCGATCGGTTAAAACATATTTGAGCGTGCTGAACCTCTTGGTGAATGAGTAAGGTATGATTTCCTGTAATAATAATAATAATAACACAAAAACGATATGAGCATCATACTCTATTCTACTACATGGTACACAAAATTGAAGAGAAGAGAAGAGAAGAGATTTACTGCATCGATAAACGAACGACGTAACGGACAATAATAATTCAATGCAATAAGTCATCCATCCACCAATATTTGTTCACAAATGATGGAGATTAATGATATCAACTAATGAAAATTTCTGTCTTCTGGATTTGACAGTTTTAGGATTTTGAATGTTATCCCATTTTACACAGTCTCTCTATATCATAACCATCTATACTACTATACTATAACGATAATACAAGCAGTTAACGTTACCTATATCTACTACACATAAATATTATCGATAACGGTTTACAATTGAATGAACGGTCTGTTTTTACTACGTAAAAATATTATTTTTATTTGATATAGAATAGAAAATCGTTCATCATTCATTTCATATTTGCTCAATTTCATTCTGTTTACTTAATCATGGCAATAAATGACGTTACGATTATAAGTGATTCAATAAAATGATGTCTTAAACAATATTCTTTATTTTTATATTTTCTTAAAAAAACTGTCATGGGTATAAACCAGTATAAATTTTGAAAAAAATAATGCCTTTTTTGTTGTAGATATTGAGAAATCAAATCTACAACGATAATATTCGACGTCAACGACGTCAAAGATGATATTCATAATCTTAAAATTTCACTCGTCAGCAAATATAAAATCAAACAGTTTGATAAATCAAATAATAATCTGGTTCAATAAATATTTCCCCATTCGATTACCGCCTGGTTAGATTATAAAATCGATTAAATCGATCGAATGAAAAATTGGTAATGATATACACGTATATACGTGTACAGATATACACGTCTTTAACAGAGGTAACCAATATCATTATTTTACCTTCATTTATTAATATGTCCGATACATTAAGCCTATGATGTGGTTCGCGGAAAATGTATGGAATGAGGAATTGCATTTTGTAGATTGTGTGCTTGCAAGAGTTTCGAAAGGAACTACATCGTCATAGGTTTAGAGAAAACTACAGAAAATATACACATGCATACCCGGCTACTTTACTATTATCCATGCACCGACAGACAAATAATAAGTGACAAATTTTTGCTGCTGGGATTCTAATTCGTAGTTTCCCAGTCAAAGTAGCGTTATACTTGACGTCACGCCTAAAGCTATCTCAGACAATTAAATGTTCAAAAAATAAAAGGTTGGTACAAAAGGGCTGGAAACACCTATTTGCATAATTCCCCTTCATTGCTACTATAACATCGTCAGTCCGAATGTCTGTTACTTTCTTAGTAATCGATATTTAAGAAAGATATTATCGTTTTGAATACATTTCCAGAACACCAGGTTCAAAACAGATTTCAAATTATCCATCGTAAGTGAAAATATAACGTAATATCGTAGAGAAGTTAAAGGGTAATAATACTATGAAATGACGTTATATCTATATGTAATGTTTACTCTCCATCCTGTTTCAATAATAATTTATTGTGTTGATAATAATTCAAACGTCGAATCGATTCAACTACTTCACACAACCCACAACCTAAATCGTACACAAAATGATATAATAAAATCAATAAATTTATTTAGAAAGATTAACAATAATAAAAATTTAATTTTATTTATATAAAATTAATGAACATTGTTTTATTTTGTTTGTTTGTTTTTTTATTTTATTTTATTCAATTGAAATTTTTTAACAAAAAACAACTGCCTTCAAAAAAATTTACTGAAAAGTAAAAAATTATGTTTAAAAGGCAAACTTTAATATTACTTTTTACTTTTTAGTTTATTTTTTAAAGGCAGTTAATTTTTGCATAAATATTTTTTATTTTTTACTTTTGAGTGTTGTTTGCAACCACGAAAATTTTTTCTCTTGGTTGAGAATTAATCACTAAAAACAGTTTTTGCCCCCTTTTATCTCTTAGCGGCATCTGGTGGTATCATGAGACTACCCTTGGGATATCTCCAGTCCAACAAAACAATAATCATCAAAATCGATTCATAAACAACAAAGTTATCCGCTAACACATATCATTAAAAATTGTTTTTGTCCCTTCGCTCTCTTATAGGACATCAAATCTGGACCAAGTTGAAAGGGAACCACACCAGCTTTCAAATAAAAAAAGAATCATCGAAATAGGTTCACCCAGTCGAAAGTTCTGTGGTAACAATCAAATCGAATAAAAAAATACAGTACAATTGAAAACTTTATCCTTTTTTTGAAGTCGGTTAATAACTAATGCTATGGGTTTGTTAAGATTTATTTATTTAATTTATTGATAGCATTGATTCGTATATTGATAAGATTTTACTAAATATAATAATAAATTTTTTTTTGTGTAAAAAAAAAAACACTTTTGTATAGAATTTCGTGTTTTGTCTGAGAAATTAAATATTGCGTCTAGTTTGTGAGATAATATCTAGAATTAAAAATAAAAATATAAAAAAATTTATGGGTTTATTTTGAAAATAAAAATAAATTTGATATTAGGGTGTAAGTTACGATCAAATGATAGAGTCCAGTTCAAATTACCAAGGATTTTAGTTACACTATATGAATACGTATTTTTTGGCAGAAAACAAGCAAACAATTTTACTGTTAATTTAGACATATATAAGTTTTGCTGAGATCATTTGATGAGATGAGATAGATCATTTGATGTCAAATGAAATTAAAATTATAACAGCACATAGCCCACGGATTTATTGTGTAGATATTTGAATATATTCGTCTGAAATTTAATATATTATAGATGTTAATTCTTCACGTTTTCATATATTTTATTATTTCGATGCAAGAGGATTCTATAAAGCAGATACTCCCTACAAATTACTCTATTTTATTCGCCATGAGTTTGATACATCCCTATTTCAAATTTGGAGTCGCAAAATGATTAAAAATTATCATTTCTATATTATTTTCGCGCACAAATAACCTAAATAGGACGGTGTGTAAGTATTTGAAAAGATGTATTAAAAACTATTTTGAGAATATTAAAACTTATACGTGCTGGTATTCTTTATATTTAATTTCTAGTGTTATAAAGAATGCAAATAACCTCAGCAACATAAGAAATTATTACCATAATTGAATGTAATAAAACAAATAATAATGATTATTAACATAAATATGTTAAACATATTGTTGTTGAATGTCGAATGCGCATGATCAAACATACACACACACGTATGGTTAACATAATCATAAATATTTTAAATACTCATAAAACAATCTAATAAAAATACTATTAAAATATAAACAACAAAGTTCACATGTTTATTCTATTAAAAAATATTTATCCATTAGTTTCTTAAACATTTAACGTGTAACTTAATTATAATCTTTTCAAATAAATTAGAAGATTTCTGACTAATGGCATATATGTCTTATAATCTTACTTTGTTTTTATGAGCAACAATTAAAACTAATTAATAAAAATAATATGTAAATAAAATTTACACGACAAGCATCAAACACGATACAAAAATTAAATGAGAATTTTTTGCAAATATTTTCGCAGTTATAGGGATGAAGAGAAAAATATTGTTTGTCAAATTGTGCAATGAAGGAGAAAATGTGTAACACATAATAAAATATTGTAAGGGATTGTCACTGATATTTCTTATTTGTTGCTTATTGAAAATGCGTGTTGAATATTAAGAATCAATGAACAAAATATTTTAGTTTGAATTAAACTTATAATAAGCTCCACTTTACTCAAGCTTAAACGAAATATAAAAGTAAGACAAAGATAAACTATATAAAGTGTACCCGTTTCTGAACCCACTATATAAATATTTAACACATTCAATAATATAATAATTATTATTTGTGTACTAAATTTTAATTGAATATTTTTTTATTACTTCGATATTTCCATGTGCACAAAAATAATTTTTAATTACAATCATTATAGAATTACTGTTTATAAAAATATTTATTTAACTTAGAATTTATGTATTTAAGTAAAAAATCCGTTGATTTAAGTTGGCGCCATAAAATTATGGCAATTAAGTTTATGAACGCATAAAAATTCACTCAAAACGTTTATTTGTGTTGTTTCTCAATTAAAATGTGTTACTCTTCATCGCTGTTAAAATATACGGAATATATCTTCAGTAATAAGATTTAAAAATATTTTCTTTTTATTAACCGGCAGTGCCAAATTTATTTTTGACATTCTGCTATTTTCGTGTATCATAATTTAAAAAAATATAATATTTTAAAAACAATGAATTAAAATAACAATTTATATTTAAAAAAAAAATTAATTTATTTTGTACGAACATGCACGCTTTGTCCTGTAGAACGTTACCAATCTGTGAATATTAATTCCGAGCTATCTCTATCGCTATCGAGTATTGTGTCCGTTTTTGTACAAAAAGAGTTAATTATTGAAGTAAATATTTTCGATACTGTTTATTTTCACTTTAATATCGATATGTATGAATTCGAATGATACAGAAATTTATTCAAGACGATTATTTTTCATATAAAGAGTAAAATGTCGAAAATTGTAAAAAATAAAGTCAGCTTACTTCTACGAAGAAATGCCAATGTCCATTTTTGGCAGTATATTTTAATTTTGTCCATATTTATTTAAATCTACAAAATAGACACTAAAGTGTTGAAATAATATAATTTTATATTTAATAACTCTATTTTCAATTTTCTTAATTTTTGTACGAATTTGTGAATTGTGTTTGCTTTTCGTAAACAGCGTTTGTTTAATTAAGAAAATATCTAAAAAGTAAAGTACAGAATGCTAGTGGTCACAGACCCTGCGTTCGACACATATGGCCCCCTATTCGAAACCGCTTATTAATAAAACGTAAATGATAATTTTCCAATAACTATACAGTAAATTTCGTGAGTGTGATCAATTTGTCTACGTAATTTCTTCAAATTCGAACAAGGTGTTCAATCGTTACAACGGGTCAAACATAGATAGATACAGACAAACAAAATGGTGCATCGTCCATTAATACCATAGACCTCATTTCGTTCGGTCAATAAGTATTTAATAAAAGATTGTGTCATAATATTTTTATAAGATATTATTGCATTAACCTAATTAAAATTTTAAACATATTTTTAAATTTTTAATTATGATAATAACAGCACTCACTATATACACAGCAACAATTTATAATAATAATAATGTGCATTATATTATTTGCCTATTGAACTCACTAACTTTGTGTTGAGTCTCTCTTTCTAATGTAAATGTTTTGTATTTATTTATTCAGTGATTTTGTGTTCACAATTATCAAGTAAAATTTATTAATAACTATAAATAATATATTATTATTGAGTAAATGGCGCCATATTATATTGTGCATAGATATTACTAGATATTAAAGCAACGTTTATAACAACATAGTTATTATTAATTAATTATGTGTATTTAATAAATTAATTGATTGAAAATATTTTAATTAATTTAATAGTTGAATAAGAAGACATTTATTATTTTGAATTGTATCTAATTAATGTAAATGGCCTTTATTTTTGTATTGTGTTGTTCGATTAAGGGTGCCTTACAATATTATTTTCTTCGGTAATAATACTATCTTTATAGATAGTATAACATATGTTATTGTCAATTTTTATATTGATTTATTATTACTAGAGTCCCGTTACAGCGAAATTCGACCATAATCAGTCAAAATTGAATCTTACTACTTTCAAACAAAACAGTATATATGCGTACCTTTAAACAAAACAGTATATTAAACAAAATACTATATATGCGTGTGTATAGTAGTATGTGTAATATAAGCCACATACAGAGATTTTCGAACATAAGGCAAAAGTTAAATGAGTAAATGAGAAAAATCTAATTACATAAAGCATCCAATTTAAAAAAATAAGTTAATTCGGTGATGATTTACATGTTAAAATGGGAAGAACGACAAATATCACTTAAGATTTCATTGATTTTTATAATCAGAAATAAAATTAAATAAACATGATTTAAACGAGGCTTTAAATTTTGCATCTGAACAAACTGGTTTTTAAATGATTTTTATATTTTTTCCACTATGTATGTAAATTTTATAATATTAAATATTAAAAATACTACAAATAAACTTAAAGATCATTTATTAAAATAACTACTGATTGAATATACAGGTATAGTAATTAATGATGCCGCAAGAAGAAGTATTAAAATTAGCTACCTTCGACTTATAAATGTTTAGTTAGATTCGTCCTATTTTGAGACTGATTCGACACCATGGTTTTCTGAAATTTTTTTTTATACAGTTTCCTCTGACAACGTTAATAATAGCTTAACGATTCTGTTTTAACTTCTCCTTTGTAATTTTATCAATATTATATTTGTGATTTTATTTGAAGCATTACTTTCCGTAAAAACGCGTTTGAAATATTATGCATGGTGCGGTATTCACTTCAGTTAATACTAAGGTCTTATCCAGGGCATATTTCAGTAAATGTGTTTCAGCATTATATCATACTAAAAGTAATTGTTGATGTTTAAAATAGATTTTGCTTCTGAAATTTCTATTATGGGTAATATTTTGGGTAATATGATTAAAGAGGTAACAATTTTTTTTTATAGAGAATAATCTTTGGGACTACTAAACTAAATCTAAGATTCTCTCGACGATAGAAAAGCTATATCATCAGTGCGTGTCTATATATATCTTTTTAAAGTCTTTATTATCATATTGTATATAGAGTTTAGGTCGTTCCCATGGGTGATTCATGCTCAACTGTTTGAAAGACTATATGTAAATTATAACTTATGCATAAACATGAGATTCATTGAGCTCCTTTGATTGTTTTTCCAAGCGCAGAAATGAATATGATTGTGTCAATAGAGACAATCATAAGAAAATTGCTTTTGTTATTTAATAAAACGTTCGCATCAAACACGGCCAGAATAGGCACCATGTTCTAAATACGCAATTCTTATCAGATAATTTTTAAAAAGTTCTGTGTCTCAAAGTATGAAAATAAATATAATTTTTTACATTTAGAGATCACTTTAACTTTTAAGATTTTCTAAGAAAACGAATTGTCTTGGAAACGTCCTTAAATCTACTGAAATGAATTTTGCATTTTGCAATCGGTGTGTTCGTAGCCGAAGTATTGAAATGCATTTCCTGGCCCACAACTTATATGAATTGAACATCGATATTTTAATTTTAATTATATTTTAATAAAAAATAAAAATATGCAGATAAGTAGATTTTATAATAAATTTGAAATAATTTAATTGAAGCTATATAAATGTTGTGTTGAGTATGAAACCATACTATTCATACCTTGTATGTAATGCATAAATAGCAATGATAAAATGTAATTAACCTATGTATACAACGTGTATATCTTTACTTGGCATATACAAATAACTTGAATAAAAATTAAAAAAAAAAAAAAAAAATTCGCTATCCAAAAATGAACTATAAAGACAAAAATAATTTTTAATTTAAAACGTTAAAAAAAGTATGAATCTTTTACAAATTCTCACCTACATTATGTTACTACTATTTTTCTATATTTAGAATAATTTCGAAATTAAAATTAATTAATTTGAAATTCAAATAATTTCCAAAATATGGAAGCACTCAGTTTTATTATTTATAGTAAAAAAAAAAAAACAATTAACAGCTATTTTTTATTCAAAAATAATTTTTTTACGGAAAGGAGAGATTTATAAAAACATTAATAAGTTAGAAGCAAGAATAGTTTAGATTTTAAACAAAAATGTTTTCGACAAGTAAAAAAGCAAAATTTTAAACTTAAATTGCTTTATTAAATTTCTAAAAATTTATTGTTAAAATCTAAGTGTTAATTGTCTCTCACGACTTTTTTTTTTAAAAGCCATGGTTTTCGAATCAAAATTGTTTGTCGTTTTATTTTTGCACGTATCTTTAATACTATGTACTATAAAAAAAATTTTGTCAAGTGCAATTAAAATAAACACTCTGTAGATGTATGTATATATGAGCAAAATTTAATATAGTTTTCAAATCCACTAACCATACTTTGGTTAATTTCCTTTGATTCAATTAAGGTTACATTACAGATAGTATATAGATAGTTTTAAAACTAGTTTTGAAATAAAAAAATAAAAATAAATGAATGAAGTAGTTGATTTAAATTTTGCAGTCAATTAGTAAATAAAAACAAATATGTCATCAAGTTTTTGATTATGTGATGAGTACAAATGAGTATCGGCTATATATATATATAATATGGTAAGCAGTTCCTTTTCGAAAATGTTAAATCGGTTATGAAGTGAAACATTAAGTATTCTCGTCTTTTATTCGGTTTTACGTTCGTTTGTTACTTCCAACGCTAGTTTCAACTCCGATATCGGAGTGCTTCATTCGTGAATCTTTATTGTAAGATAGAAGTCGGGGGGGAAAATGGCCTTTTTTCGACGCGATGTAGCGGAGAAACGGTTAGTCTTTAAAAAAAAGAAACAAGGAGTGCTAGGTTTGACAATTATTATTGCTCCATATTTGAATTGTATTTATGAATCTAATTACTTTTCTTTACTTGTTTTAGGTGAGCCCTGCTATATCAACTTTTCCTTGTAATCTCGGTTCGTTATTGTAGACTCGTAAAATTTGTGTTTTTCGTAATAGTATTATAATGTCAAATTGTTTCTTTAAACTTCTACCTAGTAATGCTTTTTGTATAAAGTGTAATAAGTACTCAAAATTAATTTATTATTGTCAAAAGCTTATCCATTTAGGTTAGATTCTTTTAATAAATCGTTAATATTGTTCGAAAAAAGTGACATATAAATCAGAGAAAACGTATCAAACGTATCGTATTCGGATAAAATGTTTGATTTTTTTGTCTGTGCTCAAATTTATTCCTTTCTTTGTGTATAGACTTTCGAAAATAAACTAATGAACCTAATATTTTATTTTATTTATTGTTCTCATTAATATTCTATATTATATTTTTTCAATGACTTTCTCACACTCATGCAGCACATTCTTCGAAATTACCATTTATTTGATTTTCCAATTATCAACTCGAAAATATATTATTTGAAAATGAATAGAAAACCTTTATTGAATTATTTCTGATTTTAATTTGTAATTCATGAGCCACTTTCAATAGAAATTACCTTCCTTTAATGTCATTCAGAATATTTTATTTTAATTGTTATTTTGGCATTTAAAAGTGTTTTTTTTTTATCATTATTAACTGAATAATATAATCATATTGAGTGAGTACAGAATGAGCTGACAAGACTGATTTGTATTTTCGAATCTATTTTCTATGTGATCTTGTATCTCATATCAATGACAGAGGTAGCTTTGGTTGTTTGAGAATCAGTAAATATACGTTAGTTCATAATGTTTGGTGCTTTGGGAGTTGATGAGAATTAAAACCTTACGAATAATCAAGCAAATATGATTTTTTAGATTCAATTTACTATATTTAGAATATATAAACCAATTGCACATGGTTTACTCACACATCTGTTTATTAATTCCGAAGAATGTTTGGTTGCTAATTGCCCCTCTGTTCCTTAGTTGGATATAAAATGATAGCTTTTTTATGTACTTTCAAGAAAAGGTGGTTATTTAGAAGTATAAATTTCGATTTTTCCCCAATTTCCTTGATCAAATTATTTTGTATTTTATAAATACGTATTTCGACAACAAAGTAGTCATCATCAGTATGAATTTGCTAGTTGTAATGAGTCTCTGAGGAGATGTTACTCGTTGCTAATTTAGTGACGGTTTGCACAACGGGAAAATTGGGGAAAAATCGAAATTTATTCGAAAAATCCATTAATTATTATAAACTTTAGAAGTATGTTTGTCCTCGAAGTTTCTAGAAACTCATTACTTTCAACGTAGTATTTTATGTATAATTTGTCACTTGTTGAATGGTTATTTCCCATTAAAAAGAAAATAATCCTTAATATTTTTGGACAAATTTATAAAAATAAATAAAATTTAAAGGGATGCAGTAGGATTCAAACCGAGGTCCGTTCAATTCAAAGCCAACTAAGCTGTAATTATCTTAATTGTATTGTATGTGTATACTTCTATAAAATCGTGTTATAACAGTGTCGCTACTTGGATGGACTTTACCCCAACATAAGTTACATTTTCTAGAGTGTATGATGGTAAAAGAAAGTCACGTTGTGACACGTTGCATCAGATATTTTTCACTGCTTTGTATCTATATTTACTTTATACCCCAATCTCCTCTATTATTTAATATTCATTATGATAATTTCGTATTTTGTAAATTTTTCAGTAAAATTCACATATAATTTTAGGAGTAAATAATAATAAATATAAACATTTAATGAATAAAATATCAAATTGAAAATTTATATTACAAAATGTATTCAGTATTCAGGGGACTTATAAATACACATAAATTATCTCTTGATGAACGGCAAACGTTTAACGATAATGATATACGTTTCACCTCTCTTGTTTTGTTCACACTCTTAAACAATCAAATAATATATCATAAGTGGAATCACATACCATGTAGAATGGATTTTAAACTATATGGAATCAAATAGCCGAAAACCACTTGAAAAATCTCTGCGTATTATTTCTGTATATAAATGATGACAATTATTCATATGATATGTATTATTTTTTTTTTAGTATATAGGTGCTTACTTTACTTTCTAAGTATTTAATCCTTATAAATTACGATATACCATTATAATTTTATTTTATTTTTTTTTTTGATGGGAATTCATACTTGAAAGCCAAGGCATCCATGATTATTTATGAATAAAAATTTTCATTTTACCCTGAAGAAAATGTGTGTTATTATTTGAAATGATTTTTTGTATGGACAAATTAATGATTTTTATTGAAATATCATTTATAATTATAATTTTTAGGTTTTTATTTATTTCATTTTAATTAATCAATTTTAATTTTTAATGATTTTATTTTTCTTTTTTAAATTATTTAATTTAATTTATTGTATATATTCTTGTTACGAGCAAGGGTAAAAATAGCGCGAAAGTTTGGAAAATTGAATTCCGATTTTAAGTAAAGTGTTTGTGCTGTGGAAGTGATTTCTTGAACACATTATCTTCTTTGAACTTCAACATTTGACGATATGGCAGACAACATAGATTTAAACGCATTCATTTCCTTGACTTTTATAATGATTGGATAAACTTACCTTCTTTCCCTGTAATATCTAAAAATGTAAGCTTCTTTCAGCTCATTACCAGCATGAACGTTATATGACCGCTGCTGAACAGTATACTCACGATATTATAAACTCTTATTCATTAAACTCTTGTGAACACATAAGTTTAATAATACAACATTACATATTGTATGTGCTCGCACTGGGTCCATCGTGCCGATCTTTTGTATAATATGGTAACTGTGTGACTGTGTCGCAGTGATGAAAACTCTCAACGACTATTATTACAAACATAGAAGAGTATTATAGAGAATTTTCAAGTACTTGAATATGGTGATGATGATGACGATATATCCGGTGGTATATATTCCATTATTTTCAGTTATTACTGATAGTAGTCCAAGAGCTTCTTCTTCAAGAATGTTGCTTGTGATTTTTAAATAAAATTTAAGGTGTATGATATCTTAACCTGAACGAATATGTAAAGAGCATATATACATATTTATGAAATGAATGAGGGTTTAACTTTTGATAATAATTACATGCGCCACAAGATTTTATTTATTTCTCTGATCTAGGACAATCTAGGACATTAAATCCTCCCTCCCACCGACAAATGGTTTCTAATAATAAGACAATCGATTAAATTATGTAAAAGAACGTAAGAAAAATGTTATAGGATCTAGATGATTGTAAGATCATTCAAAACTTGTGGTCATGACTTTGACCAAAAAAAAAAAAAAAACACTTTAAAACTTAAAACCAAGGAAATGTCAGATAATTTGAACTGTGAAATCACGTGACAATGTTTAAATTGTAATTGGAAAACATCAATCTAGAATCTTGTGATAAGATTTTCGAATTATTCTTAAAAATTCGGTTAATTCAAGATATTTGTCTGGATTTTTTATTATAAGGTACCACAGGCTGACTTTCAAGTGAATGTTGATGTCAATGTTCAAGCTCTTCAACCTAATCTAACCTAAAAATTGTATTTTGAGGGTAATTTTATCTTTTATTTAACGTAACACCCAAATAGTTCAAGCCAAATTTTTAAAAAAGCTTATTAATTCAGCCTAATACATATCTTGCCAAATATCCAATGAGGATTATGAGGTTATTGAACAAATTATTCAAAGAAACCTCACACAATACTTTCCTCGATTGTAAGCACTTGCATCCCTTAATTTTATTGTGCCTACAATATTCACTCTTGGTCTATACTGTACTCTACTCGTGTGCATAATATATGTGTGCCATTCCTAAAAACAATGAACAAGTGATGGGTATCTAGTGTGACGAGGACAATACCCTTCTTTTGATGATGAGAGCAGAACTAGTGACTGACTGACTGGCATCATGAATGTGTAGCACTCATCAGTACTCATTAATGAATGTTTGTATTGTGTTTCGATTGCTATGTTGGTATGCTCTTGACTAAAAACATTTTCATTGTAATTTATATTATTATATAGACTAGTCAATCGAAGTTTGTTAAAAATAAGTTTAATGTGATGTTGCCGGACACGCTTTTGCTTCATTGGCTATAAGCGATTCGTGGTCGAAATAATCCCAGGCATGCCAGTTTTATAATAACGTATACCGGGATTCTTTTGAAACTTTTAAGTTTTTTTCTTTTTTTTTTTAGTGTTAAAAATTTTCCGTTGCTTGGAAAATTTATGTAACCTCATAGAATTCCGTTTTTTTAAAACTTTTTTTGGAATCACATATTATATTTAATTGTCAAATATTTTTCATTTTTGAACTGTTGTTATAATTTCGAAAAAATTTTCGATTTCATTCTTTAGGCGATTTAAGTTTGGAAAAATCAAAAAACCCCAATTCTACGAGGATACACATATTTTGCGAGAAAAAGACATACATTGCCTGAAAATATAACTATTAACGAATTCTTCTAAATAAAAAAATAATAATTACCAATAGAATATAAACCATATTTAAAAATAAGCTTTTTTGCATTTTAAATCGCTAATAGCACGATAACGATTCATTTTTCGACAAAATTCTTAAAGTTAAAAATTGTTTTTTTTTTTTGTTTTTGTTTTTTTTTTTTTTGTTTTTTTGTTCAACTGACATATACCAATCATAAGTATAGCTCCAATCTTTAAAATTCATCTAAATAGGAGGGATGATCTGAAAAAATATTAAGACTAAAAATTGATCATACAACATCTGTATTCATAATATTTAACGTATTCGGACAGAATTCTATTAACAGAGTACGGTGCTGTATTTTTGCACACTCAATTTCCACCAGGTCCTGGTCTAATGTGTATATGTAGGTAATATTTTTATAGATACAGTCACGTATTTATTGTTTTTTAATACAATAAACTGTTTATATTGTTTATCTTTTCGCCTTTATTTCTATTCATTTGTTTGCTTCTATTCATTGATATTGTTTTGTTCTTTTATGTAATATTTTAATTAAGTTGACGAAACAGTGAAGATATAAACTTCGCAGATGTAAAATCTCCTTTAATCACGTTTACTCAATAAATATGGAGAATTTGAGAATCATTTTTAATTTTATCCCACACTTGTTTTAGTAAATGACATTATAATAACATCAAAAATAGATATTGAATAACAGATATTAGCCATGTTTGTCACACTGGTTGTGAATCAAAGATCACTGGGTTATGAATTAAAGATTACATCAACTAAGGCTCCAACACCCTCTGCAATTAACCAAGGGGCCACCGAATTAATGGAACCCATTTGAACAATCGATCATTCATACTTATTTAGGACTTAAACACGCTAAAAGTTTCAATAAAGAAGATTCAATTTCTTTATGTATTTCAAACTGCAGACTTAATTTGAGATATCCTTATATTTTATATATATAGTATGAATATTATAATTTTGTTCGATTCTTTAAGATATAAATCGTTTCCAATAGCAAATTAATCACATACATGATCATTCATTGGAAATATCGAAAAATTAATAAATCAATCCGTTTATTTTAAATTACTTCAAAATAAAAATGATTCTAGGAAAAATTGATTATACGTTGAAATGTTTATAATTACTATTTGCATTCAATTGACCTAAATATAAATAATCTCCAATTTCAAAAACTAATATTACGAATTAATTAATATATCAAAATTTAATTTATTTTGATAAAATTAATTTATCTAAAATTAAGAAATATTATGGCAGTAATATAAATTGATTTGTGTATATAAATTGTGTTATTTAATTTATATTCAGTTTAATTCTGTTACATTTTCCAATCATGATTATGAATACGTCTCTGATGGTAATTTGTTATATAAATTTACTGAGTGTTTTAGAAAATTTGTGAGAAAATTGAACGTAACTCTAAATGAAATTCATCCAATGGGAAATAATGACGGATTTTTTGATTGGTCTTCCTACTGAAATGATAAAAAAAAAAACGAATATATGTCAATTTGAAGATTTGGGTACGATCGAAAATTTAACATGTTTCGAAATAGAAAACGATTATTCAGAATTTTTGTAGGCGAATAAGTTATAACACTACTCGTCCATATACAAATTTTCGAAGTATATAAATGATATTCTATGTTTATGGACCAATATGACAAATAAAAAGTAATCGAGTGGTTATTAGAAAGAATGAAACATCCATAAATCATTTGGTTCGATCAATTGGGGGCAGGTTTTAGGTAAAAAGCTACAAGCTATGAGGAGAAAAACATCCGTTTCTAAATAATCAATATAGTTGTTAGTGCCATCATCTGTTAAAAGGTATTGTATATTGGCCTTTTGAGAGAACGTAGCGAACTGAAATTAGTGTACCACCATGTGGACTTTGAATTCATTTTCGTGATTAGTTGCTTATGGCTCATATTTTTGTATCTAATTTGCACTCTTATCATTGTACTCTGTACTCTTAATGGTTACGGCTTTACAATTTTTCAAAGATTTCGTAAAGCTATGAATGTTTTTTACTCTGCGTACAAACAATTATCTATTTAGTTATTAGTTAGAATATCAATCAAATATACCCTTCATTAAATTGAATTTATGTGGAATACCTATACATATATATTAATGATAAATATTTATTATTCGCATATATATGTTTAATACTCACGTAACAAACACAAATATTCAACATTCGTACACATTATTTTGGATCTATATATATGTCAATGTATATATATATATATATATATATATATATATATATATATATATATATATATATATATATATATATATATATATATATATATATATATATATATATATATATATATATATCTATATATATATATGTGAATGGTATTGGTTGGTATATATGATATGATTGTATTTTAGTGTTGATGAACAAACTGAAAATGTTTTTAAGTGTTTCTCTCGTTTCGTATCATCATCATTATTATCATCTCTTCAATATATTATTATCGTTTAATTTTATCTCATTTTACAATATTACCTGGTATTCAAAAAATAACATCAATTAATTAAAACTTATTGCATGCATTATTGAAAGACTGTAGTTTTTATACACACGAGAGCATACTTATTTAAGTCTTGGTAACGTTAGAAAATATATAATAACTGACAAAATTTTAGTATGGGTGTTAGTGTGAACGTCCGTTCGCCTGTTGTCATGTCATCAAGATAACAAGACAACGACAACAAATAAGATGAGATTAAGGAAAAAATTAGGCTTGTGAATGAGCAAAATCGGTCAAATAGGTCTAATGGATCTATGATCAAACTTTTAAACCATACGATTTTCTTTAATTTATAGAATAAAAATTATTAAATGCGTATTTTATATCAAATGGTGGAAGTGCAATGAAAATTGGGCTTAAAGAACAAAGTTTTTGCAATTTTACCAAATTATTCTTGCATTATACTATGTCACAATATTGTGTTTGCATCCGATTTACAGATGTATGCTCAATTTTAGCTCAATCAGTAACCGGGAAGTGAATCAAATTTTACTTACAATATTTGAATTATAGGCAAACTTTGGAGCAGTTGAAACTAAATAAAAACCTGTAAAAAGAATTTGCATTGCACTTTGATTGTATAATCAATATTTTTATTGAACTGTTTTTGGCACCTTGAGGATATTATAAAAGGCCTTTGGTAATTAAATGGCAAAGAATGTTCACTAAAAGATCACGTGCATGCAAGTCTTTTATAATCGTCTTTCCAATATACCTACCAAGAAGAGATAATATTTCGGTATCGTTTTGGTTCTGTTCGTCATAAAAGATCAAAATTTTGAACAGATAACTTTCGCAAAAAAATTCGGCATTTTATCGTTTCACAATCAGCATACACGTCAGATTTAGAACAGCGTAACTTCTGGCTAGGTCTCAAGCTCAAAGACCAAAAAGGGGAACGACATAAATGCTTTACCGACAAAGAACTGTTCATACATTGTGAAGAATTCATTTGAAAAGATAAATACAAATAATTTATTAAAAAAATAATAATGATAAACCTTAATTTTGGACCCCGTAGTATATCTATTTACTAAACTATCTACTTGTATAATAGGTAGCAATATCTATTTGTGAATTCAGTATATACGTTCCTCTCTCTACGTATGTAGGTTTACAATTATTAAAACAGATAAATTGAATGCCTTTTATATATAAAATCATAATAATTTTACAATGTGTGTGTATGTATATATCAAATATTATAGCGTTGATAATGTTTCATCATAATTCATTACATTAAAGTCTACTTCCTTATTCAAAGCATGTTATAGCTAGTTATAGATAAATATTAAGTCAGTTTAAAAAGATTCAACAAGAGTTTTTGAATTCAATTTGAATTACTGCTTTAAATGAAATTAAATACTTCCATTTATTGAATACTTAAAGGAAAATATTATTGTTTGAACCTATTGACAATTGTATAAATTTGAGCCTATAGACAATTGAATTTATTTTCTGCTTTTTTTACTTTACGAATCATACAATGTTGGCATTACTGCGCTTCGATAGCACCTAGTTACAGATATAATTAACAATATTTTATTGAAATATTTTTAATTATCATATTCTTAACCAACTATCGAATTTAATGAAATGATGATTTTACATTTTAGAATTCGTGTATTCCGTCAATAAATTTGCAACGTATAACATTTCCATGGAGAATAATTACCATTAGCTATAAATTTTATTAAGAAATTGAGACAAAAATCAAAATAAAAAAACATAATACTTATTTTACGATTTTACGGTTGACTAGTTTTCGAGATATTGTATAAAATAAAATAAATCCGACAGCCTCTGGATCGGATTTCTGTCGATATCTCAAAAACTACGCAACTAAACGATAAATGGATGTTATTTTTGAAATCTGCGTGTCAAAATTATCCTAAAACATATGTTTCATACATATAGGGAGCAAAAAATTTTTTTTTAAATTTATCGATTTTTTCAAAGGGGTACCCCTAAAAAAATAGCGAAAATTCGAAAAAAAAATTTTCTATCCAATTAAAAATGAAAATATGTTCATAGGGGTAGTTTGACCCGTAGATTTCAAAAATATCATCAATTTTGTGATTGAATACGTAGTTTTTGCAATATCACCAAAAATCCGATCCAGAGTCCGATTTATCGACTATATTTCATGCAATATCTTAAAAACTACTCGACCGATTGTATAATAAATGTAATTTTTGGTTTTTTTAGACCTCAGTCATCCTAGAAAGCTCATAAAGAACGAAAATAAAAATTTCTCCTTTTCGACGGGTTTTTAGGGTATCTTATAGAATCATATAAATCACCTCTAGATAAGACAGACAATCACAAAAAGTATGTTCATTGAGTTAATTCACGTACCTAATGGCCTAATTAAGATTCAAGAAACATTAAATCGTATTAAATTGTCAGGAAACTTAAGGAGAGATGTACGTTCGTAATGTACTTCGAGATTGATAAGCGACAAAAACTATTAACAGTGAACCAAAACACCTAGATCAGTCTTATTGCTTAACAACTAACCTTCGAAATCTGATCATGTCTATAATAACAATATTAAATATTTTAATATATTTTTGAATTACAAAATGACTTTATATATGATATTAAATTAAGTCTAAAGTTTGTAACACCAGAAAATATTGAAGATACTAGCAAAATTTTGAAATAGATCAAAATTCCGTTATCAAGATAACTACCTCAAAAACGTTTAAAGATAGCAAGCTGAAATTTTTATGGCATAATCTAGACCTGAAAATTTAGTTTAAGTTCGTTCGTTTTATTAAATGAAAATTATTTTTTTTTTTTCATTTAATTTCAAATTTCATTGGACATATAAGTTCAATTTTTTATTTTTGAAATTTGGCATTAAGGATGCAATAAAAATCAAAACATTGAATAGCGAAAAAATACGACTAAAGAAAAATTTAATGTGCAAAAGGCATTTCTGCACCTTGTATCCACATTTCAATTTAATTGGCCAGACCGTTCCGAAGATATAGCTGTCTAAGTAAATAAATTCCATAATCTATATTTTACTGAAATGCCGACATTTCGTAAACAGTTCGTAAGATTATGATGAAATTTTCGCTATATATATTCGTGATATAGTTTTACATTTTTTCTCAAACATTGATACAGAGAAAAAATAAAACAAGGAACAGAATATTTCTGAATAGAAAAAAGTGATTAATAAATAATGTAATATCAAAATTCCAATTCAATTGAAAATTCCGTTGTGAACATAATCGTATAAACATTCTGATACATTATCGAGAAATATCCACTATTGGATATCGTATTGTTAAGCTGTTAGAAAAAATTTTTTTAACCAAAATTGACGCACTTTATAAATTTTTGATATATATCTAATGTAAGTGTATATTATTACAAGTAACCAAAATTGTGTATTTTATTTTAGGTTTTGGTTTTTGTAATATTATTATTTTATAACATTGAGTAAGGATTATCTTTTACATGTAAATATATATATATATATATATATATATATATATATATATATATATATATATATATATATATATATATATATATATATATATATATATATATATATATATATATATATATATATATATATTATATAGCTTACAAAACAATTCTATTTTATATCTTACCTTATACCTCTTATTGCTTACTATATTCAAAATTTAATAAAAGGTAATTTTGATTCTGTATATATACCACCATACTACCTACCTATCTATTGTTTGCATGAAAAAGGTTAGTGTGAATAAACTGTTATACTATGCGTTTTTATAACAATTTTGCGTTTTATTTTACTTTTTGTATTTAAACTTTGATATTTTATTGCACAAAAAAAGGTAAAATGTTTAAATTTATTTATTAATTATGTTTGTATTCGTTTAGTTCAGGAAATTAGGTATTTTAAAGAACCTGATTAAAAAGGTTTGTTAAAGACTGTTTAAATAGAAAAATGAATTTTTAAAATAACGATCTGATAACGGATACCGATATTTATTTTAAAAATTTATTACGAATACGCCACTTTAAAGCAATTTCATTAATACGAATGCTTATTTTAATAAATATTTTGTTTGATTTTATAAATGCCTTACAAACGCCTACAAATTTAAGATTCTAACCACTACAGCACTCTGCCAATACATGATGTTCTAATATTTTGTATTATATTTACAAGAAGTGGAAAATATCTAAAAAAATGTTTCTCAGGCAAGCGTTTTCTGAAAGATACCACTTATTATTCTGACTTCTTAAAATAATGGGACAAAAAGAGCTCAAATTTCTGACTTTTTGCGAAAGTTGAAAAAAATACCTCTTTCAAAGATTTAGTTCTCTAACTTGTATGTTTGTTGGGAGTAATAACAATAATCAGAAGTGTGTCACGATTAAAGATTCAATCAACAGATTTAGAAGAACCTGCATGGCCGACCACTTTAAAAATTCGAATTTTTTTTTGCTTATTGTTTTAAAATGTTACAGACTGAGTACTTGTATTTGCAAAATACAAAAACGTATTTTCTCGAACAAAGGGAGTTTCTAAGATATATAGAAAGACATATGGAACAGTAAATATATATAAATATACCGATAAAACCATTAAGCATGTAGATCAAAGAATGCGCAGCACGTGACTTAGAAAAGCATTGAACAGTCTATTTGTCGACCAGCATAATATCGTTCTTATTACAGTTAAGGATATTCAACTGTAGAAAAGTTCATATATCATAATAATATTAAGTAGAAAATAGCTTTACAAGTATTTATGATACAATAAATATAGGAACTGGTCAAGAATGAAGACAGCTTAGATCAAGGGCGGTTCAGTTATATTATTAAGTAAATATGCGTCAAATTCGATAACGTTTTTTTTAAAGTTGATGTCAAATTTTAAGTTGGACGACGGTTGATTATAATAAATCAACCCAGACACCAATCAATGAGTATTGTGCGTGTACAAATTTGAGAAATTATCGCTGGTCAATTACGAATGAATCAATCCTGCCTGCTATGATAATAAAATGTCCTAAACTTTACGATAATAAAATTATTTAAGTGGGAATAATGCTGACATGTGGCTTTAAAAAAAATGTTGTTTGTGTGTATTATAGAAGCAGATAAGTACAAGATATAGGATTAATTATTGATGCAAATTTGATATATTAAATTTGAATCTTCTGATTACTGTAATCATTTGTGGAATTATTCAAACAGGCCTGATACTATTTGTCATTCATATCACACAAAAAAAGGTCATGAGTGTGTGTAGTGCACTAACGAAACTTCGGCTAGACGGATCCAATAACGGCCGGACGGATCCGGAACAGTTCCCATTAATTTTTTAATATATAGATAAATAAGATAAAGAGCCAGCATAAACTTTAACGCGGGCATGCTTATCTACGTATTTTAACGCAGTAACAAAACGTGCTACCAAAACATATAATTTTGCATATGCAAACAATTATCAGATTAAGTTAAATCGGACGACTAAAGTCAGAAGTATGTATGTTTGGTTTTATTCAAAGCAGTTAACTACAGACGAAAGTTTGTACGGGATAAATAAACTATTAAATAATGACGACGCGATAATCGACCAAAATTGACTATGCAATCGACTAGGCGATTGCTCTAACGAAGCGAATTATCGAACTATTGTATGCTTTGTTTGTTATGTAATACTAATACTATTAAGTAAAGAAAGTATTTAGAATAGACATTTTATGCACTCTAATATTTTATAAGTTTATAAGTCTGTCAGTCTAAACAACTCGACTAGCCAGACATACCAAACTAGTTTGTTTATAAGTATATTTAGATTTAATGGAGAAAAGCGAATACATAAATCATTTAAAAAGAGTAATTCTATAAACTTTTATGATATTGTGAAAAACATGCATTTATCACTGATTTTTGTACACATTTATGTAAATTAAAAAAAAAATTACAAAATAATAAACATAGCAAACAATTAATTAATTTGTTTTAATGTAAATGTGCATGGTAAATGAGCAAATTGTCAATCATCAATATGATGTTTTTAAACAAAAAACACGTACATATCAGACTTTCTACGTTTCACAATCGATAAATTTCTAATTTTCTTGAATTTTAAATTGTAAAGAAAATATATAAAATAATTATTTAAACATGTGAACATGAAAAATATGGAAAATATTAAACATTAATGATCAAAATAAATCACTTTTATATTGAAATTGAATGTTTTTAATAAAAATTAGACTCCCTCTCCGAGATCTGCTATAATATGTGATGAAGAAAAAAAAGATTTAGACAAAAGTTATATGATCTACGAACTTGGAAATATCCTCAAACTAGAAAATTTTCAGCTAAATATTTAAAAATTTAATAAATAAAACAGTTTTACTTTTTATTATTTTACAGATAATATGCGTTTCGGCGTTTATATTTGCGTCTTTTCGAAATTAATTTCATGATTATACCATAGACTGAATTTCTAAAAACAACAAAGCTACTGAAGGAAGCTTATACTAAAATAATTTAATAACGCTATATATATATTTTATTTTTTATTAAAAAATAAAAAGTATAAATTCATTGATATATGAAAAATTGTTTAACGAACTTCAATGTTTGTTATTTTTCAAGTATTCCTATTTTTCACTTTTCCACATCCATCTGTATACACGTCTGTTTGACAGTATATGTAATATATTCATTATCACATACCTACACAAAGCGATGATAATTTTTATACATGAACATTTATCCATCCAACTCTGTCATCAAACAAAATAAAGTGATGACGAATTATTATCATTTGATAAAAAACAAAAATATACGAAAAATAATAATAAAGCTTGCCTCTAAATCTATATAACAATTGAATTTTACAAAACTGTATGAGTTTGGTTGGTATGCTAAATATAGAAATGTTATCAAGCACACCGGCCGCTGTTTTTTTATTTTGAAAGAAACAGGAAATATCGTGTTCGTGTGTATTTATTGTGAATATATTACTACAAAAAATATCTGTGTATAATGAATTTTGTGAGGTAATGTAATCAACAAAAATTTACGGACTTTTTTTTAAATAAAATCGTCCACTGGGAAAAACGGATTTCAAGAAAAATTCAGATCAGTCAATAAAAATATTAGAAAATATTTCTTAGAAAACATATATAAATTACTAATGAAATGAAAAATATACACCAAGTTTAAATTTTATTTCATGACACCTTTAAATATCATTACTGGTTTAATAAAGCCAAATACAATATTGGTAAGCACTAAGGTGGTAGTTAATTTGCATCGCCAAAAAAATAGTTTTCTTTTTAAGTTAATTGGATCCATTGACAATTTAAATATAACTAATGTATGATAAAACAGTTTATATAATTTGGATATCAACTGAAATAATTTTTCATAGTTTTAGAAAATGTGCAAAAATGAACGGACTTCATGATTAAATTTTGCATTTCATTCATTGTTTTTCTGTTATACATATTTTTGTAATAATAGCTTTGCATTTGTTTTTAAATAAACAAACTGTCAATTCAATTAGAAACTTTAAAAATTATAACTGTAGTTTTTCATTTTTAATCCTTTACTGTACTACCATTCGAAAGAGTAAATAGAAAATATAGTACCTATTTATATTATTGATAAAAAAGGAGGAGAACATGCGAAAGTTGCTAGCCCGTTCTCTTGCGCGGCCAGGCCACCAGTACATGGTGTCTCATTTTAGAAAATCTCTACTGAATATTTATTATATAGTATATTTGTAGAGAAATTGTTTCGTTGTTGTAGTAGATGTGGGATATTTGTTACTGATATTGACATCATCTCCGCGCTTATCCTAGAGGAAGGACAAGCGTGGTTTTACTACTGGCAAGCAAGCTCTTCTTATTATGACAAAAGTCTTTAAAATACTTGAGGCACTAAGAAATTAACTTACTTACTTTTATGTCAAGAATTCATAGCCACAATTCCAACTTTCTTATTTCGTTTTGGGTTAGTTTGATGACAGGTGGGTGGGTTGTCGGACGGACAAAAGGAAATGTGGTATACCAAAATCTGGTCAAAATATTATAGCGTTAATATATATGTTAACATGTATTGTATTTATTATATGATTTTGTTAGCTAAATTTGAGCTTATATTGTGGCGAATCCGAATATTTCACAAGAAATATTTCAATTAAAAGTTTTATATTAAAAAAAATAAAAATCTTCTAGGATTGAAAAGTTGGGTGATGGATCCATTAGATCCAATAGACAGATTTTGCTCATTGAAACTAAATTTAAGTAAAGTTATCATTTGATAATGAAATACTTCAAATAGTTCCCTTAAAATTATACTCCTTGTATTCACATAAATTCAATGAAGTATTGAAGATAATATATATGACAGTTGTAAATGAGTCACACAGCAGGAACACCGGAACTTCGAAATTCATTTCACTCATTGATAACAGATAGATAGAGAGTAGAGAGTAGAGTTTGTTAGTTGGTTTTGGATGCATTTTGTATAGTTTTTGTATAATTTAAATTGATAGATAACGCGGTTTAACGATTAACGTTACGTGTAGAGTATTATCATCCTCTATATATATTTGTCAATATCGAAATGTACTTTTTTATATGTATGTAATTCTTTAATAATGTTATTTGTTTTCTATTTTACTACTAGTGGACAACTGGACAGAGATTATAGTCGTGTTAATTTTTGTTTAATAATCAATAGCATTTTAACAAGGACATTCAATACCTCTCCTGTCTCTGTTGAATGTTCTATTTTTTGTCTGTCTGTTTTTATGCAATGTCTTCAATGTGCACGGTAAAAAATTTTTGTATACATTTTTGTGTGTTTATCATTTATGTTACTTGATTTTTAATATGTTAAAAGATTTTTAATGTGTTATACTTAAAGTGTTGTTAGACCAAAACCCTATATCTTCTTAGAACTGGAGATATTAGGATAGAAAATTATCACAACACTTGGAAAATGAAACGTTCCATAATTAATACAAATTATATAATTTGGATTAAGAACACTCAGTGACTCTCAATACCTGTCACTTGAGCTATTAAACACTCAAATTGGATAAATTGAAGATTGTTGAGAACACAACACACACACATTACCTTTTTCAGAGTGATTTGAATGATTAATAGTAACAGGTCTGTTTGGAATATGTCAAATGTCAATTGTTTAAAATTTAAGTTTCAAATTTAAACTATTAAATGCAGCAGATTAGCAACATACAGGTCTAATCGTGTTGTTTAAGAACTAATTTTCCTACTAAGCTTAAATATTTCTTTATTTTAATCAAGTGTCTAATCTCTGTATTGAGACCAAAATAAAAATTGAGGTAATACACATTTTCTGTTGATTTTAAAATGCTTTGCTTATGAACGTTATTTTTAAAATCTAAAACCGATAGAACAGTTAAATGTAACGTCATCCATTCTAATAAAAGCTTTTCAATAAATTGCATTTGATAAAAATTAGTAAGTAATAATAATAAAATTGCTATTCGGAAATAATATTACAAAATAAATAAATTGTTTATTTAAAAAAAAAAGTATAAATAATACAACAGAGTAAACCGGAAAAGAACAGTCCATCCACATTTTTAAAATTTTCTAAATAGATATTGATAAAGATCGTATCTAATCATATATTTATTTTCATAAAAGTACTATTTTTATAAATATTTTTGTTATGCAACTCACAACTTGTTTTGGAAATAAACTTTGCTACTGAAAATATACTTTTTATTGCATTTGATACCAACAAAAAAAAAAAAAAAGTTATAGTGCATTAAATAATAAAAATTGTATATCTTATCAAGATAAATAAATATAAGTAGTATTTGTTATATTTGATCTGTTTTGTCTTTTCTTCGAGTAGAAAACCTTCCCAGCAGTTTGTTTTATCAAGTATTGGACATTCAAGCTTACTAGGACACTAACTACCGGTATAATTAAGACCTATTTAGAACTACCATTATTTAAACAACATAGACAACTTGTAATGGATGCTTTCATAATAATGTTAAATGTTTAATATATTATAACAACTAATCACATTTTAATAGTGTATGGAAAATAATAAACTGATTATGTTATAAGTAGCTATTATTTATATTCTGTCGCTGAGATCTGAACGTGAATATCCAATACCCTTAAGATTGTAATGGGTTTTATAATGGCACATAATATGAACAATATTTTGGGATAAAATTTTTGTTTATTGTTCGTGATTTAAATAATAGTTTAATAGTAAAAAATAGTAGATAAGGTTAAAAATGTTATCCGAGCCGTACAGTTGCAGATTATTAGACCATTTGATATATTTGACGGAAGACCCCATCTCCTTGTGCCAAATGACGCAGTTTAAGAACTACAAGAGATTCTTAAAGTAGACAGGTTTAAGATTCTATTGAACGTGTGCGTGTGCCAATTGAAGGAATTTAAGAATTACAAAAGAGACATAAATCAGACAGGTTTAAAATTCTAGTTGATTATAGATGAGCTTAGAGTTCGCATTATAAGAGCTAGGCAGTTTGAAATATTTGCATAAGCTCAACTATTTACTTTTGTCAGTCTAATATTTGCTTTCTTTAGATAATTTATCAGAAGTTACTGATACAAAGTTACTCAGCAATGGACTGCCTTTATAAACAAAGTAATCGAGCTTATGAACTTTTTTGTTCGCGTTCAAAATCATTTGCTCAGTGCTATGTTTATTCACCCAGGTTATTTCAATACCAGTTGATACATTGCTCAATTTAGACAAAACAGACCCAATAATGTAATCCATAATATATCTATAAATAGAATTTTATTGAGAAGTAATATCTTTTTACTTCAGTAATACCAACTGGTACCTTCTAAGTATACAAATAATTTTTGAAAAACATATTTATATTAATATTTCACTTCCGCTTCTTAACTCATATCTTTCATTTTATATTATATTAGAGTACAAAATGCCATATGCGTTTCTAGAATAAAATAATTGAGAGCCAAGAAATCACTGTCAATTATTTAGTACAACTATTTTCTATGGGTTGTTATTACGGTTTTCAAAATAGTTAACGATTAATGTGTACGTCGTCTCTCTTTATGCAACCACAAAATCGAATTATGAAATATTTTTTTTTCAAGATTTATTTAAAACAAGAGTTTGTTTCACTTTGTTAAAAAATTCAGGAAAATAAACGTATTTGTATGTGAACTTTTCTTCTATCTTTGATAGTTAAAAGTTCGATCAAGGATACATCGGGCCTAATGGATCGATATTTCTCGCTATCTACCCCATGGCTCGATAATTCTCCCTATCTCTTTTTGTTTTTCATGTATCGTGTTGACGGACGGACAGTTGGAAATGGACTAAAGACTTTTATGAACCACAATTTTGTTTGTGCGGTCAATATTTGGTAACGTTATAAACTATAGACTAAAATTAGTATACTTTGTCATATGATGTATGTCGAGCATAAAAATGCATAATTTCAAATTTTTGCGAATGTTTTGAAGAGATAATTTCAAAAATGACAAATCCTAAAAATGAACTTTTCCATTTTGATTGAAGAAGATGAACGATGAACCAACTACGTAGATAGTGTATATACGTAATAATACCAACATAAAATATTCAATAAGTATTTGTACCAATATTGAATGCATAATACACTATATATACATTTTGTAAGTAAAGTGATTTTTGAATGATATGAAAAGAAATAAATGCAGGTTGTGTTGTGTACTAGTTTTTACAGAGTTTAAAACTTTTTTATTTACTTCGAATATTATTGTAAAATGTCAATGTAGAATTTACTAGTCAAATGCTTTATATATACATATACATTCATATATCTATAGAAATGTTACTTAGAATTTCAATTGAATATTTGTAATTTAAATTTTTCATGAATAATCGTACTTTTATATACTTTAGTATTATTATTATTTTTTTTTTGAAAAAGTAATTAAAATAATTACAGTTGATATAAGTAGTAATTTTAGTTATTAAATATTTGATATTACTTTGAATGCAATCTTATTGACGTGATATGAATTTAAAATGCAACGTTTTAATAAAATGAATGATAACTTGAAATATCTTACCGTGTTATTCCACATCCAATTTTAGGAAATAAATAGTCTATAATAAAAATTCTAAATTTCAAAACTTGATAAATATTGAGACGAATTTTAAAGTTTATTACTTAAATCTAAATTTGACCTAAACTGTAAGAACTGTGAAAAACGAAAATTACTTAGCCATATCAGTGTTTGTTTAATTAACCAGTAGTGGTTCGATCACATTGAAATTTGGGTGTTTAAATCTAAAGAATTCAATCGAAATGCTAGTTTCCAACTAGATGCCACTTTGTCCATATCAATATTCTAAATATCGACGGGGTAGAACAGTAACCCGATATTTTCGATATATTCTTGTGCAAATATTCATTCCATATTTTTAAACAAATATTTTTATCAGAGAAATCTTCAATTGAAGCACTGATTTTTTTTCAAATTCAAAAATATGATAAATTTGACGAAACATAAAATAACCGAAAAATTTTATTCAAACTCAAGTATATAATATGATAGCTGATTCAATTATGTATTTATAAACTCTCTAAAACTATAAAACCAACAACACGAAGCGGCAAATATTTGAATCTACCTTAAGCAGGAGTAGCCATAGATTCTTGTGAAGTTTTAGAAAGGGAAAGTATTATCTAACACAATTTTAACAATTTTATTATGAATATCATTTCTGTTTATTATGAACGATGCATCGATGTTTTACAGATTTTTGTAGAACTTCGTTCCGTTCTCTTTGATTTTGTTAAAACATTGATGTTTTTGAAAAAATTCCATGTATCGTTTTCCAAAATAAATAATAATAAATTATTTCGCTTGCTGGATTTCTTCTAAGCGTATATATTATAATATATACTAAAGTGAGTATATATAGGAAAGTAAGTAACATAAAATAAAACCATCCACCGAAAAAACTTTGAGAATTACGCTATATGTTGAAATAAGCTATGAACGAGGTAATTTTCCTTCGACCACACTTACAATTTAATTATTATTCGATTATCAGTATTAAAAATAGTAAAATTTATGTTATCAGTGTTAAAAATAGTTACATTTTGAATAAATTTTACTATTTTACGTAAAATTACAGTTTTGATAACTGGTAAAATCAAATTAATCTTAATTTTTGATTTAATATAATTTGACAGTTAATTTTACATATGATATGAGTAGTAAAAACTTGATGATTTATAACGGAACTCATTTTGCGTGTAGATTAGTGAACCACAAACATTTTTGCATGTTAATATACCTGCTCTCATTCCTTCATATATGCAAATTATATTTGTATGATCATTATTATTTCATCAAAAAACTTACGTGTTGTACCACTGAGTACAATGAAATGATTTATTTGACAAATTACAACATTCGTTATTAGATAGGGGTAATGTGACTAATGATTGTTGCTATTTTTTCTTTTTTGAGCAAATTATTATCATACATTATGATGTCTGTCATTCTGACATGATACATGAATTTTGGTATATTATGATGTTATTACTAAAATTAGAATTTTGTATATGATTATTTTCTAATTGACATACATAATATGTCAAAGTATATGAATTTTAGTCAAATGTTTATAACACTACCTAATATTGACCGCACAAACAAATCTTTGGTGTATGTGTGTTCAAAGAAACACCTAATTAGTCCATTTCCGACTGTCCGTCCAATCGTCATCACAATAACTCAAAAGCAAAATGGAATGAGCAAAATCTTTCCAATGGGCCCAATGGATTCTTGACCCAACTCTTAGACTATAAAAGATTAGAAGGAAAGTTCAAATACAAAAAATGTTTATTTTTTTTGAAACAAACAACTTTTGTTTGAAATGTTTTTTCGTAAAATATTTGAGTTCTCCACAATTTTAACTCAAATTTGGATAATAACTACATATAGATAATAACAATACATAATATATTATTATACAATGTACACATATATAAGTGTATAGGCTGGTAATTTATAGTATTTTATGAATGCTTATTAAAAATAGGTCGAAAACTGAATATAATTATCGAGTATCTAAACAATTAAATCTGTTAGTTGTTATCTTCACTTGTTAAACTAATGAAATTGGAATTTTAAATTAAATCAACAATTACAAAACACTTTTTCTTAAATATCATGTAATTTGAACTGACTAAAAATAACCATGGATTATTGTATTTCCATTCAAAGTTTTTCGTATTTTTCATTGATAAAAAGTATCTTCTCAAATATAGCTTTAAAAGCGAATGAAGGAAATGTGTTTAAAAATATGCATTACTTTTTCTTCATGTTGTATACACAATTTATATAAAATGTCTATGAATATAAAAATACAAATAATGCAAAAGTAATTTTTTTTTTTGAATTCTAAAGATGAAGCCGTTAGTACTTTCTTATCTATATACGAGCATATATAAACCAACATCTATACTTCCAATTGTCATTGCCAATCGGAGCATATAGTAGCACACAATTGCTTTAAAAAGCTACTATGTGTCAAGTTATACTCCGAAATCAGCCATTGAATATACCCAGGAGGTATATCCAGTGTAAGCTTTTTCCATTCAGAAATCAATTTCTTTGTATAAACTTACTTAGTAAGTTTATAATACTTTGAGTAATATAGAGTTATTACAAGAACAATGCCTTAATTAGAAATGGAACGAGCGCTTTTACAAGATGCTTCGAAGTACTGAAAAGGAATATAAGCGTTCACAGTAATATACTGCAGATAAATATAGTAATAAAGACAACCACCCGTTCTTCAACAAGGAGGAAGTGTATAGGAAATAACTTCTGTGGCTTGTGTGAAGATGCTAATAAAAGTGCGTAGCTCTTGTTAGGGCAATGTCTACCTACATAGCAGGGGTTTATTTTGGATACGTAAATGCTAAATGCCCATTCTCCGTAGTGAATATGTGACGTATGTGCCTAATTAAAAATATGTCTTCCAGAACTGAGAAAGACTTTTTTGAAGGAATTTGTTTAGGAAAATCATTGTTTTCGTATAAGACGGATATAACTTTCTTATAACTTCATATAAGTTTCTCGATATATCTCGTAACGTTTTATGGATATTCTGTGATATCACTCTAAGGAACAAATTTGTTTACTTTGTAAAATATTAAGGCATATTTATGCGCAGAAAAAACATCAGAAAAAGAGTTATTTGCACGTGGACTGAAAGTTTGGATGATATATTTGAACGTTATTCTTAATTGGGACAAGTCGTGGGTGTTGGTGAGATTGAATTTCTTATTATTATACATTTATTTGGCCCTATGCCTTTTATTTGTTTCAATAGATTTCGACTGAACCATTATTAAAACATTGATATATGTTAGTTAAGATCACATGTCTTGTATAAAATATGGTTTAATTGAATTTCCAATTTAATGAAAAATAGTAAAAAAATATATGAGGACAAAATATTTTACTAATGAACAACCATTCATTTTCTGTAATAAAAATTAAATATTAAATGTAGGTATATTTATTATTTTTGCAGGTACCAAATTTAGGCCATATTTAAATAAATTTCATTATTTTATTATTATCAACGTTTTCATACTAAAATAATATTTACCTTTTTTCGGATATTTAATTTATATTATCCTAATATTTATTATGTATTATACGACTTACTACGTATATACAGACACAGCAATGAAATGAATCTAACCAAAGAAATTACAGCTGAATATTATTATACATCTCATATATGTACAGGATTATTTACTCTTAGGCTTTATCCAATCGTAATTCATGATGAGTACAGCAAGACCAATGCCATGACCGGGACAGTCTTAGTCTTGGTATTACATACTCAGTCTTATTCTTACTGGAATACTTTTTAGTGTTGTTCTTCGTCTTGCATATCTCATCTGATATTTTAGTTACGGTTTTTTTTTTTATTAACTTTCTTATGCATTGTCAAATATTATTAAAGGTATAAATTATAAATAATATAATAAAACACTTTGTTTCATTGCAATTATGGCTGCAACTATGCAGAGTTGTTTGTTATGAGATTTACTGAGCGCTATGTTTATAGTTGTTTGTTTCTGTATAATTCGAATGTGGCTATATAATACTCGACAAGGTCACAAGGAAAATTCAGTTCATTTTCTTGATGGCGCTTTCCTTATTTTTGTAAATTGTTGATTAGTTACTCATGATTGATGTTATCACGAAGTGTTTTTCCTAATTTTCAATTACCTTCTCGTAAGCTCAGAAATAAATAACTCAGTACCGAAAAGTTCTAGATAATACTACTGCTTATATGTGTTAGTTGTTACTATACATATAAATAAATGATATAGGTTGCCTTGGTACCTTGTAATACGTATGTACGTTACGTTCAGTTGTCGTAGTGTTAGAACATCTATTAGCAACAGTAAAATGGCTAAATAGTTAAATTAGAGAATGAGTTACTTACTGTCTCATGTGATATCTTATATAAATATCATAAATACATACATATATAGCTAACTAATACTTGTAAGTTGCTTCTAGTAGTTATAGCATTTATAGCTAATAGGTAACTAGCTGTAGACTGTATACTGTATACTTGTACTTGTATATGTTTAGACGAATGATAGTATGATAGTGTATGTAATATGGTTACGACAAGATATGTATTTTGTAAATGGTGCAAATTATTGCTTATAAAATAGGTCACAATGTAAATACCACATCCATACATAACATTTAAATGTATATATCTTTAACATATATACAGTAGAATACGGTTTTATGTATAAGTTTTGTTTAGGAGGTCCGAAATTTTTAAGTTTTATTCTTACAATTATAGTTTAAGTTTCTAAAAAATTTTGATTTGAAATTTGTTATTAGCATTTAATTAGTCCATTATTATGTGGGTTGAAATTTTTTTTATAATTTTCCAGGGCTAAATAGAAAAGTTTAATTTAAAAAATTAGTTATTTTTTAAAACTTTTGGAAATTTTTTTGATAAATTTTTGAGGTCATGAATTTTACAACCATTAGTCGAAGAGCCGTTCCATTAAAAGTCCTATGGATTAGGTACATTAATTATTTTTTGTTATGTGCGTATTAATATAATCTATAAATGGTTTAACTCAACCGATCAAATTTTTCGGGTGTCGTTCCAGTTCAGACTGCCAAATATAGGTAATCGGCTGTGGGCACTTTTATTCTATTCGTCGAATCCTTTCTTTTAACATAAATTTGATTCATGGATTTAGTTTAATACGATGATGCTCTAAATCATGCTTTAAAATTTTTATGTATCGATCCATAGGACTTTTAATTGGCCGCTTCTCACACCAGATGGTCCAATTACATCCCATAAATTCGTTTTTACTTTAAGGAGGATTTAGTAAATGAAATCTGCTTCTTTATTTGAAAATAAAGTAGATGTAACGAAAACGTTTCTGAATCAGAAAACAGCAAATTACTTGAAAACAATTTTTCTTAAAATTATAAAATATTTTATTTTTATTTTTTTATTAATTAATATATTTTGTTAATCGCAAAAATTAATTGTATTTATGTTTTTGTTACAGGTGAGTTCGTTTTTCTACAAATTAATAAAGTTAAACAATGGTAAAGTATTTTCATGCACCCTTTATAGAATATTTATAGTTTTTTTCGAAAACAAAACTTGATATATGGCAATTAGGTAACTTAAAAAACATTGTGCACTTTATAAATATTTGTTTGATTTGCAGTTTTTTCACGCACGTTTACCGATAGTTTGAGAAAAGGACCGTCAAATTATATAATCATAAAATTGTTATATCTTTTTCTGTCAGATCTGTCATTGAGGTGAAATTAGAAATATGTTTCAATTAAAATGAATTCTTAATAACTGATCGACACAACTTTTCGAAAATTATTTCCGGCTGCTAAAGCATATCTGAAGACCTCATGTTCACTGCCCTATTGTATTCCTTAGATCTTTTCTTAAGAAAATTTGTATTCGCTATAAATTTTATATTAAAAACTATTATTTTCTAGTTGTCAATTACGATCATATATTCCTAAATTATTTATAAAACCTTGCATTCAAGTTTAATAGTACTGGATATACTGCTTTGAAGTAAAATAGTTTGGAATACAAAATGCGGATTTTGATCTTAGGTGAGTTTTGTACTTTAGAACAAATCAATTTGATTTGCTTTAATTTCCGACTTGTATGGTAACAAACGTATGTATTATATATTGTTTCTGTTATATATATGTACACAGTCTTATCGTATTGTTGATATAGCAAGAATATTATATTTTCCACAATTTATATATACACATTTAAATGTTACAATTTTCATATGGGAAAATTGTGCTCGTTTTTTTTTTTACAGGAAATAACCTGATTCTATGGGTAAATCGTAAACGGAACAAATGTTCACATAATGTTTTTTTGAATTTGAAAACTATTCGTGTACGATATTTAAAATGTTTTCTAAAACAAAACTTGATACATATCTTTAAAAGGTTTTATGTATATAGCAAATTGTTGTTAATGTTGTAAAATGTCTCATATCGTTTTTATATTTAAACTTGTTCTATCTTTCAACAATGTATGGAATATGTTATCAATTTTTAAGTAAAATAAGATGTGTTGGTATTCTTTAAATCCGTATACAAACATCTGTCTAACATTTACAAATAAATGGTTTCTACAATGGTTGCTTATGAACTCTGAAATTGGGTATAATAGTATATGATATAACTGCTAAGTATTTTGATACTAATTATCAACTTAATCGATGGATAGTGAAATCCACAATTTCTAAACAGACATTTTCTCATAAATTATTTGGAACATGTTATTTTGTAACAACCAAAATTACGTATTCTAACATTTAGTCGCAACATTTAAGTTTATAATGCCACTAATGATTTGTAAAAATATTGATCTGGTGTGTTCCTGCAGAATATCTCCTGAAGGTCTTCCAAAAAGAGTGTTTAGCGTATAGTTCGTACGAAATCAAAAAACCAGAAAGATTATTTAAGTGGATAGATAAAGTTAGGTATTGATCGAAGGAATAATCGAAATTTCGATTTTTTGCCATAATATAATATAATAATTATCCAAAATCTCATTTTGTTCCAATGATATCTGAAAAATAAAGCTGATATTGTGTGACAATTTCAAAGAGACTGTTTGTATCGTTTTTTAGAGTTCTTGGTCACTGATTTAAAAAACACTTTAGAAAAACGCGTTCAAACTGTTTGTACTCCTGCCTATAAGTTTTATATATTTGTCTATTTGTAAAAACGTAAGTTCGAAAATTCAAAGTCAATGAACTTTTTAAATGTCAAGTTTAAAATCCTTAAAGTATATTTAGAAAATGTATACATTTTCTTAGATAATGTAGACAACTACTAAATACACAATAATATTACTATTGTTATTATATAATATACAAACATATAAAAATACATACACACTCACGGGTAAAGCACGATTTATTAGCATGATATATTATGTATAAAGTAATAATGACAGGACATATTCCTTCCTTTGTGTGTCCTTATTCCTTCACATATATTATTATTATTATTATATGAACATTTATAATAAAGTGTATTATTATACAATATGATAATACATTGTATACAGGGAGTCGGGCTTCAAGTATAAAACACCTTCGTGTCTTTGAGTAAAATTGGGTAAATTTATGACCTTCTGAAATAATAGCAAATTCGATTTTCCGCACTTCAATTACCCTATTCTTTTACCACAATCTGGTAGAGGTACATTAGTAACAAATTTTAAGTATATTTCTTATTTGCTGAAATAGCTAAACCGTTCAACATGTCCTAATGTTTAGCTACTTTCAAATTCAAATTCAAATCCTGCCAGCGACAGTTTGTTAATTTTAACGAGATCTCTAATAGGGAAGATGCAATAAAAAAATTTACTATTTTATGCATCAAAATATATAAGTAATTTTTTCCATGTCTTTCTTGCCAACATCGGCCATAATCTATCGCACAACAAAATTTTAGAATATTAATGTAATTTATATAACATTTTCATTCACAATCAACTAATTTGTACTAACATTATGTTTCTTAAACTTTGAACGAAAATATATGTAAGTGTATATAAATGCCATTGACATCGATAGGAACTCTTACCGTAGAATCCCACCCTTATGTATAATCACTATGGAGATAAACATGTATGACAGATGATCTACCTACTCTTTCGTAGACTTTAACAATCCTTTATCTTACGTAGTTAAAATAAATAAACTCGTATATCTGATAAGTGGAGGTAAAGCTATATAATTTATATTACAAGCTTTTATTACTTGAGCTGAAATTTAGCATGGTTGGATGGTAAAGCGTTAGCGTTGTGAAAATTCTTTTAATTTCATTGCGCTTCCACCATATTTTGATAGTAAACTCTTTTACCCCAAAAGCATAATGTATAAATGTTTTGAATCGTTTCGTCTTTTTAAATATGAAAACGATTATTTGAAGTGAGACTCACTGTACATACGTAACGCGTGTATTCGAGCCCTCATTTCTCCTCCTCTGGGTATCACCGCTCCTGATTCTTCCAGCATACATAACATAATAATGATCCCCTTAGTTACGTTTTATTGTTATTAACAATTGTGATTTTTTTTAAATAACTGAGAAGTCTACAATGCTTTTTTCATACTGTGTTATGTTACTTCTTCTTTGAACAAAAAAATGATTCTTTTGTTTGCATTTATATAAAAGCATATTAGAAGAGAGATCTTCTGCTTATTTAACTATTGTCAAATAGACGAAGGGGTTTGTTGGATGATTTTCTTATTAAAAGATGGCTGTTTCCTTCTGTTTGGAATCTGTGCTTATACAAGTTGATTCATATGTACTTTCGAGAAAATTCTGGAATGTCATAATGCTAAACAATTAGGGAACAATAATAATTAATAGTATTTGAAAGTTATTTTTGATAGTGTTAAAGCATCGTTTTTGTCATTAGTGTTCAATCTAGAATAGTACTTTCAAAATTAAATTTTTCGTAATAGGTCTATAATAATAATAAAATATAAATTTATGGTATATTTTAAGATATCTTGTATGATTTTTACTGAAGTATCAAGCGTATTCAGGGCATACAATAGAACATTACAGCAATGTTTAAAATTTTATGGCCTATAATATGAATATCTGATTTATTGGTGGCATTGCTTTGATAAAACGATGTCAACATTCTGATAAAATCTTCATTAAAGGCTTTGTACACTGTTTCAACAATTTGCGAATCTCTCGAATTTTGTACATTTGTACAAGGGAATGTAGTCATCCATATGTATACATTTTCCTAAAATAATACGTTAATTTATGATATATTTTAGATAAATATGGTTTTGGAATCATAAACGATAAATACATTTTCACGCAGCCTTTTTTAGTTAAAATCAGGCTTACTTAGACCGCTTTTATTTCCAGAACTAGGTGTTGTAAAAAAACAAATTTATAAAAATTTTTTCCATAAAGGGATTTTCTACCGTTTAAGAATTTGTTGCTTACTTAAAACTCGTTAATGAATACAGCGGTTTTGTATTGTGTAAAACCTAGAATAAACTTTATAACCGTTGGTAAATTTCTCGATCTTAAATTTCAATTCCAAGATAGTAGAAATATTACATCAAGATCATGAGACCATTGGCTGAAGTACGTAGGTTTCGGATTTGAAAGTCCAAGCTAAAATCTCTTATCAAGGTTTCTGTATCAGAAACATATTTTTGACGGTCAAAATAAAATTAAGTTAAATATAGGAGCCCAACAATAAAGGTTAATAAAATTATTCATTAGATGAGTAAGTTAATGTAATTTTGTAGATTCAAGGTTGTGCATGTACGGCATTGGAGAAAAATTTCCGATAATAGCGGCTCGTTATTTATAGGGCATATTTGTCATTTCTATGAAAGTATTTGTACAATAAATTTTCTTGGATTAATAATGTTTGAAATATTTGACGATGTGTTGCATGACTTGTCAAAAAATTAATATTCCTACCATTTGTGTTATCAATAAAGTAAATAATAAAACAACTACAACTTCTGTCCTCATCATTTGTAGCCTATGCAGTTAAATGAACCCTCAATTTAGCAACATGATAAACAATTTCCATTGAAAACTTAAAGTACTTTAAGCCCTGTGGCTATTTATCAAGCCACTATATATATACAATAATAATTGTTTTGATTCAAAACACTTTGATATTGGTAATGAACCGTATTCATAACAAGCATAAATGTACCCTTGTTGTGTACTTCAAATAAGACGAATACAATCCACCCCCTCTCTTCACAACATACCATATATATATTGTAACACATTTATAAATAATATTAAAATACATATTTGTGAAGTATAGCATTTTGTCACTAAATATATGTCCAGTTTCTCTCATTTTAATAATATATTGTTATGGCCATGCATTCATTCAATGGATAGTGAGGGAATAGAAATCTAAAACGAAATAGAATAGGGGATTTGGATATTATTAGCACGTTTTATATATTATACAAGTTGGCACAAAATATTATGTTTACCGAATACCTTTTGATATGTAAATATATATTATGGATGTTGTGTATTTTATTTAAGATAATAAATATCCTATTTAATGTAATCATCGTTTCTAGTTTCATACAAAAAAACGTCTAATTAAGATAAACCGTAATCAAGAACCTATTGTATATTCCTTTAATTGTAGGTTGATTAAAAGGGATCTTTTGATTGAATTAGTATTACTTAATATTATCTTTTTCTATAAAACGTGGGGCTTCGCTGGAGTTGAAATTGTAAACATAAACTTGTGAATAAGCCAAAACTTAATTTGCCATATTAATTCACAAACTTGCAAAAAAGATACGACACCTGCGGCACCTCAAATTGTCAGGTTAGAAAAATGTATTTTCAGCTCGTAATTAATCTTCCATATCTTAATCTGACGCACTCGAGTAAATCTAAAAATTCCCGCTTGAACTCCCCTACCGTTAACTCCATTTCATAATTGAGTGTTGTTTCCAAAATACAGTTTCAACTAGTACGGTCGTCAAATCGGAATGCGGTATTTACCTTATCGTGTTATGAGTGTTATTTACGAATTTCTTGGATCCAAATTAAATTGAAAAATGAATATTATTTTAATCGGAAAATTTTTATATTTTGCTATCTTTTTAAGTATTAAAGGGCTTTTATTCGTAAATTTCCTCTAAACTTGATGCAGTTTTTCTTCCGAATGTTTTTAATGTAATTTTGAATAAAAAAATTCAAAAATTAATATTAATTTTATGAATTTGAAATGTAAATTCTGAACTATTTCCAAAAATTCAATTCTTCGGCCTCAAGTGTGTGTTAATGAAGTAAATTTTTGTTGTTGACTTTTTAAGAATGTTTATACATAAAGTTGTATACTATTTTAATATGTTACGTAAAACTAGTTTTGGGAGTCTATACACCCTAAAAAATAAGGGTCTTATAATTATAAAAAATTTCAGACGAGCGAAGTTGCAGACAACATACTAATCTTATATATAAAGCTTTTTTTTTTTTAATTTTTTAATTTTTTTGGCGAATATTATTTAAATTGAGGGCAGAAATCTTTCTTCCATTGATTATGCTGATTTAATCTCATATATTCTTTTAGAGTTACAGTTGAGTAGTTAAAAAAAATATTTGTGTATGATAAGAAATCGCGTAAATAGTTTTTTACAATAATAAATTGCATGAAAAAACAATTGAAAGCAATTCTATAATCCATCATTAAGTTCGCATTAACAATGATTACAATCTCTATTTGCATGGCAGATTTCATTCGAATGTTAATTATTATGAAATTGTTTATCATAATTAATATTCAACTCGAATAATATTGGATAAGTATTTCGGAGGAGTTTAAATTCTGGTAAGTTATACTACGAAATAAATAATCGTAATATATGAAACCACTATACTATTAAACAACAAAGCTTTAATACACAACTTGGAAGCACAAACAAATGGTATAGTCACTTGCGTCTCACCTCGCACTCTTATCCTTCTTCTATTATTTATATTATATATTGTATCGTAAGTTTTAAGGTTATTCGGCCACTGTTCTAATATTTATGTGAAAAACTCATTGAATTGATTTACATTTTACGAATTATAATCAAAAATTCATTTTTTTCTTGTACATAAATGTTTGTAATAATTACATGTATATGAAAAAAATAATTTAAATAAAATAAAAAGTTTTATTCTTTTAGTATCTAGAAATTGCAAGGTTTTTAGAACTTCTCGCTTGTTATCTCAAATTTAACAATAGTGGAATAACTTTAAACTTGATTAAAGCTTTTGGATGAATTTATAATTTCTGATGATTTAAACATGGATGCGTAAAAATCAATTTGTATGTGATGACATGTATAAAACTTCAAAAATTATATATATATATATATATATATATATATATATATATATATATATATATATATATATATATATATATATATATATATATATATATATATAGCAATTTTTTCAAGTATTCTTACAAATTTCAACCCAATAACAATTAAATAATTGTTTTTTTTTTTTTTTACCCAATTCAATAATTTTTGTTATACAATTTATATGCAACCACGTGAACAAATAATTGTATTTTCTAGAATGTGAATGTTTAACTACAAATTTGTATCAATCGATTTAGAAGTCCCTTCCACGTACTAGACATGATACGAATAGTATAGTAAATGAAAGTACTGTGAAGCATCGCAGCAGATATTTTATCAATGGGTTAAGTCTCCGTCGAACCGTAATTCCCATACCATGTACAATATTTGGATGAACGTATTCGTTTATCATTTTACTTATGACTCGACATTCATATATTCATTCTGTTAAACTTGCCATATGATATATAAAAGCTATTTTCTAAAAGCTACCATAGTACTAGTTTGTTGAATTAGCTTTGTTCACAGTTTATTGACTAAGTAAACAATGAATACAGTTACAAATACATGCAATTATTACTGTTTAATGAATGAACAAATGAAATGTCTACTCTTCTCAGCTAGCTACGACGTAACGTTTTTGTGTGTGAAGGGAGAGATGAATAAAAGTACATTATAAAGCAGCTATTTTGATAATAATTGTCATAAATTTGATAAATAATGTCAATATTTTTGTTCCATGTAATTAAACGTACATTTATGGTGTAAATAATAATGGGTTTTAATTATTAATTGCCTTTATGAAATGGTTTCGATGAAAAAGTTTCTTTTATTCGTGAAGAAAGAATATTTTGGATAGTCAAATGATCTCAAAATGGCTAACTTTCAACGATCGAAACGCAATTTGAAAATGTCAAATTTATGAATTAATCGAAATTTTAAAATATAAAATTAATAATACACATAAAGTTTCTTATTCAGGATTGTTTATTCAATAAATTTCAGTATATAAATGTCAAAGAAAAATTTGTGTTCCCGAATTTAATAAAGCACCTTTTTTCATGATAGGAACCGTAGTGTCCGGGATGTCGTCTGAAATCCTATTCAGAAGGATAGTTCGATATCAATCAATATCTCGGAAACTAGTCATTCAATCGTAAAATAAGAATTAAAATGTATTTTGCAAATCTGAAAATATTTTATTGATTTTTAAAGCAATGAAGACCGAGTTTTATTTATGCCAAAATTAATGGTAGAAAAGGGCTCGAGCTTGGATTCCTTTTAGACGAAATCCATTTAAAAACTTGACAATTTCTTAAATAAATTTTAATTGAATAACAAACTTGACTTTATGAATGTTTTTTTATTGTTATTGCAAAATTATACCAACCATAATTTTTTATGCGTAAACGTAAACGATACCATACGATACGAATAAAACAAAAACGAAAAGTTTCGAGTTAATAAAATTTTAATAGAGGCTATATGTATTGTATGTAGAAGGAATATATACGTAATATAATAATGAACAAATTTTAAATTTAATTAATGGTAAAATTAATTTTACTTCTTAAGTATTTTTAATTACATTTGTACCTAATATAACCATGTTGCTGTTTTAATTCTCTTTTTTATATAACTTTTTATTACAAAGATGGTAAAAACAAAACGATATAACTTCACTTGTTATCAACTTTGTAATCAATCACTCATATTAATTACATGACCTTTATTTTAAATATTTATTTATTTTATTGCTGTCTCGTTTCATCGTTTCATCTCTTTTTTTTTCGATTTTTGTATTTATTTTAATCTAGCTTGAAACTGTTTTTGTTATTGGTAATTGCGAAATTAATTACGATTTCCATGATTGAAATTAAATCTTTCAAGATAACTAAAAAGTGAACAAAATTTTGACGTCTGCACCGATTATAATGAATATTAGGAAATACTATTTGTATTATGGAAGTTTTTGAATTTAAACTATTTTTACTTTTAGAATTCATTTTGAATAATTCTTAATTACATTATAAGTACAATTCATTGATATTTTTGGGAAACTGTACAGAATTGGTCATGTCATCATGTTTAATATAATATATGTATTTAATATATTCTATTACTAGCCAGTGACGTCAAGAGGGCTTTCACCAATCAGAGAGCTAGAAATAATTTCAAAATTTATTAAATTTTATTTCGTGTAATTTTCAAAAAGTAAACATAATTTAGTTTAAATATATTTTCTAAGCTATTATCTTAAAGGATAGTCATATTTTGTTATTCAACTGTTAGAAAAACAATAATAATATAAGCATAGGTATTAATATTATCAAAGAAAACCCCAGGATTTTTCGAACAAATTTCGATTTTCCCAAATTTCTTAGACCATAATTTTTCGTATTTTATAAATATGTACTTCCTCGGCAAAATAATCATTATCACTATGAATTAACTAATCGTAATTATTCTCGTTGGAGGTGATGACGATCGTGGTATACAAAAACTTTACTTTTTGGAAAGTTTCCTATAGCGACACTTCATATTGACTCTTGAACTAAACGGTTTTTGAGTTAATAACAACAACAGAAACACCAAAAAAAAAGATTTCTACTTGATCTACTTGATATGACTACAAGTTATTGCATTTTTATTCCTACTGCTAAACGTCAATTAAAGTTTCTAGAATTAAACCACCTTTAATACACTTGACGAATAGTAATATGACAACTACCTGCTTTTCTTTTATATAAAATAATGAATCTTAATAACTCGTATAACGTCCTTGGTGTTTTATAAAAAAAATACGGTAGACTACCTTGGGACATATCGAAAGTGAGACAAATAGTAAAAACATGTTTGCTTTCTTTGTAGCTGAATCATTCATTCATTGTCGCTGGTGTTCACTCTATTATGTATCATAATATTGTTACTATTATTATATTTTTACTGAATGTTCGTTGTTCAAAAATAAAATACACTGCCACTAATGGACACAGAACTTACTTGTTATATATGAATATATTTTTATTTTAATCGCTATACATTCAGATTGGGTTGACATTTCATTCAAGATACAAAGTTTTCTGTAATTAATTAATGGCTAGATATGTGTAACATTGGTTCATCGAGAATGCTTCCGCTTATTGTTAATAAAAATTCATAAATGTGTGTCCAGTGATTATAGCCATATTAAAATAAATTTTGAATATTACCGACTATATTATGAAATGGAGGAAAATTTTGTAATGTTTTGCTCAAGGTTTACTTAAAAAATAAAGACATATTTGTTTGAATTTTTTGGTCCCTTCTTAAGAGAATTTAAAGAATGAAATAGAATTGGAAATTTTTAATTCATACGTGTTAAAAAGAAATAATTTCTTTATTATTACAACCTGTCTTCTTAATTTCATTTCTTTTTAAGGTATTGGATTTTAAACAATTGTAAGCTTTGTCTACTTTATTTTATATAAAAACGAGCATACTTTACAGTTTTGTTGAGAGCTACAACGTTTCTAGGCCTTTGCTGAACAGCTGTACATATATTTTGATAACTTGAATATGTTTCTTGTTATCCAGGATGGACTATCACTACTACAGAACATCGTATTAATGAATTATTGTGGCGATGGTAGGAATCGAATCTGAAACTTCGATATGCTATGTACATATAAATCGACGACAACACCTACTCAGCTACCGAGATCGGTTATCTAGTAGTTTTAAATACTTTGTCTTGTGAGTGAGTCAACTTGAATTTCAACTGGTTGTGTTTTTCTTTGATTATCACAGTATTATAAAAACATTCATAAAACATACTTATTTAATTCATAGCCGTACTACAAAGTCAATGAATGTAATATATGCTTATGTATGTGAAATAACAATAATGTCTTTGTCGGTTGGTTAGTTATTCGTTTGTGTGGTTAATTCACAATACACAAACCGTAACCATCACGACTCACGACACGGCAACTGTGTCTCCACACTACACATCTACGACATAACATAACATACATATCTTTTAAATAATAAATATGAATTGTATATTATTCAACTACTAATGTTTATCATATACATATATTACACATATAAGATGCATAATCACGTTTATTATGCTCAGCACGTGACTTTTTAACTAACAAAAGCGTTACTTTACCTTTACTATTATGTGTTAGTGGTTACTGTTCAAATATTTTAAAATGGATCATCATAGAAAACTCTGATACCAATTTATATGAAATAGTAAAGATAAATTTATCAAAACTTTTACAGACACAAAGTTCATTATCTTGTAAAAGTTCAATTTTGAAATGTGAATATATTGTACACATTTATTTGTTTTAAAGGTATCATAAATATTATAAATAAAAATATTTCATTATTATAATATTAACATTTTTTAAGTATGCCGAATAGTCTTCGACTGATTCTTACATTTGATAAGAATTGGATTTAAATTTGTTGAAATGCAGAAATTGTCATGCTTGAAAGATTCATCTTCTCTGTCTTAAAATAAGCCAATATTTTGAAAGTTTAGATAAACAAGATAAAGTGCTTGTTTAATTCAATTTGCAAAATTTACAAAAAATTGCATTGAAAAGATTTTCATCTTGTTGCTAATTAGCTCGTTTTTGTCAATTTTCAAATATCATATAAGCCTCCTTAATGTATATTATACAAAGTAATACACAATTAGACATTCGCGAACAAGTTTATTCCTTCTTTTTCCCAGAAAATTTAAAGAAAATTATGATTTAAATTCGAAATTTTCAATGAAAATAATACAATTTTAAACTAACTTTACAAAGCATTCATTCAAAATGAGTCATTATCTTTTTTAAAATATTTGAATTGTATCATCGTTTGCTCCCCAACAGTAGTATGGCGCTTTTAAACAAATACATGAAATGATAATAATGAATTCCCTATGATGTGATTAATTTATTTATTATTTTTTATTGCATTTATTATGTTTTTTTTAAGTATGATTTATATTTGTATTGAGTACCTTTGCAATATTATTTCATGTAAATATTCTTTTATGTATTTCATCAATTCTCAAAAAGTCGCATCCACATATATCGTAATAAATGAAATGTGTTAAATGTATAAATATTCATTTTTTGGTGTTTGATATTCCTACTACTATTGCGTCAGTATTACTTTTGAATTATTTTCTGTACACTTTTGAATTTTGAATTTTAATTCCTTCGAACTTGATCGGAGTAAGTAACTGATTGAAATATAAGTTTCTCCGAATATCCATAATTGTTACTTCGATCTTGATTATCAAGGAAACTAGTGGACCAGTAATAATTAATTATTGATAATAATTTAAAAGCAAAAAACTGTAACATATAATGTGCATTACTTAAGAGGCGTTTCTTTATATAAGTGTTGTGATAGTTTTGTATCCAGATATCTAAAGATAGAAGTTTCGTTCGGTTCTAGGAACTCTCAGAGACTCAAGATCTTTCATATGAGTTATTAATCACATAAATTGGATGGGATGGTGGAGAGTAAGGCGCAGTTATTCAACCCTATGCAATTTATTCCACTCCAGTGGTTCAAGATCTTTCATTTGAGTTATTAATTACTCAAATTGGATGAAATAAAGGAGAGCAAGGTGTGGATTTTTTCGGCTTTTTATCAATTTTACACAGATTCCTTGACGTGAAGCTTAACCAACAACAAAACAGAGTTCAAATACATGACTAGATATTTGACGAAAGTTAATACATTAAACAAAAATCTGTCTAAAAATAATTGTGTTTCAATACTTGTGTCTTCATTAATCTAGGCTCAATAATGTCGATACTCCAAGCTTGTTTCAGAATCTGCCTTTAACTTTTGATAGGCTTATATGTGAAGTTTTCATTGGAAAATGTAAATACTTAAAATTAGTTCCAGAATTGTTACAGTAACAAGTCTAATACAAATTTTTATTGGTAATTTTAATTTTTTTGTATCCTTATTACTCTTAATTACTATTGTATCGTATGCAAACGTCTTGAATATTAAAATTTAGATTCCATGTAACCATGTAAGATGTTGATCAATATCTCATACCTGAAGAATTTAAAATATAGATCAATATTTGCTCCTTATTATATTCAATCATTTCTTTCAGACTTCAATGCCTAATTTTAAATCTATGTAAATAGATTTACACAACTTGTTTCCTGCTTGTAAGCATTCTTTTATATATTAGCGATGAGACCTTGTATGGTAATTGTTCAATCTAAATATAAAATGGAACACTTAGCATGGAAATTTCTCGACCGAAACATAAAACCACATGCATCATCATTATGTTGGCTTTGTAATCGCAATCAAATGATGGTTTGATCCACATAAATTTCTCAGTAAATGATTTTTTAATGTTTATGAATGTTTTATTTTTATTGAATGTATTTTTTGTGATTTATAAACTTTTATATAAATAAAATCAATATAGTAATAATAATAATAATACACATAAAATAAAACTTTGTAATAAAAAAAGTTGATACAAGTTGTATACAACACAACATACTTACCTAACTCACTTTTACATATAATATAATACGGTTGTATGCTGTATTATAATTATAAAATACACACAATTTGTAAGTTGATTTTGCGTTAAAGATATATTCATTAACTTATTATCTATGACACAATTGCTAACCACAGTGTCATATTGGACGTACATGAGAACGTTTTCATTTATAGTCTAAGTTCGTCTCAATTTAATATGTATGCATTATTTTATTAACAATACATTGTACAGACCAATTTAAAATAATAGTGTAGGGAATATGAAAAGAAGGGGAGATATGCAGCCAAACTGACGTTGTTAGAAACTATTCCAATACTTTTACCAGTTATTTCCACCCTTTCGTTATAATAAGGAAATTAAAAAAATCTGAAACGTGACATTATTCATTTATGATGTGTAGATTTCAATTCCAATTTTGAAGCTACAATTAAAAAAAAAAATCAATACTCGCATACTGACCAAACGATCAAATTAAAAGTACAGGAAAATGTTTTGATTGACTGTCGAAGTTCAATTAATTAGACGTGGTAAAATACATGTCATTGAGTTTTTGGTATTAAGCTAAGAAATGCGTTAGGAAGAAAGTCTTCTGACTATGATTCATTGATTTTTTACATTTTGCATTTAAAATGCATAAAATATGTACAAAAACTGCATTATTTTTCTAAAATTTTATAACATGAATAAAAATTAATATAACTCAGTCAATTAGGATTTTCGAGGTCTCTGAAAGCGATAAAAATGGTTACAACCTTTTACAGCCCTCTAAATGATGCGACTGGGAAGAAATATGGCTCAAACGGAGTACTTATAGCTGAAATTATAAGAAGTTAATTTTGCCAGAGACTTATAAAATGAAAGAACGTGTTATCCAGAGAGTTGAAAAGTACATGTAGCCCAACTAATATTGCTATGGAATTGTTTATTATTGGCTTTCAATATCTGTTAGCAATCTTAATTTAATATACACATCTATAGCTATGTGATTCCTTTTTTTCTCCCATTTTATTCATAAATTTGTTATTAAAATTTACATATTATATTTTATATAAATATTTGCTTATGAATAGTTAATAATTTGAATATTTAATGTCTGGAGTGAAGAGTGTTACATAAAACAGTTAATGCATGACTTTAATGGTGTTTCGTTGTATGTGTCATTACAATACCTTTAAAAAGTTTATCATAAGCTAAAAAATCTTTCTTGATTCTCGTTCGTTTTTACAAAATATTTATACTTTCACTGGTTGCGAAAAAACTGGATTATCGTATTTTGTTTTTTTTAAATATTAGTATTGTGAATTTGTGTAGTTTTAATTTAGCCGAACAATAACAAAATGTTCAAAAAATCTATACCTAAATTGTAAAGATTTCAAAAGTTTAGTTCAAAATATGCTAAAAAGAATATATATTTACAATACACAATTATTATTATATATTTGCATTTATAATTATGTGGTCTTCATATTTAGGCTATTTTATGAATTCTAATCATTAAAAATACTTCAAATATTGATATTGAATCATATGTTGAGTATCTGAGCAATTGACTGTTAGTTGTTATTTTCATTTGGTGTCTATATTGTCAATTGTTTGATAATAACTGTAATGATTTAAACAATTTTTACAAATGTATAATTATTTTTTAATAAAAAAAAAAAAAAATCATTTGTAGTGGATATTGTAAAATAATATGGTTATATTTATACAAAAAATTAACTAAAATCTGAAAATTTTTGTTTATAATGTATAGTTTTCAGCTCTGAGCAAACATTTTAATACAAAATTAACTAGAACTTTAAAAAAATAAACATTCGCAACAGGAAAAAATACCTTGGATTTCAAAATTTTAAAACAAGAATCTTTATAATTTTTATTTTGGATTTAAATATTTATTTCACTCATTTAATCTTGAATCTATTCTACCTAAATTAAATATATACTAGAGATTAATCCGACTCAAATAATAAGGCCTTTGTTTTGAAGAATTATCGATATTCCACTTATTTTCAAGTTTTTTTGCGAAAAAAAAATCTGTATAAATTTAATGAATATTATGTTATATACATTTAATGGTGCTTCATAAAACTTTTATGTTGAACATTGATGATGGTGGCTGTTTGGTTGTGTATACTAACAACTGTTATGTTATGCTCGTTTTCTGTTCGAATCAATTATGCATTTTTTTTTTTACTTTTTCTATTTTCACTTTATTGTTGCTAATCAATTATGCATACTAATTAAATTGAAAGGAAAATATTATAATGTACTCTTATTATACAGGAAATTGTACATATAGATCAACTTTAATTACAAAACATTATTAATGAGGTTTCATTGCATATTAATATTGTATATGTTTATAAAGATCCGAGAAGTAGACTAAAAAATCATATAAAAGAAATTATTGCATTTTTAAGCCATGTTTTCAAACAATGTGGACTATGCTCTACAAGCAGATGGAGCTTTACGACAATCTTATAGTTCGGCTAATCTTTTAAGGACAATATTAAATAAGTTTGATATTCATTTCAATACTATTTTAGATTGAATTTTTTGAATCTAAATTTGATCTTTTCCAACAAATTTGGAATTAAGTTAAGCATAGAATATATTGATTGTGATATGTAATATTATTTATCGTAAGCAGTTGTTTAGTGCATTTATGGCTTACATAAATGGCTTTAAACTAAATGAATTCAAACTAAATTACATTGACTGCAATATATTAATCATTGGATTATAATTTGGTCCGTATACAGGATTTGTAAAAGACCCATTTTTTACTTAGCACAAGGTTGCAGAATATTCCAGAAAAATTATTATTTTTTCAAATTGTTACATAATTAAGACTTACTCTCCAAGCAACAATGAATATAAACAATTAAATATTTAAAATTAACAAATAATTATTTACTTTAAAACTTTTTTAAGTAAATCAGAAATATTTTTTATTCACAGACTTTAATTCATGTTGTATAATTATTAGTAAAAATATGTTGAATTTTTAATAAATTCAGGGTCGTATGTAATTTTTGAGTAAACTATATGCTCATCAGTTAATTCTAGATAATTGATCTGTAGATTTAAAAACCATAATTTTAATTTATGTACCGATTTTGAGATTTCTGCAAATTTCAAGCGATATTATTAAGATTGCGCTTTCTTTCGTAAAATTCGAAGTTTACCTTAAATGCTCTAAAAAAACGTAAATACAGAGTAAACAATTTTTCGGTCTTTTTTTCGATTTTCTAAGTATTTCCTTAAACCTCAAGAACCACATAAAATTTAAAAATCACAGAAAGTTCATATTTTAGACAAAATTCAGCCAAATCACCCATTTGATATCAGGACCCAAAGATTTCTTGGTACATTAAACTAAATGTAAACGAAAAGACCATCGTCATGACCTATGCTTCCATGTTAAAAAAGAACATTTTTTAAAGTTATTTGATTAAATTTGAAAATTTTATGTTTCGTATTATTTATTAACGAAAATAGATAAATAAATTTTTGATTGTTTTGTATTGCACAAAAATTTTAATAAAACATGTCATAATGTTGTTGAATATAAATACTATATAGTCACAAAAATATTGTTTGATTATGTATGCATTATTTCGGATATAAAACAGACTCTTTACAGTAGCTCTTGGAAATTTAAAATAGTTTAAGAGCTCCCTTATAATAAAAAACAATAGAAACTATTCGTTGAACTAATAATACTATAAAAAAATTACTATGTAGGTATTCTAGATATTAAATTTTGTATGGAATCTTTCGAGGAAATGCCAATATCAAACAAACTCCATTGATTTTGTAAAAAATAAAAAAAATAAAAATGAAAAGTTTATTATTATAATAGTTAACAACATTTTACTGCAGATGCAATGGGTAATTATTATTTTATAAATAATAAATAAATACAATACCTTAGTAGTAAATGAATGCATTTTATTAAAATATGAATCAACAACAAAATATAAATGCTGCATGCATGATGCATGCATATAAGAGTTTAAAGTTTTATTAAAATTTTATAAAATAATTAATTTTCTTTTACAATAATTAATAATTTAATAAAATATTTCATCAGAGTTTTTCATAACATATATTCTTCGTACCATGCATAGTATGTGAATGAGATTTCTTAATTGATGCGCCACGAGTAGTTTAAATTTGTAATAATACATTCGCATTTTAGAAAATATAATAATTTGTTCAATTGTTTGTATGAAACTTTAATAGTTAATGTCAAACAAAAAATTTATTGAATAATTACAAAAAAATGTCATTTAATTGTAGTTATTTGGTTGAAAACTATAAGAATGTTTGAAAAATTACCTTAGGAATTATTTGTAATCGCAAATATAAATAATTATTCATTTAAATTCGTTTATAAATTGTGAGAATTTTTCTATATTATATCATAAACAATTCATAGTCGTATATATTCATTCTGATGAATCAAATAGTATAACGTAACCATGGAAACGAAAGAAAACAATATAATGCATGGCGCCTATGCATAGGTTTCATGGTATAAGAATTCAATTGCTACATAAATTTAGATCTAGCTGGTACACGTCGCTTCGCTGCTGTAAAAGTACAAATCATATCAGAGATAAGCATTTAGTAATATTTAGTTTATTTGTCAATTTCACTATTACTATTATTTCTTGAAGAAGGTAACTCTGGTTTCCAGAAAAAGTTTTGTTGGCCACCGGCAAACTTTCTAAAAAATTAGCTTTCTTTGCAGAAAGAATTTTTAAATAGATTTAGTGCCTACAAACATGCCCACATACAGACAAAACAACAAAATGAAAGACACCAAATGAAAAATTATCTGACTTCGTTCGCTGAACTAATATTAGAATGTATGGTTCCGGCTTTAGTATACAAGAATACTTTCATAGTCTTTATTAATTTTTTATATTATTAATGATAAATTTCCTGTATAACATAAACATGTTTTTAATATCACAAAATTATATAATAAAAACCATTTTAACTAGTTACCATTTTTATATTTCATTCAAATTATTAGTCCCGGTGCCCACAAGCATATCAAATCATTGATAATTATATTTATAAAAATTTTTATTGGCTTAATTATGATTAGTGTAACAACATTTTCCTGTACAAAATTCTGAAAAGTGTATCGTTTGCTTTATCGAAATACGTAAAATTTTGGATTTCACCACAATATTCGGATTTCTACTTTTTTGTGATTGTTATAAGAAGATCATGCAAAAATAAATGCAAAACAACAAAGGTACAATTTTTTCACAATTGTCAGGCAGGTATTTGATTCTATCACGTGGCGGGCAAAATGATTTTTACATTGGTTATTGAGTCTTCCAACTCCAAAAATAAAAAACGTTTTATATAACAATATTTAAAATAAACAAATAATTATTTACTACAAAAATTATCTGAATAAACAATTTTTATTTACAGATTTTAATCCATTATATATAATGATTAGTAAAAATATTTATAATTTTTCGTAAAATTATTATCGGGGCGTATGTAATATTTGAATAAATTATGCCCGTAAGTTAGTTATACAAGTATAGATTTGGAGACTTTGTCAAATTTAAGCGATATTTTTGAAAATTACACATCATTTCGTAAAATATGTGTTATTTTTCGTTAAACCTTACTTAATAGTCTAGAAAATTAAAAAACATAAGAAACAATTTCTTGGAAATTTGAAGCTTGAGAATCTAAAATTTTTGGAGTATCTAAAGATGCCCAAATTTTCAGAAAATAATTATGTGAAAAAACTGTTACAATAATCATAACTAATTCATATGCAAATTTTTAAAAATATATTTATAAATGATGTGATATGCTTACGGACACCTTGTCTATCATCTATATTCATTTCATTTTAGTTTGTTTTAATTTGTTTTTTGGTTGTAAACAAGACAATGAATTATTAAATTTCATTGTAACAAATATTTTTACTCTATATATAATAATAATTATAATTGGTCGTATAAATGCTGCAATAATATGTAAGGTTAAACAATTTTTCTCTCTAATACAAAAATTATTAATTGCCATTCCCTGTTTTACTATTTTAAAGTTTCATTCTGTTTTTTTTTTTTTTTTTTTTTTTTTTTTAATACAATAAGGTTTTTTTTTTTTTAATTTAAAGGAATCTTTCTTTCTTGAAATAAAATATAATATTGATTTTGTAACAATGAATTTGCGAAAATTTTTTTCAAAGTTTATTTTCTATTCGATAAAGTAAATGATCTTCGTCAAAAACAGTTTATTTATGCTGGGAAAATAAATTTAATTCACTTGTGTTCAACAAAATCTCTGTTTGTTTCTAGAAAATGTTTCTTGTCCTATCACGCTATGTGTGTGTTGTCACGCAACTTTGTGATGTTTGGCATGATCAGAATGTTGTTCGCAAATTATTTTGGAGATAAGGGTAACTTTGATAGGGGTATACATATACAGGAGTGGGTTAGTTGATTAAGAGGATGTTCTGAAACATAAGTAAGATAAGCTCTCTTTTTATTATATATTTTTTTTAATTTAAAAAATCCCAACTTTTTTTTTATTAATTTAAAATTTAAATGAAAAATGACTAAAATTTCTTCGGTTAATTATAAGTTATTCTGCGAATCTGATTTTCCAAGATATATTAGACACCACTAGCTCTAATTATTTTAACCTTTTTGGGACTATATAATCTTTAAAAATGAGTTTCATCTATATGGGGGCTTAAAATTATTCTACATTTTTTACAATTTCCTTAGAATAAACCTAAATAAAAATCATGATTATCACATTAAAAATTTTTCTCAGAGTAGGAATAGATTTTGTTAGTTCAAAAATTAAAAAATTTTATCCATTTAGACATTGGGTAAGTAATTTCAGAGATATTGTTCAAAAATCGTTTCGGAGCTCGATTTCTCGAAGCCATATCTCTGACTTTATTTTGTAAACTTTCTACCTAATCGTTAAATGCGGTGAATTGTCGTAATTTTTATATTTATATATTTGGTTATTTTTCAAAGAAAATGCCTTTCATTAAGACCATTCCTCTTAATAACTGACCCACTCCTGTATATGTATACCCCTATCAAAGTTACCCTTACCTCCAAAATAATTTGCAAACAACATTCTGATCATGATGATATAGATGTGTGCGTTCTGATTAATTCTATTTTTTTCTCTTAGAAATTACCGTGAGCATTCTGCCTTAAATAAGAATAATAATTTTTGATATGCACTGGTAAAATTATGATCGTCGCGTAGCGTAGGTGGATCTTTAAAGACGCACATACTAATAAGGAACAAATGAGAATTGTGGGTAAAGACTCATGTATAAAATAATATGGAATATTGCGTTAAAACAATCTAGTGTGTGTATTTTTTAGTATATAAACAAACACAACATGAAGATAGATAAATATAAATTTACATATTTTTCTGTTATCTACATCACTTCAGGCATATTTTTACAGGTTTAAGTTTTTAGAATATTATTATAAATATGTATGTTCTTGGTACCTATATTGTCTTACCTATATGTTTTTATTCAAAACGTTCTCTTCTAACTAAGAGAACTTATTTGAATTTTGTGTATGTCTATTTTATTTTAAAGTTCTATATATTATACATATTATTCATATCACGCAAGCTTTCTGGATAAAAATATATACTACAGTTCAACGAACAACAATCGTAGAAATCGTATTATATATTTTTTTTTCATCTCATTTTAATTTTCACAATATTATCACATTTTTTGCGGTCGTGATTTAATTTTTTAATAAAATCCAAAGTAACTCTTTTGAAATATTTTAGACTCGCAATTATTCTAAATCAATGTCAGCTAGTTCAAACATTATATTGCATATTATTAGTAATATGTAATATGCATAATAATTAATGTAATAATAGTTTTCACTATTACGTATGTAGGGGATACATATTAAGTATATTTCACTATGTTAAAAATTTAAAATACTTCTAACATTGATATTCGTATCGGACAAATAAAAATTAAACAAAATATTCTTGTTCATTAGTTTCTTAATAAAGATGAGTTACTTATTAATAATTGTGTTTGGATACAATTCAAAAAGGTTATCGATTTGCATAAAATGCAGTAATAGTAATGCCTTTGGTATATAAAGAAAAATACTACGGAGTGGTAATCCATAATATCTATTTGTGTATTTGTTTATGCCCATAGTTAGTTATTTGTCTATTCATTATATTTGGGAATATTTCGATTGATGAATCTTAAATTTGGGATTTTTGTTCATAATAACATTTTAGTCGGATTGTTTAAAATGTTATTATGAACAAAAATCCCAAAACGCAAATGCATTAAAATTTTTTTGCTTTTTAATCAATTATTTGTCTGTAAATTCTGAGTAAAAATCAATAATATTTTTTTCGGAAGATGAACTAAGACTAACTAAGAAAACCATTCGATCTGTCATATAAACTCGATGGTCTTCTAATTTTTTTATTACTAGGTATGTAATCCCTAGATTCCGAAGATTCACGGTGGAATCTTCCATTCGTAGAGTCAACTATCATCCTGTATATTTCGTTTTACATAAATCTGTCGCATATAATTTGAAAAAAATGACTTCACGACAGGTTAATTAAGGTGATTAACAAGTACAAATAAAAATTACAAAATTTTCATGTGCCTAATGACTTTATTTTTAAAACTTGAAAAACAAACATTAAGTTCCACTTAACGTAATTAAAAAGTTTTATAAATATATATTAAACATATTTTCATAAATATATTAATACTTCAATGGGTCTGTTTTAACTGTTAAATAATTCAAATGTTTTCAACTTGTTTAAAACCTTTATTAATATAATATAATATTGTCATATTTATTTTTCATTAATGCAATAAGCGACAACCCTCACAATTTTCTGCATTATTTTTGTATCAAATATGTGCGTAATAAATATATATATATATACAACTTTTAAAACTAAATTTCCGAAAAACCATTTTATAAAATCTAAACTTTATATTTCATACAAAGCTTATTTTCAGTTATGAATTTTGTATTTTATACAGAATAATTTTCTTTTTTCAAAATATACTCTTATTAAATAATTAATTAGGCACTTTAAGATACAAGAATTAAAAATATAATAAATATTAAAAGCATTATTTAAAATTTGATGGAGTAATTTAGTCAAGTAGAAGTAGTTTAGTTACTTGACTTGTATGAACTGCAACATTTTAGTCGGGTTTAGTAAAGTTTATCGGTCAGATAGTTTTGTGTGCAAGTCTTTTCAATCATAAAATTATAAAACCAAACAACTGATGGGATCTTCTGACATTTACCAGTGTTTGTTCCGATATATACTGATTTTCAATAGTTTACCTCTTTAATTATAGACATAACTGTGAACGTTAATAATATACTGTTATAAACTAGTTTATGTTATCTTAACGTTTTGTTCTGCTACAATATTGTAAATGTTTTGCATCATATGAGTGGTTAAGGATAAGAGTTGGTTAGCTTGTAAAGCAGGAAATATGTGTGTACTAAGTTTGTACTTTTAAACTAATGTATTTTTTCACTTATTGTTGAACTATAGTTGCTTTATCTTAATAATAAAACGGTGTATCATGTTTTTATTTTGTTTTAAATTCAGAAATAATAAATATTCTATTAATTGTTCAAAAGTTTCTGACTGTAAGCTTTTCGATTATAATCGCTAACGTTACTTAAAACGTAAATAAATCGATGCATGCATACCTACGGATCAACGAAATGCAAAATCATCTAGTTCTACCATTGTTCTACCTTCATTCAGTAAATTAGTCATCACTTGACGAAATTTTATAATTTAAAACGATTTTTCATCTAGTATTTTGTTACTAAACAATTTGCTACTTGACTAAATTACGTGATCCTTGAGAACAAGGCTTGACAACTAATAAAAAATTTTTAGAATTTGGAATTTTTTTATTATGTACTCTTTTGTTTTACTTTCTAAAACTAGGGGTCTTTAATCACAGTAAAAATGAGGGAAATTTTCGTATTCCCAGTGCAGAATAAAGTAATACACAAAGCACAAATCTTATAATAATAATGAGAGATTACAGCAAACTGAAAAATATACAAACTATTCAGTGTTTCTACTGACCCCTAAAAATTAATTATTATAATTTTATCTATCTACTATCGCATGATTATAATTAAGAAAATCAATTAATGTCTTATCGATTGATTCAATAAATACATATTAATAATGAAATAAAACAAAAAAAAATATACTATTTATAAACACACATTTTGAATACTTTGTCACGACATGTTGAATGACATAAATATGTCATTAATAAAACATTGCAATATTATTTTCAAGCTTATTATTTTGCTTTCTGAATATTATGTATTAATAGTAGTTATGAAAGTTGATTGGGATGTAGTAGCGTCTGGAAAATTGGAATGTGTTGTTCTGTTTTTCAATAATAAGCAGTTCATTTCAGAAGCAAAATAGATCGTTTCAAATGTAACATATGTCAGTCAGGTACACAGTAGCAATTCAAAATTTTTATTGCGTTTAAGCGAATAGACGCAATTGATTTTCCAGTTATCCTTGAAATTTGTTTATAACTTTATAACCAATATGTGATTTCGAAATACTTTGATTAGTTGGTTAGAAGTCCTTCAAAGAAGTACATAACTCGTATATAAATTAAATTTCAAACTAAATTGTAAATAAATTTTGTACGGTATATTTTATATGCCGCTATAAAATATATATTTTATAAAATTACTACAATGAGAAAAAAAATAGTGGTTGAGTTTTATTGTTATTATTATTACTTAGAAAATTTGTCACTACTTATTACCGTTATTATGATACCATTTTCTTTTATTAGATCTAATTTTTTTTTTCTATATTATTTGAATACGTTTCGTAAAATGGTTAACGGTTTTTTGTTTCAGGGTAGTAAACTAATTTTATCATGTACACTTAGGCACATCGCACATGAGGTGATTTAGGTGAAATCGGCGAAATCGCCGATATCGGCGATATCGCCGATATCAGCGATATCACAGCATTTTAGTCGCACACGGAGCAACAGAAGTTGCTCCGACTTTGTAACGTTTTTTGAAGAAGGGGTAATACATAGTTTGTTTACTAACAACAAAATATGTATATACAGTGTCTTAAAGGATGAAATACATACAAGTAATAAATAATATATATTATAATAGATTATACTTTAAGCCATTTGAAATTCGCATTTCGTCATACAAATCTTATATATATATATATATATATATATATATATATATATATATATATATATATATATATATATATATATATATATATAAGGTTAAGAACAGAGTATATTAGAATCTTATATACATATATATATATATATATATATATATATATATATATATATATATATATATATAAGGTTAAGACAGAGTACATTAGTATTTACCCATTTCAGTCTCCCGTTCGTCATGAAGATAACTAATGAACATTTTTCGTATATAATAAGAATCTGTTAATTAGCTTAAACTGTGGCGGATATAAACATTCCGAGAAATGTTCATACATTTTTTTTTTATCAAACAACTACCGTTTTGAATCTTTTTTAATGGTTAAGTTGGGTCATGGATCTAATTATCCCATTATACCGATTTTGCACATTTACGAACTTAGACACACTTTTAAGATCCAGAATATGACACCAAAAGTTCAACTACCTGTCTCTTGTCGTTTTTCAGTTATCTTGATGACGAACGGGAGACTGAGATGGGTTAATACTAATATACTATGACTAAACCATATATATATATTTATTTATTTATTTATATATATATATATATATATATATATATATATATATATATATATATATATATATATATATATATATATATTTATAACTGTATAGATATTAGAGTGTTTTATGAATGCTAATGATTAAAGTAGTTCAAACATTGATGCTCAATCTTATATCGAATATCTAAAAAAATTTACTCTGTTATTAGTTACCTTAACTTGTTTTATTTGTTTAATGTGATTAGAATAGATACAGATTATAGCCACTGTACAATTACTATATTTCTACAGTTCATTTTGTAAACATAAAATAATAATAATATCAGTATTTAATAGTATAAGATATATTGGCTTAATTTTATAAAATAAGTCTAAAGTTCATTTCTGTTTATTTACCCTGTCATTGAAATGAATGAAATTAATATTGACGCTTGAAAAGTGTTATAAGAAAATAAGTTTATAAACTCTTGCAGAACGTCATTACTGCCATAATGAAGAAATGTTGTATCTATTGCAACGTTCCTACAACAATTAGGAGAAGTATACCTAGAGAAAGAGGTTTTTTCCCTTTTTGCTATCCACAAATAATAAATTTGTCTAGAAATTTTTTAGGTTGAGCATTTAACTGAGTAATACTATAGGTGAAAGCTCTTATGTATTTGACAACGTTGCTTACGAATGTAAAATTACATACGATTGTTGTCGCATCATAGAATTCTTAAGATTTCAGTATTTGATTATGCTTATCTTACACAGTGCGATTTCGTACATGTAATTTTCTTATGGAAAGTAATCTCTATCCGTATACGACACTGCAACAGTTGCAACAATACCATACATGTGATAAAAGTATAGCATGTATTCAAAGATATAAATATTGCAGGATATTATAAGCATTTACTTAATACTTGTTACTCTTCGTTCCTTTTCTTTAATGCATATGTATGTATATAAAAAAAATTATGATCTGCTTTATAAGATGCACCTATTAAGCCTGTTCTATATGGTTCAGGGCATGAATGTAACCTTTTTTATTTTTGTGTATAAACAAGAATTGACAAGTTTTTATTTTTAAATATTAAAAAAACATTATTTAACTCTCTATCTTTGTCATAAACATTGATTTATATGACTGTATAAACAAGAATAAAAAAAAGTTGCCCATATGATTTTAAGAACGAAGGATTTTAACAACGATTTTTTTATCACATGTATGATTTCAAATCACGAAAATCACGTCGTGTGCGACTATACATTGGTTTCCATAAGCAAATCATATGTATGATATCGCCGATTTCACGCAAATCACCTCATGTGCGATGTGCCTTAATTTACTGCTAAATTATATATTTGAATATCATGGTTATTTTTATCTACTTCCATGTTGAATAAAGATAGTAGTAAACGATTTTCATTTTAAATTTGTAGTTAAAAAATTTTTTTAATTTTTTATTTATAAGCACGAAAAATATGTGAAACCAAATATTAAATTGAGTCAAACCCATCATTTTATTTCATTACGCAATTTATATGATTTAAAAGCTTGTTGCAAGATTTATCTGCATATAAAGAAGAATACAACATTTTTTTCTTTTTAGAACATTTAAATAAAAGCTTATTTCTTTAAATTTTTTTCAACTTTTATTTACTCTGATCGGCCAATATTTTCTAGCGATACAAACCTTATACTAAAATTAATATACTCTGACATATTGTATATATGGCGAGTATAAAAACGAAGAAATCGATATAATTGAATTATTTTGTTCAAAGGTAGCTGTATATCAAATTGGCGTTAATTTCATACGGGACTCACATGAAAATTTGAAAATTTCTTTAAATTTTCAGTTTGTTTATGAGTTTCTCCATGCTAAATAAACAGATAATGAGAACCTTCCTTTTCGATGAATACTGTAATACGATGACTACATTTCTTATTATAAAATAACGAATCGTCCTTGATTTTATATAAAAAATACAGTAGACTACCTTGAGACATTAAGAAAGTCCGATAAATTGTGAAGAAATATTTTCTGTAAATATCTCATTAATTTATTGACCTGCTTTTCTACGAATTACATATTTATGGAATTCTTTATAAAAATTTCTTTATTTAATCATATGTGAATATACCGCATTTAATCATTAAAATATGTTTCTGTATATTTTTTATTCGGCATACATAGAAAATGTTAGAGTATACTAGATTTTTACATTAGCAGTTTTAAACGATAAAAAATATAGAGACAACAAAATAAATTTTGGTATTGGTATTTATAGAATCACCGAATTAGCCCATTTTTGCCCATCACTAAAGTTACTTAAAAACAAACACAGATAGTGAGCTAAAATTTAAATGGCGTATTCTGGACCTTAAAAGTGATTTTTTGTTCGTAAATGAGCAAAAATAAGTTCCATTGAGCCAGTGGATTCATTACCAAACTTCTAAATCATTAGAACTCAAGAATAAAAGAAACGAATAAAAACTTTTAAGAATAAAAATCAAAAAACAAAAAATATTTGTGTTTTTTCAAACAACTTTTATTTGAATCATTTTTTCGTAATATGAATGGATTCACCAAAAAATTTCGCTCAAGTTTAGCTAGTTAACTGTATAGACTAGATATTTGGAGTTTTTAATGAATGCTTATGCGAAAAATTGTCCAAACAATTATATTTAATTATATGTCGAGTATCAAAACAATTATTTCTGTTAGTTGTTATTTTCACTTGTTTTAATATAATGTTTTATTATATTGTATAATCTTATATATAAAAATGAATTGCAAAATGTGTTGGTAAGCGCATAACTCGAGAATGGCTGGACCGATTTGGCTAATTTTGTTCTTGAAATATTCGTGAAAATTCAGGGAAGGTTTTAACGGTGAGAAACATAAATAATAAGTAAAGGAAAATACTATAAACGACAATTTAATTTTCGAATACAAAATGTTCCTAGCTGTGAAACATATTTTGTCTTTTTTTTTCTCACATGTTACAAATCATCATTTCCATAGAAACCAAAATATAATTTTGAAATTCAAAATAAAACTTCTTTATCTATTCAAAATAAAACTTCTTTATCTCTTCTCACTAGCAGTATGACGATCTGTCAACTATATAAAGTGTGCATATCGCATTGTTCAAGTATTACCGGAATCATTCTTGGTTCAGGAGGTCCATATACCTTTCATCAAGAGTATGTGTACCACACCAAAAATTATCGGGTTAACGCGGTCCCGGGTGTACCCCAGCAAATACCAGGTAAATACCGGGTGCATATAATGTACTGGGTGCACACTAAAAACCGGGAATCCGATTAGAAAGGATTTGAAATTCTTCCCCTAAGGGTAGAATCGCATCCTCATGTAAACGATGTAATATCATTTATTAAAATGTGAAAAATAACACAGCAACGCGTAAACCGGGTGGTTATGCTTCAACATATATATTATCATAATTTATTCTGATTTGCCGCAGCTTCATTATTTAGTTATAGACAGACAGTTGCGAATATGTTATTATATTTAGGAGATATTAATGTTGATTAACAAAACAATGTTTACCCGGGTCAGCTATTCAAAATAGAATTTATTTATCTCTTCTTTTCTATATTAGTGGTTCTGGACTTCCTTTTACTATTTTTCATCAAGTATATGAGAACCACAGTACAATATACACGAATTGTGGGTGCACGAGGTACCGGGTGTCCCACATCAAACACGAGTGTATATATAAATATTTCGTGTCACGGGTATCCCACACCAAATAGTGGGTTAAACATCAAATACCGGGCATCCCATAAGAAAAGATTTTCTGAAATTCTACCCCTAATGGGATGAAAAGAAGAGGCAAAGTTTGTATGGGGCAACGGAATTCCTTCGTCCAATCTGCTTCAAATTTTGCATGCAATCGATGTAATATCAATTGTCACCGCAACGTGTCCGGGTATGCTTTAAAATATATATTAATATCATTATTTATTCTAATTTGCCTTAGCTTTCAGCCTTAAGAAATACAGGAAAGTTGTTAAGAATATGTTATTATACTTAGAAAATGTTGAAGTTAATTAGAAATATGTGGCAAAACAACGTTTGCCGGGCCAGCTAGTTATATAATATAATAATGTATAATTAGGTAAATGTTATAAAAATTTTAATAAGAGATTCAATGATTTATTATCAATTTACATTTTAATTTTAATGTTACGTGGCATCATAAAATATTTTTAACTTTGTGTTTTGTTGTCCCAAATCTTTCTATTATTACAAAATTATACAAATTTATAAACCCGAATATATTAAAAACTGAATTACAAAGCAATAAATAGCAAAGTTCTACATCATTTACAACTGCAGTTAATTTTAGAAAATGTTTATTCCTCTTAGAGAACAAATAATAAATGCACACAATTTGATGCATGGCTGTAGTTGTACTAACTGTGACTAAAACTGTACATAAACACCACAGGAACCTAATTTGAATTTTCAGTTTAAAGCATTATATCGTTCTGTATACACTTTAGGCAGAGTATGGACAAACAAGTGTGGATATACGATAATAATCTTGGTTGTTATTATTTTGTTACTGAAATTTAATTACTAACTTTATTATGCGTTGCCGATAACTTTTTCTGTTGCAAAAATTATCGTGCATCGTGAAAAGTTTTTATTACACGGACAAATTTAAAATTTTATTTCCTACTTTTAATGTGTAGATTAAATACAATGCCATACACCAAAATTTTTACAACCTGAAACTTTAAATTACTAAAATCATTTTTTACGAATTCTAAGTTCCAAACAAGTCATTTTTTGTGAAGGAATGTATATATTATACAAAAACATCAACTAATATAAAATAAATTTTATTCTATATTTTTATTACATTTTCGACAATTTAAAGTCTGTTTCACGTTACAATGAATTTTACGGAACGTTGGATTATGAAAAGTAAAATGTTGGATAGCCATACAAAAAATAAACAATTTCCCGCTAATTTGTTTCTGAAACACAAAAATTGTTAAAAATAAAAATTTTTTCAAGCATTTTAAGTCATGTTGCTCGCTTCATATCTATCTTACCAGCTCATTCCTTAAAATGGAGTTTGACTCCGAGGACACAATTATCCTATTCAATAAATAAAATGGATATACCTACCTAGCTAGTATCCAACATTATATAGGTTAATTGTTTGAGTTTAAAGTATATGCAAGCAATAGCACCAATATCCAATAGCTTGTGCTTGCTTGTACTATTCTATATATATATATCTGCATCTAGATACAATAGCAGTCCACCTACAACTAAACACTACTATACTTAATACTATATTATACTTGTGTTAAAATGTATATACATAATACATAATACATATATATATATATATATATATATATATATATATATATATATATATATATATATATATATATATATATATATATATATATATATATATATATATATATATATATATATATATATATATATATACATGCAGTAATATATTGTCAAGTGTTTGTGAGAACTTTAAAGAGCACTGAGCACGTTTATTCTATAGCTTTGGTGTTATATACATATGACTGTAACTGTATGGTGTTGCTATATTACTGAACCTATTCTATGTGTCGTAGTATTCTAAAATGTATTCTACACTTTAAAACATTACTGTTTGGTCTTATTCATAAGTAGGTTCTATTTGTTAGACAAATTGTTAGAATCGAAAATGTACGAAATTTGTTCCGAAAATAGCGTAGTTCGATGAAAAGTTGAATGACTGCACTGCTCTCCGTCATCAAATTTGAGTGGCAAAAAACTCAAATGAAAGGCCTGAATGTTCTTAGACCAAAACGAAACCTATCTTCATTAGAAAGATCCTATATATAATAGCTAATCCTATATGTATATACTCTGGTCAAATTGTCGATAGAATGTTCTTAGACCAAAACGAACACAACAATTGGAGAAAGAAACGCTCCATGAGAAATGCATATTATATAACAGATACCTGGTATTGAGGAATACCTATCATTTGAGCTACCTATAACTGTTTATAAATTTTACCAAAATGACGTCAAACCTAGTGCCTTAGGTCATGTGATGTAAAAATAAATATATCGAATTTTAATTTTAAGATAATAAATTAAGCATGTGCTTTTATGACTCAAATTTAAAATATTTAAGAATATTTCTGCATAAATTATAATTTTTGTCAAATTTTTTGCTTCCATGAGTACCTTATTGAAAACATCTTAACAATTTTTTGTACGAATTAAGTTACATTTATTGCAAATGGAAAACTATCGATGATACGTATCCCCTTTCGAATTACCTTGCCTCATCTCTAAAATAACTTTAAAAAATGAAACGAAGAATACCTTTATTAAAATAAAATAGTTTTGAATGTTTAAAATTTAAATAAGCTATTACCGTGTACCATAGCCATAATTACATTGCCATAACATACTTAATAGTTAACCATACATAAAAACTTTATTAAATTTAATCAATAACTGATTAATTTATTTTTTCTGTTACAGGTGAGCTTATTTCCATTTCAAACTCTTTAAGATAAGTATATATTTATAAATTATTATTTATAACAAAGTGACTAAAATAATAAAACAGGGCAGTATTAATACTAAATAGAACCAGATTTCAATTTATCTACTGGTAAGACAATTTTTACTGGTAAGCCAATGTACATAAGCCTACAAAGGTAGAGATTTTTGAAGATGTTTTTTAATTATGCATCCAAGCTTTCTGAGAAACATCAGGATGTTTAATAACATTTTATTTATTATTATAATGAAAAACAAAGTAATTCTTTGTTTTTATTAAATTTATTAAATTGAATAAAAATCACTAGCAAATACTTCACCATTTAATAAGTATTTGGCTATTGATATAATTGACGATTGTCTATAAGAAACCAATAAATGTGTTTTAGATTCTAACAAATAGCAACTAGTATTTTCTTTCACACATTTTAATATACTACTTATTTTGTTGCACAATGTAGCACTATTTCCATATACCTATCCTCCTATATTACATTTTCTGAGTAGATATTCTTGTTTTGTTGTTACAAATATTGTGTTGCATTATTTTAAATATTGTATTTAGTGTACATTCAAACACTATTAAATATTCTATATGTATATAGATAGATTCTAAATTATATATAATAAATACAGTTTTAAACACTATTTTACACACATTATACTATTTACTAACTCTATTTTCTCTCTAGGTAACATTTTTTTTAACACTAAATTATCAAAAGGTTAAATTGGCGCATTTAATAATAGTTACAAATACGTTTTAATTTATTTAGTGATGGTCCACTATTCATACCGTGCTTGGTTCGTGGAACGAACTTCTTAATCAATTGATGCGCTACGAGTTTTAAAAATTTGTAATAAGACATTTACATTCTACATTATTGAATTATTTTCAATTATTTTTGTGTAAATTGTATAGCAAATGTCAAACAAAAATTATTTTATAATTACAAAAAATGATAATTTAATTGAAGTTATTGGGTTGAAAATTGTAAGAATGATTGAAGAAATTGCATTAATACTTATTTTTAACTGCAAATATAAATAATTATTCATTTAAAATAGTTTTCGGAAATTTCCAAAATCATACATAATTCATAGAATAACATATTATTTGATTAAAAAACTAGTCTTTAATAACAATAGGAACGAATGAGGATATTTTGATACACGGTGCCCATACTGTGGCAAAGTAGGTATCAAAATAAATATTGCAAAAACTTAGGTTTTGTGAAACGGAGTATGTCTATAGCCATCTTTTGAAAGAAAATTCCACCATATTTAGAGAACAACTACAGGAAGTCTCTACAAGCAAAATCAATGAATTATTTCTTATTTTTTATGTACCGGCAGATTTTATCAATTGACCGCTATTTATAATTGTCAACCTAAGGCTAGATTCAAACTCATATTCTACTAAATAAAAAAACTAAACTCTTGCCTTACAACTCTCGATCAGCCTTAGTCATTGAAATTGAAAATTAATGCAAACGATTTAGGGTTCAAATTCTGAGAAATGTGTATTTTTATGCAAATTATGATTAATTCAAATGTATTCAACTATTATTTGTTTCAATGTACGTTATTTGTTTCATTAATATTCATTTTATTATTTAATGGAAACATTATACACATTTATTTCAATTTCATTTTTAAGCAAATAATTTAATATTATGAATTTTACAATGGTATGTAATTTTCGGTTATACATCAAACATAGGAGGTGGAAAATGGAAACTAACTTCTTTTTAAGACAAATAAAAATACATGATTTGATCCATTCAAACATTTGCTTAAGTCATGGAACCTTGCTTAGTTGATTAAATCATAAAAATTACAGTTTAGACAGCAAGACAATACGCACCTACTCCAAAAGTAAATAAATTTATCCATATTTATATATTCTTCAAATGTACACAAACAATCTTAACTTGACACACACTTAACCAAACAAAGTTTTCAATATACGTATTTTTTACGGCTATGTAGCCACATTTGTATACTTTGGCTACATAAAACAAAATGCAATTTGTAATTGTTTTAATGTTCCATTACTATTCACAATATTTTCTCATATATAGATGCCATATATAATACCTAATCCTATATATGTATACTCTGGTCAATTTGTCTATAGCATCCTAATCTTATGAGCCATCTCTACAATAATACTTCCTAAAATAAGTTAAAAATTATTGCATTTGTTATTATATTGTTTTGTAAAGATTATGACTATAATCTATTTTGTATGCGAGAAAAAATATATTCTAAAAGACATCCATGATTTGATTTCAAGATCCGTGTTGGATTCAAAATTACTAAACAAACCATCATAGACCAATTATTTATTATCATCTTGATACTTTTCAACTAATGAATTACGGACATGGAACTATGAAAAAAAATTCAACCTCCATTATATTAAAATTCTCCATTGATAATTATTATTAAAACCAGAAATTATAATCAATTTTTTCTGGTCAAAATTATTATGAATTATAAACTGAAATAGACTAATGCCCTCGTTGTGCGGTTTTACCTAGCAATTCCACTAATCTTTTAAATTTTTTTCAATGTGTTTTTAACCACAATAAGTTTAGCCATGTATACTCTTGGAATAAAAAAATGCGACGACCTGGATCATCGTCGCTTACTTAAAAATACACAAATTTTATGGTGTATTTTATTTTATTTTTTCAGTTTAAAACATGTGTTTTAGATAGATACACAAAATCAATTCTGATAAACAACTCAACACAACATAAAAATAAAGTATTTAATGTTTTTAAATAGGTAAAAAAATAAAAATAGGGCAAAGTGTCGCATGTTTTGATTCCACGAGTAGTTATGCCATTATTCCACGAGTAGTTTTAGTCTATTAAGTTTAATGGCATAACTAATGGACTTTAAATTTGTTTCCCACGTCTTGTATGCTTGACAACAAGTCTTAAACAAATTTAGACATAGATCTTAAAAAAAGTTTAATGATAAGTGATAAAAAATCCCGCTTTACAAAGCCAATACTAAAATAAAATAAATATTATTTTATAAAGAATTCATACTTTGTGCAGTATTTTTGACCAGAGTATAATGAATACCTACCACCCTATATCTACAATACATACGATGAATAAACTTGTGTACTAATGAATTGGGGTTGTATGTTATGGAAGTAATGTTTTTATTTACACAGTCATAAAACATATCCATCCGTCGTTGTGCTTGTGTTGTGTTCCCCTTCAATTCGGCTGGTTGTCGTTCAGTTCACTCGTTGTTTGTTATAAATTGCATGAAAATTAATAGAATTTGATGTAATATAAATAAATATGTTAGTATGTAGAATCCAGTCAGATTATATATAGTGGTATAGTGTTGTTATTCACTTTGGAAAATATTTTACGAGCATCGTTTACGAACTGTGTGATGTGTGATCGATTCACATAATATTGTTGAGAATACATGCTTTGAATGATTAATAAAAAAGTCGTAAATTTTCAGAAAAAAAAAAAAATGTCTGGTTAAAATATATTGTAACAATCGAAAAATAATTTGTTAGTTTTTTGGATAAAAAAAATCGATACCCAAAATAAAAAATACTCTGGTTGAGATCTAGAAAATTTTAGTAGAAAGTATAAATAAGCAAATATTTGAGTGAGTCTGTTTACTTGGCTTGTAATTATTCGGTGGATTTTCTGTAAAAATGATCTCGATCCTTGAAATGCAACAGAATGGAATTGGACATACCAATTTTGTACTAGTTATACTTAAAGAAAATCATTAAAGCTTAAATGTCATTTTCGAAACAGTCAACTTCAATAGTTCATTCAAACTTAGAATAGAAGTTCCCTATGGACAAAATAGCTATTATAGCGAGATATGAAAACGATAAATAAATATGCCTGAATAAAATTATCAGATTGAATTCACATATAAAATACGCATCGAAATAATAATTATAGTTTTTCGGATAAATAAAGATAAATATTGGAAACATAGCGAGCATTCATTAAACCGCCAATCGCTATTTCAACCATTCAGGTTACTCATAAATAGTCATCAAATACTGGCCGATTAGTCTAATCGTAATGCATATTCCTAAAAAATATTTCAGCTTCATTTTATGAACACACAATACCTTCAAACATTTATTATTCCTTAAGCACGCTATTGTGATAGTTTCACCTGAAACATATTAAGATATACGGTATTAATAAATTGTTTCGTATTTTAATAATCACCATCTCTATTTTTGTTAATGGCATGATGTAATATTTTCATAGCTTCTTTCATTTGTGAGTAGAATACTAAATAATAATCTATGTGCAACCATCCCTTCCATAATATGTAAATTTTATCACAAGTGGTTAATGCATTTTTTTTACATACACACTGTCACGATTTTACAATTTATATATTTTTATGCTGGACATATACATAATATGTCAGACTATATTATTGTTAGTCCAAAGTTAGTAACGCTATTATTTCCGTATGTGCGTCTGCCCGTCACCAAGATAACTCTAAAACTAAAAGAGCAGGCAAGATGCAATTATGGTGACTTATTTTAGACATAAAAACTGAGTTTAAGTTCGTGAAGGAGCAAAATCGGTCTATTTAATGTAGATCCCATTTCATTCTGAACCACTAAAATACCTACCATTGAAAGAAAATTGTATTTTAAGCATTATTTTGCAAAATGCTCTAGGTTTGCTACAATTTTAGTACACATTTACCTATTAAGTGTATATACAAATACAATACTAAATATATATATTATTATTATAATATGTATATTTATAGGTGTATAGACTGGATATTTAGATTATTTAATATATACTAATGATTAAAAATAGTTCAAACATTCATATTGATCAGTTATAAGTCATTTGTCGAGTATCTAAACAATTAGCTCCGTTAGTTATTATATTCACTTGTTGATTGTTTATTTTTCTATCAAATGTTTATTCAACATTACCTTTATTCGGTTCTCAGGACTTCATTTGAATATCACACACGATAATTATGGACAATGAAAAATTTTTTTGAAGATTTTACGCTTAAATGATCTATCTGTTAGTACTAAATATAAATTTTTCATACAATTTTTTAAATAATTATCTATTGTATAATAGATCTTTTATTATCCTTAATTTTCTTCAATATTAATTTTTGATTTTAAATAATAAAATTGTGTTATTTTTTGTAGCTGTGTTAATTTGTTAAATTGTTGTCATTTTTGAACCGGATTTGTGACCTGCTATCAATTTTTTTGAGAAGTTAAAGCAGAAAATATTGTATAATTATTTTACTAAATGCTATTTTAAAATTTCCCAAAGTCATCCTTTATTTAAGCCACACTATAATGTGTGATTTGTGTGTAGAATCTTAAATTACAGTTCAAAGAAAATTTGGGAATCCAAATGATCTACCAAATAATTAAGAAACCCAGTTTTTTTCTCAAATAGCATAATTTTTCTGAATGATAAAAACCACAAATTCTGTTTTTATCTAAACGCTCCTTTAATATTTGCTGTGTGTGGTATACAGTCATTTATTCTCCAACAAAATGACTGAATTAATATAATAATGCAATAAAAGTCAACCACCCACAAACAGTATAGAAATGAATTACGAATGAAGGGGCGGACAACGACCGACTAACTATAAGTATGTGGTGATGGTAGAAAGGTGTGGGGTGGGGCGGGGGTGCGAGTAGAACATTTATTCATAAGACACATAAGACATTTTATATAGATGGATTCATTAGGAAAATTTTAATTAATGTTTTAAAATATATTCTACAATTCTATTTTTAAAATATCTTAATTACTTTTTGGGTGTCATTTTATGTTTCGTATACGTGTGTGTGTGTGTGTGTGTTGAAATATCTTTTTTTGATTATTCAATTTGTGAAAACATAAATTTAATTAAAATATTTGTTCTTTCAATTTTATTACCTCGCTTAATTTAAGTCCATATTTAGTAAAAAACTGATCACAGATAATAACATTTATCCAGCTTAATAATATTTAGATACTTGTAAGATATAGTTTTTATAGCTAAAATTATAGTATTGGTAAAAAAAGCTTTGGAGTAAGCTGTGTGAGCTTAAAACAGTTACATATTTAAATCCGAAAAAATTCGTGTAATTTTTTCATACGGGCGTTTCGAAAATTAATAGAGTAAAATTTAACACTAATTGTCAAAGCGAAATCCAATTATTTAATTGGATATAAGTTACCGAAGTTTTCATCACCTTTCTTGAAGCTCAAAATTGATTTTCTCTTGGAACAATGTTTACTGACGAGCCATGTTACCGCAGATACTTTAAGATGTTTGATACTATCTGTGTTTAAAATTGTATGTAATTAATGGTCAAGAATTTATTATTTTTATTGACAACTATTATTGTATAAAAGTAACGAATTGAAGTTCTAAATGGATTTTATTAAATTTTAGGTTTGTAAGTTTCTGATGCTGCTCTTTCTTTGCGATGTTTCACAATATTTTGTTGGCAATAGTATGCTATTTTAACGGCGTATTTGTAATCAGCAATCTTAAAACGCCAAGTACGAATTTTTAATTTTTTATCCTATGATTTTTAATACATAAAACGAGGCATTTGAAACATTTTTCGAAAATGAAGAGACATTACTTAAAAATAGTGAGTAAATTTTGTTATAATTGAAAAAGAAAATTGGATTCAGCCAACCTCGGTAACAGTGGGTTAGATTCGGCTATCATCGTCGACAGAAAAAGTTTTGTTGCGATAGATTAGTGTAAAAAAAGGCTTGATAAAAGCAGATTCTCATTTTATATAATCATTTACAAAAAATCGATATAATTATCGACAAAAACTAATATAAACATTCACATGAATTGCTTTGAAGAAGGTAAGTTTTTTTCTCTTTAACTCAAAGTCTAGGATAATCCACTCAAACGTATTTTTAATTTGACTATCATTGAAATCCCCAAGGATTATTACTTTACAAACATTAGTATACAAAACATAACAAAAAAAAAATTAAATAACGAAGTACTTGAATAGAAAGTAATGAATATAACTGGAAGAATGACCGACCAAACCCTCTCCCCTTCCACTTTTCTATCCCACTGTTACTATAAAAACGTAAAATACAAAATGTGTGTATGTATTAATGTTATATGAGAAAATAATCTCAAGTTAATTATGAGAGATGTCATTGTGTATACACAAGGGTAATTAAGATGTACTTATATAACTCTTGAAAACAGCCACACATATACATTTATATAGTTAACTATCATACAGGATGGACTTCAACGTGCCCAGAAACTATTATGTTTAGATTATTATTATTATTTAGTTCTAAGCAGGATTGTGGACATTGTATAATAACACAACTAGTTATCTCTTCCACAACGTTTCGATTTCCTTTATTAGATCTTCTTCAAGCATCTAAAAGAATATACATTAAAATGTAATTTACACACATGCGAAAGAGATAATAATAGTACAGTTTTGTTTTTGTTTTCTTACTGAAACTGCACTTCTGGCACAACTGAGATCAACAGTGTTTTTCTGTTATCGCGAGACATAGACATAACGCAAATAACTTCATTTTGATAACGTGATCTTGGGGAAGATCGCCAATGTATACAGAAATAAGATATTGAAACTTTGTTAGATCTTAAGATTTCACATTAATGACTACATGTGTTTCGATAAACGAAAAATGGCAAATGTCAATTTGAAAATCTTGTCAAAATTTTTAACATAAATTTGTTCAAAATCTCTATTGTTGAATATTTCTGCAATGAAATTTATATTTTGTCCATTAAGATTTTTCAATATATTATAGTTCTTAAAGTATCCACTCATCGTGTCTTCGTTAAATTTTTTGACTGCGCTGGTGGACACTCTATGACAACCATTACCACTATTATAATTATTATTACTACCCTGTCACATTATACCCTCATATACAATACAAACCTCCCACTCTTTCTGTTTCATATTATTGTTGTGTTAGTTTACTGATATACTGATCATATTGTTGTCATTGTTGTGCATAGATCTACTGTTTTATAATAGATGGTAGCACCACAAAGTATGAAATACCCCGTTCACACAACTAGTTTTTAATCACCCAACTACTTCTTATATGGGAGACCATATCACTTCTCTTATATTTAATTATAATACTTTTTCCACCCTATTAAATATTTCGAAAACTTCATACTGAAGCTATTTGCAATAAATTGATGTTACAAGTTTGTTTTACAACCAGACATATTTATTTCTTAGATTGTAATAATAATAAGTCGTGTTTTTTACTTTTATAAACCTTATTTATTGGCTGGTGGTTTTATGGTAGTGCACAGTTAAGAGGAAGGGATCATTTAAGTTAATAATTTTTAACTATTTTCTTGAAAATGTTCAATAAAATTGTTATATGAGTCGGGAATTTTATTTACTTGTAAAATTGTTATAAAGACATATTTATAACTAGCAGACCCGGTCTCGCGTTGCTACGACAATTTGTTCACAAAAAATTTTGAAAACAATTTTCCTATTTTATCAAACGATATTACAACAATTGCATGTAAAATTTTATGCGATATGTACACTTTATATAGTTGACAGTTCGACATACTGCTAGTGAGATAAATTTTATTTTGAATTTTAATTTTAATTGTTCCTTACTGAAGTACCGGAATCCAGTTATGCCAGAATTTGGATTCGAGTCAGCCGTACTTGAAACATAATATTCTCGCTGTACTTTTTAAAGATTTAGTCATGAAAACAATAGTTAAAAATCATATATATAGATGAGTCACGATAATAAAACAGTTAAATTGGTAGATATGTTTCTAATTGGATTCATTCAAACAGAATAAAGTTAATGACTGATATAACATTAACGACCACCACCGTCATTACAATCTACACCACCTTCCACCATCATAATCATTAACCAATAACAAACTAATGCAGTACTAGCTGGCAGTCAGTACTAAAGTAAGTAAATAAAGTAGTTGTACGTTAACTTCTAAAAGCTTTCATATAGTACACAATTATGTTGTTTTACTTTACCATATCGAATAAAACTCGAATGCAATCCATGATGATTATTGTCGATGTATGTGCAACGATCGTCTCTTAAAGAGTAGTCATCATCAATCGTCCGATTTATATAAAATTGCATTTTAAATTTATATTGCTTCTTTCTGAATTCTTATTCTCACTTAAAATAATAATAATTTGTGTTATGGTCTATTATTAAATTTGTTTGCATTTCAAAGTAGTAACTAAGTATTTAATGTTTTAAGTATTTTATATTTCTAAATATAAAGTATGATATTTGTATTGTTTTTCATCTAAGCAAATTTAAACTTAGGAAACGCTAATTGATATTCGGGTGGCCGTACGGAGATAGTGTAGAGATGACCAGTCCAACTATTTTCGTAACCCATAATTTGATGGTAACATTCTAAGCTTAGGTTACTTCTTCTACTAGCATTACATGGAACGTCAGCAGAAGTGAACAAAGCTTGGAGTATTGTCAACTACCTATGGATTGCGATTAAAAACAATAAGGATGGTCATCTTTCCCCTAGGGCCATCTCCATCGAACTTACCCTTTTATGACAAAACTCATGTTGTATATACCTTTCGTATTAAAGTGAGAGATTTATTACTGCTGCGACACGTCTCGTATAAGTAATATTTAACACTTCTAGTAATAATTTTTGATTTGTAATTTAGCTTAATGCTCATGAGAAGTAATTAAAATACTGAAAATGTTTTTTTTAACCTAGTATCATTGTTCCAATTTGATAGATACAACTATTCTTGATTATATAGCTATTTAAGAAAACATTTTGGATATTTTCATTTAAATGCCGATATATTGTGAACCATTCACTTGATTGTGTTGAAATTTAGCAGTGTTTAGCATCATGCAGCAGTGTGTCGACCATTTCTCAAATGTGGAAAAGAAGACAACCCTCAACGTCGTCTAACACGAATTTGAGACGCATGACATTCGACTCATGTAGTTTGTGGCACACGACGCTTGATGGGTGCATTAAGTGTCTGACGTTGGTAGGTATTGGGCGCATCGTGTTAAACCGACTTTGTACTTGGATAGTAATCTTCGCTTCTACATTCTAAAGAATAATTCTTTTCTCTTAAATCATTATACAGCAAATTTTACTATGATAATAACTGTGATAAATGCTACTGTATAAAAGGTTTCACTGCAATCGTACGATTATGAAATCAAAAATACTCAAATGGAATAAACCTACAATGAATCAATTTTAATCATTTTATTAAATCATACAAAAGACATCAGAGCTCCCTCAACAAATCAAATATGAAATAATAAACCAAAATTACATATATTATTTATATTAAAATTGATGAACATATTGAATGCATCATAAAAATTCAAACAAAACAAAACAAATGAAATTGTAACAACGAATTAAAATGATGACTTGTTATAATATGTCAAGTTAATAATATTCATATTCAGGAATATTTCCCTCTGTCCACATACACAAAAAAACTGAAAATCCAATTAAAGTTGCATTGTTAATTTAATGTGGGTTTTTATTAAAAAAAAAAAAAATAACAGAGTACTTTAAACTTTTTAGTGGTATACACATACATACATATTCACAATTATTATATATACATATATAGGCAGTCTGTTTGAAGGTATAATATGAATGCCTATATATGGCGAAGGCTTGAAAAGCGTTATATGTGCTTTATTTGTCTATGTGTATATACTGGTTGCCTAGTCGGAATCTGCCTAACTAGATACAAGGTGATTTGAATATGTTCAAGGATTTATTATTTTTATAATGAATTCTTGAATGAAAGCCCAATTATACTACGCGATTAACGGTAAGAAAGGAAGCATTTAACGCTTAGTTTGAATTTTGACGAATCTATGTTTTTTAAAAAGGTAGGAATGGAAAAGTTCAATATGGTTTTTTTATGACATACGTCGCAAAATGTTCATAAGTATAAAACAGAGATTGACTCAATATGTTGCTAGTGCGTGGACTGGCATGCTTAGTAAAAGTCTGCTAAAAAAGAAAAAAAAATAAATCATTGGATCTTAAATATATATATTTGCGAGTATTTTTTTTATTAACCTAAGAAAAAGTTAAAAAAAGTTTTGCAAGGAAAACTGATTTTCAGTATGTCACATTCTGTTTGAGATAAAAGATATCAAACGATCTCTCCAAAATTTATAGTTCAGTCGCTTAATATTTTATTTTTAGTTTTCTCATAACTGAATCATTCTAGAAAATTTAAAAATTGTAAAAACAAAATTTTTTTATTGCTTTTTTAAATAAGTTTCTGGAATTATAAAAAAAAAACCTTAAATCAAAAGAATTTTACCATTTTTACAAAATTCATACTGTTTTTAGGTACCCATTTGCATCATCTAGTATTGAAAATCAATTCGGCTTTTTTTTAATATTTATTTTCTTTTTTTCTAGATTTCACATGAAAAAATTTTAATTTTTAGGCTTTTGACCTAAAATAAAAATAGTTTGAGTTCAAATCTTTATTAACTTAACTTAACCTTTAAGCTCTTAGTAGAATAGGATTTGAAATTTGAAAAGGAACATCTTCAATTGTTTCTATTATTTTAGCTAATCTTCTTAAACCATCCGTCGAATCAATTCTATCGTTTCTCAAAAAATTTCCAAATTCCTCCATATTGAAACTCAACCTGTATATGTATATATATATAATCATATATTCTCGTTTGGTAGTATAAAACAGGCATATAGTATACTATAGTATTATTATACGTATGGATGAGGCAGTGAGGTATTGATCCATATTCACACACAACTCCTACTTTGTGAACCATCACCATCACCAGCACCACCACCACCACCACCACCAACGTTGTGCAGCAGTGATATCGCCGCCCCATATTCGGTATAATTCGTATTATGTCGGATTTTAAGATAAGAAACATTAGGGTTCCCTTCTCTATCACTGAATGTATGCATATACAATGTAGACAAAAAAATATGTATTTCATATCTATGGTATATATTAATATATGCATGATATCTTCATAATAATAATAATAATATACACTTTCGAACAGTTTTACTAATGACTGAAAATATTGACTAGATAAAAATATTGCAAGTTTTTAACTATAAAAAATGTATGCGGTAAGTAAGTAATTAAACATGTATTTTACAAACATAGGTGTTTTTTTGATATCGGCAATAAATGTTTAGAGTCGATGGATTTCATATATCCTTATTATTTTTGTGCTGAGGATTGAAACTGCTACAATTTTAAAACTGAATGTTAAATCGAAAAATCGACTAACGATTAGACCACGTGCTCAGTAATAGGTTAATCTCAGTAATTGGTAATAAAAGGCTTTGCGTCAAAAAATGTAGAAATATTACTTTTATTGCCAAAATTTTGACTTATATTTAAAGAAATAACATTTAATTTAATCATTTTTGTAATTAATATTGTTAGAAATTGTAATTTCTATAGAAAATTTCTTAAAATTCACTTAGTTTCAACGAGTTTCCTGTCACAATTGCAAACGTTTCGACGTATTTCAGAAAACATGTTTATTGAACATTTTTAATTTTAAATCTATGGGACCTAGAGCTCATGGACGATTTGCGTAAACAACGTTCTGATAGGAATTAAACCTTCACGCTATCAGTTTTTTTTATTAAGTGTTGAGTTGAATCAAAATGGTCAGAATTAGAATGAAGAAAACAGTTATGAACAAAAAAGCATAAAATTTTAAATAAAAAGAGTGTTTAAACGGAGCTAAAGGGTCTATGTGAACATGTATACATGTGATTTCTAGTTGTGTATGAGTGAAAACTTAAGATGTCTTAAATAATTAAATCAATAAAGAAATAATTATCTTTTAAAGAAACTATTCCGGTATTTACCGTAGCGACATATTGGGAAACAGAAGAAAGTCCTGTCAGAATTGACAGGACTTTTAAGAGAAAGAGAATTGACAGGACTTTGCAGAATTCCTGCACACATGATTCTTTTGTTTTCTACCCATACCCTTTTGGCCCAATAACAAGTTGATAAAGTTCACGGTTGATTCCTATCAGAAGGAGATTTCATTACTTAGCACACTTTGATTCGACATTGGATAAAAAGGCAGCATTAATACAGAACAATCGTTTCTCAAACCGGCCACGATCTCTTTGTCTATTTCGTTGAATTACATCAAAAGAATGTTAAATTTATCATTATAGATATGAAATAGATTTGTAAATTATTATTTAATATTTTTTAATGATACTTCTTCACAATATAGTCGACAAACAATACATACATAAAACTATTTATTTAATTCTATGAAAATCTATTTTGGTTGCGTGTCTTATAATTTTCTTTTCCACTTGTATATTTCTAGGTATGTGGTTGTGTTTATTTGCTTGGAAATAATACAGATTCAATGATTTTTACCTTATCGTTTTCATTGTTATAATTGTATTTTCAAAAAAAACTTTTTCTTGTGGTTTGATTTGTTGTTGGAATAAAGTTTTTGTGTTTAGAAATTTATTTTTATTGAATATAACAAAACTACTTAACTATAACTATTTATTAAAATTTATTTGAATTGTTTTTATTCAAAATTCGTGTGATAAACAAAGCTTTTGTTGTTATTGTTGTTACAATTATAGGTAAGAAATTTTATTGGCTTACATGTACTGGGTGTAACATGAACAAATATGCAGATTACAGCAATACTTCCAGACATAGTCACCAAAAGTTTTTACCATTTTATCAAACATATTTCACATGGATTTCATAAAAGCGCCTTTTCATAGCTATGTAGAAATAATGTTGGTATTTTTCCCTCTTTAACATATAACAAAACAAGTAAAGAAAAAAAATTTATCATTTTCCCTAATCACTCCACTTCGAATGCATAAAACCGTGTCTCTAAACCATGCCTAGAATATATTTAATTGCCATTTATTTAATAATTAAATTCCTTAGTCTTTTAAGAGAAAGTTTTACTTTTATTTTTTTATCCAGCAATTGATTAGAAAATATGATTTTTTTAAATATCCAAAGAAATTATGCATTTAATGGTTAAAGAAACACAAACAATTATTGTAGTGTTTGGATAAAAACTTATTAACTTTTTGGAGAGGTAAAAAAAATTGTCAGAGAAATTTTGTATCAAAAATTAAGTAGATATAAGTCAGTTTATAATTTAATTTCAACCCAAAAATGGAATTAGTTTTTGAAATATTGCTTGAAATCTTCATCAAATCTTCACGATATCTCAGAATTTCCAAGCGATAGCTTATTCATGTAATCATAAAATAAAAATATCATTCTATAACAAAAAGAAATGGAAATTTATTTCAGGACTTTTTGACGGTCTTTAAGGTGGACCATAACATCTTATTTTTAGTCATTTTTAAAAGCTTTAATTTTAGTTTTCCAGAAAAGATGTATGGTTCTTACAAATCCTTAAATTAATTTTATTTGTGTATTAAGCTTATTGTAATATTTTAAAACGCATTTGAAAAAACACGTTGTAGAAGGTATTTTAATACTTTTCTAATCCATTCTATATTCAAAGTTTTCAAACAATTATAATTTTTGGAATATAATTATCCATTTGAATAATAAAATGTTTGATAAACTAACTATATTTTACTAAAATTTATGATAAAATTAACGATTAAAATAAATTAGCAATTTCATGATGAGAAGACGAACACACAAATAAATGTATGAAGATAGATAGTTAGATAGATAGCTAAGGGAAGCACAAAACCCGTATAAGAGTACACAGAATGAATATAAAATACACACAAATAACCTATACATTAATACATAATACGTATATAGACTATAGATATAGTTAAAACAAATTAAAATACATTCACAAAGTGTATTATAAAATAACTACTGAATGAATATATGATAAAAGTAACTAAATTTCACTTCAAGAAGTACATAAAATAAGATTAAATCTACACACTTATACAATACTCAATGAATATCTATTAGAACGAGAGCTGGGAGTTCGTTTATTTGTTAATTGTGAACATCCAAGCCATACGGTCCATTGCGATTACCATTTTAACCTCGTTATTTATTTGTTAAAAGTGAATCTAACTTCTTCATGCATTTTGTCTCATTTTGGTAATCTATTGCACTACAACAGACCATCATAACTTTTTACCGTTGTTGGCTTGCAAAACACTTCTACCAACTACGCTATTTGCGGCCTTGTTCACGTAATTTAGTGATGTTGTAAGTAGTTTAGTAGCTACATATTTAACCCTTGATAAAAATCTTTCACATTCATAATTTATTCAAATAAAAAGTAATTTATTTAGACCGATATACACTGGTTTTTAACAGTATACTGAAACAGTCACAGTCATAGAATATAATTTCATATAATAAAATGGGTTTCTATCTCCTTTTTTCAGACATATACGTCTGTAAAAAAGTCCAGGCACATAATTACTTATAATATTTATTTATTTTAAACTAATTCCGATATAAGATTAACTGCAGGCTGTGCATGGATGTAGCCGGTAATTTCGTTCTTATCTAAGAAATGACTGGTCTGTGAAACCAGCTGCCTCTGTGCTTACGTAAGCACTTATGAAGCGAGCAATAGAAATGCTAAAATATAAAATAAAGTTTAGAATCTTTCACTGTGTGATTAAGTTCATATTTAGTACCACGTTTAAAGTTCTAGGGAAAGCGCTTTTGACCGACAGATAAGTCTATATACTGAGATAAGTCTATATATTTTTGTTTCTTTGTTTGTTTGAGTAAAGGGGGTATATCAAACACTATAAATGGTGATTAAAATTGTACCATTCAAATGATCGCATAAGGAGATTGCGAGGGTTATACAAAAAAGTCTTAACTCGAATTTACCTTATAAATAAAGGTTATTACATTACATATTATTATACATGTATTAATAATTGTATTGACTGGATAATTATAGTATTTTATTAACACAAATTAAAAATAGTACAATAATAATATTTAAATATATATCGAATATCTAGTTAACTCTGTTAGTTGTTATCTGTCACTTGTTCTTAGTTAATTTCAATTAATAAGAGGTAGTTCTTACATTTGATAACTCATTTTCTCTCAGCTCCTGCATTATGAATCTATCGTGTAACAATAAATCGTATTATATGTGTGTATCTGAATGAATGTATCTGTATCTGGTATAATGTTCGGTTTCGCTTTCAATAAAGTAGCTTTGTGTATATTTGTATGTAAGTTCCTTTTCAGTTAATTTTGCTTGTGTTTTATTTGTATTTCATCATTAATATACGTATTAAAGATTTCCTATTTTCATCAGTTTCATTGATGAATTTTAATATTTGAAGTTAATTATAAACAGTGTGATTTAATTTCTGTTAACACTATTTGACGATCATAATTGTTAACAATGTTTAAGAAATATTTCTCAGTTTGCGTTTAGAAATAATTTCATTCATTTATGTCGATTATTTCATTACCTCACATTATAAATTCCGAATAATAAATTTCAACTAATTTAGGTTTTTATGCCAGTCGTTATATTGTAGTTAGTGCATTTTCTTCATTTGAATAAATCTTTACATTAATTTAGAAAGAATATAATATAGAAGCTTTGTTCCTCATATTAAGTAAGTTTTATTTACTTTGCTAAGACTTTGTGCGCCTCTTATGAGCAAGAGCAAACAAATATTCTGTAGTTCTAGTTTCATGGTTCTATGATTCTTTTTTAATCCTATTGTAGCTTTTTGTTTCTGAACAGCTTGTTTCATTTAAATACATCTAACAAGCCTATAAATAAATATCCATTATAAACCATGATTTTTTCTTTAACAATTACAAAAAAAATTTAAAATTATTTTGCTACTGATTAAAAATCAATAATTTTCGTGCCTAAAACAGTTCCTAACTAATTGAAAAAAATTTCATTACAAATAAGAAACAAAAAATTAATAAAATTTTGCAAGTGGAGTAGAAAAATATTGCAATTAGCTAAAATTAAACGATGGACCTTAGACATAACTCTCAAACTATTGTTTTTATACTCGATATATAGTATATGTCAGAGTAAATTAATTTTAGCCTATAGTTTGTAACCCTTGTATAGATGTACACAGAATCACCTAATTAATGCGCATGTACATCCGTCCATGTGTCCGACTGCCTCTCCGTCATCCATATTACTCAAAAACGAAATGAGATATGGAATTAAAATTTTATAGTCATATTTAACATATATATACTATGTTTTAATTCGTGAATAAGCGAAATGGTTCCATTAGATCCAATAGATCTACCACCCAACTTTTGAACGATAAAAGATTGGTGAAATATTTTTACTGAAACATTTTTTCGTAAAATGCTTAGGTTCTCCACAATTTTAGCCAAAATTTAGGTTATAAATCACTTTTTTAATCACATAAATACTGGACATAATATATATATATATATATATATATATATATATATATATATATATATATATATATATATATATATATATATATATATATATATATATATATATATTTTTTTATATATATATATATATATATATATATATATATATATATATATATATATATATATATATATATATATATATATATATATTTATATATATATATAATATACTACGTTTCGATCGGTTACTATGGACGTTTCGGATACATTTAAAATAATAAACTGTTTTTCAGTCAGTGAAATAATACTAACTATAACAGATTTATTCAAACTGAATGGTAATATTTGGTAGGTTCCAGAATTACCTGTTGTAATTAGTATCATACCTTAAGATTTAAATGGAATAATGCTCTATCTAACGAGTACCTTTTCAGTGATAGTAAACATTACAGCATCCTGAATTAAAGTTGATGCTTTCACTATGTTATAATAGTCATTATATAGTAAAACTCACAATACTTAAAGGTATCGTAATAATAATGACATTAATGACAAACTTTGTCATTAGAAAACAAAACCTTGATGTCATTTTAAAGCAGAACAAGCTCTCAGAATCTGAAGTAGTGAAATCCCTCTTTTGTTCATTTAACTACATTTGTAGAATTTTACATTTAGAGTACGAGCTTCTTAAAATTTCGTATTGATATTATAGTATTCACATTTCGATTACAATAATTACGTTCTAAAAGTTGGAGATTTTTACAATAACTTCCTTACGTATTATTTAAACTAAAATTACACTGTCAATATGTATATTTATTTATGTAGCTATGTATCTGAAAAACTTGAACGAGTATAGGTACTTTTGTGGCTTTTTGTTTTTCCTTCAACTATAATCCCGTTAGAGCGGTCGAAATTATAACATAATCACTCAAAATTCAATCTCTCTGCCTTAAACAAAATATTATATGTGTGTGTATCGTAGTGTGTGTATAATGTTTTTTTAGTGATTTAATGTATTTGTATGCTTTATTTTTAAAAAAATATTCACATTCTTCAATCTTTCTCTGTATAACTATAAGTGAATATAACTCTGTATAACTATATAAATTTATCGACAATTTGTGGGACACGTTTTAACATCGTGGCATATCAATTTATGTTTTACGACGGTGTTACACCTTATCGTCCACACAAATGTTGCTTTTATGCACCAAAGATGCGTTACAGTGTTACGTTATACTCGAATGTTGCACGTGTGTACGTGGCTTAATGAGTCAATTGCTGAACAAGTTTTTTGAATGGGTGTAATCGAAGATACAAAGAAAAACATACGCTCTTTAAAATTCCTATAGCTTTAATGAGTTAACAGCATTCACTGGTAGTTTTTGTTTAGTTGCATAAATCGTTTCTTAAACTGATAATCATCATTCACTTTTGAATGTGATGTATACAATTTCATAAATTATTAGAATATCGAATTATTTTTTATTCTATGCGACAAAAATAACCTTCTTCCCACTGTATTGAAAAGCTTCTTACATACACGCAGGCTTATGAAAATTTGAATGTTAATTTTTCGTTTGATTTCAAAAAGCATTATTTTTTGTGTTAATTTTATTTATTTTGTTTGATTTTCCTAAAGATACTAAAAGAGTCAGAGTAAGCAATATTACCTTATACGTAAAGTTTTGAATCATGAAATGGGACGGACATATACTTCATCTTTATTTATCTTATTTTAAGTTCTTCGATGAAATCATTATGAAAGTTTTTTTTTTTTTTATATTTCTTTATCCATATACGTCTGTCTCACTTTAATACATAACATTCGTATGGTACGGATGAAATGTTGACTAGGTAGGTTATGATGGTTTCAATGTATAAAAAATATAATGAACAAAAGATTCTTTAATGCATGTGAAAATCTTGACATACACGTGGATAAATAATGAAAAGGAAAATGTTTTTTAAAAACTGAGTGTAGCTTTTCTTTTTTTTTTTTTTTTTAGTAGAAATTCTATTGTTAATATTTTAACTTCCATAAGCATCTTAATAACGACTGACGATAACAGCTTTCACTGTTAATAGTTTAAATTACCGCCATAATTATTAGTATCATTGTTAGAGCTGTTTTTAAGTTTAATACAAATATTTTAAATATATGAGAGTGGTACAAAATTAAAAGTTGATTACCATTTTAAAAATAAGCTTTTATTTAAATGCTCTGAAAAAAAATTAACTAACTCGTATTTAATTAGTTTGAAAATATTAATAGTTTAAATCAATCACATCCAGTTATTTAATTAACTTGTTTATCTACGCAAGCAAATCTCGCGATAAGCTTTTTTATCATCAAAAGTGTGTGAGAATGACATTATAAGTTGATAGTAAATATTTAATTTTTTCTTTTTAGTGCATTACTGTACTAATACATTATATAATATATTGCGTTTTATAGCATTTAGCTAAGATTCCTGTTTCAAAATTGAGTTTCGAACTTTATAAGTCCGCCATATTGAATTTAGATTTAAATTATTTTTCGGGTTTTTGAACAATTTATCTTTAGTTGTTTACCTTTCGCATTAATTTTCATAATTTAATATGATATTCACCATGGTAGTTGTTTGATGTTTTAAACTTTTCATTTATTTGTAATGTAAGTTAAAAAATCAATATAAAGAAAACTGAAACTTAAAATTTACTGAAACGAAACTGAAATGCATGAAAAATATTTTAGTTTTTTTATGTTAATCATAAAGATTCTGTATTCTTACTCTACTGTCTACAGTATGTTCAAAAAAAGATTTTTTTGTAACAGAAATCTAAAATATGTAATTTTCACTTCAAAAATATTAGTTTTATAGAAATTTTGAGTATCTTTATCTCGTAATAATTTCTGTAAATTCAATAATTTAACCTACATTTTTTCTTACTTAATTGATGAGATTTTCAAAACGGTGGGGGGGAGATTTGTTTGGAAAGGACAACTATACAGATTTTTAATTTCCTTTTCTAAAACAATGCACCTCAAGCTTTCTTCCAACTGAGATTCAACTTAATATAATGTTTACTTGCAACCTAATACAACGCATATTTGATGAAAATGAGTGATAATGTTGCAAATTAAAGTGTAATAATCTGAAATTTGTTTGGATTTCCTACGTTCCTAAGTACTTTCCCTTGTAAAAAATATTACTATTTAATTTGCTTCTTATGTGGGTGAACATACTGTATATTTACCTACGTAATATTTATTATCAGACTTAAATTTCTACTTTCTACCTTTGGTTGGTTTGTTTGTTTTACTCTTTAGGGATTTTACATTTTATGACAATAATTTTCTTTATAGTTATTAAACTAAACAGATTTTCTTTCGAACAAAAAGAATAAAATAAAACTTTTTATGAAAAAAAAAAACCCTTTCACTTTTAATAATTTTTATTTAATTTAATAATATTTCTATTTTTTTGTTTTTTGTTTTCTTAAAACTTTCTTTGATGCCTGTCATTTTTATTATGCTCGTTTTCATTTTCATGATCGCCTGGTCAAAATATGATGAGAATTTATAAGAAAAGTATCATGTAATAAATATACACTCCTACGTATCATCAAAATCCTGGTATGAAAGAAGGAAGAAATACATTTTGGACAAGTTAAGGCATGAGAATTTTAAAATTTTACTTGCATTACAAAACTCTATAATGCTCTAACTATTATTTATATAATGGGATAAATATTTGTGAAAATAATTAGAATTTGCCAAGTAAATTATATTTGATTGTATCTAAATTAATTCTAGTTACCATACACTATCATATCAACTATATCAGGTATGTCATTTCGAATTCTAAAACTAACATCATACAGTTGAGAACAAATTATACCATCCTTTTAATGTAAGTAAATTCATCCTGTTCTATCGACACATTAGAATTCTCTGTTTCTTTTATTAGAGACCATAACTTGTTTTTATTGGCCGAATATTATTCTCCTCATAGTTGAGTTTCGGCTATTACATTAGCATTCAAGGGTTTTTCAAAAATAAAATTTGATTGTCTCTTCCTTGATTCTTGGTAAAAATATTAGTTTCTATCTGTCTAAATAGTATTTCCACAGTAACATCAAATTTAAGATCTGGCAAAATTCATACGGCCGAAAATGCTTACTGCTAATATTTGCAATTGATTTTGTGGGCTAGTAAACGTAATAAATATTTACTCTAGTTTAGGATACATAAATATTTTTGTATTATCTAAAATATGTTCTTATATATTTATTCGACATTCTTACAATTTCTTTCTGATTAATAACTGGGTGAATTACGACAACTCGCGAATCTTCTTCAATCAACTCTCGAATAGTATCTATCAGCATGAATTGATTTTATCTTTATTTTATATTTAACAAATCAAAAAACGTGATGTATTTGTCAAAAGTACAGTATGTTTGTTCCGTTACAACTTGCGAATTCAATGTTCAATTGTGATGAAATTTGGTTCTTACGTTTATCATATTCACGAAATTTATTACGAGATTTGGAGACATTTCAAAGCTAGGAATTGAATGATAAATAATAAAATTGAGAAAACTAAAATTTTGCCCCAACTTCTTTTTTTATTGACTCCTACCAAATGCTTTTCTTTGGATCTCAGGAAAATACGATTTTTTTCAATAGTTCGACTATTACAATTGATTTAAATTAAAATGACTTAATCAGGGGAAAAAATCGGTTTCTTTTAAAACCACTGCTCTCAATGTTTGTGTAAGCAAGGAAGATGCGGTTTAATGCTCATCTCTGACAACGAATGAAGTCTACATTTTACTGCAGTTCAGAGCTATCATTGTTGTCCATTCTATACATGAAAAGGTTTCAGAAAGTCTCATGTTTATATTTTATTGATATGTTAGAATGGTTCCTAACCTGTACTTCTAAAATTGATTTTTTATCTCTACCTATAAAAAAATGTTTGTGTGCAATAAAAATTTTTCATACAACAGAATGTGCGTGCGGTAAAAAACTGTGAATAAACTTACGACTTACCCTTCCAAGTATGGTAACATTTCAAGAATATGTAATATATTAGACGACATATCTATTCGTGCCTTCTCTAAAATACCACTATGCATATTAATAATATGAGTATCGTATCTCAGAAGAAGAACGATAAACCTCTTATTGATATGTATACCAAGCTAGAAAGAGATAGTTATATATGATGGGTAATTTGAAGTAGCATTAAAATATAGAATTAGATGATATTTTGGACTTGGACCTAGACTGTAGTATAATCACATCTTCTTTATGTCTTATAATTACGACATGCGGGTGGTTGGTTTAAAGTATCATATTCAGATGGACAGAAGACACATCTCAACTAGTTGATTTGTTTACGTAAGGGGATTTAGTTTTAGAAATGTTGTGGTTTTATTAATTGTCTTTGAAATCTAAACATAAAATATTTTTTATTCCCTGCTCATGGTATCTTAAAACTGATAGTTTTATGATATAAAATTAGTGGATATGTAATATTGTTGATATTAATCTAACAGCTTAAATTTGAATTTTTAATTCTTCACAATTGTGGCGTTTTCCAAACAGACCTGAAAACTACTAATCATTCAAATCACACAAAAAAAGGTGATAAGTGTGTATTGTGCTCTCAAAAATTTTCAACTCATCCGATTTGAGTATTTCATAGCTCAAATATTAGGTATTGAACCACTAAGTGTTCTTAGGCCATTTTATATAATATGCATTTCTTATGGGGCGTTTTTTACTCCAAGTTTTGTGATAGTTTTGTATTCAAATATCTCAAGTTCTAATTAAGTTAGACGGTTTTGGTCTAAGAACACTCAGTGAATCAAGATCTTCCATTTGACGTTGGAAACACAGAAATTGGATGAGATAGAGTAAAGTTTACCGCGAAAGTTGAAGGAAATAAAAACCATATTAATTGAAGACCTTGAAATTGAAGTGTATTTTCCAGATTATTATGTTAAAATAGACGCATCCTTTTTGTATTGTAAAATGGTATTGTAAAGCTTTAATTTAAATGTTATGAAAATGAAAAAAAAAAAAAAAAACTGCATATGACAACAAAGTACTGCTAAATCCTTAGTTTTGCACTGAGATTGTATCCCCACCTACGTGCCATATGCTAGTGTCAAATTGTTTCGTGATTTAGCCAAATATTTGCTAATCTAAGCAATTCATTGTTATTATATTTCCTTATCATCGATGATTTTGTTTTATCTGTTCATTTAAAACGTGAGACTTATGTTTTGAATCAAATTTACTGTAATTATCATATCTGAACAATAAGGACTTCGGCAGTTTTACGTTTGTCCCCGCTCTTTTTATTATGTTCCTCATTTTCGAGATATTACGAACGTGAATAGACGGGTCGATAGACGTACTACCACTCGTAAATAGACTAGTTAATAAACCCTCTCACCAAATTTGGATAGAAACTTCAATATTTAACCCAATCCACGATCGATAATGATTACGATGAAAAACTCATAAGATATATTTAATAAAAGTGTGCAAAGAGTAAAATATAAATTAGTGTTTACGCTGCTGTACGATGAATATCAACCCACTCTATTCTTAAGATTATTACATAAAATCGATTTTTTATTTAACATATTCAGTAATTTATTCCATGTATTCCCTGTTGTAATTATTACATGTTTTTCAATTAGAAAATTACATTAATATTTTAATAAACTTGCGTTGGTAAATTGATTAGTTAGTTAGTAATATCTGCTACGAAAACGTTTTCTATAACGTAACTTAAAGAGAGAACGATGGGAGAAGAACGAAGGGGAGATTTTGTGTTTCTTGTCTGTGTAAATTAAAACACCATATATTTTCAACTCTTGATATTTAATATTCCACTTTCCAGCACCATTTATTTTAAATATTCTCTTGTATAAATTAATCGTTTACAGCTATTTACATCACATAACATATTCTATAAATAACACTAGTGTTTTCTATCCAAATTTTATTTTCCAAAATGGTTTTTTGTTTCTAATTTATGCTGCTTTTAATTTTGTTTATGGCTAACAATTATTGTGATATACTTATTATAAGCGGAAACCCTCTTTTCAGTTTTTATCCAAAGAACATTAAGCCTTATATAAATGTAGAATTATCAATTCAAAATATTTTATATTCCAGCGACTTGTATTCATAGTCTCTAATCAGGAAACAAAGAAAATTCTAATAAAACTGTTATAATAACAAAAAGCAAGAAGAATGGAGTTTTTGGTGTAACTCTTATATTGATTTGATATAATAAAAAAATAGGAGACTATTCTAGGTTCATCTGTTTTAATTTTTGCTTAGAGTCGTTTCTGAAAATTGATATTATAGGTATGGGCAGTATCTAAAACTCTATGATAAATACTATCATAGTTTTTACTTCCTGATATAATTTTGATATTTCCTATATTTTTAAGTTATGTGAACCACATATTAACCCGAAAGGATAATCCATTGTCAGGTATCGCAATGGGTCAAATGTAAGTCAATTGGACGTTATCTATCTAACCTTAACTTTATCAACATTTCAGTATCATAATAATCCAATCTTGAAACTGGACATGTTGACATTGATAATTTTCGGGAAAACGTCATGCTGTAGACTATTGGTATTTTTTCTATTATAAAATTATTTAAATATTTTGTGTATTTTAATATGGAATTACGGTTTTTTATTTTAGATAAGAAGACATTTTCTATTTAAAATATTGTAATGCTTATAACCATGTATTTGTCACCGTGTACACAATACACAAATATTAAAATAATCACGTGATATACATTTGTAACAACATAGAAAAAAAAACTTGAAACAACAATGACAACAAAATACGTATATGAGGAAAAAAAACATAAATTCGGTACCAACTAGAACCAAGAACACGACATGTTCCTGGGTAGAACCATGAACTCAATACATCTATCCATACAATGAACATGAACATAATGTTTATATGTTGTGATATATTCAGAGAGTACACTTCTATAAGAATAAGAATAATAAACGTAGAGTTGTTACATAGTAGCAAGCAAGTATAGAGAGGAATTGGTTAGTAGTATAAACGAATGGTAACGGATGTGCTTTGGAGCGTATCTGACGTCACTTAAGGCCCCAAACTCATTTATCAATGTTTAGTGATTTAACTGTGACATTTTCAGTGGTGATCAAACTCATACCTCATTTCTTATACTGTAAATTTTGTGTACAACATATATTGAAACAAACACACATGACCACCAATATGTACTGTACATAACGTATATACTCGCATACATACAAATAAATAATATACGTACGGATATTTTGTAAGAAATTTCATCCAAGGAAGAAGAATGGTCTTACTTTGTGTCTCAGTAGAAATATTTCTATGCTTCAAGTTTATAAAAATTATTCAAGAAATGTTCAATTGAAAGAAACTACAAAAATATAAATATGTCTGCAATGATATCAACACTAAAACTTAATTTCCAGAGCCAAAGTAACGGAATTTACAATTAAATAAAACTCATCGAATGAATTTTTGTATAACTAATAACATTGCCTGCATGTTTTTTAAATCGACAGTAGTTAAAATCGAGTCCCAAATTAAATACTAGGAATTATGCGAATCAATTTTGTATGAAATAGAAAAGAAAAGGCTAGAAAAGATCCTATAGGAATTCTTACAAAATATTGAAGTCATGAAAACATTTTGAGTACATTTATTGAATTTTCAACAAATTAACTTTTGAGCTTCGTGTAATTCTATATGTATTGTTATTCCGATTAAGAAGCTTTAACTCGGTTAGAAAAGATCCTATAGGAATTCTTACAAAATATTGAAGCCATGAAAACATTTTGAGGACATTTATTGAATTTTCAACAAATTTCAACTTTTGAACTTCGTGTAATTCTTATGTGTTGTTATTCCGTTTTATTTTTGTTCGGGATGATAATTATTTCTGTTTAAAATTTCGAAAAATAATTTATAGTCCTTATTCTTTTATATTATTGGTAACAAGATTTTATTTTTTATTTTTGAGTATATTGGTAACAACTGGACACATCAGTTGATAACTAATTTACAAATTAACCTTACACTCAATTCCTTTTGCTATTATTGACTGTAAACTTAAAAATTTACTCATTATTGTCTTTTATTCAACCCCCATTTTTTCCTTTAACTTATTTATTCATCTAGGATGACTCCAAAAAAAACTTATGAATGCAATTATTGAAAAAAAAAAAAATCATAATAAAAAATAGAAAACGTAAACTTTCCAAAGTTTAAGCTTTATTTTTGGAATATCTTGAGTATAGTTGTAGTAGATTGTAAAACGAGAATCGAGGTCTATAATTGATTCAAAGTCTAGATATTAGATGAATGTGATTGTCCATCTTAATACCTTCTTTCGTTGTTGATATCATGTGATATTTCTTTTTAGTCTATCTAGGTAATCCATTATTTTGTGGTCCAAACTCTAAAATAGCTTCGTTAAAAATTCGGCCATTCGGATACATACTGTAATAAGCGCATACATGGCTACGATTTACTTCGATATGAATGGTCTTGGTCTCTGTGTGTAGTGCAGTTATAGTGTGCTTGTAGTGGTTTTTGTATACATACACTTGGTATATATATAATTCACCATGATAATCTTATCTAGATGGTTGGAGATGTAGGTATATATGTCTAGTGTGTATCGAGTTCTCTCTATCCTCTGTGGTTTTGATCAATAGGTATGGATGGTTTAAATTGAGTATTTCTCATATTAGATTATTGGGTGATTCACTGCATTTGATTTATTTAATATGTTGAGCAATGTCATTCTCTATGGGGTGTCTAAAATTAAATGTACAAATAATATTGGCGGCGAAATTCTTTGAAATTATGAGTGTATAAGAAATTTATGTTGTCATCAACTGCTAAAAATTTTTTGGAGTATCATTATAAATGACTCAGCAAAACTAAATTTTATAAGAGTTGATTTTGTATAAATTGATCCAGCTACCTACTTTGCAGGGTATTCTTAAAGGAAAATTCTTATGTTGGGTATATTTTGGAAAATAATTATTTTGATGAAACATGAAACTAAATTTTATATTTTTTCTGCATTTTTTTGCCAGTGATATATGATTCTCAGAATTAATCGTAATACAGCCAGATTAGCAGCTATAAGCAGAGCAAGATTCCTGCTTCACGAGGAGACTAAAATTAACATATATTTTAAAGTCGTGATATAAAACTCAAAATTGAAACGAGTGGAGAGTTTAATACGATTTAATTTTTTCAGCTAGAAGTCATGATTTACACGAAAATATTGTAAATGTGATAGCCAAATGGAGATGAAAGATAATTACCTTTTGTGATTTGATATCATAATTCTTATCCCAGCTTTTATCCAAAAATCATGAACCACAGTAAATCATGTAAAACAGAAAAAAAAACCTATATATCTTATATGAATAGTTGGTTTATATATATAAAATATATTTTCTAAGACTTAATGGTAGGTAGTACCAACAACCATCATATCTTTGGTAGCTAGGTTCGTAGGGTAGTGGTGGGTAGGTAGGTAGGTGGCTCTAAGACTAGGTCTCTGTAGTCTAGCTGTAAGGTAGCAAGCAACCTCACTCAATATAATGTAATGTAATGTTTGTTACTTGTACATTTTTACAAAAGAGGTGATTTGTTTCATTCAGTTTATTTAATATCGAGTACATTTATTTATTTTAATATAAATGACATATGCTTTATTTATTTTGAACATTAGTACAGTGAAACATATCTATAATTAATTTTAACTGACTATAAAATATCTAATATTATAATATGAAACTATATTGGAATGAATTAATGTGATCAAAACCTGCGGCAATTGTGTATGATCGTAATTGACAAGAAAATAATACATTTATAAAAGCATGCTTTAAATTTGACAAAATTCTCAGTTTATTTAGTAGTCTAAATTTCAGTATTAGTTCATACTTTAGTGAACACAAGTGTTGTTTCATCAAAGAATTGCCGCGTGTAACAAATCAATAAAAATGAATGGCTTGCTCACTCATCGTTCTCTCTAAATCTGACCAATACGGACTTATTTTAAAAGTTCTCACAAATATGGTCCAAGAAAAAAAATTTTCCTTAAATGACTTAGTAATTAATAATATAGAGATCAAACTCTACTACAAATACACCGAAAAGAATTGGTATCTCATTATTATTCTTGAAGGAGAAAATTTACTAGATCATATTCATTTTCTTAGAACGAAGATTTATTTAAAGTTGTTTTGTGTTTGAAAAGATACTTTAATTAATAACTCATACTCTCCTATCGCCTTCCAATACGCAGTTTGATAAAAATTAATAGTAATTTTATAGCAAAGATACTGAAAAAGAACTTTATTATGAAGGTTTTGCTATAAAGTTGATTGTCTACAATGTCTACAGAATTTACTTTTTATTTTTGAAGTTTGATATTTTTCTTTTTTTAAATGTTGTATACAATTTTTTTCCATACGAATACTTTTCTCAATTTAACTAGTTCCGTTTTCTATTGTGTGTGTGTGTGTATATAGTTTCTTGAGTAGTTTTAGTAACGAGAAGTATTTTATAAATTTGTTAAAATTAATGTATACAAATAAATATAAGTAGACTCAAATTAGATTACATTTGTCTTGGCCTCTTTTTTAAACGTCTTACAACTTTATATTATTTTATTTTCTTCGAGTATAAAACCTTACTGTAATTTATTGGTATCGATATTATGAGTAGAATGAACAGAAAAAATTTTTTATTCAAGTTTAAGTTCATGAATTTTTTTTAAAGTACTTTAATTTGATTAATTAGATACCGTGACGCAGTTAAGGGTAGCCAAGGGGTACAAACTACACGAGCGTAAACAATTTAGATGAAAAATATGATCATGTAAAAAAACTTAATTATAAAAGTATTTAATGCATGTTTTATATCATTTTATAAAAAGGCTTAAAAACTACCTAAACAACTTATTCACTGTTCTAAGACAAATGTGGTATAAAATACGCAAAAATAACATTCAAATAAAATTTGAGACGATATCTCAAAAACTACGCTTCCTATCTTTAAAAAGAGGTTATATTTGAAAATAATTATTAAAAAAAAAAAATTTGTGCTTTAGACCACATAACTGAAGTAAAACTGATTAAGCTCCATCTATATGTATGTGTATATGTGGTTATGCTCTTTCTATCTTTGCTTACTTCTATCTCCCTCTTAAAACTATTAAACTTATAACTTTAATGTATGCTTCCTCTCTTTCTGCTTTCACTTACTTATATCTCTCCCACCTTTCGTCCGCCTCGCCCAAACACACCATTTGTTACGCAATCGTTTTTCATTCACCAGCCCAATCCCCAAGGCAAGCGTGCTAAAAATTTTACTTCAAAAAACTGGTACTTTTGAAAATAAAAAAACATATTTAAATAACATATGCACATTGAAATTGGTTTATTTAAGCTACAAATGGTATAAGCTTATACGTCATTGAACTTTAAAAAAATTGTTCACTAAACTGATTTATATTGTCAAATAAACAAAGAATATTTTTTAAAATGAAAACAAACAAAAAATGAATATCTGTCGTCTATGAAGACACGGTATATCCACATATATCAAATCCCATCCTACAAAAATCTTAACTCCATACTAACACTCACTATTTGACTGAAATCTTTCGCTGAGTTTTTATTTTTAAGTAATTTACAACCGACAAAGCTTTGAGAATATTTTAAAATTGTCGACGAGCTTTACATAAATATATTATATAACATAATAAAAAGTATTATATAACATTTCTGAATATTAAACTTTATATTTTACAACTAAATCATTTATACAATTTTATTGTACATACAATGTGTGGATATTTCATGTCCTGTTATATTTCAAATCCCAGATATTTGAAATTTAGACATTGATAACTCATTAAGATAATTGACTTTCAACAAAGCCTCTTAAATTCATAAGTGAAGCATATCCTTAGGTATATAGAATAAATTTAAATCCATTTTTCCTTACATCGATGGATGATAGATTGCCGAGTGTCTTACGCGCGCAACCTAAACTGTTGAAGTTAAGATATGACATAAATTCTGGTCGTAATGAAATCTACAAACAAAATTTTTGCAAAATATTCGAAGGATAAGCAGTAACCAATACGGATAATAAATTGTGTATGATATCGTTATCGCATTCATATATGTGCATGATTGTAATCTTCCTGCCTCTAATGGTAAGTTGAGTGTGTATCTTAAGAAAACTCACTCATATCCGGCCTCGATAGGTGAGTTGGCTTTGTTCGGAACTATAATGTACTTAGATTATCCAGGCCTTGAACCTTGGTGCCGCCAAAAAACAAGTTTAGTTGCGACATTAAAAGGTAATTGGGTAAATTTAAAACAATTCAGAATAATTTTGATTGACAAACCGTTATTTATTTTAGTTCACAATCGTTTACAAAGTGAAAAACTTTTTTTATAATTTGTTTTGATACATTTTTTTCATAACGCACTTCAACAGAATTAATATTGTTTTGTACGTTAAAAGCAACACGAACATATGCTAGAAGGATTGAAGGTAAAGTATAGCCTTAGCTTTTTGTTGGTTCGGAAATCCTTCTTTGGGTTTTTATTATTTAGGTTCTATAATGCCTAGACAAAGGTGTAACGGCCGTAGCACAATGAATGCTAAAAAGATACGAGAAAAGATGGACTCGGTTGCTTGTATCTAAATATACAAATAATAATTTTACTAACAAATATTAATAATTAATTTTTTATATTTTTTTTTTTTTTTTTTTTTTTTACAAACTAAAGAAAATTTGGACAGAGATAAAATTGCAAATTTAAAGCAATTAAAACATTTCGAAGTACAGATTATTTACTTCAAAGAAAGTGGAATTACTATTGATTATTCAACCGCTATTTTATCTTATATATTATATTATTCGATATAAAAAAGTAAAAAAGTTTTTACGTTTTTTTATTTATTTTTTGACAATACCATATCATAGTAAATTTAAGTATTATAGTCTCGCATTTTATAGTATACAAAATTTTACACAACGGGGCAGTTTATATATAAAATATATACAAAAATTGTATTATAACAATGGCACCAACAAAATATCATAATATAAAAATTGTAAGAAATAGTATTAATAATCATATCAGTATCTTATTCAGTAATAGTCCCAGAGCCTGTTTGTAAATCCAGTCATTTAGATAAATATCTTGAGAAATTTATATGTGGTTTAAGTATGCGTGGACCATATCGACTGTTACAATGAAAATTCTCATAAATGCAATAAATTCGATAGGTATTCGTTTTTGTATTATTAATAACTAAACTCTTATAGAAAAACTTTCTGGTCTAATCAGTGAATAAAATTGATGATTATATTAATAGCAGAAAATTATATTTGTTAATTAGTTAAACCTGTTTTTGTCAATTGTCCGAACGTGGGAATCTTGCATTAAAATAGTATTAAAAAAATTTTTAACTTACGAGATATTTAAAAGGTAGTTTATAAATGGTTGTTATGTGAAAGCGGGCACCTGGTCTATTTATATAAATAACAAGTAAGAGAAATTGTGAATAATAAGAATTGTTTGTTATTTGCCTTTTTTGTTGTTGAATTTTTCGTTTTGTTTATGATATTATTTTTGTTTCTATCTTTATTTAACTTCAAATGTTTTTTTAGTAAAAAATTTGTTTTTTGAAATTCTTTTCAAGGTTTTGTACCAACAGTTTTAAAGGATGGATGTAGCATTCTTCTTTTACATGCCCAAAACTATTATTAGATGTGTATTTGATGTTTTAGTTGAAAGTTTTTTGGATTTTCAGATTTTAAGGATTGGGTAATGGATGTTGAAAGTTTGTATGAGGAGACATCGTTTTTTATTTTGTTTTATGTATGTTTTTGATTGAGTTGTTATTAGTATGCCGCGGGTTTTTACCCGTATTTACACCATTCGTAAAAAAATTAATTTTTTTGTTAAATAAGCGTGTGATAATAGTTTCATTTTCATAATAACAGAAGTCCTTTTTTTACATACTTTACAAAGAGTTAATGAGTTTTCTATTTATTAATTTTTTTTTGTTATGCAGTTTTAAATGGTACTATTTCAATTTTCTTCGAGTGATTCATAATTCGTTTATTATTGTCTGCACTGAAATAAGAAACAAATTTGTCTCTTTGGTTTTTCATTAGCTTCGTTTTATTTTCTATTCTTGCTTTTTCATTAAAAATAATTCATTAAAAATAGTTTATAAAATCAACATTAATTTATCAAAAAGCGACATTTTTAATGAAGAATAACTAAGAAAATAAGAACTATTCGATGAAACTTTTTTGCTTAAAATTTACTCTTTTATCGATTGTATCTTTTAATAGGGTATTATAATAAGCGAAGTACAAAAAATCAATTGGTTAACATTTTTGTATTTAAGGCAACATCAATCCATTCACTGTAGTAGAATTCCTAGGTTAAAACCTTTAGAGAAACACCACTAAAGGCAAAAATGCCACATCCTCTAATAGCAGAGTCTTCTTGTTTGATGGTTACCATTCAATGTTTACTTGATACACAAATTATGAAAAAATTTAACTATGTAAAATTTTTACTACTCTCGATTGGCAAATCTCAGAGCTTATTAGTAAGATATTTAAAATGTATTTTAAATAATTTGCAAACCTTTCATTTTTTTTTTAATCATTCAAGTGAAATTATTTTTAACGGTCTAATGTTTTGATTTAAAATGATTCAACAAAGGCCATACGAAGACCAAATATTTATTATTAATCTAGAATTTATATAATCATATTCGCTAGTACACCCTTAAATGGTCACTTCTTATTCAAAAATGACAGACATCAATATGTACCCATTCATAGAATATATTTCTTGTTTTCGGCCCTAAATGTAATTTTCTCATTTCGAGTTTAACATCTTTTTTTCGCCAATAAAGTTTTCATCTTTTTATTTTTTCCGCAATAGTTTTCTATGCGATATGAACCATTATCGTTTTACAGTGCGTTTTATTGTTTATCATTTTTAGTTTGAAAAACTTCTCTATAAAATAAACATTTTCTAGTCCTTCTCTTTCTTTATTCTTTGTGTCTTACTACAAAAACAAACAAACAAAATATTTAATACTGATTTTCCTAATTACATTTTCGAATAGTTACACAAAAAAATAATTTTATTATTGTTGAACAAAAACAATTATAAACACTATTTAAATAAATTTAATGTAGAAATTTATTTATTTTAATTATTTGCTTCAGTTATTTCATAATATAACTAGCGGAAAATATTATTACGAACTTTATAATTAACATGGCTAAATTTGTTGTTTATAATAATAATAATAATTATTATTATTTTTAAGTTCATTTTCTTTGACCAGACAGACCAAGTACGGAAAACATTTTCTAAATTAGTTTTCTAGTGTAATAAATGGGAATTAGCTTGAATTTTTTCTTCTACTAATTTTCTAATGTAATTAAATCGTTAATATATTTTAGTTTCCATATGGAATACTTGTTTTTAAAACATGTAGATCACTAACCGTTTTTGTTTGATGAGAAATACGGTTCTCATACAAAGTGTCATCTTGGACTGACTGTTCAGCATCACCTTCCTCTTTTATATGATAATAAAAATATAAATTGAATCTTACTTCCGTTCTTCTGATAGACATGTCTTTTACAGACACCAACCACTTTATTGTTTTTAATTTTATTTATTAAGTATTTCTAATTTTTATTTATTAAGCCGTTATTAGAAATTATGCCGACATAAGTCTGCAGATGGGAGGGAGAAAATATAAAAAATCTTCACGTATAGTCATCCACTTCGTTCTTATCCATGCATCGTCAGTGTTACCGATTCGTTTATTTTATTTGACTTACAGTTATTTCCGGGATTCGAACCCATACACTCCCTCCCCCAGTAAAAAATCGAAACGCTAAGAAGTGACTAATACCTCAGATTTCTCAGTCGCTCTTTTTTTCAACCGATTTTCAAGAGGAGGTACTTATTCGACCGTATGTATTTTTTTTTTGTGTTCGCGGATTACTTCTCTCTTCTCTCGATTGATGAACCGATTTTGATGATTATTTTTTGTTGGAAAGGACGTATCCCAAACATAGAGCCATAATGATCAAATTAGGATCTTATGTCCCTAAATAGAGAAGAAGGGGCAAAAACTATTTTTAGTGATTAATTTCATTAAAATGAAAAATTTTTTTAAATTCCAAAAAAAAAAAAAAAAAAAATTGTGTTCCTTATTATTAACCGAATTTGTTTGAAACGTAAGTCATTAAATATTTAGATATACCACAGTAGCGTTAAAGTCAGCTATTTAAAATACACCAAATATAAACATGAAACACTCTTTGTTGCTATCACTTTTATTTGCAAATGATTTCATTGAGATTATTTTTGAAGTTTGTTGATTTAACAGCTGACAGAAAATTTAAATTCGAAAAATCAGCCTTAATAACAAATTAAAATAGAAATATTTGTTGTATGTCAAAAAATTTGAGAAACAAAGTGGCTATTTTATCAAAGATGAAAACATTTATTGACTAAATACAGCTTTGTCAACTTATCTGGGTTGATTATTTAAATCACTAATTACTGTGACTTATGTGTAGTACATACATTCAGTGTCTCAAATGAACGTGTGGATGTAATAAAACATTGAAAATAGATATTACAGTTAATCACATGGCCGTAATAACATCGGATACTAGTGATGTAGCCGACGGTTTTCTTGACAGTTTATTTTTTATCCAAATAGATGACTTACTAAAATCTTAATCTACATCGAACATCCGTTATATGTAACATAAAGTTCAGTTTTACATTTACAGTTAACTCTTTTTCGTTTCAACATTTTCAAGGAACGACATTTTCCCATAAGGGAAACATCATACCATGCATGGAACACGTTCACAAGTAAACGCATATATTTTACATAATATAGTTTTCACTATTCATGAGCGTAGCGTCTCTCTGTTGAGATGTCGTCTCTTTTTTACTTTCTTTCTATATTGAATTTCCTTTTTTTTAATTTTCAATTCGTTTAAATTATACATGAAAAAAATAAATTAGATTTTCACAAACGGTAGACATTCTAGAATTGAAATATATATTTGAAATTTATGGGAAATTCGCCTCTTCTTTTTATTTGCTACACTCTCTAAAATTTCAAGAAAGGAGTGTTTAAGGAAATCGAAATTGTACATTTGTACTTATTCTGGTGGTTGTGCTTTTAATATTTTTCTTAATTGTGGCTGTTCGGTGTGGACCATATTTAAAACATTTTTTTCCATGTGTTTTTTTTTAAAGAAATGGAATGATTCATTAAGAGAGGCTAAAACTGTGGCTAAAACAGCCTGAGAGGTTAAATAAGCTGTATTTAAGCTTAAACTGTGCCCTAATTAATAAAAGTCATGAAAATGTAAAAGGTATAATTGTTTACTTGGAAAGGAAAAACTGGCAGGTTGTAGTCTGTGGGCCCAGTATGATTTTCGATATAATAAGCATCAGGCAAAAAATAAGGATATAATATATGATTAGTGTAACAAATTCTTCGTCTCCAAGAATCATGAAAAGTGTTGTTTTCTATTTAGGACTTCGTAGAGTTTTCGATTGGAAGTGCATGCTTCAAATTCACATATAAATTTTCAACTTGATACTTTCATCACGAAAAATACCCGCTGGGCAAATGAACCATTTATTTACATTCAACATAACCCATTTCTACCTCTACAAAATCTTAAGGGGGTATTCTGGTGTAGAGGCATGAATTTCAGGTAATTTTTGAAGTGGCGTAAGAAAAAATCAATCAATATTTTTATTATCCATTTTTTTATCAGTTATTTATTAATATTACGAAAATATAAAAAAAAAAGTATATAAAATTCAAAAAATTAGCAGCTAATGAAGTGGGGAGTCTCAAAAAATTGGCGCATGGTCATACCCACGATTCCAACCCTTCTAGCAATCTGAAAAAAAAGAAGATTATTAATCTAGAGTAATGTCGCAATGTCCGGAACTACGGAAAAATCCAAAAAAATTTTTTACAAAATGGCGACTGATTGAAAAAAAAAATCAATTTTTACCTTTTTTTTTTTTTGAATTCTAAAAATACTAAGACAGGAATCAAAAAATTAATTTTCTCAATATCTTGGCCACATATTGACCGATTTGATTGAACTTTTTTTTGAAACCAACTAAATTTAGGTCGTACTTTTCAATTTTAATATTATTAATTCGCTAATTCTAACCTTTATGTAAAAAAACATGACCAGGGTCCTAGTTTCTGGTAACATATTATAGTAATGTTTTATTTAACCATAAATTTGGAAACTACGACCCAAATTTAGTAGGATAAGATGCTTTGTTCGCCAAAGTTGGATAAATATTTAGACTTATAGAGCAAAACTAATTTTTTTTGTTCTGGTGACGTCACAGGAATCAAAAAATTAATTTTCTCAAGATCTTGGCCAAATATTGACCGATTTGAGTGAACTTTTTTTTGAACCCAACTAAATATAGGTCGTACTTTTCAATTTTAATATTATTAATTCGCTAATTTTAACCTTTATATGAAATATAATGACCAGGGTCCTAGTTTCTGGTAACATATTATAGTTTGGTTTTATTTAACCAAAAATTTGAAAACAACGACCCAAATTTAGTAGGATTAGATACTTTGTTCGCCAAAATTGGATAAATATTAAGACTTATAGAGCAAAACTAATTTTTTTTGTTTTGGTGACGTCACAGGAATCAAAAAATTAATTTTCTCAATATCTTGGCCACATATTGACCGATTTGATTGAACTTTTTTTTGAAACCAACTAAATTTAGGTCGTACTTTTCAATTTTAATATTATTAACTCGCTAATTCTAACCTTTATGTAAAAAAACATGACCAGGGTCCTAGTTTCTGGTAACATATTATAGTAATGTTTTATTTAACCATAAATTTGGAAACTACGACCCAAATTTAGTAGGATAAGATGCTTTGTTCGCCAAAGTTGGATAAATATTTAGACTTATAGAGCAAAACTAATTTTTTTTTGTTCTGGTGACGTCACAGGAATCAAAAAATTAATTTTCTTAAGATCTTGGCCAAATATTGACCGATTTGAGTGAACTTTTTTTTGAAACCAACTAAATTTAGGTCGTTCTTTTCAATTTTAATATTATTAATTCGCTAATTTGAACCTTTATATAAAAAAACATGACCATGGTCCTAGTTTTTGGTAACATATTATAGTAATGTTTTATTTAACCATAAATTTGGAAACTACGATCCAAATTTAGTAGGATTAGATACTTTGTTCGCCAAAATTGGATAAATATTAAGACTTATAGAGCAAAACTAATTTTTTTTGGTTTTGGTGACGTCACAGGAATGAAAAAATTAATTTTCTCAATATCTTGGACAAATATTGACCGATTTGAGTGAACTTTTTTTTGAACCCAACTAAATATAGGTCGTACTTTTCAATTTTAATATTATTAATTCGCTAATTTGAACCTTTATATAAAAAAACATGACCAGGGTCCTTGTTTCTGGTAACATATTATAGTAATGTTTTATTTAACCATAAATTTGGAAACTACGACCCAAATTTAGTAGGATAAGATACTCTGTTCGCCAAAATTGGATAAATATTAAGACTTATAGAGCAAAACTAATTTTTTTTGTTTTGGTGACGTCACAGGAATCAAAAAATTAATTTTCTCAATATCTTGGCCAAATATTGACCGATTTGAGTGAACTTTTTTTTGAAACCAACTAAATTTAGGTCGTACTTTTCAATTTTAATATTATTAACTCGCTAATTCTAACCTTTATGTAAAAAAACATGACCAGGGTCCTAGTTTCTGGTAACATATTATAGTAATGTTTTATTTAACCATAAATTTGGAAACTACGACCCAAATTTAGTAGGATAAGATGCTTTGTTCGCCAAAGTTGGATAAATATTTAGACTTATAGAGCAAAACTAATTTTTTTTTGTTCTGGTGACGTCACAGGAATCAAAAAATTAATTTTCTTAAGATCTTGGCCAAATATTGACCGATTTGAGTGAACTTTTTTTTGAAACCAACTAAATTTAGGTCGTTCTTTTCAATTTTAATATTATTAATTCGCTAATTTGAACCTTTATATAAAAAAACATGACCATGGTCCTAGTTTTTGGTAACATATTATAGTAATGTTTTATTTAACCATAAATTTGGAAACTACGATCCAAATTTAGTAGGATTAGATACTTTGTTCGCCAAAATTGGATAAATATTAAGACTTATAGAGCAAAACTAATTTTTTTTGGTTTTGGTGACGTCACAGGAATGAAAAAATTAATTTTCTCAATATCTTGGACAAATATTGACCGATTTGAGTGAACTTTTTTTTGAACCCAACTAAATATAGGTCGTACTTTTCAATTTTAATATTATTAATTCGCTAATTTGAACCTTTATATAAAAAAACATGACCAGGGTCCTTGTTTCTGGTAACATATTATAGTAATGTTTTATTTAACCATAAATTTGGAAACTACGACCCAAATTTAGTAGGATAAGATACTCTGTTCGCCAAAATTGGATAAATATTAAGACTTATAGAGCAAAACTAATTTTTTTTGTTTTGGTGACGTCACAGGAATCAAAAAATTAATTTTCTCAATATCTTGGCCAAATATTGACCGATTTGAGTGAACTTTTTATTAAAACCAACTAAATTTAGGTCGTACTTTTCAATTTTAATATTATTAATTCGCTAATTTTAACCTTTATATAAAAAAACATGACCAGGGTTCTAGTTTCTGGTAAAATATTATAATTATGTTTTATTTAACCACAAATTTGAAAACTACGACCCAAATTTAGTAGGATTAGATACTTTGTTCGCCAAAATTGGATAAATAACAAGCCTTATAGAGCAAAACTAATTTTTATTGTTTTGATGACGTCACAGGAATCAAAAAATTAATTTTCTCAAGATCTTGGCCAAACATTGACTGATTTTAATTGTTGTGTATAGTATTATCTCAATTATCTCAAAGTATACATTATGTGGCAGAATTTTGAGAATACTGTTTTTATGCTGTTTAAATTCGTTTTTTTAGATCATAAGCAATTTGTATAAACAATTTTTTAGCATATACGCACATGTTGCTTAAGCACTAAGTTTTGAAAAGTATTAAGTGCATTGTTTGGTGCACACAACATTTTCCAGTATTTTACGAAGCGAGAAAAACCTTATTTTAAACAGAAAGTGTATAGAAGAAATAAAACTAACATTTCATAAGTAGATGCCAACCAGACAATGAAACTTTATCAACTGCATTATGTTTCTATTGTCATAACGATACAGGTTGATCTATTCGATATTATAATATAATAGAATAATATATTTACTATAAATAACTCAGCATCTTTTTAATGTATGTTTATAGAATACATTTCATTGAGCGCCGTTCGATTTGAGATCAAAATTCAAATTTTCATTATTTTCTCAAAATTTCAATTGACTTTAGTTATTTCAAATGTGTATTCGACGCAATATATAATTTTTTATGTCATTACAAAAGTTAATTCATAATATTTCGAATTTTTTTAAACGATTCATTGAAATAATTAAATAATTCTTATATAAAAGTTCATTCAATCGTTATTAGAATATAAATAAATAATAAATTAATATTTTTATACACACATTTACAAAGTTCATTAAATAATACAAAAAATAATTCGATAAGCATATTGCTAGATTTGTTACTGACTACATAACTAAAAAAATTAAAACAATACATGAATTGAGAGAAAAGTGATCCTGATTGCCGTTGACTAGTAATTCATACAACCTTCAACAGTACAATTTAAATTAGTTTTTCTTAGCATATCATTCACATAATAAATAATCCATTTTTCAAACGATGTTTGTTAATGTCAGTGATTAATGATATTAGCTTAACAAAATAATGTTTTAAAACATAACATTAGCAACTATGTTCATTTGACATCTTTGTACAAATAGAAGCTTACTCAAAACAGGCGCTAGTGTGCGGCTTATGCAAATTTTTTATAGCAAAAACATTGTTTTTTCTAGTGGCGAGGTCATGTCGAAAGTGTTATCAAGACTTGAAGTAGGCAAAAAATCTTTGAAGATGAACTGCGTAGACCACTCATTTCAACTGATCAAACTTATAACAAGGATAATAAGTGTATTCTGCTTCATATATGACAGTTTGTCTCAAAGTGGAGTTAACATATCCGAAGGGATACAAAGAATGGTTTCAGGTTTACAGCCACGTATCTGTTGAAATTTTGAGCGAAATGGTTTTATGATAACTCAGTCAAGAAGTTAAGAAGTTCCTGGCTAATGATCTGCTGCGGTTTAACTAAAGGCGTTTAAATTGGTTTTGAAAAATCCGTTACTACCTTTTTTATTATTGCTAACGTTAATATAAAGGGATAGTAATATAGGAGGTTCAGGTTATTATAAAAAAATGAATAAATAACTGTACCTGTATCCATTTTTATAAAACCAGTTAAAAAAATAATACAAGAGCTGTCAACTTTACTGACGTGTTATCAAATTATTATACTTTTATTATTCATACTTTTATACTTTCATACAATTTTTGTCAATTGAAGGCACATTATTAGATTATTAAAGAATTTTAAATATATAAAATCAATTTAAATGTGTTACTTTATTATTCTTGAATAGTTTCAAGGCTGCTCTGGTTCTGTTCTATGTTTCAAGTGGAAATTAAATTAAAATAATAAATGAAAACTTTGTGTTATAGAAACAACAAACATTTATTATTAGTTTCAAGAAGAAAACTTCTAATTTATTTAATAAATTCCAATAGATTTATTATTTAATGTTTTCCATCTCTTTTCCACTTACACACACGTTATATTCGTTAATATACGAAATCTTGATTTATATGTAAGTAATATCAAAATTAGTTTCTTGTTTCTAAGTAGTGTACACAAAATACGTATAACATATATATTGATTCCCTATTATATAAACAATAAATTATTTTATGGATGCGGAAAAGGAAAGTTTAACGAAATATTATTTTTGTCTACTGTATAAATAAATGGGAAAATAGATACTGTTATTAATGGGTAGAACCCAAATAGTTTTTGAAATTAGTGGTGCGTAATAATATTTAATAAATCGTCTACTCAAAATTGTTAGAATTCAATCGAAAAAGTTTCTACAGTTTCTTAGTTTCTACACGTAAATTTGATAAAATAATTCAAAAATAGTTTTTTTTTTTTAGGTTTGCTTCATTAGAATAAATGAATGGTATATTTTAAACACTTTGTATTTTCATCGTGATACTCGATTTAAGATGTGCAAATAAAAGTCCTAAAGTATCCATAGATTACAAGAAATTTCCAATATCTAATTAACTATTTGGATTATCGACTGCAAAGAATGAGTTTCAAATACTATTAAAGAATATTTGGTAATCCAAAATGAAATTTCATGATTTTTTGTTTTTCCAAATAATTAAAAAAAAATCTATTTTTGTAAAATCATTAAAATTTTTTTGAAATAGTTGTTGAGTTTTAATGAAAATTAAGATAAAAATGTCAATATATCGATTTTCCAGTTGTCTGATTTTGTTGAGCAAAGACTTTGCATCAAATTGTATTTGATAGAAGAAATAGTCCGTCGTGGAAACCATGAGACTTTTATCGATGAGTCGTAAGTTGTTGAAGATGGCAAGAAAGCCTTGAAATGAACAACGAAGTACATTACGAATTCATTTTAACCAATTAAAATATTGACAAGGATTTTTTTTTAAATATTTTCCATTTAAGACATTGGTGTCTTCAAAGTGGGGTTTTCCATTACTTTTGTGTAGATAAACGCCCGGTATCTATAAGAGTGATTTCGTAAAAGGGACAGAAGGCTATAACAGTGTTAAAATGTAACAGGAAGGTAGAAAATTGGATTCCTTAAGTGGATGTTTTTTTCATGAAACATGTAACACATTATAAATTTATAAAAATTTGCAACATGTTATGTGTAATATTAATAAAAAATACCCAAAAAGTAATTTTTAATAACTAAAAAATTTATAAAAAAAAATAAAAAAATTATTTTACATAAAAAGTTAAAAAAAACAAAACAAAAAAAAAATCGTAATAAATAATTCAAAAAAAAAAAAAATTAATTATTCCTTACGAAAAATCATTAGAAATAATAACTGACATTCTTTCAAGATGTTAATTTTGCTTATTAATAAGTTGAGATGTCAGATCATCTGCGAGTACTGTAAGGTTACCTCTTTTTTTTTCCATTTAATAACTCATTTTATTTGGTTTCTAATCCTGAAAACAATAAATAAATATATTAATACTCACTATATTTAGATATGAATTATAAATTAATATTATGACCAAATATGTATTTATTTATAGTATACACGATCTAACTGATAAATATAGGTATATAAACTTGTTCTTCATACCTTGTGATAGATATATGGATATTTAATTAACTAAATATGTATACTTATTAGCAATCAAGATGTTATTATTGAATCTTAATAATCATTGTAAATTGTTTTGTTATATCAACTACAAATCATTATTTAATTAATTAATATACAATATTAAATTATATAGTCGTATATTGGCGTATGACAATCGAAAATTATTCACGAAACATATGTCTATTTAACGTTTGGACGCATTCAATGGAATATGGTTTTAAATCTTTTATTTTTTAATTCAAAAATAAGAAATAACGTAAAGTATTAAATGATAAAATGAATATGGAACATTAAATACGAATTCTCTTGGTATTTTGATTTACCTAAACCTTACTATCCAATTTATGTTTTTAATATACTTCAAACGCAAAGTCCTATCTTTATCATTATAATAATAATAAAATTGTTTAGTAGTGTTTCTTCAATAATACAGCAAATAAAGCGCAAATTTAATAACGAAAACTAAATGAATTAAATTAAGTATTCATTTCATTCGCTCGTTATTGCTTCAAACCACGTTAAAATATAACATTTAAAAATATAAAATTCGATTTCTGGGTTTGCTTAAGGATTTTTCTTTTTGTTTACAAAATGTTGCATTATGTTGTATTTTAATTTATTTCTATGCTTATCCACAATTTTGTTTGGAAATAAATAAATCTCAATTACAATTGAGTAAACATTTTAAAATAATAAACAATTTTTGGTCAACTTGCCTATTGTTTCCACAAACCTCAAAATTCAGACTTACAATTACCAAATACATATTATTGAAACGTGTTTCTGGCATTCAATATGCCAATTTATGCTAAACTGAGAATAGAACATACTAGAGTCAAGAAATGATTTGTAGGCCAAGGTTTGACACGAGCTATTATATCATATTATTATATATTATTTATTATGTAGCTAGTATTATTTATTGAATTATGATTTCTGTAATAATTTAAAATATTTGATTGTATAATAAGAAGTTTCCGGAACATATCTTTCATAATCGAAATCAAGTAAAAAAACTTAATCTCAAGGTTGCTTTTTATGTGTTTTGTAAAAATTGTATGAACTGCGTACTCTGAAAATTATAAAATTAGTTTAATTTTTTACTATCAAGAATCAATAAATGTCTATATATTTTTTGAGTGACAATTGTCTCATAAAATTAAGTCCTAATATCTTTCAATGATATCTTTGAAAAATTAACTATATTTTTTACTTATATTTCATAATTTTTTCTTCTGTTTCAGGTATGTATCTTCCACACATAAACCACTGAACATAACGTAAGTCAAAATTTTTAACCTTATTAAGACTACTTCCGCTTACAAATAACAAAAGAAGAGCGAGAGGTGTCGTAAGCCCAGCAGACAGGAACTTTGTTCTTTTCTAACAAATTTGATATAATTCACTTTTTCTTTACTTGATAGAAAAAATATAAGATTTTTTGTACATAAATTAAGCAAATAAAACATTTCTATATCTTTAAAAAAAATCCGTATTATATTTGTATTTTAAGTCAACATCATGTATTATCATAAAACAAAAAACTTTCTAAAAAACAATTTCTAAGTTTAGGTGTAAAAATGGTAAAAATAGCATACTATCAAAGCATATATGTCGTTGACACGCATAATAAATTGTGAAAATAGGAAAAACAACATTGACTACTAATCCATATCTCTTATATCTGTGATCTTCTTACATTATTATTCATAATCATCGTCTGTCGATCGTAACAACTATAGTAACATAGGTTTTACAGAGACCTAAATGATTATCAGCACATGTAAAACATATAGAATTTTGTGTTATAACATATATTTTTATGATTATGTAAAATATTATATGTAATTAAAGAGAATAATTCATTTTATAATCTTTATGGAACAATCATTAAAAATTGATATGATAGGTAACATAACGACTCACTAATGGTTGTATAATGTTATACCAGTAGTAGTAGTACATTTAAACGTGTATAGCTTCTGTGTTAGTTTGTAGGTTTACGTATGGTTTTAGGTTTGGTACCGCTACCGTATGGATTCAATGCGGTCGGTGTATATAGATCGGTGTACACATAAACATATTAGTCGAGCATTTTAACTAAAAAAAATGTAAACTAAGCTTTTCAAGCAGATAAAGCTTTGCAGTTTTTAGCAGTGTGTGAAAGACTGAATTCAAACATTTTATGATATGTATTCGTTTGGGGGAAATAAGTCACTCATTTTGGAGATGCATTTAAATGCATCTTTCAGATTGTCAAAAACAGCTGTTAAATTGATAATTTATGGTTTTCAAAGTCGAAGTTAACGAATTTAGAAATAAAATTTGCTAAAAAATATCTAGATTCTGATATAAATTGCCTTTTATCGTGGATTGTTTACTATTTTTATTGGCTAATTGCCACACGAAAAATTGCATTTATTTAAAAATTGCAACAAAATAATATTTTCACTTTTAGATTTTTTTAAGTTTTTAAGTTGTTTAGGTTTAATAAAACCAAACTGATGAAACATGATAAAAAAAGTACCTATAACTCGAAAAATAGGCGCAAACTCTAAAATTGATATGTTTCGTTTTGGTCTTATTTTGACTTCTTTTCCCAAAATTTATCACAAAATCTAGGTGCCACAGATATCTTATTAGATCCTATATATGCCAAAAAGTGGTAATTTGGATGTAACGGCAGAAGTGAAAAGTGTACAGTCACCTCTTCCAAAAATTGCAATCTTTTGCTTTAAATTTTTCATTGTTATGTTAGATATTTAATTTATTGAAAATTAGTAAATGATATGAAATAATCTACAATTCTTAATAATTTTTTGGTATATGTAAAAAATAAAAAAAATTAAATTTAATTAAATGTAGTAGGATTCGAACCGATGTACGTTGCATACAAAGACAACTCTGCTACCAGAGATCTGCTGCGGTTATGAATAATATGTAGATACTTTTATGTGGCGTCATAAACTGTGTCACTATTGCAATGTTATTTTCGTCCACCTGAAAAATGCACAACGTGCCTAAAAATAATATTTTACGATTGCACGGCTCGTTTTCCAAGTATCGCTGGAAATTTGCCTGAAATATTGAAGATCTCTGGAATGGAATTCTTTATAATATCTCAAAAGCACCAAATTTCTTGAATACTGTGTCTGAAACACTGACAAAATCTACAACAGAAGTTGTATCTGCTTTTAGTGATTAATTCACAGTTTTTAAAGAAGGCGGTTTAAAAATGCTGTACTATATATAGTCATATAATACGTTACATTTACCATATTAAAATTCATATAGGATATTACTATGTATATTTTAGTATATTTTATAACGTGCGATGTACAACGTGCGAATTTAAGGTACAAATGTACTATAACATTGCATCATATATCGCAAACTGTGTAAAACGAATCATTGATACAGTTTCTATAAATATTGTGTTTTCGCTGATAGAAATGTAAAGGTCATAAGCAGAAGTTTCTATATCTGTGAATTCTTCTTTTATCTGTTCCATAAATATCTACCGCTAAATTGAAATTTTGTAAAATTTTATACATCAACTATTGTTTCGGATCAGGTTTGTGCACAGCTGAGATGAACGCATCCTTCCAACTTTCTCGTACTTACGTGCTACAAATTTTTTTATCACTTCAATTGTTTTCAACTTTCCTTGAAAATTTAAGATAAATAATTTTAGCAAGCACAAATGAGTTGATTGTGAATAAAAATGTTATATAAATTAAATTTGTATTCCAAAATTTTAACGTGCTATTTTTCCATAAAAAGTGACCACTTATCGTAGAAAATCGCCCAATTATCTTTTTTTGCAAGAAAGAAATGGAAAACCATCTTTACGAGCTTTTAACTTATTCATTTTTAAATCAATTTAACACAACATTTTTCGAATTTTGTTGTTGGGATTGAGTCTAGTTTCACATTTTGATGAGTAAAATAGCACATTTTGGTCTTAATTCCATCTTCCCTATTCAGTGATGTGTGTCGGATACTATGGACCAGCATAATAAAATAGTTTTTTTACAGTATACGCTTGTAATTACGATAATTTATTTCGATCCTTCAAATATTGTTACACCATGTACATTGATGGGATGTTTTTATCGCTGTTAATATTTAACAGGATATATGCTTTATATATATGTATAATATATAAATGTGTATTATATAGCTTGCACATGTGGACATTATATACAGAAGATACATGCATGATCTATAAGTACAGACATATAGGCATCATCCACCCACACATGGAATATTACTTATATTCAAAATGACTACTACGACTGTGTTGTATATTTATCCATATTACGGAACGATGATAAGAAGATCCATTCACTTTGTAATATCTTGTGTATAACGTATGTCGTATTCTAACTATATTGTAAATGACAGTATGCTTAGTAGCTAATAAATACAGTTTCAAACTATAATTTGAAAAAAATTGCATTTGCAAAATATTGATATAAAAATTGCTTTCTTCGATTTGGTTTAATACTTAGTTTTAGACGAATTTGGACCCATTTCAGATCAACGAAAACAAACTTACCGTCATTAAATTTAATTGGATTCCATTTTTAGTTTTACATTTACAAAAGTTTGTTTTGATAATGATTTTCATCTATTTTGATAAATATCTTGTTTGCAATAAAATAAATCACCTCACATTTCAGCAGCAGTTTGATCAACTATAAAAATAAGGGGGTGGTTGATTGAGCACACTCTCGTCGTTTGGATTAGAACGAAGTGACCAGCTTCACCAACAACATAATAACAATGCCTGCTAGTACAAGATGGCAATTATATATTGTGCTAATAGACATATTTGCCTACAGGTGATGTAGTGTTCGAAAGAGGGTATGCAAGACCAAAAGGTCTAGGTACAAGGGTTGCAGTTGATGTTCCTCTCTAAATATACACTCTTTTAAATTATATAGATTGTACGTCAATACAAACGTGATTTTTGGAAAAAAAATGTATATGAAATTCTTTTTTTCAATTTTAGCAAAACCTTAGGTTTAGACTTGTTAGTCTTCTTTCGAAATATACAGCTATTACGTAAAAATCAACCAAAATAGTTTTGTCCAAAAATATCTAAAATTGAATAATTTAAATCATGGATAAGGAAAGCTTAGAAAATAACTATTTTTCATTTTGATCAGAATCGTACAATATGCCTTTTTATGATTGAAACATCAGTGTCTATCTTCCACCACAACGAGTTCTGAGAGTCAGCGTTTGGCTGTGCAGAAAATTTGAAATATAAATATGCAAACAGGTTTAATTTCCAAAATATGACGGAGTGTCTCACTTTTACTGAATCATAAATGCAATTTTCATTGCTTGATTAGATTTTATATATCAAACAAAATAAATACAAATTGCATCCTATTTTGTACATCCCTCCATATTATTCCAAAAAAAAAAAAAAATACAACAAAAATATCCAGTCATGTTTGCAAACATACATAAATGTATAACGCTCCCGTCCGTTATAATAAACATTTATTATGTATTATAAAATAACAATGAACAGACAATCAGATAGACTATACACACAGACGTAGATATCTCTCCCAAAAATATATTCCATAATATTTTTCATTCGAAATAGAAAGAGAAATGATTTTGAACATTGAATAGTGTTGTTTTTGTTTTGTTTTCAAAATGTTTGTTTTTATGTTGATATATAAAGGTAGTTGGTGTAATAACATATTTCGTTTATTCTACAAACAAATGGAGGCAACCTAGAAGAGTCTGTGAAAAATAAAACTCTGAGCACAGTGACCCTTATTATTCACAATTTTTTTTAAATAAATCACATAAATATAGTCAATGTACTTTATCCGGGATCTAAAATAGTAGTTTTCGGCTTGACACCGACGTTAACACGTAAAATACAAATGTGTGCACACATTTCTGGCTTTGTGGCTATTAAAAATTGAGATTAATATGAATTTTAGTCCTTTTCTGGAGTCCAAGACCAAAGTTTATTCTGTAAAGCTGTAATATTTATAACGTGGAGCATGTTTCAGAAAGAACGTCAATAAAAGGAATCAAAAAATTTGTCAAAGCTTGCGAAAAAATCAGATGAATGATACATTGTAGGTAAGGGTTAGGCTAGGTACTATAGTTTTTGAGTGTTTTTGCCATGTTATTTTGATGAATAATAACAACTTCCTAAGCTTAACTAACAATTTGAGGAAAACAGATGTGACTGACTAACATGAAAAGTGCTACCTACTAACATTAGTTCTACCACTCATGGAGCCAATAGTTATTCTTCAATGGATTATATTATATCAACTACCTTAAGATAATTTGTGTTCACAACAAATGTTCATTGGCACCACTATTGCTGTATTCTGTTTCATGTGTGTAGTGTTGTGTTCTAATGGCATCGTCCGCTCAGTGTCCGCTTACTATGTATCATTTATAATAATAATAATAATAAAACTACCCTATTCATTTTATATTTGTTTGGTGCATCATTCATCTACACAATTTCTTCTTTTAAAAATGTATGCATTATTAAATAATATATTATACATTCATTTTCTATTTTGAAAAGTTCATTGTGCTTTACATTGAAGTGACGTTACTCAGTAGTGATGAGAATAATTGGTTTTGCTCTTGATTGCCGGGCTATTTGCAATCTGGTTCGACCTTGGCAACTTAATACCACATCTTGACTAAAACTTTAATCACGATTTTCTCGAACCTATGTTTTCAATTGGTGATCAGTATAATTCAGAAACAAGTATGTTGAATGAAATTTTTACAGCTTATTAGGAAAAACGATAGGAAAATAATCGAATAAAATTTCAAAAGTTACAACTTTAAAAATCGATATCTATAAAACTAATGATTTTGTCTGATTCAACGTGATCCAATAAAGTAGGCGATAATTCTTTATTTACAACTTCAAAAAATTTAAACTTAAGATCGCAAATTAACCGTTATGGTTCCCCCAATACGATGAAAACTTTTGATAAGGTTTTCCATATATTCATCACTCCTTATCGTTTTATGATTTTTGATAATGTAATTTTGTTTGAATATAATTCTTTTGATAGATAATTCTGATTATATAATATTGTGTAATATGAGTTGAATATAAATAAAAAAAAAGAAGGAAAATGGAAAATGAAATAAAGTTTGTTACAATGAAGTTTTTTGATATGGCCTACATGATTTATGTAAATAAAGATATTTTCCATTGTCATTTTTATATGATTGATTCATGAAAATTTTCATTATTGTATGTTGTATGCGTGTTGCATATATAATAATCAATTGAACTTTCTATGTGAAAATTGTAGACTTATTCGACCTATACATTTTATTTAGAATTCCGTTTCGATTTCACAATAAATGACTATTCATTATAAAAAAAACTGATCAATACACTAAATGTCGTAGATAGAAACGATTTCAAATATAACACAATTTCCATCATTCGAATCTTTAGATTAGAACACAAATGTCTTGTGACGTATATCTATCTGTACAACATCTTCACTTCACGTGTATGTACAATTATATATAAACCAATGCAGATAACAATTCACAGTTAATTATTTAGATACTTGACATATGGTTGTGTATCAATCAATATAAGAAAAATTTTTAATTATTAGCTTTCATAAAATACACTGGCTTTACAGTTATATATACATATATAATAATAATGTATAATGTAATAATATTTTGTGTTTTTTAGGTAAATTTGAACTAAAACTGTGGCAAATCCATCTATTTGATGTAAAAATGTTTCAAACAAAAGTTTTTCTATTGCAAAAAATCTTTTTCTATTGCAAAAAATCTTTTTCTTTTATAATTCTTCTATATTTTATGGTTCAAATATTTTACCATGGATTCATTAGACCATTCATTCTCATTTTTTAAGTCTAGAATACCTAATTTTAAAAAATTTCAGACCTATAGCTCTTTTAGTTTTTAAGTTACCTTGATGACGGACAAACGGAAATGGACTAATTAGGTGATGCTATAAAAACCATTATAGTTGGCGGTTGATACTATACTCTTTTGGTCATATTTGGCCATTAATTATACACCTTTGGTCATACTTTTTGAACATTTACTTTCCATAGCTATTTATATGACCGTGACTTATACTCCTAAAAATAAGTATACACTTGAGTAAAACAAGTAAAACAAGTAAAACAAAAATCAACCTGTATACGTAGTAATACATTCCACAATTTTCAGTAAAATTTTAATTAAATAAAATTTAATGATGTATTTCCTATACTATATATCAGATTTACATAATGTGAATGATTTGTGGTACAAAGATTTTAGTTATTACCTACATGTTATTACATGTCTACGATACAATAAACCATGCCTGTCAGTAGTTTAACTGTCTGTCGTTCTATCTATCTACCTGTCTATCTTTCTATCTATATATCTATCGGTTTAAATGTAGGTATTGTATGTAAAATGTATGTAATATATGCTTAGGTGCATGTATGATGCATATAACTTTTGTTCTTAAACATTCTAGTTTTATCTTAATATCTGTATAATAATTATTTTGTGTGAAAGAGAAGTTATTCCTCGAGTCTCTGTTATAAAACTCCCTGTTGGATTAGATAAAAAAATCACTCCGGGATATTCATATTTAAATATAAAGAAACAAATTTCATTAATATCTTAAATGAAAAGATTACCTCGAAAACACGATGGAAAAGATTTTTCGTCAATTTTTATAATAAAACCTATAATTAAAGGGTACAAAATTTTTTAATGTGACGTATTAAGATTTTTGTTAATGCCATTTTGTAATTTATGATTGACTTTGCATGTATATATTTTCAATTAAGCCCACAGGTGGCACCATATACAGAAACTTGAAACCTAATACTTTATAGTTTCAAACTATATGAAATATTTCACAATTGATTTCAGTTAATTAGGATTGTACTGATTTTCACGAAGTTGACTCTGTTAAAACTACTGGTGTACAAGATATCTGAATTTTAATGAAAAAAGATGTCAGTTTCGATCCCTATATTCCCGGAACGATAATCAATAGACGAGATGTTTCTAAAATGAGACCATTCTGAACAAGCCCATTATTGTTTTCTACAAATTAATAATTATTCGTTCATTACTTCATGCGCTTTCATTTAAATGAGTTTTATAAACTGACTAATCAATGCACACGAAACAAAAATTGCTGAAGAAGTTCCAATTTTTCGACGTGATATAAAAAATTTGTTTTTTTGAATCAGAAAAACAATACTTCCGAATTCGAAAGTAACAGTATCGAATTTATTGAAATAAATTTCAGTTAAATGTGATAATTATTATTCATCCAATTGTTAATAGGTGATACCAAAGTCACAATAAAATTCATGATCCTATTATTCAAATTTAATAAATCATTTAAGATTTGATGATTTCATTCAATTAATTCAATTATATTAATTGAACTTCTTTCTACCCAAATGTTCATTATGCGAACAAATACAAAGTGATTTGGAAAATTATACACAATAGAGAGAGAGAGAGGTTTCATTTTATTGCTACATTAAATAATTATTCACACAGCGTATTTAATAAAAAAATTTATAAAATTAAAGTGATTAAAAAATAAAGACTTGTATCTTCATATAATATTCAACCAATCACATAATATGTTTCATTAAATTATTCTGCATGAATATTCTCCATCCTCCTTTTTGTATTGAATTTATGTATGATGTGTCTATGAGACAGTCGTCAATAAATGCTAAATTTTTCACTTGTGTCTATAACATTCATTATAGAAGAAAGTTGAAAAATTCATTCACATTGCTGTTAATATCTGCGGAATAGAAGCATGTATTGCAAAGCGACTATTCAAGATCAAGACTTAATGCAAGACTAAGCTTAAAATAACACCTTCCGGTAAATACATGTCAAAATGTATGCGTCAAATTCAAAATGTCCTTTTCGTACACCAAAATGTTTTTTTGTATTTGAAATGTTTACTTCAAATCTAATAAAATTTTATACTTAAAATATAAACATAAAAAAAAAAAACTTACAAAGACACTTCATGTCGAACTGATGCTATTAGTATGTATTTTATACGAGTATTATAGAAACAAACAACTATAAACATAGCGATCAGTCAAAAATCATAACAAACAATCGGGTGGAGCGAAAGAAGAATACACATGCAACATGATATAAGTGTCAGTAGCACATTGAGTAAAACTCATTAGTTGTCTCTTTAATAAGAATGTTACAGTAATAAGTTTAGCACTTATTACAATACGATTTACAATGCGACGTTCATTCCACGTTTTCACATAGATACACGAAATGAAACTCCAACAAAGTACATGTTTTACAAAAATATTATAAAATTTCAAAAAAAAAAATTAATAAGACGAAGTGCCCACCTTAACAACTTTTCCTATATGTGTATGTATGAATGATTACTGACTACAATCAATTAGATATACTGAAATCAATAACATTCAATTACTTTATACATTGTAATTGGTCGTTGTCTATCTGTCTACCTTCTAATTAACAATTACCGATATCTGCATGATGATCATTCACTCTATGTGGGCAAATGTTTCGCAATCAGAGATGTCTACATATTCAATCTTGATTGCTGAAATGAATATTTGTCTGCCTGTCTGTATGTTTACACTAATTTTGAAAAACTACACTTACTCGTGAAAATTAAGTGCTGTTTTTGCTTTATTTAAGGCTATTTTACTTTCTATCATGATTGGATACTCGACATATGGTTGAGAATAAACTGGATATTAAATATGGTTTTAGTCCTATCCCATTCACCATTGCTATGGGTATTTCAAAATTACCAAAAAATTTGTTTCGTACAGTATATTTACTAGTTAGTAGCTAAAAAATTTGAATCATAATAATTTTGAAATGATTTAGAACGTTATAAAATAAGTTATTCATTTTATGTTATCGTTTAAAAAGGCACTTTAAAATACCTAGAAAAATGAGAAATCAACAAATTCTGTTGAATAGATGAAAATAATAAAATTTAAAATCCGACTGCAATAAAGAAAATTTATAACCAAAGCACTAAAACGACCGAAGCATGAAAATTAAAAATTAAAGATGCAATTTAATGAATCTTATTTTGGTCGTTTTAGTGCATTACTTTCAAATTTGTGTCGCCGCACACTCATATGAACAAAATACATTGGTTTACAAACTTTTAAAACCAATGTAATTTTCTTTATTAAATTGAACTTAAAACTTATGTATATTTTGTAATGCACTCTTTTTCCTTTGTTTTGATACCCTACTGGATAGATTTGGTTCTTTTTATTTTTTAATGTTTTAATATTTCGCACCAAAAATACGTCTTTTTATCAAATGAATAAAAGTACTTATGTTTATGAGACGAATATAACGGTCGAAAATCCATTCAGCCATTGGAAGATACCAGTTAATAAAGAAATTTACAAACATACCTTTCTTGGCAGACGGTAAAAAGAAAATATTTTTATATTGTTTGTTCATGGAAAATGCATAATAAATATTTGAGATAGTGACTCGTAAGGAGTTTATTTATATCACCACTATGGGATTCCTACATACAAATGTTCAAAATTATTAAGAAATATTAAAAGTCATTTTATTCATATAACAATACCTTATTAAATTAAAAAAAAAAACATTAACCTCATCCTGTTTAATAAAATTTATGTAAACAATTGTGTGTGCACTTGAATTTATGCATTTCGAAGATCATTAAAGTCAACAAACAATTAGTTAGTTTATTGAAGTCAGTGTTATTAAAATAGCCTTGAATAAAAATTAACTTTGAAGTCATCATATAGTGAGTGCATTGAAGTTAAACATGTTTTTAAAAGCTTTCAACAACAAAATATTAATTATTCTTTATATTTAGAAAAAAAAAACCAAATATTTTAACTATGCTACATAAACCATTTGATGGGGTCACGAATGTTGTTTTATGCAAACGCTGTTCCATGTATTTTATTATGAGAGACCTGATAAAATATTAAAGTCAACATTATCATGATAATGGTGTTGACCAATCAGCATCCACCCATTCTTCTCTCATTCACTCGTTAAATTCATTCGTTTACACCAATTCATGTTTCAAATCAAACTTTTTAAATAATTTAAAATATGAAATATATGAGGGCATAGTAAATAACGACCTACGATTGAAAATTTAGAAAATACTTTGGTACAGGTGGTCACAGAATCTCTTAATTAGATTGTATGCTGAAATTAAAACAAAAACAAACAAAAAATGAAGCAATAAGTCTTATATTTATTTGTAAATCTCGTTTGGGACATTAAAAAAAAAAAACAATTTGTCATATGGTTTCATCAATATTTAAACTATTTTTAATAGTAAGAAGCATTCATAAAATACCTGAATACGCAGTCCATACAGTTATCAATGCATAAAAAATAATAATAAATATTGCAAATATTATTATTACAAATACGTCTGATTAAAAACATTAAAAAGTTTATTGTTTTTGGATTTTTATCTATTTTTTATAGTTGAAAAGTTCATGGGAACATTTGTCCGATATTGTTCATTCTCGAATTTGATCTTACTTTTTAGGTCTAGACTACACCACCAACCCACTGGACTTATCTTGATGATAGATGGGCGGACGGATATGCGAAAATGGACTAATAAGGCGAACCAACCTTTTGTTTTCTTGAAATTTTTTTCTGTTTGCTGGTTTAACAGATGAGTTATGAATCCATTGGACACAATTTTGGTCATTTACGAACTTTTAATCATCTTTTATGTATAGAATACGTTATAAATATATACTTTTTGCCTCTTTTCGTTTTTGAGTTGTCTTGATGACGGACGCGGGGCCATGTGGTAGGGAGCTAATTAGGTGACTATGAATTTACTTCGTAATGCTGTTCGTTTTAATTCGTCGATTTTTATGTAATTCGCAATTGATAAAGCAAAAAAGATTCTTTCTACCATAGTAATGTTTAATTTCAACACAATAAGATTTTAATGTTAATATTTAATTTAATATATATTACTATTATAAAATGATTATTTCTCTTTAGAATATAATAAATTTAAAATTATTTAAGATAACACCCTGGTAAGATACCAACATCGTGTACAAAGAATAAACAATATAGTTTCTTATATAATATGATGATACAACACAGCACAATATGAAATACAAAACAAAACACACAGAGATAGTTTATTTAAATTAACATCTAATTTTTGATATCCGTTGGTTAAATAATAATCATAAGTTCAATAACATCCTTCTTTCTACTCTATCCATCTATGTATGTATTTCTGTTTATACGTATTATGTTTATTGTTTATTATTATTATAAGAGTAAAAGGATCATCGTCAGATCTCATCATTCTTATTCAATGAAGACGTAAACAACACTTTAGTTTACTATAGAAGTACTAGCACTTAGAGTCAGTTATGAGGCTTGTAATTTTCAAAACTGTATATAGAAAGCAGGTGAAGTAGTTATACATGGTAGACTGCTCTTGGTGTACACACTTAAGGATCAAACTGTTCTAAGATGTAAATCTATATTTCTTAATTTTAAGCTTAACTTTTATTTTAATGTCTTATATCATAAAATGTAACCAAAATTTTCCACATCCTTTGAAAACATAAAAATAAAAATATGTACTCTTACAAGACACATATTAATTGATAAAAGCATGCAGAAAAAATTATAGCAATTCAGTTTTCACAAAGGCAGTTAATTTCTCTTTCATAGCAAGTAAAATCATCATGCCACCAACCATCGCATTTGAAACATCTCACCCAGTCTTTGATTGTGAGGTATACTTTGGGGGTATTTAATTCGGGAACGAATATTCTTCGGGATTCAACTTGTACGAAGACTCAAAATATCTGATTATCTCACTTTGCGGTTAGATCTTGAGATAATTAAACTCGTAGTAATGCAATTATCTAAGCTTCTTTAAAAATATTCGGGCTAAATAGTTGTATTATTGATATGTTGAGAGTTCTTCGAATACGCGCACACTGTTTTTCAAATAAATAACTTCTAGTCTCAACTTATTTATTGGTTTCATTACATTAACTTTAGATCTATTCAGCATTAAATTTGGCTCTTACCATTCACTCTGGTTTTTGTAAATTAAAAGTCTATATACAATTCACAAAATTCCATACTGTATATAAATAATAATATGTTAGTTTTATAAATTAAGTGTTTTTGTTAGTCATCATCTTTCTTCTATTCTATATTGTCTGTTCTGTTCTGCTATTAAAGAATTGCTGATGTATGCATAATACAAAATGATGTTGTTATATGGAAATTATGATTAACATAAATATTCACTATTAGACAACTATGAAAGATGCATATATATATATGTATATTGTATACCTACGCGATGAATTCGTATGTATTCGACACTGTTGGAGATGGTTTTATTTGTTGTCTGTCGATTTATTACAAGACAAACGAAAATATTAGATATTAAAGAATATTTTTATTAAAATTTCCATATAATAATTTAATAAAACATATAACGATTAACATAGTTAATTGTTTAAATATTTAACATGAGTATTAAAGTCGTATTTCGAGAGAATAATGGGATTTTACTTCTGTCTTACTTTGTTGTATGGCCAACGTGTTAAAATTTGTTTGAGTAAGAGATATAAATTAAATCAATAGTTTTTAACTATTAGAGTTTATATTTTATTAGTTGTCAAATGAAAGTTAATTTAATTTTTGGGTTTGGTTTCGGATTGAATCTACTTACACATTTTGGTGTGAAATATAGCAAAGTCAATAAACACAAATATTTAAAAAAATTATAAATAAAAATGGACCACCCTAAAAAAACTTAACTTAAAACTGAAAATAATTTTATAATTTTTATAATTTTAAATCTTTCTTTGTGACGAATTACATTTCTGTCAATCGACGCCAACCAATCTATTAAGGATTAGGTGGGCACTGACTTAAAATTATCGACAAGCCAAAATATAAAATTAGTTTTAATTTTTTAGTTAATTTTATTTATTTATTTTTATTTTTATTTTAAATTTTCCATTTAATCAATGACATTTAATCACTAAAAATGGTTTTTGGCCCATTTCTCCCCTTAGAGACATCAGATCCTGGTTACCTTATCATGGTAGCACCATTGAAATATCGGAATATCTGCTTTTCAACAAAAAAGAATTATTAGAATCGGTTTATAAACGACGAAGATACCCACGAACACACATATCACCATAAATTGTTTATGCCCCTTGTCTCCACTTAGGGACATCAGATCTAGACCAAATTTACATGCAAGGTCAGTTCAGCCAGTCGAAAGTTCTGCAACAAAAAATATAAATAAATAAATAAATAAAATGCAAGCCGTCACGGGACGCCTCGCAGATGTGAAACATTGAAATAATTTTATAGGTTACCCTAACATGTGTTACGTAGTAAATAAGACTAAATATATACTATAGGTATGCGAGAGCAGTCTTGCAAGGCAGATTTCGCACAGTCACTTGCGAATTTCCAATTACTTCGTATTGTAGATATATTCTATCATATAGCATGGAGTTAAGTCACCACGGCCTATATCGCCACGCCAACACTCAACATTACCCTCGTCTATAGATGTTTCACATCAATAAAATATAAAATTTTTTTGAAGGTGAATTAAATAGACTTTTTTATCATAAGCAATGTTAAAAATTATATTTAATATGAGACTAAACAATAATTCACATAATCAGAAAATCATTTGGTCTAAGTTAGCCACACTATGGCGGCTTATTCATATTTTATAATATTTTAATTATGTTTAAACGCCATTAAAATCGAATTTTGTCAGAATTAATCTGTTTTGGTTTTGTGAAAAATATTTAACATATTTTACTGGCTTTATTTAGAGATTATCGTTTAGTTTATCGAATCTATACCGAACGATAATAGTACTAATAATTATATGTATATAAATGTGTCATTGAAAATGATTAGGTATTAGGTCAGGCTTGAATTATAATTATTATTATCGATAATAATTATATGGTGGTGCGTGATTAATTGATAAAGACATTAGTGAAGATTGATTAGCTATCGAAATTGTTTCTCTATAATATGTATAATAGTAATTATAAACAATGGGTTTTATACATATAATATCAGCTTTTTACCAAATAGATTATCATCACTTTTGTTACTGCCAATTTTAGTATCCTCTTACTATTAAAATTCATAAAACTATGCTTTTAATTATAATCAAACGTCGCTGGTAACAGTTTTAAATCATTCTCTTGTATTCGTTTATTTTATTGAGAATGCAAAACTACTACTCCAATCGTTTAATGGATATTGTTTTCAATTTTTTTCAAATCTGAAAATTATTTATCTTTGGTATAAGTTTTTAATTATAAAATAAAAATTGTAAAAAACTTGAACATGACCTTTCCAATTAATAACTTTGTAACACATTTTCAAATATCTCATTGTTTCGACACGTGCAGCCATATATTCAGTATTTATATAATTTTTTTAAAAATATTGTATTCCCGCACTATTGACGTCTTTTGCAGCCACATTTGCTATTAATTATAATTTTATCTAGAATGCGTGATGATGTCTAAATTGAAAATCGAAAGGTCGCAAAAATACTACAAAATTTTATTTAACTTTTCACATTCCACATCCTCCAACATTTTCTACATGCCTAAATACTTAAATATTTAATTAATTAAATATGGACGCTATAACTCAATCAGACTAAAAGCTTCTTAGCTTATTTTTTTTGCATCTTGAAAATATATTAATTTTTATAATTTTTTATATACACAAAAAATTCTAATTATTTTATATGAATAAATTAATTTTCATATTTAATTTTTGCATAGCCACTTAATTATATTCTGTTATGTGAAATGTTTCGGATGTTACTAGATATTCAACTGACACATCTAAATCCTGTCACATAATAAGATATAATGGATAAGCAAAAATTAAAGTGTTTTAATTTATTGATTCACATAACATCACAAATACTATGGAATTCTACCAAATAAAGACATGAACAAAAAAATTTATTTTAATATGTGCAAAAATAAATATATGTTACCTTACTACCTTCTACAAATACGTTTCATGTTCACAGCAAATGCACTGCGTTGATAACCTTTTTACTTTACGTTCACAATCCCATTTAAAATGATTTTTTCCCTTACAACACATTTTTTTCTTGACACATAAATATATAAAATATCATGAATGATAGATGACATTAATTTGTCTCTTTCGTTTTGTTAACATGAACTGTAATCTACCAAAACAAATTATGTTATTTTATAAAATTTGTAAATAGATTTTCTACTAAAAAAGAAAAGAACGGTAACGAAAGAAAGATAAGGCTTAACGTGTTTCATTTGTTGTCTTCTTCGTTTACCATTTACACACCTACATTGTTTTGTCAATATAAACAAAAATAATAAATAAATAAGAAATGTAAACAAAATAGAGACTATGTAGTTAAAATCGGTCAATCACTTGTTATGCTCTTTGAAGTTTGAAAAGGTTCCATAAAATCTGTTTTTCATAAGTAATATTTGAGACGAATTAGATATAATAAACTGAAATTATATTCTGATGTCTGCCAAGGTCAAGTTGTTTTTTTGTTGAACATACACCCCATTTCGAGAAATCCAAAACTCTATGTAATAATGGGGTCTTACCATCGTTTCTAAGACTAATAATATAGAGCATATCCAAGCATTATTTTTAATCTTTATTTATAATTTAAATAACGTCCAAAATTATATTATACAATTAATTTCATGGTGTGACTGGAGTCAATTCATTTTTTTCCCAGCGACGATACTTGACACTGATTGATTAAGCATCCAGTTAATTTTAATTGTCCAACTGTTGCAGTCAGGATTCAAAGCCAATCAAAAAAGGAGGTAAACGTTGTAAAATTTTCAAGAGTTTTTAAAAATGAGATCAAAAATAAATTACAGATCCTGGATTGCAAAAAAGGGGCAAAAAAAAAATTTAATTTTTATATTTGGATCGTTTTATTCCCTATTGATTGTAAAAATCTCATCTTTATATAAAAAATGATATTTTAAGTATTTTCCAAAATGGGCGCTTAAAAAAAAATTACGATTTTGATACAATCCTTCAACGTTTGACATCGACTTTGATATAGAAAAAAAGTTGGTCTCTTTGGAAAGGATAGATAGATAGATACAGGCAAAAGAAAAAGGAAATTGTATAGTCATAGCATTGGCCAACTTTATTCCGTTAATATCAAGTTGTTAAATAATTTAAAACATCTATTTGGGACTCGGTGGTATTCTGCAATTCTAAAAGAACTTTTTTGCACACAGTAAAATCGAAAGCGCTTTCTCTATCTTTGCTCTACCACAATGCCTGAATACTGGGGTTTCCGGCTCTTATTAAAAATACACTGAATCCTGATTTATTAAAAACAATGATTAATAAGGTGTCAAGAATTTCATTATTTATTAGATTTGATCCATTATGATTGTTATTATCTGCAGTTGAGTTACTTAAGAGAGAGCTATCCTCAGCTAACTATCTATAGTTTGCCGAATGCTGTTCTTATTCTTGTTTATTCTATCAATTAGTAAGAGTAATGTTTTTTTTTTTTTTTTTTAATTGTATTCATGCCTCCTTCAATGAACTCTCAAATCTAAAACTATTATGCCATCTCTTTTTAGCGTTCACACCGACCTCATGACATTAGAAGAAGATGACGTACCTCGATGTGTATATATTATGTTTTCGTTCATATTATTATTAATAATTAATTACTGTTTATGACAGCATTTTAAAGTAGAGATGTGTGCTATGAGCTGTGATATCCTGGTATGTATAAGTTTATACGATGATATTATGTGAATGTTTTAATAGTTTGAGTGTATTTTAGTTAATGGTTACAAGTTTTGTATAATTGATATTGTGCAGCTTCGTGAATTTGTGCAATAAACTCGGAAATAATCGAAGTACCGAAACTCGCATGATATATCATTATGATGTGTATAATTACGGATCTTGAGCTATTAAGATAAAAAAGAAACTTTTTACTAAAAAGATTAAACCGTCGAGAAAACAGAAAAGTAAAAAATAATAAACCTTTTACATTTAACATTAATAAGTAAGTTCTTGAATTAAATTAATGTAAATGTGCTTAAGTACATATTTTTATAATTATTTTGAGTTAATAATTAACCTGAATAACTTAGTTTTGAAAATAATGTCGGCATACCTAAGTTGCATCGACGGCCGTGCATTACGCTTTACTCAATTAATTAATTTTCTCACTGTAAGGGAAAAAATCCTCCAATAAAAAAAGAATTACTACGGACTACTTTGTAAAAATGTATGCGAGAACCTTGTTTTGTCGTCGGTTAATAAATTATAAGACATATTAATACTAATCGATATAAATGTTTTCAAATTTCAAAAAGCAATATATTAATTCAAGTAATATTGATATTATTTTCTGTATATCAGACTTATAGAGGGCACTCACATTATTTTTCATAATCTTGATTTATTACATTTATTTATTGTTTGTAACATTAAATTCATGATGTGGGTTGAGGAAATGCTTTTGGCAGGCTTCTAGAATAGTTCTGAGGTTGAGTGTTGAAACTAATGAAAACCACCAGAAGCAGAAGTATTTTATTTTCATCCATGCATCGACAGTCTTATCAAATAACCGATCCTTTATTTCAATTGACAAACTCCTGATATCGTGATTTTATCTAATAATTTCTCACTTGGATCTTTTAAGACTTTGCTGGATTTCCAAGTTAAAAAAAAAGGATATATATCTACGTCACGTTTTGGTCCTTTGACAAATTCAATGATTTTATTTTCTAAAACTTCGATTTTCATTATTTTTCGTGACTAGCTCAATACCAAAACACTGAAATTTGTTCAATAATAAAATTTCAAGGTTTGAAGAGAAGATTTTGATCTACCTGTCCAACAAAACATGCCTCCTTATCTATAGTCAAAGAACGAGTCAAATCTCGAGATCCCTATGGTTACTTATTATTGAGAGTCCAATAATTATTCGAACTTTCAACAAATCAATTATTTTGAGATGTTATGTGCTCGTCCTTCCAGCTACGAGCCTGAATATTGCATAAATTACAATATATAAGTAAGCAGATATTATAAAATTGGTAAATTTTAGTCATTATTACTCACCTCTGATACAGCTCACTTAATAATAGTTTTTTTATAATTTTTGAATGATTCATAACCATTAATGATGGAATCACTGATTTCGTCATGTTTTAGGTCATGATTTGATGTATTTAAACTATACTTTATAATTAAAATACAATAATTTAAAAATAGATATTAATATTATAAACTTTTCAGAATATTAAAACTTCCAGAGATTAAAAAAAAAATAGTGATCAAACGAAATTGAGTTGGGAGTGTCAGTGTTACAGGTATATAAACGCCGTAAGATAATAGAGGCGCATTTAAAATTAATACAGGTGCGGATCTGGAGTTAATTTTGGAGGGTCTGATGCTGGAGCATATTATCAATATTATTAATAAAGAGAAAAATGTAGTTTTATAGGATAATTAAAAAATAATCAGAAAAAATATATATTTGGTTTTGATTGGGATGGTGGCGGTGAGGGATAATGTACAAATATGGCATATGAAATATACGGTGAATAGATTGTATTGTAAATACATAAATAGATTATTTGTAAATTGTTTAACGAAATAAAACTGTTTACGTTTAAAGCTGATAATATTTCATAGAATATTAAGGGAGACCATAAGTGTGAAAGTTTGAAAAAAAAAAAGATGTTTTTGAAAATTGTTTAAGAAATGTTTGAATATATTAAATTATGTGGTGGGGGAGTGCAATGTACTCGGTTCTAGACCCTTGCGTATATGCAGCCAAGTAGGTCACAGTAGCCGTGGGTGTACTTTTTCTTGGTGCCTCGAGAGAATGAATGCAAATAACTCCAAGAATTTTCAATTTTTTTGTCTAAAAATTTTATTACATATTTACTATTTATCCATTTATCCAATATTTCATGTATTTGAATTTTTTTTTAGTTCTGCAAATCATTTTTTTTTTTGGCGGTTAAACTAGAGGTTCCCCTTAATTTTTTGTATTTAATTTTATTTTTCTTGGCTAAGTTGAGTTGGCGTTTAATTTATTTTCTAAATCAAATAAAATCAATTTAAAACAACAGTTTTGTTTTGTAATTATTAATTGTTTCCTGTTGTAATAATTTTAACAATATTTAATTTATCAGACTTCATAAATCTTTTTTATTTTAGTTTCCAAGAAATTATTATATATGACTTTAATCTTTATTTTTGTACACATAAATTATTAAATATTCAAGAATTAGTTAATTATTTGAATTACATTTATTATCATTAAGATATTGTAATATTAGAGCGTGTTGAAGAAAGTAACCGCATTTTGGTTTTGGTGTTTAGCAAATCACGTAGCTAGTTTATTTTTGCCAGTCTGTCTGCCTTGAAGATAAAATACAAATTACGAATTGAAGTAACGTTATTAACGTATTTTAGACATTAAAAGTAAGTTAAGTTCATAAATGAGCAAAACTTGTCAATTATATACCATGGATAAACAAACACACTATTTTTAAGTTCTCAGAGGTTGAAGAAAATTTCAAATGCTGAAAATTTTATTTTCTCATAAGCTTTTTAAATTAATAAGATACTTTTTCTTAATTGCAACTCACAGTAAGGTAATTCACACATGAATATATTACATTTAATAATATAATAAAAGCTTCAAAACTGTATAGCCTACGTATTTAATAATACTACAGTCCTGTTTCAGCGGTCGAAATTCGACCATATCCACTCAAAAGTGAATCTCAATGTGTTTAATAAAAAGTAGATTATACAAAAGAGTATATATGAGTGTGTATGCTGGTGTGCATAATATCAGCTACTCTTCTTATATATGTGTGTTAGCATTCTCCAGTCTTCCATTTAGAGTATATGTGTGCCAAATTTCATTCTCCTCCGTTCCCACCATTTTTAGTAAAAAAGGGTACACAGTTTTTGCCTCACGTATTCATATATAGATAAACCGTTATAAATAGTCCAAACAATGAAAACCGACCAAATACCGAATATTTAAACAATTGACACTTATTTTTTAATTGCTCTTATTCTCTTTCAAATTATGGAATCGTGATCAAACAAATTGAATTGCAAACATAAAAGTCAACCTTTGTTTATAAAAGTACTAGACTCGGCTATTTAATGTTTTTGATCATCGCTGTCATCAAAAGTGTCCACTTTGATTGACGCTTCTCTTTTAGCACAAACAATTTCATTATAAAATAACATCCTCATATATAGTAAAAACATAATGAGGGAGCAAAGAGCTTGCTTAGAGAGTAATTCGCATTTAGAGCTTCTCTTCCATAAATACAGTACCTTGCTTTTTAATTTAAATGCCCGTTAGCTAGTTTTGTGTACATATTATTTTGCTGCTACTGCTGTTAAAAAAACATCACCAGATGTTTTTGAAATAATTTTACCTTTACAAAATGATTTAAAAATGAATGTACACATATGTTATCCTTTTACCGAATAAAATATATTAAAGTATGGTTGAACTGTTTATGTGATTAAAATTATGAAAATTCACTGAATACGTTAATATTGGGTTGGTGTTAACTGCAATAAGAAGAAGACAGTTATAAGAGCTTAATTAGAATTTGGACAAAACTTTCTGTCTTAGTCCTTTTATAGCCTGTTTTATTTGAATAGGAAGTTGGCATTATTTTCATAATGAAGTTTTTACAAGATACAAATAAAAAAGATTTTCGTTTCGTTATTAACAGTAAATAATTCAACCTTTCGAAAAAATTTCTGGAAATCAATAATAAAGTTTCCACTAAGCTTCATAATTCTATTAAATAAAAAAAAATTTTCCATACTATTTATCTGAGATTTACTGTTCAATTTACTGATTTAGAGACACCATGCATCAAAATTTTTACATTCGTTTGTATGGTTACGAAGCATTATTGTATCCAATCTAATTATATATAAGTCTATGACTAAACATAGGAAATTTCTCAAAATTCATTAAAAAAATTTAAATGAATAATATTTTTTTTTTTGAAATTAAAAATAATTATTAATTTAATTTATTCGATGATTTTGGTCATTTTTTGTAATTAGTCAATAATTATTATTTGACATTGGCTATACAATTTACATGCAAACAATTGAAAAAAATTTATTTTCTAAAATTTGAATGTTTTATTACAAATTTCCACATACTATGCAAGGTACGGATAAATGAGTCATTTGGTCTACGAAAACATTTGCTTGCTTCCCTTTTCATTTATCCTTCACTTAAAAAATACAGAAAAGCGAACGTAAAATCTGGATTAACTGATTTTATGAATATCGAGTTTTGATAAGGAAAAAAACAATCTGTGGAAAATATGGAAACAACGTAAGAAGTTCGTAAAACCTATACGAAAGTGATGAAAGTTGAATAATGGACAAATGACATATTCCACTTTAGTATTTTAATTTATTAATATTGTTTTGAGTTTAATATATTTTTTACACTCTGTACATTTCGACTACTATCAAGGTATGAGTGGTAGAAAAAAAAAATTAATGAATATTTTCCTTTTGTTGTTTTTTATTTTTGTTGTTATAGAATTTAGAAAAACCATTATTTAAAATATTTTCATATAAAAATTTTTAGTTAATGTTTATATACCTATTTATATGCGTTTTTTATACGGCCATATGTTAAAATTCTAAATATTTTTTTTTCCCGACATATTTATTTATTTTAGGTTCTATAAATTGTTTTAATTTTTTAACTTTATGGTTGTTGCAAATATTTTACCATTTTTGTTTTTTTTGCTCTGTTTTATTTTCTCTAAGAAGTTATATTATGTCTAGAAAATATGTAATAAAATTTGACTAGATAATTTTCAGTTTTTTATTTTTTAGTTTTTTAATCTTATTTTAATTTTTTTCATTGAATAAAATACCTTTTAAATAAGCGTACGTTTTGGAATTTTCAATTATTTTGAATTTTATTAATTTACATTTAAGTTCGCCTTAAATGACATAAAAAATCGAGATACCCTTTTTTAAATAACTTTTATGTCAGACAATTTTTTTTTCTGGACACAATTAGTTTTTTGTTTTAAATGTTTAACGTTACTTCAAGGAAAATCAAAGTTTAATTTCTGTTGTTCCAGATTTCCAACACGGTTTTAAGATTTAGATTTAAGGTTTTTGGTTCTAGATTTTCTCAAATATTAGATCTATCAAATTTTATTGGTTATTAATAAATATAGATATCTTGCATTTCTTACTAAAATAGTGGTTTCTTTTGAATTTTGGAACGTAATAAACGTATTTTAATATATTTTTCTTTATTTTACAGGTAAGATTCTTTGGATGTTAAAATATGTTTTATATAAAATAACCCAGCAGACTTTTGGGTATAAAAATAGGTAAGTCAACAAAACAGACAGTTCATCGATCGAGTATTACATTTTTGTCCGATTTGGATGATTTCAATTTTTTTCGAAGGAATTTTTGTCATCTTTATATAATATAAAACTGTAAAAATAAATTTTACGAATCTAAGGACTTATGAAGAAGAAGTTGAAAAATAACTATAATATTTAGTTCAAAGTTTATATAATATCAAATAATTCCTATTTTCGTAACTAATAATACATCTAAAACATTACTATGGAGTTAATAGCGATAGATTGGAACTTACTAGAACCAAACCATATATGGCTAAAGCTAACTATCAGAGCTACTTAATATAACTGACTAGTTTTCAAACTCTATACAGATATATACATAAATTCCCATGTGTTGTTAAAATAAACGAAACAACCGTTTCCATGTTTAGTAGTGAAAACTTATAGTTATTAACAGAATCTAGTATCGGCTCTAGCTATTACAACTAGTCTAGTATACTGTTTTGGTGGTTTTCTAAAACAGTTCTTGTAATAAGTAATGTACTTATTGCAACTCTGTATACATCTATATATTATTTTGATAATTCGTCAAAAGTTAAAGGTGGAAAAGTTAAAGTCAACCTAACGAAGTTAGAAAAAAATGCTTTTCAATGCTATACATCTTAAAAAGATTTTCGCGAAGGTTCCAAAATTTAGGTGTTAAGACAATAAACCCAACGGGTAATAGTTAAAATTAAAATTATGGAGGCAAATCAACTGCAGTTGAATATGGAGTAACATCCGAAACATGTCGCATAATTAGAATAAAATAAAGTGATTAAGCAAAATAAATAAAAAAATTTAAGTGTGTAAATTTATTTATTCACCTAACATTAATAATATTAATACAATGGAATACCACAAATTAAAGCTCTCTACCATAAATAATTTATAGTAGTTGAAAACTATAATAATAAGAACAATAATAATATTTTAAAATATAAAATAATTAAATTATTTATTTCAATTTGTAAGCAAATTCTAGACAATTCCACATACTACTATTTTCTTTTTCGATTTATATAGTAACTTGGGATTACAATGAATAGTCTGAAATTGAATTTATCGGAACAGCTTTACACTATGTTGAATAATAATTTTTTTACAAAATACGTGCCAATTAAAGTTTTTTTATATTTCGTTAAGTTTATAGCATCATATAATTTATAAGCACTTACTCAAAGCAAAAATTAAACCGACCCTTCGATGTTTTTTCGTATGCTCGGTGTTTGCCGTAGTCCTAAAATATAGATGAAGATTTTGTATATTATGTTTTATTTTGTTGAATATCAAATAATATTACTATAATACTAGAAAAGTTAACCATATATAATACGATACATTGCACAGCACTGAACAATACATATCTATATAGAAAGCAGTTTTGAAACCAAGATTACTTGTACTAAACTACAAGCCAACTTATATACATATATATACAGATATAGTGTATTGGTTTCGTATTGAGATACAGAGTCATTTATACGTAATTATGTAAACATTAGACGTTATTGTATATAACTTTAGGGTATATTATTGTATGGATTATTTCGTGATAGAATCATTAAATGTAAATATCGAATTGAAAATCTTGTTACAGAGTAGGTTTTCTTTTAACTGACCAATACTATCAGATCGTTTATATAAGATATTCATACTATCTCAAATGAATCTTTTGTTTTCAAAAGCATACATATAGATGGCTTAAGTTAACTATCAGAGATACATAATAAAACTGACTAGCTTTCAATCTTTATATAGATATTTATAAATTACCATGTCAAATAAACGAAACAGCCGTTTTTAATAAAACAAAATGAGCTTCTAATACTATAGCGACTTTGTCGATAGAACTTCAACTAAAATTATTTTTGTATAAATATATCAAACCAAATGTATATTCAGTCCATATATTTTTGAGAGTCGGAGAGGGAGTGAATAAAAAAATCTCCTTTTCAGCCTGGAAAGTTTCGTTGAAATTGGTTTTTCATTTTTCATTTGATGTAAGCATAAAGATGAAAGTCTCTGTATAGTTTAAATATAACGAAATCAGATTTATTCAAGCTTTTCCGGTAATGAAATGACATTAGTCGCATGAAATTTGAGTTCTGTCTGATTTATTAATATTCTTGAAATAAACAATTTTAGAATTTAGAAAAATAAAGACCAACGAAACGTTTAAACGTTTTGAAAAATAATACAGCATGGATGGGATATAAGATAAGGCGTGCAATGTACAAATATTTGGAAGTGTTTAAATGATATGACATGTTTACGACACCCAACCGATCACTTTCTACGGATTATGAACAACACAACATCGTTGCATTTCGTATTGTTTCTAATCATTCGTAAACAATTCAATAGAATTTGATTAAATTAAAACGTGTTTATGATAATTTTTTTTTCAAATATGTAAAATATATGTTATTTACAAATCAACATGTTATTGATAATTATATTGTTTCTACACTAAATATATGTGTGATATGTGATGCAAATAAAATGATATGAAAAACGTAATATGTTTATATATTACACTCTACAACCGAAAACGATATGTGCCTTCTCATTATCAACCAAACGCTCATTACAATATTGTTCAATTTAATATCTAGCTTCCTTCTTTTGGATCATGTACATAATAGCTATACGAAAGGGGAAAATCATTAAAGAAAAATCATCAAAATCTGATTATAAACGACGAAGTTATCCGAGAACAAACATAAAAAAATATATCTACGTTATCGAATTGAGAAACCTCTTTTTTTCAATTCGGTTAATAATTTTTTAATGAAAGAGGAGGAGTTTTTTTGAAAATGACTAATTATGGCTGGAAAGACGGACTGGATGGGATTCTAATTTCTAATAATTGCGTTGACCTCCGTTTTTCAAATATACACGTCTGTAACCGAGACCTATATCTTTATATTTATATATTAAACTATATTCATTTAAATAAATTCACGAAGTGGTAGTAGGGGTGGATAAAGATTGAAGGCTAGAAATTGTTGGTAGTCCTTTTTTTTGCGATGATCTTCAACATAGATAAATTCTAAATTAAGCCTTCATTTACCAGTTTAATTGAATAACTGTAACTACTCGGTAGGATTCGAACCCATAACCTTCCAAGAACCCAAACGCATGGCCTTTCTTTCACCTTTAAAATGATCATGTCGTACTATTTCAATCTGAAGAACTAAACATAAACAAATTTTTTTTAAAATAGAACAACGTCGTCTTGTGACTGATTTCAAAGCTCCATGAGACATTTCGGTATTTGTCTCGAATATACATAAAAACATTATAATAATTTAATGGTGATATCAATCAGTTAGTTCGATATAATATGTATAATATAGTTTTAGTTTTTTTTTTTAACTAATATTAAATTTTATGTGTTATAAATATGTAAATATTAATATTTATTTACAAATGTGTACAGGGCAATTATATTATCATAAAATTAGTACGTGTGAACTATATGTTATCAATTAATATTTAATGGTTTGATAAAAGATTTTTACAATCATATAGAGTGACCGTTAATTTTATTTAAACCGATTATAATGCTTTTATGACTTTAATTTTAATTTTATTTAAAATTTTTCTCATTTATACTTCTTTAAATATGCATCGATACGTAAAAAACTAGTTTTATGTAAACAAAATTTTACAAAAATAAAAAAATATATAAAAATAGGGTGTTGTTTGCTAACTTTGATTAATTATTTATAATTGGCCAGTAATTTAACGATCGCCATTTTGCTATCAAATGCTTGCAAGCGCTTCTTCCAAACTCATTCACAATTCTTTAATAATTTGCCGTTTTTATGTCACTCTTTTTAAGAACTATGAACTAAGCTGAAAATGCAGATTCTCAACAGCTTTGCAGTTTTGGGTTATGTCTTGTTATATGGGTCTGAATGTAGAAGTATTTTAAATACAATTTTAATGCTTAGATTCTGCCAAAAAACGGACGAAAAAGTAGTATTGAAGATTTTAAGATGATTAAGAATTAAAATTAGCATATAATAAACATCTAGATTGTGATATAAGTTCAAAGGTGGGTTACTTTATGCATTTATTGGCTAAAAGGAAAGGCTATATTATGTGATGTTTAAACTATCAAAAATTTATGAATTTGTACAATTATAATATTATAATTGGATTGATAGTTTTCGAAGTATCCCTTTCAATTTTTCCGATTTTAAAAATTACGCCTCCAATTGTTAAATAGATAATATTTTTAAAATATACTAGTTAAACAACTCTTACAAACATAGTATTATCGAAGTCATAAGTTAGAAATTTTCCTGGTTTATGGACTCTAAAATACTTTAAGGACTAGCCATTCAATCATAAAATAAAACCTAACGATAATCGAAAACTAGACCCTATTTAGCCTAGAAATCCTAAATTCAATCGCAATAAATAAATTTCCCTACAAATATGTTACAAAACGGTTTGCTTCTAAAATAATTACATGCACTTAATTGTTATTAAATATTATTAAAAGACTCAAAAATAAGATTTAATATTCAAATGAATCATTAATGTCATATCTAAACTACAATTTTATTACACGATATTTTTTCAATCGATGACATGACATGTTAACAGCATTTACTTGTACAATAAATAAAAGGTATAATTTATACAATAGAACTTCGTTAAATCAAACTTACTTGAAACAAAGGATAAAATTATTGATCAAAAATAGCTTTTTTTCATGAATATTAATAGTAAGATGAAAAGAAATCATCTTATCGATTTTCACTGCTTCTGCATAGTATCACAACTAAAATCGATAACGTTTATTCCCAATGCGTCGATTTTATTATCAGACGTCAAATTCTAAAAAGTCTGGATATTAAGAAACTTTTTTTGTTGCCCTATTGGAGTAGTGTGTCGTAAAATGAACGAGAAAAATAGATAATTGGTTTAAATATAAAAACCAATATATTTAAATTTAAAACATACGCATAATGATGCTCTCAGGAGGCTCTGCGGTCGTATGATCACCTTGGCCTTGGTTTGCGACCACGGCGTGCATATATTCACTAAATATTCCTTGAAGCCTGTTCATGCTACGAACTATATCCGACTTTTTTTTATAGAATTGTTGCTTAAGCATTCTTTGAAACAGGTTTTACTGTATATCTAAAAATAATTATATAGAATTCAAAAACTGTATTTTATATTTGAATATATTATAATCACGCAAATATTAAACAGTGTGTTGTGCTATTCATAAAATACAGTAGTCGATAGCGTTAATAATAATAATAATAATTGCTCATATTATATTATTATTATAATTAGAGTTGCGATCTAATGAAGTATACTATTACTCACTCATATCACATAACATTCCAATCGTGAAGGATATGCTGTTTTGATTCGTCACAAACCTTATAAATTTTGTATTGATAAAATATTTGTATATTCAAAAATAATTTCAAAAATCACAGAATTTCAAAAATCTCGTGTTCGGCCGCGTAAATTTCCAAAACAACAAACCGATTTCAATAAAATTTTTCTATGTTTAACTGTTATTCTTATAATTGACCCTTATAAAATTTGTTATTGCAATTCAGTTTTCAATACATAATGATGCCGATATTAGTCGAAATATTAACGTTCTATAAATTTTTATAATATCTAAGTTATTAACATCGTTATTAATAGTTATAACTGAAAATCATATAATTGTTTATACTTAACGATCAACCGCAATTTTTTAGTTTTGTATTTGTATCGTATCTAATAAGAACTTTTTTATTACTTTTTTTATAACTTACAACACCCTTTACAATCGGTAAAAATATTTTTAATGCCACTCTTATACTACTGGTAACACCATAAAAGCTGAACAATAAACTTAAAATCTTTTAAACCAATCAGACAAATTTATCGGTACAATTTTTACAAAAAAATACTTGAATACTCAAATTGATTCTTTTTAAATTATATTTTTTTTCAAATCAAAATTTCTTTTATAATCAATCATTATAATTTGTAACACTGATTCTCGCAATAAAACAAATAACAAATAATTATTGCCATGGAAATTAATTTAAAAAATAATGTATAGTCATATTTTACTACAAATAAGTAATTCAGCGGGATTAAAACTATCCTATGCTTTGCCCAGTTTTAAATAAAAATTTTGTTAAGATTGAATCAGTTGTTGCGCAGTGTCTCGAGAACATAAAATATAAATTTGGCACTTAAAAATATAAAGTTTGTTTAAATTATTGTTAAATTATTTTATTTTGGTACCTTATTCGATAGGTTTGTTAAATTTTTTTATAATCGTGTTATTATTTCGCGTCAAAAACCCGTCATTTTGTTTTTGTTTGATTTTGAAACATCTATCTAAGGACAGTTAGCCACTTTTTTAAGACGAATACAAACGAAACCTTAACGGTCGAAATCCATTCAGCCGTTTGTAAGATACGTGGTAATAAAGAAATTTACAAACATACATACTTGCGAAATGTATATATCTTCCATAAGTTTGGATTGAATTTTCTCCCGATGATATTGTCATCTTCCATTTTTTTGGATAATTTTCTTTAGATTGAAATAAGAAAATTTTATATATTTTGAAAGTGTTTCGTTTTCCGTGATAAAATTAATAACTTGATATCAGAAAATGAATACATAAATATATATTAATAATAATAATATTCGCGTTCAATATTATTATTAAAGGTGAGAAAACACGTTATGGTATGGTATGCAGCAGTACATACCAAGTCTATAACATATGTATGAATTATATACACATACCTCACACTATTCTACCTACCCGTATACCTCTGTATGAGGTTGGAAGATGGTATGGTGTAATGTACAAAGGGTGAAAATACAATAAATTATAGGAATCAAATCAACAACCGACGCGCGTTCATTTGTTCTAATAAAATAACAACTACTTACTTATTTTTATACTTTATGCGTTTGTTAATACGTAAATAAATGTTTATATATATATATATATATATATATATATATATATATATATATATATATATATATATATATATATATATATATATATATATATATATATATATATATATATATATATATATATATATATATATATATATATATATTGATTGATATATGCTTTTAATTTTAATTTATGTTTTATAATATGTAGGTTGTAAAATTTAATTATTTTCTAAAATTAGGCTTCAATTTACACTTTCAATTATGTAGGTATGTCTTATAATGGTGATTTGAAAATATACACAAACTTTGAAATACTACCTGTTCGTATCGTAAAGTTTATATGAGGCGCTATGAATGATATATTATCTTACATTAAAAATTTATCAATATTTACTTACAAATTTAAATGAATTAATACTTTAAAAAAATATTATTAATGTGATTTATTTCCTTATCATTCTAATTTTCAATGAATTGTATTTTTTTTGAAAATCTTCATTAATTGTACTTAAAATTGTATTTTTTAGAACCAAAACGGTAAGATATTAAAAATTTATGGGCTTATCGTAACGAGTTAAAAAAACATTATTTGAAATTTCACAGCATTTAATCGAAATGTTTTAATACAAAATATTTTTCTTCTCATAGAAACTGTAAATATTACGGATATATATGTTTTAAAATAAACAGTCTGTATTATGATATGTTAAGAGTAATAATAAATGGTACGAGATGGCGCCTTAAATTAATTCTCAACTAAAAGAATAATTGATTATTGTACTATTAACGCAAAATCTTGGTTTATGATGGTCCGCAAATTAATTTGGGATAAGTAGAATAAAATTTTTGATAATTCAAAGAAAAAAATTTTTTTACAAAGAAAAATACCGAAATTGTAAAGAGGGCATCATAAAATTATAGAAGCGAAATAATGAGTGACCTATCGCTCTTCCTTTAAATTACTCATAAGAGTCTACAAATATAATTTCTGCACCTATCAAGACAACTAAACTCGAATCGTTAAGACTATATGAAATAAGTATGAGGGATTTGTCATATGGGTCATTAAATTTTTAAATCATTCATGAAGATCCGTTTTAGACTTATAACACCCTATAAAAATTTCAACAAGATATTTATGAGCTGATAATGAACAGAGAGGATGTAGACAAAAATATTATAAATACTAAATACGCTTATGACATTTGCTGATTCCCTCATATATTTTGTAAATATAATTGGTGTCTTTTAAAAACTTCAAACAGTCATTCTCTTTAAAAAATATACGAAATCATTTATAATTCAACTATTTTTAGTAAACAATTTACATAATATCAAATATAATAACAGACGTAAAACATGTATAAATAGAAATTATTAATTTTGTTTCTTTCATAAATTATATGTTACACCAAACAAAATGAAATAAATACATGCATATTATAAAAAAAGAACATTAAAAAAATATATTCATTCGAACTTAATGTAGAAGGGATCTAAAAATGTCCAACAATAATTACTAGAAAATTGTATTTTTCCGTATTTGATTTTATATTAATAGAAGAAATTTTATTTCCTTGACATTTATACTATGATTATTATAATAATAATCATATCAATTGTAAAATGTTATGTTAAACGATTAATAAAATGCAAGTCACCAAAGTGATATAAACTATATGCGTTGAAATCGAAGAAAGTAGAACTGCGGTTGAGTCAACACACAATAGAATGCGCTATTGTAAAGTTCATTTTACACTATTAAATTTATTCAACATGTTCTGAAAATGTATTCAATTCTAAAGTGATTTTGGTAAAATATTTTTAATTATAGGTCAAAATGTCAGATATATTCAAAAGTTTGGTATATATGTGCATAGAATCATCTAATTAGTTCATTTCCGTTAGTACATCTAGCTATTATTATACAGTTTGGTAATCATATCATTATCATATATACCTATAATAAGTTACCTATTAGAAGTGATGAAAATTTTTGTTAAAGATGACAAAATTATTTTTGATTCTTTACTTTTTCATAACAATACATCATAAAAAAAGTAGTAGTTTCAGTAGTCTCATTTCAAAATCTTTCATTTGATACTAAAATTATATGTTTAGCCATAAATTTAGCTTTAATTATTTATTCTCCCGTAAGGAAGCGTCCATAATCCAATGTGGTTTGGTCGAGAAAACGGAGGTGATTTGCTCAAATGCTATGCTGCGATACGTGGGTAGTCGAGTGACATACTTTTTTTTTGTCCAAATGAAAACAATATGTCAAAGAAAAAGAACGAAACCGTAAAGGCGCTTAAGTAATAAAAAATCGATAAATTGCAGGATTGGCTAGTGCTCATTTGGGTTTGAATGTTTACAACAATGTACCTAAACATTATAATAAATATTAGTTATAGAAAATACAAAATATTGCCTCGAACAACTGCGTTTCATTCGATTGAAGTCGACCTAATAAAGGCAACATCAAGCTCTAGCTACATGGAATGAGGAGTTCTAAAGAGGCTGAAATTGAATCACGTATTTTGAGATCGCTCTCTATTAATTTAGAAAGCTAACGGTGTATCACAGAATATACTTTTTTTTTTTGAAACACCAAGATAGCCTGCAGTAACATATAATAGTCAATTTGTACTTTGAATGAGTTTGTTATTAATCTTTATAACGGAAAAATAACATAATATTGCATTTGTGATAATAATATCTTTGCTATAAATTGATATCAATGTAACTAAGAGTGGTCTAATAGAGTCTTAATAAATACATACTTCATTGACTATTATTATAGTCTCAATATAAAAATGGTGGCTAATACGTTTTGTGGTTTGATATTTAAATGCGTGTTTACATGCAACATGCATAATTATTTTAAATTTAAATATCTATATTTTTTTTTTATGCTATAACCATTTTAATACATATTTTGAATATCCGATAACGTCTTAACAAACGGTCTTATAAAAAGCTGGTTTTAAGCTATTATTGGATGGATACATATGGTTTAACAGATAATTAAATAAGAAATATTGGTCTCCGGATAAAATTTACGCGATATATCTAAAACGACATCTTCTATCCTTAAAAGTATGTTATTTGTTAAATTTGCTATTACCCTATAAACGGAGTTTTATCGAATTCAGAAACAAAAACTTTTTCTCAATGTAATCAAAGAAAAATTTGGTTATAAGGTAATTTTGGCCTAAAAATAATTTATTTAAAGTGATATTCCGAAAACAAGACACGCGATCGTTTCAAATATTTTGTTGTTGGTTTTTATAGACTTTTAAAAAATATCATTTTTAAAGGTAATAAAAAAAAAAAAAAAATCATTCTCTGTATAAAATCGTAAGAAGTACCATTTAATCGAAATTAATTTTTAAAGGTATAATTAATTCAAATTGCACAAAATCTGTAACTTATTGTTAGTAAGAGAGAAAGTAATGCTACTGCATGATATATTTTATAGGGAAATTTGATGGGAATTTCTCTGTGAATACAGGGTATAATGTATAATTATTTTCGTTTTAAAGATTACGCCATTCAAAAAATATTGAAATCACTGCATGAGTTCATATAAGAAGTCTATCAGACCTTTATTGGTTTAAAAGACATTTTTGCTCGGTGAATTAAAATGAAACAGCGTAGCGCAAAATAAAATAATTGTACAATTGTGTGCTAAAATCTTAACTCTGCCATTAATAAAAATCTTTGCGATAAAGAAAAGAATGAAAACAGTATATCGATTTGTTTTAATTTACAGTGTTAATTATATGTATTTTTGATTATTCAACAAGTTTCACTCTTTGAAATTAATTTAAAAAGGTTACAAATATGAATATAGAACACAATTTTTACATATTTTTACTGTTTTTTTTTCTATTTCGTTTTGTAAGTGTATTTTATCGTTTAATTAACGATTAATTTACGATTATACCGACTTGAATACTTTTTTCCCTACCTTTCTTTACTTACGTTGGTACGTACGTACGTCCGTACGTACGGTTGTTTATTTATACCTTTTAATAAAATTACCTACGTTTTGTTGTTGTTGTGTTCCATATGCGTGGGTATATAATAATTGCAATTATGCACGAATTATATTATGTTTGACCTACTTTGTACCCCCCAAGTATGGTTTTACATTCTATAGAGTGTTCACTGGTGAATGTTTCAAAGTTGATGTGTTTCAAATGTTTTAAGGTATTTTAAGTAAAACTTCATTAGTATTATAATTTGAATCTCGGTGAAACGAAAAAACGGCAGTAAAAAGTGACAACCACAAGCATATTGAGAATACGACGTGCATAATTGAGACAAAAGTAACTTCCCGATATAGCATACGAAAAAATGAAATAGAATACTTTATACAGTGTATACAACATTTTATTACATGCAAAATCCGTGTATCACTTACAAGTAACGTCTATATTTGTTGCTTTTTGAAATCAAAGATTTGATGGGAATCTGAAATGGACGATAAATTTTGGATATTTAGCTAAAAAAATTTATCTACCAGAAAAAAAAAGTTCTTCGGTAGAATTATATTTTTAATTACAATTTGATACTATAAAGAAAACATTATCCAATGGTCTATTTCCCTATATTTTTTCAATGAACACACTATAGAATATAAATTGATTACTATATAAATATATAAACATAATGCTATTATTGTAATTTGTTTTATTTTCGGAAATTAAATATAAAGAATATTTAATTGCGTTAATAATACATTTTGAGATAACCTAAAGGTCGATTGTTGTAGGTATAATGTTTACTTATAAAATACAATATGTCGGTATAATATATTTGTATATTTTTTGCTAATATAGTTATTAATATATTTAAATGTAAACTTATGCGTGTTTATGTTTACCCATAAAATATTATTTGTTGTAATTGTAATAGTAATCGATAAAAACAGTTACAATTTACTTGTTGCCTTTAGCTAATTTAATTTTATGTTCATTTGAAAAACTATGAGTGTATTTTTATATTAAATGGTCTTTTATTCGTTATTTTAATTTCTTTATGTTTAACTGATGGAAAGATTTAGTCGTGTACTTTATCAAGAAAGTCACGATTTTGACTTTTTGATTACAAGTGAAATTTTGTATTGTTGGATAAAATAATAAGTCGTACATAGTTTCAAATTATTTCGTTTAGCCTGTGCTCTGGTTTAGGGATGACTTCTATTTATAATGACTTCTATTTTCTAGTAAAATTTGTGTAAAGTGTACTTAAAGCAAGGTGTACAATGAGACTGGCGGCAGTCCTGAATCTTAAATTTCTAAGTATTATTAAATTATGAAAGGTCTCGCAATTATTACCGCCTCGTTAAAACTGTTCAAAAATCCTTTATAAATATCAGTTTAATGTCCAAAATGAATATTTCCGTTAAAAAGTCAAGTAAGTGAAGTAATGACGCTTGGCTTCAAGTAATTTGGTCAATATCCTTATTTTTATACGCGAGATACATTAAATATCAGAGTATATTTTTAATTTAAGTTTAAATTTTGTAACGCTGTAAAATATGGGAAACACAAGTAAAATTTTGGTATAGATGTTCATAGAAACATCAAGTGACAAGTGCTTGATAAGAATGATCACATTGTTAAAAGCTTCTGCCCAGTTAATTTTTCGAGCTACTGTTTCTAAACCATAGACAATGCCGAATTTCCGGGTTATAATGCCATTATTTGAAATCTTATTACAGGGTATTTATTCGAATAAGCCTTTTTTCTCATGTTTAAATTACCTTAGAAATTAGAAAAATTTTTATGTGTTTCCATGAAACGACTTTATAAAAAAAAAAACTTGACTCGAAGATGACTTTTGACTCGAAGATGACTAACATTATAAATGGATACAAAAAATACCTTTACTATCCTTTATTCATGCACTTCAAATGAAATATCTATGCTTTCAAGCTTTGTGTGATTGGTTTATGGTTCACATGTTTATTATAGAAAATAATGGTCAGATATTATAAAACTAATTTGTCCACAAAATGTTTTAAAACTAAACTATAACTGTACAAAACATTATTATCCTGGTTAGATAGAATAGAAGCTTCTAGTCCGGAGTCCTGTTCCCATTCTCTAAATGTAACAATATTAACAACCATAATAGCTTTATCTGGGATATATAGTCTATCTTTATTAACACTAAACAGAAGCTGACGACGACTGCAGTTAAAACTTATGTTTTATAACACAAAAAGGAACACCATAAACCACCTTATGTCATGATTTATATGATTCAATCAGTGAATCTCAAACAGTTTTTATGGTTTCTACATCTTATATGTATTCAGAAATAGTACAGGACTGTATTACATTAGTAGGTTTGGAAAATTTTTCAAAAAATTAAAGTGTAAAGATAAAAAAAAGACAGAAGCCATAAATTTGGGCCTTTCTGTAGTTTGAATCACTTAAATTAAAAACCGAATCGTGTAAATATATACTGCTAGGAAATATTGACCGCACAAATAAAATTTTGGTATAGGTGTTCATAGAAACACCGACTTCCGGTGAAATCTTAATCTATTGTCCGTGATCATGATAACTCAAAAACGATAACGGTTGCAATTTTGGTAACGTATTTGAAATAAAAAGAGTTTAAGGTCGTGAACAAGTATAATCGATCCATTGGGTCTAATGGTTCATTGATCCAACTTTTAAACTTTTAAAGATCGAAGAAAAATTCTAATACATAAAATCATTATTTCTTTGAAACAAACAAAATTTGTTTGAAACATTTTTTCGTAAAATGTTAGGATTCGCCAAAATTTAGGCTCAAAATTTAGCTAATTATCGAATATTGGTGGTAACAATACCATATTATTATAGTATTATATTTATAGTATTATATGAGTGGTAATTAAAGTAGTCCAAACAATGATATTCAATCATATGTCGAGTAACTAAACAATTCGCTCTGCTAGTGTTTATCTTCCCTTGTTAGTTGCAATATATTTACTCTTAACTTGTTAGTATGTTTTTTTGAATGTTCTAATAAGGGCTTACAAGTTACAAGTACTTGTTAAACAATAATAGTAGTGTTTTACTTAGATTTTTCAGACATTCTCATTTATAATAGAGTTCATCCTTATTTTTAAGTTTCATATATTAAACTATATTCGTTACATTAACTTTATGATGAAGGTGGAACATTTGGTAGGTAGTACATTTAGATTTATGGACATTTTTATTAAAAGGAGGGGGTGATATTTTTCCATAAATTATAAATTAAATTTCTAGAATTTAATAAACTTGTACACCAAATTTGGTCAAAATCGGACTATGCGCTCGTAAACCTTTCAAAATGTGTCACATCAAACTTGCTAAGAAACACTGCTTTAAAATTGAACGTACGTTCTTACCGCCATACAACGCTTGCTATAACAGTAGACTTATTATTATATTTACCTATTATATAATTTTTAATTGTCTGTATTTTATGCAGGTAAGGTGTAAACAAACAATAACAATGAGTAATAACTTTTCAGTTCTTTCTTTTATTTTTTACTCTGTTTTGTTTCACAAAAATATAAAATGATATAAAGTTCGTATAATGCAGGTAATCAAGCAAATTTGCTCGCGGAAAGTCGTCAATCTAAAGACTCCAACTATATTTTAACTTCCATGTTTGGTGTTGATTAAAAGTTTTAATTTCGGTGTTAATAATTTTTAAAATCTATCTGTAATCTTCCGTTGCATTTTTTTATTTTTCAGTAAATATTGAAAGATAAGCAAATTGTGGTTTTACCGTGTGTTAACTTATTATTGTTAAAATCAGATTCTATTTCCAATGAAGAATATCTAGTATTACAAGACTTAGAAAAAGTTTTTGACAGTTTAATTTTATTATATCAAACTCCTAATCAATTAATGTTTTGTTAAGCAATACTGGCTAATCGAGCAAGATTCATTTATATTTTAGGGCCTACTTTGATATCTTTATTCGCAGATGATAGTTTTATTGTTTTTGATAACTTAATGACACCTTACCTAAGCCATCCGTTATAACAGCGGGAGTAGTCTTCGTCTCGTTACCCAACTGAGATATCCTGGCCAATCTCCTTACAAATTTTTATCAAACGTTTTATTAATAAAACTTTAATAAAAATTATTTTGAAATTTAAAAAACTCTATCGAAAAATAAAATTTTATGAAACTCGACCAGTCTGATAAAAATTAGAAATGCCACTAAGAAATTCTGTGTATTTTTACTCGAATTAAAACTTAATCAATTAAAGAAATCAAAATATGATTTGGACAAAAGATTTTAGCCAAAGATTTTTAAAATCAATAGATTCATCGTATTTTTTAGCCAACAAGTTCAATCGCAAAAAGCTTACCTATAAACTACCTTCAAGGAGAAGTGACGAAAGTTGATGGTTCTAATATTTAAAACCTTTTTAGAATAGAACCGTTAATGATATTGACGATTCCATTTATAGATGTACAAATTAATACAACCTGATGCCAAAAATTTACTCTATTCCCTGTATTATTTGGTAACAAAAGCTGCCAACGAACCAGCCATAACTGTTATTATTATGTATTACGACCTACAACGGTTGGATAATATTATTTTCTTTGTATTTTGTTTATAAAGCACTATAAATTTGTTAACTACTGCTTATATATACACACATACATACATATAATAAATACATAGACGGCGCTTAAGATTAGAAAATTTATAGCTTAAAACACAAAACAAAAAATAGTTTTTATAAATATAAAAATTATATTTATAGTTCTTTTATGTTAAATGAATTTAATTATTCTAAATGAAAAAACAAAAATTGTGAATTGTATAATCCTTAAATCTAACAAATTTCATTAAAATATTATTCGTTATGTATTCGATGATATTAAATAAATATTAATATCATCGACATTATTCTAGCTTCGAAGAAACTCTATTTGTCACTTTGAAAAACATGAATATCCTCATAGATTTAATTCGTAATGCTTTTTTGTTTTTCTGAAAATTTTTGTATGTGAGATTATTGAACTCAAAATTAAAAAATTACAGTTTTGGGTTTCGTAGGATAAATTAAATATAATATTATAACAAAAATAAAATTTATTTTAAGGTATGATGGATTAGTTCAAGTGATTTACCCGGGAATTCCTAAAATTACCTACTCATACAATCGATAAATAAGCGTTACTTTTCAATGATCGTCCATATTTAGGCAATTGTTTTAGATTTTAAAAATTTAAAAATTAATTCAAATTCATGTTCGTGAATTAAAAACGCTCCTATTGAAGTGATAAAAAAAATTTGTGCAATTCCGTATTTTTGCAAAAAATTTATATTTTTGAATTCCATAGCATTCCGTTTAGAAGATATAATTGAAAAGATTACAAACAGTTTGGTGTTTCGAAAATTATTATTGTAGGGTCTGATAGAAACATAACCTGATTTTTTAGCACCGAATCATCAGAGTAAATTTAAGATTCCATCTTCAGTACCAGAGGGATCAAAAGATTTATAGAAAACAATGACTTATCATTTTATATAGATGAACTACAGTAGTTAAAACCAAATATTATATAATATTAAAATTTTCCCTCCGATCAGATAATTATTGAGGCTGATTTGCAAAAAAATTTCAAATCACGTTTTAAAACTTTATACCACGAAAATTCATTTACTTTAAATATAAGCCTCTTCAAATTTTATCTACGATTTTATAACATATTTTATTTCCAATCATATTGTTACAAGTAAGTTATTAACAACAATTAGGTTCATAGTTTCCAGTGTAATCTCAACCTAAAAACTCAATTTTTTTACTTTTAAAGCATTTTAACTATAATGAGAATGATAACTCAAACTGAGTATGTAAGTGACTGACTAGCGTAGTGAGTATATTATATATTATAAACAATTCGTCATTGTATATGTATTATAATTTATTTTATTTATTTATTGTTATAAAAAGAACATATAAATATATAAATATATACACAACAAGAATATAAACATAATATATATGCGGTATATAAAACTGATATTTGTATAACATTTAATGTTAACTTAGCATGTTATTTTAACATTTATTCATAAAAATATTTTATATAAGAATGACTATCTTCTTGTATGTTTCTTTTGTTAAAAAAGTATATTTAAGTTTTGTTTGATTCAATATATATCACAAAATAAACTTCCATACATACCCTTATATGTCAGTCAATTCATCATAAAATTTTAAGTAAAATGTAAAATTTGTTTATAATCCTGAATCTTACGTTATCGTGAAGTAAGCGCTCGATACATACCGATGCAAAAAAACGTCGATTTACACAACTGATACTGAAAAATATTTTGACTCATAAAGAATATGACTGATATTAAATCTGCTATATTTCACATCAAAATGTGAAAGAAGAATCAATAACTTAACAATATTCAAAAATGAAAATAAAATTGATTCCAAAATAAACAAGTGCCAAGGTCCCAAAGAATATTATCAATCTCTTTCTTAAAAACTTTCTTAAGGTGCGCATGTTATCTCTATGGAAAGAATTAATGGTGATGTCACTATTTTATAGGACTATTTTTGTTTAATATGGATTTTTTAACAACCATGATTTAAAAAAAAAAATAACTTTAGTCTCTTATTTCTGAAGCAAATACACTTCAAATGATGTCAAAGATATCTTTTAATCTAAAGTTGTTTTATGTAAAAATTACATTTTAAAACTAGACTCAACAAACTTAGCTCGTCTCTGAGTTTGAATTTTTCGATAAATATTTTTATTTAAATAAGGTAATATTTATATAAACAAATATTCGCGTACATCAGGGTGACTTTACGCACATTCATATATAAACCCTGTAATAAATACTGTATAATGCCTTCTGTCTCACACTTTCAAACATTTAATTCTATAGATACTTCCATCTCATTCTGTTGTACGTTATATCCTATAGATGTTTGTGGTTATCTCTTTTAAGTGTCGCATTTTCGTTTTACTCAGTTTGAAATCAGTATAATACTAAAAAAGTTTCATTGAACACAGAGCACAGTGAAAATTGATCATTATTAAGAGATAAAACCATCGAAATTAGTTATAAATATGAAACATGTATTGAATGAACTTATGTATTTTGTACTACCAATTTATTATTATTATTTTATGTCAATTCCCGTTTTTAACAAGCTGTTTTTGTGAAACGAGTGTATTTTAGAGAATGATATATTTTCGAAGTTATAATAATACATGTAGATAAAATATTAAAATACAAAATAACAGTTATTGAATTTTAATACCCATATAACTAGTTGTTACAATTTCAAAGCTTACCGACCGACTGAAACTCGCAACTCTAATATTACAATCAAAGCAATAATACTTACTTGTATTGTATGTTAAATACAATTTACATTTACGTTATACCTTGTATTCTACGTATATATGTAGTATATACATGGTATATGTCATGTATGCATGTACTTTGAGTATTAATACGAAACTTGACGCATATATCAACGTCATTTGTGTTTTTACCTATTTGCATTCATGTCAAGAGGGACTTGAATCATATATTTAACGTGTTGTGTTACTGTTTTACCTATCCGATATAGGTAGCAAGCAGCTACCTTATTATTTACTAAGGAAACTTGTTGAAAGAACTGTTTATTTGATTATTCACTAGTTTGAAACAGGCAGTGAACTTGTAAGGCAAAAAAATCTGTTAAGTTTGTTTTTGACCTTTTATTTTATTTTTTTTTTTAACACTTATTAGTCGCTTTAATATTCTTTATTATCGGCTTATTCATAAAAAATGTGACTTCTTTAAAATTAAATACTTCTGCTTGATAAGTAGTTTAAAAAAAATATGTTATCTACGGATAAGTGCCTATGGAATTCCAGGATGAACGAATAATATGTCTTAATATCTAAAATTAAAGTATGAATGTAAAAGAGTAATTACAAATATTCATATCGCAACAACCAACATATAATCCTAAATTTAAAAGTTTTCGAGTAACTCCTATGTAAATAAGTGAAAACTTTTATTAAGTGACTAACTAAGTAAATTTCATGGTTAATTATGGTTAGCATTTTTTTGCCATTTTCATTCTTTTCAATAAAAAATAACTTTCAATGAAACCACCAAGTATGCAATACTACTTAAAATAACGACATTAGAAGCGAACTTATCGTGATTGTTCAAAACCCATTTTTAATCAGAGGATATTCAAGATAATGATAAATACACATTACTTTAATAAGTGAGATAGAATTACATTTACCTTCAGTGTCTTTATGGTAATTGTAGTCACGCTATTTATTTTTATTAACAAAAACATATATAAATGAGTTTTATTTATGACCGAAAAAAAGGATAACTCTTATGAAAATCATTTAGAAATGATTTCCTTACTCGAGGTGAGGGTGTAACACCTTGAAATATCACGAAAAACTTATGAAATATGATAATCAAAAAGCCTTGGATAAGTCATTTGTATTTGTAAAAAAATTCTGAGAGGTACTCACGTCATTTAAAATTTTAATTGAAACAATAAGAAAATTTATAGATCATTCAGTTCCGATTTCAGATCATTCGTATCCATTTTCTCATACTTAGTCCTTATTTTGTTTTTCATACGTTTTTTTTATGAAATTTTGGCGCAACTTTCCCTAGTTTTAGATTAAATTTGTGTGTGATAAAAGAATTAATACATTAGGTACCAAAGCAGTTATTTCTTCTCTTTTTTTTTATACTTTGTTTCAAGTTGTAATACAAATCTTTAATGTTATATTTTGAACTCCTGGCTATACATCTTAAAAGTTTGTAAAACAAATGGAAAAACTATTCCGTAGATAATTAACTATTATACAAGTCGATTATAAGATTTGTAAAGTGTATTTATTTTCTAAAACTAAAAAATATCGGTCACACATTAATCGTACTGCAAACTGTGTTTTGGTTGAGATGTTTATAAATATCTGATTTTATGAATTTTATTTCTATGAATGGTAGTTATTTAACAACTCTGTTATAACAAAAATGAAATTGATCATTTTCATTTAAAGCTTGAAATTTTGAAAATATCAATCAGGTAAGATAATTTAAAACATCGTATTTAAATTATCATATCAATCAGGTTAGATAATTTGAAACATCGTATTGAAATTATCATCGTATTTAAATAAACATCGTAGAGAAAGGCCACTTATTTATCATATATTTATTTAAATGTTAGAGTAGTGGCTATAAAATTAAAGTTATGTAACGAAATACTGGTATGCTTTCAAAAATTGAATTAACTTTTTCGAAGAAATAATCACTCATGAAATCTACTTTTTAATATCATTTTAAATAACTTCTTCTGTAGTCTATCAAGAGTCCAGAAACATCCTCTTAATTCTATAATAAATAATTATAATTGTTGTTGGTATAGTTTTTAATTACGGAATCCTAAAACAAAAAACAAATGCACATTGATGCAAGTTATTTGTTGAGTTAAAAGTAAAACACTAAACAGAAAAAGTAACCATTACCGATAGTACAGTGGTTGAAACCTTTTTATTTTACTTTTCACTACGTTAAGTAATAAGTAGGTGCATTGACTTCGCTCGTTTAATACTTACAAATACCTATATTTAATAAAACTTTTAAATCATTTTACAGAATGGTCAATTATAAACATTCTTTAATTTTAAAGTGTTTGTGAATGTTACATCGTAATCTTTTAAGATAATCATCACTATTAAATGTATATGTGTGCCCCGGTCATGCTTAGCTATGATAATTTTCACACAAAAAAGTTTGTCTCATTTTATCTAGCCATTTTTAATCGATTGCCACATCTTCCTAGCTTTTAGAGAAAAAAAGCTTATGTTTATACATGGTATAGACATGGGAAAACAAACCATTTTATCATAACCCAACAATTATATCACATCAAATGCAAAACTTATTAATGCGGAAAATATTTCATTGCCATTAAATCATTAAATTTGTTTGCATAAAAAATCTCTATAAGACAAAGATTTGTCTATTTTTTCCCAAAAAGTATGTATTTACATAAGCTTTAATTATGTGTTTCATAAGCAGAGACGCTAATTCACTAAGTTTGAAGACGTTTATTCCTTATTGTGTTTCTTAATCATATTAATTGGCTGTTATATTTATTTATCAATTTGTTCATTCCTTAACAATAACAACCCTTGAAAGATGAATTATTTCTGTTAGTGTCGCTTCCTATGATTATTACTTGGTAAATTTAATTCAATGTGAATTCCCAATTAACTTAAATAATATTATGCGCAAATTCTTTATACCATTTTGAATAGTTATTATTTACCTATTAACTTAAATATATTAAGTAAGGTTACACAATCAAAGGCTTTACATCGGAAAACAGGAATATTATTGTAGATGTATAAAAATGTTGTAGGCAGTAAAGTTACAAATTATTTGAGGAATTTGATGAGGAAGATCAGTGATGATGGATCATTGTTTTTATTATTACTCAATCTTGAAGAAAATATTATCTGTTATTTTGGAGGTTGGCTTTTTCAGAAATCTTGATTATGTGGTGGAAATAGATATGGAGATGTTTTGTGGTACTCCTCAATCCTCAGAAGTTCTATTCTGTATTTCTGATATGATATGAAGTTCTACTATATATTTTCTTCCTTTTTTTCACCTATTTTGTATCGATTCTAGTTAGTCAAACGGTTTATTGTGTATTGGCAATCATATGGGATGAAGAGAATATTAAAAGGAACACCGCAACCGCGGCCCGTGTACCTAGACCTTTTGGTCGTCTGTACCCTCGTTTTAGAAAAGTCCATCACCTGAATTCAAAGATGCCTTCTGGCATGAGATGTATTATATTGTTATTATGTTGTTGATGGATCCGGTTTCTTCGTTTTTATCCAAGCGACGATAGTGTCTTAAACCCATAGTCCTTTTTTTTTTTAATATAATAGATCAAAATGTCGCTGCCTGGATTTGAACCAGTATCCTCAGTCTAAGTAGTGAAATGGATGAAGGTATTAGTGCCTTTTCTCAAATATGGGATGTAAATTTGATTCTCACCGTTGCAACATTAGATGGATATATGAGAGACTCATCTAACCAATAGTTAATTATTTTGGTTAAAAAAAAAGTCTGGAAATATTTTCTTTTCTAGATTTCAATCTCTAGTCGCCAATTAATATAAATACTAACGTCAATTGTGTTTCAGTCAAGAACAACTATTCTTGAACATTCTGTTAATGTGAGATTATAAGGAATATGAACAAACACACATTACTGTGTGTATTTATGCCAATGTACTATAAAAACAACACAAACCTTTCTACTACTGAACTGAACTACAACAAATTACAAGTTAAAATCTTTAAAACTACATCTGTACTTGACAGGTTGTTGGATAACCCTTTTTAAAATCCGTATGGAATATTCAGACAAATCACCCATAATATACATATACATGGATGGACGTACCATACATACATACATTAATGTGAAATGTTATGTCTATTTCATATGCAATGAGCGAGCTAGTTGGTTTGGCATGGTTTGATGCTTATGCTACTCTTGGTACTTGTTCTACGTAAGACAGCCGCCAATGGTTGCTATTCAGTTGTTTTTTTTTTTATATATTTATTTGTGTGTTTTTTCATTTATTTTCTATTCAGTTCTAGAATTATATAATGGTCACTGATGGTGTTTGTGTTGGAATTGATATATACAATACTGGTTAAAAGTTTATAGATGTGTTTTTTTTTTGCCTTGATGTCTAATATATAAATATTTTTCCTTTTTAATTGACAATTAGAAATCTATATTATCTTGTTAGAAAACCGCAACGAAAACAATCACAAATTGTTCGCTATAACTATGAGCACCGTGCTTCAAATTGTTTTCTTTCGTTTGTTTTTTCGTTTCGTTTATTAATTTAAATTAATAATTTTTTTTTTTACAATTAATAATAATTAGTAATTCAATTTCTTCGATCATTTTTACATTTTTTAGTCCAATAGCTATACAAAAATTAGCTATAAAATTTTCATGAAAACTGATAAACAACCAATTATAATTTCTAGAATGGGAATGTTTTATTTCAAAATTTAGCTACTAGTGAGGTATCAATCGGTTGAGAAGTCCCTTCCACGTGCTTTACATGGTACGGATAGTTGTATTTAATGTGATTACCAACAGTGGCCAATTCTGGCTTCTGTGTGTTGATATAATGAAAAACTGAAATCTTTGATAAAACGAATGCAACAATGTATTAATTACACAATTGAATAGCGTAAATTATTTTTAGAAAATATGTGATTGTGGGTACTAATGTCAGTGGAAATAGTTTTGTTAAATTGATTTAATTGAAGTATCAATTGTGTGGTCAAAAGCCTTTTGAAGCGTAATTCAGCACCAAAAAAATATTTTATTTAAACTATCTGAATAAAGTATATTTATATTTATATTTATTCATTTATAGCCAGGTATAGCCATCGGGTGGTCACTGATGGCAATTACATTATATACCGACCATAGCCTTAAGTAACAGCTATAACCAGCTAGTGTTCGGCGTAAGTACTTGGAGTACATAAAAAGTGGATTTATGAATCTCTATGTGTGTTACAATCTTCATAACAATGAATTAGCTAATCGTTTGTACCTACCCGCCTGCTAAATTTTTCATTTTGAGTACATAAGCTACAAGTAACAAAAATTTATGAAGCCTATATTTGAGAAAATTTACTAATTTGGAGAGTCATTATAGTTAACCACTTTATGATATTCATAATTGTAGTACAGGTTTTTATATAATTGTAATAGATATGTTTATAAAAGAGATATAATTACGTCAAATTCATTATTCCTATTAAATAAATTTATAAATTGGTAGTAACCGAGTAACTTTCCTAAGGAATATTTAGAGTGTTAAATAATATTAAACTTTTACCGAAGAGTGTAACAACTTCACCAACATAATACAATTATATGTATAAATGTGTGTTCCAAAGTTTTGTTGTAAAGTGTTTTTCTTCTGAATAAATAAATAAATCATTGGCTTTTTGGGATCTCCTCCTTCCACAACAATATTCTTCATTGATATGGTATGGTACAAGTTGGTACTACGGTTTGTTGGTGTTTACTGGGTACATACTTTATGTGTTGGTAGTACACAATACTTACACAACTCCTAAAACTAAACTTGTTTTTCAATCACTTATAACATAAGTAAATAAGACATAAATTTTACCTCTGGCGTTTTCAACAAGAATAATTATTTCAAAAAGGTTTCCGGTGGAAGGCTATTGTTGTTATGCTGTTGTTATTTGGTTATTTCAATTTAAGATAGTTTTTTCGAGACGGCACAAGAATATTTTTAGCCGACTTTAAAAAAACAGGTTTCTCAATTTGATAGCGTATATATTTTTTATGTGTATTCATTTTAATGCGTGCTCGCGGATAACTTCGTCGTTTATAAACCGACTTTGATAATTAAATAATTGTTGGAAAGGAGATATTCCAAGGGTGGTTGGTACCGAGATTATGAAACCATTATATAAGGTCCCTAAGGGGAGAGAACGGGGAAAACAATTTCTGTATGTATGTTCGCGGATAACTTATGAAAGTTTGATAACTTATTAAAATATGAAAGTTTGATAAAAAGAGCCACCTCCAAAAAATGAACTGAAAAGTAAAAAATAAATTAAATTTTTCCTTGCAACCGAGGATCTTCCTAAGTTGGTGCCAATCTTATACTTTAAAATTGATTGGTTGCTATCGATTGAGAAAGGTAATTTGTCACAAGTAACAATATAAAATTTTTGTTTAATTTTTTAAAAGGCAGTTCTTGTTTTTTAAAAATTGTTTATGTGGATTTTGTTTCTTCAGTCAATTTATTAAAAATATCAATAATTATTCAATTCTTTATTTTACATTAATATGTTTTACTTGTTAAAAAAAACCTTTGTAAACAATAATATTGACAACGAAGTTTTATTTTTGGATAGGAATTATGAAGTTGATCTGATTTATTCAGTTTTTGATGTTTAATGACAAGAAATAGTCTTCTATGTTAAATTTTCAATTTTAGCTCAATTCATACGATAATGTATACTATATATTTACATAATGTAAAATAATTACAAGACAAATATAAATAAATTTGAATAATATTGTTTGTAAATTTGAATTCATTAATAATCAAAATTGTAAATAAATTCTAATAATGAACAAAATATGTAAGCGAGAGGCTATAGGCATGGAATTTTAAATGCTTAAGGAACGTTTGCTATAGTTTTCGAAAAGAATACTCACTAGTTGAGAGTTAACTTTAGCCATTTATAAACTGTATAATTATCGGAGTTTATTGAAATGTTGTTTTTCTAACCATTTTCTTTTGAATGCTTTAAAAAATATTCACCAATTAACACCACAGGGGAGGGTACAATTGTTTTACAGTAATTTTAAATATCCGAATTAAGCAATTAGATGAATATAGTTGATTTAACTTTTAAATAATTGTCAAAAAGATCTCTTCAAGAGTAGAATGGATATTTCAAAATAAAACACCAGCAACATCGAATTGGAAAATTCATTTTTATTGAAATTATGTTTTTTAAATAAACAATCAAATTTCTCAGAAATTATTCATTTCTCGGAATCCAGATTTTGATCACTTATTGAGCAGTATCTTTTCTGAAATTATTAAAACTTCCAATCAGTGATCGCAAAAAGTATTTCAATTTGAAAAATGGCCATTTTTGAAAAGTTTTGTGTTATTTAGAAAAAACCTTATGATACGATTTTTTAACACCTTAAAGTTAAGTACGAAGCTTTTTTCGAGTTTGAAGCGAACGTTTTACTAGATAACAAAAGTATTTTTCTTATGATCGTCTTAAAAAACTATAAATCATCAAATTGAAGAATGTACAATGATTTTATATCTATAAAAAATTATGATAATCTTTATACGTTTAATTATAAAAATGGTACTTAACGATCTAACAAGTAAAAGATAACGAATCCGAAAAATGATGAAGTGAAATAACTTTTTTAATTCTGCAATTAAAAAAGTATTAGTTCTCGAAAATGGTTGTAAAATTTTATTTAAAATATAAATAATCTGTAATACAAATTTCAGAAACAAAATCTTTTGTTAACATCAAATTTGAGAAAGTCCTTAAGAAAAACTAAATTTCAAACGTAGGAACTACCTTATGGCAGAGGATCTGTATTGCATGATGTTTCTTATAATGTTGTGGCCTTGTTTCAACTATTATATTAACAAGCCATGGTGTAATTTAGTACTGATATTAATCAATATACAGCAAATTATTGAGTATTCATACTCTCTCACGCATTGACATCACACAACTGGGTAGATAGGCTGATACTTAAAACCTACCCCCTTTCAACACAGAGTATTACAAGCAACTAACCCTTCATATATAGTATACATATAAATTTAGTATATAATATATAATATTCTACTCTCGAATAACTAAATAACCGTATATTCAAATTTTAGAACAATACTTAATTTTCAAATAACAAATTAACTATGAATAATTGAACTGGAATTTATTGTTTTTCAAAATGGTTTATTATTTGAAACAAAAAATGCAAATTACATTTATTTTATTTATTGTATTTTTGCTTTACGTAATTAATAAATTACTAAATTACTGCGTATGTATAAGTGTGGTTTCGAATTTGTTACACTGTATAAAAGGGCATAATTTGTACTACCTTTTTTATAATATCTAGGGGTGAAGGGGACAGCTTAGGAAAGGGACAGATTTAAACTTATGATTTCTTAAAGCCAACTAAATGTTTGTCAATGTCACTAATACACTGAAATATTACTCATACATCAAAGAATAAATATCTTATATAGTCACAAATTTGTGTGTTTCTAAAAAAAGTTATAACGAATTTTTGTTTTTTATACCACCAAAAAAATGTTTCCCAAGAAACCTGTAACAATTTTTTTAAACCTAATTGTTATCCAAAATTTAGTGGTGCTGGTTAGTTTTTTGATATATCAATTGATTTTCGCTCTTCGTTTATTTTAATATCTAGTTTTTAAGTAGCTGTGGGGCAAATTTGATAAAAAAAGAGGTAGATGATACTTTATGTTCATATGTGTTTACCATTTACAGATACAAGTAAAATTAAGTTTAATAATAAAAAAATTATTTCATTCAGAATTATCAGAATATATAAACTGTAAGAGATTTAATTAATAAAGAAGACATAGAAACAGCGGTTTATAATGCTAATGGTACCAGGTTCTCTATTTATAGATATAGAATTAAAATTCATACAATTAAAAATTTGATATAAGTTTACTTTCCAATCGATGTATTTTGATAATATGTTAATAAATTTAACTGAAAAGTAAATAGATATAATTTTTAGCCTAATTTTCAAGCAGGAAATAATTTTTTTTCGAAACTGCCCCTTTACTGAGGTAGATTTGAACAAATTTCACATTTTTTTAAACTGTTTTTTTAGCAGATGCCTTTAATACAACTTAGTGACTGCTATTTCTATACTTAGCAAACACCAATGTACCTTTGAAGAATGTATAGGTTACATTTCTCTTTATAAGCAATATATTATGCGACTGAATGTGAAAAATGTACTAATATGACCCTTCCTTTCTATATCTAAATATCAAATAATTGATGCTCACCAACTTACCTTATCGTTTATGTAGGTCTCAAAATTTGTGTTTGGCTTTGTAATAATTTGTGAAAACATTTTTCCCTCTACAAACATTTATAAAGAGTACCCACAGTTTCAAATTGACACACATTCATTTTTGAAGTTAAACTTCTTTAGGCGCGACTAGGGAGTAACTCAGATTTTTTTTCTGACGGAAGTAACGCTTTGGTTGTATTTTGATTGGTTGTAAGTATGTTTCCGCCATTTAAAAATAATAATTCTGATTGGTTGTTAGTATGTTTCCGCCATTTAAAAATAATAATTCTGATTGGTTGTAAGTATATGTCATATACTACACGCTTCTTGACTTAATTAAATTTTTTGAAAATCTCTAAATATACTTGTTTATTTATTACTTTTAAAATAAGTAAATTAAAAATAAATTTTCTGACAATTGCGACATTTTATAATATTTAATAACAAGGTTATATTGACATGTGCTGATCTAACCTTCAATTTGCTACTCTCAATTATTTTAAGAAATTATGATGACATTCAATTACCTGTTTCGAATGAATAATATTAATATAACATTTAAATAATCTTTGTAAAGCACATGAATAATAAATATAATTAAATTATAATATAATATTTATTTATTTAAGTTAATATTTAATCATTTCAGTGATATATGTCGTCAACGCCAAAGAAGTTTTACTTCAATCGCGCGTAAAGGTTACACGCACACACTTTTTTTTGTATTGTAGTGAGAAGATCATTCAATAATTGATAAAAACCATTTCATCCGCGACGGGATAAAAACAGATATCCTTAGACCATATGCAATTTTGATGTTTTCTAGCTAAGAATATTCCAGATTTGTCAAATGATGAACTGAATGGATCAAAAACGTTTAGTGATACTCATTTATTTTATTATTTTACTCTAGATAGAAAGCATTAGTTTTTAACTAATAAAACTTCTTGTCAACACTCGAAAATGCTCTTCAGTATTTATTTGATCACACAATACAATATAATGATTTTATCTTTTGCAAATATATTTTTCACAAAACCACTAAGATCTTTAATAAAATTTCGTCTTGTACACGTGCATTTACAATATTCAAACATAGTGTTCGTTAATATTTCTATTGTTTGAAATTTACATAATTTATATACTTTATTATTTAAAAAAAAATATGCATATATAACGATTATATTGAACTTTATTTAAAGTACACGTGCAGGGGTGTGTTTGGTAATAATTATAGATAATACAACTATATATATATATACATGGTATACATATGTACTTGTAAAATTTATTCAAAAAATATAATTTACAAACAATAAACAAACATTACAATACTTTGATTATATTCTGATTATCATATAATACTATAGGTATAAATATTTAATACAGATCTGTACATAAAATTACCATATTAAGAACTATTTTATTAAAACAATTAGACTTATTTCTTCACAATTTCAAACTAATTCGATCCAGTATTGAGTAATTTAGCTATTAAACGTGCCTGAACATTTTAGTCTGATACTTTTAGGAAAGTTGCTAAATTATTAACCAATACAGATTAAAAAAATTTGGTTTATTTAAAAGTCTAACGATAGTTTTCTAAAAAATTGGAAATTATTCGCCTAAGTATAACATAAACTTGATTTATATGATTAGGGATTCAAATAAACACTTTTATGAAAGAAAATAGTCAATTCTATGAAAGATATTCTCGAACAAAAATTCATTTTATGAAATAATAATAACTACTAATTCTTTTTCATGTTACCTTAAATGTTAAAAGCCGACAAAAAATACTCAGTTTTTGGGCTTAGTTCCATCCACATTTGAAAGAAAAATTTTTTTTTCATTTTACTGATTCTGATTCAAGAAAATGTGAAAGTTTGTTGTTCTCAATTAAACAAAAATTTACAATACAAAGTAAATTAGAGCAAAAACTCATAAAATTATCTTGCTCGGACGAATAATTTTCGAGATATCACCTTAAACTGTATTAACTGGTGTAAAATGTTATTGCATTACATGCTTATATGCATTTTTGTATTATTTTAATTACAAATTAATACTCATACATACAGCAAATTATCTTATTTTAGACTCAATTGACCAAATCTAAAGAGGGAATAGATTACGGAAGAAAGTTTGAAAAATTTATTGAGTTGATTAAAAATCTAAATGTAGAATAGAAATATTTTTATAATTTTGGTCATTTTTCTAAATAATTTTGTTTATATTTAATTCAAAATTATAAAAATAAAACCATTAATCTTAATTAATTATTAATAAAACCGTAACACCCAAATTTATATATATATATATATATTTATTTATTACCGTATCTAATTCATCAAATGGACATTAAATTTATCATCCATATGATCATAATTTTGAAATTTAAGATATGACTTTTTTTTTAAGTCAACCAACACGTTTGATTCATTTTGAATGACATCCATATTTAATCTTAATTTATCATGCATGTTAATAAAACCAAACATACCGTAGGCGAATTAAAAGTTAATTCATCATCATTCAAAAGTTACCATATCTATAATTCAATGGACAACGTTATTTTTTTTTTTAATTTTATATTATAACCAATTGAAAATGTTATACTTACACATGACATTATAATAAAGAATTGTATAGTTTCGACTGAAAGGGTGAAATTTTAAATTGAATGATTTTATTTTAATTTTTGCTAAAATGCCTGATAATTATCATTCACATAATTTTATTTCGTAAATTTCGTAATTGCAATAGAGAATTTTTGGGAATAGATTTTGTGCATATAATGGAATATCAGATGATTTAACACATGGAACATACAACAATATTAAATATGTGTAGATATTTTGTATGTTATTTTTTGTATTATATTTTGTCATTATTGTGTAGATAATTGATTTGATGTAATTTATTAATTTAAAAATGTTGTATTTATACGTAAAACCATTTCATGACACAATTTTCAATACTTAAGAATGAAAAGTTTGTGGTTTCCTATCTATTTCAAAATATTAATGTAATATTTCTTTTGTTTCAGGTATGTAACATATTAAAAATGGCTTCGATGGATTTTTAAATAAACCAATTTAAAATAAGATTTCATCGAGCATGGTATTTGTTTTATTTCATAATTCGTTATCATGGACATTTTTTATCAATAAATGTTAGTTGATCGAAAATTATAATTAAAATTGTGAGTGGTTTTTTTTTTTTATTATTGAATTTTTTAATGTACGCAAAATTTTTGGATCAAACTTCAGAGAGAACTAAACGATAGATATGCGTAATTATTTTCTTGGTTTTATTTTAAAGAGTTCAGAGAATCATTTCAGGAAAAAAATCATGATAGTTTCTAGGAAAATAAAAAATATCGATACATTTTTGAGTATTCTATTTTTGGGATACAAATTTTTTTATGTTGTTATTCAGGCCTGCGCATAGAGTGTCGTATAAAGATAATAATGTATTGTATATTTAGTTTTTATTATGCATTAGGCAAAATAATTACGCAAATCTGATATTTTTAAAATGAAGTTTGCATGTTATCAGCCAATTCATTTCTAATGATCTTATTCATTGTTTTTGAATTTAATATTTAAGTTCGTAAATATTAAATTCTTTTTCATTATAAGCTTCGTTTTCATTAAAATATTTTTTTTAATATTTGTAGTTTCGTAATAAGTTGTTTATGGTTTACTTATACAAAAATGTACAATACTTATGCGATTATAGTCGTTCATTTTCATTAATTCATTAATTATTGGTCATGCAAAACTATTTCAGTTTTCTAATTTTTTTTCACCTATATAGTGTGCTTATGTTCGGAAGCTCCAAGTATTTTTAATAAACATTTTCAGAACACAAATTATTTTCACGTTTAATTTCTAATTACGTTAAGCTCGCATTTTAACTAGTGAAAATAACAAGTAACCTAAAGTTAAATTTTTAGATTGGTTTGGTATCTAAGTACTCGACATAAGTTAATAGTTTCGGTGTTTCGGTGTATTTTTTATGATAAGCATTTATAAAATAATATTTAGTACATAATTATATGTATTGAAATGATATGAATGCTTATTAGCTAAATTCGAAGTGAAATTGTGGCAAATCTAAAGAGTTTACTATAAAAACTTACAAATATAAATTTTTTGTTACAAAAAAAATAAAATATTATATTTTCTATTGTATTTATCTTTGGTTTTGAATCCATTGGAACCGAATATACCGATTTTGCTCATACACGAACTTAAAAACACTTATGGGCTCTAGTTTGTAGAAATAGATGATAATATGAACACATATATCAACATTTTGTTTGTGGCATCAATATTTTTTGTTATAAACTTTATTGAATTAAAATTATTATACTCTGACATATATAATATGTCGAGAATAAAAGTGAATCTTATCAAAGGTTTCAAGAAATTACCTGACAAACTAAACATAATTATATTTTAAATTTAAACATAAAAAAGAACCACGAATATTTTCTTTATAAACATTAATTCATTGTAATTTGTGTAAACTTTCGTAAATTTAAACATTTTTTTCTTTCTGTTGTACGTTCATCGTTATATAAAATCATTTAATATATAAACGTTAATCTATGAATATATTATAATATTAAAAAAATGTTAGAATATAATCATATACATACCACAGCCATTATACCTTCTATGAATACAAGTATTTTATTCATAACACGTGCACAACAATCTACATTTTCACCACCTTCCTCTATTCTCTCATATTTAGTACAACCAAAAAAAATTTACGTTGAACGCGATCGTTACACATTACATTTCTTCTTTATTTTTACCTTACTACCCCCTACATATCCGATTACCCACCACTCTTATATTTCCTTAATCGTATAATTCTGCCATACCTACATACAATTATTTGATATGTGTGTGAGGAAAAAGGGAGGGTATTTATGTGTGAGTACCTCATAGAACCAAAACAAAAAAAACTTTAAATGACTTACTTTAAAAACTATCGAATTCTAAAATGTATAGCTAAAATAAATGTGTTATATTAAAATTTTTACGTAATAAATAATGTATTCATATAATAGCCGAATGAAAGTAGGTTTTTTTTTTATCTCGGAACTCAGTTCCTAGTTAATGGATTTCAATGTCCTATGGTTTTTTAAATTTGTTATGCTATTAAATAAAAAGTTTACCACTTAAAATTTTCCGCTAAATAATTATTTTTCTCCATATAAATCTGAAAAAAAGTTGCTTTGAGTCCTTAATTTTGAAAAAGAAAACACTAATTTTTGAGGGTATGAAAAATAATTTTAAGCTTAATAGGCAATTTTTTTTTGTCTATTATTAATGATTCAGCTCCTTTAGTTTTCGAGTTTGAATTACTTTCAAAGTAATATCGAAAAGGTTTAGAGAGTTTTCCCCAAATTATGTTACGTTTTTTTTTTTTATTTATCCACATTAAATGCCAGACAGTATTTCAATTTTGCTTAAACTAAATAATACTTTCAATGAGTTCAACTTTCTATAATTTATATTTACTTTCTATAAACATTGAATTTACAGAAATGAAAAACAATTTTTTTTACTATTTTATATGTAAGCTTCATTTTTTTACTGACATACTTTTTGATTAAATGTAAGGATTTCCGAAATATTCATGAAAATTTCAAAACATGCATTTTAATTGTTAAATCGGTATTTTTAATCACAACTTATTCAAAATGTATTCTCTTTTTAAAGAAACTTTGTGGGTGTTTTTTTCTTAAACTTCGTTGTTATATCGATTTCAATTACGAAAGTTGGGATTTTAAGACCCCAGATAGAGTGGATTCACACCGTTTTCAAAATCACGGAAATTTTTAATAGGTAAACTTTATAGTATTAGTAATTAAGAATTTAACAAAAAATAAAAAAAAAATTCAAATTCATTCACGATAACTGGGTTCCGTCATTTAGCAGTTTTAACTAATTGTGCTTTACTCGAAAGTAAACGGAATTAAAATAACTTTCACTTTCTAATAGTTAAAACATAAATACCACGAACCATGAAATATAATTTTATTTCATGCTTCGGAGGAGCTCGCCCACACACACCGTGGTACGAGATTTTTAAATATTAAATTTAATAATAAATTTGCAATACTTCTCCCAAAACTACAATAACTCCATTTCATTTCGACAAATGAATCATTGATTCGAGTCCAGGATTTGGCCATATTAACAAGGTTTGTTACATGCTGTAAAAATTATATTTGCTTGCAAAAATTTTTACCTACTTAGAAAATGTTTAAACTAACAAAAATGCTCGAAATACTCGTAAGTAAAATGCAAATAGTAAAGATGAATTTTGTTTATAAATTGTTCCTTAAGATTTTTGTCCCAACAGAAAAAAATGTCCTAAGCTTTGGTAGTTCAAATCCTGACCATAAACAGAGGCATTGTTTAAATAAACAATTTGAGAAGTTTGTTTCTCTTATACGAACACAATGATGAATTTGGTTAATAACTAAAAGACAGTACGCATTTTCTTACCTCCTCTCACTCCCAACAATTTAGTATTAACTTTTGATTTAAATTAGCGAGTCATTAATCAAATATTTAAATTTTGTAAGTCTATACAAAAAGTTCTCTTCCTTTTGTGTTATTAATATACACACAAACGATTTTGTGATAGTAGGCTTACATTAAGTTCCTGTTTGTTGATGAACACACAAAAACACTACAATTGGGAACAAATAGCAGATATGGGTAATTCTACAATCAACATCAAAATTATATTTTAACAAGTGAAGATAACAACTAGCAGAGTTCATTGTTTAGATACTCGATATATGAATGAATTTCATTGTTTGGATTATATATACAATTAGCATTCATAAAATACGATAAATATCCCGTCTATACAGTATTAAATATGTATACATGTATAATATGTATTGTTTTTACCTGTATGTGTGGTTATTAGCCAAATTCTAGTTTAATAGTTGGATCAAGGATTCATTAGACCCCATGGACCGATTTTGTTCATTTACGAACTTTAACTCACTTTTATGTTTACAATACATCACCAAAATTTCAGCCCGCTATCTCTTTTTGTTTTTGAGTTATTGTGATGACGAGTGGACGGACAGACAGTCGGAAATAAATTAATTAGGTATTTCTATGAACACCTCCATGATCAATTTAAGTAGCGTTACAAACTATAATGAATATATTCTGACACATAATGTATGTCGAGTATAAAAATCGATTTCGGTTATGTAAGTTTTATGGCAAATTACATTTTAAAATGAATAAATAATTATGATTTCAATAAATGCTGCTTCTTTTATATTAAGTACAAATAAATATTTTATTTGTGATAAAGATTGATTTTTAATTTACATATTAACCCATCAATACAGTAACAAATTACAGTTATAAAATTTTCTGTACTTTTCTACAAAAACATATTTGGTATTTCTAAAATAAACTGTTTTCAATTTTTCAAAACAATCGTTAAAAAATTGGTATTTTTATTTAGTTCAAAACAATCGTATGTAAATTGTAAAGATCAATACTTACAAAGTTGCGAGAAAACCATTGTAAAAAGATTCTATACATATAATAAATACTTCAAAAAATCATAGCGTTACTGTTTCGCGTAAATATGCGAAATGAATTTTACACGGAAGTTAGAGCTTCATTTGTTCTTCTTCTTTAGTTTATAGAACTACCCATATAAAAACATTGAAGTAACATAAAATCCGACAAAGATAAAGAAAATATGATGCCATCATCGTTTAACCAATCTTCTTTATATTATATAGCTGAATACGATGCAAAAAAAAAAAAATCAACTGATAAATGAAAGGTTTATTTTCTTCATTAATCAATCGAAAATTTGTTACAAATATTTTTCATTTTGCCATACTATGTGTTATAACAAAAAAAAAAAAAAAATAAAATGAAAGAGACCTTCTTTCAAAATTGATGTGGCGAGCATAGGTAGTTTGAGTGTTTTTTTCCTCCTATATATATATATTATAATACTTCCTAAACAAAACCTTCTTTTATTTTCCTCTTTCCACCATTATCCAAACTTTATTGCTATCATCTATTTTTAATAATATTTTCATATTTCTTCGTCATTATTAATTGAAACCTTATATATGCTAGTCATGATTTTCTTTTATTAAAATTTTATTAATGATTTGAATACAAATTGAATAGAAATTTTAAAATTAAGATAAGTTAATTTTATGTTTATACATACCGGTTGGTACGCAAATAAATTGTTTTTATATATTTATAGAAATAACAAAATTATCCAAATGTAGGCTCATTTATTTTACAATAATTAGTAGACCTGTGTACTGTTCCGCAGCATTAACTAATAATAATAATTTAATAGCCTAAATTTGAATCTGAAATTCAAAAGAATTGGGACATTTTCAAAACAGACCTGATATTAATAATCACAGAAAAAAGGTGATGAGTGTGTTTTATGCTCTCAACAATCTCCAAATCATCCAATTTGAGTGTTTATTTGTTCAAATTATACGTATCAAATTATGAGTCACTGTGTCTTCTTGGGCCAAATTATATAACATATATTTCTTATGGGGTGTTTCTTTTTCCAAGTGTTTTTATTTTTTTGTATCCAAAGATCTCCAGTTCTTTTGAAGGTTCGCATTCGTTTGTCCATTCACTGAAGATCTTTCATTTGAGCTATTAAGCACTCAAATTGGTTGAGATGGAAATGGAGAAGACAAAGGTGTTGACATTCAACTTTTCATGAATTTTTTTCATATGTAGATTTTCATTGAAATTTTCGTTTAACTCAATTCATTTTTATGACCTGAATACTAGAACTTCAATCGTGAAGATTTATTTATTACTTCGTTATTCAGAACAGTTTATTTTTTAATTATCCTTTTTTTCTCTTGCTTTAGTATAATTTATAATTTTCTATAAGCATTACCTTCCAGGTAATATTTATTCTCGTTTAAATGTACGAATTATATTTCATGATTGCGTTCATTAAGCCCTTCTCAGTAATAGTAGTTAGGAAAGTTATTCATATATACGACCTTGTCCTGGCAAGCTTCCATTTTATATATTTATTTAATAATAAATAATCTACTTTCTATGTAGAAAAACAATGCAACATGTAACTAATTTTTTTGATCCACACGGCTTTGAATGAACACTTCAAAATATAATTAAAATTATATTTTAGCTAATAATACCTAAAATAAAATGATGAAGTAAATTATTTTTGTTTTTAATTGATTTTCTGTCAACTTAAAATTTTTTGTAAATTATATTTTTTGTTATATAGAATAGTGAAAGTTTAGTAATTAAAACCGCCTAACACTTCTTTTATAATCAAAATGTAAAAAAACTCCCAATGATATTTTAAAACATAATTATAATTTTGTTACTATTTTTAACTTCCCAGTTTTCGATTAAAAGACCCAGTCGTGATCTAAATATATAAAAGAGCTAGTAGTCTAGAAGTGATCCACAAGGTCTACTATACAAATTTTACAATAAAAAAAAAACATTCTTTATTATTACGAAATGGGTCTAATTTTGTCTATTGTTTCAAAATACGGCTGCACGAATTTTGTCGATAATACTATTTGTTCTCCACATAATCGAGGCGTAAGGAAAAGGTACATGCACACACAGCCTAATGCTATATTATACTTAAGGATGTTTTGCGGTATAAAATTGAGGACACAAATACGGGTGGGGATCTTATAATAATACCATATTGATTTCGAATTCGTTTACGGATAAGCAATTATTTCGGGTTATCTGTTACAGCTATTAAATTTTAGTAGTAATTAGTCCGAAAATAAAATACAAAAATCTATGATATGGCTTTATATCGATGGCTTTATGGCGAGGTAGTTCCAAATAATTACTTAGAAAATTAAATATTAGTAATTATTGTATATACAGACATATAAGTAATTATTGTTATTAAATTTTATCTAATACTTATAAAAACATCCTGTCATTAGACTTTAGATTCCATGCCCCCTTCCTCAACCTAAAAGTATCCAAAACTATTATTTTTTTGGATATATCTTTATTTCAGATATTTTATAGTTTAATTTACTCACACGCGATAGGAGTGAGATGTTCAAAAATGTGAACTTGAAGATATAGAATTGAAGTGGTTGAGAAATTGTACGGTTTATTTCTGATGATATTGATACCAAGTTTAAAATTATTATGCACTGTATTCACATACATTAAAATTATCCACTCGCCGAGTTTGAATTTTCCATAAATATTTTTATTAAAATAAATATTTTTTTATTATATAGAAACTTCTATTTCATTTTGTCATATCCATGTATTCTATAAATGTATGTGATTGTCTCTTTTTACTGACGATTTTTCGCTTATTGAGTTTCAAATCACACGGATGCGAAAACAATTTTCACACCAAAAAATGAAAATCAATACTTCAGAGATATATAAATAATTGCCTTCAGAGTAATAAAATTGATACTTGTGACCCAGAATGTCTGTAAGTATGGTATAAAATATATGATGTAAAATATGTTCTATAAACTTTGTATTTATATATTTGAACAATTGTAATAAGTTTCTCAATATTTAATATCATGGTATTAACTGTTCACGATTCTATAGCTATATCAATATACGTATATAAAGAGAAACACGCATTTATTTTCATTTAGCTTGTCACTACTGGGATAGATTTGCAATAAATGAATATATACTTTACACTTAAATATTACTTACAAACACTAATACTCGAGTTTGAAAAGTTTTCGTTACGATCAGAGTACACAAATAAAGACATATTATTCATAATGTATGACACGCTATGTACAATTCAAAATTACTTTTATGTACTATTGATTCAGATACTAAAATGAGTATAATATACAGATTTCTTAATCGTTATATCTCCCAGAAACATAATTTCATCAGCGTCATTCGTTAATATTCTCCATTTTACACTAAAATGCGTTTTTGTTTAGGCTAGGAATTTCATGGTATTATCTACTGTTTGGTATAAAAACAAATAATCGATGATATCGATGATACACCATCTGATTTTCCAAAATTTGAAAAACATAGCTATTATATATAAATGTTTAAGACGCTCATATGTAGAATTTGCTATTTAAGGGAATATTTATTATTTAGAGAATGAACAAAAAATTTTATATATGAATCCCTAAAATTGTGGTATATAAATGCAGTGAAAGAATCTTTATTCACTCATTTTGTCATTATCAAGGTATTTATTTATACTTTTTTGGAAAATCGAAATATCATAATATTAATTTAAAATCATACAAACTTTCATATTTTTATGTTTTCTTTCTATTGACTTTTTATTTGTTATGTTGATATCAATATTTTAAAGTAAATAAATATTTATTCAAAGAAGGAATTTTTAAATTATCTATAAATCAATGTTGATTCCATGTTATGAAAGCTGTACTTTCATTATTTGATTGCACATTTGATTGTATACGAAGTAATATATATATATATATATATATATATATATATATATATATATATATATATATATATATATATATATATATATATATATATATATATATATATATATATATATATATATATATATATATATAAATTCAAACTCAAAAAAGGCTATTAAGATCAAAATGAAAATGTAGAAAAGTAAATAAATAAATATTTTAATTTTATAGAAAAATACTACTTGCCTTCATTTCAATAACTATTTGATTGATAAAACTACTCAATAAATATTTCTTTTGTGGTAAATCACTACTTGGATGGACGACCAACTCAGTGCTGTGTATTGATGTTGATTTATACTACATATAAATGATTGTAGTCATTCATATGTAGTCACTTCAATGCCAAAATATCGCGAACTATTCTTCCGATTTTGATGAAATTGTGAAAGTTAACGCAAGATTTAGTTTAACATCAGTGGTATAAATTTTATTGCAAGCCAATTGGTGAAGACATTTCGAGATTACAGCTATTTGTGTATATTCATATATTATCGTTTATTTACGCCCAAATTGGGAAAAACTCATACTTGATTCTACATTGATCATTGAAAAAAGTTCGTCCTTTTAGAGATATTCCCCGTAAGAGAGGAATTATTAAGAGGAATCACACCACTGACATCAACTAAAATTGATTCAAATTGCACAATGTCTTCGAAAGCCAGAGCGGAACAAATTAAGATAGATAGATTCAGACAAACGAAATTCATGCCGCATACATGGAAGTCAGTAGTCAACACATCGAAGGGCATAAATTTTTCTCCAATCAATGATCGAATGCCTACCGAATTTTTAAGCTGAGTGATACGTTAAACACTAGATAAAATTTCACCGGACTTGAATTAAAACCCGAAGAAACACGCCTTAGATGAGGTCAGTGCATGACTATTGAGCTGCGACATTTATTTACTGAGAGATAAGATTAGTATTTAAGTGGCCAATAATTGCCTTTCTATTAATATTTGTATTGATTTGTTTTTAATTGTATTCATTATAATCAAAACAAGTACAAAAAACAGTTAATGGCTGGCAAAATAATATCGCACATAATAAAAACAAACTGTCTTTCATAAAAATGGCATGCTAATTTAATTCAAATATTTTTCTTACATTATTTTAGTTGAATAGAAATGAAAGTGGTTGGTTCTCTATAGAAAAATATGGCATAATATTTGTGGTTCTTAACTAATATCAACAATATTATTTCTATACAGTTTTGGTTGAAGGTATTTAGTTATGCGGCCTATCTCGTGCTCTTATACGTAATAATACAAATGTGAAAAACCTCATTTGTATAAATAATATATTTACACACATATATATATTTTATAATAATAAGAATAATAGAATTTGGTCTGCTTTTAAATGTGATTCGTGAAATTGTCAGATAAAACATATTTCCCTTTTTCATATAATAATAATAATAATAATAATCATCATCATCATAGTAGATACCATATTATACATAAAAGAACAAATTTATTTACATAAGTAATAATATTACATAATGTTCGATCAAGGAGGAACTAAGCCTATACCGTAGAATATTTCGCTAGAAAATCCTAAAACTACTTGGTATTGAAAAAAACTGAAGGTATTGTTAAACTTTCACTCTGAAGTCTGATACCCATTACCAATTCATTTATTATAATCAGGCGTCTGTGTATTTTCACGTTTTAAACATTTCCTGTTTTAACCACAGGTAAGTAGTTATCCAATTTCTGTTTTTTTTTTCGATCTTATCAATTCATTCAAAATACTTCAGAGTATTAATTCTACAGGTATAAGCTTTAGCTTGTTTATCAAATTAATGTCTTGATTCTATCAAAAATATTTAAAATATATAATCAAAAATTTAGAAGTTGGAACCATTGGTTAAGAAGTTACGCTTTGGGATAAAATCAAAGTAAAATAAATTCCTGACAACAAATATCTGTAATTTCTAATCAATTATTTGCAAATTTTACTATTGAATGTTATTGAACTAGTTACGCTAGTTTTTGAGCTTTAAAGCTACGTGAATATTAGCTAAGTTTAGTTTTTTGAGGCATGAAATAAAGTATTATGGTTTTTAGAATATCCTCATTTAATATATCTAGTAACGTTGTTATAAAATGGCATCGAATGATGTGGAATCTAATTTTGTACTAGGTTTATGACACACCTTTTTAACAGACGATAAAATTGATGGTGGTCATCAATTAAAAATTTTCTCCATTTTCTAACTGCATCCTAAATAAATAGTTAGCTTGTTCCAACACAAACACGTTTTCTCTATCCTTCTTCAAATATGGTTTGTTGTCAGTGTTTGTAGGCAGGCAGGAGTGATGTTATTAAGTGAAATGAAATGGAGTGAAGTATAATATTGGAATGACTGACGGTGTGTGTAATATTTATGTAGTTCTAACTCTGTGAGTGTATGTGGTGTTTGAATGGTTGCTTATTTCCTGCTACTACTACTACTGATGTGTGCTCCTCTCTAGTATTATAATATGCCTGAGGTATGTTGTAACCAAAGTGATGATGATGAAACTGAACTAAATAAAAAGGTCTTGTGTTCGTTCTTGTGATATGAATAAAACAACCTTTTGCTAACTTACCTGCACTACATATCATTGGTATTTTATCATTGAACGCCATACAACAAAACTGATAACTCAAACGTTATGGTTTTTTATGTCTTAAGGTTTGAGTTTCCCTTTTTGCTTTTGTCGATTTACGTGATTTTCTTTTAGGGGAAAGTAGAATAGATTCATTTATGGGGCACATACATACAATATCTATATCTATGCTATCCTACAGTTTAAAGATTTCAAATTTATGAAAATAATTTGTCATCATGTATTCATTCGCACTTATAGACAGACAGAAGGTGTTTTTGTACTGAGACAATGCAATTTTAAAGCAGTAAAACAAAAACATTGTTAGCAAATTTACCACATAACGAATTTTCCACATTAAAAACATAATAAAAGAGAAACTATTTATGTTACCAAATTCAACTTTGTACCTATAAATAGGTGACTTAATAATTTACTAAACTAATTGATAAACGACAACAAATAATAAGCGGCTATAAAATTGAGTAATACGGAAATTTCAATAATGCGCTTAATTGTTAGACACACTTGCAAAATTTACTTGTTAATTAAGTCCTGGCAGCACTTCAATGATAGAATTTTGTGAACTAGCATAAAGTTATCTAGCAGTGTAAAGAGAAATTTGAATATAAAATAAGTTTATCTTTCACAGGCTAAAACATAAAAACTGTATTGAATCTAGCCCACTTCCCCTTTTTGATACTCTTAATAGCTAGAGTTTCATCAAAAGAATTAAAATAATTTATCGTTAGCCATATCTGTATACTCTGAAAATCATATATATTTTAAATTCTTAAAGTTCACATTTAGTTGAAACTTTTTTGGCCATTTCTCTAAAATAGTTGAATATACTAGTTCGATAAATGCTTATGGAACCAAACATGATTTCGTCATAATGAATAGGAATTTGAGGTGATGAGATGATTAAAAAATATAAAATAATACTGATAGTTGATGTATGAAAATAGTAAAAAATTTAGATCAATGTCGACTACTGATCAATTAATTTTAAGGTTTAATGTGAGGATCTTTGTGTTCCGATAAAATCATTTTTTAATATCTTTACCTTTATTTGGTTAATGATTCAAGTCATCATCAATAGCATTTATATTAATAATAGTTAAATAAAAGATATAAGAAATTTTTGTATATGGAAATTTCCAGACTACCAACACATTGCATTAAATAAACATACGTAAAATCTTTTCAGATTACGGAATTAACTTCTTTAATTTACTTTTAAGCATACCTATATCAATCTCAATTATGTAAAAAGAAAAAAAAAGTTTTCCGATTTAAATGGGTCAACCGTACTAATATTTATCTAAACAAATGGTTTTTTGTTTGTTTGTTTGTATTGATTGGCCACTCTTTAGTATAGTTAATAATATTACTAGAGAAAAATGTAGAAACTCATTCTCAAAATTATCCAGACACATACACAAACTACCCTTCATTCCCTATATATATATATCTCGATTCTAATATTATTAGGCTTTGACTCTATATGTTTGTGAATGTCCGGTGGTACGAACATTGCCTAAAGCTGATGTGATATCAGTATGTATATGTATGCGTGTGTGTGCCTTTAACTTCCTGTAAGGAAAATATTGTTCACATCCTGTAAATGGAAAATATGTGTGAGTAAAGTTTTATAGCACATGTTTGAATTTAAAATTTAAAAAACCTATTACAAATTTATTTTCATCAAACTTTCAAATAAAATCAAAACCGGTACATCCGTTTGGGAGCTATGATGGCGCGGACACATATCGACACGTCGAATTTATAACCACCCTGTCATTCGTCGGGGGTTAGTTAATAAGTGAAGAAGAAGTTGTAATTTTCAAATAAAAAATTACAAATGCAAATTTTAAATATAGTGACCATAATTAAATTATGACAAACACCTGCACCAGAATCAAATTTATACACCTCAAACCACTTAGATATTCAAAATTGAAAATTGAGTTTCTGAATTTAAAGTTTTGTTTGACGAAAACAATGGGAATTCAGTAGATCTAACGAAAAATGATAACATTGGTTTATTGATGGTTTTATTCCCTTTTTCATATATTCAGACGAAAATCTGCCGGGTAAAAAAAGAAACATACGAACCCATATGTGACAGTAGTGTATGGGTGGTATAAGCTGACTTCCTACCAACGTAACCAAAATTATACAAATGACGCTGATCTGTTACTAGTTTAGTAAGCACAAACAAAATATTTTCAGCTTTGAGACAAGTGAAGCTTGAAACGAGAAAGTTATGTACCAGGGTAGACAAACAAGATGGTCCAGAATCATTTTAACAAAATATTTAATGTTTTTTAGTAGTTATTTGTACCATGCATATATAGTTTTTTCAATTGTTTTATAGAAATGTATAGCAAATTTTAAACAAATTTATATGTGTAATTACATATTAAAGGCTGAAATATGAAGTTACATGAACTACAAAGCGACGGTATTGGAAAATAATATTTACTTAAATTTGTTCACTTTAGGATTTTGGATACTGGGAATAAAAGGGCCAAACGATTACACCACCAATTATACGAAATTATTAGTTTTGAATATAACACAAAATATGCTGATTTGTTAAAATTTTTTTGAAAATATATAAAATTTGAAATGAAGCCTTTGTAATTATCCAGAATATTTCTGTCTGCCTCCTAAAAGCCACATTCCTTATAGCTTGTATAATATGGACAGAATGGTCTTTATAACTTTGCACAATGCCATATCAGCACTATACTAAAAAGTACACCCTTATATCAGTACTAGGTATAATACTTCATGAATTCTTCCACCTTCTCATATCATTTATATAATATGTTATCTATCCTTTTTTATATACATACCATCTGGTGATTTCGTGTCCTTTTTTAAAACAAGGGGACTGTGTCCAATTTTATGTTAAATTAGTTTTTGAATTATGGCATGTTTTATTTGATACTGTTTTATAGAATAAAATTCGTATCTTATTGTACGGATATATTATAGTATGGACTATGCAAAATTCTTTCAAACAATTTGACTTTCTTCTTTTATTTTATTTTTGATTCGTGTTAGTATTATAAAAACAAAATGGAATTTTTAGAATGAGAAAACGTTTCAGTTATTGTTTTAAATTACAGAATGCTCAGCAATATTAAGCCATTACAATACTAAATTCATATTAATAGTGTTTAGGGTAGAATCACATGATTCGATTTTCTGATACGAATTTCTGATTTATATGTTCGTGGTTAAATAAAAAATTGTTTTGCTTCGGAATGCATTTCATTCAAGATTAATAACAGTACACTTTATATCTTGAATGAAATGCTAAACCATTCCGAATGTATAGCTATTTTAATAAATATTTAAATAATTTTTAATAAATATCTATGAATATTTAAATATATTCATACAAAGTTTTGTGTCCATTATTAGCAGTGAATTTTTAAATTTCTTTAGACATTTATTTGTGTTCTGTGATTGTAAGATTTAATTTTTTAACTTCCCTACTCTCTTAAAATTTAGTTAAACAATGACTGCAAAAATTATCCTTAATGATAAAAGCTTATTATTATATGATATGTTAATAAAAACTAGTATTTAAAGAAAACTATTTTATACAATCTAGTATTTTAAGACAGAAAATTTTTTATGTAAAATACAAAAACAAAAGAAAATACAAACAATTGCCGACAAGGTTAGAGAAAGATATTTTATAGCTTAAAAAAAAACTATGTTATACACAGATATTGTATATTTACGCGAATAGAGTTCTATTTACAAGAGAAATATACTTGATGGCATTTAAGATTTCCATGTCATCTTAAAGAAATACTTTCTTACGATATGTAATAGAAGTACCTACATTGCAGAAGATTTCAACTATATGCATATAATCTTATAAAAATAGTACCTAACCAAGTACCATCGTCTTATGTATAGAAAATTATGTAAGGGTGGATTTTTTTTATCGTTTCTTGTAAATACAAACTTATGCGTGTTATCTTGGACGTAAAAAGGGATTGTTGATACTTGAAACATGACTTGAAATAGGTGTAAGTAGTAAGCCTTTGTATTGTATTAAAAAAAAACACGTCCCTACTTGTATTTTGAAAGTAAAAATTATACTATTGGAAAATGTTTAGTATTGTGTTTGCAGTGTTCATAGTGTTGGAATTCCCTTGTGGAAACTTAACCACAAAGCCAAAGGGGAAAGACTCTTTATGTAGAAAATGAAGTTTATTGTTTTGATAGCACAGCTATGTTGAAATGTGATACGAATCGAGGATGTGGCTTGTACCATAGAAAATTCAAATCTTTTGAAATTAAGTCACTACATTTGTGTGGATTTTAATATTTACTATAGGAGTGAAAGAGAATGCTATATCTTAGAAACGGAGAAAAGATAGCTGTTTAAATAATAGTAGCATTATTGCAGTGAATCTGGTCACGGTTAAAGGAACACTCTCATATATTGTTCATTTGTACAAGTTGCTGTTAGCAAATAACCGCCCAAACGTTTCCTCTTTTACAATTTATTTAGACTCAATTCACCACCAATTTGTTTATTTAAATATATCTAGTTTTGTTTGCTCAATTAATTCCTTTTGCGAAAACTCGAGTTAATTATTTTCCAAATGACTAGTAAAATGTATGAATTTCTATCATGTATGTTTAATATCGACAACTTTATACATTTATTGTATCTATAGAGATGGTAAATGCATCAAGAATTGTTTACATCTCTATGGACACTGTGCATAAAAATGTCGCTTCTATGGTTACGAAATATTTGTGTATCAATAATGATATATAAGTCTGTGAATGGTGGGTGTATGATTTAACATGGGAAATTTCTCATAATTCATTTACAAATTTAAATGAATAATGTTTTAATTTTGCAATTTAAAAAAATTACTTAAGCATTTTTTTCCGTGATTATTACAATTTTCTTCCCATATCTTCAATTGAATGTCATTTTTTTTAAAAATTATTCAATAATTTTTGTTTGCCGTTGGCTATACTACACCTATATTATTGAGAAAAAATAATTAAATAATTAAACAATCGCACGTCCAAATAAAACTATTGGTTATAGATTGCACACGAAGATGTGAAAGAATGACGAAAATACATAAATAAAAAATTCATTGTATAGTTTCATTGTTTTTTTGTTATCTAGAAAATGGTTTTTTAAAACCATTAAAAAAACAGATATTAAATATTATTTTAACATATTATCAACCTAGAATACAGAATATAATTTTTTTAATAGCTATCCACACTTTACGAGAAAACAAATAGTAAACACACTAAACACTATAAATATTTAGTTATGATTTTTTTTTTTTTTTATTATTTATAACATAAACAGTTTGTTATATTATTTAAACAAATGGTCATACATTGTTTTTTAAAACTGAGGTGTTATAATATGTATATATACCATATAGGTGTGTATAATATATATATATATATATATATATATATATATATATATATATATATATATGTAAGCTTTAACGTTACTGTTGACAATTAAATTAAAGATAAGGGAAAAATATTAACACACTTGGAAAATAGTAGTATTTATGTAATAATATTTGTAATGTGTACGGAGCTTTTTATAGTATTTGTTAAAATTTTAACAAATATTTTTAGGTCATACATGTACATAATATATAAGAGGTATATTTATTGCATAGTATGTTGTTAAATATTATTATAACTTAACGTATATGAACATTATACTATTTTTATATAGAATGTAATAATTTAGGTATGTTTTACTTTAATTCATTGATTTATTTGTTTATTTTCAACCAAATTTGTAGAATAACAATTAAACATGGTATATTAATCATTATCATTCATGAAATATTCTAAATTTTCAGTCGATAAATAAATATATAATAATGATATGTATATTGTAATAATTTATACTATTATGTGTTTATTACCAAAATTTGAATTGAGATTGTGGCTACTCCAAGCATTTAACTTAAAATTGAATAGAAAAATTGGTCCTGTCGTTTTTTGTTGAGGGTATGTACTTTTAAACTCGTTATATATTTATTTATGACTATGTTCGAGAGTATGTACGGGCGTTCGAAATTTTTTGTCTCTAATATCGCGAAAACAAGTTATGATTTCGACACAGAACTACTTTTCATTCGCCGCTTAATTACGTTACTTTAAATTAATAAATTCACCAAAATTCCAGCTTGCAGTCCCATTTCACTTTTGAGTTATACTGATAACGGACGGAAGGGCAGACTAATGAAAATAAAATAATTATGTTCATGCGGTGAATATTTGCTTACGTTACAAACCTTAAACTTAAACGAACATACATCGACATATTCTATTTATGTCGATATAAAAATGGTGGAAACGCAAATAAATGTGTAGTATATAGTAGTTATTTATAAGTACATGAATTTCATTGCGCTTCCTCCAAATATTTGTTGATATAGTGCGGTTAAGAATTTCAAATTAAATATTTGCTATAATTTATTAACAAGTTCACATAATTTCTAATTTCTAATTACTTTTAAATAAAATTACTAATGCAATTTATTTAATTATTCATACAATTTTCAACCCAATAGCTAAAATTAAATGTTATTGAAATAATTTATTTATGTTGGTTTAACAATTGCTATACAATTTACATGTAAACAATTGTACGTCTAATTATATTTTCTAGAATACAAAATTTTTATTTAGAATTTAACCTATTAATTCTTTCCACAAACTATGTAGGGTGTGAATAGATTAAATAGACTGGATAAAAATCATATTTTGAGCAATACGAAAACTGTAATATTTTTAATCATCAAAATGCATTTAGTTAACCACTTTCAAATCTACTGATCAGATTTTTAAATACATTTAAAGTAACTATTCATTTTTATTGTATTTCATTGGTATAAATAATGCATAAATGTTCATTTAAATTGAAGCTTTTACGCTTAGTAGAAATATTTCTTCAGTTGTGTAAATGTTGAAAGTCGTGTAGTTTGTGCAACTTATGAATGAAATTTAATGTTTCATATTTTTGTGGGTTTCACTGTAAGTTCTGGGATATGGGATACGTATTTTGTATATTCAGACAATCTTTATAATTATAAACAGTTCAAAATTTGTAATTAGAAGAATCCATTAGAAAGGTATTCAGATGGTTAATTTTATTAACAGTGGCTGATAACTTTTATTACTTTTAATTTTATATCTAAAACTTAATACATGGAAAGATTTAAATAATCCTAGCATATTATATTAATATATCCCTTTACTATGTATGTATGATATCTAAACAGCTAATAATATTTTGCAAACATAGTAAGAATTTTTGCACATAGTTAATTCAACTTACAGTTTGTTTTGTTTTAGTTGTGATAATACTTTTTCTGAAAACAGCGGTTTGTCGTTTATTTTCCTATACCCTAACTACATTTGTGTGGTTCAATGATATTACTAGATGTTCACAAAGAAATTTGCTTTCTCGATTTCATCAATTGTTTTCAATCTTTTTAGGTTGATTAACTTTACACTTACACTTTTAATTGTTTTAATTTTAATTGTCGGTATATGTCCTGATGAAAGGACATCCTTAGTTAAAAAAAATAACTTTTAGTGTCTTAACCCCAAAAATTAATTTTTTAAGAATATTAGTTATGAAAAATATTCTTGCCAATTTAATATATAGTTATATAATAGTTATTTTAATTTTTTAATAATACATAATATAATACAATATTCTTTTGTCAGTTCCATCTTTATGAAAAACCAGAATTGTTTTCTTAGTATGTTGAAAAATGTAAGACTCATTAAAAAATCAATCATAAATTTTCATGCCGCATTTTAGTTTATAAAAAAAATTATCTTCTTAAAAATTATTCTCCACTTTTTCCTTTTCCCTATGCTTCAGTTTTAAATTATTAATATCCTGTGACTTCTCCAAAACTACACTGAATATAAAATACGTTTGAAAAGCAGAAATATTTGAATGGTAACAAATTATCGGCAAATTAGTGGTCAAGTGAGTAATGATACCTTCACCCATTTGACTACTTAGACTGGAGGTTGCTGATTTGAATCCAGGCAGTGGTAGTTTGATCAATGATAATATAATTAAAACAGGGGCGGTTGGTTGATCACACTGACGTCACTTGGTATAGAACGAAGTAACCCGCTGCACCAATAACGTAATTAATCGTCACTTTGTGGTAGAAGGCATCTTTGCCTTCATGTGATTGAGTGATGGAGTGCCTTCAGGTGATGAAGATTTAAAAGAAGGTACAGAGGACAAAAATGTCTAGCTGCTGTGGTTCCTCTCTAAATATAGTCTAACTAAATTATTTATTATGAACTCAATTTAAATACAGCGTAAAAAAGGAGATTCTTAGGCGATACCTTATTATAAAACTATTATGGTGAAATATTCAGATGAAATATGAATAAACGATTTTTATTTGACCTATCGAAATGGTTGTTGAAATAATTATAAACCTTATTGCCAAAATGCCCTACTGGAATAGGTTATACAACCTTAAGTTACATCGAGTATAACAAAAGTTGTAAAAGAGACACAGAAACCTGGCAGGCAGTACATTGTACACTTCTCCTACCACATCCTTTAAATATATCGTACCCAAATTTATTTTCAAATATGCGTTTTCTTTCTAAAGTTAACTTTTGCAATACTCCAGACCATTAAACTCATTGCATGATTACTCGACGTATAGAAATCCATATCTCATTCATCTGATATACCCAGTTCGATTTCACGAGATCGATTGAAACACTTTGTACAATGCGGCACATATTAAGTAAATAGTACTACTAAGTACAACAATACTTCCGCAAATATCTTGTGAAGCACCCGCCACCACACATTTACACATAAACACACTTAAACCATTATATTTTTACTCATATGCTATCTTTGTTTAACAAGCTCTCAGCTAGTACCTTTATAACTGTTTATATAATACAATCAAACCACTTTTTTCACTTGCCCATATACTTCACCTCTATATATATATGATGTGATCACATCACCATTCTCCTCCACCCTCTCCAATGTTGAATGTTTGTTATATCTTTTCCTAGTGTAGTAGGTACTACGTTCATACGTACATTATATACGTAACGTATCCATTTTATTTCAGTTTATTATCTTTCGTGTACTATAACACATTACGTGTTTTGCTTTATGGTCTGATAAAAGGTTTAAAATTTCACGTTTTCGCTATAAAAAGATATAAACATATTATATTTATACCACCTACTTCTCTATATATTTGTATTCTCCCCCTCTTCTACTCATTTATTTTTTATTCATTCAAATTCGTACTCTTTCTAGATTGTATTAAATATTTCTATATATGATAGCAGCTCGATTGTCGAGTTTTCGATGTATTTTCTGTTGCTGTTGTTTTATACATATTTTAGATATTGTTTTAAATTCTTTATTTGTTTCTTTCAATTTGTTTGAATTTAAAATGTACTTTTTGGTTCTGTTTTGTTCATTGGATTTGGAGTATAATACTTGACTTCAGCAGGTATTCTAGTTTAGAGAAACAAATTTTCACATCAAACAAATTTCTATCCCTCAATTCGATTTGTAAATATTTTTAAGGAAATTGTTTCTTTATAAGTGCTAGGTTTTGTGATCTAGATTTTGAATATGATTATTGTGAATAAATCATCTGAATTCAAAAATCTTAAGCAGAAACCCACTCTTAACCAAATGCTTTCTATTTTTGAAAGGAAATGTTAAATTTATCAAAGGAAACGTATTCACAATTCCCACCACACATTAACCCCTAAATTGTGCAAATAAATAATACTGATTTGTAGACTTATTAATTATCAAGAAAATGTCGGAACTATCAGAAATTATGATTAGATGATACATAAAGATTTAAAATACAAACGTTCTTGACCGAAATTCAAAGATACTATTTTATCTAATTCATCTCTCTGCAAATTTTTATTTTTAATAAAATTTGCATGCCTGTTGTCAGCAAAAAAAAAAAAAAATTATACTTTACATAAATTTTAAATTATTAATTTTAATAATATATAAAGTTTGTCAACACGAATTAAAAATTAAGATTTGGCAATATAATGAAAATAAAACCATATTTCAAAATAAATATATGCAAACTTTGACATCATTAAAGCAAGCGTATGTAAACCAAAAACATCCGCATTTAAAACGACCTTGATGACCGATAAAAATAACAAAGTCCATATTTTATACTACTATATGTACCTATGTATGTATACCTCTACTTAAAGGTACTGTTTGTTAATTTTATATAAACAAAAATAAATCAAATTTTAAATTAACATTTATTTTCAAATCTTCATCACTGGATATACTACATGAGACCAACAACCAATGCTGTTATTTTATTTATAATAATAATATAACAAAATAACAAAAAATAACAATAGCAATACGTATATTAAACAAGAAGGTGCATAAGCATGTATACACTAAATAAATCATTCTAAATCATTTTAAATTTGTAGCCCTGACGTTTAAAAAAAAAAAAATATTAATCGATATTAAAACAACTCGTTTACACAAATTTTTTTGGATATTTTTAAGTTGAATCTGGATATTTTGAAACGTCAATATGTGGGGTTCTTGTCTTTTGAGGACTGGACTGTCATTTTTCAGAGTAAATGTGTGTATTATTGATCACATATCTTGAGTTCTTATTTAAATACCCTTCAGAATGTATAAATTTTATTATAATTTTTGTTTTTTTACGATAGTTTTAATTACTTCCTCAAATGCTGCCAATTAATCAGAAAAGCTAATCCAATTTTTTATTAAAATTTCCTTACATAGAAATTAAGACAACAACTAACTGTGTTAATCATTAAGATTATTATAATAATGCCAAAACTTCGTAAATTTAATGGAATATTACAATCACAAAAATAACGAAAGAAGTCTTTAGGTCTTTGCATTATTGTTTTTTCTAACCTTGATATTTTTAAGCTTTCGAAAAGTTTCCTAGTTTATAAATTGATAAAAGGGTATTCGAAATTATCAACTAATAATAAAGAAACTGCTACATTTTACTACTGTACACGTAATTATGCATCTTTTTGTATCCAGAATAGTGAGATTAATAATAAGTAAACAATATTGTAGGTAGGCCAGGCTACAGTGTATATTCTGCTGACATTTTTGTACAATTTATTGAATTAAAACATGCGATCAAAAATGAACCTATTTCTAAGTATTCTTTTTAGTTTTTGTTCGATCGTATTTATTTTAATAGGGACAAGTCTAAAAATAAATTACATTTTCGTTATACTTCAATATCCACTTGCCTGCATTTTATGAATTATAGACAAATTTACCAAAATACAGCAGTTGAAGAGATATTAATCGAAATTTTCTAAGGTTGCGAGTACAGTTCTAGAAACCAAGACTTACTTGATAAACTGCTACTTTTCTTTCTAAATGAGGACGTATAAACTAGAAAGAAGATGTTTCCACCATTCTTAATTTAAAATTTCGACATATTATGACTTAAAATACAATAAAAGCAAATGTCGTCAATAATCTATAGATTAAAATAATCGATGGAAAGTTGAATATCCGCGCCTTGATCTCATCCAGCTAATTCAATTTGAGTGTTTAATAGCTCAAATGAATGGTCTTAAGTCAGTGTATGTTTATTTTTATTATGATAAACGAAATTTACAAACATTAAATTAATTAAATATGTAACACGTTATATTTTAATTGTCATTCACTAGTTTACAATTTTCGTTTTTTAAAATTGAACGTGGAATTTTAAACCGACCGCCAAAGTACTTAATAATTTCCACATTATCCATTATACTGAACCATACAACCTAACACACAATGTTGTTAAAATAAATATAATAAATAATTTAAATTTATGATAATATCTATAAAATTAGATGATGTAATTACAAGTTTTATTTATAAATATTTCACAGTTGATAAACTAAACCAAAGCGTACTAAACCAAAACTCACCAATAATGATGCAATTTAATACAACAATAAATTAATATTAATTAAGTACACATTAATTATTATAAAATAAACAATATAATTGAAATTAAATATTAACAAATATTAATGAAAATAATTAAACCTATCAAACTACTACTATTCTATATTGTCAAATACTTTATTATGTTTAGGATAATATTTATATAAATTCGTTGTAATTTTCATAGCAGAAAACACAGTTATGATTGGATAGTGTTCTTAATAATTTGTGTACTACGATTTACCAATAAAAATGCTGAAAAAATATTGTACAAATTGTATACAATACATTTTACATGGAGTAAATTCAATTTATTCTCCAGGTTGCTAAATTTTAATGAACGTGTTTATAACATCACGCCATTTGCCTCCGTTGTCATCATGTCTGTTTTTATTCCCGCCCACCTATTATATTTCATGCCTATCATATTTTAATGACTTTAAAAATGACTTAAAGTTCTTAAACGAGTAAAATCGCTTATTGATTTAGGTTGGTTCTTAATGCAAAAGTTCGTTCCAAAAGTAACATTTTAATATTGATTATGAACTCAATTTTATACATCCTTTTTCTTGCAGAGCAGCCATCTTGAAATTCTGGTTTTTGTATCATAAATGAATTTTAATTTATCAACAGTTTTCGATGAGTTATCTTTTCAGATCAATTATCACTATATTATGTATTTTAAAGATACTAGATATTATCATCGAATTAGACTATTTTTTGATATCATTATTCATGATTTTTGATTATATGATCATTAATTTTCAAATTTAAATTTCATTTAAAGGTTATGAGAAAATTTCTAGGCTAAACAAAATGATAATATCTAAATTAGATGTGGTGTTTTGTAAAAAAAATTATACCGTATACCTTAGTGCAAATCACTAAATCCAATGTTAATATCAATTTCTCGTTTGATTGATTTTTTTATGTCTGATAAAGTTTTTAAAAAAATTTTCTAATGAGCAAATTATATTGTATATTTCATTTGTATTATTTTGGGTCATTAAATATAAAATCATTATAGTAGAATAAAATACAATAAAAACTACGATGGATTTTAAAATTCAGAAAAACAAAAAATTTCAATGTTTTTACTCTCATTTGTTATCTTTAAAGTTAACTAAAAAATAAATAGTTTTTGGACCTTATATCCATCCTGTGATCGAAATACTCACATTTTGTTTGTGTCGAATTAGTATTGGTCTGCAGTTTTTTGTCCAGTACGTTCAAACTGTGATTTAACTACCCAAGTGATATTTAGTGTCGTGATATTACGGGTCTGAGGAATTTGTAGCCCTAGCATAAAATCTGAGATTAAACAACCCAGCTGATTTGATCATTAAAAGACCGAGTTGTTTTTGTGTAAAATGGTTTTTGGTCGAGTGGTTTTTACATGGAGTGGATTGAGACAAAGTGATTTTTTGTCGGAGTAGTGAATGTTCGAGTGGTTTTAGACGAGTGGAATTGTCCTAATCTTGTTTTTCATAACAGTATACGTACCTTAGCCTAAACATATTTTTATGCAGTTATTTGCTACGATTATGACTGCCTGAAAATCCTCCTTGATAGTTCTTTATTTTTATTTCCTAATGAATGGTGAACTCTCTAGAACAATTTAACCAACGAATGAGTTTTTCCTAGAGAATCGTGCTTTAAACATTATTATTTACATTTATGAGTTAAAAAAAATATTTTACTATATATAAAAATAAAAGAATATATTATTTTTTCTAACTGGAGGCATTTCGTAGATAGAAATTTTATCGCTATTTTCTATACTCTCTCTACTCTACATAGTTATGATAAATGCTGATTCATTTATTTTATGCTACCATTATTACATGTTTTATAAATGGCTTTGGATGTGTGTGTGTGCAAGTATGTGGTTGGTAGTTATGTGGGACGATTTTAGATGTGTTGGGTTATAGCAGATATGTTATTTGATTTCTGTTGTTTTATGTGTTTTAAACAAAGCACCTCTTTCTTGAATATCATGAAGAGAGTTTTATGTTAATTCTTGGTATGATGTTATCAGGTCGATAATAAAGTGGAAAATTATTTAATGTGTATGTTTGTGTATATACTGACTTCTATATTTACGGGACTTGATTGTTAAAGAATATTTTCTATATGAGTGAATACTAAGAATGTGATGATGAATAAACAATTAATGAATGATGAATAAACATTAAAATCGAGCCCAAAAATACTTTTGATATTTTATTAATTCTAAAAGCATTCGTCACGTAGTAAAAGTGTAAACTTAGAGAACTTTCACTTAATAAATTCAAAGAATATAAGGGATGGCTTAAAAAATTAGTTTTTAATAATAAAATTTTTACACAAGTGTTGTTAACACTCTCAAAAAATTTGCTGATGCTTCACCCGTTCTAACGTTACAATATTTTCTTATGTTTTCTTGTCAACATCAAAACATCATTCATTTGTGACAATTACGGCTTTTCATGATACTGGGCTCTGAAACTGGTCTGTCTCAATATAATAACAAAACTTAAAATTAAATTTAAATTGATTCAAAAACAAAGAAGTTATAAGTTGTTAAAGATAACTTTCTATCTCACTCTTGAAAATGATAATTAACATGTTATTCATAGGGCGCTATATAAACTGACGTCATAATGTATGTTTGTCCTTCCTTGTTTAATAAAGCATTTTGAATGTCCATATGTTGGTTATTTAAAAAATTTTAAACAATCACTTTTGATTATGACTGTGTTCGTGAAGTAAAGACTTTTCAGTTGAATTAATAAAAATAGCAAATCCAGTATCATGGAAATCCCCAATTAACCGAAAATTTACATTGAAAATAAAATAAGAATATTATATAAAATTTGTCAATTTATATATAAAATATTAAAAAATAGTGAAGGCGATTAATATTTAATACTTACAATACAAAGAAGTAGAAAATTAATCAAAAATCAATTTCATAGAATTATCAACATTCGATTTAATAAAAATTTGCCGAGTCCTTGAGACCAGTAACTCATTTTGAAATTGTTAAAATCCATTTAAATATACTTGATGAATTATTATTTTATTTTACCATCAATGCAGCCATGTTTTGAAAATTTATGAATTTTAATATTTCATACAAAAGTTTTCACCAATGTTTTTAAATGATTATTTTTTAAATTGACAGTTAGTAGATAAAGAACTTATGTTATTACAAATACAATGTGTTGAAGAGAGCGCATTATGTCATTATAGAAAATATTTTTAACATTCAAATTATGTCACTATATTACAATGTTGGCTAGATTTCATACTAATTTCTAAAATAATACAAATCGTAGGTTACAGCGTACATAAATTATTTTTCTGGAATATGAAATTTTCCTTTCATTAGTGAATAATTTTACGTGTTCAGATTTTTTCTAGTTAAAAATCATTAATTGTTTTCGTACATGCGTATGCGTAATAATTATTATATACATACGTATATAATTGAATGTGTAAGGCGTATGAACAACTGCTTTTTAAATCTTCCTGTTCTCTTCACATGCATGCATGGATGATTATTTGAAACAAAAAGTCATTGACATAGTGAAATAGAAAAAACTCGGTCGAGAGTACATGAAGCAAATTTAAAAGTAAAGATAACGAATAATATTTTACATTTAAAATAGTGAGTGTACTTTTTTCTAAATTGAACAATTTTTCTGGAAATAGATTCTTAATACATTCTTGTAAATTATTAATTGCAGTATTAGGTAAAAATATTCCCTAATCAATATTGCATTCAAACATATTAAAGGTAAACTGCAAATAACTAAAAATTTCAAACTGTTGTACTTTTACAAAAAACTATTGGATTCTAATAGGTTACAGCGCCCTCGAAAATTATACGCAAGTAATAATATGAATTTATTTTAGGTATGCCTACGAATGTTGAAAGCATTATGAAGTCTTAATGTTATTCAATAAGTGACACATTCGAAGTCTTAATGGTGTCTTAAGGGGCTCTTGTTGAAGATAGTTTTGACGTCTACATAATGATTCTTTAGGAATTATTCCAGAAATCATATTGCTTTATGAAAATTGGCACTACAAAAATATTACCGAAATACTTGAAAATTAAATTTAAAAAAAAAAAAAGAAACCGTAAGGCTACGGTAATCACGCACTGAAAGCACCATTGTTTTTTTTATAACTTCTACTAGAAATATAGTAAAAACATTACATCATGCTCAATGGTCACAATTGGATAATTTATCTAGAATCTTCATTACCTACTTATACCATTTTGAATACAAGAAGATATTTTCATAAAAATTTTTTAATACAACTGAACACTGAATAAATATGAAAATGTGACATAGCAGGAATAAGAGAGGATGGGGGTCGGTAAGTATGGTAACAGAAGTTTATGTGTTTGTATGTATGTGTGTGTGTGTGTGTGTGTGTTTATTAAAGAAAATGTTGTACAGTTTGTGATTAAAATCATTCATCATTCTTTTCTTCTTCATTCTTTTTTTGTAATGCAGTAGAATATGCGTAGATATTTACGCTGTTAACGCATATTTACAATCGTACGTAAGTCTTATACAAAGTTTCTTCATATAGATATTATCGTCATTACAGTCTCTGTGTGCGCACATATACACCACATCTATAAAGAAAATGATGACGAACATGGGAATGTTGAAGCGATGAAGAAATGAAAAGGAATATGTATATATAGAACAAAATGTATTCATAAAAACAAAATCTAGGTAAAGACAATGAGTTCTACGACTCCGTAGTAGGTAGTCGTAGTATATAGTAGTTATACTTTTATTTTACCACTCATTTATATAAAAAAAGAAAAGAAATTTTTTAATCAAGTGTGAAACAGGCCTTATTTGAGGAGAGTAAGTAAATTTGTGTATGAGATTGTTCGTAAAAGAATTTGGCGTATTACCTGATTTTTTGCAACTAAAACAGTTCAATTCAGTATTTCTGTTTGAAATTATCAAAAACCCAAATTTTTTAAATTGGTAACACGAGAAAAAACCAAGAGACAAATTTCGAATTTCATATTTATAGGAGCCTTTATATATTTTGAACTTTATCTCAAGGGTTTATGTAATTTTATTTTAGGGTTTTTTATGATTTTCTGTCTATTGAGTAAACCTTAAAAATCATTGAATAACACAAAAAGTGACTTTTCTCTGTTATTTATTGTTTTCTATGAGTTGGAAAACACAACAAATAATTTGTCTCTGTTATCGCTTTACACGATTTTGAGCTACTACTCCTGCTGTCAAAACACGATTTCACGAAATATCTTATAAACTACGCGAATAAAAATATTTAATGATTCGATGTATAGGTTTCGAGATAACCTATAAAATTTCGCCTGTCACAATTTTTATAATATCCGATTTCAACAAAATACAAATCACTGATGTAAAACTAACTTCCGTATAATCATTACTCGTGTACATACAAAATTTCATTAAAATCGAATGAATGATTTGAGTGAGAATACCCATTATCGAATATATTTTAAAAGCAACATTTCCGGGATTTATTTTCTAATATTTCATCATATAAAATATTTTGTGACAGTAAGCTGGATTTAATTTTTGAAGTTTTTTCGTTACGATTTTTGATTTTTCTTGAAAATCAATTTTTCAGATAACACATTTTCATTGACTTTTAAAATTTCATCAAAATATAAAACACTATAACTTCGATATCAATAAATATAACTGGGAATCAAAATTAATATTGAAACTAAAAAGAACAGAATCCTCAACAGATAAAACTATGGATGTATAAAGTAGTATTGAGGCGATAATATAGACATTCACCAACAACAACCTCACTATTTCACAGAATATTCTTTCCTATTTTGTTTACCCATATACATATCCAGATATCCATTAAGCTAGCAGAGCAGAGAATGTATTCAAAAGTAAATGTAAATATGCTTAAAATTAGATGCTTTTAAGGTGGCGCTGGTCATTAAGATCACACTCCAGCGGTAATATCACGCTTTGAGAGCAATTCTATAATAATATATTATAAATATTGACATGGGATGCTTTTTTGGTGTACCGTTAATACATCACTTTTATCAAAATTACTAAAAGAAATCTGTTAACATGTTAGCTTGACGCATTTTTCAGCAATTTTTTTGGTAATTTTAATAAAACAGATTCATTGACGGCACACATTCGTTGACGACACACCAATAAAAGCATCCAAAATACATCTAATTTTGAGTATTTTAAATTTCAATTTTGAATACTTTTTACGATTGTTTCAAAATGCTACTGCAAGCTTGACACTTTTTAGCAGTAATTTATGTAAGGGAATTAGTGCAGAAATTTTTTAGTTATTTTGATTGAATTACCATTTTGAATAAAAGCATCTAAAAACACTAAGTTCTGGTCCTTATCTGGTACATTATATTTTAAAAGTTATTTTTTCACATTCCTCTGCCAGTGTGGTATCACTGCTGCCGTCATAATGATTCAATTTATAAATTAAAAATGTTAGCCCCTAATGTAATTTTGTAGCCTAATCATCTAATTTTGACCATATTAAAATTTAATTTTAAATACTTTGTATTGCTAGCTTCGGAGACCGTATCCAGTAATACATAGAGCCTATACATAGTTCACATGATATATATATATATATATATATATATATATATATATATATATATATATATATATATATATATATATATATATATATATATATATATATATATATATATATATATATATATATATATATATATATATATATATATATTGTGTGTTGGTATTCGATTTATATTACATTGTTTGTGACCTATATTTAATTTTTTTTTCTGCTTTTATTTTATTTGTGTGATTTATTTTAGTTTTTTTTTTTTAATCTTTTATAATTATTACAAATCAATAAAATGTGTATATTAAGAGAAAAAACAATGAACAGCAGTTTCTAAAAACTTTTTTGTTAAGATTTCTGGGATATTTCTTAATTACTTTTTGATGATTTTGGTAAATGAATGTTTATGTTTAAATCCGTAAACTTGCATAAGTATTATAACTTTAATGAGAAAAAGGACATAAATCGTTGCCAATATCCATTTAGTTAAGATACAATTGTTTTTATTAAAGAATTCTCTAATAACAATTTCGTTTTTTCAATTATTTCAACGAATTTCATGCTTGTGAAATGTTTGCCATGGAAGTTTTAAACTTTAAAATGAAGCAAAGCTGCTCTACTTAAATCATAAACCGACTCAGTGGGCAAATGAGGAAAGGCACTAACATCTTCACACATTTGACTACTTAGACTGTAGGTTGCGGATTAAATTTCATGCTGCGACAATTTGATCAATTAAAACAAAAATTAATTAAGGAGTGGTTGAATGATTACATTGTCGTTGCTTGGATAAAAACGAAGTAATTAGTTCCACCAAATACCTAATAACAATATTCTGCTTAATACCAATTGTCTTCTTTGCTAGAAGGTATCATTGACTACACAAGGATCAAAAGCACCTAGGGATGAAGTTGTTGGTATCCCCTTCATATACTCTCAAATATAAACTAAATTATATCAGATTAATAAATAATAGAACACAATAAGCTAGAATGTATATCAAACATTTTTATCTCAAAATTTTATTGATTCCTAGCTCTTGTGTTCGAAAATGCAATATAACTTTCACCACTATTTTGTCATATTCAATTTTTAGATCACATTATGTTTGTGTAATATTCCTCTAGTGTTTCTCGATATATGGCTGTACTATTTGAAAGTATTTCAACACTTTTCTGAACATGAATTAAGAACAGAACTTAATCAAAAAAAAGTTCGAAATTTCGAAATTGATGTAGTTTTAATTTCTCGGGAAAATTGTTTTTATTTTCCAAAAACAGAATATCCTAAAAACTACAAATCTCACTTGCAATAAATTGTAAGTTTAATTAATAAAATTTATTAATTGGTCATCTCAAAAAAATATGCTGAGCTCACGGATTATTTGTTAACTTATCCGATAAAAACATTAATCCGATATTGAACACAGTCTTTACCCTAGTAACTTGACGATATATTAGTGCTCACTAAATTATTACGTTATTATTACATCGAACGATAGATGTAATCGTGTCAGGTTCAGTTACCTATGGAAAATGATACATGATAATGCGAATTTAAAAGCCATATTATAAAATACGTATATAAGCTTGCCATATACCCACATGTATTATGTAGAATCTTGCTCATAAACATATGTACACGAGCACCAGCATTCTAACAGCATCATACAGAAATAGGCATTTTTATTCATTTACAAATAATAGGTACCATTTCCACTTATGTTAAATAGAGTCCATACATATGAAATATTTTCATTTGATACATACTCTCGAATTCGAAAATAAAGTTGATTTCAATGTTTTACTTACCTTGAAATTTTTATTGTTTTATTGTGGCATTTATGTCACTATACTTAAAAAAACTTCAAATTAGCTATTATAAACTTAATTGCACTCTCTTTATTCTTCGCCTATAAAATTTTACATTTTGTATGTTGAAACTTATCTAATTTTTCTTTTTTTTTGTTTCAGGTAAGAATTTGCTGTAATCAACCACTTTCTATCAAGAGTATAAATTAAAAAATGTGGCTGAAAACAATGTTTATATCAAAATTGGATATACAAATACTGACTTCTTTTGTAACCTCAGAATATCATAAACTGTTTACTACGTTAATTTTCATTAAATTATCTTGGAACATGTTAGACTTGTGGTTATAGTCTTGCAGATTTCTAACTTATTAACAAATGTTTTGTACGATTTTCCCATTGTGTAAAATTAAGACTTTCTTTATCAACGGCCACTGGTCTTAAAATTTCCGAAATAAATTCTAAAAAATTTCGCCAACGTTCTTTATTTTATGTACAAAAAGGTCAATCAGTTCATTTGAATGAAACTGCATCCAGTTAGTCAACAAAGTATTAAATTATAAACCGATCTTACTTATACGTAAGTGGGGTTAGATTCTCATTGGATTTTTAGTTATCAGTAACAGGAGGATATATAACAGGTACTCGAATTTTTATTTAACATAACATACAGGTGTGCTTTTCTGTTCTGATTCTGGTACAGCCTATCAAGTTTGAACCTTCAAAAAGTCTTTTGAAATAATAACGGTTCCATTCCACCGTTTTATACTTTTGTATTTTTGTAAAATGTTGAAATTGAAATTCTTTTATTTTTTCTGATATTTCCTTACCTCTCCCATTTTTTTTTTTTTTTTTCGTTTTGTTTTAATAATAATACAAAATCCTGTTTTAATTCATGTATTGTTTTTTTATTTTTATTGCGTGTCTATTGTTTTTGTTTAGTACTCTTCTGCTCTCTGGTTCTTTGGTGTTAAAAAAAGATTTTTTTTTTAAATATATTTTATTTTTGTTTTAAGGGTTGAAATTACCATAAAATTTTATTATGTTAACAATTCTGATAAAATCAAATCTTTTATTTTAAAGCAATTTGTTTGGTTCGTATTTGTTGATGGGTTTTATTTTGGGTAAAAATAAATGACGTGTTTATTTTTAATTGGGACCAATTAGATATAATTAATGTATTTTAATTAAAAGTTTGAAATTATAAGAACGTATTTATAGTGCTATACTTTGTGTTAACAAAAACTATTTAAAAAAAAAAAAAAAATTTCTGTGTGCAATTGTTGTTTTTAACGGTAAAGATAAAGGTTAAAAAACACAAAAACATTATTGATTTTATGATTGGTTTTTATTGCTATCCATTGGTTCGAGATATTGGACCTACGTTAAGACTTCAGACGATATCTAAAAAATTACGCGTTTTATAATTAAAATAGACGTTATTTTTGAAATTTATAAGTAAAATTTATCTTAAAACCGGAGCTTTATTGAATTCTGAAACAACTTTTTTTTGGGTTTAACAACAGGTGGTTCATGTAATGGGGGTGGTTATTATTCTTGAATTTTAATATTTTAAGGTCACTAGAACCTAAATTTAACGGTTTTTGGTAAATGCCTGTGTGTGAGTATGTATGTGCCTTCGTGTTTGTTTATTATCTCCAGAACAAATGATGCTATCGACGTGGAAGAACTTTCATTCGAAGAGTAATTATGCAACTTTAAACTTTTCACAGTATAATAATTAACCTACAAAATATATTTTAAAAAAAATCTTTTATTTAATTTGTGTACAGTAGATTTCCAATATTACAAAATATAAGTGAAATCTTAATGATAAGAAAACAGTCCACGCTTGCATATATAATAATTCATGTTTGGTTTTTTATTAACGTTCTGTAATAATTTTGCTAACTTGTAAAAATCTAGCTATTATTTGTTTACCTATTAATTGAAAAAATGGCATATCTTCGTTGAAAAAAAAAAATATTATTATCTTAATTAAAGTAATTAAAAATTAATAATACATCACAATCTCATTAACATTCGGTGTTATAAATGACAAATACACATCCGTACATTATATTAATTAATTAATATATTATTGAATTAATTAGGTTTATATCATCAATTGAAGTTAGAATAATATACATAAATAAGATTTTAATTAACTCTCACATACATATATTACAGGTGTGTATGTTCATAACACGCTTTTATCGAAGTCAATCAACTGTATTATAATACACAATTAAAAGAACAAATTAATTAAAAATTATCACGCAATTAAAAATCTTTATTTCTTCAAAGAATCACTATTTAATTTATATTGGAGTGGACTTACATGTGGCATTTGTAAGTATCTGAAGTGAAAATTTGTGTAATTAACATAGAAATCCTTTCTCAATAAATGTTGATGCTAATGTTTTCTTAAATATAGTAATTGACGATTGTTTGGGAAATTGAGAAACTTCAATTAATTATTTTTTCTATAAGTCCATAAAGCGGAGCAAGATTTAATAAACGTTTGAAGATTTTAATAAATTTCTTGCAGGAGCTGCGTAAAATAAACATATCTCTTAGGAATTATCTATAACAAGTAAATACATCTTTAAATTCCGGCATATGGTTAAATAGCAATGATTCAACTATTTTCTTAAAAGAAAAATAATATTAAAAAAATTCAATTGAAATGTAAATGGACAATGTTAATTACATTAAATTGTTGTCAAATTTAAATAGTGTAAAATATTGTAAAAATTTTTTTTGTATTTGAACTTTACTTCTATCTTTTATGGTGTGTAAGATAGGTTCAAAAGATCCAATGGACCAAATCTTTTTTCGAAAATTTGACCAGTTATCGAATTTAATTCTTTAAAATTTCTATTCACATTAAGAAGGTGATTTACATTAAAATTGGCTAATAACCTCTTTCGAATAAATAAATACAATATTACTGCTCAGGTTTCCTTAGAAACATGTAGAATATTCAATTCTCTGATTTCTAAAGGGAATTATTAATAGCAATAATATGTATAAAATCATATCAGGTGTATTATTTACTTCCTGTTTTACCTAGAAAATTATTTACTGTAAAATATATTACTCATTGTGCAAACGACTGGGAATTTGATAATGAACATTTCTAAGAAATTATTGGAGATAAATAATATTCAAATTCAAAGAGGGTTAATTAAAATGATTGGTTCTTTAAAACATACGGTATAAAAATTATTACAAGACACCTAAAGATTACATGATGTAAGAAATACGGTACATAATATTTTTTTATTACATTTTTATACTCTACATATGTTATATATGTCAAAGTATATTAATTTTAGTCTGAAGTTTGAAATGTTGGTATAATTGTTCATAGAATCACCCAATTAGTCCATTTACGCATGTCCGTCATCAAGATAAACAAATAACTTTTTTTTTTTAAACTGTTTTTTCGTAATTTGTTCAGATTAGCCAGCTCAAAATTTGTAATATTATTATTATTATATTTATATATATTGAGTACTACATGGATTGTATATTCAGTCTATTTAAAGAATACTCATCATTAAAAATGGATCAAACAGCATTCATACTAAACCATATGTCGAGTATCTATAGTAAAGGTAAATTTCAGAACGATTGAATCTATGTTGTAATTTTTTTTCTAAATTTTGGTAATATTTTACAGAGATAGAAAACAGAAATGAAGTGCCCTCGGGAAAAATTAAAAGTAATTTTTATTTATGAGTTTTGTAAGAAATTGAAATCACAATTGAACGATGTTTTGATGCATAATTGTTTTCTTGGTATTGTTTGCTACTCTATCAGAAAAGTTTGCTGAAAACAAACGTGATTACTTTTTACATTTTTTAAATTAGTCAAATTTTGTATATTTATTTTTAAATTTATTTATACCGATAGTATATTACGAAAAAATTGTAGCAATTGCGAATAGATTTACGTGAACAGATGGCAAAGATTATATATTGCGAAATTATTGTGCAGTTTTGTGTAAGCATGTTCATATCAAGTCATGTTTTCTACAAAACTTAAACTGCCCTTCGAATCGACCAAGTAACAGCTAGTTAAAGTATAAAATTAATTGATTTATAAAAATAATTGATTTGGTTCGATGTATATAAATAAGTATAAGCTTTTTTGAATGGAATGTTAATTGAATAAAATTATTTTACTATATTATTAGGTAATAAAGTAGGTATATTAGACGAAGATCGTTCATTCCATTCGTACGTTCAATTCAGTTTTATGTAACTGTGCTTACTTGCTGTATTTGACATGCCAATAATACAAACATTTAAAGACATATCCCATAGGTATATTATTTATACGTAGATTTATTTAATAATATAATGATAAAATGAATGAATGTATATATATATATGTATATATATATATATATACATATATATATATATATATATATATATATATACATATATATATATATATATATATATATATATATATATATATATACATATATATGTTTATATATGTACATATATATATATATATATATATACATATATATATATATACATATATATGTTTATATATATATATATATATATATATATATATATATATATATATATATATATATATATATATATATATATATATATATATATATATATATATATGTAGATACAAGTTGGTATATCTGAAGAAAGTAAAAATAAGAACATGTACACTACAGGAAGAAAAGTTTATATCGGTACTATTTAAACTCAATCGATTGATGCGCTGCGAGTGGTCAAAAATTTTAGTTTTTGAATATGATGTAAGTCCTTTTAAAATTCTTGTACATTGTAGTTGTAGTATCTGTAGTTGTAATGTACATGAAAATTACTAGCTCTTTATAAAACACTTCGTAAATTAAAGAAAACAAACTTGCATAGGAATTAACGAACTACACAACCTTTCTTTGAGGTAATGTATAAATGAAACAGCCACCTAGTCGATGAATATTTATCGATTAATACTTAGTTTTCCATTAACCTATACTTTATTTTGTGTTCACTTTTTTAATAAATATTACAATACTCTTCTGATAATATTCGGTGTGAAATCTACATCATGTGAAAACACACTTACAAAGGGATAACATTTGTAAATGTATTTGGGGATGTTACAAATAAAAAACTTTTTAGCAATCACTACATTTTCAATCGACATTAGTTTTTTACTAAACATGGCGTATCGATCACAACTCGGTAGTGATCATACTCTGCCTAAAATATCGCCTTTTTTTATCAAATATTTGCTGATATATTTCATATGTTAAAGGTGGGTTAAATACGGGTAAGTTTACATTTCTAGAGCTGTATGAATGACCACAGTCAAAACGAATGCTGTTTAACATTCGAGATTCGTTTATTTTTGACGGTACTGTATCTATGTAGTTAGTTTAGCTAATTGGTTTTGTATTTCGATGTCAATGTATTTAAGTTGAATTAAAAGACAAAAAATACAGCATATTATTAACGAATTATTTATTTTCTCTGTGTTGTATATTTTATTGTTAATGTAAAAGTAAACAGGCATGTAAGAACAACAGAGATGTTTCGTATATTTTTTGTCGTTCATGCATATAATTTTATTTATATAATAGGCAATTTTTGGATTTGGCATAAAGGCGTGGTTTAATTAATTTTATTTACTATACCTTTTTTTGGTTGACATAAAAATCAATTCTTACCGAATATAGCATAGCGTATAAGAAAAATATAATGTATTAAAATAATGTTTTTACGTAATAGATTTTTTATCCATTCTGTTAAAATTTTATTAAAGATTTTTTTTTTGAGGAAAGTAATTTCATTTTTTGATTTTTGAATAAGTTAGGTCGATAAATATAAATATGACACCAGTTTACGTCTACGAATAGGATATGTTCGATTAGGATACAAGTTATCATTATAAAATACACTGTCTGGCTCCTGCGCAACGGAATACAAACTACGTAGACGGTTATAAAACACATTGGAGCTATTTTCGGGTATAGGCAACTTGTGGCAACACTTTTATCCCTACTCATAAACCATTACTTCTCGAATACAAAAAAATATATAAAAACTTTCGGTTATTTGCTTTTAAAACTATACTGCAAAATATAAATTATCAAATATAACTGAAAAAATGGGTCAATGGAGTGTGGAGTGATTTGGGTTTTGTTTTTGCATGTTTTGAACAATTTTAAACCATTAGGACTCTATAAAAATAAAAACTATAAATATATAATCTAATAAAATGTATTATATTTATTTATGTACTTTAAATTTGAGCTAAAATTGTGACAAAACTAGATATTTGTTTTGTATCTTTTATGGTTCAAAAGTTAGGTTGTAGACCCATTGGACCTAAAATGTTCGGATTCTTGTTCAAAATACGTAACTGAAATTTAAACTCAATATCTCTTTTCGTTTTTCAGTTCTGTTGGTGAAGGACAGACAGGCGGGTAGAGGAACGTGACATGCGAAAATGGACTAATTAGATGATTTTATGAATACCTCATTTGTGCGGTCAATATTTTCTAATGTTACAAACTTTAGACTAAAATTAATATACTCGAGCATATACTATAATAACCGAGTATAAAACCATGTGTAATGTTCTTTTTATCCAAAAGTGTCTTTTTTCTATTTGGTTATTTCTCAAAAACTAAACCTTCTTTAAATCTTTAAATATATGTTATTTTTTTTATGAAACTAACGTCTATCGAGCTAATTTTATTACGGAATTGATTTTTTCAAAGTGGTATTAAAGTTGCGAAAAAAATGAGAATCCTTTTTGTTAAACCATTTTCGATAAACTTCCATAATGAAACATTGATCCAAAATTTACAAAAATAACATTCATATACCGATTAAAATGCGTATATTTCGAAAAAATTGTAAAAATCAAATTCTGAGACAACAAAGTGATATCTTGCAAACTAGCCATCGAATCATGAAATAAGTATTATTTTAAGTTTCTTTAGATTGTAATTAGAATACAATATATTTTAAATAGATGTTTGTCTTTCTTGTAACAACCCCCGTTTACGTTACACACAGTAGATAGTAGTAGTAGGTATGTGACTAAATTAAACCAATTACCTAATTGTCAAGACCTAATTCAAAATAGAATGAGTTAAAGTAATTCAAGTGTACATAACTTCACACTACATTGCACATACAAAATACAAAGTTTTACGAGAGTTGAAAGTATAGCGTAACAACAACGTACATTCAAGCTTTACTCACAAACAAGCAACCAGCATAAACAGCATCCCTCCACGCCTACCCGCTTGTCTGTCCTTCGGTCCTATCCTATCTACCACTATACGACTACTGTTTCACACAACACTCTCAGTTTATGTATACAATAATTCTCTTCTTATTTTCTATCTCACATAGTAATAATGATGTTATTTTAACTTGTATGAAAGGGTTACGAAGAATTACATTCAAATGGTAGAATATTGTTTTATATTTTCGAGAAGGTACGATTTCATTTCTCTGTTTTTAAATTGTTTCTTATCATTGGTACGGATTTTTTTTTTCTTTTCACGAAAAAAAGGGAGTAAAATTAAATTGTAGTGAATTCAAAATAAACGTTTCTTTGGCATTCGATATGTGTTGAAAGACTCGCTATAAACCGAGAACTATACATATAAAGGTCGTATGGATTCGATAGAAGTATAATTTTAGCGTATGCGAAGCATTACTACAGAAAGGAAAAGTGCAATAGTAAAAATTTAATAAATAATATACGTCTCAATTTGAGACGTATTTACTGGGAGTTTAGTTTAAATTTAATTCAAGAACGCAGAAATCTGACTGTGATATTTCACTTAAGGATTAAAATTGAAATATTACTTATATTAAAAATTAAAAAAAATTATTGTGTTCAAATCAGTTTATTTGAATTTTTTTTTTTTTTTTTTTTTTTGAATTATTGGTTATATTTTTCGAATTTTTTTTTTCATTAATCTCAAGAAATGAAACGACCAGAATGTATCGCCTTAATGGTTTCGGATGATATAATTATCGATGATATAATAAACTAATCAAATTTCGCTAACTATTTAAATTTAAGTCTTACACGAATAGTTTACTAAAAACGAAATAAATTGTTTTAAGCAGACTCAATAAAGCTTTCCAAGTCAATAAATCACCACTGTCTGCAATGCGGACATTTTCTAGACCATTTAATGACTATTTAACAAATAACTTTTAAAAGCAAAAACAGATCTCATATACTAGTAGTGTTATATGTAAAATGCAACAAGCATAATATTTAAAGCAAAACTCTAAACCTCCCATAGTAATCATTCTACTACTCATTTCTAATACAGTTTACAGACATAGTCATCTCTAATAATCACCATAGAGAGTATCCATGATGCTTTGCTGATCAACATCATCATACAACATCGTCATACAAATAAACATATGGCGTGCATGCAGGGTGGTGGTCGCTTTATCGTATTGTTCTTGTTTTAATTACTTTAACATATTCGTATATTTACATCTCTTTTCAAATGTATTATTATTATTATTATGTAATAATAATTATGTTTGAATATACAATTTGAAAATAATCGTAGAAACTTCTAGATAGGTACTACAAATGTATAGAAATGTGTTTTATATGGAAAATAATAATAATGGTTCGTTATGCTTTTAATATTGTTATAAATATTAGTATAATAATTATTATGTAAGTACTCTTTTATAAAGATATACAAATAAATGTGATTGTTTAAGGATAAAAAGAGATAATGATATTTAGTCATTTCAAGGGGTTAAATAAAAATAAACCATCAATTTTTTTCTTAATCACAGTATAGTTGAAGTGGATACTGAACACCAATAAGTGCCTTGTTCGTTATGTAGGATTATTCCTATTTCTAAATCTTAAGAGAAGTCTAGGTGAACGTTTGCATCACTGACTTTACAAATCATGTATTTGGACCGTTTTAATGTACAGTTATTTTGAGCGACATTTTAGCAAACATTACACGTTAATTGCGTATAAACAAATTGAGAATCTTTATTTTGAAATGAAATAAATGAAATCCATCTTAAGGTTCAAAACTCGACATCCAATCAACTAGAATTTTTCATCGTAAGCAACTGGGCCATTTTGACCCACATACTTTGTTTTGGAGAAAATAGCCCATGTATGCTGTGACATAATAGCCCATGTATCGATTACATCTGTTTCAAAGATTATGAAATTCTTAGAAAATTTTCGAGTCAATTAGAATCGTGATTATTCCTTTGGGAAAATTTAACTGATATAAGATACAAAAAATTTACTAGTGACCATAGTCGACCAATCCTTTATATAATCTAATATTAAAATATGAAGATATTGGTTGGGTTAACTTAGAGTTAAATCTTTTCAAAATTGAAAAAAGCGCCATCTTTATTAATAAGTTATATAATCCAAATTTAGATTAAGGGAAAGGTTTTGACTAGTGGAATAAAAGTGTCTAGTGTCGACAAACCCCAAGTGTTGATAAATGATAGCTGACATTTAGGGCTGTACATTTTTATTCCACTTGTCGAATAAATTTGAATTATGTATCTTATAAACAAAGATGGCGTTCGAGAGCACCAACCGGAAGTAATATACATACGGGCAAAATTTGACAATTTCAAAGGTGTCGAACTTTAGATCTATTGTAATACTACGAACCTACCAAAAATTGTCTATGTATGTGATCCATAGGTTTTTCTTACAGTGGACCCCCGGTATGTAAAGTAACTAAAGTTTGTTGATTCTATTAAAACCTGATTGATATTAAAATAATTGGAAAATAAAATAATGTACAATCTGATTAATTTCGTATGTTAAAATAATTAGTGTTTTTTTTTTTTTAGTATTTTTTTGTAAACAAACATTATTAAAGTGAATAGCAGTCACACACGTATTGAATTGACAGATTATTATTTTCGAGTTTAAAATGATGAACGACAACTCTTCAACATATGTATTTAAAAAAGTATATGTCCATATATTTTTGTCTCGTTAATATATAATAAGTGATCCCGGATAATAATTTTAAAAAATGTTTGTGCAATATGTAATTCTAATTATACAACGTCTTGTTTAGGCTAGTCTAAGATAAATAAAATTAAAAAACCAATACCTTCACCCCCAATGCAACATTAAATTTTAATATTACTGTTACAAATTTCAACCGTCATCTGTTTCATCGAAATTATTAAAATAATACAACGCTTTCGAAAGTTGCACTTGTGAATTTGACACTCGCATCTCGAAGTCTTTCTTGTTAGTTAAACGTTTTATTATCATCAAATTAAGTTTCTACTTTATGTTTTGTATATTTTATTTATTCTAGCAGTTTTTGGACGAATTTTAATATATGTTCGCTTATAATCAGAAATGTTTGCTTATAATTCCAATGGATTAATATTCATTAACTAAATTTGTCCAAATTCAATTTTTTATGACTACAATTAGTAGAATTGGAAAATTTTTACTCTATTTGAAAATATAATTGCCAAATACTAGTTTTTACATTCAAAATTCCAGAAGTTGTATTTTATTGGTACGATTTCTATTTATAATTATTATTTAACTTTTCTAGCAGAGGATTAGTAAAGTAAATTAGAGAAATTTTTTTTCTAAATTTAGGTTAATAACTAATTTGCTCGGACTATGTATTACGTAGGTATCCATTGTACATTTATTTTATATTGAAAATCAATTAATCTATAATGAGATACATTGAACCCTTCCATAATAATATATTTGAATAGAAATACACTTAATGTTTGTTGCCAATTTAATTATTTATAAAATTAAAACAGTACACATTTATCTAGGCAGCAATTCTACCGCGCTATTGACGTAAAGCTATGGTAAATAGATACATATATGTATATATCTACTGTACGTTGAACACACATACAATAATTGTTAATGCTTACAATTTCAAAATATGTTACATTTTAGGTAAATATTATAGACCAGAGTAGAAGCCTTAAAAAATGATAAAAAGTGGAAGAAAATTATAGTAGGATGAAACCCATTGGAAACGCTAGATAATATAATAAAAATGAAAGCAAAAATAAATTACGGGCGATCTGAGTTCGGGAAGTGTGGAAGGGGTTAGTTCTTACGGGTAAAACACGGTTTATTTCGTTTGCCGGTAAAACTATAAGTCCTATAGAATAAAGTTAAATAGCAAAGTTGTAGGTTATAAAAAGATCTACAACTTTTGTCTTTACACTTTTTTCACATAATCTCAAAATTTTTCGATTGAAAATTAGGGTGCTTTTTCGATATTTATGCAAAATAAGATGAAAAAATAAATAATTTAAATAAATAAAAAAATTACAGTGTATTTAAAATGTAAAAAAAGTAAGTTTTCACCAAATTTCGAAAAAAATAAAAACCTAAAACTTGGTTATTTCAATTTTTCACATAAATTTTGAGGTTATGTGAAAAAAGTGTGAATACACGAGCTGTAGATCTTTTTATTACCTACAACTTTGCGATTTAACTTTTTTCTATAAGATAGTTTTGCTGGAAATCGAATTAAACCGTGTTTTACCCGTAAAAACTAACCCCTTTCACACTTGCCGAACTCTGATCGCCCGTAATTTATGTTTCCTTTCATTTTTATCATATCATCTGTCGTTTCTAATGGGTTTCATCCAACTATAATTTTTTTCGTTTTCAAAAATTATCTACCCTGGTATCTTAGTTCACTATATCTTTATTAATATTTTACACTACTGTTCATCAATTTATAATCAAACTTCTGAACATTTTAGAATCATCCATTATCTTACTATCATATACAGAAGAAAAAGTTTATTTTAGTCATTTTTCATATTTACTAATTTTAAACCTAATATTTTTTAATTAATTTAATCGAATGATCGTTTGTAAGATGTACCTTGACCCCGGTCTGACGTAACGTAATGACATGCATAGACCAATCAATGAGACCAATCAATGAAGTTAAGCAACAGCAGTCACAATCTGTATTTGGATGGGTGACCACCTAGCAGTACTGTGAACTGTTGTTGTATAAAAAAAAAATAATAATCCTCTTAAGTTAATGGCTATATAGCTGAAAGTAGCTGAAGCCAAAAATAAAAAAAAAAAGTAAAAAAAAAAAGATGTACCTTCTACACTCAAAGTAATATTAAATTTTTATAATTTACAATTTCTATAAAAGTTGTTTGGTCAAATTTACTATTTGCAATTTTACCCCCTTCCTGTTTGCAGATTAATCTGATATTTGGTAGACAACTTTTACCTTGACCAATGCCATATATACCTGCGTAGCATCGCTCTGTAAGCCGTCTGCCTTTCAAGTTTCTAGGATGATTTCTAACCTTTTGTTATTATACCTCTAAGTATGCCGGAATTGTGTTATGCAAATATTTCAAAAACCAAACCAAACTGCGGTTTATTGAAAGTTTATATCCGATTTGTATAGCAAAATAGAATAGGAAATATTAAGTAATGAAATAAAATCTAAATACTTAATAAAGTAAGAAAGTGCTTTTGCATCAAGTGGAGTGATGTATTAAATAGTACCTAGGACCTACCGAATTATTTCTTAGCGTTGAATACAGTTTAACTGCTTAACTTTTTTTAAATTATTTTATTGTTATACAGCGGTATAAGAAACCCTCTATCTAAAGTTTGCTTGATTCATCAACCGTATGTGTAACCACAAAGATGGTGTGTTACACAAATACTAGGATTAAATTACTCTTTTTCAAAAATTCTAATTGATTGGTTACTAATTTTTATACCGTACTTTACACCAAATATTATATAGTTAATAGAACAAACATAGTAAAGGTAGGTACGTAGGTACCATTATGTACAACAATGCTTTGCTCTGTTATAAGTGCAACCAGCCACACATTTAACTAACCAAGAGTATTGTTGTGTTATTATATTGTGGTCGGATAATGTATTTGGGTATCATATCCGCAATTATAAATTCATATTGTTTAATGGAAGTTGTATATAATATGCAACATATCTATATATTACCAATAACTATTATATCAGAGATCCAAAACCATATATCGACATCGTATCCTACTCAAGTAAGTGACCATACATAATACAATGTTGTCATGGATGTTGGAAAAACCAGACTCAATTAACAGCATCTACGTATCAGAATTTCATAATTACTTTGCCCAATTGCACCACTGATCTATACAGCATGTACGTGGATAGCTTGGATATTTAAATTATAAAATATGAAACTAATTGAATAGTAATCAGCGCCTCTCAATATTGAAATAAGAACTAAATTGAATTCAACTGTGCATACTTACAGGTGTATACGATCACTAATCTGTATATAGACTAGATCTCAACTGATGATTGGTATGCAAGAATTTTATGTTACAATCATTCACTATCTGTCCTATGGTTAAGCTTTTTATAAACTGTGGTTGACTTGTAAATTGTAAAGAAATTTGAAATTAAAACTATTGAATTTCATAATTTATTTTTGGTGTTGTAATTTTCATTTAAGATTTTTAATTGTCAAAATCATGTGATCCAATACTTCAAAAACATTAGCTGCAACTCGAGATCGATGCTGATTGGTTGACGTAGCAATTTCATACCTATTTGAAAAGTATAAATTGTGCACATACCAAAAGAGATCATCACCAAACATCTCCTCGGAGAATATTTACGATTAGCTAATCAATACTTGTCTTTGCTCTGGAAAATTGCTTTTGTATAAAAAAATTGTAAAAAAAAAGTATATACTAATAATAATACAAAAGTGTATAGAATTATTTATCGTTATGAAACATGTTTTAAAATATTGAATCATTTTATAAAGGATCAAATTATAAGGTTCGTCATCTGCCAGTTATGTAAGGCCCGCCTTTTTAAAATTTTTATTTGCTATTGTTAAGAACAAAACGAGTAAATAATAAATTGAGTAAGAAAATGTTTTGTATTTATCTTATAATTAAAGAAACTTTTTAATATATAAAAAAATTTACCATCGTATTTCTACGCTATAATTTTTTATTAAAAAACAGAATCTTTTTTCGTCAGTCGTCAAATATTAAATTTCTTTGCCCATAACGTGTGAAGTACATACATTTTTATTATGCTTGACTATTAGAATTTTTATTATTTTTAGTAATAAATAGTTTTAAAGCGACTTCTTTTATTTTACATCAAATAACTACAATTTTTTTCTTCAAAACTTTATCACATTTGAGTAGGGGGATGGTATTTATTCAAAATTGAATAAATACCAACAACGTGTTTCAATATAAAAAAAAAAAAATTTGGCTAACACACTTCAAATTTTATTTCTTACATAGTTTTATTATTAAAATTATGGTTTTCAAGAGTTAAATTTATGTTTCCAGTATATCGTATAGTAAATAAATAATATTCAAAGTAAAAAAAAGAAAAAATAAAATAAATAAAAAATCATACGATAAATAACGACTCGGCTCAACGGTATACAGTAGTAAATTTAAATCAAATATGTGATTACAATTCAAAACTATAAATAATTCAAATATATATTTCTTGTTTAAAACGATAAAAACAATTCCGATACATAGATAGATATAATAATACCATATGAAATGAAGTGAATGTTGTGTTGTTATCCTTGCACAAAAACCTACCTCACTCACATCACCGCGTACTCCAAACCTTTTATTCCGACATCGCCTGTGTTGTATTCGTAGTTTGGTTTCAACCCAACAAATTTAGGCATACATGTGATCTTTGGACATGAGCCAATATAATTTACTACATAACAAAAGTATCTATCGAAATTCTCACAATGAAATTTAATATTATAATGATACAGGGCTGGCTTCGATTATGATGCTATGCATTTTTTTGTTTATTTTCAATAGTTACATTTACTTTTAAATTCGATTAGTGATGAGCAAAATTGGTTTTGGTATTATAGTTTTGGTCTTGGACTTGCACAGAAAACAAGACCAAAAACCAAGATTTTCTATACGCTATCAAGACCAAAGCCACAAACGAACAAACAAGCCTGAGACCAAAACTAAGAACGAGTGTGTAAGACCAAGACTAAATGAGCAAGACTAAACTTAAATAACAGCTTTTAATAAATTCTTCAATTAGTGTTTTTCAAATACAAAAAAATAATAATAGTCTTCATAACAATAATGTTTAGGAAAGACCAGATCAAGACTCGAAGTATTTGAGCAAAACCAATACTAAGATCAAGACACGAAGTATTTAAGAAAAACCATAAACAAGCGTGAATATGCAACACCAAGGCCAATACCTGGCTTTGTACCAATACCAAGTACCAAGATACCAAGACGAATACCTGACGGTCTCAGTCTTGCCCTTACTGTTGTTTTGCACAAGACTAAATTTGGTATATTCACATTAATTGGATGATAAATAACTGAAAATAAATCTAGAAAGTACTATAATCCTTGGTGGATTTCTACTTTCTTTTCGAAATCTGATTGCAATAGCATGTGCAAAGTATTTCACTTTCAATTAGTTAAATTAGTTCTGCAAGTCGTTCTTCAATTTTTTTTTGACGTCTTCAATTATCATCTAAAAACCCTTCGGATTTTCTTTAGTATAAGACTCCATGTGACAACCTCATTGTATAATGTTACTAACCATTTATCCTCGACTTTATATTCTTAACAGTTTCATATTTCTAATATAGCGTAGGATCATTTCTAAATTGGCCATGTATTTTTTTCACAAATAAGCCCCCATTGTTCTTAGTTTTTTTTGACATAATGTTAACACAAGGCAAGCTCTGTTTTATGCTGTATTGTAAGTAAAAATTAGCAACCGATTATAAAAGTTATTTCTCCAATAAAAAGAAATTTCTAAACGTTGAGACACAATGAGACTGTAATTACAAAAAATTTTTATTATTTGATATAAACAACTTTTGTACATAACATTTTTTCGTATAAGCAATATTTTGGGTACGCTGTTGTACGTTGGTCTATACATTAAAACCAATTTATTTTGTATTTTGTTTACTCGAGCGAAGCCACAATTGTAATTCATATTATTTTTACGTGACTGTAAAAGGATTTTTAGCTATTTCAATGAATAACATTTTAATAATTCTTCTATATTATTTTATTGGAGTGAAAAGAGTATCTTAAGTCAATAAATTTCAGTAATTCGAAAAGTTTGCGACATATATCGGAAAGAATAAAAACCTTTCTAAAGGAATCCGAACCTGTCATAATGATTCATTCTGCATTTTGAGGATGATGAAGAAGAGAGACAACAACAAGATATTCCTTACATTCTTAGCTTTCTGAATCATTCTAACATACTTCTTGTTTACAAAAAAAGTGTGATTATATGCTGACGTTTAATAATATAATAACACATATTATTTTATTGATTCGTAATATCCATAATTATTAATAGATGTTATTAGCTTCGTAACATAATTGTTATGATTATTTGTTTCTACATTTTAATTAATTTTAATTGATTCTATTATAACAGTTCATACTAATAATAATTTTCATAGTATTGAAAATTTGATAATTGAAAATTGTAATTATTTTGATAAAAAGTCTAATGTGGAATATTTCAACCAAAATAATATATTGATAGTATTTAGACTCTATTTGGTTTCGTAAAAGAGTCGACAATGAGTTCTTAATTTTCATTTAGAATAATTTCGACAAATATAACTTATCTTCAATTTTGATTAACAAAATTTACAATAGGTTTTATTTTGGTCATTATTATCAGGAAACTATAATCGCGCAGGTTTTAAAAAAATTATCTGATGTAATACATGATCATATTTACTCTCTTTTAAATTTATTGGATATATAATTGATCGGAACTAGAAAATAAGTTAATCTAGATTTCTATTTATATTATGAAAAATTTATAAAACTGGTGAAGCAGTTTACGCGAAAATACATTTATATCTATTAGTAAGGATAAGAATACCTGGAATCATTAAATGTTGCAAATTTACTATTATCAAGAATCCAATTATTATATAAAAGATCGTTATCATTAATAATGCTACAGTGTTATTAACCGATAACACTGTAGCGCTGTTACCAATATTTCAACTCATTATCACAACAATATATCTTCTAATACAACATACATTATTGTACAACGGAAAAGCAAATTAATTTATAAACAATAAAATATACATTAATTTACTACAAGAAGACATTGTTCGTACACATTATATATTATATAACATTGATAATATGTTATTACCTATACCTTCCTTATAACACAAATAAGTAAATAGCAAAACGATAACCGCTTTACAACACAATTATTAACATTGTCTTTGGTAACGATGTAACCAAGTAACAAGTAAGTAGTCGTAACAACTCTATTCATTAAATTGTCCAATTATCAGCAAACCATACGATCATCTATGAGTATTATTATTGTGTATGTATGTATAAGTCGAATATGTAAGCAGCTAACAGTTTATATTACATTACATAAATTATTAATACAATTCTACATTTCAATGTGAATATTAATTACAATAATCCACTACTTAGACACAGTCACTGATTATCTCAGGTCTATGTATCAGGTCCGTTCGTCCGTCTATAAGTCCATCCGTCAATTGATCATGTATATTCTAGCTTTGATGTTGGAGAATACTGATAAACGTACTTACCATGAAGATTATGTTTAAAGCTCTGTACTATTAATGATTAATGTGGAAAATTTAATGGTTTCTTAAAATTATTTATGGTATATGTTTTCAAATTAATCGAAAAGTAATTGGTTAACGTAGTTCAGTAACTGTAATAAACTCTATTTTCGTATGTCTGTTCGCCATCGATAAATATTACTAAATTAATTAAATAAATAATTTAGAAAATCAAAAAATTTACTGCAAAACAGACAATTTAAACGTACTGCACTAAAACGACCGAAATTGATTAAATTAAAAGCAAGAATTAAATATTCGCATTATGTTGAGTAGCAAACAAAACGTATGTCAAGATTGTTTTGAAGTCTATCGAGGACGAAAATATATATTCTTATAAAAGAATTAGACATAACACGTCTTTGTCATGTATACAGTATAAATTAAGTCCAAAACGTCTGGACCGAATGGAAATTTGGCTATAAGGTAATAAAAATTTAGCTGTGACTGCAAAGTTGAACTTATTTTACGTTTATTAGTTCCGATTTATGGTATTAAATCGGTGCAAATATTTTGACAAGATTCCGCAGCAATTTCCTATCAAATACTGCTAATAAACACATTTATTATAATACGTATAATTTATAATTAATATTATAACAGCTAGAGTATTAACTAATTAAATCTAATAAAACTCACTATAAATATTATCAAATTAATATTAATAAAAATCTTTTACAGATATAATTATTAACATTCATGAAATACACTAAATACACGTTTTTAGTGTATTTCATGAATATTAATAATAAAATTAGTTGAAACATTGATTTTCTATATACTATATACAGCATTTTTTTTTTAAATAGACACTTTTGGCTGTCACTATTTTTAGCTATTATGACGATAGGATAGATAATATTTTATATATATATATATATATTATATATGATGGCTATAAAAGTTTTAATACACAATATTGAATTGTAAATTCAAAAATACAGTATTTTATTATAAAGTATTTTATTATTGCATATAAAATAGAAGATTAAAGTAGATAAAGACTACTGACTGACTGACTGACTGACTGACTGACTGGTATAAAGTTTAAGTATATTAGTTTTTGAATGGACAACAACGTTCGTTATTTACTATATACATATATACATAGAGAGCTATAGATAATACCGTATAATGTTCACGAGTGAATCAATTTATTTGATATATTTCTGAAGTATGTAAATAATTTAAATACATATCTATCTATAGCCATTCTTCTTCCTTCATTCAAATGAAACGATCAAGTTTTGAGAAAATGTGGGAAAGCTATTTAACTTTATTGAGTGGTTTTAACTAATTTTAGAAAAGTATACAAAATATTGTAATATATTGTGTGTATATATTATATACAGGATAATTGTGAAAATATAAAATCTTGTAAGTATTTAACCTATTCGAAACAATAGAGAGGAACAAGTGCAATAATATCTAAAAAAAAATTTGGAACTGTTCACAAAAGCATTTAACTCGTTGCTGTCTCGCTTCTAAATAATAATATAAGGATCAAATGGGGTCCAGCAGACCTCACATAGAAAAACAGGTCCTCCATTTGAGTCTCCTTTGATTTATTGGGTTAAATCGTGTGCTAAACTTTAATTTAACATTCTCTTAGAGAAATTCATAGCTCTTTGTCAAAACTGAAAAACGCAAAACTAGACAAAATTTTTTATAAATTTTAATTTTAGCAATATTTTTAAAAAAACCATTTTAATCGGAAAATATTATATTTTCAAAAAAAAACTACAAATTGAATAAAATAATATATTTAATAATACCCCTAAAATTTTATTGGAATCTACTGGATCCCAGCTTCAGGAACAATGTAATTAAAAAAAGTAATGTTGATTTTACATAGATAATTTTTTTAGTCTTTACCTCAATATTTCGAATGCTTATCGAAAATACATATTTTTATGTTCACCCCGATATTCATTTTAAGTCCTGTACTGTATAATCGATATATACCCAATGGAAAATTTACTAGAATATTTGAATATTTTAGTGTTTAATTTCAAATTAGAGTACTAAATTGGCACTCAAACAAAACAATAAAGGTTCCATATAATTGAATATTGATGATTTGAAAAGTGATATTGAAATTATTTTGTGACCAATAAATATGTTAATTTGTTTTCAAACTTTGATAATACATAATCAATAGAATAGTTGGTATATGTTGAATATACTAAATTGAATGGACTTTTTAAAAATAATCACAATTAAGTTCACTAACTTAATTTTTAATTAATTTTTAAAACACAATAAAATGAAACATTTTTTTGTTGAATTATTTGTTATAATAATTTAAAATTTTTTGCCTTTGCTATAATAAGTCTTGCCCTATGTTACCATGGATCACGCGGTTTTTTTTGTAATCGAGGTGAAATGGTGAAGCTAAATCAGAGAAACGAAATGTTTGAAATTTCACCCCGTCAGCTTATCCTTTGTAGCTTCTGTTTTGTTTGATGAAATAATATACATTTTTTTCTATACAAGCCAGTAAGATATTAATTTTTATGCATGTGAAATGGTAAAGTGAAATTGGGTTTAAGTGAAATTATTTTCAATATCACCGTTTCGCGATAATTGGACGTCGTTATTTAATTCAGAAACATTTTATTAAAAAATAATAAATTACTTAATTGTAGTAACACATATATAAAAACAAGCTTTTATTGACTTGCTCTAATAATAAGAAAAAAATTTTAATGAAGACAAACCTTTCAATTTATTTAATATATAAATTAATATATATTTATCTGTGTATATATATTACAGTGTATATCATATAAATTGTGAAATGAAATAATTAAATGATTAAAATTAAAGCTTTTTTTTTATTCAATTTAACGTTTAAATAAAAGCTTGTTTCATAAATTTTTATTTTTCTCACTATTAATTTATTTAATCACAATATGAAAAAACGATTTACTTATAAATGTGATGATGCAATTATTATGATTTAATGTTCCATTCGTTCAACAATTTAATATTAAAAGATTAAATTTATGAAACGAGTGTTTTTCAATTCTAAGAGAATTCTACATATCTTCCAACATGTAACTAAGGTTACAGTGGTCGAATTTAGATCAAAATCACTAAAAAGTGAATTTCTTCACTATCCTTAAACAAAACAGTATATTAAACAAAAGAGTATCAATGCGTGTGTATGGCACTATGTGTAATATAAGCCACATGTCTTATGTATGTGTGTGTCATAGTGTGTGTAATGTTTTTTTTATAAATTTGATGTAATTTATGCGTAATTTAAAAAAAAAAATTACTATTATACAGTACTTCTCTATATAAACTATAAGTGTGCCAAATTTCATCCTTTTCCATCTGTCCAATTTTCATAAAAAAGGGGTACAAAGTTTTTGTTGCTACACGAATTAATATATAGATATTTATATTGTTTTATTTTCCCAAAAACAATGTCTGCGATAATATTTATTCAGGAATTCAAAATTTAATAATTTATAATTCAGTATTCAAACATAACCCAAACTATTCTGTTTTTTTTTTCCTGAAGATGAAGAGGAACCCTAGGAATGAGTGTGCGTAGAACTATGAATACACCAAAAATATACAGATCATTTGTTATAAATTCGAAGACAACAGAATGTATAATGGTGGTGGTGGTGTGTGGTGGTTCGCTTGTTATTGTTATTCACTCATATTTTGTTTCGTTTCTATATCACCCTCTTACGTCAATGAACTTTCACTATATACACACAAGACGAATAATATACATAGATGAAGATATTTGATATAAGGTGATTTTCTGTAATTTATACAACGTATGTAGAAAAACTGGTGTAAATCGTTTCAAGAATAGTTTTAAGAAATAAAAGTTAAAAGAAATTTACATTTCTTTCGCAATCTGAAATTCGAATAGTAACGTGTAGAAGGTAGACACAGATTTAGATGTTTTAGAAAATTTAGCATAGAATTTGCACATTGGTATTAAGAAGCAAAAGGTAACTATTTTAGTTTTGTAGATTGCAAGAATTTCGCTCTTGAATACCGCGTCTCTGTTTGAGATTTCATGATTCTTGAATCGAATATATTCTAAACAAGCTGAGTTATGTTACAAAATACATTAAAAAAATAAACAGTTAAGTGATCCACTCCAAAAGTACGCACTGTACAAGAAGATTATTCAAGCATAAAGTCAAGGTTACAAGAAAATTATAAAAAATAATAAATGAGTAGCCTGTAATGTCGGCACAGGGTTCAATGTTGAATCGCAATACAATTCTGGACTGAAAAAACATTTCGAATTTGAATGATTTTCAACATTTAACCTTGATTTGACCTTCTGAAATGGATAATTAATTGGATGTATAAATTAAAATGGTCCAACAAGAACATAGAAGTCTATAACAAAATGCCATCATTGTGTGTAATGAATCACATTGTACAAGCGTCAGCCTATCCAATTCTATACATTCACTAAATTTAACCACATTTCTCTTATACTAAATATCGTACATACATATATTTGAAGTTGCTGATGTAGAATTGTACAACAAAGTTAAGGGGTGATTTTATTTGTTTAGATGTATTAGGCATACAACTGTAAACTATACGACTATCCTTGGTACTAGTACTATGTATGTACTGTGTACTAACTACTAAGATGTAAAACCAAACAACATATCCTTCTTTTTCCACCCATCTAACACGATTCTTACGTGTTATAAATGTAATAAAATTCCTATTACTTTCATAAATTTTTATAGTAAAAAAAAAATACATATATTGTGTATAGTTCTTAATGTTTGTTGTTTGTTTAATGTTCTTCTATATAACAATATAGTAAACAACTATGTTACGTCACTCTTTTTTTTTATTTTTTTTAACTATATCGCATTATTATTATATACATTCAAAAAAATTCATTTTCAATTATAATAAAATATTAGCCTTCTAGTTTATATATTCAATTCAATTCATTATTCATTTTTTTCATTTAACAATACATAATTGTACAGAATGAGTAAAAAAATAGAATGAAGCATATGAAGGGAAGGGGAAGGTAAGCAGCTATGGCTAACTTTACAAAGAACTATCCCAGTTTTGACTTTGTGTAAACCAAATGGAAAACCATTGAAAACCATCGGTTAGGCTTGCCTCCCGAATAATACTTAGATGAATACTTAGATGAAGTACATATAAATAAAAGATTTAATTAAAACCTGCAAAATCTTCCTGAATGGCTGAAATTACGGTTGAATATATTTTGTTTCTTATTTTTTTTGAAGCTGAATTATTTTTTACTCACATTCTTTGTTTTAATTAAAAAAATAAAATTTGTCTTTTTACTTATTATAAGAATACTTAGAATCCAAAAAATTTGTATCTGAAAAGTACTAATTCAAATGCTATGAAGTAAATTATTAAATATAATAATCCTTTATACAGAATTTATCAAACTGGTAAAAAAAATTTTCCTTTTTATCGTTCACAGCTTACCTTTTTGGAAATTTATATTGATCAAATTTTCGGAATAAAAATATAATTTGTAAAAATGAGTTTTAAAAAATTTTTCTTCTATAATTATATTATTATATTTGCAATTTCACTTTATTTAATGATTCAAAATGATAACATTTTTTGGAATTTAATCCAATTATGGACATTCTAAAATAAAGAAAAAATTTTTAAAGATATTTCATTTTTACCAATTTTATTTTTCTTTCAAAAAATTTAAAAATATTGTTTGTTTATTCTTATTATTTTTTGTTGTTTAACAAGTAGCACAATATACTTATTTTGCTTGACGTCTCGCATTAATAATGTTAATAATATATATTTATTAAATCAATATTTTCTTTAACGTAGAATAAAAACGGTAAATTACTAAATAAAATATCCAAATATATAAAATGAAATAAAAAAATATGTTCCCTTTAGCTAAATAATAACATAATCATTAGATATAAATTATATATTTAATTTTTTTCACTTTCTTAGATAAAAAGTTCTTTTTGATACCATGAAAATTGAAAATTGTTTTGAGATATGAAATTTGGCAATCTTATTTAAAATTTTGAATGGATTAATGTATAATGTATAATAGAATTATTTTATTCCATTATCGTTTAAAATATACAGGGACAGTTGTAAACAATTTTTAGTACAATGTTGAACAATTTATAATATATATAATTTACTTAATCAGAAAGTCATTCATTTGAGCTGTAAAAAGTCATATCTACATCAGCTTGTGTTTATTTCGATATATTCGTTGATTGAGGACCGTAAAAAATAAAAAATATATACCTAAATTATTTTTTATTATTTAGTAAATATTTCATGGTCTGTTGTTTTTTATATTATTTTTGATATTGTTTTTTTTTTTGTTATCATTAGGAATATCACATATGGATTTTATTGCAAACAAAAACAAAAAAAAATATGTCATACACAAATGTAAATGTAATAAATTGCAATAAGTTATGTGCGACCTAAAAAAAAATTTTCATAAATATTTCCACTTTTAAAAAATATTTCAATTATTATAATCCAGTTAAAGTCTGCTAAATACATCAATTTCACGCTTTTGATTTAATTTTATCGTCCAAGATAAAAAAAAACATTCTGATTAATAAACGTGCTGCCCGATTGACTTCACAAACGAATTTTTTGTTTAGGTTACCAAGATAAAAAGCAAAAAATTACCAAGTCAAAAGCAAAACTATAACGAAAAACATAATGGAATACCCAAGATTGTATCGAATAAATCCAGGAGGTGGTAAACGAAACATCCTGAGAAATTATAATCAATGATGTATTCATTTCCTTGAATACATCAATTGGATCTTAATCCATAAATTTTTTTGAGTCGTATGAGACATTTATGGAAACATTTTGCCATGAACTGTTTTGATTTGTCACAGTCAAAGCTCAGAGACAACGCATAGATAATACACAATTGAAGACATTCAACTTGTTATTTTAATTAGTTGACAAGTATTTTACGGCACTATTAAAGTAAATTATTTTACGGCACATTTTAACATTCTTTTAAGTTTCAAATATTATTTTTATTACAGTCGAAATTATTTGTTTGTAGTTATAAATTATTAAAATGTTGCGTATTCTACATATCAAAACAATTTACAGTTTTAATTATTTTTATTTGTTAACAACAACTTTGATATTATCATTAAAGTTATTTAATAATTATTTACTTTTTGACCTGTAAAAACGTGAAAAAAATGTTTTTAATTAAAATTATTATTCTCATTAAAGTTGAGAATGCATCACTATAATAAGAGGTTTTATATTTTTTTGAAAGAGATATACCTCTATAATAAAGACATTCAATGATGTAATATACAATGGTGTTTTTTTATTGAATTTTCGCTCAAAAATTATTTAAAAATTATAATCGATTTGTTATGAAATTTGGCACAATCTTGACATGAAAACAAGAAAAATTGGGAATGTCGAAAAGTTTTTACCGAAAAAAGGATTCCAAAGTAAAAATCCAAATTTAATTATTTATTAAGAAACGGTTTTTTCCAAATAAGCTTCGGCATTAACTCCAGTTGCATGTCAAGATTATTTGATTTTTTGTTATATGTGCGCAAAAATTTCAACGTATATTACAATCGAGGTTGTCTTTATTATAGAGATAGAGGTCTCAAAAATATAACCTACATGAGTCCAGTTAGTTAAATTATATAAGCACAACTGTGATAGGCCTATAGATTTTAATGTAGTGTATAATTTGTTAATTTATTTTACAATTTTTGTATACAAAGCTATTTATTTTATTTGTGCAGGCAGATAGACTGCTTTGCAATAAAAACCATGAATATATTGGTTTTGTTTGGTATTGTAGTAATCTTATATTGTACACCGTATGTATAGATAGATAATATTGCTACAATAAACTAAATCTGAATATTTTATTGTCACGATTTCCACTTTTGGCTTGATAATATTATATTGCATAACCTTTTATTATACATATAAACCGTATTCGGTCATAGGTACACTATGGTACCTCAATATTCTCTAATATTATTCTATATATTTATTTGTCATGTATATATGTTCTTGCCAAAATATAGGATGAGCAAAATTTTGAAGATAGCATTTCGTGAAAATATGAGGATCTTCAAATCATAATATTTTATTGTTGTCATATTCATCTTCATTCATATACTTATAACACTTTGTAATGATTGTAATAAAATAAATGTCTCCGTAAGTAAGTTCTCAGGCAATCATAAACTAGAGTGTAGGTTTCAATTAATTTTCGTTTTTTTTAAGTTTGCCTTTCTTCTTTTTTTTGCAAGATCTGAGGATAAAGGAATTATAAAAACAGTTTTCCTTTCTCCTTCTCTCCGAGATAAGTTCAGCTGTAGTCCCGATGTACATCTTGGTTGAAGAGCTTTGCAAGTTGACTATCCTATCAGTTCTCTTATAGCAGCTTTAATATTACGTATAGTGGAACTATATTTCTTTGAAGAAAGAAGATATTAACGGAACTCCCATTTTGCGCTTACTTCAACTGTCTGAACGAAGTTAGTTTTCCACTAGCAAATGCAGTGAAATAGCTAGGTATCTGGGTACCGAATAAAAGACTTATATGGCGTAAACGTATTTGGTTAAAGAGAAAACAGCTGAACTTGAAATTTTCTTAATTGTACTGGCGTTTTAGGCAAGGTTCTAATTTATCATTTGATAATAAAGTGCTAATGTATAAAACAGTTCTTAAACCGGTGTGGGCTTATGGTAGTCAACTATGGGGAACTGCAAATAATAGTCATATACAAATTCACCAGCAAGATTTCAATCAAAACTGCTACGAACAAAAAAATGAATCACTATGGTATGCGTGTGCTGATATTCACAGGTATTTGGAAGTGACCACAATGCGTTTTTCTGTGACAAATACTTGTCACGTCTCGGAAGGCATCCAAACACTGAGGTGATAAATCCTTTCAACAATAGTGATAGTGTAATCATACTAAACAGGACAAAATGTTCTAGATATAAAATTTAGATTTATTTAAATAGTTCTTAGTTACAGATTAATAACTTCTAGTAATAGTCAATAATATATACTTTAGTATTATGTCATTAAGGTGACTACCAGTTGGTAAATCACCGTTCAAACTCACATAATAGTCATTTGATATTAGTAACCTGATAATCGATACTAGATCAAAAGAAAAAAAAATTCAACTGTCTTAATATCACAAGAGTGGTTCTTCTTATAACCATCGTTATATTAACCTTTCTTCAAATGATTTTAGTCAACAGTGTCTTGAAATTCTCGAATCTAACAATTAAATAGTGTATGATGCTCACTCTTGTCAGCTGGAATAATCTTACAACTCAAAATTCCTACATATATTTTTCCTCACGTATAGTCGATTATAACTCTTATTGTTCCTGTTAGGCTTCAAAAGATAATAATATTCTTATCAAAATTGCAAATTTACAATTATGAAAATATTAAATATCTTAAGACTATGACGTTTTTGGATTTCCCGGCAGTTATCATGCCAGCCTCACCCAATATCGTCCATGCCATTATGATTTTTGACTACCTCAACAAAAAAACTACATCACTTTTCAAATTTTTCTCGACAGACTATAGTCAGAGTCACTCCGTTTATTCGTCTTTCAACTTATATATTTATTTTTTCGTCTTGTCATCATTGTCATCATTCCTATCATCTTTATATATACGTTTCACTTCTATTGCTTTATTTACCCACTATTTCTCATACATTCAAACATCAATAATACCCTTTGATCGGTTTATCCATATATGTACCTATAATATTATAGCAACTGTAGCAACTATATGCTGGAAAAGATACCTTCTGCTTCAAATATATATATTACATCCAACATAGACCAAACTACGGCTTTTGGTATATATTTGTATTTATTTATATATTTTTATCCAAAAAAATAAAACTGCTTATTATTATAAAGATCTAAAGGTTCTTTTACACAACTGTTATACATATTTGTTACTTGTATTTAGAAACAGTTTAAATCAAATAAATACCTAGGTCATGATCATTTTTATAATTATTAACATTATTAATATCACAAAATAAATTTCATTTAAGGTGAAATTGGGTTAAATTTACAAGATGTGTAAAATATTAATTAAAATAAAATTTAAAAAATAAATAATTTTTGGTTTTGAACTATATCGTATGATCTAAGAATGGATTACGGATTCGAATAAATTGTTTTCTTATAGTTAAAAAATGCAAGCCAAGATAGCTACAGCAGTTTAAATCAAATAAATACCTGGAACATGATTGGGTATCAGTGGTTGAACCTTTTTAAAATAATTAATATATGACATTACACAATAAATGACATTTAAGGTGAAATGGTGGCAAATTTAAACAATTAATTCCAATAAAATTTAAAAAATAAACAATTTAGGTTTTGAAATATCAGTCTAATAATTGATTTTGAGATTACGGGCATCAGGAATTATTTTTATTACTTTTAAAATCTCATACTCACTGACAAAATTTCAGCGCGACAAAAGACATAAATTTTTAAGAATTTAAAAAATATTTCCGTACATAGATAGTGCCTCTTAGGCCGAAATAACTATATTCATCGTATAAATTTCGATTTTTGTCCCCATTTCCTAGATTAAAATGTTTTGTGTTTTATAAACATGTATATTTCGACTAAAAAGTAGTCATCATAAGTATGATTTAGCCGCAAACCGTCACCAAATTAGGAATAATTTACATCTACACGGAGAATTATTACGGCTAACTAATGCATACTGATGATGACTACTTTGTATTCAGTCGAAATACGTAATTATAAAATACAAAACATTTTTATCTAGGAAATTGGGACAAAAAATCGAAATTTAATCGAAAATCCTAGAGTTCTCTTTAATAATATTTATATAAATACATCGTCAAAGCGTATTCTAGTCCTTTTATATAATAATTGTATATTATTCTCTAAATATTAAAAAATTGTTAGAAATCCATTCGCTTCTATATTTTGTATATTATTTATATGCCATTTCGAAGAAAAACTATTTTCAGGATAAAAATAAATATTTTCTGAAAATACATTTTAATAAATATAATATCATGCTTTTTTCTCTTGGCAGAATAATTTGATTCTAGAATATATATTCATATCTTCTATGATAGAAATCAGAGAAAACTAGACCTTAAGATGGTGATTTACAATAAAAAGATGATTTTAAATTGAAAAAAAAAAAGATCACAATTTATTTTAAGCTTTTCGATGATATGATTTAGAAAAAGTGGCGTAAAGGAAATAAAATAAATGTCTTACGTCATTGTCAATAGTCATAAATTCAAAGATTTTCCGATTTTCATCACAAAGTTTCAAATAGGATATGTGGAAAACTATATAAACTTTCTATAGATATATTTTTTTTCAGATATGTAGTGTAAAATTAACTGGTATTGATTTAAAAAATAAGAAAGGCTTAAAATCGATCTATTTATATTGAGATTATAGTTCCACAGTGATACGGTTGAAATGCGCTCGTTTTATATGAACAAGAATATTCTACACATATAAATTTTTAATTTCTTTTTTGTTTTTGTTTCAGGTATGCTTTGAATGCACCTCATATTTTATGAAATTATAACGTAAGTAAAGAATCTCCAACTTATTCAAGTTCTCTTGCCTTTTAGAAAACAATCACATTTTATTTATTAGTTATCATTATTATTAAGTTCTTGAATCATTTTCCTTTAAATGCTCAAAAAGCCATCCAGATGAATTCAAAATTTATTTCATTTTTCATCGCCAGTTAGTATTTGTTAGAGGGTATCTTTTATTTGATCTTCATAGAAACGACAGTGAAAATTTTAATATGTAAGTTATAAAATCATCTATTGAAAAGACATTGAGGAAAAAAAACTGTTAAATTCATATATTGATGTTGTAAAAAAATAAAAATAATATTATAGTGGAAAAAAATTGGTACCATCTTACAGTAGTAAATGCGACAATTTATACATTTAACTGATCGAAGAAATATAAAGTGATATTTTTCAATAATATATATTAAACCTAGAAATGCACACTCTATAAAGTGATATCCTTCTTTTGGATTTATAGGCACCATGCAGATGGAAACGACATCTGTAGGAAAATAATTAAGTAGTACAAACCATGATAGAATATAGCTAATATCGTACGCCTATTTTAGCAACATTAACTTATGATTTTTAACAAAATTTCGTAAGATTTTTTAAAATTAATTCCGATTTCATTTTTTTTTAATGTTTCATTAACTTCAAATTATTTTCTTAATTTATTTTTTTTTTAATTCAAAATTTTTTAATTATTTGGTAATATATTTTCAAATGGCTATGAGAAATCGACTTTGGAACCAGGTACAGAACGATTTGTCAGAGACTACTAGTTTTTACTCATTCTATCGCTGGATGTTATTTTGGAATTTATATGTTTCAAGCCATTCAAGAATTACTTTTATTGAAATCGAGGGTAAAAATTCTCTATCATTTTTTCAATATTTCTTACAGCAGTAGTTTTCAAACAAAAATAACATTCATCTTTAAATTAAGTAAGTTTAAATAGCAGAGAGAAAAATTAGCTTAAAACCCAAGAATAAATGTTTCACTCGTCGAAATCTTCAAATGAGACATTTAAGAGAAATTTTTCTGGCTGAATAAATGAAATAAACTGGAAGGATAAAACTTACTAGAAAACTTTCAATATATAAAAATAAATGTAAAAAAAAGGAGAATAGGGTTTCTACTTGCTCATTGTGAATCATTCAGACAGACAGATAGAGCGACACATCACAATCGTTATCATAAAAACACGGTTACAATGAATACAGAGTAAATGACAAATGGAGCAATGTCAATAACCTATACTTTCGTTCTCAAACATAGCAGTTAAGTTTAATACGTAAATTCTATACGTTCAATCAAATGGTGTGTACAGTGTGAAAAGACATCTATGTTCTATGAAGAACGTCAAAGGTGAATTATGCATACATATTTTTTGAATGAATGTATACTTATTTATTAAATGTTTATTGAATGTATCCTTGAACACATCTTACCCGAACACGTATCAATTGTCTATGCCACAAATTTTAATAAATAGTTCCATAGCCTTATTCGATCTCAGAAATTATGTAATGTACATTGTTGATGACTATAAAATATATATGTTGATGACTAGAAATTATGATATGTACAAAAAATACATATCTATAAATACAACTGGTTTTCTCTATAGGACGTAGATGTCTTTCCCAACTGTATAGTAAATAGTTGTTAGACATATTCTTTGAATTTTGATGTAATAATAAATTTTTGAATAAATAATATAACGTTTGTGTGATAAAATCCATTGTTGGTTTTGTGTTCCATGATTTTATTTTTGGTTTGACAATATAATCAAATGATTTGATGATTCGACTAAAATCGATTTCTTTTCACAATTCATTTTTTGTATTTGTTTTTGTTTTTTTTTTTTTTTTTTTGTTACTTTTAACGACCATTTTTATACACGTTGACAAGTATAAAAAGTGTATTTTATATTTTGAAACTGTTGTGGGTAGTTGAAAGTTTCGTTAAATTCCAAAAATTTTAAACTTTGTTATTAAATTTACCGTTGAATTCGAAATATCGATACAAAACGAGTATACAGTGCCGAAGGGTGGTATGATAGTGCGAACTAGAATAAAATCAAGGCTGGGAAAAAATGGATATTTTTGTCTTGATTGTTAGGTTGCAAGTAACTGTAGAACGTTTTATGAATTTTGTTCATCGAATCAAATTTTAATATAGTGTTACATAGACCACTAAAAGGACGAAAATTCCATATCAATAATAGAATTAGAATATTAAAATCGTTAATTATGTAAGTAAATTATCAAATGATGTACAGACACAGTGATTAAAAGTTAAAATAATGCTATTTTTATGTGGTTTTTACAGTCTTGGGTTGGATAAATATATCTAGTTCTAATACATTAACGAAAGAAAATTTTATCGGAATATCCCTTTGCCCTGGGTTTTTACCGTTTTTTATTCAATGTGACGTTTCAAAGACCTATCATAATACAAATTTCGAAATCTTCTGGTTACGTTACTAAAAGAGTTTAACTTACATAGCTCTTTGTGTTTTTTGGTTTTTGGCACTCGTTTGTTTTTTAGAATTCAATTTATATAAAGCAAGAAGAGAAAAATATTTTAAACTTCCAAATTTTGATTAATTAAAAATGAAATTATTTTTACATAACAGAAATCTGCTATTAAGTAACTATGCTAAAAAACAAGTATGCTAGGTGAAAATATATTTTCTTGTAACAAATGAAATATAATTACATTAATATAATGAAATATGAATACATTTAAATATAATTACAACTATTTTGATTAGTTTATGTAATACAATATATTTATTTTTAATTTCTACAACTTTTTCCAATTTTTCGCTGATACATATTCTTTTTCTTTTCTTCATTTGTATGAAATATTTATGAACGACATTCTATATTCGATGAACACGAATGAGTGATCGTTTATGTATGCGTTCACCCCACTACAAACAACTGTAGGCAGTAATCATAAATTTATGTCAAGAAAATTTTAATATTGAATAAATCATAAAAATTTACTGATGTGTCTATTTTCCTCTATATGCATCATTGGAGAACGTTATGCTTTTTGATTACTATAAATTCATATTTAAAAACAATGTTTTTTTTTTATTATTAAAAATGAACTGTTGCAATTTTGCTAAAAGTTGATTTTAAGGAGATAGTTGTCGCAGGAATAGTGAGTGTATGGAAGAACACATTATTTCAATTGACGATTGCAGCTTCATAAAAAAAATGTTCCAATTCAGAATTATTAAATCTTATACTCATAAATTACAAATTATAAATTTTGTTCATTTCAACGCCATTTTAAGTGAAATTGTAAATATTTTAAATATTTTATAAAAAACTTGTGTCTGAGTATGTAGACTTGAATTCAACTGCAGGCAAAAAAATCTTCGAAGTTTATGGCTAATTATTTTAGAATACATACGAATAGTAGGGAGTATGATTCTATATTGATTTTTTTACAAATTTAATTTATTTTCATACATTAATTAAATTAAATATTATATTATTATATCATTGTATGAAATCTAGTCATCAATGTAAAACTATATTTCTGAAAGATTACTTTGGCGAAGTTTGAATTTGGAATCGGGGGCCTGCTTACGGCAACACTAAGGATCCATCTCTATAAGGGCCTAGGTGGAGGCCTTTCATAGTATCACCGTAATCCATGACGTTACTCGTGCTGCCCGTAGATTAAAACCGAGTACCTTGTGAACTTTTTAACGGAATATTCAATTGTTTTCTTGGTATTCACTTACTCCTTTATAGCAGTGGATATTAAAAAAATTTTTATTTACTTATTTGTGAAGTAACTTTCATTTCAAATTTTCATCACAATTTATTTTAAAAATAATTAACCTTCATTTTTGATTCAACTGGTTCACTTGCTGTTGGAAATGAGGCAATAATTAGTTTACTGTTAAAAATAGTTGTTTTTTTATTTAATTTAGTAAATGCCTATGTTAAATGTTAAACATAACGTAATGTTAAAAAAAAAATTAACATTAAGATTCTGAAGTGTGTGTAAGGAACTAGAAACAAAATTAGAAACTAGAAACAATATTCTCCACTTGATCTGACCGTTCAAATTACCACTGATAAAAAATACACGCGTGCTAGGTAAATTCGCTTTAACTGATGCACATTTTTTGTAACTACTACGGATATTTCAAAGTTTACTGTGAGTCATGGTTCAAAGTTGGACAATTTATCCTACTTTAATTTAATTCAATGTTAAATTCATTTAAAAGCCATATATTAGTTTAATAAAATTTGATTTCGTGGAATACATTTGTCCAATTGCGAAATGTTTTCAAGACGGAGACAGAAATTAAATAATAATTGGATTATTTGACAACAGTTATATTACATTTTATATTTATTAAATAAAATATGTCAGAATCTAAAATCATTTCTATATACGTAATTTTGCATATTTTATATTATTTTGAAATAGACATATTTATAACGTAATTCAATGTAGAGAAATATTCATACAGAGTGCTTAAGGAATTAACATTTTAGCTTTGAGTTTCATTTGATATTCAATCAATTTAATCTAAGTTTCGTATTTTACCAAAGAGAATAAAGCGAAAATTTTCTAATCAACTGTAAAAAGAAGGTTATTTGTTATGTATGTAAAATTGAAAAATTAGTTTTGAGAAAAATGAAATTTTGATATTATGGCCAACATTGTACTTGCTACTAACGCATTGATAGTAATTTTCAACATCTTCCTTAATTAAAGCAACTAAACGTATGATAATTGTAAGCTGTGTTGCGATTGAAAAATTTGCGAAAACGACAAAAAGAAAGAGCTTTTACGAAAACATTTTTGCGATTCTTTTTGTGGAGAAAATGAGGCCTTCCCGTTTGTTCTTCTAGAATCTTTTTGTATTTCAAGAATGAAATACTTATCCTTCGATTTCGTAGAAATTAAAGAACTTAAGGTTAAGCGAAAATTAATATTCATATTGTATACCCTTAAAAGCAACCTTACTCTTTTTGGAGTAGTACGTTACCGAACTTTAAACTTACCATATTTCGCAACACTACGTGAATGTTTGAGGATAATATAAAAACCATATGAATGTTTTTTTCTTGGATCATATTAACATGTACTGGTTTTCCTTGTTTTTTTTAGTTGTTTGAATCGTAACCCCTATATCATATTGTAAATTTATCTATTTTATGTAGTTTTAACCATATATGAAAACGGAACGTTTGTTACGACCAACCGACAATGATTGACGTATTTCTGTTTTAAAGTTTATTATTGTGCCATCCGGTGGCGAATCCCCATACATTTAACCAGGATACGAATTTCTACATACATACCCACATTTATATTTCATTTTATTGGTTTGCGTGTTACATTTATAGTAATTTATACGAGCTATAGTTTATAGCACAACTATATGTATCAAATGTACGTCCGTCGGTCGCGACGCTTACTTTATGTATGCATGTATGAAAAAAACATAAATAATAGTAAATATTAAAACAAAACACAAACAAATCATGCTGGATATGACTCCTCGAAGTCACACTAAAAACTATTTGATGAAATAAATATACCTATTCATAAATATAATCAAATTACTATAAGGATAAGTTAGTTGGGCCCAACTAGCTAATTGTTAAGAAACCTTTAACTTAAAATATAGATAATTTAATACATAATTCACACGTTGTTAAAGTTTGAAGACGATTTATCGCATCCGACGTGAGATAATTATAAAATTCCCTTAGTTAAGTTTTTTGTCATAAAAGGGTAAAAGCTTCAATGAGAGAAATTTTATAAAATTATCTTAAAATAGTAATAAATTGTGAAACATAACCTTGTATTCTTGAAAACAAAACATTCGAAAGCTCAAACGAAGATCAAAAATATTTTGCATTTATTAGGTTTAAATACTATTGTATTTTTGGCCGAATTTGACTAAACAAATATTTCGATAGCTATAAATTAATTGGACTGTATGAAATGAATGGAAATTGAACTATGAAATTGCGAAATTTGAATGTGGTAAGACCTATAGATTGGATAACTTATGGAAAATAGAATAGATGGTTTTACCAAGAGTTGTTCAAGTGCAATGCACCAACACAGCCTTTTAAATACTATTTTTTTTTTTAAATACTATAACTAATATGTTTTAATTGGCTTTTTTTTTAGTAAAAAAAAACTCATCATTTCTTATGCCGGAATAACTTCTTTACAGAATGAATGAATTTATACAAAGTCGCACTTTTGAGGCCAACATTTGTATAAGTATATTTGTTCGGTGTTGCTTTTGCTTTGTAGGCTTCTTCAATGTGTAAAACTTTGGATTTCAATTTACGAGCTGAAAATAATCATTTTGTATCATAAATTAAAAAGCACATTCAATATATGAGTTGGAAAACCGATGGCTATATAATAGAAAATACAAAAATGTTGATTCAGTTGTTGTTTTGAGCATAGTTTGAAAAACTTTCAAAAAAAAAGTACAGATACAGAGAAAATAGAATGCAAATGAAACACGGAAACAATTTGGAACATAATTTTTTTACCAAGTTACACCTTGTGTTTGCACCTTGTGTACATTGTTTTTAATTTGTTTTCAACTAAACAGGTATTATTGAAAAGTTGTTTTAATTGCTGTCGGAAATGTCATTTTCGTACAAAAAATGTATAGCTTAACATGTTGAACTGTCTCTAAATCTAACATGACTCAATTTATCGTTGGTATTAAGTCTTAATCTACAAAATAAGTAAAAACTTGTAGAATAATATATTTCGAATTAAGCGTAAGAACTATCTGCAACACATTTCCTGGTTTAGGAATTGATTCGAAAATGATTATTGGATAATTGTCAGAGTATATTTATACTAATCTAAAGTGTGTATCGCTAGAAAATATTGAAGTCCCAAACAAAATTTTGGTACAAGTACATGGAATATAATAAGACAATTTTCGCCTGTCCGTCAGTCTGCCCGTCACCAAAATAAATAAAAAATGTATAAAGATAGCAAATTGTAATTTTATACATAAAAAATGTGGTAGTTTCGTAAATGTCGAAAATCAGTCCTTGGGTCGAATAGATCCATAACCTAAAAACCATAAAAGATAAAAACAGTCTGTTTTAACAGAATTATCTTAAAAAAGAAACTTTTTTTTAAACATTTTTTTGTAAAGTGTTTGGATTCGCCACAGTTTCAGTTCAAATTAAAGTAATTAACACCAATAATTAGAACACATATTATTATTATTATTATTATTATTATTATTATTATTATTATATGGATTTATAACTAAATAGACTGAATATTTATAGTATTTTATGAATGTCGACTATCTAAATAATTTACTCTGTTAGGAATTATTTTCATTTGTCTCAAAATTGTTGAAAATTTACTGTTTTGAAAAGGCAGGGTAATCTTTATTTTAAGTTTTCGCTGTTTGTGTATAGCCTGGTTCTCTTGTTGAATCTTACCCATTGCAGAAATTTTTCTCAAACGAGTAAAAAATGTTTCAACGAATTAAATCTTAATATATCTAAACGTTTGATGCATTTGAAAAAAAAGAAGGGGCTAACTTGGTGTAGACAAATAACTGTTCTAGTAGTGTTAATAGTTTTGTGGTTAGTATGCGATTGTTGTTGAAAAAAAATTACCGAGATTTGTGAATATGAAAATTGCATGTCTAACTTTAATATGTTCTTTAATTAGAAAATTTCCCCAAGTTTGAAATTTTTTTTTTCCATTTCATTTTTACAAGAATATTGTTATCAAACGATTTGTTAGGTAAAAGAAGAAAAAGTTTTGTTTTGTATAAAATTTCTTTTATTTGAATATTGTGACACTTTCATAAATAATTACTCATAACCATTTATTATGTTTATGAATTTCAAATATAATTTACGGTTTCTTTTAATAATAATTTATTCTCTGGAAAATTAGGGTCAAAGGAATAAATAAATATGTTTCGCTGAAGGAGCCTTGATCTGGTTTTAAATACGGGGAAATTATAAAATATAAAATTTCAAATAAACATACTATAATGATTTACTCTTAATTATTCTAAGAAATACGTACATATTTTATGGTTTATACATTCTAATTCTTAGAATGTAGGTACACATCGACTTTGTCGAGAATTAAGACTACAAAGTTTAATGATTAAATGTAAGTTGCAGAAAAGAGTGATGTAATACAGGTTTGGGGTGCTTCAAAAATACACAGAATAGGATTTCTTGCACCCTGCGTTAAGTTCTTCTAACAAAAATTTTTATTGTGAAGTAGTGAAACTAGAATTGAGCGTCTAGATACTCTACACCGTTGTTGGCATGCTATTTTTTTCACATTCTAATTTGATTTGGATTTTTAACTCATTTTTAGTAGATAGAAATATCGATTTTTAAAATATTTTTATACAAACATGTTTATTGATACAAGTGATATTTGTGAATAACTAGATTAAGATTTATACAAATAGTTAATTTAATAAACTTACAATTTTTGTTTGCAGTGATTTTGAGCAATTAAAGTGGATTTGAATGAATCCTGATTAATAATTTAAATTTTTTAACGAAATCTGAAATCAATATATACTTGACATATTTAGAATGTGTCAGAGTATTTTAATTTTAGTGTAAAGTTTGTATGACTAGAAAATAATGAAATCACTAGCAATATTTTGGTAAAGCTGTTCATACATTCACCTAATTAGTCTTTTTCATCATGCCTGTACGTTCGCCTGTCAGCCCGTTTAACCATTCTGAATATAACTTAAAATAGGAAAGTGAAAGCACACTGGCGCATTTTAGAGGAAAAAAGTGAGTTTAAGTTCGTGAATGGACAAACTTAGTCCTCTTATCAGTTGGGCCACGGATAGATTGGATCCCAATGAATCCATCATTAAGTATGTATTTAGGACTGTATGGATTGCATATTTAAAGTATTTATTGAATGGTTATCATTAAAAAAATGGTAGAAGCATTGATACTGACATCGATGTCATATGTCGGCTATCTAAATAAATAACACTATTGGTTATTATTTTCACTTGTTTTGTATTATAATCAGACTGTTTTATTTTCCTAGGGATGTCACCATATTTTGATATAAACGTTTTTAAGTTTGATATAGGAATAAATATTTCGAATTTTCTCAAGGCTAAAAATGGAAATTTATTGTATTCAAAAGTGTTTTAAGCAAAAATAATTATTTTGCATTTTTAATGTACATCTGTGTATTTTTAATGATAATTTTTTTTTTCTCATCAATTACAAAATGAACGCATTGGTTAACGGTTTCCAGGAACAGATAAATATTCTGTATGCAATAAATTTCAAGAATATATAATTTTGAGTATTTAATTAATTCCAGTATTTACAAATTATTATTATTAACAATTAATTAAATTTATTATTGTTTTAAACAAAACTGGCAACACGCCCTACCACAAAAATAATATTCGCATATTTAGTAGTACCTCTCACTAATATATATACTACAAAAGTCAGCTTTGAGAGAAACGCGTTTGTTTAATTAATTTTTTGATGATAATCAATTTGTTGTATTTATTATATATTAAATTTATAATTTGCGAATAAAAATTAATTACTATTATTAAGATGTTGATTTAATATGATGAGTTTTTTTTTTTGTTTATTAAATAGAGTTTTTTTAACGAAAGAACCGTTTCTAATTTAGTATATTATTTAAATTAACAAAATAAAGAATTTTGTATTGTTTAAATGTCATTTCAAACTTATTTTTAGTATGTCGAAGCAAATTTTAGATCTAAAATCAAACAGTGGTCAAACTTTCCGGTATTAAACTAACCGAAAATTATGTTTGCTTTAAATTATTTGTGAATAGCTTGTTCGGAATCACCAAGTAAAAAATTATTGAGATTTTTATGACTTGATATCTTGTAAACTACAATTTTATTTTAGAGGCTGTTTTTTGTAGCATTATGTAAGTCTCAGATAAAGTATTTACCCAATTTGGAAGTTTCAAAAATATCATCCTAATATTATCATTTTTTAATAGATTGAAAAAAATTGGAAAAGATATTAACGAGTCTAGAATTCTAAAAATTCGGACAATTTAACAAATATGCCGTGTATTTCAAATATTGAGAGAAGCCATTTTTATCTACTAGATATCTCGAAAACCAAACTTTAATAAATTTTTTAGTTTTTGGAAATTATTTATAATAGGTAGTTTAATACGAAGCTTTTGTGAAAATTGGACGCACAAATTTTCTCCTACAAATTTTAAAATTTTTACTTAAAAAATACGTAAACGGAGATAAAATTCGTTGTTTGAAATTTCAATAAAAATCATTCTCCTTAAGTAATTTTTATCTGAAAATATCCAAAATCTGTTTCTTTATGCGAGCTATGCGAGGATAGCAATATTTTATTTCGCAATTTGGAGTCTCTGATGTCGATATACTTTAATTAAAAATTGAATCAAATACCTCAAATTAATCCAAACTGAATGTGAGGAATAAAATGTTTCGCATTGCATGCTTTTTTTTTAAAGTCGGTTAATTAATTTTCTTTGTGGTTTTACTTACGTGGTTGTTAACCTTCTTTCCTTAAAAGAAAAAAAAACTTATTAAAAATTCTATTTGTAAATATTAAAACGATAAAAAAACATAATTAATTTTATATTAATTAACCTCATTAATATAAATTATAATTTCTGTAACTAGACGAGTGGTAAAATAATACTTATAACACGCAAGTTTCTTTTCATTCCCCCGAAAAAGTTGATTATAAAAATTAATGTGCATAGATTTTAATAATTAAATAATTTTGTGAACATTTCCAATTTCATTTTAATAATAAGAATAAAGAAAAAATTTACTACGCTTAATTATAAAAGGGGATTATAAAAATTACTATAACCATGAACAAACAAAATACAACAGAAATTCGTATCGATTTTTCATATTTTATATAATTTTACAAATTTCTTGAAATAATTTTTTCCCCTTTTTGCATTTTCCTTTTATACACACTATTATTTATTATTGAATGGTTTGTGTGTCTATAAAAACGAACCCTAAGGTCCATTTATTATTATAGGAAAGCATCTTTAGATGTTTGGTACAGCATTTTATCAAACGTTATTAGAATCGACCAAACAAATGTTTGTACTGCATGACAGTCTTATATGGGATGATTATTAAATTGAAATTCGTGTCTAAAATCTAGTAGTTTCAAATTTTTAAACAATTGATTTAAAGAATTCAAATTTGGTTTCAAAACAACAATTAATAATTATTTATGTTTTATTATTCTTAAAATCAATTTAAACGTCGAGACTTTACAGTTAATTCTATTACTCATTCCAAAATAAGACATGCAAGAATATCAGGTATTAAAAGAATAAAGTAAAAATATAAATTTTGCAAACTTATCAAAAAAGTGCATTATTTTGTAAACGAAGTGAACACCCTAAAGTATGGATTTTGGGTTCTACACTACAAATTTTTCTGTGTATTTAATTTTTGTATCTAATTAGCACAATTTGTTTCTTTATAAAGAACTTGAGTAGCGATAAGTAATTGAAAACTTCAGAAACAAAGTATTTAAAAAAGTTCTCTTGAATTTTATTTCTATAAGAGCAATTAATATGAGTGATTATTTATTTATGGATAATCCATTAATTATTACATTATTATAACCTGTACAAGGTTACATCCAAACTATTACAATAATAATGTTTGCAAATTCCTCAAGCGTTTTTTAAATAAATAAATAAAATGTACCCAAATTATATTAAACATTGTTCGAATTCACATAATTATATTACTAAAACTAAAAAACATATAAAAACTGTACAATATTTGAATAAAATTAATTTTATTTGTAGACAATTGACACAAAAAAATACATACGAATTCAACCAACGATATAATAAAACATTACTGTCGAACATTTAACGACAAAAATAACATTTAAAACAAAAAACTACTCTACACCAAAAAAATAAAAAATAAAAATAACAAAATTACTTTATGCATGCTTTCGATATAACAAAATACATATAACTGACTATATATAGAAATAAAAATACTGGGAGTGACAAATATGGGATCGTAGTTTTTGTAAATAAAATGCCGCAAAATATAGTTTTAAAGAATTTCCAGTCGATTTTTATATCATAGATTGAAAAATCACATATTGAACAATGATGATCTATTTACAAATGGCATTTTAATCATCAGGCAAAGATTATCTCAACAAAACAGTGATGTTAGACGAAGGTAAATGACGAGCTTTAAAAACTTTATGTTTTCAAGTGAAAGGCTTGAAATAGTAATTAAAATAATGTAAAGGGTTACGATGTTCTTGAATTTAGTACAAACCTTAAGATCTTCTTCGAATTAAATTACTGATAACTTCTTTTTCAGGAATTTGTACTTTACCAAAAATTCACATATTAAATACGATTGATTTAATAATTTACAACGTTAAAATCCGCAGGTTAGTCAATTAATAAATTTAACAGAACAGTTTTAACCATTTCAAAACTATTTACTCTTGATTTTTCTAATGCGAATCAGATTTTATTAAAAATAGACATTTTTATATGTTCATTAATAAATATAAATATTGTGTAAAGATGTGAAATTCTTATTTTGTCTATTTTAATAATGGTTATAATTATTATGAGTTCAATCATTTATACCCAATCAAATATTAATAATTTAAATAATAACCAGTATTAGTTGCTAAATTAACTTATTTCGAATAGAATTAATAGCTTCAGTCAACAAATCTTTCCTCTGACTTTAATATATAGTTATGATTAAAATATTTGTGTAATTTATGTCACCTTGGAATAGAATACCATGTTTGGTATTCTACTCTCTTTCACAAACATAACATTTTATGTGTGTTTTTTAATGGGTTAAAAAAAATACACAAACTAAATGTATCCAAAAAGTTTTTAAACTAACTATTTTGATAATGAAATTTTATGCACAATGCAATTTAAAAAAATTACGTGTATTTTTTTTTTTTTTATTATATTCTATTCATACAAATCAATATTATTTGTGTAAACTGATGATGTATATATCTATGGGATGTATTAATGCAGATATGAATGCGAATTGTTGAGAGTAATTCAACTGTATAATAATAAAATATTCAATAATAAACGTATATGGAGAGTTTGTGAAATAATGATACTGATTTGAAAGCAGTTATTAATTAGTGCTAAGAAAGAGTCTAACAATCGATTAAAATAAGAAAATATTCAGTTTTATAATAGACAGAAAATAAGTTTAATAAGAGTTTGTTTTATACTTTTTAACAACCACAATGGTTAAAATCTGTTGTTGAGAGGGTGGGTGCCACCCCTTCTAAGAGAGGAAAATTATAGCATAAAAGTAATTACAGAAATGGAAAAAACACAAAAATTTTTAAAAAAAATTGTACCAAGAAGTTCTTACGAATGGTCAATGCTTTTTTAGTTACTTTATCCGTGATTCAAATTTACGTTTAATTTTATAAATGGATAAGCAGCTTATACAAAACAAGGAGCATTATTTGTTTTTTATTTTATAGAAATAATATTTACCGAATTACCTTTAAATCGTTAAAGGTGACAATGCATTCGAGAACAATTTTAATAGTACTATTAAGCTAGTTTTAAGGATAACAACTTAATATATTATAGATTACAAAGTTAAGAATGAATATTTCTTTACGTACAGATCAATGACCCTGAGTTTTCTCTAAAATATTCTTTGTGTATATTCAAAATTTTCCTCGGCGAAATCGGTATGTTTAACCTATAATTCCGTGCAAATATAAATGATAAAGGAATATTTCTCTTTATTGTTCTATAAGCTTCATTTTTGTTGCGTAACTTTTATTGTTAAAATTTAAAATTTACGAACTGTTTGTGAAAAATTTATCAAAAATATGCATTTTTTATTCGAAAAACGAACATTTTGAATCATGGATAACTCAAAAAGTATTGACTTTTCGAAAAAACTTTACGAAACATATTTTATTAAAATTTGCTGATTTATCGATTTTTGTGGTGACTTTTTATGATGAAACTTTCCATCCCTGTGAAGATATAGTATCCATCACCTTGATTAGAGTATCATTTTTTAAACTATAAAGGTAGAAACATTTTCAACCACCTACATTTTATTAATTTCCTAATATTGTTCCACTAGTAAGAGCATTTATTCAAATTGGCATACAATTTTTGTGATGCAAAATCAGTATATAAATGAAATTAAAATTATATAATAAATCATTTAAAATAATGATTTAAAAATATTTAAAATTGGTATGAAGAACCTACTTAGTGTACCATTATAATATTAAGTACTATACTACTGTCAGCACACAGTCCAGATATAATTACAGTACCTACAACACATACAATTAGAATTTACAGTTGTTGGCTACTGTAATATGAACATCAACTAAAATTTTATCTATTTATATTCATATGAGTCAAGTGCAGACAAACGTTAACGTTTATGTTGTATGAAATTGTTGTAAATCAAAATAAAAGAGACATAATATATTTGAATATATGGAAATTTATTAATTTGATTCTATCAACTGTACAATGTATTTGAAAATTTGTATTGTGTAAATAGCTGGTAAGATGGTAATTTATGTTACCTATTACAAAAATTAGGGTCAATCACACAAAAAAGGTGATGAGTGTGTGTTGTTCTCTCAACAATCTCCATCTCATCCAATTAGAGTGTTTAATAGCTCAAATGATACGTATTGAATCACTGAGTGTTCTAAGACCATATTATAAAATATGCATTTCTTATGGGACGTTTCTTTCTCCAAGTGTTGTGATAGTTTTCTAAATATCTCGAATTTTAATGAAGATAGAGGGTTCGTTTTGGTCTGAGTACACTCAGTAACTCAACACCTTTCATTTCAAGCTAAAGTAGATGAGATGACGGGAGCAAGGCGCGGACACTCAACTTCATTAATTTTTAATATACAGATTACAAAAAATGATTAAAAATTATGTAATTAGTACATATTTCCTCATTTATATTCAACAAATTGAATAACGATGGTCCTTCTATCGAATACATCATATCCGAAAATTATTTTGCAGTTTTTTTCTTTATTTTATTTTATTTTTTATTTTTTTAATTTACTAACAGAAACAGCAATTTTATATATTCATGCCATGCTTTCTCAACTGATTTACTTAGGTAATTGTATACTTTGTTCATCCTTGATTTCAGATTTTCACAAATGTTGTTGATCCTCTGATTCTCGGAATACGCCTTTTGTTAAGCCTACGTTGAATTACGACTGCATTATCTTCAAAAGAGTAACAGAAATTTGTCAAGTTGTCTTCTCTGAATACTCCATTCAAGAGTATGAGTTTTACTGTAATTATATCAGTAAATTTGCCAAACTAAAATTTTAAATTTTAAGGGAGAAGTCTCCTGTTTTTGGTTGGTTAAAAAATCTACCTAAGGGACATTTTGTAATAATATGATTACCTATCAAATATACCAATAGCATTTAACGGGACAAATATAATAATAACATATTTCTCAATGACGATCGAATCTTCTAATTAAGAGAAAGTATATTTCTAAGTCATCAGATTTATTTCATTTCATTAATATTTGACAACTTTTGAAATACACATTAGTGGTTGAAATAAATTCGTCATCATACTCATTCAAAATACGACTGAATTGCGATGAATTGATTAACTATGATAAGTATATGTGTATATGAATGTATAAAAGCACGCTCAATTTCGTGGGCCAATTGCGGCCACCAACAATCGTTTCGGTCATACCATACAATAACGTACCTAAATCAAATTAAAATGTCGCATAAAAGCATAGGTACTATTTACTATTTCTATACAACTATTATTCATTATATATTCACAATACAATAATAGTGACAGAGATGGAAATATTCAAATAAAATTTGAAAATTATATTAATAAATAAAAAATATATTGTCTGTTATATTTATTTTAATAATTCAATAAAAATATCGACGAGATCTCAAAAAAAATTGCGATCAGAGAATGAATTTCTTTCATGTATGTTGAAGAATTATAAAACTTTTAGAGTTTATTCAGAATTATAATACTTTTGGAGTTTCTATCAACCAATGTAATGAAATGTTTTAAATTAATTTTCACCCACGTCTGATCGATCTGAAATTATGAAGACATGTAACCACCTGATAAAAATATAATACTACGTTAAATCGAAAATAAAAATATGACTTAAAAAAAAAACACATAATTACTTTTATATATATTTATACAAGAGGAAGTGACTGACTGGAATATCAAGGAAGAACTGAAGCAACTTCGTCTAGAGCCTTGGAATTTTGTAAAATTGTGTCTTATATGGTATAAGTGACAATAAGAAATAATTTTGGAAATAATTTTTCTACGAAATTGAACTGGCTATGGTTCATGATTGAATATATCAATCAATGTACTACTCAAGCTACTATTATCAATTTATAATTTTTCGTTAAATGCTTTATTATGTTTGGGAATTTGAGGAGCTAAAGCGAGGATTCTTGGATTGGCTCGAGCGGGTCAGATTAAGATATCAGAGATATATATATATATATATATATATATATATATATATATATATATATATATATATATATATATATATATATATATATATATATATATATATATATATATATATATATATAAGTTGAATACGTTCTGCAAGATAGCTAAGATTTGGTGAAGCTACTCAACAAGGCTTAAGTTAGGCTACTTTTGCGTAACTGAATATACATCATGTATATGAGATGAATGAAACATAACCGTTTTTATTAACCTAACGAACTGAGGTCTATGGTATAACAAAATTTAGCATTTCGTTAGTCTGTATCTATAGATTTATATTTATTCCGCTGTATCTTTCGAACGCCTCGTTCAATTTTGATTTTGGTAGGCCTATTTATGACATTCAGAAAATTCCTTCAAAATTCCTTCGGGAAAAATCATTTAAAAAAAACAACTATGTATCTGGTTTCGAACACGGGAAGTTTCAATACTATTTTTCTTTTTATTTAATACATATTATATCATACTTTTTGACATATTATTTAATTTGTATTACTAAGGTCATGTTTTGGAATGTGTCAAATATCTTCTTAAGTTTGTGTCCGTATTATTTTTGTCTTTTTATTTACTAGGTCTACAATTCACAGAAATACTAGTGTTATTTAATAATAATTATTCACTTAATTACTACTAGTTTAAGTAAAACATAAAATTTTTAAGTTCACATGAAGACAGCGTGTTAATGTTGGTGTTAAATTCTAAAATATAACTTGAATAATGAACATCGCACATTCAAAAAAAAAATATATTCGTGTCAATATCTTAAGCTTAAATAATCATATTTTAGTAAGGAACTGAATAATATTTCTTAGATTTTGATGTAGGATAAACACCTGTCCATCAATTTTAAATAATTTATAAACTTGCAATGATGATTGACATATTAACACCTAAACACTTTCCACTATGTTTTGGTCTGCCTACACACACAACAAATAAAGTGTTCAAAGAATTGAAAATGGTAAGAATATTATTGAGAGAGGTTAGAAAATCAATTTTTCATAAATATAAAAATCTTATCGTGACTTTGTTGTCGACTGAACAATCATTTATATTAAAATTTAATATTTGGGTTTATGGAAAACTTTTTTTTAATGAAAATGTTGTTAAGTTATAAATATTTATCTAGAGCAAATTCATCGTATGTTGATCCTTTCCAAATTCATTTTTATACAAATTATAATAACATTTTGATATAATCAAAATATGAATTTAAAAAACGCAGATCAATAAACTGAATACTTAACATATTATAAAAGAATAAACTCACAAATATAGAAATTTTCTTAAATATAGAAACGACAAAAATACTTTTAAACAATTTACAGCGTTAGTTATTATCTTATTATTATGCATCCGTACGCCCGTCTGTCATCAAGATATCTCAAAAAAGTGATAGAGAGCTGCATTTTGTGTATTCTAGTTCTTAAAAGTAAGATCAAGTTTGTAATGAGCAAAATCAGTCCATTGATCCAATGACCCACCGTTTTAACCATAAAAGATAAATACACTAGAATAAAAATTAAAATGTTTTTTAAAAACAAACGGATTTTTTTGTAAATGGCTTAGATTCCAAATAGTTTCAGTTCAAAAGCTAATAAGCATATATATTTGCAATACTTATACATTACTATTTTTTTAATGTATTTATAACGATATTGACTGAATAGTTAAAATATTTTATGAATGCTTATCATTAAATGTAGTTGATAATCAAACGTTGATACTGGACCTTATGTCGAGTATACAAACCATTAACACTATTAGTTGTTATTTTCACTTGTTTATATTTCAGTTTCTATCCATCTCTGATAGTGAGCTTATAATTCACCGATCATACTCCAGATATGGTTTATTAGAAAAATACTAAATGTAATAAGTTTATTGATTCGTAGAAAATGTAATTTTATTTTTTAGAAAGATTTAATAAACGAACGTGATTTCATTGATACACAGAAATAATAAACTTTTGTATATTTATTTACAACGATTTTTATATTTCACTTTAGTGTTCAATGGTTTTATTATAAATAATAAATGAAAACTCGTATCTATTGTTATGAAGCTCTGACTATCATTACGTTACTGGTAATTCAATATTCACTCACATCAATTTAAAGGTAGTTGCACATCGGAGCTTTGATTTTTGTAGACCTACAAAAAACTACCTTAAACTAAATTAGCAGAACAGCAATCTATTGCAAAGTATTGTTGCGTACTACCAATGTACAGAAAATTATAACTCTATCAACTAACAAAATCCTAAGATAATCGGATAAGCCTCAGCCGCAGATTTTTTCATATTGAAACAAAAAAGCAATACTTCCCTCCAATGAAGAGAAATCGGTTTAAATTCGGACATATTTAATAAAAATTGTATTATGATGCAAACAAATTAAATCAAAGTATGGTTATATTTTCAAAACAAAGTGTTCGACATCGGTGATTCATATATTTCAACTTCTATCGACTACTACTGCCATTTTTGGAAAACGGTGGGAGCAAAGTGTTAGACCTATAAATAAATAAAATTTCGTTTCCTTAATTAATTGAATATAAAATTTCATTAAATCAAAAGAAAATTACCTTAAATGTCAAAGCTAAAAAATGAAAACTTTTCCTATGTGGTCTGACAATGAGCTTTAGATCGATTTGCAAGCATATTTATTTTTCACAAATCTTCCTTTATAATAAAAAAAATGAATCAAGCATTAAATTTTACTTTGAAGTATGTATGTTCTGGGATAAAGTTCTATTATCCTTGCAGCCGTGTGTCCGCCCATCTATCATCAAGATTACTCAAAAGCGAAAAAAAGCGGTCCATTGAATCCTATGAATTCATGACATGAGAAAATTTCAAAACTAATAAATGTTTATTTTTAAAAAACAAACAAATTTTATTGATAAGCACTTCATATAGAATTACAATATATTCTATAATTATATATTTATTAACAAAGTGCATAGACTATATATTTCGAGTTTTTTATCAATGCTTATGATTAAAAATACTTCAAACTTTGGTAATAAGTCATATGCCTTGCATTAGAACAATTAACTCTGTTAGTTGTTATCTTCACTTGTTTATTTAAATATTTAAGATTTGTATTATGATTTAGATAAATTCAATACTTGACTAGTATTTTATACGCTTAGTGGAATTTTGAACTTAATATATGTTTGTTAAGTTAAAACAACCAGAAAGTGTTAATGCACCTTTAAGATACTAGAAATATAATATTCATTCACACCACTATCTTACTGACAAGAAGTTTTATGCGGTACGATGTATATAAGTACAAGCGTTGTTGTGCAATTTAGTACCTATTTCAGAAGGTTTTTGAAGTGAAGGAGATGAATTTTATTCCTTTCGCAATAAATGTATTCATTCGTTTGTTGGTTATTGAAAAATATGCATATATTTGTATCTGTTGCAACCAGATTATAGAATCAAGATATCTTTAAAACATAAGATGATAATGAAAAAAATATTTGTAAAAATTAGGCAGATTAAAATTTATCTAGCCTCGTGTTTATTAAGATATAAACGAATATTAATTATTATAATTATTCAAACACCCTAATACTGAGTTGTGTTCAAGAGATTTTGTATAATCAAAGATTACAAACGCCTATAGAAGCTCAACTCCATTTTTTGTGTAGGTATTCATATCAATTTAGTACTTACCCTAACCACCAGTTAGCTATAGATAAACAATGTCTATATTTAATATGCTTACGAGTAGTGACCAAGAGATGGTCATAGCTGTTGAATGTCGGTTAAGAATGGGCATCTGCAATCTTTGATAAAACCAATTCAATAATCAAAGAGAAAATCATACTTGGAAATAATAACCTAGAAAACTTATAGTAGATAAGTTGTTATGTGCCTTTCATCGATGGAATTCATACACAATTATGCATTTTAAAAATCGATTATAAATCAGTTAATTCTAATTCATTATTACATGAGTTTTGTCAAAGATTACAAAACCTCTTTATTTTCCATTCAATAGTCATAGCCATCTCTTGGTCACTTCTGGTAATCGCATTAAATAACAATATTGGACATAGCTGGGGGTCTGGGTAAGTACTAGTTTTTTGAATTCACAAAAATTTGATTTATGAGCTTCTATGGGCATTTATATTCTGTAGTATAATCTTCTGGAAATGATGGAGGTAGTTTTATACTTGACCTATACATTATATGCCAGAGTATCAATTTCTAAGTTTGTAACGTTAGAAAATATTGACCACACAAACAAAATTTTGGTATACGTGTTCTAACCAAGATAACTCACAAACCAAAAGAGGTAGAGCTGAAATTTTGGTGACATATTTTGTCATAAGGACTGAGTTTAAATTCGTGAATGGACAATATCGGATAAAAGATAGAATGGTAATGATTAAAAAAATATCAATGATTATTACTTATCATTGATACTAAATCATATGTCGAGTAACTAAACAATTAACTCTGCTAGTTGACTTGTTTTTTTGCTGAATGTACAATTTATGTTCCATACTTCAACTCATCGGTTTTTCTTTTTGATATTTAAATTCAATAAAATGAGTTACTTAAAGTAATTCTAAATTAAACGATTTACTTGCTATTGTTTAGAACTAAACAAAAATGACTAATCTTTTTATAATATACTGAATTTTATGATCTGCTGTATTCGTTATCATTTTGTATGCAATGATAACGTCTATTTGGTTGTCTGTATATAACTATCTATGATTCTAATACAATTCTGAAGATGCTTGACGACCGTCTGTACAACAGTGTGGATGGTTGCTTTATCAGCACCATTTTTATTAGTTGTTGGGTTAGATTTCACATTTTATATATTTTCAAATATACAGCGAGTTTTGTGGAAATCGAAATATATTTATATATTTTGATGATTTTATATAAAATCAACTACCTTAAGGTTTAATTTTCCTTCTTTGTGTAATTGACGTTATCAAAAATATTTTCCGTTCAATAAATTTATCGGTTTAAAACCTTTCCTTCTTCGGTTTGTGTTCAAGATTCAATTCAATAATAATCATTAAACAAAATAAATTATAAAAATATTCAATAATTAATAACTTTTTATTTGTTTTTACAATAAATGAAATCAAAAATACACTGATAATAACTGTCTGTCATGAAGACCTAAAAAGTACGTTTGAGTTCCTAAATGAGCAAAATCGGTTTATTGGACCTATTAAATACATGCCCGACTTTTTAAACATAATTGGTAGAAGAAAAAATTATCAAACAGCAAATTTTTTGTTTATTTTCAACTTCTGCTTGTAACATTTTTTCGTAAACTATTTAAACTCGTCATAATTTCGGCTAAAATATTTGAGTAAATAACCATTATATAATTATAGTATGTATACTGTATGACCTGCATATTTTGAATAATTTATGAATGCTAGTGATTAAAAATAAGTATAAATCTTGATATTCAACTATATTCCTAGTATCTAAATAATTAAAACTGATAGTTTTCATCTTCACGTTTTTTTCCTTCAAATTTTTCGTTAAATTTAACATATCATTTAAAAGAAAATGATTTTTTATTCTTACAAACATGTTTTACTCAATTTCAATAAAACTATAGTTAAGCCGTACTTAATTTATATAGAAATCATAAAAAAAAAATCGAATTTCATAAAAATATCAAAAATAAATTCATAAATAATACTTATGAAAAACTAATCCTTTTAAATATTGTCACATAAATAATTTAAATTATATGTATTCGATTCTGAATTTACATAAAACATTCGATATAAAATTCGATACACACATATCCAAATACTAATAATAATAATAATAATATTTGAACGGATAGGATTTTGCTTTCTTCAAGAAAATCTCCATATTTTTATTGCCAATGAATATATATTTGTGTATATATCTTTATCCTTCTGTCCTGCCCCATACTGTTATTGGTGTATTTATTGTATCAAATATATTGATTGTGCCAATTGCATACACTGATTCATTCTATACAGACAGCATCGTCAATATATACAACACAAGTGTTTATCAAAAAATATTTTTATTAATATTGAAAATCGACAATATTTACTTTTTGGTAAAATCGATAATTTATTATGATGATCTAACGTATAATAATCATAAAATATATGTTTTTGAACAGTTAAATATAATAATATTATATTATTTTGAAAGCTTGGATCTTATACATAAAATTTTAAATGTGGAATTCACTTATTTCAAAATTCACTGAATGATATTTTATTGTTTCATTCAAACTGGAACATTTAATTAAGGTTTAATTGTATTGATCAAGATGTTTTTAAGATAAAAATTAATCTGTACAAAGATTTTTTTTTTTTTTTTTGGTTTTTAAAGATCATACAACTTTAGGACTTTATTTTTATACGTTGGCATTAAACTAGTTTTTATTGCGATGCATCAAGGTATATAAAATTAAGGTGTTAAAGCGTTCATATAGCCCTGGTGCAATTTGTAAATAAACCTTTTTTGAGGAAATATTATGCGGTAAAATAAAATTACAACTATTTTTGACAAATCTAACTGCAAATATTAATAAAATTTAATAAATTAACCAATGAAATGAAAAAAGATAATTACAAAATAAAACATAATTATTTAATCGATTTATTAAGTGGTTTTTCAAAATTAAATTAAAAATCAATATAATTAAATAATGATCGTCAGTTTATTAATAATTTTTAAATTAAATAGAACATAATATATGATAAACCAATTGTAAACATTGTCTCTTCAAATTTTTTATTTCATAATAAGTGTATGGTCACATGGTAGCTGAATGCTTACTTTTAATATGTGATCCGTGAACTGAGGCTTGAACTATTATTAACATTATCTTTTTCAATTTATCTGAATAATAAAAGAGAAGCAAACTTTCTCAACTTTTGCTTCCATAAGTTTGTTGAATTTAGAGACTTTGTTGATATAATACTTTTGCTGCCACTGTGGTCTTCAAAATTAGAGTGTAATACTTCCATAAACCATTCAAATCTCTCACTAAAGGTGTAGGAATGTACCAAAGATTTTGTAATTTGAACATTCTGGTTGGAATAATTAATAAACGAAACCACAGATATTTCTTAGGATAATATTAAATTGACTTTTTGGTTTCAGTATACCTTATATTCAAATAAACAGAATGTCGACAAAAAGCTAATGTAACTGTCTTAGTTTAACGAAAATTCAATTATACGGAAGTAAGCAAGAGAATTGACATTCAAAGGAGTTAACTCGTTAAGCACATTTTTAAATTCGTTATTACTGCACCACTTACAGGTCATCTTAACGTATCTTCAACAATACTATTATTACCTGAAAAAAATTCAAATTTATTCATTGCTACCAATTAACAAGACATAGCATTAACAGTACAAATCATACAAAGTGAAAAACCAATTTAAAACATTGACTCTTATTTAAAAATTAATATAATAATTATGTGAGAAGCAAGAATATAACTTCATCTTCACTGCGCAGTGGGACTTAACGATATATTTATATTCATCGACTTAGAATGAGGTAGAAACCTCTCTTTTCATTCCATTTCATCGGTATCATTTGTTTCTCTCGTCATTTCTTTGATAACTTTATTAAAATATAAAGTCACGCCGCATATATACGTACACAAATTAATATTGTAATTAAATGTCATTAAGTTAATAATTAAGTTAATTTTAAAGGGATTCATTTTGGGTTTTATGTTGTTGCGTTGAATATATTTTTAGGATATTATACTTTTGTAAATTATTTTTCATTAAAATTGATTGTGCTGTAGGTTTTAAGCCGGTGAATTGGTAAGCTAGAAAATAAAATATTCTTTTAGCGGCGGACACATCCAAATAAATAACACGTGTTTCTAACATTTATTGATAACATTTGAAAAAATGTCCTAAATTTATTGGTATCATTTTATGTGAGCAACAAAAATCTCTTGTTAATAACCTAAACTTTGCTTCCCTCTAAGAGTCGGTAGTCCCACTCAGTTGGATTTTAAGTAACATCACCCATGAACAAAGTGTTATCATAATCATATTTGTTTATCAATCATTATGCGTCATCACTATTATATAAAAAAAATGTGATCAGTATAGTAGCCTAGATAGATACGGGTTTTTCACTGCGCTAGTTGGTCGATCAAACATCTTCCTTTGTTATCTTTAAGAAAGGAGACAATTGATATTTACGGTTTAAAAATACGTGTGCAAATAGGTGTACATCTATGTGCATCAGTTGCTGCAACATTTCGTGACATCGTTTTGAATTACGATATTTTTTTATAATTTCCAAAACGTAATAAATTTCATTTTCGAAATTCATTATCTTCAAGATACAAAGATATTTTTTTTATTCTTACTGGATAATAAATTAAAATATCGTATAAATAGATTTTGTTTGACTGATATTTGGGATCGGCATTAGGCATTTATAGCTTTTTGTACACACTGTGATTAAACTACTCAGATGATATTTTAGATCGAGCTAGTAAAGGTCATTATATTTCGTTTTGAATGGGTTTTCAGATTTTTGAATCATTACGCTTACCTTGCAATTTATAGCATTCAGATGATATTTGAAATCCAGTAAGCATTGGTCAGCAGGGTTTTAGACGCTTATGTTCACCATGTGAATAAAATGCCCAGGTGATATTTGGAATTGAGTAAGTATAGTAAGTACTTTCACCCTTCTTCAGGCTATCTGTGCACGATCATCGCTCTTGCGCAGGTAAATAATTTTTTTTCGGGAACATTTTAAAGCTGAGAATTTCCGTTAGGGGACGATTTTTTGGGTAGATTTTATTACGAGAAATTTTTACAGAACCATCGAACTATTAATTATTAGTAATTCTACGCCACTTTTCTTCACAATAAAATTTGTTTGTTCGTATCTCTCATATATAATTAATATTCCTGTATTTTTTTTGTTGGTGATATATTGAATTATTAAGAAAATATAAACTTTCTTTACAAAATCATAATAATAATAATATATTATTTACATTTGTATGTTTTCATTTAATTCTTTATTAAATAAAATGTTTTACTTTCACCATATAAATTTGATTATTGTTGAAGATTATATTTTAATTTTAATAGAATCTTCTTTACCTCATTTAAGAATTTTATGTTGTTCATATTCTCTAAAAATCTTTTAAATCAATCATTTAAAAGTTTATTTTAAATGATTAAATTAGAATAATTTTTAATAAACAAGTTAATTTATAATATAGTTTATGCGAAATTTAAAAAAGGATTGATAATCATATTGTATAACAATAAATGTGTTAAATTATGAATAAAGTTGAATGATTTTCAACATTTATTATTTGTTAGAATGATCCTTTCCATTAATGAGAAAACATAAATGATAGTTTTTTTTTCAATCACAAAAATATGATTAAAATATATTCTAGTTAGAGGAAATTAGTTTCAAAATGGTTTTTCTTGGAGTTTGGTTTGGAGGGAGTTCAAATTTTATATAAAACATTCACTTTATTCAAACCATTTGTGTTTTCATATAATTTAAATAGGTACCAATTAAATAATTTTACAATGAATTGTATTAAATATTTATAATTATTTGAAATGATTTACATACAATCGTAATAAATTTATTTTCAAATATCACTATATCAATATATAATATATATAATACTTGTATTGTTTAATTGATAATTTATATGCGCAATATAATAATCTATGCATAAATTAATTACAATAATAATAATATCATTATCATTATCATTTAATTAATCTTAATTTGTAAAATAGATAAAATTTAATGTTAAAAAAATCTTTATTCTAATATTATTTATAGATATTGAAGTTATTTATTATATACAGTTTTTTTATGCGGCCTTCATTAATACGAAAAGGAGCCATAAATCAAAACATTTATCGAAATAGTTGAACATATTAGTTTTGTTGTCATTATTTGATATAAGAATTGAAAATTTCAAAAATGGTGGACAAATTTTAGAATAAATTTGAATGAATTCCCTAAATTTGAATGAGTTATAAATGATTTTGTATGCATATTTTTGACAAATTATACTGGTTGCCATAACTGATCGATTTATTTTTTCACCTGTTATTTATTTGTCTATTCACATTTTATGCTTGTTGAAATGATCGTATACAAAAAATACTTAAATAGGGTATATTATTAAATATTAAATAGCATAATATGTATTGAATCGCATTAAAATGATTTTGATAAACTTACTTAAACGAAAATATTTTGAAATTTTGATATATATTCATGTGTGAACCTATGACTAAATAATGGCGTCATTGATATGCTTAAATATTCAAATGTGAAAATATTATGGTATTTTACTAATGTATTATAATAACGATAGTTAAATGGCAAACTTGAGTTTTCAAGATAATAGAATTATATATTGCTTGTTCATTTCAAAATTTTTAAGAATATAAATTTAAATGAAATTCAATTCTTGAATTTGATTTGAAACAAACATTCATTTGCAATTCTTTTATACGTCTCAGTTCATGAATAAGCCGCCATTTTTTTAAAAATAAAGATGTTATGCATATTAAACTGGATGTCTTAAATTTATTCTTAATTATTTATTCGTATTGGAAATCGTAATGCATTCCGTGCTAAATATGATTTAGATTTTAATTAAAAAAATAATCATGTTAAGACATATAAAACGAACGATGAATCAAATAATCATATTCATAAGCTAGAAGTACGTACGACGGTTTCATATCTAAGTCGACCACAACAAAATATTTTTGCATTTAATCCATATGCATTTTATTTAGATTATCTTGGTGGTTATTTTACATAAACATTATGTAAACATAAAGTACTTTACCATATCATCATATAGAATATGTATTATATATTTATTCTAAACTAAAGAAAAAATATTTTGTATTTTAAGATTATATACATTCACAGAGTGTGCAATCTGTAAATATAACACATTTAAAAATATAAATTTATAAATAGAACATTCTCTAACATATCAATTATATACCTAATGGGTATAAATGTGAAATAATTATATTAAACATCATCTCACTAGCATGCATAATTTTATACTGAACTTAATTCGTAGAAGTCTAATTATAGTGCTGAAAGAAAAGCTTTTTTCATGCAAGCTTCAAATGAACAAAATGAACAATTAACGTGATATGAAAGGTGGAATACCCTCGTTTTTCATTTAATTTTGATATTAGAACTAATTGGTTTCTTGCATTCTTTGTCGAATTCAAAATTATACAGGGATTGCAGCTTACAAAATATATTCAATTAAATTGAAATTAATTATTTTTATTACAAATTCACATTCATGGTTATTTCTGTAAGTTCAGATTATTGACCCCCGCTTTTCTTAAAGATAATTCTCATAAATTATCTTTTAAATGTAAATTCTCTTTAATAAATATAAATTGAAGAAATATGACGATTAAATATATCATAATTTTGGTATCTCTTGTACAAATAAATAAATACAATTTTAACCATTGGATAAAGGCAGATAGGTAGGTTCGTGTATATTTATATCGTTATAATAAATAGTAAAAGGGTTTGTTAACCAGGAAAACCACCAACAATTCGAAAACTTAGTAACGACATTAGCATATATATAATAGTTAAAGAAGTTGTAGCTGTTAATTTTGTATAATAACACTATTAGTAAATAAGAAATATAGCATCTATTGGAAGAATATTGGAATCAATATTAAAATCTTGTTCACGCCCAGAAAATTAATAAATAACTAAAATTGGTCACAGGAATTCAGGACAATTAATTACAAACTAAGTGTTGATTTCGTTTCGTTCTTTTATTTTTCACAAAATGTGAAAATTAGAGGAATAGTTAAATTGTTAATTTTTGTTAGGTTTTATAATATGCACGTACACCAATACTTTATAAGTTTCAACAATAATTTATTTTAAACTGTAAACTAGTACGATTAGGTTGCTGAGGAAGTCCTAATAAAAGGACGAAACGTTCTACTAAAATCAACACTTAGTTTGTAATTTATTGTCCTGAATCCCTGTGACCAATTTTAGTTATTACAATCAATTTTTTTCTGGGTGCTAATTTATCCCACCTCTTGTCGATTGAAAACTATCTCAACATTTTATGCTACAATTTCGATTTATACAAAAGAAATTAACCTTGAGCCTGACTTTTCTGAGGTGGTTGTTCCAAGATGCACTTCAATACACAGATACTTAATCTGTAAACATTAATAACAAGCGTAAACATCTTTTTGTATACAGGTTTATAATAGAGTGTTCTATAATAAAGACAATCTCTAATGTATTGCTGTTTGTTATTTCAATTTTCGCATCCAAATATTTCAATGATTATTCAAATGTTATAAAATTTGAAATGGTAACGTAGAGCAGGTCGAAGAATTTTTACTGATAAAAAGGATTCTGCTGAAAACAGATTGTGTTCGTTTACATTGTTTCTTAAGCATTCAGTAGTACCTTCACAGTCCTGTGTCAGCACAAACACATTCCTGCTCGCCATTTACTCTTCTACTGTTCCACATAAAACCATGCGTACGCAAATTGGCAATAATACGCTTTAATTGCCTTCCTACATTACTTAAGTACCACTCACCCTGTGTGGAAATGGCACAATATACAGTAGAGTTTAAGATTCCTCGTAGTATTTATGTATATCAAATTATTATGTGTGGATTTTTTATTTGATTTTCTTTAATAAGAAAATTAAATGAATTTGGGTAAAAATTTTAAATCCATAACCTTCGTAAATATGATAATTTTGAATTGCGATGTTGATGCATTAAACAAGTTTAAGCTCCTGGACTATAATTTAAAATACAAACAAGAAACTATTGTAGGAAAATAACCATATTATGAATATATGCATACGCTCAACGCTCATTGAAACTAAAACTGAGACTGTACCTAAGAATATTATTACTAGAAGAAAATCTAGTAATAAGTATTATATATACAGTTGAAGTCAGCCTATGTACTATGTAGAGTTCTAGTTTGTAGTAACAGTTGTGTGGTATAGGAAACCTAACCAAACCAAGTGTATGTGCTTGCTTACCACCATCTTTATTAATATTTATTAACAAATTAAAATATTATTGCATACAAGAAAATAAACAACATGTTTACTGAATAAACAATACTTCTTAACAAATAGTGGTGTATATGACCCGTAAGGACAACTTAAGGTTAATACATATTTATTTATTAGTTGTCTCCATCAAAAAATTTATAAAACTATATACACACGATAGCTTATAAAATTAAACATCGATATTTATTGGTAATTTAACTAAAATATATAGTTAATCACTTTTAAAAAATTTAAATTGATTTTTAAAACACGTTAGCTATTAGTACCAGCCAATACAAGGAAATATAACGTTGAAGTATTATAAACAATAAAAATATATAACCAAAAAATGCACTTAGATTTGTTGTTTTTATGTTTTTAGGATGAGTAGTAATTTTAGTCTTTTACAAATTTTCAAATTGTAGACGCTTTTTTGACATGTTTTTAAAAAATCGAATTTTTAAAGCATTTTTATGTAAAAATCTACATTAGTTAGGTATAAATATATATACATAAACTAGGGAAACAAATTTTTGGCAACATGCTCTTTGGTAACAATCATTTTCTAGGATTCATAAAAGTCATTAAGAGGCACTGTTCTCGTAATATCACTCTAGTAGAGCAATTCTGAAATAAAAACTATAATAATATAATGTAATTTGCAAAATATGGAGCTGTTAAAAAAAAAGGCCGTCCAACATTCACCATTGAAAAGTGTCACCATTGAAAAGTGGAGAAAAGTGTCAACGAACAAGACTTACTATGGCTAAAAATATAATGAGTCTATTTAATTTATTTTCAGTTTCCAGTTTTGATATGAAAACAATAACTACCTATCAAGAAGTAAATATTAACATGGTAATATGCTAAGATATAACTTGTATCAAGTAACACGTATTGACTTTTTAAATAATATTTAAGTCTTCATTTATTTACGAGGAAAAATAAACACATCCTCTACAGGATGTACGATGAGGCTTAGTTTTTGCCTTCGGGAAATATCATATAGTTACGTGATAAACTTGTTTGATCATTTTTCCAATAAATTATATATGTAAAAACTATTAATATTTATCTAGAAATATTAGTATATATATATATACATATTATAGGATTTGTTACTTATTTTTTCTCTAATTTTTAGTGACTCTACTTCTAATGAAAAACATATCGCGCCTATAGGTGTAAACAGAAAATGCATTTTTTTTAAATTTTAACGAAATACGTAGACTCGCCCAACTCAATTCCAAATAGGGGTACCTTATCTAACAAGTGCTTTTAATAATAAATGGCCAAAATTTTGAAATTCGCACTTTTTACATAGAAGTCCAAACCATCCTTTAGCCCTTTTACTACTGAATTTTCATTGTTGAATTTTGGAAGAAATTAATTTACTTTTTTTTAAACTTCGTCATTATTTTTCGTACTTTGTACATTATGTTTGTTTAAGATAAAAAAAATTTGTATTTGCAATCAAGAGAAAAAATTTATTTTATTTTGATGAGATTAAAATAAAATAAAATTCTATTAGGCGGAGATTATTAATATTTACATTAAATTTTACCACACAACTGTCAAAAGTTTTAATGAGGTACTTAATATTAGATATTAAAACCTTTATATCTTTTTGTATATTTATTTCAATTGAAAGATTTAAATAAAATAAATGAAAGTAACTCAAATAAATTTATAATTTTTTTATCCATTATTTTAAAGCTTTGATAAAAACTGTTTCATATGTAGTCCAGCTGCTCACCTACGTACATGCGCTGTTTATTTATAAAATCACATCTTTAATTTTTGTTTGTGATTTAATTATACTAACAATTTTTACTCTAACTTAAAAAGTCGTTAAAAGTAAATAAGGCGTTTACTTTCCAATATAAAATGAGTCCCATTTTACGAGTAGGCTTTCTGAGACATCACTTGAAACGACTATCAGAAGCTTTTATACGATTTTAGGAGAAATCTCGAAATCATTAAATCCATTCATCAAATAGAGCCGTAATTAAGACATCAGTATCTTACAGACAGATTCAAAATTGAAGACAAATGTATATTTTTCATTTTTCGAAATTTTTTAAAGAGTTATCGCATAGAAAAAAGTAAGAAATTTTGTCTTGTAAATTGTTTTAAAGCCAAATTATAGCCAAACATAAAAAAATGGGTTTATTTAACGATGGGGTGTGTAGTTTCTCAGATATTGCCTTATATATATTTCGGGCAACAAAATCCCACTCATCCAATTTGTTCTTAGACACAAACAAACTTCTAATGTTCATAAGAATAGGAAATTTCTAACTTCGAGTGGAAAAATTCTCATAAAGAATGTCCGTACCTTAGTCTCCTACGTCCGATCCAATTTTAGTAGTTGAAATGAAATGTCTCTTTAGTCACTGAGTGTTCTTCGATCAAAACGAACTACTTCTATTAAAACTCTCTATTGGGATACAAAACTATTACTTGGCGAATAAAACGCTTCATAAAAACTTAAGAAATGCAAAAGATAGATGTAATCCAATGCCTGATGGTGGTTCATCTGGACACTTATACATTTAATTAAAAAAAAAATACAAATAGATCGGAGAGAACAGCCGATCGGACTCAGTAGTTTTCATTAAATTTTTTAATATATAGATTATTTCCTTTAAAGTATTATTTACTCAAGAAAACCAAGATATATCTGATAGTTTTTGAGTATTAGGGTTTCTAAGCTAATCTGAAAATGTATTATGATACATTTTACAAAAGCACTATATATTATTTTGGACAAATCACTTCAGTTGTTTTTGGTCAACGTTCTACCCAATCTTTAAATACTAATGGATAGAATCTCTAAACATTAAAAATAAACTAGTTATTCCCAAAAGTTGCAAATAATCCGTCGATAATGAAGTAATAGATATTGTACAACTAAGTGTAGATGATGTAAGATTTACATCATAAGAGTTAATGATATTAATCATTTACCCTCCTGTCTAAATTATCTTCTGCAATTTAGGATTGTCTTTTAAAAATATTTTTATTTAAATAGGGTATACTCAAGTCAGAAACAAATTCTTACCCAATTAAAAAGACTATCTTATTTTTTCTATTTGTTGTATTTTATTATATGGTACTTTTGTTTAGACATCAACCTAGAAGGAATTCGTCCCAAAAATTTTTCAGTTATTCTACACTCAAGCATGAATAAAATATTTATCTTTTAATTTAAAAACCAGAAATAAAAAACAAAAGGTGCAAACTAAACAAAACAAATAATAATAATAAAAAAACAGAAAAGCAATGTTTGTTTTAGTTTTTATAACATTTGGGAAATCAATGGTCGCGCATCGTTATCCATTGTGTATAATATTTGAAAGTTGACACACATACATACTACAAGCATTTATACGAACAAACAAGAAAATATATTTTTCAAGAAAATAGTTATTTACTATTTTTATGTGACATCGAAAAATAATGTTATCATACATTTAAATACAGAAAGATCGTAAAGTAAAAAACATACCTATTTTAAGATGTGTATGATTCTGGGTAAGGTTCTTATAGATGTAAATATGAACCTGGTCATGGTACGTAATTTTATATTTTATCATACAATAAGCTATTTAAATAATGAAGGTAGAGTTATATTTGTAAATTATATACACAAGTGTGCCAATGTTTTGTATAATTCCTAGTCTCAGAATCAATGATTTTATTATTTTTATACTTTTATAGATAGTAAAAAAATTAATTTATCTTAATTGTTTGGAATCAAATTTGAATCAATAAAACCACAACTGCAAAATTTCGGAAATTGAAGATTTGGGAACTGAACGTGTGCAAGGTGGGCAGAAGTATTTTACATTTTCAAGTCAAGTTTAGTTCCCCTAATCTGAGCATAGTTTAATGATAGTATTAATGATATTTTTTTCATAGTTTAATGATATTTTTTTCTATTTTCTATTTTCGTTTTTTTTTTATTGTTATATTTTTTATGGTTAATCAATTGGGGTCGATTTGTAATGATCGTCTTTTAGTACTTAAAAATTTTGGTCAGAATTTAAAATAAATCTAATTTGTATGATAGCTTGAAACTATTTCCATTAAGCGAGTAAATTTTCAGTCGCCGCCTTATTGAAAAAAAAAAGAACCTAATTATTCTCTAGATTTGATTTTTTTTTAATTCTGGAAGGGGTCCAACAAATATAGCGATGAATTATTTCAAAATTATTTCATTCATTCATATTTTGATAAAACCAAATTACATGATTATAGTAAAATCACCTATTTTGCGTTTCACCTTCAAAATTAATCAAACATATATTCTTTAATAACATGATATAAACCTCATACTTGTCTGGTTTGTCTTAGTTGTACACAAACACATATTCGTTCATTCGATTCTCCATCCGCTATACGCTCAAGCTTTCAAGCTCTCTAGTAACTTGAGCTAGAGCTAGCTACATGTGTGTGTAAAATGTAATATATAATAAATTTGTGTGTTTTGTGTATTCTCAAAGCGATACTAAATAACTTTAAAGCAAACAAGCAAGCTATATACTATTTTTGGATACGTTGTAGTGGAATATACTTATACTATATGTGACTATCGTATAACCGCTTGGCAGGTTACAACACACAGTGTACACACGAGTAACTAACTAACTATAATATTAGTAAAATATTACTAGATACACAAACATATGTTTAGTAGCACGAAATTTACTAGCGTTATTTCTTATTCGTTCTTCATGGTACACATTTGGTACGAAGAGTAGGTTGCGAAATGCACTAACTGGTATAGTAAAAGTTATGTCAGGAGCATTTAAATCTAATGTGAAACGAAAATTTTTATATTTGATTTAAACGATGATTAAATTTCTCATAACTTAAAAAATGTATGTCTTGTTGTGTTCATAAGTTCGAATAGACAAAACCAATCAAAAAAACTATGACCCAAGATCTGAAAATATCCAAAAGTATTATCAGAAGTTTAAAATTCCAAATCATTCTTACATTACCTCTATTTAGTTCACATTCTTTTAATGAGGTCGATTTGTGAATAGTGAATTATGACATTATCTTTTAATGAGAGATCGACCCAAGAGAAGAAGAAAAAATGAAAATGGTTTCGTTTTAATATGAGAGTCTTGTGTAACTAAGATTTTTCTCATTGAATAGCGTAAAATTTTCCTTGATAACAGCATACCATTTTAATTTCAAACAAAAATTGAAGTATCATTGTTTTAAGGAAATTTGATGAAATAATATTAGAATTGTCAAATATCCAACCAATAATAAGTAAATAATAATAATACATATCGTTTTTGGATAACCACATTAACCATTCTAGTCGACAACTTAACTAAAAATATTGAATCACTTTATACTTATCGCAACCAAATTGAAGTGTTTTCTCTTACGCATCCAAAACCGTACCATCATGATATAAATATCTAACAACATTTTCTTGTAAACATACATACGTACATACATATATCTTGCTACTAATGTGGGTGAAGTAACTTCTAGTAGGTTACGATGGTAAAGTCCCTAACTTACATCTTACCGGTGTAAATCTTTGCAAAGAACATGTTTTAAAGTATTATTTATATACAAATACCTATGTTATATTCTATACGCATATATATTTACTAGGTCTTTGGTTTACCTACTACTAACTTGTCTGTATAAATATGACAAGCACAATGTTGATGGATATGTATAAGCCTACGAACATGACACCTACGTACTTTTTAAAACTTTAAAATTGCGTTTATTTTATGAAATTTTAATATTGCTTTTCTTTTTTACAGGTAAGGATTTGATGGTACAAAATATTTGTTGATATCAATAGAAGAGGTTGTGTGTAAGTAAGAACGTTCTGCAAAATGGTTTTAAGATACTAAACAACACAAAAAATATTAATTTCTTTCGATAATAAATATTTACTGTGTCATATTTGAAAATATATAAACCAAATTTGATAAAAAGTTAATTTTAAATATGAATTAGGTGTATCCTTTTTATAGGCAGAATTTAAAAAATTTTTTCTTTACATTTTTTTCTACATTGTGAATGAAATATAGAAAATAAATAATACCTTGAATTAGAAATTATTTTATAAATATTTCCAAAGCTCATCTGAAATTCTTGGAAGTGACAGAAAAGGTAGGTTATTTATAATAAACAAATGTTCTGAATTGAAATTATCCTGCCCATTTTATGTAAATATTATCAAGAAGAAAATCTTTTGATTTCTCGAAAATAATTACTGATAAAAGATGAACAAACAAAAAAATTTGTTCAACATTTATATAATGTTTTTCAATTCCCTGAATGCAATAAAAACATATTTTTTTGAACATTAAAGAAAACTTATTTAAACTATATAGATTTCAACTTTTATAACAATATGCGTGTTTATAGTTTTATAAAAACCAGGGGAACAAGAAAAACTGTTCTATTCTGTTTGACGCGTTACTATTACTTTAACGATGATTATTATGAAAAAAAATCTTCACAGTTTAGAACAAATCACAATGTTTTAAAGATTATATGTAGTTAGAAAAACTTTATGTTTTTTTATACTTGTAAATAAATTGTAATTTATTTGTCATTTGAGAATATAATATTTTGACCTGTGTACAGAATGTTCTCATACTTTTAAACTTGAAATATTTAGCATATTTCAGAGTGTATTAATTTAATTCTAAAATTCGTAACACTTCATAGAATCTCGTTATTAGTCCTTTTTCCTATGTTCGTTTGTCCACCTGCCTGTCATCAAGTTAACTTTTGTTATATACATTTTCGCATAAAATGTTTGGATTTTAGATGAAATTCAGCTAATTAACACATATATATGTTTATAATGAATTTTATTAAAATATTTGTATTTATAACTGTATTGATTCGATAAAAGAGTATTCCAGTGCTATTGATTAAAAATAGATCAAACTTTAATGCTGCTCAGAGTTCGAGTATCTAAACAATTAATTCTGTTAGTTGGTATCCTCACTCATTTAAACCTAAACTGTTGTAAATGTATAACCGACTTGAAGACTTTCATCTACGAAAGTTCAATTCAATTTCCTGGGTTCCTTATATATGTTATTTTTTCGACTAATATGAATAAGGACAGAAAATTATCGGAACGAAAGAATGATAATTATCGGAAACAAATTTTTCAAGAAATGAAAGCGAATGATTTTCCTAGCTATTAGATAAATTGATGCGATACAAGTATCTGAAATTTATAAGAAAACATTCACAATCTTAAAAATCGAATTATTTGTTCAATAGTTTGCATATAAATTGTATAGCAAATGTCAAACAAAAAATGGCATTTAATTATAGTCATTGGTTAGAAAATTGTAAGAATGATTGCATAAATTGCAATAGTGATTATATTTTATTGCAAATTATTCATCTAAATTAAGTGATAAATATTGAGAAATTTCCTATATTAAATCATGTATCATTTACAGAGTATATATACCATTTGATTGATAAACTAGTATTACAAAATCATAAAAACGAATGAAAACATTTGGATACCCATAAGAAAGTGTTAGTAGCCAGTAGTATAAAAATAAGTTTTAAAGAATCCATTCTGTAATATGTTATAGCTATTCAATTCATGTAAAAAACATTTTTAGAAAAATAATATAAAAGTTTTTATATCATTTAGACGGATTTTGTTGAAAACTTTGTTTTAGTATTGTGAAAATGTTGAAAATATTATTATTTAATTTTTTATTCACTTGATTTATATCGTTAATATTTAAACAGTTATACAATTTTAATTAATTTGTAAATTTTTTTTATAACTTTTGTTTTCTTGATTCCATCTTAACGTCATCATAAAAAAACTATGAATAATAGTATTGGTCTTAATTGATTAGAAAACTTTTTTATAGAATCTTATCGACCGCAGTTGCAGAGTACATAATAATTTCAATTCTATGAAATGATTATACCAAATACTGATTTTCCAATCAATTTAATCAAAACTAATTTCTATATAACTTGTTTCCATAGGCCAGAAATATTTTTTTTCTGTCGCATTCATTCGTAATATGTTTCTAGGTATCAAATCATTTCGATCAATTTCATTTTATAATAATAGCTATGTGTGTGCTTTGTTCGAACAACTCAATTAACCTAGTGATGTTTAATTTTCTATATCATAATATTCAAGAATTAATTGATTTTGTAATTATCATTGAAATAAATTAGTGAAGCCCATTAAATTACTCATTTACCTTAAATCGATGTTATATGTTTAAAGGTTGTGGAGATGGATTTATCTTAATATACAAAATTACCGTGTCACGATATTGGTTGAAAAAGGAGTTTGTAACGGATGTCAGTGCTAGTTTCTAATATTTGGTTTAACCCGTCAACAAGTTTTTTTATCAAGATTGGGTAGACATCCAATAAATGCCGCAAATATTTTCTAATCAATTGCTGAATATATGAAACTGGATATACAAACTGAATCAAAATGCCTCATGTCGAATTGTTGAGTAGGTTTCCAATAGTTTTTATATTGATTTATTTTAAACCGGGGATAAATGGTTTCTCTTTTGACAATTTTAGATGAAGCTTGATAAGGAGTAAAGCGTCACTGGGTCTGCTAGTTATATATATAGTAATTAATAATAAGTTAAAATTATGTTATCATTAATAACTTATAGTTACTAAGGAAGATAGAAATATATTTTGAAAAAATATGTATTTTTGAGGTTTTTGATAGGGTAGGTAATTGACTATTTTTAACTTAGTAAAAATTGATGTGTTATAAGTTTATTGTGTTAAATGGATAAACGAATTTTAATCCTGTTTTTTTATGTTGAAAAGATTGATGAATCAAGTTTTTTTCTTAGATCTTAGAATCTTAGTTTGTTCTTAGAATTCTTAGTTTGTTCTGAGAATCAAGAAATCCTGCCTGATTGATTGAAGGACATCTAGTATTTTAACGATAATAGAACAACAAAAATTAAAATTAATAAATTCAGTTGCAGATTCGCTATTTTACATTATTTCTTAAATTTTAAAAATTTCTCTGACTATATTTAATCAAAAAGATCTTTAGTTATTTGTTAGTTCAGATATGCCAAATTAGGATAAAATAATTATTAAAATTATTGATTAATAAAACTTTTGTATTTCTAACAAATGTGCCAAAAAATAAATAAACCTAATAACTTATTTGACAAAAAATATAAATAAATTAAACATGAATTTTTTAGCGTAATTGGCAAATAGTTAACAAAAATTCATTTGTAATAAGTTTTTGTGGATACTTTTAGAAAAATTGCAAAAAATCGAGTAAATATTTTTTATTCAATTTTGAAAAAACTACAAAATGATATAAAAGAAAGGAAATTTCTAAAAATTTACTAATTTAAATGAATAATCATTTACATTTACAATTAAAAATAATTACTAATACAATGTCTTCTTACATTTTCAACCCTGCAATTAAATGCATTTTTTTTATAATTATTCAATAATTTTTGTTTGACATTTGCTATGGACGTTCCTTATTTAAAGTGTTGGTAACTAGAATTTAAAATAGAATAGTTCATATAGTTCATATTGATGATGACTTGTGAATGATAGAATACAAGTTCAAGCCTATATTTAATGAAATTTGGACAAAAATTCAAGATATTTGCGAAAAATTCTTTTAGCGATTCAATTTCAATAATATATTGAAATTATATAAATCATAATTTTATTGCATCTACTTTAATAATTAATAAAGTTTGTTGAGACATTATTTCACCTAGACCATTCTAAGCCTTGCAATAGGTCTACTAGAAGATGATGTTTCATGATGATGATCATTGGAACGAAATTGAACGGAAATTAGAAGGATGTCTATCGTTTCTCGTACATATAATGTTGGTAATACGATATTTAACTAAACCAAACAACATCATCAATGTTCCCGAAGAAGATATATATATATATATATAGTAGAAGATTAAAGTCAGTCGGAATGTCCTCCTACGTTTATATATCGATCGATACAGTCTGCCTACACCCTTTGATCGGTTACTTTTGTTTTATAATCGGTTATACATATATGGTTGAATCTTATTCTTGGTGTGGCAGAACAATATTCTCAATTTTATAATCTAAAGCCGCGTACACACGTGTAACAGTAGCGTGTAACGTAACGTACTGTAACGCAACTTACGCGGAACAGTCAACTTTGTATAGACGTGAACGTGTAACACCGTTGTGAAACAAAACTTAACACGCGACGATGCTACATCACATTCCACAAATTGTCGGTAAATTTGAATCATATCAAATGATGTTGTAAGGTGGGGTTACGAATAGTGTGGGCTTAATAATGCAGCATTTGCGAAGACGTATACATTATTTATTTTTATTTAAATTGCATTTAAATATTTCGATATGGAATGGAACAATCATAACAAAATACAGCAAATTATCTTTTTACATAAATTATCATATATTTTGGTTTCTTTACCGAAAAACTAATATATTTTCACATTATTTTTGTAAATGAGTATTCCTTGAATATTTTCAAGTAGATATTTTGTTAAATCTTTCCCAGTTTAACCCTCTGTTCTTCTTCTTTTTATTGTCTTGTTTAAACAATGGTGTTTAAATAGTGTTCCGTAAACAATACTTTCGATTTTATTACTGAAACACACTGTATATAACAATTTTATTCATTGGTTAGATTAACTGGCTTATATATCTAGCATTCTAGCATATATATAACTCACATATAATCATTCTTCCTTTCTCAAACTTCGATTTGTCAATATGATTTCTTCACATTTCATTCCTTTTCAGCCTTCCATATAGTCTCGACATATCTGTAGTTTGTAAATTGTGCATGTCAGTTAGCTTAAATGGCTTGTCTGCATACAAAATGTTTCAGGAATATATGACAAACGACTTAAGATTTATTAGACCTTCAAGTTAATTGTTCAAAGCAAGTTTTGTAAGTCACTTAATTGGTTAGTATTGTGGTCAGTTAATGTAGCGGTCCCGAGGAAGACGTTTAGAATACCCACTACAAGCCCCAGGTACTTTTTCGTAAATCTCATATTTCTGGTTTGCGACCCCTCCCCCCCAAGTAAATGGTTTTGCCGAATTATATGATAAATTTTAATTAGACTCCAGAGGAAAACATTTAGAACCCTCGCTGAAGATGCTAGATACTCTAATATTTTCGCCGATCCCGTATTCATGTTCGGAGACCTCATAAACCTCCGTATAACGAGTTTAGGCCAATTTTGAACTGATAAACTGCCATAATACCCACAGGAGGCATCAGAAACTTTGCAGGCTCTCTCCGATCTCATATTCGTGTGTCCTGAAAACCGCTGAGTAACAAAATTTAACTTATTCTCACCGAGTTTCACATTTTTAATTATTTTCTACAACAAAATGCATTTTCCTATGCAAAGATATTCCATTTCCAGATATTCTCACGAATTCAATGCACCAAACCTGATTAAATCTGTCTTACTGCGAATTATTAACAGTAAGCTCTATTTTTGTGTTTCATTTCTCCGACTATAAAAAAATAATTCCAGTCCTTTATTCGTCAAGTAAATATTTTTTAAGCGTAAGTCTTAAGCTAAAATAAACTTACTCTAATATATTTTTATATGTCGCGTTCAAACATTACATAGCTCTGTAACACCTGGTATATAAAATTAAGTTATATAATAATATATACAATTTAATATAACAAATATACAAGAGCTGGATAGTAATAGCTAGAGCTGGAGCTAGTCAGTACAATACTACACTTACACTATCCATATCTGTGTAATAATGTGTATACAAACTTGAAGTCGTTTCACATAGCCGTGAATCGTACATATAGTAAGTAGTATATCACATTTATAATTTATTGCATTTTAAAGTGTATTCATTAACATTTAATAGGGTATTGTTGGAAAATATTATGTGCAAAACTTTATGTATATATATGATATGAAGATAGCTAGAGAGAAGGGTAAACACAGATCATTATGTAATATATTAAATAATTAAAAATGATGAAAAATAGTGTATTCTACTATTACTAGCATGATGAAACTATATGTAAATGTTAGTATGTGTTGTTTGGTATTACATTTAACAACTAATATTTTATGCTTTATGTTTGATAGAAGTATCAAAATATTTCCAATTGTAAGTTCTGAACTACCGTAGTTCATATTTTGTCAAAAAAAAAAAAAAACTATTCTATTTTAAATTTTCCTATTTCAAAATTGATCTATTATTGTTTATCTGCTACTTTTTTACTACTTATGGTTAAAGGTTTTACTACTAGATTTCTTACCAAAAATACATGATTTTAAGTCCCCTGAGTCCAAATATATGGTTTATAGAAATTGATCTGTGTCGTATCGAACGTTTTCTTCTAAGCTCACTAAACGTTGTATTACTACTTGTTGTACCGCAAAGATTTTCTTAGATTAATTTTCTGTTTTCTTGAAATATGACTCCATCAATTTTGTTCAAATTTAAAAAACTTTTTATATTTGACAAGTTTTCTGGGAAAAACACCTTTGAAAATAAAAAAACTCGAGAGCAGAAATTTATAACAATGAAATGAAAAGAAAAATTATATTTTAGTTGAAATGTTTGAATGTATATTTTTGTAGGATATTTCATTTGAAGTATAAAAAATATATGCTGGTTAAAAGTGAAAACGGCTGGATTCATTTGGCTGATCTTTATTACAAATGCTTCTATAATTTCGGAGAGGTTATATGTAACGAAAAAAATATTTGGTTGGTAAATATAGAAAAGCTACTATTATATAGGAAAAAATGAAATCGTAATTTCATATATTTTAATTTTTTTATACTAATTTGAAATATTATTTTTGAAGAAAGTTGAAATCGGAAACGGGTGGATAGCATTTAGTTTTAGTATATAATTAGATTTTTATAAAGTAGACTTAATTTTAAATATATTTTAAATAAAAACACTTTTTGAGATATTACGATATTTTGATTTTTTGACATATATTTTATATTTGGGAGATGGAAATGTATTGAGTTAACTAACTTTGCCAACAAAAATTGGCTATTTTTAGGCCAATAAAAATTTCAAAAAGAGTGGAGCTTAATTTAAATCATAATAAACTTACAAAAAGTCTGCCTCTCTCTTGTCCGTTACAAAATCATTCCATTTATTTTTTGATACAAGAAAATTGCTACTTTCAAGTTACAGGTTTTCGCTTTAATAGAGTCACACAACTAATAAAGTCATAAAATATTATAAAAATAATGTTCTCCTATAAGCAAACATGCTGATTTTGTTTTAAATTTGTTCAATTTTTGGTGCGGAACACTAATAATCATATTTAAAAATTAATGAGAATTGAATATAGAAAAGTCTCTCTGTTAGAAAATTATATGCGAATGATATGGTTTTTAAATATTTTATTATAAAGTTTTTCTCTTTAATTTATTGGAATATTTAAATAGTAAAAATCAACCTACGATATTGTTTGTTATATTTAATTAAGGAAGTACGAGCACCAAGGCAACTTTTGATAAAAGGCTTGATTTTTTTTTTAATACAAAGTTTAAATATGTCTTAACAAATTCCAAAAATTTGAAGGAGATTGCCCGATCATTTAAATAAATAATTAACTTTAAAGTTGAGCAATTTAACATTGGTCTTATGGGGTAACCTTCAAACATTGATACATTTCCGTATTTTTTTCGTAAATCTGTCGGTGAATATTTTTAAAAAACTTATGGATAAAAGTAAATATATTAGTGATCAATTTAATTCAAAAACATTTACACTTGCCCGACTAATTAAAGTGTATTAATTAAAAGAAAAATAAACGCTGCCACTAGCCAATGTTAAATGTATATCTATATATTGAAAAAAATCATATGGTTACTGCGTTCCCCTTACCGCGCTAGAGTCGATACCTATCCCCACCCCGCCTGGCGCTCGTACTACCTTAAATCAAAGTTGGTATCGGTAGACATGCATGTTTCAGTTTTCTTTTCAATTGTCTAACCTTTTACATTGAACTTACTCTAGTCGTTTTAAAGGTAATTCCATCACACCATCAAATGAGAGTTCCAGATTTGTAGTAAAACAGTTATAAATACTTAAATTGATTTTATAAATTCGTAATTACATTGTTTTTTGAAACATTTTCTTTAATGGCTATTTTATATTTTATTGTTGCAGCAAATAAAATCAAGGCGTTTATATAATAAAATCAGCTAAATGTACAACTTTTGATTTTAGATTTACGACTTTGCTATGTTTAAGACAACAAACTTGACAAGATTTCTATTTTCTTCTACATAAAAAATCAGTGGAAAATGATTTGAACTTTTTACACTCTATTGGAAGCAGTAAAGCAAGCGTAAATTATGTATAAGAGAATAATTAGAACATTCATAATATTCATTTTTATATAAACCACCGTAAGTGTTTTCAACTAGTTTCCTATTTTAAATATTTTGTTACTCATTACTTAGAAAGTTTAAAAGTTTATTTGATAATCTGATCATTCTTTAATACATAAAATACAAAAAGAAATATCGAAAAAAGTTTTTTACAAAGTATTTTTCTTTTGTAATGAAAAGAACATCTGAAAATTTATTTATCTGTATTATATATATATGAAAATGTCTCTACTTATATGCATTACAGACATTTTCTAATCAATATCGAAATATCAAAAATATCATTTGTATAATGTTCATCGAAAAGTTTAGAAGTGAATTCGATAAGAAGATATATACGAAAAACAAGTACACGCTGTTACAAAGCTGCAATGTTACATTACTGTGAACCAACTATTACCAACTTCGAAAGTACTCAGCAAATGTATACTTTTGATAAATACAAAATGTGCGATACCAATTGCTGTTATACAATTTACTTTTTTAATAAAAAGCAATCCGTTCCTATCAGTGTTTAACGAAGTATGTAAAAGAAATTGTATGGTAAATATTCGCTGCAATAGTCATGTTTTTTAATCGATTATCTTTTTTTATTTATTATCCAGGTTTTGAATAAAAAAAAGACTGCATTATAACTTTGATTATCTAGTAAATTTGATTCAGAAATACTAATAAAGCTTCTTAAATATATATTCAACTTTAATAAAATCAGTAAATGGTAAAATTATGTGTATTTCGATTTGAGAATAGTAAGCATGCTCGTTTTTTTATATTCTTGGAATCGTAATTTTCATACTGATTGAAATTTGTTTAATAACTGTATCTGAAAAAAAAACCAGTACGGTAATGTAAACGCATGTCAACTAATTCTTTTTTAAATAGTAACTGCTGGTAGGAGAAGTCATGCCACTGGTAGATTTCACAACACTTCAAGTGGGGCCAATTAATAAACATTTCGTAAATTGTCATTAAAATCGATGGATCAATTTGATAGGGTAGCAGGGTCAATTACAGTATTTATAAAAATATTATTATTTTTCCTTGTTTCATGTGTGCAGCCATTCTTGAACTGATAATTTTCTTTTACAATAACAGGGTTACACCATTCTACTAACTTAGAGTTAGTTTAAGCCCTAAGTTATTTCAATTGAAAATTGTATTTAACTATCTGAGATTAGCGATAATTCTAGGTTAGTACGGATTGTGCAACCTTGCTAATATAATGAAATGAGACGTACAATATTATTAATAGGTTATAAAAAAAGATGCATGATATAAATTGATCCTATTTTGACAGAGAGTGAATGAACATTTTGATGATTCAATGAAAATCGGCTTATAGATACTATAACAACAATTTCTCTTATGTAACATATTTGACTTTAACAACATACAGTACATATTATGTAGTTAAAGTGAAGTCTGTTGCTATTGTTATTTCAATCGGTATAATATTTGTTTTCTGTTTTATAATATGTGAATTGAATATTAGAGACGAACTTTTATGCCACCCGTTTGTTTCCCCCATTTTGTATATATATTTTCTTAACGTGTATCTCGATCAAGATTAATGCCAGATACGTTTTGTCTTAACTTAAACAACAACAATTTAATCATAATAATAACAAAAACAAGCAAATAGATATATACAAAGACAAATATGTTTGAATGAGAATACGAAGGGAGAAACGAGAACTACACTCTCACTCCATTGTATTGATGTAAAATTATGAGTAGAAGGGAAATATACAGTTTTCAAGATCGTAGAATTTATTCTAATAAAATTAGATATGTTTCTCATATGCATTTGAGTACAGATACATAAATTGATGAATATAATAAATATTTATGTGTATACAAACTGTAACGAGAGTAAGTTTGTACAAAGACAATTTGAAAAAAGGATGATTTTTATTTTTTTATTTTTTAGAATTATCGACTGAAAATGGAAGATCTTGTGATTGTAGTCTGATATAGCTAAAATTTGAAATTGTTTATTACTTGAATATTGAGTAAATTTAATGATACCTTTTGCTAAACAGCCGTGGATACTCGGCTAAGTTAATTTAAGAGCTTAAATAGATATATTTATGCTCCTGGAGCTTATGGGCTTGGATGTCGCCACTGTTAGTTTGTAAATTATAATTACCAAGGCGACTTATTGATTTGATCAGGCTATTGGTGTACGGACAAAAACAAGTAGATGGCCATGCTTCCAGAAGTTTTTTAAATGTGAAAAATTGGTGGTTCAATACTCCAATATAATTGGCCAAACACATGATCGAAGCTGATTGGTTGGCGTAGGAAATGGATTGATACTTGAAAAATATAAATTGCGACTGTTAAAATACCGTTGTGTAGACCGTCATTAAATTAGCAAGGATTAATAACCCTTCGAAGATTTTTATGATTAGATAATACATACCGGTAATGGTTACTTTGTAGTCGAAATACGTATTTATAAAATTAAAACATTTTTTGAAACTGGAGAAAAAATTAAAATTCATTTATGATTTGTAATTTAAATTGGAATGATTTATATTCTTTGATATATGTATGTTATCAACTATTTTCCTCGTTATTAAGAGTTTGAAGTTAAATTTAGTATGGAGGTTCACCAAAATTGTCACCAAATTGGTCAATTTTCTCTTCTTTGTTTGTGAAATAAACGTTCATTTCAAGTATAATTCAATCGTACTTAAACATGTTCCTTGAATGTCCTACATACACTTATTTGGCACATACATAATTCTTCAGCGATCAAGAAATCACGATATTCGTTGCATACTCGCCATCTTCTCTGATAGTTTGTGAAATTTTTTTCAAGTTATCATCCATTAAAAAGTATTCTAGTCTAATTGCGTACTTAATTTTTAATACTTTTAATATAAACATCTTTTGGATAAAGCAATAGTCTTTATATTAATAAAATAAAGAAGTAAAATATATATATATATATATATATATATATGTATATATATATATATATATATATATATATATATATAGATATAGATACAAACGTCCCACTTTTACTGGACTTTTCAACAGGTTTTACGTTTCATATGCTTATTTATATTTCTACTTAATTTTATTATATAGAATAGAAAATATTCATATACTCCATATACGCAATTTCAAAGTTAGTATTTGAAATTAAATTTTAAATATTAATACCGTGATGTTATGTTACCTTTATACATTTATCTATGTAGTAAAATGGGTTTTAAGTTTTACAACTATAAACATATACCAGTAGAGATATAGAAATAACATGATATATTTATTACACTGCTGTTGAAAAGTTTATAGTTTAATACGAACAATAAGATTAACCATGTATTTTATTAAAAATGTATAGTATTTACATTGACTTGACTATTATTATAAGGATAATAATAAATAATCAAAGAGAATTTACTACTTTTGATTAATTTAAAATTCATTTATTCAATTATATGTTTGTGATATAAATAGTATGTATAATTTGGATAAAAGTTTGTTTTTTTTTGTTTTTTTTTTTTTATAAATATAAATTCACTTTTTAGGTCTAAAATACGCCACCAAACTTTTAGCTTGCTATTTTTTTCATTTTGGTGTTATCTTTTTGAGACTTAATTGCTAAAGTATGTAATACTTTAGACTTAAATTAATATACTGTTACATAAGTATAAACATTTAAATGATTAAAAAAAAAAAAGTTATTTTTATCTCTCAATACTTTGTTTATGAAAATTACGGCTTCCTTAGATCGGCAATCCGAGTAAAATACTATGTCTCCCTTATTTGAATTTTGCGAGGGTAATGTTTCAATTAAAGTTGTAAAGCTTAAAATGCTCAGTGAACATACCGAGTTTTAAGTAGTCCGATTTTAACCAAAAGCTTCGCGGCACATCTAGAGATAATAAGATAACAGAATACCGAGTTTGTTAAATTTTGGAAAACGATTGCTGTCTCATACGTAAACACACACAGGTCAATTTCTTACACGCTCGTCTTTGGATTCAGGGGACCTCAAGATAAGGATTTTCGGTGAAAACTTCATATCAATATTTTGACAGGATTACTGTACTTTTTTATTAGTAACAGAAAATTAAAATGAAGCTGGTTGATAGTTGCATCTTTGCTCGTCTTACCTTAGAACCTTTTAATATGTTTTTAGAACATGTTTATTTAAAATGATGGTAACAATTATCCCTTCAAGAAATATAAATAACAAAATCTATATTTAATACACCATGTTTATTTAAAATGTTGGTTACAATTATCCCTTTAAGAAATAGAAATATCAAAAGCTATATGGTTTAAATTATTATAAAAAAAATGTTTAATTTTATTAATTAATTCAATTTTATGAAATTAAATGAAAATGAAAAATAAATAATGACATCAAATATGAAAAATTTAATTTGACTAAAAATATAATTATGAAATTATATTTGTAATATGAATACACACAACAGTTATTCATGATATATAGTATTATATAAATTTAGTGAAAATTATAGAGCCACCCCGGATATGTCAGGTTTTAAAATAGGCACAGTCATACCGAATGTTCAAGAAGTGCTGTCTGTAATTTATATTTCTAGAAAAATAATAATTCTTCAAAATCTCATTATTTTTGAAACACTGATTCAAACGATTTAAACTTATTTAAACTATGTATAGCCAATTATTTCTGGAGTTATATATGTCCATTAAGAACGTCATAATATAAAATATGTGAGATTATATTTAAGTCAAAAGTTATTAACAATTGAAATTTTAAAGAAACTATTATAATTTTGATATAGTTCATGAATATCTGTATCCATCCGATTTTAATTCAACGAACACATGGACAGATGGCTAAAGGTATAGTAGCGTCTGCTTGATCTGATAACAATCAACTTTAGCTTACTCCATAGGTACTTAGTCTTTTATCTCTTAAGTATTTTGTATATTTTAAGAATGTTGGTAATTATGTTCACATATTTCAATTCTATTTTGGTATTTTACATATAAATCAGGTCTAAAAAACTTAAAATTAACATTTATTTCACGATTGATTGATAAGATTCTAGCTCCAATACATCAGCTTTCATATGTATTTCAGGCGATATATTAAAATTTACGTATACAATCATTGTATTCCTTATTAATTTCAAAAAAAATTAAAGTATTTAAAAAAAAAATGTTATTGAAGATTTGGCTGCCGAATCAAGAAATTTCTCGAAAATTAGCCACCCAATTGTAAAATAATATTCGTTGAAGAATGAGAAATAAGTGAAAGTAATCATTGATTTGAATTAAAAAATCATAAATTAAAATAAAATGCATGCTTATTCGTCTGCATATCAGGTAAATGAAGTTAAGATATCATATCAGATTTGAGCCTATGTGACAGATTCAATAAAATTATACAAATAATGAACAACGGTAAAAATAAGAACTATTGGAAGTCAAAACCTCTTTCTAATGATACCGATTTAATTAATTATTTCATTCATTTTATTTAGTTTTGATTTAACGTGTATAATACATCATGCCAATCTTATGACAGGAACGAACGCTACGAATTATTAAGATCCGGTATCGATTCCAAGCTGAGTAATAATTATTAAGCACCCGGTATTCTCTATCAGTATTTAAAAATGTGTATAAAACAAAATCGATAAAACAATTAACGCATACCAGATAATAATAAGTAAACACATTATGATAATTATAATTATAATTATGTATGTATAAATATTATGAACTTTGTTTTAAATATAATACGTGATGATTGTATATAAAATACTGTTTGTAACTGAGTGACTCACTTTTTAAAAAGCATGAAAATGTAAAATTTAATAAATCATTAGTGTAAATTACCATATTTTACAAACTATGTGCTTACTACTGTTATAATGTATTATGTATTGTAGATGCGAGTTGATATTTATTTATTTATAATGATCTGCTGTTTTAGTTTATGTATTGTTTATATTTTTGAAAATTGTATTATTTTTTTGTATAAAGTATGTCAAAAACTTATTCTGTTTTAAAAACACTGTTTAACATAGATGCGTATATATCAAAATAAATACTCAAATTCACATTTTATTATTTATGGATTTTTGAATCGAATGATTCCAAAATTTTCGAACAATAAGAAATTTTACATTGTAATAGTATTCACCATATGTATATTTTTTTAACGTACCAGCAGCCCGATCCGGCTATTTGTTCATTTTAAATTCAAATGTTAAAAAATTTGCTATTAAAACACATAAAAGGTACCAAAAAAATAAAAAAACCCAATGCCTAATAGTTATATTTTCAGTATTATGGGAATCAGAGACGGGTTAAGACTATGTGTTGTCCTAGGCCTGATCCAATATGGTGCGTTTTTGCTATATTTTTATGATTATTTACGTGTTAAAATTCGATAATTCAATATTTTTAATTAAAAATGAAATATTCAGATATCCACAACAAAACTTTAAATTTAAATTCTTCTTGACATTTTTGCTTTCTAGAATTTTAAGATTTCAAAACTTTTCCGTCCTAGATTTCCGTCTTCCGGGCTTACGCGGGAATCCATCACTGAAGTTAAATACGAAAACAAACACTAAATAAATTTTTTTTTCACTTAAAAATTTATATTAATAAAGTTTTACCAATGAACAATATTAAAAATTTTTTAAATTATACACAATTAAACTTTCTTCTTAATTATATAATATATTATAAAGAGTATAAAATATTCCAAATTTCAGCATTCTAGGCTTAGTAATTTTGACTGTACATTGATAAACAGTCAAAACGACCGATTTAATAAATATAATAGATTAGATTGTAATTAATGAACCTTTTATTATTAAAAACTCAATTTTAAAAATTATTTGACTTGTGGTATGACAAAATTTGATCAATGATTAAAATCGTTTTTAAGTAATTAAAAAACACTATAAAATTGATCTCCTCTTTGAAATAGAGAAAGGCGCATATTGAATAATAATTATAAGTAAATAATAAATTTGTAAATTATAAATTGCAAATTAATATAATAATTTTCTGTTTAATTAACTTCGTGTTTACTATATTCTCTATAGTGTATGTAACGCATTGTAAAATATTTTGTGATTGGATTAAGTAATATATAAACGTTTTATGTTAATGAACAATATACCTAAATTAATGACTTACTACACAATTGTAAGGCTTTAACTGTTGACAACCTTAAACAACTTTTAAATTTTCAATTTTTGTATTATATTTAATGTTTAGAATAAATTTTATATTTGATTTTTTTTTCTTTTACAGGTAAGCAAATTTTTGCAAAGTTTTTGAATTTTTGGTGGTAAGTACTTCTTGCTCAGAAAATATATTTTTGTCTTAGAAAATTCTAATATTTATACTTTGCTTTTGACTTTTTTATGTAGTTTTTTTATTTATAGTTATCCTTCAAAGGGTAAAATTATTATAGAAATAGAAAGTATTTCAATGCAAGAATTTTCAAATCAATAAAGATTATAAGATTGGTGTAAACGTATAGGCATATATTAAATATGAGATTTAATTAATTGGAACTCATGGAACTACGACCCATCTTTTTAATCAAATGTTTGTTTCATAATTAGATAACGCCCATTTTGAAATATTTTATAAATAACTAGATTCTCTACAATTTCAGCCCAACTTGAGTTAAAATGTATTGAATGTATGTAATAATAGTTATTATACACTTGATTTATATATCAAACTGTTTGAATTACATTTAGTGGATTTCAGTAATATTAATAATTAAAAAAAAAAGGTGCATCAATGATACTTAACCGTTTTTTGGGTATTTAAATAATTACCCCTGTTGGTTGTGTTTATCATAGCATTTGTTATGATAAATATTTGAAAAAAATTTAATAATTTGATTCTTGAATTTATTTCGAAAGAGGATTAAATGAATTCATTTTATTTTCTATGTGTCAATGTGTGTGTATGTGTGTGGGTAAATGCGTATATAAAGATGATTTATATAACATTTTGCGGTTTGCAAAATTAACCTAAATATTAAAAATATAAAAATAACAGACTATATAACTTTATAACTCATCGTGCATACTATATCATTCATATAATATTTTTGAATATTATATAGCAAAATGTATATCCAAATTGATATAGTAATATAATAAATATATTTATGATACGCATGCGCATTTTATTTGTATAATATGTATATAAAATATAGTATAATGGTATTATATAAATAAACAAAGGCAATTTCCACTTTAACTCTGTAGTTTGTATGATGATAACTAGATGCTTGTGAAAAAACATTCGAAAATTGATCGAATTGCATATACTGTGGTTCGTTTTTCCTTTCACTTTAAAACTACTCGCATGTTGTTTGTACTAATTATAGTATCTGAACACAAAAATGAAACAATTCTTTTGTGTTAACAATTAACAAACAATTAATGATTTAACCAGAAATCGGCTATGTTTGTATTTAATTGTTACTTTTGGAAAAACATACAGTTGAAAAAGAAAATGTAAAAAATGTAGTTGATAGTTTGATAACTTAAGTGGGTTGTAATTGGTTATACCACAGATTATCAATTTTAAAGTTCCGAGTTCGACTCTCGGAAGTTTTCTAATGTTTTCTTTTTATTATGTCAATCTCATAGTATACGAACCCAAGATGCTTAATTGATGTATTTACACGATTATTGTGGAAACCATTTAGATAAGATATTTAGAGAGATTGTTAAATGAATATGAACGATGTTCCTAAGTCTTAAGCCTGAAAACTAACCTTAATCCTTTGCTTAACTCCCCTACTATAAATCGTAGTAAAAAGTTTATTTATTGCAATGTAAATTTCATCGCTACTTCTGGCTATATAATTCTTTCTTAATAAAGAGATTAATATAATAAAAGTTGTTAAAAACATAAAAAATAATTTTTAGTATCCCACAATAGCACATTACTAATTAAATTAAGTCGTTTGTGTTCATGATGAATAAATTAACAAATTCTTCATATTTCATTAAATTCATATTTAAATAATTTAAAGGTTTTTGAGTTTAATCGAGTCTCCCAGAATTATCCCTTGATTTTATGTAATATCAAGGATTACATTTTCTTGGGACGTAAAACGAAATTTCATATTCTTACGTGTTTGTGTTGTTAAATTATTTGATAATATTTACCCGATCATTCTGTCAATTATATTTTATAATATTATATAATATATTTTGTGTAGATAGATGATATCAGAGTTCATCTCTTACAGCATCCATTATAAATTATAGTATATTACTTTCTGTTAAACTTATTACTTTTGGTATTCCGTACCAATTATTTCAAAGTCATACTAATCTTGCTTTATTCAGTAGTTTTTTTCACACGAACTAAAGTGGATTTGGATCCAAATTATCGATTCTGGAGCTACATAGTTACTTTGGTGATTTTTATTTTTAAAATTGTAGTGCTTCTAGGATTTCTCTGAAAATTGTAGATTGGAATATCAGGTAAGTATTAAGGGTTTTAGATAATTATTACTTTTTTATTGTCTTCATTATCTGTCTTATTAATTATGCTTCGTATTATTATTCATAATTTTATTTTTTGGTGGCTACTTTTCACATAATATTCCAGTTTCTTTCATAAGGCCTTCTAATGTGATTTTGGTGATTCTGCAGTTAAGAAACTTGCAAACGGAAGATACTTTCTTATATTTATTTCTAGTTTCTCAAATTTTTGAATTAATTCTTTATTCAATGTGTACATTTATTAATAACTCGGTATAATTTTCTTCTTATATTTCAAAATACCTGATTACAATTATTTTACTCGAAGAATCATGCTTCTTTTAGATAGAACTATTATACAAGATTTATTAACGAAAGTAGAGGACATTTTTCTTCTAGGCCATAAGGCTCGATGCATTGACAACCTTTTTTTTTCTCTCAAAGACCAAGTAACCATTTTTTAGTGAAGCCAAGCAGCTTTGTCCAATATTTGTAATATCAGAGCTAATTCATCCCCGCTAAAGTTTATGCTACAATAGTTGGCTCATTTTGCACAAAATTTCAGTTATCTCTATAAAATCACGTTGACTAGTAAGGGATAGATACAAATATACACAGTATAGCAGTATCGTTGTATATATTTTTCATAAATCGTGTAAAAGAGATTTTATATAATGGTTGAGTTTAGTGGTTTTTATATTAAACAACATTGCTCCATTATTGTTATTATTATTATTATTACAATCCCTAATTTATTATTAGCCAATAAATTTAAAAAAATATATAAAATTTATAATATAAAATATTTTTATTTATTTATTAGATATTATTAACCTTTAGAAAAAATTATTGTTTGCAACTCGAAAACCATTAAACGAAAAGCAAAAAATTATTATTTAGTATCGATTATTATTTTTAATTATTTTGTGGTAACAAATTGAGTTTACTTCGAAACGTTTAAAAGTATAGTAAGTTTACAACAAAATAATTTTAGGTTTTTAATTTAACATTGCTAAGAGAACTCACACGTATCAGTAAAGATACAAATATTACGCAAATCGGGTTTATTTTATCGTAAAACTTTCAAAAATATTCGTTTTTTTTTATTTTAAATTTCAAAGTTTGTAGTCGAATGTATTAAAAACCTTGAATTGGATTATATTTCAGATTGGCGAGAACAGAAAAAATTAATTTTTTCTCTATTTATGGAATTTTTTTTAACGTAAATTTGAAATATATCGTAAATGAAAATCTAAGAGTTTCAAGCCTAATATAAAAAAATGATTTTTAATTTGATCACCCTGACCTTAGATTTCAAATTATGAGTTCATCCACCTCTTAAAATGTTACGAGATTAACTTATAAATTTCATCCTAAGTCCAGTTGAATACACTCACCGCACAGGAATACGCAAAAATTTGTGTGTGTCTTCTTATTAATATCAAACTTTATTAAAAATTGAAAAAAACTACAAAAATTTAGTTGTATTGACGCTTAAGTCAGTAAAAAAGATGTCATAAATGTGTTGTATGTTATTTAAAATTATAAAGTTGTTGATCGGGTCTTTAAAAACCTTATTTACCCCTGCTTGCTTAAACACGTTCACCACAACTCGTTCAATGCCATGTAGTGAACATACTCTCATAATTACTTTTTTTTTGCACTCTTTCATTTTTTTAATTTTTTTTGGTAAATTATGAAATTGGTAGTTTTATGTGTGCAATATGCACTAAAATATTAAATATGATGTGGAGACCATTATAAATTATAACACCAGTACCAACACTACAAAGTAATAAATATGTATTATTTATTATAAAAATATTGGCAGTGTTTTTAATTTATTTCAGATATTTAAAAATTATTGTACATTATTAATATTAGATAAAACTCTGGTTGAAAAATCAACTAGGTATATATAATTTTATGGTCATCTTTGAATATTCTTGGTGGGTTGAATATCTCCAAAAGTGTGTTCTGCACACAAAAATTGTTTAGCGCAGGAGACATCTTTTAACAGCATTGGTTTTAAACTTCAAGTGATGTTTCAAGATTATTTTCAGATCAACGTGATTATCTCGAAAATAAAGATATCGACGTGGAACTGCGTAACTTAAAACTGAATAATGAGCAAAATTGATCCAGTCGTTTCTTGAAGATGAAACAGCTTAAAAAAAGACTAAAAAATACTCAAATTCGTAATCATAAACAAATAATTGATTTTTAATCTCCTCTTTAGGAAGCTGGTTTAGATTTCGCTTTCGTAACTCTTTCGATTTCGAGTCTTCCATCCAAATAGATAGATATTTGGACTCTAGAACATCATGAAGATTGAATAATTTCGCACTTATCAAAGTATACACTTTTGTATCACCGTCACTCGCATCGTCAGCTGAAAATAAATAAATATTTAAATACGTATTATCATGCGAAATAAATATTCAAATACTTTTTAATGTATATTGTGAAGCTTCATCTAGATAAAATTTCAGGAAATGATAAAAATGTACGTTTCATAAACGTCTTTTAATTTGGCTTACGAGATTCAATTTTTTATTCCAGATATTCAACTCGGTTTGGGACAATGCACTTTAAGAGCTCAAGTATTAATTATTTGAATAAATTTCGATGTTTTTCCCAAATAACTTCCTTGATCAAAAATATTCTGTATTTTATCAATACGTATTTCGACTACAAAGTAGTCATCATCAGTATGAAGTTAATCGTAATGATTCTCTGAGGATATGTTAGTCGTTGCTAGTTTATTGACGGTTTCCAAACAGTTCGAAATTTATTCAAAAAATCCTTGAGTTCTCTTTAATAATATTCAAACTTATTATTTGAGATACTTCTTTCTACATTTTCAAATGTTGGAATACATTAATTTTTGATGTGTTTGTTGATTATAATATATATTTACAGATCTATTTACCGTCTAATTGCATGATTGTACTTAATTTATTCTGGAAAATTACGCTAGAATGTTTCATTGGAATATTTCACAATCTCAATGTAAATATGTTTGTTTTTCAAGGAATTTTCAACAACAAAATAATAAAAATAGAAATAATCTAAAAAATTTAAATTAAAAACAAAATATATTTTTTGATTAAGTAAATAATTTTTTAATAAATAAAATAAAAAATATATATTTCTTTTTTTTAATTCTGGGCAACATTGGAAATGATATAAATATTTACAAAAACAAAATAATTTTCACTATAAACATTCATACAAAATAATCCATGACAAAAAAAAAAAATTATGAAATATATGAATTTTCATGATTTTTTTGGAAAAAATCCCAATTTTAACTTAAAAAAACTAATTTTTCTAAACTTTCCATTATTCGTTTAATTTAAGATCATATACTTTTGTATAAAATGATGGCTCGAAATGATTAATAATAAATTTTTAAAATGTTTCAATACCTTCATATTTATTTGATATTCAAATATTATTTGTAATAATTTATATCAGTTCGTAGAATTATATATTTATTTTAATATTAACAGTAACTGAAAATGTCAGCCAGCCACCACTCAAAGATATTCGCATTATTAGAATACAAAAATGCTTGTTCATTTATTTGTTTTTATAAATTTACGTTTCCAAGAAATTTCAAATAAAATATACATATTTATTAACCTAGTTTATTTATTTTTTGCTCATCGATTCACCCATCATGAAAATTTGCTACATTTTTGTATACAAAAATAAAATAAGAACATGGCATGGCACGCAATTTTAATGTATATAAACTTGCCAGCCTTAAAGTATTCCTCAAAATTTAAATCACTTGCGTACGCTATTATGAAGTATGCGGGTTTAAATGTGGATCAACACTTATTAAACAATAAAAAATCATTAATAGCTAAAATAAAAATATGATGAAAAACTGGAATGGTTTTGAAAATTTTTAGTGAAGAAATTTAAATATCTGATAAAAAAAATTTGAAAAATAGTTTCTTCATCTATGTTTCTTCCAGAATTCATAAAGTGTTTAGGTTATTTTTAGCCGGCATGACCGAGAAAGCAATTAGTTCGGTAAATGATTAGTGCCATTCTAATGATGCATCCTTAAATTTTAATAAAGACAGATAATAATAAGGTTCATTTAGTAAAAAGTTCTGAAGAACAAACATAAATAAAAACATAAAACAAACAATACAGTAGAATTGAGAACCTCCTCTCTTTCCGTTGGAAGTCGGTTAAAAGCATATTTGATCCGGGGATTATATTATTATTATCATTATGAAATGGTAAAAATATGTATATTTATATGTATATAAATTAAATTGGTAACTTCGTTATAAGATAACAAACATTATTATATTTTTAAAAAAAATGCGATAATTTTGTTATGATGATTTTATTAAATTTATAAAATAAATAAAATATACAAAAACTTACCTACAATTCTTTCATTGTATTTTATTTATTATTCATTCAGAGTTGAATATATGGTGAGTACACTTCAGTTATGGTTTTGTATTTATATAAATTTTAAAATTATTTCGTCTGTATACTGTCACCAAGTACTTCATTCATATGTTACAAAACAGTTTTTGATTTCATATTGTCCTTTAACAATAACTATTTTGTAACTGACCGTAAATTAGGTCTTGTTCACAAGGATTAAGTAAAAATAGTCATTATTTTGAAATTTTGTATAGTGACAGCTAATTTTTAAGATAGGAACATTATATATACTGGTTTTAAACTAATTAGCACTTAAACTTTTATAATTAGTAAAAAAACTAATTGAGTTAAAAAAATTATTCCTTTTAAACCTAATTCAGTTAAAAATGTAATTTTTTCAATAGAATACTTTTATAATTCATTTAAAAAAATGTAATATTTTCTATCTATAATTGAAAATAATCCTTCCTTTAATCAAGACTGGATATTTTATAATAGTTGTTTTGTAAAAGCTGTATATAATTTCCTTATTTTTTAAAAGTATTTTCGAAATTCATTAAAAATTTGGTTTAATTTGACGTACGGAACACGAAACCAACTATCCAACAACCTTTGACGATATAAAAAATCTTAAAGTATTTTTAAGGATATTTAATTTTTGAGACTGTCGCTTTTTATCCCCCATTTTTTACTTCCACATTACACAATACATACGGTTTAAAATTAAACAACTTTTATCTGTGGGTTAAACATCAACTATAATTAAAAAATCAATAAAAAAATTGATTCAGAATATGAACAAAAAAAAAAGAATAAAGTATTTATTTGAAACAAATCCAATTAACTTGAAAATAAAATGTATAACATAAATTTAACGTTTCGAATCATTCGAGTTTAATGATGTAAAATGATAATCACTTGAAAATATTTATAATTAAAGTCTCATTAAATGATATTATGATATGTCTATACGCGTATAATTATTTTATTTTTTTTTTTTTTCAATTAAGTTGGTTAAAATTTTTTACCTATATTTTTGTTCTATAAATGAGGTATATAATTTATATCTATTCCCTTCATTAAAAAAATATGATTGGGTTAATTTTTTATACAGGGTTATTTATGAAAAACGTAGAAAAGTGTCTTGTTTTTTAAGTTTTAGAGGGACTCTAACTAGGAACCGATACTCAAACTTGAGAGAGTAATTTGAACTATATTAAATTAATATGTGCTGTTTAAAAACAAAATAATCGAAACGATGCATTGAATCCCATGGACACAAACTGACCTGTTGAGAATCTTTTTTTTTTTTAAACACGGAAGATGGTATATATTTTAAATGTGCTCAGGTTAAAGTTTTAAAATTGCAGTATTTTAAAAGCGCTATTCTTTTAATAGTGTTTTCAATCATTTGCTGTTGACTACCTGGGGGTGTAATTTATATAAATTTTGTAAAAATACGTTTCACAAATTTCTATATTTACAAAGTACTTGATCATATTGAAAACAATGAGCGAGCATTGCATAACCCTGTAAATTTTTCACTCTTTTCTCTGAATACTATATTTGTTTTAAAATAATGAACAAAATGTACTCAAAAAAGTATATAACAGATAATTTAGGTACTTTTTTTAATGATTATATCAATGATATTTAAAAAATAATTATAAAAATCATTATTTTTGTATGAAAGTTAATAAGTCGTTTCTTTTAAAGGCTTTCAAATACAACAATCGAAATGTAATTACACGTCAAAGTGCTTCGAAATAAGGAACACTACCTAATATTTTCTGGTATATATTGTTTTTCTCATGACATTCCGTGTTAATTTTCGTGAAAAACCGTAATACTTATAAAATAAATAAGAATCTACTTAGATAGTTTAGAATGTCTCTCGCATATGATGGCTTACCATTTGGTAAGATACATGAACAATCTTTGTGTTTGCGTAATATTACCATAGATTACTTAATTAGATACATAAATGAAATTTATATCAAAAGAAAGCTTTTGATGAATGGAATAAAAGTGTCTAGCCATGACCAGTCTGTCAGCCTCTGTAGCCTAGTCGATGGAAAACACTGAAGCGATCCATGTTTTAAGTTGTAAACACGAAAAAAATTATAAAACATTTCACATAAAAAGATTACCATAATTTTCCGATTCAAGAGATTATATTTTATTTTTGTGTGCATATTATTTATTAATATTATTAAAAATATGATGCATAATGAATTCTGAAATCAAAAATATAGTTATATCCATTGTGAATTTTTTAAATAATTTTCTAAAAAATTATTTTTATTATATTTACATTGATTATTCCAAAAATTGTATGCAATAGGCAAATAATTATATAAATTATTTTGAATTTAAAATGATTTTTTATTTTGAATGATTTATAATATATTTATTATATTTTTATCTGATTTGAAACAGGTGAATTAATTTTTTTTAATTTATAACGAAACACATATAGACAAAACAGTCATTGAGTTAAGACTGTGCTTGCTCTAAAAATTGAAAATCTAATCAACTCATACGTCAATGTAGATCTAAGAATACTCAAAATTATTTCATTGCAACATCTATGTTACAGGATTATCGTACTTTCTTTACATCATACAAGTAAATAAAATCAATAAACTTTTTTATTTACTTGAAACTTACTCAATTTGAAAATATTTCCATTTGCATTATTAGCGCTGTTTTTTTTTAAATTTATCAATTTTATTTTTACCCCAAATAAATAATTTATAGATGACATATTAATTTAAAGAAAATAAAAAAGGAAATCGAAAAAAGACTAAACACAATAAGTTCGTTTCTATTTTTGTACTTTGCAACAACCGAATGTAATATTTTCCGTTTATTCTTTTGTATTATTTATCTAAATACAATTATACTTTTAACTTGATTTTGTTCTCTTGCTGATAACACCCACCGTACATATGGAACTGTAGCTACTCATAAACAACTTTGGTTATAAAACTTTTAATATCCACATGCTATATACTTACACAGTTAAAGAAAAAAAATCATGTTAGGATATTAAAGTTAAAAAAGATTGAAATTAGATAAAAAATAAAATGAAATAAAAAAGTTTAGTTGTTTTTTTTTTATCTACGTTACTTCGACAACAAATTGCATCACTACGGTGACATCAGTGTTTGTGACATGATTTAAATCAACCATCTATTAATATTCATGTAGGGAAAAAAATTATTTGGCTAGGAGGAGGTAGAATATATTTACGTATAGTAATGTTGACTTTAGTAACGGTTTACGTTTCAGAGATTAATATTAGTACAAGCTTAGTAAAAATAAGTTCCCTATTTTAACCTTGTAGTACCTTTATTGGTATCCATTTTTCGGTAGCAAAAACCAATGGTATTTAATAAGATGAAATTTAAAGTCACAATTTCGTGCATTTTCATGAATTATCGAAGGGCTCCCAATAAAAATTTACTGGTTCCATGCATTGTTTTATATTTTATTTATTAATTGAATTTGAATAACCAATAAACTTTGAACTCAACATCACATAGGCCACTTCATTAATTTTTGAAAATCATTTAAAATTATTATTACATTATAAACACACTAAATTGGTATTTCCGGGAAATCTATATACTATTATCAATGAAAATCAAGGCGAAAAACGATGTTTCTATAATGGTATTTGTCCTGTGGTACGTGTGACGTAGCCGGTTCATATAATTAAAACAAAACAGTACAGTATCTGCCATGGAATTCTGGTTTAATATAATATATGTATGTAATATATTCTATATTTTCCTAGCTACTGACGTCACCAGGGCTATCACTAATCACAAGGTCTTGTCATGGCAAATAAAACATCAAGAATTATTACATTTTATTTAGAGAAATTTGCTAAAAGTAAACACAATTTAGTTTAAATAAAGTGAAATATGGTTTTTTTGGCTATTATCATATAGGATGGTCATATTTTGTAGTATATTTATAAATAGCTATATTATGATAACTTGTCGAAAACATTTTAACATCATTACATAATTTTCGAGTTTATAAAAAAATTGTCAGTCCATCAGTATACTTTTGAATTTTCTTAAAACCATGATATTTTAAGAACAGAAAAGTTAAAATAACCAAAAATACTCAATATAGAACATATTTTTGTTTAACCCCTTTCTCGATCCTGAAACTAAAAACATTCCTACACAATCACTACAAAAATGCTATAACATTATTAGTTGTGTTTTCAAATCATGTACAATTTTTTTTCTTCTCCCATATGGCAAATATCTTTTCGTGTGTTATATGGTTGATGAAAAACGGATACGAATTGTGTATATCAAAGAGTTTCTTTTTTTTTTTTTTCGTTATAATATTTTTCATGATATTATATTTCATATATTTTAAGTTTTTTTATATCTTTCAATACACAAAATTTTTGTATATCTAAAATATCAAAAAAAAAAAAAAAAAAAGAAATGTGTATAAAAAAATATTCAGAAAGAGAGCAAACGATCTCTATCATTACTGTCATCAAAATTCGTTTAAGACGTGTATAATATCAAACTCGAATCGAATAATATCTTGTGTTCGAATATCTGTATCATTTACATACTCGAACATAAACTATACTAAATGATATTCAATAAAAAGTATTTTTAAGATATTGTAGGAAAAATGTTATAATATATTCGTTATCGGTTATGTTTTACGATTATTTCTTAGTCTTTAGATCTTTCATCGAAACGGATCGAAAAAAAAAAACTAAAATAAAAATTTCATATTTTATATTTCCACAACACGATCTGAATATTTTATGTCTATTAAAAATTACGAAGTATACGATTTGTATGGTGTATTGCATAATATTCAAAATATATTTTACTTAAATAAGTAGAATTAATTTTGGTAAACAATACAACACATCAAAAAAATTATCAAGTTAAAAAGAACGGCTTTCAAAAAATGCGCTAAAAAATTTTTAATTAAAAACTTCTTTACCTAATTTCTTTGTGACCAATTATAATTCTAAATCGATCCCAGTCAATCCAGTTTTTACCTGAGGATAATATTGACACCGATTTCGAAATGTAAAAGGCCGCAGGGAAAAATTAAAATTATTAATGAGGTTTTTAACCTAAAATTATTTTACTTTTTAGTTAATTTTTATTTGTAAAAGTTTTAATGTTTATTTTTGAGTGTTGTATACAATCACATAAAATTTTTCATTTAGATGAAATTTAATCACTAAAAATTATTTCGCCCCTTCTCTCCTCTTAGCAGCATCAAATCCTAGTTTCCAAAACATGGTACAACTTTTGAGATATCTCCTTTCAAAAAAAAAAAGAATAATCAAAATCGGTTCATAAACTACGCTAAGTTATCCGCCAACACACATTAAAAAAAAGATCTATGCAAGGTCGAATTGAGAAGAAGCCTGCTTTGAAGTCAGTTTATAAAAATAGTGCTAAAAGATAGATTTTTGTTTTAAATAAAAATTTAAAAATTTGAAATTGTACGTTATGATGAAGTCAGGCATAATAAAAATATTTTTTTCATTTAATAAAAAATAAAAATTTAAAATATTAACATTGCTGATATACCGGGAAGTAGAAAAGAAGAGTTTTTTGTTTGACAAAATTACACATAGGTCTGATTCTCCCATATTTATATTTCTAAAATGGTGTCTCAAAATTATAAGATCGATTTTCTTTTCGCCTACATTCATTCTTTAAAATTCTTTCCATTTTTAATAAAAGTACACAACAAATAACATTAATTCACAAATATTCAAAAAAATTATGCTGATGAATTGTATATGGTCAAAATTTATTAATAGTTGTTTATCATGTGAATATTTATTAACTGAGTACTGGTATAAAAATCATCTGCTGGGGTGGTTTATTTAATGCGAGTGATATTACAGAATTCTGAATAATTAATAAATTGATAAGGTTTAAATTGATATATTAAATAATAAATCAGTAATAAAGTGATATGTTTATTTAGAGCTAGTTAATATTACATTAGTTCTTGTACACTCTATCGTTAGTAATTTGGTATATTGTTTATGTGTTTATGAAACTTCAAACGTTCTGCCTCCGTTTAAATTTTAATTGAATAATGACTTTTTTTCGTAAGATTAGCTTATATTTGTTGCGTTCTAAATATTATATGAAATTTTTTTTTAAATATCTTTATACCTACACACGATTAATGTACTAAAAATTTTGAAACATGTTTGAGTTAAATACGTATATATGCAAGCTACGCACATGCGAATTATTTTCGATTGAACTGAAAATAATTGATCAAAGAAAATTGGAAAAACTAATGTTTTCTCTTTTCTACCTAAATACAGGAAGATTCGGTGTTGATTTCTGAGTGATAATTACAGCTCACACTATGGCTAGTTTAAAATTATATTGGTTTTATTTTGGTATACTGTACAATATGTGTAAAATACGAGAACAAATTGAAATTTTGTAAAACATATATTTAGTCTATATGCATATTTTATAATATTCATGGAACAATAGGTTCATTTTTGTTATGTTCTATCTAATATAGCTTTATACGTAGCTTTACTCGTGTCATTATTAAACAAAGTGATTTACAGTTAATGTATAAAATATATTATTATGTATATTATTATAATAATATATTATGGGGATCACACTATTTAATGTTTTTTAATAATAATGCATTATTACCTACACAACAAATCTGTTGACTAACAAGAAACATCGTATATGCTCATTAATGTATTTCTTATCAATGTAAATATTTGAACGCATGTGTGTATACAAATTGTAATATTCTATATAGGTATACTTATTACTTATTTGTATAATTGAATAAACGTTTATAAATATTTTAAGCTATATATTAAAAGTAGAGACAGTATTGTAACAATGATATTCAGGTAACTTTACATTAAATGTTTTACATGTAAGATTTTAGGTAATAAATGCAAGGATGTTTTCTGAAACCTTGTCAAAGTTTTGAAAGTATGATTGGTATATTCGACACAAAAAACGCGAAACCTTCACCTTTCTTACTTAATTAAAATTACTAAATACACGATTTTTATGGTGTGTTCTGGTGTTTTCCTGAATTAATTTTCCTCATTTAAATAAAAACTTTCATTTAAACAGAATGAATTAAATATAGCAAACTTCATATTAACAAAAATACAAAATCTTATGTGTGCAAAAAGTTGTAAAATTAATAAAAATTTTGTAGGTGTCCCCTTTCAGAAATGTTTTATGCTTTTGCAATGTTTCAAAATATTGTATTAGATAACTAAACTCATTCAGATGATTGCTCATAAGTCCAAAACTACTCAACGAATTTCACTACATAGCCAAATTGCTAAACTATTTAGGTAACGAACGCTCTGAACGATTTTGAGTAAAAATAAATACATCACAATGTGTCCGTTATTAGCATTGTATTTGTATTTGATCTCTAAATGCTATGAATTTCTATTTATAGATAATATCTAATTATAATTACCAATATATAGGTCACAATTTATTATATCAAAAAGTTTTTCATATAAATTATTTAGAGGTATTTTATTGTTTGTTTTCAATATGACAAACTATATCTAATTATCCATTAATTACCAAATTATTTGTGTGTTTTGGAACAGCAGCCATATAATATTATTGAGGATATAAATAATTTTACGAAAATAATTATCTATACTTATAAAAGATAATCTCTTCAAATTAATGAAATAAATTGCTTAGAAGCGTATGGGTGTGTATGTATATACGTATATACATATGTTTGTATGTATGCATGTGTGTTGTAATTCGTCTGTGTGTCTGTCTATAATCGATGAGGTGCTTCGCTTACCCTTATAATTATGTCACTAAAATTGGTGATAAAGAATCTCTGTAGTATTACACATATTTGTAGGGTTGAACAAAATTTTATTTAATATTTTAGGTTTAATCGTTTTCCAAGACATATAAGCAATTGTGCTTAAGCGTAAGACAGAAATATTTGAAGTATATCAAAGGCTGTCCCGATTTCCTGGTTCGTCCATCGTATCAAATGAAATGAAATTTTATTAATCGCATTTTAACAAAAAATTAGTTTTTTTCGGGTTCTAAATGTTTTTTCTGTAGTTTATTAAATAAGAAAACTGCCATCGATACATGTGTATCGAAGATGTGTGAAGCTAACCTCGAACCCAAAAGTGGCACAAAGCTACCTCAAGCATCATTTACCAGGAGTACCATTAGCAAATTACACCTGAAATGAAACATTTGGGGTACAGTAGAAAAGTCAAACTACAATCAAAACCATTTTCTTCCCAAGACATTCATACGCAATATGATAGCGGCAAATAAATTCATGTTCACATTGCTTTAGTCATTTAACAGTTGAAATTTAGTCTAGTAACAAGCAGTTTAGTACTAAACACTTAACACTTGATCAAAAATCGTTCACACTTATAATTTGGTAATTTAGTCAAGTAAAAACTAATTTATTAAAACTATGTAAACAGTCACAGTCTTGTAATATTATTTCATGACTGGAACAACAATTAAATGTCAACCAAATTTCGTCATTTGTTTATTGATATACGTTTGTGATACAAGAGTGGTGGACTAACTACTCATACAAAGAAAAAAAAAAAATAGAATTTAACTTAACTAGTTTACTATGAAACTTTACTAAACAATTGGCTTAAATATTGCTGTTCACACACGTCAAGTACTTACTTGACGTGTTAGTTTAGTTAAACTACTTGCTGTTTGACTAAATTACTTTATTAATGTGAACAAAGCTTAAGAGACAATGACATAAACATAAGTCAAGCAGTATAGAATGAATATTGCAGAAACTACCACACTGAGGTCGAGAAAGACCAAATAATAATTCCCGTCTGTGACTGTCAAACTTTTTCAATCAGAAATAATACTGCCTCAGCTATTGTTCGACGTTTTTATTTCAAATTTATCCAGTTTGGAAATAGCTTCAAATGTTTCAAGACTTAGATGATGGGTTTTTTTGACCGACCTTTCTTATCTTTTATCACAATTTTTTATGTAATTGTGAAACAGTTATGCGTAACCTTGATAAATAATAGTAAATGTTATTCAACCCTTATTTTATAAATAAAATCTATATATTAATTAGTGTAATACAATAATCAAGCCTAATAATATTTCAATATAATAATAATAATAATCGTTTCACGATTTATTGATGTAATCAATTTCGTATGTTTATGTGTCACTTCTAATATGTCATTTAGCTTATGAGTTGACACGATTAGTTATACCCTTTAATATATAATATCTAAATATAGATATATGTTT